>CM061556.1:210824401-213224401 GCA_030864225.1 Capsicum baccatum var. pendulum
TTCTAGGAAGTTGATGGTGTGTGAGAGGATGCACACCATACAAATAGTGACTCCAGATTTTTAATACAAATACCATAGCCAGCAACTCAAAATCATGAGTAGGATAATTCCTCTCATGCACCTTCAACTGCCTAGAAGAATAAGCTATAACCTTACCATGCTATATCATAACACAACCAAGTCCCACATGGGACGTATCACAGTAAACCACAAACCCATCATTGCCTTCAAGCAAATTTAGGACTAGAGCCTGTGTTAGCTTATCTTTTAACTTCTTGAAACTACCTTCACAAGCATCAGAACACAAGAGATTTACCTTCTTCTGAGTCAACTTAGTCATTAGGATAGCTATAGTCAAAAAACACTCTACAAACCTATGATAGTAGTCAGCTAAACCCAAGAAGCTCTAAATATCAGTTGGAGTCGTAGGTCTAGGCTACTTTTTAACCACAACAATCTTCTATGGATATACCATGATACCTTTGCTAGAAATAATATGACTTAGAAAAGTGACAACATTCAACCAAAATTCACATTTCGAGAATTTGGCATACAAATTTTGTTCTTTTAGAGTTTGGAACACAACTCAAAGGTAACTGGCATGATCCACCTCTCTTAGAGTACACCAAAATATCATCTATGAATACAATGACAAATTAGTCTAGAAACTAATGGAAGACCCTATTCATAAAATCCATAAATATCATCGGGGCATTGGTCAAACAAAACAACATCACCAAGAACTCAAAATGCCCATACTGGGTATGGGAAGATATCTTAGGGATATCTACCACCCTAATCTTAAGCTGATGATACTCGGATCAAAGATCGATCTTGGAAAAGAATTTTGCATTCTACAACTGATGAAATAAGTCATCTATCCCTGGAAGAGGGTACTTATTCTTTATCGTTACATTATTCAATTGTCGATAATCAATACAAATTCAAAGAAAACCATCCTTCTTATGCACGAACAACACCGATGCATCCCACAAGGACACAATAAGATGGATAAAACCCTTATCTAAAATATCCTTTATTACTCCTTGAGCTCCTTTAACTTAACGGAGCCATTGTATAAGGAGGAATAAAAATTAGATGAGTGTACGGAACAAGATCAATCCCAAACTCAATTTCCCTGTCCATCAAAACACCAGGAAGGTCATCAGGGAAAACCACAGGAAATTCATTCACCACCAGAACCAAATACAAAGAAAGACCCTCCGAGTTGAATCTTCAACCTAGAGTAGATGATAGAGACACCCCTTGGAGATAAATCTTCAAGCACTAAGATATGATATAAACCTCCTCTTAGGATCTAGGGAACCACCTTCCCTCTTGATAATAGGATTATTAAGAAATATAAAGACAACCCTACGACTCTTATAATCTATGGATATAAAGCACGAGTGTAACTAATCCAACACCAAAATGACATAAAAATCCACCATATATAATTCAAACAAATCCACCAAAGGTTATGCACTACCAACAGATACCACACAAACCCTATAGACTCTATTAGAAATCACAGAGTCACCTACCAGGGTAGAAATAAAAAAAGATTCTTAAACATACTCGGGACCAAAATCAAAATACATAGCCACAAAGAGGGTCACATAAGAAAGAGAGGACCTTAGATCAATAAAATAATATACATCATGAGAAAAGAGTTGCAATATACCAGTCCTGACATCAGGCAATGCCTCAGACTCTTATCGTGAAGTGAGAGCATAAATTTGATGTCGATTGTTGCTAGAACTAGATGGCGCATTCTTTGGTGCTGAAGCTGAAGATAAATCAATTGAAACCCTGTTTTCCTAGAGCCAACCTTACCAACAGGATAGTTTCTAAGCATATGGACTGGCTAACCACAACCGAAGCATATATCCCTTTCATCACCATAGAAACCCCAATGCAAGTGATCACAAAACCTGTAGAACGGGTGTGATAGAAATGAATAAGCCATACTAGCATGATATTGGGCATCCTATGACCTAAATTTGTTACCACCATAGAAACTCTTATCACCCGATGACTTTGGGTAAAGAGTACTAGCCGTGGAAAAGGAACCAAAACTCCTCCACTTCATTGACCATTTACCACCATCCCTACCACTCTGCTATTATCCACCACCCTGATAAGAGAACCTTAACTTCTTTCCCTGACTCTCACTAAGCTCAACCTACTTCTTTTTTTCTTTCTTTACCTATTGCATATTGAAACACCCTAGGTTTTTGGCTCTTAGAAAATTTCCTAGATTTTTGGTATTTTGATAGGATACAACTTGGGGAAATAATTCATACACTGGTTACGAGTATTATGGGTTAGTCATATACTAACCAGTGTTGAATAATGGGTTGGATTTAGTTTTTGGAATGGGTATAATTTGGGTGGTACGAGTCATATCGATAGATACGGGTTGTTTGATTACTTCACTTAATATTATAATATATAGACTAAGTTGGTTCTGAGTATGATTGGAACACCAAGAGTTGTAAGACAAGGTACAAGTCATACTATGGACTCGTATGGTGGATAGGGTTTAATCATCTTGGGATTCAATTCTGCCAGGGGTAGGTCGAGGGTACTAGTCGTATACTTAGATACAACATGGTTTGGGGGTGATTCATACCTTGGAAAGTATTGGTTCTAAGGAATATAGCCTTAGGTACGAGTGGTGGGTACCACCTATATTGAAGGGTGCGACTGGTATGGATAGTCGTACCCACCTGACGTGATTTTTAGGAGTTTAAGTGAGGGAAATCTTGACATTTCCCCATTTAACCTAATAAGGCCCCATGACTTATATTACTATTGTAAGGTTATATTCCCCATCATTCTATTCATTAACACTTAGAAACTTCTATTAAATACTCTACAATTCTCTTTACGACTTTTGGCTAAAGGATGGCCAGGTTTTCATCTTGAGGATTTATTTGGGGCTTTAGATGGTGATTTATCTCCATAAATTTTGTTAATTAAGTCATGTTCTATTCCATCATTGTTAGTTCATCAAAGACATGGTTTTATACAATATTTTCATAGTTTGATTATTGTATCATTTTAGTTTTTCAAATATAATTTGGGGGTTTTAGTTATAAATGCTTGGTTATGATTTTCTCATGTTTTAATTATGCTTTTACGTGCTTTAATATTGGTATTGAATAATTGGTTGGATGGGAATGGTTATTTGGTAATTGGCATTGGTTTTTGACATACTATGCCCCCAATATGTTTGATGAAATGCGTATGAGAATGTTTTTACTACATCATTAGATTTTAATAGAAATATTACATGGTTTTAACTTGGTAATGGAACCTTTAATGGTTTAAATGGTTTGATTTAAATAAACATCCTTGTAGGGTACAATGGAATACCCCAAGGAAATATAATGGAACACCTGTAGAGTACATTGGACACCCCTAAGTTAACTTGGTAAATGGGTACACGAGAGTACCTTTACCTTAAAAGGTTTAGCTAAGGATAATACTTACAAGTTATAGTCAGTATGATAGTTTCACTATCAATAGCCTTGGTAAATGATAAATGGTACAATGGATTGGTTGGTTGGAAATAGTTTTAATCGGGCAATAATGGCTGAGTGTGATAGTTATTCGTGAAGGTGGGAGTTCAATGAATGAACACTGGAAACTCATGTTTGCCGACATGAGGGGTAATTTATGGTGACCTCATATGATACTATGAGGTATATGGGAATTCTCTAAGTACATTATACATATGTATCAAGGAGGGTAAGGATACTTGTGAATCCCCTACTATAAAAGTATCTCCGATTTGTATAGCTACACGTATCGAGGCCCGTTCAGAGGGTTACACTGGACCCATATAGTCCGTGGGTAGGTAAGGAAAGTTAAGCTACACATACCCACATAAATGGTTTCAAATGCATGCTAAACCCAGTTCTCTTTCCCAGCATGGTTATATATATATAAATGATTTATATGCATATAGATGGTTTATTTGGTTTGGTTAAATAGGATTATTTTATCCTTATCCTGATTTCATACTAGCATTTACCTGCTAACCTGTATTCGGGATGCTGTATCCCTATGTTATGCAGGAATTAACATTCTACTCCTCATGCTTAGCATTCGGACATTGGGGGTCAGCTTTTGGATTGAAGTGGTGAACTTCTATATTTTTGGAAGGATTTATTTCATGGATTTTATTTCATACTTTGGTTTAATTATGGATATTGGTTTTGGCTATGGTTAGGGGCATGTCCCAATCAGATTTTTTTATTCTTTTGATTAGATACTTTTGTGGAACTACTATCGTTTGGTATGGGTGGGATCAATATTAATGTTAGCCTTAGTATTGGTATTGGTATTGGGGCTGACACCGGCTGCCTGTATAGTTAGTTGTTCTATCTTTTTTTATTTTGGGATTATATAATTATTATGGAACTTATATGGCTATGGTTTGGATTATGGTTTGCTTGGTATTGGTTATCCGTTGGGTATCGGATGGTTAAACTCATTTGGGTAGTCATGGATATAGATCTATCCCAGAGTATTAGATTAAGCAATAACTCTATCTTGTTATATGTTTAAAATTTAGTCAACTCAGGTAGGCAAGTGGAGGTTGGGTTAGGTAATAGGGGTGGTTGCTAGTCCTGGTCAGAGTTGGGGTGCCTGTTATGACAAGGCTCTGGGTCGTGTTATATAAAGTTGGTATCAGAGCCTTAGGTTTATGGTCAATTAGGAGTCCACAAAGCCATGACTAGTAGAGTCTCTTTTAAGGGTGTGTAGCGTGCTACACTTATAAAAGAAAGGATACAAGGCATTTAGTAATGTTTCACTTTCTTAGTATTCTATTTTCAAGTGTGGAGTCTAAGTCCTAGAATTTCCTCTAATCCTTGTTTGTTCTCTTTTCCAATCATAACTCAATGATCTAGAACATAAAAAAATTCTTATGTCCCGTTTGAGGATAATGTTGATAGGGTACGCACTACACATGGAGTTCACACTCGATCTCAGGGTCCTATCCCTAATTATTTTGGAGTTCCTCCAGTTGCTACCAGTCCTTCTCATGTTGAGGTAACTAATGTGGAATTTCGCTAATCAATTCATGTTATTGCTCAGTTAGTTGTTGCTCAAGCTAAAAGGAATGTATCTAGTGTTTTATCTATTGAGGCTACAAGGGTTGGTTAGTTTATGAAGATGAATCCTCCTACTTTTACTGGTGTAAAGGTGGATGAGGATCCTCACGCTTTCTTAGATGAAATGGAAAAGATATTTAGGGTGATGTAGGCCATGAATATGGAAGGGTTAAACTTTATAGCTTATCAACTCAAAGATGTTACATACTAATAGTATAAGGAATGGGATAGTGATAGAGGTGATGCTGAGGAGTTGTCTTTATGGGAAGCCTTTTCTAATGCTTTTTTGGATCGCTTCTTTCCTCAAAAACTGAGAAAAGTGTAGCTTGAGGAGTTTATGAATCTTATGTAGGGAAGAATATCTGTCAAGGAGTATGCCTTGAAGTTTCATTAGCTGTCAAGGTATATTTCAAATTTGGTGGCTGATATAAGAGCGAGGATGAGAAATATCACTTCTAGGGTATCACGAGATTTGATATTTGAAATTAAGACTGCTTTGCTAATTAAGGATATAGATATTTTGAGGTTGGTTATCCACATGCAGCAGGTGGATAATGAAAAGAGAAAATAGGCAGAGTTTGGAGAACGACATGGTAAGAGGAGCAGGTTCTCTGAGCAGGGCGGTGCTCAACAGCAATGTGGTCGAGAAGGCGGTAAATAGCCAAAAAAAATGAAGGAGTTCTGGTTCCTCTCTACTGCTGGAGTTTCTTACCCAAAGCAGTCGAGTGATAGAAGTCTGCAAGGTGGTGATAATTTTTGGGCACAAGTTGCCTAATATCAGGCGAGTGGGGCATAGTCGGCTTTTTCATGTCCTCCTTCCCAGTTTTATAGTCATATTTATTAGGGCTTTTTCAATGAAGGAAGGGACAACAATTCTAAATATCTCCAGCTAGGCCATATACTCAGGAACTATCTAGTTGGTAAGGGTGTTTCAGGAGCGATCAAAGCTTTGATTATCTCATCTTCTGCTCCTGCACCTAGTGATGCTGCTTCTGTATTTTCTTTTGTTACTGGTCATAAGCAGGAATAAATGATATGCTCTTATATCTCAGTAGGAATCTGAGGCATCACCTAATGTCTTTATTGGTACGTTAAAACTCTTTTCTTATAACGTGTATTGTTTGCTTGATTTGGGACCCACTATTTTCTATATAACCCTATATGTGGTTGTATGTTTTGGTTTTGATCCTGAGATTATTTTGAATCTTTTTTCTATTTTTATCCAAATATGTGACTCGGTTATTGCTAAAATAGTCTATAAGGAGGTATGGTATTTGTTGGTAGCAAGCAAACCTTGGTAGATCTATTTGATTTGGATATGGTTAATTTTGATGTTATTCTAGGGATGGATTGGTTACACTCCTGTTACGCATCCTTAGATTATTGGACCCGTAAGGTTGTTTTTAGGTTCCTTGGTGAATCGATTATAGAGTGGAAGGGTGGTTCCCTAGCTCCTTGGGGAGGTTTATTTCTTATCTTAGAGCTTGAAGATTAATCTCCAAATGGTATCTTTATCAATTGGTCTGGGTTAAAGATTCTAACTCGAAGGGTCTTTCTTTTCACTCAGTTTTGGTGGTAAGTGAGTTTTCTGAGGTCTTTTTGGATGATCCTCCTGGTGTTCCTATAGATAGGGAGATTGAGTTTGGTATTGATTTGGTTTCGGACACTCATCCAATATCTATTCCTCCTTATACAATGGCTCCAGATGAGTTAAGGGGACTTAAGGAGCAAGTTAAGGATCTTCTGGATAAGGGTTTTATTCATCCTAGTTGATCCCCATAGGGTGCACCGATGTTGTTCATGTGCAAGAAAGATTGTTCCCTTCGGATGTGCATTGACTATCGATAGTTGAATAAGGTAACGATCAAGAATAAGTATCCTCTTCCAAGGATAGATGACTTATTTAATCAATTGCAAGATGCTAAATTCTTTTTTAAGATAGATCTTTGATTTGGGTATCATCAGCTTAAGATTAGGGAGGAAAATATTCCTAAGATGGATTTTCATACATGGTATAGGCACTTTGCGCCTTGGTTATGTCATTTGGCTTGACTAATGCCCCCGTGGCACTTATGGATTTGATGAATAGAGTTTTTTAGGCAGTTCTTGGATCTTTTTATCATTTTATTCATTGATGACATGTTGGTGTATTCTAAAAGTGAGGTGGATTATACAAGTCACCTCTGTGTGCTGTTGCAGACCTTGAAGGAACAACAGTTGTTTGCCAAGTTCTCCAAGTGTGAGTTTGGTTGAATTTTGTAACTTTTCTTGGTCATATTATTTATAGTGAGGGGATCATGGTGGACCTCAAAAGGTGGTTGTGGTTAAAAGGTGGCTACCCATAACTCCAACCAATATTCGAAGCTTCTTGGGTTTGGCTGGGTATTGTAGGAGGTTTATGGAGGGTTTTTCTATGATAGAAGCCCCTTTGACTAAGTTAACTCAGAATAAGGTAAAGTCCTCTTGGTCAGAAGCATATGAAGGGAGTTTTGAGAATCTTAAGGACAAGCTGACTTTGGCTCCAATTTTGACATTACCTGAAGGTAATGAGGGATTTGTGGTTTATTATGATGCGTCTCAGGTGGGACTTGGTTTTGTTTTGATGCAGCATGGGAAGGTGATTACCTATGCTTCTAGAAGGTTGAAAGTGCATAAAAGGAATTATCCTACTCGTGATTTAGAACTGTTGGCGGTGGTTTTCACTTTGAAAATCTAGCGGCATTTTTTGTATGGAGACATCTTTTCTAATCATAAGAGTCTACAATATGTGTTCACTCAGAAGAACCTAAATCTCAGGCAAAGCAGAAGGTTGGAGCCACTCAAGGACTATGGCATGAGTTTTCACTACCATCCAGGTAAAGCTAACGTGGTTGCTGATGATATTAGCAGGTTGTCCATGGGAAGCTTAGCTTATGTGGAGAAACAAAAGTAGGAATTGGTGAAGGATATTCACCGCTTGGAAAATCTTGGAGTTCGTCTCTTGGACTCTAAGGATGGTGGGGTAATGGTTCAGAAAGTAGTTCAAGAAGTGGCTATATCGTCTCTTGGTGCAGAGATTAAGGAGAAGCAAGGGCTAGATCCTATCTTGATAAAAATCAAGAGTGATGTTGATGGGAAAAATATAATGGTATTCGAGATTAGTGGAGATGGTACTTTACGGTACCAAGAGAGGTTGTGTGTTCTAATGTCGATGGTTTGTGACAAAGGGTTTTGGCTGAGGAACATGAATCGCGCTATGTTGTTCATCCCGATTAAAAAAATGTATCATGATCTCAAGAAGATGTATTGGTGGAATGATATAAAAAGGGATATGATTGCTTTTATGGCCAAGTGTATGATGTGTCAACAAGTCAAAGTTGAGCACATGAGGCCTGGTAGGTTGTATCGAGAAATTGATTATCCCAAATGGAAATGAGAGGTAATTAATATAGACTTTATTACCAGTATTCCTCGATCTCAAAATCAATTTGATTCAATTTGGGTCATCGTGGATAGAATAAAAAAGTCTATTCACTTTTTACCAATGAGGACTAACTTTTCAGCGGAAGACTATACAAAGTTGTATCTTTATAAAATAGAAAAGCTGCACAAGGTACCTTTTTTCATTATCTCTAATTGTGGTATGCAATTTTCATCTCACTTTTGGAAGTCTTTTCAGAAAGGATTGGGTACTAAGGTGAGTTTGAGTACTGGTTTTCATCCTCAGACAGATGGCTAAGTGGAAAGGACTATTTAGACATTAGAGGATATGCTTCAGGCATATATTATTGACTATGGTGGCAATTTAGTTGAGAATCTATTAAACACCCTGGTTTCTTAACCTTAGAAATTTCTTGGAATTCTGGTCTATGGACCCAATATGACTCATGGGTACAAGCTGTATGTTAGGGTATGAATGGTATGGTCCAGTCGTATAGTGACCAGAGTTTGTTGATGGGATGGATTTTGGTCACTGGAAAAGGTATGACTAGGTGGTATGAGTTATATAGTTGGAAACAGATCATTTGGTTTCTTCACTTAACCTTAGACTTGGTAACATAAGTTGGATCTGAGTATGAGTGGTTCACCAGGAGCTGTAAGCCAAGGTATGAGTCATACCCAGGACTTGTATTGTGGACAGTGTTCGAACCTTCTGTGATTCTATTTTTTCAGGGATATGGGTGAAAGGTATGGATTGTATGCTGCCAGTATCACTTGGGTAGAATGAGTTTTACCCTAGACAGTGTTAGGTCCAAGGGTTAAGGCTTAGGATACGAGTTGTGGGTACCACTCGTATTAAAGGGTACGACTCGTAGGGGTCAGTCATACCCCTATTATGGGATTTTGTGCAACTTAAGTGGAGGTATTCTAGAAATTTCCGGACTTATTCTAATAAGGTCCCATGACTTAACACTCTTGGGAGGCTATTTACCCTATTATTCTATTCATTAACACTTAGAAACTCTTCCTAAACATTCTTTAATTCTCTCAAAAGCCTTTGGGTAAGAAAGCTAGAGTTTTAAATAGAGGACTAATTGGGGATCTTGTTTGTGGTTTATCTCCATCTCCTTTGTTAATTAAGGAATGTTGTCTTCCCTCATTGTTAGTTTCAATTAAAGTCATGGTTTTATACAATGTTTTCATGATTTGAATATTTTATGGTTTTGGGTTTTTAAATATGATTTGAGGGTTTCGGTTATAAATGTTTGGTTATGGTTTTTCCGTATTTTAATTATGCTTTTATATGCATTAATGGTGGTTTTGTATAATGGGTTGTATGTGAATGGTTCTTTTGTAATGGACTTTGGTTTTGAAAATACTATGCCCTCAATATGTTTGATAAAATGCCTTTAACAATATTTTTATTATAATATTGGTTTTTCAATGGAACTTATGCATGTTTTAAACTTGGTAATGGAACCCTAAATGGTATGAATGGTTAAAATGGCTTTAAATGGACTGGAAAGGCATTGGTGGCCATGGTTTTGGTTAATTGGAAATCATGAAGGGTACATGGAATCCCTTAAATCTATATATGGTTGGCTATGGACAAAACTTACAAGTTATTGTTGGTATGACGATACCAGTATTAATGACCTTGGTTAATAAATGGTTAATGAATTTGTTGGTTTCTTGGTAATGGTTTTTAATTGGGCAATAATAGCTGGGTGTGTAGCAAAGTCATGGAAGGTAGAGGTCCCGAGACACCAAAAATGGAAACTCATATTTGCCGATGTGAGGTTTGGGTTTGGTGACCGTGTGCATAATGTCACATATTATATTTCGGAGATATACTAGTCATCCCAGTTTTTCTTCCCTGGTCGTGCGACTTCATGCACTGGGCCTCTTTCAGCAGGGGGAGCTGAACCCATATAGCCCATGGGTGGTTTAGGATGGCAAGGCTACACAACCCACGTAAAGGTTTTAATTGCATACTTAACCCGTATATATATGTGTGTGTGTATGTATGTATGGTTGTGTGCATATAGATGGTTTTTACTTGGTTTTATAAATGGCATTATTTTATCCTTATCTTGAGTTCATGCTAGCGATCACTTGCTAACCCATTTTCGTGCAGCTGTATACCCATGCTATGTAGGTACTAGCTATTCTACTCCTCTTACATAGTGATTGACTCAGGGATAGCTTTTGGATTGAAGTTGTGAGCTTCCATCTTTTCGAAAGGATCCATTTCATGTTATGAATATTTTTGTAAACATTTTGGTTTATTTCTAGATATTGGTTTTGGATATGGTTGGGGGCATGTCCCAACTAAATATTCTTACTCGTTTGGTTAGAGTCTTTGTGGTACTGCTACGGGTTGTAATAGGCAGGATTGGTATTGGTGTCAGCCTTAATATAGGCACTGGTATTAGTGCTGATATCATTGGACATAATTTCTCACTATTCCATCATATTTTAATTTAGGATTAAACATATTATATTTTGGAACTCATTTGGTTTTGGCCTGGTTTATGGACCTCAGATCGATATTGGTTTGTCTTGGTGGTTTGGTTGGAACAGTTTGGTATGACAGGATGACTTGATAGGGTTATCCAGTTATGCTATATTGTTATATGTTTGGTATTCAACTCACTCAAGGTATGCTAATGGTGGTTGGGTTGGGTAGTAGGGCGTGGTCCCCAGTCCTGGTTGTATTGGGATGTCCATTACAACAAGGCCCCCGGTTGAGTCATGTCAATCTACCTTTTATAGAGTTTGCTTACAACAATAACTGTCATTATATTATTGGTAGGGCCCCTTTTAAGGCATTGTATGGTAGAAGGTATAGCTATCCTATTGGTTGGTTTGAGCTTGGTGAGGCGGAGATGTTTGGTATGAATTTGGTTGATCAGGCTATGGTAAAGGTGAAGGTGATTTGGGATCGGCTTAAGGCTTCCCAAATAAGCCAAAAGTCCTATGCGAATGTTAGACATGGATACTTGAAGTTTGAGGTTGGGGATTCGGTGTTCCTGATGGTATCTCCGGTTCATGCGGCTACATGTATCGGGACCTATTCAAGGGGTTACTCTAGACCCATATAGCTCATGGGTGATTAAGGACGGTTAAGCTACAATACCCAGGTAAATGGTTTCAAATGCATGCTAAACCCGGTTCCCTTTGTCCGGATGTTTATAAATATATTTATATATATATGTGTGTGTGTGTGTATGTATGTTTTGTATGTATATGGATGTTTTACTTGGTTTTGTTAAATGGCAATATTTTATCCTTATCCTGAGTTCATGCTAGAATTCGCCCGCTAACTCGTATTCGGGCAGCTGTAACCCCTCGCGATGTAGGAACCGGTCGTTTTACTCCTCTTGCTTAGCATTCGGACATTCGGGGTTAACTTTTGGATTGAAGTGGTGAGCTTTCATCTTTCTGGAAGGTTCCATTTCATAGATGTTATTTCTTACTTTGGTTTATTTATGTATATTGATTTTACCTATGGTTGGGGGAATGTCCCAATCGAATTTTGGTATTCTTTTGGTTAAAGGCTTTTGTGGAACTACTATAGGTTTGTATAGGTGGGAGTATTGGTGCTAGCCTTAGTATTGGTAATGGTATTGGGGATGACACTAGCTGACTGTATTGTTGGTTGTTCCATCGTCTTTTATTTTGGGATTATATAATTATTATGGAACTTATATGGTTATGGTTTGGATTATTGTCTGGTTGGTATTGGTTATCGATTGGGTATTAGATGGTTGGACTCATTTGGGTGGTCACGGATATAGACCTATCCCAGAGTCTTGGATTATGAAATAACTCTATCTTGTTATATGTTAGAAATTCAGCCAACTCAGGGCAAGTGGCTGGTTGTTGGGTTGGGTAACGGGGGTTGTCTCCGGTCCCAGTCGGACTTGGGACGCCTATTATGACAAGGCCCGGGTCGGGTTAGGTTGGGTCACATGTACACAACCAACCTGGAGCTATCTATGTCCTTGATGAACAAGGCAACCTTACTTACTAGGATCAACTCATGAGACAATCCCGAAGCAAACGTCCTCACCTAGGCCTTCATATCAGACACTATTTCTGGAGCATACCAAGACAACTGATCAAACTTCAATGCATACTCCTTGACTGACATCTTCACTTGTTTCAGATTAACAAACTCCTCCGCTTTCACTTTCCTCAACTCCTGAGGAAAGAAGTAGTCCAAAAATGCATTAGAGAAATCCTCCCACAAAGATGACTCGTCAGTGTCACCCCTTACCTGATTCCATTCCTCGTACCATTGGTACGCCACATCCTTCAGCTGGTAGGTAACAAATTTCACCCCCCTCCACTTTCATGGTATGCATAACAAGGATAATCGTTTCCATATCATCTAGAAAACCCTAAGGATCCTCCTCCACCTTAGAACCCATAAAGTTCGGAGGATTCAACCTCATGAACTGACCAACCCTTGTGGCCTCAGAAGATAGAGTAATAGGAAATCCACGCTCAGACTGAGTAGCTATTAATTGTGCCAACATATGAATAGACTGACAAAACTCAGCATTCATCACGTCATCTTGGGGAGTATGAGAAGTACTAGAGAGAACCGATGGAACTCAAGAATAATCCGAAACTCAACCTCAAGATTGAGTATGGATCCCATAAGTAGAGCGTGTCCCATCAACATTGTCCCTAGTTAGGATAGAGAAGTTTTTGTGAACTTAGAATTGCCAAGGCATGATCTAAAAATCAAACAAATGGGAATTAGAGAATATTCCAGGACTTAGACTCCAAATCTTGAAAATAGAACACAAGAAAGAGAAACATTCCTAAATGCCTTGTAGTCTCTTTCTTAAGAGTGTGGCATTCTACACACCCTTAAAAGAGACTCTAATTGACATGTCTTTATGAACTCTCAATTGACCATGAACCTGGGGCTCTGGTACCAATCTGACATGACCTAAACCGGGGCCTAGTCGTGTCGAGTGCCTCAAGCCCAACGAGGATAGGAGACCACCCCCAATGCCCAACCATAATCTCCTTACTCCTTAAGTCGGATGAATTCCAAACATATATATGCATAACATAAAAATGTAACAACTATAGATCAAATACAATGAAGCAATGTGCTTATCAAACACTTGGGGGATTCCCAAGGCTATAAGAAGTGGTATCATCATACCGATTATATGTTGCAAGCAATGTCCTTAGCCAACACTTAGGGGATTCCCAAGTACCCTATAGGTTCCATTATTAGATTCACTTGGGGGATTCACTTATACCCCCACAAGGTCTTAAATCAAATCCATGGCTACCAATGCCTTACCATTTAGCCATTAAAACAATGTAACCAATTTAGGTTCCATTACCATAATATACCATGCAAGCTTTACAATGAAAGTTCAACTATGTAATAAAAGCATTCTCATAGGTATTTTAACAAATATGTTAAGGGCATATAGTTTCCGAAACCAAAAACATGTACCAATTAACCATTTTCATACAACCACATGTTCAAACCACCATTATAATATGAAAACCATAAGTAAAATCATGAGAAAACATAAATCAACCATTAATAACCAAAACCCCCAACATATTATTGAAAACCCAAAACCATATCACTATTATGCCATAAAACCATTCATAAAACATTCCTTTAATTGAACTAACAATGAGGGAGGAGTAACATGCCTTAGATTACAAAAAAGACAAAGAGAAATCACCCTTTAGAGCCTTAATAGACCACCTTGAAGGAAACCATAGCCTTTGCTTAACCCAAGATCTTGAGAGATATTGGAGAGAGGTTTTGAGTGTTTAAGATTATAATAATAGGGTAAATAAAGTCTCAACAGTATTTTAGGTCATGGGGTCATGATGGGTAAAGAGGGGAAATGCCCAGAATACCCCCACTTTAAACTTTAAAAGATTTCTCGCAGGTGGGTACGACTACCTTACCTAAACTGTATCCTAACATACTAGTGCATCCCACCACTCGTACCCTAAGAAACCACTTAGACCCCAACACTATCCAGCATACAACCACCAAGATCAACTCGTACCCAAACATATGACAAGTAACCTTAACCCATTCCCATAACAAAATCAAGAGGGGTTGGACACTGTCCCGCATACGAGTTAGACTATACCACTCGTACTGTATCCTCAAGGCTCATGGTAACCACTCGTACTCAGGTCCAAGTTAAGTTACAGAATTTAAGATTAAGTGAAGGATCAACCAATCGACCCATCACCAATCATATGACCCGTACCCACTAAAATATAACCATACCTGAAACTCACCCACCAAACACTGGCCAACATACGAGATGGGTCACCTAACCCGTACCCTCACCATACAGCTCATATAGTGAGTAGTATGATCAACAGAAGGCTCAAAACCCAAGAAATTTTCCAAGGACTAAAACCCAAGGAGTTTCATTATAGTTACTAATTGATGAAATTCTAAGAAATCTATATACTTCATAAAACAAGAAGCTACCTTTATTTCTAACACGCTAAAAAGAAATTCATAAAAATCCCTATACTTCACATTATTTATATTTAAAATCTTCACAAAAGAACCTCAGCAGATTGAAAAAATTAAAAAAAAACACTACAATATGCACCTTAAATTGATCGAAAGAAGACGGTAACTTACTTTGTAACAAGAAATTTAAAGGTGTGATCTTAATAGATATGAAAATCAATAATGAAAAAGTTGGGAGTTGAAGAGTTGTTGGAGAGAGAGAGGAGAAAAAGAGGGAAGAAGGGAGTTGGGAGTTATGTGAATATTGGGAAAGAATAAATAAACCTAAAAATATTAAAAATGAATTTTATAAGACTAAGTAGAATTTAATAAACCACTGACTCCACCACTTTTTAACTTGTTAAAATCTAATTCTTAAAATTAAATCTAAAATAAAATTGATGTCTAATTCTTTCAAATATGTTTAAAAAGTGGCCTACCTTTTTAATTTCTCTTATCTAAATACATCAACCAGTTTCCTCCTCGAGATGTATATATATGCATCGAATGAAAAAATAGACTACACCAGCAGATCCAAAATGTCAAATTTAGGTTGGTAACATAGTTGGTGTGGTTTTATAACTTTTAAATCTCATTTCGAACCTCGGTTTGAAATGTTGTGAAATTGGATTTCAGGGGTCAGCTTTGTGAAAACAATATTTTTTTGAAAATATGAATCGTCATTGAGTCAAGATTGTCAAATTTGAGAGGGTGGCAAATTTTTTATCGTTCACAGGATTTCAGATGAATCTTGAGGGGTCCGCGGAGACTTGGACCCTATATATAACCATATTTTGCCATTTTCCCTTTTTTTTAGACTTGGAGATTAGGGTTTCACATTTTTGACCAATTTATTCTGTTTCAAAGATTGGGTAAGCTTCTAAACATCTATTTCATAAACTCTACTCCAATTTTATCCTCTAATACTTGTTTTAATGTGGATTAAAGTGGAAAATTGAAGATTTTGACTCGGAAGGCCTAAAACTTGTATTTCTTTGATTCAAAATAGTTTTCAACCCATTTTAACTTGGAAAAGTTTATAATTTTATAATTATCACTTTTTTTATTCCATCTTCAAAACAACTTCAATTCTCTTGATTATTAAAAGAAATTTCGAGGATTTTTACAGGTAAAGCTTAAACATAGGTTTTCTTCAATTTAGACCTCATTTTAACTCATTTTTGCTTGATATTTTTAGTTTTCGATGCCTAAAAATATGAGAAACATGTTTCAAAAATAAAATTATAATTTTGCTCTTTTTTTCAAACACCCATTTTAGGTGGTCATTTTGACCGCGACTTAGAAATAGGCAATATGGATATTGTTGGATTTATTTTGAAGAATATATTCTATATTTTTATGATTTAGTTGATTCTGAGTCAGTTAGTAAGGATTAAGGCTTCGGATTGATGGCTTTCAGATCGGTTTTCGACATTTGAGGTAGGTTATGGATTAACTTTCTTTAGACTAGGTTTGGTTGTTAATGTAAATACAAAATCATGTTAAGGGTGTGGGAACAAATTATGAAAGTAACTATATCGTTCTGTTGTGCCCATGTGGGGGCCTATATGTTATTTTTATTTGTTGGTTTTTGGAATACTATTTGCTATATGTGATCATGTGAGGTCCTATATGACATTGTTGGACTTGTGTACATGAAATTAATTGTATCATGTTTGATTAAAAATCCTAATGTGGTATCAATGGTGTATTTTTAATATATTTAATTCTATTGGCATATGGACTATGTTGGATTCATAGATAGTTGGATTAATGAGTGAATTTTGGCTCACTTGATTGATATATTGGTTGAATATAAAAATTTTATTCTGGTTGGTTGTGAGCATTACATTCTCATATTAATACATTCATGAAACATTGGTACCACCGTGAAAATATTGAAAATATTAGAAACACTGGCTTTTTCTAACAAAAAAATTTGGCATTTTAAAAACTCTCTACCAAAGGATGTGCCAAAGGTGAGATATGAATATCAGTATTGGATCAGTTTTATAAGGATTAATGAACCCCTAATGGGTCCTATGTTGGAAAGCTTTATCCCCGTATGTGTATACAAAGGTTGTGCAATCCCATCATTATCATCATCTTCATTATATCTATATTATTGTGCTTATGTTGTGATTGTATTTCTCTCTTGACTGGTTATTTATCAAATTGCTCTATCTATGTTTACTTGTATTTGATGTTCGTATATATATTTGTTCTTCTTTTCTCTACTTGTATTTTTTATATGTATGGATATTAGAATTGTTAATGGAGATAGTGTGGACTATTGTTTGGGATATTTTTTGGTAGGAGGTGATGTTCCCCTTATGTGTATTTTGTATGTTTTATTTTTTCTTTTCTCAGTTGTCCTATGATACCTATTGAATACAAATGGACTATACTCACCCCTACTGAGCCCTTTCCGTATGGATCCTAGTTCGAGTATGCCTCACGGTGGTTGATTTTAGGTGACATTTAGAGCTTTTAAGGTAGTGGTTGGGTTCTTGCTTCCGGATTCTACTACTATCTTTACTTATTTATGCTATGACTTTACTTTTATTCTGAGATAAAGGTTTTCCTATTTTGGACATCTTTGTATTTGACTTTGAGTTGTATTAGTTATGTTTTTACACTGCAAAACCATGTTTTAGGATTATGATATTGTTGGTTGTATCTTTTTACTTTATTATATTATGTGGTTAACCTTCATTCTAGAAGATTTTTATTTGAATTCAAGTTGTAATAGTTATGTTTTTACACTGTGACACCAGGTTTTAGAATTATGATATTATTGGTTATATCTTTTTTTTATTATATTATGTGGTTCGACTTCGTTCTTGAAGCCTTACTTTGGGTTAGTGCTATTATTTCCCTTTTGTATCAATTTGCTTGATAGGCTTACATGTCAAGGTTTACCACGACAAGTGCCATCATGACCTTGTGTTCTTGGGTTGTCACAAACTTGTATCAGAGCAGCCAGGTTCATTTGTCTCAACGTTACAAGAATGGGATGTCTAATAGAGTCTTACAGATCGGTATATAGATATCTATATCTATCTTCAAAAGGCCATAGGGTTTCTTTACAAAATTTCCCAATCATGTGGATTTACTCATACCTTGTGGTCTAAGTCATATTTCACTCTTTTCTATGCAGATGGTGATGACTAGATCTCAGGGGTTAGAGATGTTGAACCTTTATCTGAGCAGAGAGCCCAGTCTAGAGGGAGAGTTGTGGGTCATGGATAAGCTTGAAGTAGAAGATGGACATATGGTTCTTCCCCATCCAAGTGTAGTTCTAGGGGACTTCCCCTGAGCCTCGTGTTGAGTATGTTGGATATATGGGTCCTACTTTTGTCCCACTGAGTTCTTTTACCCAGTCTTCGAGGGGTTGTTGATTCGCATATTGATCCATTTGGAGTGTGCTTCTTTGAGTATGCCTAGTGTTCTGTTAGCTCTGAGTATTGTACCGCTGTCTATTCCAAAGTTTGTTTAAGGTTTTACACCATTCTCGAGTATGGATCCTTTAGTTAAACCTAATTTTTATTTCGATACTCCATGGACTTTGAGTGTTATTCCTCTTTCAACATCTGTATCAGAGTATGATATTTCTAGGTCAAGATTTTAGCCTCATCTATGTTTCCTCCTCAGGTAGGATCTCATCCAGTTAGATTCACCATGCCTCATTTTATGGAGAGTATAGTCATGTCTTCTGAGGATCAGAAGAGGTTTGAGAGATTCACCCATTTGGGCACCCTAGGTTCAGTGGTGCTGTGGGCAAAGATACCTATGAGTTCTTGATTGCTTGTTGTGAGAATTTGCATAATCTGGGTTCACTTGAGTCGTACAGTGTTTCATATCCTACTTATCTATTGAGGAATGCCTCTAGAGATTGGTGGAGGTCAATCATTGGTTGCAAGCCATTTAGTTCTCCAGAGATGTCTTGGGATCAATTTGCTAAGGCCTTTTTAGAGAGGCTCATTCCTTATAGTCTGAGGAATTGGATAAGAGATGAGTTTGATCACCTAGAGCTGGGCTCATGATAATTACAGAATATGAGGCACACTTTTTTGCCTTGTTTAGATATTTCTATGCCAATATTACCACTAAATTTGAGAAGATTTAGAAGTTTATGAAGAGGTTGGATGTTTCAGTTTAGTTAGATATATCTCAGATGGTAGTATTTGGAACTTTATTTTAGAGTATAGTGGACCATGCTAAGATGATTGAGGATATTCTTTGAGCATCTCAGGGAGGTGCAAAGAAGGTGTACCATATAAGAGAGTTCATAGGTCACACTTCTCAAGGTAGGGATTCCAGAGGTTTCCATATGTATCACGGTAGGACAGTGCAGGCAGCCTTGTCTAGCTCAAGTAGTAGGTATTCTGGTTCAGCAATTTAGAGTGGCCGTTCTGGTCTAGCTATACCCTCTTCTATTGAGTCGGGTCGTATAACTTTCTATGTGTGTGATTAAACTGGCTATTTGGCTAAGGACTATCCTCATTATGTGTTCAGATCTACTTTTATTTTAGTTGTAAGGGGTAGAGGTTCTATCAGAGGTGTGCGAGGAAGAGGTTATGGTGTACGGGGGGGTATATGCATGACTACAAAGGTAGTTGGTGGTCGTGGACAATGCTATGTTATACTCACCAAACTAGAGGCAGAGTCTTCCGATGTTGTTATCACAGTATCATCCCCATTTATTTTAGATCTCCATTTATGTTAGTTGATCTAGGATAGACATTCTCTTATGTGTCTGCATATTTTTTTTTTGAATTTTAATTCTACTAGTGAGTCTCTTGCCATACCTTTTCATGTATCTACCCTTGTAGGAGACTTTTTAGTAGTGGATTAGGTGTACGGATCCTGTGTTGTGACTTTTACTGGATGTGAGACTTGTGTAGACTTGCTTGTCCTAGATATGGTTGACTTTGATGTCATTTCGGTATGGATTGGTTGGATCCTTACCATGCTTTCCGGGATTGTTATCCTAAGACCATGACTTCAGCTTCGTCAGGTGTGCCAAGGATAGCTTGGAAAGGTGCCCTTTCATTTGGGTCGCAAGAGAGTTATATCTTATGATCAAGCTCATCACTTGGTTAAGAGAGGATATTTGTCTTATTTGGACTATATTTGTGATACTAGTGTTGCCTTGCCGCCTTCTTTGGATTCTGTTTGTGTTGTTCGTGAGTTCATGGATGTGTTCTCTATAAATTTTCCTAGTATGCCTTTGGATCATGATATTGATTTTTCCAATGATGTTGAGCTGGGCACAAAGCCCATCTCTATTTCTCCTTATAGGATGTCCCCAGTCGAGTTGAAGAAATTGAAGGATCAGTTATAAGAGTCATTGGATAATGGATTTATCCAACTTATTACATCACCTTGGGGTGCACCTATTTTGTTTATGAAGAAAAAGGATGGGTCTATACATATGTCTATTGATTATTGGCGGTTGAACAAGGTGACAGTTAAGAATAAGTATACTCTTCCTCTATTGATGATTTGCTCGACCAGCTTTAGGGTGCTTCGGTGTTTTGAAGATTGATTTAAGATCCGGGTATCACCAGTTGAGGATTAGAGCTCTAAACATTCTTAAGACAGCTTTTTAGGCTCGGTACGACCATTATCAGTACTTGCTTATGCTTGTTGAGTTAACCAAAGCCTAGCCGTGTTCATGGAGTTAATGAACCTAGTATTTCAACTGTATATCGACTCCTTTGTTATTTTATTTATAAATGATATCTTAGTCTTTTCCAAGAGTGACTCCGATCATGAGGAGCATTTGCAGATTGTGCTTCAGAGATTGAGGGATATGAAGTTGTATGCTAAGTTCTCTAAGTGTGCGTTTTCATCAAAGTGTATCTCTTTCTTGGGTTATGTGGTGACTAAGAGAGGTATTATGGCTGATCTATCCAAGATTGTAGTTATTCATGATTGGGCTAGGCCTACTTTGCCTACTGAAATTTGGAGATTTGTTGGCTTGGCAGGTTCCTATCGACGTTTTGTTGAGGGTTTCTATTCTATTGCATCCCCATTGACCAAGTTGACTTAGAAGAAGGTTTTGTTTTAGTGATCTGATGCATGTGAGGTGAGCTTTTAAAATCTCAAGGATTTGTTGACTTCAGCTCCTACCTTGACTTTGCCCAAAGAGGGTTTTACCATCTTCTGTGATGCTTCAAGTGTTGGGTTAGGTTTTTGTTGATATAGATGGTAAGGTAATTGCATATGCTTCTCATCAGTTGAAGCCGCATGAGAAGAATTACCCTACCCATGACTTGGAGTTGTGAGCGGTTGTTTTTGCTTTGAGGTTGTGGAGGCACTATTTGTATGGTGTAACACCCCACCTTTTTGAACTACAATTTGAACTGTCGTTCCTACGTGTATAGACCCAAACCCAATCATTCTATGTCAATAGAAGTGTGATAATAAATTCTATAGTTAGTAACATCATTGGAGGCGAGTGAGATCATAAAAATTGCATAATTCAAAAACGAGTGGAGGAATTTTCTATCGATAGAGTTTTAGTGGACATCCTTACTTGGGTCAAATTCCAATGACCATTAAATCTAGAATATAAAGATTTAGGTGGCCTACTATATATCAAATGAATGATCTTTAAGTCTTCTTTCCAACACATCTAGTTTCACCTTAATCCAGTATTAGAGTAGAAAGTTATGATAATTTCTACCTCAAAGTTGATAAGCTACCAACTAAGGTATCAACCTTAACCAAAAAGTGTCCAAGCCCAGATAGAGACTGATAACTAAGTTGATAAGCCATCAACTAGTTGATGATCGATCAACTGCAAATTCCTGCAATTTTATTCAGTTTCTTTAGGGGTTTTTGGTCTTTTACTCACCTCAAACCCTGTCCACAAGACATAAACCACACTTTAAATGCCAATTTCCCATTATCAGTTTTTCATCTCTCATTCTCCTCTCCACTATTAAGAGAGAAAGAAGTTAGGGTTTTTTTAAAATACCATACTTTCAAGGCTTAGATTCAAGATATCTCAAAGTTTGTTCATCAAAAAAAGGTATGTGGGACTATCCTAACTCTCATGGGCTAAGTTTAACGTTTTTAACAAGTTTTAAAATGTATATGTATGTATATGTAATGGGTTTTGAAAACCATTTGAAGAGCATGCATCATGAACCCATGTTTGATGAAATTATGAAATTACTAAGGGGGTTTCCATGAACTTGAGTAATAGTCATGTGTTCATATGTTGTGAGTTTCAAAAAGTGATTTAAGAGCATGATTTACGAAATCCCCATAGCATGATGAAATTTATTGTCTTAACACATTATGGGTTGTTCAAATGGATGATTTAAAGCTTGAGTTTAAATGTTTACTATCACTTTTTTATTTTTAAGTGGATTTGAGAGCATAACTATAAGTCCCCATTTTTCAATCATGAGATTCATTTGTGACTAGTGTTGGGGCTATTTTGTGAATGATAATAATTCTTGAATTTTACATGCCTCTTTATCTATTATGCATAGTTATTTTACAAGTTTTCAAAGAGTTAATTATTATTCTAAATGCTCTTGTTTCCTAATGAAGAATTGCATGTGTTTTATGTACGAATTGTCCACCACATATTCAAGTATTGAAAAGAGAGTGTTTTTTGTATATGTTTCACATGCTATTTAAAATAAGAACTCTCATATGATGTTTAAATCTTTTGGGTGGTCATTAATATGTTTTCGAATGAAAGAGATATGAACATGACATGATATGATACGATATGATATGATATAGCTTGCAAGTCTAGGTATGATGATACCTATCATGGAATACCCTTAACATGAAAGAAATGAATGTTTTAAGCATGAATCATGATTTTAAGAGGCTAAAATTGGGTTCAAAGAGAGTTAGATGGTTACCCAAAGAAGGCACAAGTTTAGATAACTCATAGTCCAAAATCATATTTTTCCAATACGAGTTTTATAATATGTTATTTGGCAAGTAGGAAAACATGGTATGTCGGTAAATTGGACATACTTTGTCATGATACTCAAAACCATATGGCAAACCCGAATAGGGGGCTTATCCGGCGAGTTAATGTGGATCCTATATACCCTGTGGGATAATAAATTTATAGGGTGAACCATCTTGCTCAGAAGTAAAGCAAAGAGTCGAGTCAGTGTTTTACAAGCATGAATTGAAGATCTTTAGGTTATGCCCATGTTTTTTATATATATTATGATAAATTATTTTCCACAATACTCTCTATTATGTTCATGAAATATATGTTATTTTTGGGTTGTTCTGCATACCAGTACTTTTTAAATATTGGCCCTTATAATACAGATTCTAAGACACAATCCCGTGGTCTAGTACATCAGTAGAACATTTGGGATAATGACAACAGTTGCTGATCCATCCATCTTTTGGAGGGAATTTATTCATATGTTGACTTCATTTAATTTCTGGTTTAGCCGGGGGCCTTGACACGGCCTAGATAGTTAGTATTTAGTAGAGGCTTCGTACATGATAATTGAATAATGTATTGTCACTACTTTGTTGACACAGTTTGGATTATAATTTTCCCTTGAATTTCACTATATCTTTTTCACTTTGATTTATGTCTGGATTATACTTATGATAGTATACTAAGGGGTTTCTTGGGCTTTCATGGTTCGAGATACCATTTGCGGTCATCGCCTAGGATCGGATCATAACAAGCTTGGTATCAGAGCATGGTTCATGGTTCCAGGGTATCTATGAAGTCGTGTCTATTAGAGTTTTACTTATGGGTGTGTTGTTCCCCACACTTATAATCAGGAGGCTACCGGGCATTTAGGAGATGTTTTCTATTCTTTCATACTCTAGATCATGCAATAGTGTTCTCTATATGAAATTTACCCAAATTCCTTCCTTTCTCTAATTTGATAGGCCATGTCGCATTATCGAGGAGGTATAAGTTCAAAATTTATATTCCTAATGATGTGGTCCTTTCTGGTTGAGTTATCCACAAAGTTATGAAATAGCACAAGGACTTGAGAGGAGTCCATTAGTATGTCAAGTGTATACCTTTATCTATATCAATCATGCATTTGAGCCAGAGATAAGATGTGTATTTGGTCCCTTTTCAAAAGCTTTGGTGCAGATGTCACGCTTATAGGTAATGATATGAAGTAGAATGTTGGAACAATATTTCCATCTGAGTGGTAGTATATGATAAGGTGTTATAATCTATGAGTAGTAAGATGTTCCTGAAGTTAGGGGAATGAAGTCATAAGTTTAGATGTTAGAGAAAGGGTAACTCTTGAGTGAAGTAGGTAGATGTGGTTATGTAATCTTTGAGTAGAGGGTGTTATAACATTTTATGGTGATTGGCTAAAGTTGTAGCACGATTTATAAATTTATTATATTTAGAAGAGGATGTGATTAGTTATGATGATTAGAACTTAGTTGAAAGAGGGAAAGAACTCGTGATGCATACTTAATGTAGTAGAAAAAAATGTAATCTCAAGTTGTGACTAGAAGGGGTAGATTGGCTTGTAATTTATAATTTTGCATTTAATTGGGAAATCTAAGAAGGTGGAATTCATTAATGGTTAAATAATTTTGAAGGTAGTTGAGATGTATGCATGGGTAAGTAGATATGATGTACGAAAGTAGAATATGCTAATAGATCATAATGGATTATAGTATAAGAGTAAGGTCAACTATTTTTATTATGTGACTTGACCTCCCTTGATGCTCTTTCTCTAGTAGTTGTAAACTAGTACAGTATGTGAGAAGGCATGAAATAAATATTAAGTTATAGTATTGGCGTTGTGAAGTAAATTGTGCTTGTATGTCCTAGTTAAAAGATATAAGAAATTTAGGTTGAGTTCTCTATTTGGTGGACTAGTATATTGTGCGAGATATTTCATCAGTTGTATATGATTGGTGCTAGACACTATTTTGAACTTTAGATGTGTATTGCAGTGATAAGAATGTTAACTCGAGAATAGTGATACGAGAATTGTGGGAGTAGTTAGTAGCCTTCAATTGATGTGTACCACAGCCTAGGTTGGCAACTTGTGGAAAAATTGAGAGGACAATTGTGATAAATATACATAAGGACTAGTGTTAAAATGATGAATTGCGGTTGAAACATTAGGTGGATAAGATTGTTAGGTTTATAAGAATAGGTTGATCCTCAGGTAACATATTGTTAGATGAGGTTTTACGTGTGTAAGTTCCATGTGTACCTAGTCCATGCTCTTGAATTTCTTATTATGGAGAATTCTAGAGAGACGCTATATGGTGTTCTTTAGTGTTGAATTGAGGGAAATATAGATAGATGATGTGAGCTCTTGGTCTGTTTTTAAAAACTTTGTTAAGTTGTGAGGATATGCAATTAGAGGTGTAATCTTAGTATACTAAGCAGTGAATAATTGATTGTTATGTGCTAAGAAGGGTGAATGTGTATTCTTATGAGAGTGTGAGTTATAGGATGATGCTTATGGAACCTTTCAAAAGTAAATATTAGTATCCTTGAATGGTAGTATCTTCATATTATAGCAATCAGGGGAGTTTGGCATTCACGGGTATGGTGATAACCCTATTGTGCTGACTGATGTGCTTATAGATTTAATGAGAGGATATGTCCTCAAATCTAGAATGGTGACCTTTGACTTAAGGAGGAGATCATGAACTAAGGTAGATCTTGAATTTTCTTATGGTGGTAAGTTTCAGGGAAGGTCAATGATAACTCTATTCTTATTCTAGTAAAATTCTCCTACTTTGGATCAAGAGTACATTCTACCAATGTCTTATGTATTCAAATTGTGTCTGTGCGTAAGGTCTGAGTTCTCTATGAAAATTATGTCCATACTCCAACCACTAAACTAGAATCAATAACGTCTCTTAACAATCCAAGATTCAAATTATTCCATCTCTATGTTATGACTACTCGTGATCCATAAATCCATGTCTCATATCATGCTTAGTTCTAAGAAACCATGTTTTCTATATGTACTAATTCATTTTATGTCAGGTCTAGCCTAGAGATATAAGCTTTATCAAACTTATGGTCATACTCAACTCTTAATTGATAAGCTATAGCTCGAGCAACAATCCTTGTCTTATCCCTTGAATATATGAATTTCGGTTGTATGCTATACAACTCATGATATATGTACTCATGTATCTTGTTGTTCCTAGTACGAAGAACTTATGTTGTGTTATGCTTATACCCAAATGATCCTCTATCTAAGATCTAGGTGTTTGCTAAGAGGTATTTCGTGCCTATTGTACCATCTTGCACTTCTCAAGTCTAACCTTGATGGAAGTGGCTATGGAAAGTAATGTCGTGGGTGAGGGTGTATGTCACGACCTGAGACTACCCCCTAGTCGTAACACGGTGCTTGGAACCATAAGTGATCCCAATCTAACCTATGAAATGACATACTATTGAGCAACTTATTTTAATATGTAAAACAAAACTTAATTTGCTAAGCGGAAGCATAATCATGAAAAGTCCGACTAAAGGTAATACTAATACAGTTTGCATCATGGTACAACTGAAGAAAGGAACTCAAATTATATAACTTACTATGACTGACATCTATGAAGCCTTTAATATACGGACTATAAATAGCTAGGACATGCCTCTAACTACCACTAATCAATACATATGGAAAATAAAAAATATAGTACATGATCTACAACTGTCTGAAGTTCTTGAAATAGGTGAACTTATCACCTTCTAGATGAACGTTGCAAACTGTCTGACCTTGGTGTAAGAGCTACATATGGTACCTACATTATGAAGGATGTAGCCATAAACGCATATATGTGGTCAGCATGTTGGAATGTACTGAGTATATGGAGTCATACACTAAATCATGGAAATATTTCAAACGTGTTTTACAACTTAGAGTATAAGTTATTTGCTGAAATATATATATGAAACATGACTATACGTGAACTATAAATCATGAGCTGAAAACAATTTTGTAAGCTAGGAGGCGGTAGAAACATAAATATTGTAAGCAATTCTCCTGTAAGGCTGAATATGCTGTAAAAATTGTACTGAGGATGACTTATGAATACTAGGTCTAAAACTATGTGGTGGAAACCGACTTAACTCAAGGGTCTGAATATACATGAACGAATAAACATACAAAACCAACATAACATGTACTTAGTAGATCTAATCAACTGAATGACCGATGTCTGTGTGACTGAACAACTGAAATTTAAGTAAGGGATAACTAACATTGGTAAGCAGAGTAGCAGATATATGAATACTAGTCATGTAAAATTGAACTGTACTTAGTCTAAATAACTGGACTAGAATTGTCGGGTACTGTGCATATGAGATAAGGACTAATTGAACAACATGAGATAACTAAGCATAAATGCATAGAAATTGTGATATCTAAGAATGCAAGACGATGCATAAGGATATTTCTAAAATAATATATAAACTGAAAGACTGAAATCTGATAACTGAATAACAGAGAATCTGTACACTTGGTTAAGAAAACCTGAACTAAAAATATAATGAATATTGTACTGGGACTGTGGAAGATATTATGTAACCGACATAAACTGTGTGAGCTATCATGGAGTCCAACGTCTAACTCACGTTGAGGAGGGCTGTTCAATCCTTTCCATCAGAATAGAACCTGAACTGTAGTGATCACTAAACTGATGTACCAAAGGACTAAAGAGACCCTCTACGGGCAGGTGCTCTTACAAGATATGTGTCAACCCTCAACAGGAAGGAAGATATCTCAAACCTATGCTAGCTACGTAGTTCTGGAACTCAAGGACTGCTACTAAAGGTGACACCCTCTACTGGCAGGTAAGCCCCCATCCCTGGGTTCGCTTGGTGCTAAATCCTACACCCAAAAGAAAGACACTAAAATACTAACTGGTGCATGCACTGATAAATGATAAGCTCAGGTCGTGGTATTCTGAAAATAACAGTGCATACGGATTCTGAGGTAATTATTAACATATAAATTGATACTGCTCAACATGATCATGGTGTTTTGAATATGATATTAAAAAAAATCATGGTCTAACCAACTCATTACTTGAAAACAGAAATCATGTAAAACCACATAGGTATCGGGTGTTCATAACCCACCAGCACTGAATGATCATTAAATATAACATTTAAACTCAAACTGTAGTATTGAATCATGGCTCAACTCAAGACATAGGAAGTTCATCAAACATAGGGAAAACATGAATTTAAAACATAAGAATGCTGCTAAAATCATGAGTTTAGGATCTATCATGGACTTCATTTGAATAAAGCATGGGAAACTTAAATTCAGAGAATGAGGATTCAAAATCTTGCATGAGATCATATATAGGCTGAATTGAATTAAAATCACCATGAAAATATAAAATTCAATCTTTCTTGAACATATAAAATATCATAATGATAAAAAATTCACTCTTTAATTGAAAGAAAATGGTTTTGGGGCTCCATGGGTGAAAGGGACCCATAAATTAATACCCCATATACCTTAAACCTTTAACTTGAAAGAGAAACACTAATATTGATACTTTATTGAAGGTTCTTGAACTTGGGGAACTTGAATTCTTGATTTCTTGGGAATAAAGGAATTGAATTCTTGTTCTTAGGGGAAGGGAATGGTTTTCTTTAGAGGAAAATTGGAGAAGAAGGGTAAAATTAAGCCCTAACTGATGCCCAAGTCGTGTTATGGACAAAAGGTTTGAGGGGAGAAAAGACCCAATTTTCCCTAAATTATTTAAATAAAAAAAGGGATGCAAATACATCACCGCGATGCGGTCTTATCACAGTAGCTTACTGGTTCTGACGAAAATGATCATAACTTTTTGCTCAGGTATCGGATTTAGGAGATATTGGTATCGTTGGAAAGATAATTCAATTATATACAATTTGGTGTCTCTTGAGAGGAATAATTCCATATTTTAAAAGATTATACATGTTCAAAGTTGACCCTTGTAGAATCGAATACCAAAATTTGGCCGAATCAAAGGCTCTTAGCTCAACTTAGTTCTAAGTGATTCCTATGAACATTTTTCACCTAATAAGAACTTTACACACTATTATAAATATCATGACACATGTATTCAATTATAAATTAAGAACTTGACATAACACCTTCACCGTGATGCAATCAGCATGTGATCGGAGCTAATGCCGCGTCACAGGCCTATTGCGGTGACCCACTAGTTTTATGACCCAAACATGCCCCAAACCTTGTTTGTAAAAACCAAAAATCCTCTGATACATACTTCTTACATTCTTGAACATGAATTAACTCAAAAACTAATGTCTTAGGGTCGGGAAGACCAAAATGAAAATACTCAAAGTTTAGGGGTCTTGAAAATGGCTAAGTCCCCAACACTTAGTGAATTTCAAGCCTTAAGCCCCTTAAGCATGCAAATAAGAGCTGGACTGAGCTAATATTAGTATGGGGTATTACAGTGTAGATATTTCTTAATGTGAATATTTTGTTTATGGCTACTCGAGTAAGGTTATAGGTGAAGAGGAAAGAGGGAGATAAACTTTTGTTATGTGAAATAGTTAGGAAGGGGATATATGGTGGAAATCTTTGTGAGAATAACTGAAGTTGCTGGTTTTTTGTAGGAAGATATATAAAATGGGTGTAGTGGTGTAACGCCCCAGATCTGGTACCCGGAATGCTACATGGTGCTTATGACCCCGAAGGACCACAAGCTAACCCATGACTGATATATGCACCTGTACACTTCATCATATGACATAATAATGTGGAAACATGCACTTACATGTCCCCATCTAATTCCAACTAATAAATTAATTAATGAGATAATAGGGAATAACTATGTCCTCGAAAAATAAGGACTCACTTCTAACTCTGACTCTTGAAATTGGAATCTACTGCTGATCTGGAGCTCATGTCTCTGAACCTATGGTATAAGACACCATAACGCAAATGTATTAGTACTTTGAATATACCGGTATGCTTGTGAGGTAGGCTAAATGCATGGGGTTCATATGCATGAACAATAATAATAATTGACTAACTATCATGAGCGTGAGAATACATGCATGTGACATAACAACTGACACTAATACTGTGATAACATGATTACTGAATTTGAATATAACTGATAACATGAGTGACTGTAGCTGATAGTCCTGAATCTAATAGAACTATCTGAGTTCCATACTGTGTCTGATTTGACTGTATCTGACAATCCTGAATTTTAAAGAACTATTTGAGTTGTTTTACTAAAGACTAATACTGAGAGTGTGGAAGGTAGTCATCTAACCGACATGCCCCAAATGATGCATTATAGTTCAATTGGGGTTCAATCTATGCCCTGATTGGAAGGGTGTTGATACCACACCACTGGTAAGGACAACATGTGAGTGATCCTAATATAACAGGTAACTCTAATGAGAATGGTGGAAACCCTCATATAGCAGGCTAAGCCACCTCATCTATCCTCATATAGCAGTCTATGATGTCTCAAGCTTGCTGGCTATATAGTTCTGGAATACAAAGACCGCTTCTAAGAATCACACCCTCATATAACAGGTGGGTTCCTATCCTTGGGTTCACTCGGTTCTAATTTCCACTCCCATCTGAATAGACACTAATCATAATTTAATGAACTGAACATGGATTGAGTTACTGCATTTCGTTGACTGGCGGAATATTACTGATATCTGATAACTGACTGAGTTTATGAGATCATGGAGATTTCCTGAGTCATAAGACTGTCTGAAGTCTAAGGATTCATAGCTTGACTGAAAGTATCGTGGAAACATGACATGGCTCTAGGCACATAGCTAATATTTTGGGTACAAGTACCCCCAGGACTCGATGGAAGGAAAATTGACCAAGAATAACTTACTTGAACATATAACTAATATCATAATCCATAATACATTTATATAAGCATTCCATCAAAACATGTGATAGGCATAACTTGTACATTCATGGGGATTTCATGATATCAAACTAGTTGGGCATTGTTCCTTCATCTAGGCATTTAATCAAACACATAGTAGGCATAGCACATGTAGACAACATTATACAATAATTATTCATCATGATTCATCTTTAATATCATCATCTAGGGTTTATTCATAGGTTCACATGAATATACATCAATACAAATCAATTCCACATAAAATTTATCACCCAACATGGATTTGAATTTCATTGATCATTCACAACATAAAAAAAACAAACCCAACATGAAATTCATAAAGAAATCCATAAACTTAAACTTAGAAAATATATTATTGGGCTTCATGAATGAAAGGAGTCCATGAATGAACACTACGCATACCTTAGTTCGTGATTTCGTGAAGATTATCGGAGGAAATTCTTGATTCTAAATCTTCTATGAAAAGCCCTAGGTTGTTCTTGAGAGGTTTTTGACAGAAGAGAGTGAATTTTGGGTGAAAATTGGTTGAATCACGTGTTAAAAGGCTTAAATAGGGGTGGAAAATTGACCTTTTTAACCCTAGACGCGTCTTGTAATTTCAGTAAAAATTTCCTGAATTGAACCCCTGGTGCAAAGCGGCGTTATCGCACCGTGTCACTAGAATGTGACGATTGGGAAACTGAGAGATGGCACGACGTGGAGCCATCGCATTGCCCCTTCTTTTGCGACTTGGAACTTTGGCGCGATGCGGAGGAAATCGCGCAAAGACACTGAAAAAGGACAATTCTGAATTTGGGCCCTGGCGCGATGCGCCATAATTGCGGACCCCTACCGGAATTTTCCAAATGCCATTTTCTCTTGTGGAGCGGCGCGCCACTGACTAATATGGTGCTGTTTTACAATGAGAACTTGAAATAGTCGTAACTTCTGACCCGATTATCGGATTTGGGCGAATCTTATATCAATGTAAAGCTTATTGAATTTCCCATATGACAAAAAGTAAAAATTTTGAAAATACCTCATGGAATAACCATTATTCAATTTAGAAGCTAATACTAGACATTCTTTAGATGAAATTAGCTAGGAAAAGTATGGGGTATTACAATATCTCCCCCTTGAGAATATTCATCCTCGAATAAGACTAACTGAGAAGAAAGAAAAGAGAACTGATGTACATGCTAAACATGAATAACTGGAACATGATATCATGACTGACATAATTCATAAGATGAACATATAATACTGAACATGCATATCTAATGTATGTGTAACTGATTCATGAATGCATGACTGAGTGTTCTGAAAAACTAAGTTTCTCACAATGAGAATGCATATCTGATGCATAATTACATAACTGAACTGATACATGCGTGCCTAACTAAATATGCAATGGTACTTGATACTAAGTCTCTAATGGGAACATGAGCATGAAGTTACATACCAAGTTTATGATAAACACTGCACATGAAATTGAATAAGCTTAAGGAGAACTATTACCATGAGCTTGATCTGATTTGGCAAAGAAGAGGTGAGGATACTTAGTATGCATGTCTGCCTCTACTTTCCCAGTAGCTCCCTCGATTGACTGATTTCACCAAATAACCTTAACTAGAGGGACTTCATTGTTCCTAAATATAAGAGTCTGATAGTCTAAGATTTTGACTAGAATCTCTTCATAAGATAGAGTGTTTTAAACATTAATGCTCTGAATAGGGACTACAACTGATGGGTCACCTATGCACTTCTTGAGAAAAGAGACCTGAAAGACTGAATGAACTGAGGCTAGATCTAAAGGTAATTCGAGCTCATAAACTACTTTGCAAAATCGACTGAGAATCTTGAAGGGACTGACATATCGAGCTTTGAGTTTCCCTTTCTTGCCGAACCGCTTCACTCCCTTCATGGGAGAGATCTTTAGATAGGCATAGTCACCAATCTCGAACTTGAGATCTTTTATATGAATATCTGAATAAGACTTCTATCGGCTCTGATCAGCCCAGAGTCTTTCTCTAATCAACTGGATTTTTTATAAGGCATCGAATACTAAGTCAGGCCATATAACTGAGGCCTCACTTACTTTGAACCAACCAATTGGAGATCTAAATATCTTACCGTAAAGAGCTTTAAATAGAGCCATTTGAATATTGGAATGATAATTGTTATTGTATGCAAACTCAATCAAAGGTAAGTGGAAATCGTAAATTCCCTTGAAATTGATTGCACACGCCCTTAGCATATCTTCTAATGTCTGAATGGTCCTTTCTACTTGACCATCTGTTTGAGGATGAAAGGTTATACTAAGATGAACTTGGGTACCAAGACCCTTTTAGAATGCTTTTCAAAAATGAGAGGTGAACTGGGTACCTCTTTCTGAGATAATGGACAATGACGTGTAATCTGACCAACTCCTTGATGTAGAGTTTGGCGTAATCCACGACTGAATAAGAGGTATGAACTGGAAAGAAATGAGCTAATTTGGTCATTCTGTCTATAATGACCCAGAATGAATCATGCTGATGACGAGTTTGAGGCATACTCATCATGAAGTCCATGTTCACAACTTCCCACTTCAAAGTAGGAATACTAAACTCCTGCATGGACCCACTAGGCTTCTGATGCTCTATCTTAACCTGCTAACATATAGAGCACTTAGCCACAAACTCTACAATGTATCTCTTCATCCCACTCTACGAATAGATTTCTCACAAGTTGCGGTACATCTTTGTGGCCCCTGAATGAATAGAGTAGCGCGCACCATGCGCTTCTACAAGAATTCGCTGCATTAAGTCATCTACACCTGGAACACAGAGACGACCCTGATAATGAAGAACACTATCTCCTCCTTGGGAGAAAACCTAGAGATGACCCTGGGATCTCTATCTTGCATTTCTTTCACCTCAAAAACTAGAGATAATTCTGAACTACTCTGAACCCATATATCACCCTCATCTATATCGACTAAGCGAATGCCTAGTCTGGCAAGCTGATGGACTTCCTGAGCTAACTTCTTCTTACTGTTATCCACATGAGCAACACTACCTATAGACAATCTACTGAGAGCGTCGGCCGCTACGTTAGCCTTGCTCGAATGATATAGGACACTCATGTCATAATCTTTCAAGAGCTCTAACCATCTTCTCTGATAAAGATTGAGACCTTTTTGAGAAAAGACATACTGAAGACTTTTATGATCAGTGAACACATCTACATGAACACTATATAGATAATGCTTCCAAATCTTCAAGGAAAAGACTACGACTGCTAACTCAAAATCATGAGTAGGATAATTCCTCTCATGGGGCTTAAGCTGTCTGGAGACATAGGCTATGACCTTATCATGTTGCATGATGACACAACCCAAACCTACTCTGGATGCATCACAATATAGTACGAACCCATCTGAACCATCTGGGAGAGCTAAGACTGGAGCTGAGGTAAGTCGAGTCTTCAACTCCTGAAAACTCTTCTCACAAGGATCTGACCACTACAACTTGACTTTCTTCTGAATCAATCTAGACATAGGGGATGCAATAGAATAAAATCCCTCAACAAACCATCGATAATATCCAACCAAACTTAAGAAACTCTTGATATCTGATGGAGAGACAGGTCTGGTCTAATTTCTTACTGCTTCAGTCTATGAAGATCAACTCTAATGCCATCACCAGAAATAATATGACCAAGGAATTCTACTGACCTTAGACAAAGCTCATACTTACTGAATTTGGTGAATAGCTAATGATCTCTGAGAGTTTGAAGTACTGTTCTGAGATGGTCTGCATGATCATGCTCACTGCGAAAATAGACCAGAATATCATCTATGAAAACTATGATGAACATATCCAAGTACTGCTTGAACACATGGTTCATCAAGTCCATGAAAGTGGTTGAGGCATTGGTAAAACCAAATGACATGACTAGGAATTCAAAATCACCATACCGGGTACGAAAAGCTATTTTTAAAATGTCACATTCTCTGACTCTGAGCTGATAATAGTTGTATCTGAGGTCTATATTAGAGAAATAACCGGCACCCTAAAGTTGGTCAAACAAGTTATCGATTCTAGGAAGAGGATACTTGTTATTGACCGTGACCTTATTGAGTTGATGGTAGTCTATACATATTCAAAGTGAACCGTTTTTCTTGCGTACGAATAACACTGGAGCGCCCCACGGGGAATGCTGGGACTGATGAATCCCTTATCTAAGAGATCTTTCAATTTATATTTTAGTTCTCTGAGTTCTGCTGGTGCTATTTTGTATGGTGGAATAGATATAGGCTGAGTATCTGGAAGAAGATCAATGCTGAAGTCTATTTCCCTTTCGAGAGGAATTCCTGGAAGATCTTTGGGAAAGACATCTGAATATTCACCTACAACTGGAACTGATTCAAGGCTGGGAGTTTTGGAACTAGTGTACTTAACTCGAACAAGATGATAGACACATCCTTTAGATATCATTTTCCTTACCCAAAGGTAGGAAATAAGCTGACCCTGAAAGCAGATACACTAACCTTCCACTCAAGGACGGGTTTATTTGGGAACTGAATTTGGACTATTCTATTTCTGCAGTCGACTACGGCATAGAAGGAATGAAGCCAATCCATGTCGAGAATGACGTCAAAATCAGTCATCTCTAATTTGACTAAGTCTGCTAAAGTGGCTTTCTGAAATATCATAACCGGGCAGTTCCTATATAACCACTGGGCTATGATGGTTTTACCCACTAGGGTAGAGACTAAAAAGGGCTCTACTATGATTTTGGGATTGATTCTGAAATCGCCTGCTATATAGGGAGTAACAAAAGACAAAGAAGCTCCTGGATCTAGCAATGCATAAACATGCACATGAAATATCTATAACGTATCAGTAACTACATCAAGAGAATTTTCTTAATCCTGTCGAGATTGAAGAGCATAGACACCATTTGGACGTTTCCCACTAGTAGCACTAGAGGTGGCACCCTACTGATTTGGTCAATCGTACTGAGCTGAGGAGTGATTCAGTTGACCTTGAGGACCTGGCTGAGGACAGTCTCTGACTCTGTGGCCTGGCTTGCCACATTCGAAACAAATACCACTGTCAGCTCTGCAAATACCTTGATGGTGCTTGCCATAAGTCTGGCAAAGAGGATAAGTTTGGGTACTGCTAACACTGCCCTGGGATTGAGAGCCTGGCACTCTATCTTTGTTACCCTCTCTGAACTTAGGAACTAGAGCACTGGCTGAAGAATGAGCTGGAACTGATGACTTAAAATGAATCTGAGAGTGATTGCCTCCCTCTAACTTAGGCTGACTAAAATTAAAGCTACTTGTCCTACCTAAATCACGTGTTAAAGGGCTTAAAATGGGGGTGGGAAATTGACCCTTTTAACCCTGGATGCATCTTGTAATTTCAGTAAAAATTTCCCAAATTAAACCCCTAGCGTGAAGCAGTGCTATCACATCATTTCACTAGAATTTGAAAATTGGAAAACTGAGGGATGGCGCGACACGAAGCCATCGCGTTGCCCCTTCTTTTATGACCTGGAACTTTGGCACGACACAGAGGAAATCACGCTAAGACACTGGAAAAGGACAATTCTAAATTTGGTCACTGGCGCGATGTGCCATAATCGCGGACCCCTACTAAAATATGACAAATGCCATTTCCTCTTGTTGCGTGGCGTGCCACTGACTAATATGGCGCTGTTTTACGACGCGGACTTAAAATAGTCATAACTTCTGACCCGGTTATCGTATTTGGGAAAATCTTATATCGATGGAAGGCTTATTGAATTTTCCACATGACAAAAAGTAAAAATCTTAAAAATTCCGCATGTAATATCCATCATTCAATTTAGAATATAATATGAGACATTCTTGAGATGAAATTAGCTAGGAAAAGTATGGAGTATTACAAGTAGTGATAGGCTTGAATATTGTGATTGATTGAATAAACAAACCAATGTGCTATATGGTTAGTACTCCTCAATTTAAGACCTGAAAGTTTATTGATTATAGTGATAAGGTGAAGTTATGTTCTTAAAGAGATGTAGAGTATGGGGTCCCATAGATTAAGTTTGCACCTTTTTACTCCGGTTTAGGCTTCGGGATGGAAGTACTATGCAGTTAGACTCAAGCTCTTGCAGTTATGTATTTAGCAGAGGAATTATAATAATGAGATATTGAAATATGGTATTAATAGATGAAAGCATAGTTGAGAAGCATTGCAAATTTAAAGGCTATTAGACGTATCTTTTGAGGTAGAGAATGATTCTATTCTATTCTTATGACCCACAAAAATCATAGTTCATGTCTTGTACCAATCTTAATCAGGCCTAGGATTCTTACAAAAATTCATGCCTTACATGTTATGATAATGTTCCATAGAACACATGCCAAGATCATGTCTATGTCAAGTCTCGTTATCTCATGCCTCGTGCTTGCACGATTTACTTGGTTATGTCATGAAGATCTTCTTAAATATATATGTATGTTTTGTTGAGGAAAAATTCCTAATGTGATGTTACATTATTTATTCCATAATTCTATGGCTTCAACAAGTTCCTACCCATCATTCGAGGATGAATGATTCTAAGGGAGAGATAATTTAACACCCCATATTTTTGGGCTAGAATTTGAACCATCGTTCCTATATGATGAACCCAAACCCAATGATTCTATGTCAATATAAGTGTGATGATCAATTCTATAGTGTGTAAACATCTTTGGAGGTTGAGTAAGATCATAAAAATCTCCTAACTCAAAGATGAGTGGAGGACTTTTCCACCGATAGAGTTTTAGCGGACATCCTTACTTAGGTCAACTTCCAATAACCATTAAATCTAGAATATAAAGAGTAAGGTGGATTACTATATATCAAATGAAAATTCTTTGATTCTTCTTGCCAACACATCTGGTTTCACCATAATCTAATATCAGAGTAGAGAGTTATGATCCTTTTTACCTCGGAGTGCCTGTATGGGTGAAGGTAACAACTTAAGTTGTTAAGCTATCAACTAAGTGAAGAGCTATTAACTTAGTCATTATCCCTAACCATAAAACACCTTAAATCTCTTAAGGAAGGTGATGACTAAGTTGATAAGCCATCAAATAGTTGAAAAGCTATCAATTAAGTCATCAACCTTAAACCAGAAAGTGTCCAAGCCCAGCTAGAGGTTGATGACTAAGTTGATAAGACATCAATTAGTTGATAAGCTATCAACTAAGTCATCAATTGAAAACTCCTGCAATTTTTATTCAGCTTTTTTAGGGATATTTTGTTCTTTTTCTCTCCACAAACCGAACCACCACGACTTAAATCACACTTCAAACACCGATTGCCCATTATATGTCAGTTTCTCATTGCTTATTCTCCTCTTCACTCTCAAGAGAGAAAGAAGTTAGGGTTTCTTTAAAAATCCATACTTTCAAGGCTTAAATTTAAGATATCTCAAAGTTTGTTTATCAAAAAAAGATATGTAGGACTATCTTAACTCTCATGGAGTAAGTTTAATGTCTTTAACAAGTTTAAAAAATGTATATGTAATTGGTTTTGATAACCATTTAAAGAGTATGCATCATGAACCCATATTTGAAGAAATTATAAAATTACTAGGGGATTTTTCCATAAACGTGAGTTATAGCCATGTGTTCATATGTTATGAGTTTCAAAAAGTGATTTAAGATCATGATTTACGAAATCCCCCTAGCATGATGAAATTTATGGTCTTAACATGTTATGGGTTGTTCAAATGGGTGATTTAAAATCTTGAGTTTAAATGTTTACTATCACTTATGGATTTTTAAGTGAATTTGAGAGCATGAACTATAAGTCCCCATTTTTGAATCATGAGATTCATTTATGACTAGTGTTGGGCTATTTTGTGAATGATGATAATTCTTGAGTTTTACATACGTCTTTACTATTATGCATGGTTATTTTACATGTTTGAAAAAAGGTGATTATTATTTTAAATGCTCCTATTTCCTAATGAATAATTGCATATGTTTTATTTAAGAATTGGCCACCAAATATTCAACTATTACAAAGACCATGTTTTCCATGTTTCATATGCTATTTGAAATAAGAACTCTAATGTAATATATAAATCTTTTGGGTGGTCATTAACATGTTTTTGAATAAAATGGCTATGAACATGACATGATATGATATTATATGGCTTGCAAGTCCAAGTATGATGATACCTATCACGGAATGCCCATAACATGAAAGAAATCAATGTTTTAAGCATGAAGCATGGTTTTAAGAGGATAAAATGGGCTTAAAGAGAGTTAGATAGTTACCCAAATAAGGTACAAATTCAGATAACTCATAGTCTAAAATCGTGTTTTGTCGATACGGGTTTTATAATATGTTATTCAACAAGTGGGATAGCATAGTATGTCGGCAAGTTGGACATCTTTTTCATGATACTCCAATCCTTGTGAAATACCTAGATTGGGGGCTTGGCCAGTGAGTTAATACAGATCCCATATAGCCAGTGGGACAATAGACATGTAGGGTGCACCATCTAGCTCAGAAGTAAAGCAAAGAGTCGAGTCAGTGTTTTACAAGCATAAATTGAATCTTTTTATGTTTTGCCCATGTTTTTTTATATATATATTATGATAAATTGATTTCCATATTGTTCTCAATTATGTTACATGAAATACATGTTATTTTTGGATTATTCTACATACCAGTACTTTCTAAGTATTGACCCTTATAATACAAGTTCTGAGACACAGTCTTGTAGTCCATTACATCAGTAGAACATCTGGGATAATGACAAGAGTTGGTGAACTATCCATCTTTTAGAGGGAATTTATTCATATGTTGACTTCTTTTAGCTTATGGTCCAGCCGAGGGCCTTGATCTGGCCTAGACAGTTAGTATTCAGTAGAGCTTCATAGATGAGATTTGATTAATGCATTATGATGTGTGAGCAGATGCTAACACATTTAAGGCTTTTAACTAAGAATAATTTCAAAGTCTTAAGCAACTTTTGTTGTTTTTGATTGTTTTATGTTTGATTTTGCAGTAGTAGATGATATGATAGAGAACCAATAAGAATGAAAGCAAAGAAGTTGAAATCTGAGAAAATTTGAAGAAAAGTATGGCTGACGACATATGTGATAAGTCGTCAGCCCTGTAATAAGCTATCAGCTTTATCATCAGCAGTAGATAGAGAATTAGCCTAAGTTGAAAGCTATCACTAATGTCTGAGCCCATGCTAATATATTTGAAGCTTTTAACTCTAAATAATTGCAAAGTCTTGAGTAACTTTAGTCTTTTTTTATTAGTTTACGTTGGTTTTGCAGTAAAAGTAGAGAAGAAGGAGAATCACAAATAAAGGAAGAAAAAAGTATGAAATCAGAAGCAAATGAAGAGCTAAGTGTGGCTGACGACATTGATGATACGTCGTCAGCCTGGTGATAGGCTGTCAAGGATGCCATCAAACTTAAATAGAAGAGAGGATTTGCAGGAAGTTTTGTGAAGACCTTCATGAAATGCCATCAAGATCCTGATAGGCCGTCACTTTTGTCATCAACCTTAGGCAGAAAAAGCTGAATTTGCAGAGAAGCTGACAACGTCTGTGACAGGCCGTCAAAATCAGAATAGGCCATCACAACTGCCGTCATCTATTATGAAGAGCAACAAAAACTTTAATTCTATTTTCTTATTTAGGGTTAACTATTTAAATCCTTTTTTTAGGGCTTTTCTATTATCCATCAATTAATTGACATATCCTACAACATACGACCTTTTCTTCTCTCTCTCTTTCGAAGACAAATATTTTGGTGGTTTGCCTTGTGATTAAATTGAAAGAAAACTTTTGATTTCCTTCATTATTGTAAGTTAATCCTTTCAATTATGAATTCAACTTGTGTATGTATTTCCTGCATCATGAGTAGATAAACACTCTTAACCTAGGTTATGGAATCTAGGGCTAGGTCATGATAAGGTGTTGATTAATTACTCAAGGTTTAATAGGTGTTAGAATTTCTTGGTAATTCTGATATTCTAACTTATGTCTATTGGCTGCAAAAAATAGGCGTACCTACTTTGATTTGCTTGAGAAAGAAATCATAAACAGTAGGAAGTGAATTATTGACAGGGACTCGAAAAAGCTTTGTTTAATAACCAGCGTTGTGCCAAGGTTGATTAACCTGAGGTAAAATCTGGGCAGCGAGTTGCGATTCCCTAAGTCCGAGAGGATTGGGAAATTAGATGCTTGAATAGGTCGAGAGACATTCGAGCATACTATCGATAAAGATAGCTTGTCATCCTAACCACCGTGAGAACCTTGAGTTATTTATAGCATCTGTCATATACCATAAACCCTAGTGAACATAATCCCGGTTATTTCATAAAATATTGATTACAAACATTAATCTCAAAGTGACTAACAATTGTCTAAGAAATTTAAACCCCCATTTTTGGAAACAGTAAACTACCAGTGAACTATTTCGTAAACAACTTGAGTTCACACCCTATTCCCTATGGGATTCAACCCCAAACTAGTTGGGTTTTATAATGATAAAGATCACTTACACCCATTCAAGAGTGCAGTTTGAGCATTATCAAAAATGGCACCGTTACCAGGGAATACGGTTGTAAACTAAAAGTTTGTGTATGCTAATTTAATGTTAGTTAAGTTTTCTAGATTTACGTTTATTTGTTGTTTTTGTCTATTGTAGGTATTGTGTTGTTTATGCCAAAAACAAGAAGTTCTAGAGAACCATTATTGCCAATGAATCCAGAACCTCAACTGATAGGGAAAATGGCTGAACAACAGGAGGCGGACAGACAAGCCGCTTTGGCCAGGGCTCAGGTGAACGTACAGAATTTGAGTCAACAAGCACGTCACCAGAACCATAATGATAAAGACTTAGGTGATGAGTAATTGTTAAATCCTCAAAACCCAAGGTGAGCTGAGAAACTTGTTGCACCTGTGCAGCAAAATATCAATAAAAACCGTCCAATCCAAGGAAGGTATGGCCAACATCCCGTTCAATATGAGGCTGATGAAGAAGATGAAGGAATGAATGGAGCTGGTGCAATGGGTGCTATCATTCCTCCACCATTGGCACCAAGTGCAAAATTCAGCATAACAAGCACCATGATCCAACTCCTGAATCTGAAGGGGTTGTTTGGAGGCTTACCCGGTGACGACCCGAACATGCATTTGGTGAACTTCATAACTATATGCAAATATTTTGAAAATTTGGGAGTGAGCCAGAATGCGATCCGGTTGTGATTGTTCCGTAATACTCTGTCTGGAGAGGCAACAATGTGGTTAAATGAGCTAGAGCCCAATTCTATAACCTACTGAAGACAGTTGAAAGAGGTGTTCCTTGAACGATTCTTTCCACCCTCCAGAAGGGTACCGTTGAGGGATGAAATCAATAACTTCAGACAACTCCCAACTGAAGCATTGCACGAAACCTAGGAAAGATTTAAGAAAAAGCTTGCACAATGTCCAAACCATAACATGACGGACTTGCACTTCAAGGAGACTTTGTACAGAGCTTTCAACTCTGTAACAAACCAATTGTAGACAACACTGGAGGTGGTTCATTCATTGATCTCTCTTTCCTTGATGCTTTTGACATGCTGAATAGAATGACCAAGAAGAGTCGGGATTGGCACACTAAGGATTCTGTAGTGGCTAGCCCGACTGTTGCCGGTGGTGTAACTGCAGAGGTTTTGATTTCCTTATGATTCAATTGAAAGAACACTTTTGATTTCCTTCATTATTGTAAGTTCATCCTTTCAATTATGAATTCAACTTGTGTGCTTATTTCCTACATCATGAGTAGCTAAAAACTCTTAACCTGGGTTATGGTATCTAAGGTTAGGTCATGATAAGGTGTTGATTAATTACTAAAGGTTTAATAGGTGTTAGGATTTCTTAGTAATTCTGATATTCTAACTTATGTCTGTTGGTTGCAAATAATAGGTGTACCTACTTTGGTTTTCTTGAGAAAGAAATCATAAATAGTAGGAAGTAAATTATCGACAGGGACTTGGAAAGGCTTCATTTAATAATCAGCTCTGTGACAAGGGTGATTAACCTGAGGTAAAATCTGGGCAGTGAGTTGTGATTCCCTAAGTCCAAGAGGATTAGGAAATTAGATGCTTGAATAGGTTGAGAGACATTCGAGCATACTATCGATAGAATAGCTTGTCATCCTAACCACCGTGAGAACCTTGAGTTATTTGTACCATCTATCATATACCATAAACCCTAGTGAACATAATCCCAGTTATTTCATAAAATATTGATTACAAACATTAATCTCAAAGTGACTAATACTTTTCTGAGAAATTTAAACCCCCATTTCAAGAAACAGTAAACTACCAGTGAACTATTTCGTAAATAACTTGAGTTCACACCTTATTCCCTATGGGATTCGACCCCAACCTAGTTCGGTTTTATATTGACAACGGTCGCTTACACCCATTCAAGAGTGTAGTTTGAGCGTTATTAGCCACGATATTTTGTGATAGGTCATCAAGGGTCTGATAAGCTGTCAAGAATATCATTATCTTAAGGTAGCACAGGATAACTAAAGCAGAGCCTTGATGACATTTTATGATAGGTCGTCAAGGAGCTGATAAGTCATCAAGATTGTTGTCAGCCTTAAGCAGGAAGATCCAAAACTAAAAAAAGAGTTGACGATATTTGTGATAAGTCGTCAGCCTCCTGATAGGCTATCACAAATGTTGTCACCTAATCCGAGGGATTTTTGAATTTTTATTATTTTGTTTCCTTATTTAGGGTGAACTATTTAAAGCCTTTTTTAGGGGTTTTCTTGGGAGGTCCGCACATTGAGTTTTGACAATACTTTTGATATTTTCTCTCTAATTTCTTGGCTTGAAAAAGCAAATACTTTGAAGAGGTTATTATTATTATTCGGGGATTTTCTGTTGTGATCTAATCTGAGATTCACTAGTTATTATTCATCTTGTGGTAAGTTTATCTTTCAAAGCATGAATTCGTCTAGTTGCTTCGATTTTTACGTCATGAGTAGCTAAATTTCTATAACTTGAATTATGGGATCTAGGTTTAGGTCTTGATAAGGTGCTGAGTGATTAGGATTCGAAAGGTAGTAAGACTTCTTGATAATTCTGAGGTTTTAATGAACATTTGTTGGTTGTAAATAATAGATTAAACCTACTTTGATTTTCTTGAGAAAGAAATCAAATATAGTAGGAAGTGAATTATCAATAGGGACTTAGAAATACTCCGTTTAATAATCAGCATTGTAACAAGGTTGGTTAACCTGAGATAAAATCTGGGCAGTGAATATAAATTTCCTAAGTCTAAGTGAATTAGGTAATTAAATGCTTAAGTTGGTCCAGAGACATTTAAGAACAACTTTGATAAAGATAACTTGTTGTCCTACATACCTTGAGAATCCTGAACAACTAGTAGCATCCGTCAAGTACCAAAATCCCTAGTGAACATAATTATGGTTTTTCATAAACTCTTGATAACGAACACTGGAACTAACGTAACCAAACATTATTTTTTTGATCATCAAAAACCTCCATTTTTTCTTTTCGTATCATTTATTTGAATTTAACTTGTAGCTATAGTTTCAAAATAGTTTAACCGCTACTCACACTGTTCCCTGTGGATTCGACCCCGACTCCAAAAGTTGAGTAAATATATTGACGACGACCGCCTTGCACTAGATTTATGTATAAGTTGAGCTTTATCAAAAATGGCACCGTTGCCGGGAAACAATTTGGCGTATTGAGTTGGTTTGGAATTTTAGCCTACTTGCTTGAATTCAAACTTGTAAATATTTGTTTTTAGTTTTCTTTTATTTCTTGTGTTAGGCAGATTTTTAGTTTAGTTTACTTATTACTATGGCATCGTGGAATGAATATGATCTTGGTGGTTGGAAATCTTATCTTGATGATCCATGTCCATATTGTGATCGACCTCACTTTTGGCAAGATTATAGATATGCCCCCCGGAGAGAGAAGTGTGCACTATCTCCATCCTACCAGGAATATGATTGTTCTTTATGTGGTGGTCAAGATGGAAATTGGAGTGATTTCCGAAATGCCCTCTCTCCCCATTTTTCTAATCAAAATTCTAGTTCTTCTGATGATTTTGATAGGTCTTTTGCTAAAAAAAAAAAGAAGAACGAAGCACCGGAAAGAGTGGCATTGAAGCTATGCTTCAACTAATGTTGGATTGTATGGACACAACAAATAATATCATATGTGATATACTTCAAGACATTAGGGCATTTAACAATAAAAAAGAAAGAATATGGGAGATGGATATCGAGGTCAATCATCCAAAGCACTCTTCTACATTATGCTTAGATGATATCTTGTATGTGGAATCATTTAGACTAATCAAAGAGTGTGAAGATGAGGATCAAGAATCCTATAGTGATGTTGAGCAACCCTTGGTGATTTCCAAACCAACCGAACCATTCATGAACGAAGATGCCAAGGATGAGGAAATGGTACGAGAGTTGAAAGAAGAAATCAAGCACAATTCTTATGAAGATTCTAGTCCATTTTGGGGTAAATATACTATTATGGATGCTACTCTGAAATTGAGAGTTATTCCTCATTCGAACCACTTTTCAACATTATGCTTGGTGGATGTGATGAAAGTCGAATCACCTAAGCAAATGATGAATTTTGAAAATAAGGAAGAAAATTCTTACATTTTGGAGTTTATCATTCCAAAATGGTAAACTACAACCCCAATCTTGAAGGCCAAGAATTTTAAAGATCGATGTCCATTTAGTGGCTTTTTAAGATCCTTACTATTGCCCAATGAGCCCACATGAAAGTTCGATGCAAAATTAGGCAAGCGGTTTAAGTCTTCAAAGTAGCGTGATAGAACATTCCTTATCATGCCCTCACATTTGCCCAACGGACCTAAAAGATGTAAAGATTGAAAGGTGGGCCGATAATTTAAATCATCAAAGTAGAGGGATAAAGGATGACTAAATGTTGTCGTGCCGCGACACTAAATTAGGCGCTTCTTGGAAGGAAACCTAAGGTATTTTGTTGTTTGTATTCGTATTATGTGATTGACATCAGATCTTTGCACCCATGGTGCCACAGGTATGTTTCTAACTCTCTCAATTTTATTTAACGCATTAGGGACATTGCATGATTTTAATTTGAGGGTGGAGCTACTTGTGGGTGTTGATTTCCTCTTGGGGGTTTTGTTGTCGTGCCTCTTTTCACTGGAGTCTTATTCCTAGTAGAGCCATCATGTTTAGGCGTATTTTGTTTGTTTTGTGATGTGTTATGGTTAACTGGGAAAAAATAAGTATCTAGGACAGTTGACATATTTTTGTTGATTTTTCTTGGAATGATAAATACCTCTCCAATTTTCTATTTGGTATCTATGTGATAAGTATCTATATGTGACTATTGTGAATCTTTTTATGGCATTAGTATTAGGGACATGATAATCACTGCTAAAAATTCCATGAACCAAATGGGTAGTATCTTGTGATGTACCTTTATGTCATATGTGTGTGAGATGCTATCTAGTTCCTGTTGTGTGTTAAATCCAGAACTTGCCCAGTTAATCTTGCCTTATTTATAGGATAGCGGTTAGGAAAGGATCATAGGCCGTCGTTGATATTAGTCTACTTTTAGCCTAAATGACTTTCCATGTGTGAATAATATCCCTTGAGCCTGAATGCCTATTCTTTTTATTATACTTATCACTTCCCATTTATATCACAATGAACCTATCTTGGCCCTAATCCTCCTTGGATATTGTGCACTTTGACTTAGGCAAATAGCCTAAGTTGAGGGTGGCTATCATAGGGGTGCGTGATGTAATGTGAGTATGAAGAAGGGTAATAATATATCTATATATATATATATGCAAGGCAGGGTGTGGTAGAAAAAGAATGAGAATAGAAAAGTTATGTAAAAGAGAAAAGGATTGATTAAATGACCACACCCAACCTGAATTTTCTTAATCAAGAAAGGGAGAAATAAGGTAAAGGTTGATAAGTGAGACCCCCCCAAAAAAATAGTGTAGTGCCAAGGAGGCTTAGTTACTTTAAATAGCCTTGCGTACCATACCAGCCCTAAGCCTACATTATAAACTGACGAAAAGTCCTAGAGTGATCCTAACTTAACTGTTTGAAAGGTAATGAAAATAAGGGCAAGCTTATGGTATTTGGCATACATTGACTGGAACTTCTTACTGAGAGTGAGTGTCTCTTTACCCTCCCTGCATTTACATGCTTGATTTCATATATGAGTAAGGAAGGACTTCTTTGTTGTAAGGGCACATCGGTTGCATTGCTAGTTTACTACTTGTTTGGGTAGTGTAATTTGTATATAGGCATGGTTATTGTTTCTAAGTTGATGTCATATCTTGATTCCTTTCTGTCACATTTTTTATCTTCATGGATATACACAGATGGGTTTAAAGTGGTTGAAAATGGAAAGGGTAATATGTTTTGAACTAAACTTGATGATCAACTGTCATAGGTATCTTATGTGTCTCTTGGTGAAGCATCGTAATGTTTTTTTAGTTGCTTGAGGACAAGAAATTGTTTTAAGTTGAGGGTGTTAATGTGTGAGCAGATGCTAACACATTTGAGGCTTTTAACTAAGAATAATTGCAAAGTCTTAAGCAACTTTTGTTGTTTTTGATTGTTTTATATTTGATTTTGCAGTAGAAGTTGATATGATAGAGAACCAACAAGAATAGAAGCAAAAAAGTCAAAATTTGAAGAAATCTGAAGAAAAGTGTGGCCGACGACATTTGTGATAAGTCATCTGCCCCGTGATAAGCTATCAGCTTCATCGTCAGCAGTAGACAGAGAATTGGCCTACGTTGAAAGTTGTGACGATATTTTGTGATAGGTCATCAAGGGTATGATAAGCTGTCAAGAATGTCGTCAGCCTAAGGCAGCACAGGAGAACTAAAGCAGAGCCTTGATGATATTTTGTGATAGGTCGTCAAGGAGCTGATAAGTCATCAAGATTGTCATCATCCTTAAGCAGGAAGATCCAAAACTGAAGAAGGAGTTGATGACATTTGTGATAAGTCGTCAGCCTCCTGATAGGCTATCATAAATATCGTCACCTAATCCGAGGGATTTCTAAAATTTTATTATTTTATTTTCTTATTTAGAGTGAACTATTTAAATCCATGTTTAGGGTTTTCTTGGGAGGTTCGCACATTGAGTTTTGACGATACTTTTGATATTTTCTCTCTAATTTCTTGGCTTGAAAAAGCAAATACTTTGAAGAGATTATTATCATTATTCAGGGATTTTCTGTTGTAATCTAATCTGAGATTCACTAGTTATTATTCATCTTATGGTAAGTTTATCTTTCAAAGCATGAATTCATCTAGTTGCTTCGATTTTTATGTCATGAGTGGCTAAATTTCTTTAACCTAAATTATGGGATCTAGGGTTAGGTCTTGATAAGGTGTTGAGTGATCAGGATTCAAAAGGTGGTAGGACTTCTTGATAATTCTGAGGTTCTAATGAATGTCTGTTGGTTGAAAACAATAGATAAAACCTACTTTGATTTTCTTGAGAAAGAAATCAAATATAGTAGAAAGTGAATTATCAACAGGGACTTAGAAATACTCCGTTTAATAATCAGCATTGTAACAAGGTTGGTTAACCTGAGGTAAAATCTAGGCAGTGAATATAAATTAACAAAGTCCGAGAGGATTAGGTAATTAAATGCTTAAGTAGGTCGAGAGACATTTAAGCATAACTTCGATAAAGATAACTTGTTGTCCTACCTACCATGAAAATCCTGAACCACTAGTAGCATCCGTCAAGTACCAAAATCCCTGGTGAACATAATTCTAGTTTTTCATAAACTCTTGATTACGAACACTGAAACTAACGTAACCAAAAATTATTTATTTGATCATTAAAAAACCCCATTTTATCTTTTCGTATCATTTGTTTGAATTTAACTTGTAGCTATAGTTTCAAATTAGTTTAACCGCCACTCATATTATTCCCTATGGATTCGACCCCGACTCCAAAAGTTGGGTAAATATATTGACGACGACTGCCTTGCACTAGATTGACGTGTAAGTTGAGCGTTATTATATTGTCACTACTTTGTTGACATAGTTTGGATTATAAGTTTCCCTTGAATTTCACTATATCTTTGGCATTTTGATTTATGTTTGGATTATGCTTATGATAGTATGCTTAGGGGTCTCTTGGACCTTCGTGGTTCGGGATGCCCATCGCAGCCAAGGCCTCAGGTCATGACATATAGAGTCTGTTGTAATATTTTCTCAGATCATCGTAGACTTCAGTACTTCTTCTTCCAACAATATCATAATATGAGGCAACACTATTGTCTTGAGATGCTTAAGGATTATGACTTAACTATTTTATATCACCTGGTCAAGGCTAATGTAGTTACGGATGCCTTGAGTCATAAGTCAACTAGCATAGGTAGCTTGGCACATCTTTTAACCCAGGAGAGACCTTTGGGTAGAGGATCATTCCTTGGCTAACCAAATGGTTAGGCTTGATATTTTTACACCTGGGTGTGTTTTGGCATTATTCAACGCTAGGTTGTCTTTGATGGAGCAGATTTGGGATTATCAGTTTGATGATATTAAATTGAGATTTATTTGGGATAAGGTGCTGAATGGTGAGGCTAAGGAATCCTCACTTTATTCTTATTATGTTATTAGGATTGGAGGCCGATATTGTGTACCAGAAGTGGGTGATTGGATTAGATTAATTTTGGAGGAGGCTCATTATTCCAAGTACTCTATCCATTCGGGAGTGACTAAAATATACCATGGTCCAAACAACATTACAGGTGGGGTGGTATGAGGATGTATGTATCAAATTTGTTGCCTATGTTTCCAGCAGGTGAAGGCCATGAGTCCGGGTGATTTTCTTTAGAGATTACCCATTCCTTATGGGAAGTGGGAGTAGATCACTGTGGACTTCATGATTGTATTGCCTCATACTTCTCATAGTTCTAATAGTTTTTGGGTCATCATGGATCAATTGACCAAGTTTGCCCATTTTATTTTGATTTAGGTCTCTTTTAATACCGAGAGGTTAGCCCATATCTATATTCATGAGATTGTTCACCTTCTTGGTTTTCCAGTATCTATTATCTCAAATCAAGGTTCACTTTTTACATCTCACTTTTGAAAGATTTTTCAGGATGAGTTGGGTACTCGGGTTGATCTTAGTACATCATTTCACCCCTAGACTGATAGACAATCAGAGCAAACTATTCAAGTTTTGGAGGATATGCTTTGTGCATGTGTTATAGACTTTGGTAGTCAGTGAAAACAGTATCTATCTTTGGCAGAGTTTGGGTATAATAATAGCTACCATTATAGTCTTGATATGGCTCCTTTTGAGGCTTTATTTGGTAGGGGTTTCCACTCTCTGTTGGGTTAATTTAAGGTTTTTAAAATTTTACCTCGAGGCACAAACTTGCTTCATGAGACTTTAGATAGAGTTTGGGTCATTCAGGATAGGCTTTGAGTGGCTCAGAGTAGGAAGAAGTGTTATGCAGACCGTAGACTTTGTGTTGAGATTTGGTGTTGGTGATTGTGTTTTTCTTCGAGTTTTTCCCATGAAGGGTATGATGAGGTTTGGGAAGAGTGGAAAGCTTAGCTCCAAATATACTGGCCCATTTGAGATTCTATGAACTGTTGGTGATGTGGTTTATGAGTTAACTTTACCCCCAGATTTATCAGTTGTTCATCTAATTTTTTATGTTTCTATGCTTTGGTGTTACATTTCAAATGAGTGGCATGCCATTAATTTGGACTCGATTCAGTTAAATGAGAGGTTGTCTTTTTGTTGAGCAGCCTGTCTCCATATTGGCTAGGGATGTTAGGTGGTTGCACTATAGAGTTATTCCAATGGTTAAGGTCTTGTGGATACATCGACCTATATATTAGGCTACTTAGGAGGTTGAGTTTTATGTGTAGTTCCTATCCCCATCTCTTTGTTGATTCAGGTATTTCTCTTTCTTTTAGTTCAAGGACAAACTAGATTTTTAGTGGTGGAAGATATAACGACTCAAATTTTGATAATTTATGTAAAATATGTATTTTTTATATGATTTAACCATTTTACCCCTTTTCGTGGTTGCTTTATCAGTTTTTTGGGGTATGGGGATGATTGGCATGGTTCCTGATGCATTTTGGTATTATTTATGTAATATTTTGTGGTTTTTGGTGACTTTGAGAGCCTTATAGTTTACTTCAGTCAATATTTATTGATTTGTACATCGTATGGCAAAACAGAGTGCGTCAACAGATCCAGAACGTTGATTTAGGTTGGTAACATGGATGGTGTGGTTTTATAGATTTTAAATCTCATTTTGACTCTTGATTCGAAAAATTGAGAAATTGAGTTTCGAGGGTCAACTTTGTGAAAATAATTTTTTTTTTGAAAATCTGATATCACCATTTAGTTTGGAGCATAGATAGAATTTGATAAGGTAGCACATTTCGTTAGCATTCATGGGATTTCGAATGAATCTCGAAGGATCTGCAAAGACTTGGACCCCATATATTATATCCATGTTTTGTCAATTTTTCTCATTTTTGAGACTTGGAGATTAGAGTTTCACACTTTTGAACAATTTCTTTCATTTCTAATCTTGGGTAAGCTTCTAAACACCTATTTCAACTACTTTACTCCAGTTTTATCAACTAATTCTTGTTTTAACGCAAATTAAAGTGGAAATTTGGAATTTTGGCCTGAAAGATCTAAAACTTGTATTTCTTCAATTCAAACTTATTTTCAATCTATTTTTACTTGGGTAAGTTTCTAATCTTATAATTATCACTTCTATCAATTTCATCTTCAAAATAACTTCAATTCTTGATTTTTTAAATAAAATTTCAAAAAATTTTGCCAACAAATCTTAAACATAATTTTTTTTTTTCAATTTAGACCTCATTTTAACTCTTTTTTTCTTGGATTATTGGATGTGGACTCCTAAAAATACAAAAAAAAATATTTCAAAAATAAAATTTTGAGTTTTTCCTTCTTTTTTAAAAATTAGTTTCGAGGGTCTTTTTTACCTTGACTTGAAAATAGTCAGTATGGGTATTATTGGCTTTCTTTTGAGAATAAATTCTATATCTGTATGATTTAGTTGATTCCGAGTTCATTAATGAGGAGTAAGGCCTTGTATTAAAGGCTTTAAAAATGGTTTTCGACATTTGAGGTAGGTTATGTCTTAACTTTCTTTAGTCTAGGTTGGGTAGTTAATGTAGATACAAAATCATGTTAAGCATGTGGGAACTAATTATGAAAAAAACTATATCGTTCTGTTGTGCCCGTATGGGGGCCTATATGTTGTTATTTGGTGGTTTTTAGAACACTATTTGATATGTGTGACCGTGTGGGGTCCTATATGATATTGTTGGTCTTGTGTACATGAAATTAGTTGTATCATGTTTGATGAAAAAGCCTAATGTGGTATCAATGGTGCATTTTTAATATATTTTATTTTATTGGCATATGGACTATGTTGGATTCATGGATGGTTGGATTAATGAGTGGATTTTGGCACTTAATTGATATATTAGTTGGATATGAAAAATCTCATTCGGGTTGGTTGTGTGCATTACATTTGCATATCATATACATTCATGAAATAATGGTACCACCATGAAAAGACTGAAAATATTAGAAACACTAACTTTTTCTGACCGAAAATGTGACATTTTAAAAATCCTCTATCGAAGGTTATGCCGGAGGTGGGATATGGATATTGATATTGGATTGGTTATATACGGATTGGCGAACACCCCATGGGCCCTATGTCGAAAAGATTTAGCTCCGTAGATGTATACGAAGGTTGCGGGAGAACCTCGTGCATCACATCATCATCATCATCTTCATTGTGTCTACATTATTGTGCTTATGTTGTGATTGTATTTTATCTTTACTTGTTATCTATCCATTTGTTTTATCTACCTTTACTTGTGTTTGATGTTCATATGCATATTTGTTCTTCTTTTCTCTACTTGTATTTGTTATATGTGTGGATATTAGAATTGTTAGTGGAGACGAGGTGGGCTACCATTTGGGATATTTTCTGGTAAGAGGTGACGTGCCCTTATTGTGTATTTTGTATGTTTTATTTTTTCTTTGCTCAGTCAGCTTATGATACCTATTGAGTACAAGTGGATGTACTCACCCCTACTGTATCCTTTTGGTGCAGATCCTGGTTCGAGTGCACTTCACGGTGGTTGATTTTGGGCAACATTTGGAGCTTTTGAGGTAGTGATTGGATTCTTGCTTCCAGAGTCTACTACTATCTTTCATAATTTAGACTATGTCTTTACTTGTATTCAGAGACAGAGTTTTTCCTATTTTGAACATCTTTGTTTTTGACTTCGAGTTGTACTAATTATGTTTTTACACCGTGACACCAGATTTTTAGATTATGATCATGTTGGTTATATCTTTCCACTTTATTATATTGTGTGGTTCGACTTCGTTCTAGAAGCCTTACTTTGGGTTAGTGCTATTATTTTCTTTTTGTATAGTAAGTGTGATATACTTACTTAAAGTTTTACTATGACAAGTGTCATCATGACTCTTAGTTTTTGAGTCGTGACAATATTAGAAAAGACACTTTCAACATGTCAGTTTGTTATCATTAAGTGAGATGTCTAAAGTTATTATGGTCCTTAAAACTTTAGCAAGATTAGCCTGGGAGAGAAGTTTGCCATTTTTGGCTTTGTTGTTTCGACCTTACCACTAACTTCAAAAATTACCCATTCTTTCCTGTTAAATTACATATCATGCACTATTATTGAAATGCCATTGAATATAATGGGACCATTAAACTTTCAAGTTGACAGTTAGATCAGTGCTATAATGATGTCATACTCTATTCTTCCATATATTTGCCAAGTGTAATTACTTATTATTATGAGTTTTATATTAAGCTATTTAAATTTAATATAGTTAAGTGAATTATTAAGATGATAATTCAAATTAATAAATTAAAATTGAATATTAAAAGTAAATAAATGTTATGTCTTTTAATTAGTGCTACATATTTTTCTTTACTTGGCTCTTATATTAAAGATAAAAATATTTACTTGGAGTTTGGTCATAAATACTATTCATAATATTTTTAAATTCATTTTCACTTTATTTTGAAATATTGTTTGTCCATAAATATTTTAGAATGCATTTTTAGGATAGATAGAGTTTTAAAAAACATTTCAACAAATGTTTTTGCTATTTTTGGATTCACTTTTTGTACTTTATTTATTTTCTTTAAAAAAAAATAAATTATATTTTCATAAAATTAACTCAATTTTCATATCTCTATTTTTTTGAAAAAAAATATTTTCACTTTTAAAATTTTGTAACTTTAAAAATACCACATTTCAAAAATACTATGACAAAACACAACTCCATCTCTATTTTCAACTTCAAAAAGAACCAAATAAAGTGACTATATTTTTTACTTTCATGTCCAAATGAGTTCACTTTAATAAATTAAGAAAAAAATATTATTTCTTCTAATACTCTAAATTTTTAATTATTAAGCTGCATAATTGGTTACTATTCAAATATCAAAAAGCTATATTATATTTGTTGTATTGTTGATATTTATTGACTTCGTTTACTATGTTAGCTATGTCTCAGATGTTATGTATCTGTCAATGATCTTCATGGCTCACAGATTAAGTTGTTCGAATTTTTTTAAAATGTTGTTACACTCATATCAGCTATAAAGTCGAAAATATTTTTTCACAATATTTATTATATTCTTAGATAATCGAGATTTAGAAATTTGTTTAAACATAATAAACTATGTATATATTTATACATAAAAAAAAGATTATGCATATTTTCTTTGTATTTATTCTAATTGTTATTTTGATAAAGAAATATTAATAATATCAATGTTCACAAATCACAATATTAGATCCGTGCTACACAGGCTATATTCAGTAGTGTGTGCATTTGTAGGGGGGTGCGGATAACTAGGTTAATAAATAGATTTGTAGGGGGTGCGGATAACTAGGTTAATAAATAGATTTATTCTAGCTAATGAATCTATTCTTTTTTGTGCGTGGATATTTCTTAAATTTTGTTTATTCTTTTCGTGAGATGTATCCATTAATTTATTTGGTATATTATTTTATCCTGTAGTAACTGCAGAGTTACAAATTTCTGTGTAATAATTTATTCTATCTGTACTGTAGTATATATCTAATTCTAGATTTTCTATGTCATTTATTATCTTGTGTTGTTCTTCTCGTAGTGAGTTTTTTATACTATATAAACTATCACAAGTATTTTTTTCTAAATTTTCTAAGGTTTTTTCTATCCATATTAACTTTTCTTTTAGATCTTCTATTATTTTTCTAATTCGGTTTCTATAATTAATTTCGTTTTTTAGATTATCTTGGTTTTCTCTAGTTTTTCTAATATATTCTAACATCCACAGTCTTGATCTGAATAATATCCTTCTGGGTAAATGTCTTCGTATATTTGTTCTAAGGCATTTATCATTTCAATTTCGTAGTTTATTACTTCTTCTAATATCATTTTCTTAATATATATTATTTCTATATCTTTAAGTATATATAAGATTAAAACTCTGAGGTAGTCTAAATGAGCTATTTTCTAAAATTGATATTTTATAGTTATTTGTTTTATTCTTAGTAGTTCTTGCATATTTATATTAAGAGATTTTATATATTTTTTATTTTTCATGTATTTGTCTATATTTATTTTTATCTGTTTTTCTAGTAACTGTATATTTCGTATATCTTTAAAATTTCTACGTGATTTTAACATAATAAATATTTATAAGAGTAGCTAGGTAGAAATGGTATATAATTTACTCTAGTCATGTAATATTCTCCAAATGCTTTTTCTAATATAATTTTTCTTATATCTACAACATTTATATCTCTAAGTGCATACAAAATAAGTATCTTAAATTTATCTACCATGACATCAGATAAATTATTATTCATTATCATAAAATTGTTTTTTTCAAAATATTCCCTTCAACCATGTACATAATAAAATATAGTCATCTCAGATTACTATATACTAGATTATTCTTAAATAACATGTTTTTCGGTCACTATTAGCATGGTAATTCGGATACTTTTTCCCTTAAACAGCGCCTCGACTCTGGTTACTCCCCGCCACGGCTTCTTGCCTTATTGGTTTCACCTTTAGGATGGCATAGTTCGTAGGGATTTTTCTCCGTTTTCACTTTGCTAATAAACTTCTTAACATATTATTTTTCGAATAATTCTACTATAAAGTAACTAATATGAATTTATTTTATCATATCATGATTGTTGGGAATTATGAATTTAGCTATTCATAATCTTAAATAGATATACATGTTCCGGTAGCTTTGATATTTCTGAGGTTTGTTGCTCCATAGCCTTTTCCATTGCAGTGTATATATTTAATTAACTGGGCTAAATATTTTTGAACGGACAGAATTTTGGCTTGAATGTGAGAAGGCTTGTTTTGCAATGCCTTCTTGCTTCTTTATTTATAGAATGATTTTTACAAACACTTTACATGTTTTATAACCTTACGTAAAGGCTAAAAAGCTAAAAAACAAAAAAAACAATCAAAGAAAGACTTAAAAGTCTTAAAGACTACCTAGCCTACCCTAAGCCTATAAGGCTAAAATTCAAACTCTATTCAATTTACATTAAATGCTACTAACTTTTTAATGCTAACTTACGTAAACAACTTGTAAAATTTTACAATAAGTCTTCCGTCTATTTTGTCATATCTGTTGTATCTCCATTATTGCTCTGGTCTTATCTTTCCAGCTGGCGTCCTTATCTCTTTTCATTCTAGCTGAACTGCTGGGACATCATTATCTCCTTCATTACATTTTGAACATTTGTGATCTGGATATTTATGTCCAATAGTCTTGCAATATCTGGTTAATAATTCTTCCGAAATAAATTTTTCTCTGATAGCTCTGGCGATAGGTTCCGTTTTTGGTTTAAGCAACGTAATAATCCATTGCCTAATAGTTTCCATATCTGTTTCTCGTAACTCTTTTGAATTTGAATATATTAATACATGATTTCTTGAATAGTAGCTCCATATAGGATTTTGGTTGCAATATGTATTTGCTAGCTCTTGTAAAATTGTAGATAGTCCGATAATTCTTTTGTTCGCATAAAATTTTGGTATCTCGATTCTGGGTATCTCTGGCTGTGAACTTATATCTTGTGGTATAATCATATCTCGTGTCATTCCTATCTTTACAACTTGTATAGGTTTTTTAACTTCATCAAATAATATCTCTGCTGGTGCCGTGTAAATTTTTATAAAAATAAGGTACCTTTGGTTATTCTTTTAAAAGTGATAAATGCTTCATATATCTCTGGTATGGTGGATATCTCAGTTCCGTCCGTGGTATATACAGTACTAAGTAGTCCATATTCGTAGCAAGTTTTAACTAAGCTTGATTTGGTTTTAGGTAAGGCAATTATCTTATTATATCCGGTCAATCTCTGGGTTATATAGTTTGTATCTGGTTCTTGGATATTTGTAGCTTTGGGGTTGCTATTTAAAAAGGTTTGTACATTGTAGATATTTTCTATGTATGTACGGGCTGTGTAGTTGTAAGTCTTTTTGTCTTGGTTTAGACTATCTCGGTATGTGGTAACTTGTGGGGTATAAACATGGGATCTTTTGATGTATTTGGTGTATATGGTTTATCAAATAGCTTGTTTAGGTTCATATTTTTTCTAACTCCTCTGCTTGTACCTGCAGAAGTAGATTGATAAACGTTATGGGTTTTATGGAGTATCCCAACATCTCCTTCTAGCTCTGGAATTTTACTGTCTTCCGATTGACATAGCTCTGCGCATTGCTGAGTTAGCTGATTCATAGCTATAGACTTCAGTTTATCTTCACTAGTCTTTAGCTTTAGCGTTTCTATCTCAGTACCCATCTTTACTATCTCAGTACCCATACTATCCACTTTCAATGAAAGCGTAGTTAGGGCGTTGAGTATCTTTTCATGTATACTTTTTTCTATTATTTCAGTTTGTGTAGCTTTGTCTTGATATGTAATCTGAAATAACATTCTTGTTAGTACTGATCACTTCTATTATAAATGTGAAATTTAATATGTTTAAAACTAGTCTCCGAATTTCTTTTGTTGTAACTGAATTTTGTATTTTCTTTGTTAGCCACCAGCGTACCTGTGTATTATCTGTTCGCACAATAAATTTGTTATATACAATATATGGCTCAAATGCTAACAAACATTTATATAATGAACATAATTCTTTTCTATTTATTTTCCATTTTATTTTTGTCTCGTTGAACGTTCCTGAGTAGTATCTACAATGGTGTTCTATTTTTTCTGCTTCATATCTATATTTAAGTACTCCCCCGTAACTATATTCACTGGCATCTGCTTCTACTATATATGTAAATTTTCTATTTTCATCTGGAAATTGTAATTTTGGTAATTCCTTGCAAAGTAATTTTATTTTTTGAACTTGTTTTTTATCCTCTTCATTATAATTATATTCTATATCCTTTTTAAATTTTTTCTGTAGTGGTTTTAAGTTTTCTGCTAATTTTGGAATATATTTTCTTACTTGGTTTACTAATCCTAAAAATGATTGTAATTTCTTTTTTGTATCTAATTCTTCTTTCGAATTTATTATTTTTTGTACTATATGTTGTTGCATTTTTACTCCACTTTTATCTATTTGTATTCCTAAAAATTCTATCTGGTTTTTCATAATTTCGGCTTTCTTTTCACTTAGACTTATACCTGATTTTTCTATTATATCCGTAAATTGTTCTAATAACTTTATATGTTCTTCTTTAGTTTTTGTACATAATAATATATCATCTATGTATACTATGCAATTAGGTAATTGTTTAAAATAATTATCCATAAAATGTTGATATCTACCTGGTGCATTTTTATATCCAAATGGTAATACATTCCACTCATAAAATCCTTGTGGTACCGTAAATGCGGTTAATTCTTTAGATTCTTCTTCTAACTTTAGATGGTAAAATCCTAATTTACAATCGAATTTGCTAAAATAATTATATCCTTGTATTTGTCTTATTTTTAATATCTTATTTCGTATCGGATAATTATATGTTATAGTTTTTACATTTAAATTTCTATAATTAATAACCATCCTACTTTTTCCTCTTTTTTGTTCATTATGTTTATTTACTATAAATGCTGGACTATTATGTTTACTATTACTTTTTTGTATATATTGTTTTTCTAATAATTCATCTATATGCATTTTAAATTCTTTTAAATCGTCAAAATTATATGTTAATGGTTTTTGGGTTATTATACTATTTTTATCTATTAATTTAATTTTTATGGTAGTTTTATGTTTTTCCCATCCTTTTAATGGATCTTCACTATATAATTGTTCTAATTTTTTCTTAACTATTTCTATCTTGTTTATTGAAAATATAGTTATTTCTGTTTTATTTATCGAAAATACTACTAATTCTATTGTATCTTCAGCGTTTTTTATATTTTCTAACTTTTGTGTAATTTTTTCACTTCCTTTTATCCAAAATCAGTTCTTCTTATCTTATTTTATAATTAAATCCTTTTTGCTCTTACTTTTTGTTTACATGGTGTTGGTAAAACACCAATCGTTTCTAAGTTATTATGTGTGGGTATAATTTATCTAAAATGGCCCCCCCCATTCCTAAAAGTATATCTTTTTGATGTTAGTTCCATAATTATAAATTCTTCTATTGTCACTATCTTATCCACATATTTGTGATTTTCACATTCTAGCTTTATAAGTAATTAAGCTTCCTTCAATATTAAATCCTTTTAACTACTATTGGTATTTTTTAATTTATCTCATTTACTTTCTGGTAAGCCATTATATCTACATTAAATTAGCTTCTTGCTCCTGTATCTATCATATGGCGTAATATCTCATAATTAGCTTTGTCTGTATCCTATCATAGGCGTATAATATCTACGTAATATATATTCCATACTATCTTATTAATCATATATCTTATTTTATGTTAAGGCTTTTTAGAATAATCTTTCCTATTAATATGTTATGGCTAATTGTGTATGTTCTATATTATATGGTTTTACTTGTTCTAACCATTTTATTCCTAATATTATATCTGCTTTTTGCATTTCTTCTTTTACTTCAAATTCTATTTTTATTTTTCTAATTCGTCCTATTATTATTTCTTTTTCTGCTATATCTTTACTATTTATTAAACTTCTTGGTAGGTCTGGGCATATATCATTATCAATTTTTATTTCTTCATCTTTTACTGGATATTTTGCTATATAATTTTCTTCTTGTCATGTGTTTAATAGTATTAAATATTCTTTTTCATTTATTTTTCCTGTTATGTAATATTGATTTAGATTACTTATTGAATTTGTTTCATAACTTGTTCTTTTTTATGAGCTTGATGATTTTGGTTTTTCATTAGCTATTCTTTTTGTTGTACTTATTCTATCATTTACTATTTCTAAATTTTCTTCTACATCTATGTCTCTATAGCTATAATCATTATAATCTATTGTTTTTACAATTTGTTCAAATGGGCTATCTATTTGTATCTTGTTAATCTTATTTTCCCCTGTTATTTTATGTTTTGTTGTTAATACATATAAATTTTTATATCTTGCTGTAAATATTTTACTTCCTGGGGTTAATTCTATACCTGATATCTTCCAATATAATACTAGTGATTTATCTATATTTCTATCTGTTACCGCTACTGAATAATTTGCACTTATTATAAATTTAAATTTTTGGTATATTAAATTTTCTTTTACGGTAGTTATTATGCTTTTTTCTATAGGTTTTATAATTCTATCATCTGCTAAATATAATTCTATCGGTGTATCTATTCCTTCTCTAAAACAGGCTTTTATTAATATTTCTGTACCTCCAAGGTGTACATATTTTATTGGATCTCCTTTACTTTTTATATCATTTATTTCTTTATTAATTATCCTTTTTGTTACTAGTGGTATACTAGCTTTACCTTTTGCATATCTGCAGTCTATTACATGTTCTTTTTGGCATACTACATAATATTCATCTTTTTTCCTAGTAAAAAGATTCTTTATTGTTGGTATTTTAAATATTTTTTCTATACTTAAATCTAACTCTTTTCCTTTTATTTCATCAAATATATTACTGTCAAATATTATTTTTTGTTCTGTTCCTTCGTCATTTAAATATTCTTCCTTTGTTATTATTTTTATATCTTCTTCAGTCATTTGATTCATCTATTTCACTATCTGTTTCGTTTTCTGAAATTTCATATATACTATCTTCACTTTCTAATTCATAATCTATATAATCTATTTGCATATATTCTGTATTTTCTATTTTTATTTCTGATATTTGTTTATTTTTTGGATTTTTGGGTAATTTACAATCTCTAGCTAAATGTCCTGACTTTCCACAATTATAACATGTACATTCTTTTATAGATTTTTTCTTTCTATATGGTCTTTTATTTTTGTAATTTTTTACATAATATCTTTTTCTTGGTTTTTTGTATTTATATTTTGATTTTTTATATTTCTTATATTTCTTATGTCTTTTTCTTTTCTTATAATATCTTTCTTCGCATCCAAATTGGGGTGCTATTTTATTTTTGCAACATGCTAAATTTCTTATTAATGTTTTTTCCATTTTTAATTCTTCTCTATATTTTTCACATAAATTTCTATACCATTGTTGTAAGAATTTTATTCTAGCTCCTAACGTATCTACTATTTTTGCTTCTTCCCAACTTTTTATTATCTTTGAACTAAATGGTTCGGATAATTTATTAAAATATAATTTTCTTATTTCTTTATTTTCTTCTATATTATATGCTCCTTTATAATAATATTCTTTAAATGCGCAAGTATATTCGTCTATATAACACATATTACATATTGTTAATTTTAACATTAAATTCCTATTTGTATCTTTTTCTTCATCTTGTTCTTCTTCTATTGTTGTCATACTACCAAATTCATCTTTTATAGCTAATTTCCCGATATCAATGGACTTCTATTAGCTGTAATTTATCCCTCAAAAAATGGAGTGTTTCTTAATAGGGAAAAACATACACCATACTAAACATTGTATAAATTAACAAATACAAAATATATATTCTGATCCTTGAGATTTCTTAGATATTCTAGAACAGTTTGTAGGTATTTTTTATATTTAATTTTGTCATAAGAATATACATGATGATCGAATACTGTTAATTGTACAATTTTATAATGGAGGTCTAATATATACAGATGCGCTCCTCACTAATTAGAGAAAAAATACAACTATATTATTATCTCAATCTGTTGAATTATAAACATAGTATAAATTAATCCTGTCTTCAGACAGATTTTATGTATATACTCAAACTAGAAGAATCGTATGTATACCCTCTTAACACATAAAAATATTATTGTACTAGCTCATGAACAAATGCATGCGTGACATCATGAAAACATGAAACTAAAGAAATCTCAATAATACCAACTACTAATAAGTTAATGATAAAAGCCAAACAAGTAAACACATAAAATGATATAATGGAATATGGATAGCTTACTTGCAGATAACTTCTTATGAACATTATAACAATACACATATGCTTTTTTTTTATATGTGTATAATTTAATTTAATAAATTTGTCAAAATAGTTATATATGTAAAACTTCACTCGATATACACATGCAGCATACACAAGAAGAAAATTAGTCATCTTAAGAAAAAGTAAGTCAGACTCATATGGCAAGTCAAGACCGTGAAAAAGTAACAAATGAAAGCTGGTTGTAAGGCGCATTAAACCGTGTGACCATGCATCCATATATATTTTTAACCATGGTGACCTAAAAAGTACAGTCAGTGTATTAAAGCTCTCAGTATGCATTGAATATGTGGAAGGGTTGAACCACAAGGATTTATTGTACGCATTCTTATCTTTCATATCTAGAAAAGGCCCTTTCCATGTGTAGAATCTGTGACCTCCAGGTCACATAACATCTATAATTTAACCATAATGACATGCATGTAAGAGAATTAGGTTTCAAGTCTTCAAAATAAAATTAGTTCAAATTGCATACGTTTTGCCAGTAGCACTAAAATTCGCAGTTGAAAATGCTTCAAGCAAGTACTTCAAAACACATGTTTTGCTAGTAGCATCATAAATTCACAGTTGAAAATGCTTCAAGCAAGTACTTCAAAATGATCAAACCAAAGCATGTTTATTTAAAAGGAGCTCTGTGAGGAATTCCCTTCCTCTTGCGCTTGTGCTTCATCTCAATTGTACCAAGACTAATCTCATTCTTCCTGCATACAACTTCTACCTACAAATTCCATTATAACATATGTTATGCACGCAAATTATATGTAAAAATATTTATATGCATTGACAGTGTAAAAGATTAATAATATGTACCTGGCAGGCAATGCAGCAGAAACGGAATTGGCCAGGGTCATTCAATCTCCTTTTGCAAGTGTAACAAGTTGGATCTCCAGCAATTAGAGAGCCTGAACCACAATGTGGCAGTGGATTCAACGCGATTACCCATTTCTTATTGCATTTGTATGGCTGAACATAAGAAATAAGATCTCTCTTATAACTAACATCGATCTCATATAGATACCAATTATGTACAAAAACAACAAAAAATTATAAATTGTTGCTGCTACTAACTAGTCTTTGTTATAAGGCTATGCATACATGTGTGAAATAATCAATCTTGGTGCATCCGGTCTAAAACATTGTGCACATCTATCTATTATAGAACAACTTCAGACATACAATATTTGAAGTTAGGTTTTTTCAAGCTTAACATCAAACGAAAATGTATGAAGTTAAGACAATTTTTTCTGAAGTCCAAATAAAAACAACTAAATTTCAGCCATATGTGTATGAACTTCAGGTAAAATGACACAATCATCCATATATGGCTTAAGTTCTGACAAAGGACTAAACTTCAGCCATTTCGTTCAAGATCAACTTCAGACAAGTGGGTGGACTTATAATTTTTTCACACACACTATAACATAAATAGTGATTTCATAATCGAATATTTATGCACTTCGACCCACTATTAGAGATCATATATTAGTTTTTCTTTTCAACAATCAATATGAAATTCTAATAATACATTCAATAAAAACTAGCGTTAACAAATTAAGAAGTTCAAATTATCTAAGTTTAATTAGATCAAAAGAGTAAAATATGCCAAGCTTAAAACATATAAAGGTGGAGTATATGTGCCAAAATTTTTGAAGAGAAGTCTAATTTAGATCAGTCCTCTTTATCATGTAAAAAAGGAGGGCGGGGGACAAATTTATGGAATTAATAAAGAAAATAAAAATGAAAAGAAAATAGCTGGCAACAAGTTGTCACAGTAAATTTTCACAAGAAATGGTTATAACAAGTTTCATTAACAAGATGCAAAATTAAGTTCCAACCTTGATGACAACAAAGAAGAAGGAGATCAGTCAACATTATTAATGACAGTCAAAGAAAAAGATAAGGATGATTATAGATTGAGGTATTTTGATAATGGAGCAAGCAGTTATATCTATCGATACAAATAAAAGTTTGTAGAGATTAAAAAATGATAAGAGGTAATGTGTATTTTTTGAGATACCTCAAAAATTTAAAATGTAAGGACAAGTACGCTTCTAATCTCCTATAACAATGGTGCCACAAATTGATTAACCATGTTTTCCATGTGTCAAAATTTAAAAAATAATAGTTTGGGGTTAGGTCAACTTCTTGATAAAGGCCATGATATTTTTAGAAAAAAAAATATGCATATTTGGTCTAGAAATTCAAATGGAAATTTAATTGTTAAAGTACATATAACGTAGAATAGGTTGTTTTCTTTGAATATTAAGACCACTGACGCAAATTATTTGAAGGTTAATATGCAGGATGAATCGTCATGTTTGACCATGTGATTTAAGCACTCATATCAATGATAGAAAAAATATGCTACATGAAATTTCTTCAAACAACCATCTTAATTAATAGAGTGAAGCTTGCCTTCTTAAAAAACATGCAAGGAGGAGCTTTTCTCAGGAGACCATGTCAAGAGAAACCAAGTCACTCTAGCCTATTCCTAGTGATACGTGTGTGTTAATCAATTCACCTTATTTTGATAAAAGTAAATACTTCTTACTCTTTATGGATGATTTTCATAGAAAGACTTTGATGTATTTTTGAAGCAAAATTGAGACGCTATTGTTGCATTTAAAATTTTTAATGCATTTATAGAAAAAGACAAGACTGTGAAATAAAGATTTTAAGGAATGGTAGAGGAGGTAAAATAACTTCAAAAAAATTTAATTACTTTTGTCAATCTTATGAAATTCGTCACCCTTTAACGATCCTTACTTTCCCCAATAAAATGGAGTTTCAAAAAGAAAAAATAGAACAATTCTTAATATGACTAGTTGTATGTTGAAAGCTAAATGTTCTCCAAAAATATTTTTGGTCAAAGATGTTTCTTGTATAGTTTTTTTGAGTAATAGATCTCTGATAAAAATATTAGAAATCAAACCCTTCAAAAAGCATGAAGGGGGAAAAAGTCAAGTGTCAAGCACTTGAGAATCTTTGAGAACAACCTATGTTCATGTGTTACATCAAGGGAGAGAGGAACTTGATGATCAAAGCGGCAAGAATGTATTTATTGTCTACGATATAAGTTTAAAAGACTACAAGTTATACAATGGCAATAATAAAGTGGTGATGTTGAATTTGACGAAAAAGCAACATTTAATAAAGAATATATGATTTTTTCATACTTTGAAGTTGAGGAAGAATAAAATATCATGACACTTGCACAAGATGTGACCCCACCTCCTTCTACAACAAATGTTGCATCTCCCACTTCTCAAGAAAATTCAAGTGAAAGACCAATGGAAGAGGGTGAACATCCACGAGTTCTATGATAATATATAAAAGTAATTAATTATAGTGATTTGAAATTATGAATTTTTTATTTATGTGTATTGATCATTTTATCCCTTTTCCTAGTTGCTACATGTTGATTTTGGGATTTAAATTAACTTAATATATTTCTCTTACACTTTCCTTTTTACTTGTGTTTAAGGGCCTGACTTCATTTTGAGATTATTGTTATTGTTATGTGCCCATGTGGGGGCTTATACTTTGTTGTTATTGACTCGTGACATCTAATATTATGTGTTTCCTGTGTGGGCGCTTTATTTGACATCATTGAACTTATATTTACATTTGAATGTGTTATTTGTGCATTTGAATGCTTTTATTCTCGATATGATGTCTGTGAGGGGGCTTAAATGCATTTTTTTCCTGATAATGACTAACTGGAGTTGATGATCATGAATTATGGACATACTAAGCTAACTTCTGGGCTCACTTTTATATATATATATATATATATATATATATATATATATATATATATATATATATATATATATATATGTTGGATGGATTGGATATCATCATATTGAGCTGATTGTGAGCATTACATCCTCATCCAATACATAAACATACATGAGATATTAGTACCTTTGAGAAACATTTTTTTTTTGAAAGAAAATGATACTTTTATGAAAACTCTCTCCATGAACATAAGCCAAGGTGAGTTGATATTGAGATATTAGATATAGTATATAGATTACGAACTCCCATGGATCCTTCTTAAGATCTGCAAGCTCGATGGGTATATACCAAAAGTAATGCGGCGACTTTCACCATTCATCACATCTACATTACGTTGCATTTTATTTCATACACAACTTTCACGAATTCTTGATTTGTGTTTAGTTTCAGTATATTCTTCATTTATATCTGTTTTGATTTCTTTTTTAATATATAATAAAACTGTTTTGGGATTTTTTTACTTGCAGGTGATCTGCTCGTATTATAATTTTTTTTATCTTATTTTCTACTCTGCTTAGTTGATCTATGATACCTATTGAGTAAAAGTGGATCGTACTCATTTCTATTTTATCCTTTAGGTGCAGATTCTAGTACGAACACTACACGGGGTGGCTGAGTTCGTGTGTAAGATAGTTGGTGACTCGAGGTACTGCATACTCTAGGCGTCCAGAGTCATTTTCAGACCTCATCCGATTTTTATTTATGTCTTTAGTTATTTTGAAGGCAAATGCTATATTTTAGACTCAGTTGTATTATTAGATGCTTTCTACTTATGATAATAGATTATGAAATTAGCTTAATGTATTTCTCTTATACTTTCCTTTTTACTTGTGTTTAAGGGCCTGACTTCATTATAGAAGTCTCTTCATGTTTTATTTTATTGTAATTTTAGAATTATTAACTCTTGAAATTTGGACTTACTTATCAAGGTAGGGTCGCAATATGTGCCATCATGAACCTAAATTTTGGGTCATGACATAAATTTTGATTCTTTATTATCTCTTTATTGATTGTGATAAAGCTGTTACTGATAAAAGACGAAGACAAGTCATGGAGGATTGATGTGTGCAAAATTGCGAACACATTTGAAGCCTTTAACCTAAAATAATTGTGAGGCCTTAAGCAACTTTTGTCGTTGCTTTATGTGTTTATGTTAATTTTACAGATTACGCTAAAGGGATAGAGAACCAACAAGAATGGAGGAAAAAAAGTCGACATCTGAAGGAATCTGAAGAAAGGTATGGCTGACGACATCTGTGACAAGGCATTATTCCCATGATAGGCTATTACAGTTGTAGTCAAATGTAACTAGGGAGTTTGAATGAAGTGAATGTTGTGACGACATATGCTGATAAGACGTCAAAAGTATGACAAGCCATCAGAATCATCCTCAACCTTAGGCAAAAATTACTGAAATGAAGGAGGAGCTGATGACATTCAAGACACACCATCAAAATCCTGATAGGCCGTCTCTTTCGTCCTCAACCTTAGGCAGCAGAAGCTGAATTTGCAGAGAAGGTGATGACGTCCGTGACAGGCAGTCAAAATCATGATAGGCCGTCACAATCGTCGTCATCTATTCTGAAGAAAATCTAAGTTTAATTTTATTTCCTTATTTAGGGTTAACTATTTAAAGCCTTGTTTTAGGGTTTTTTTTATTATCCATCAATTAATTGACATATCCTACAACATATGACTTTTTCTTCTCTCTCTCTCTCTAAGACAAATATTTTAGTGGTTTGCCTTGTGATTCAATTGAAAGAAAACTTTTGATTTCCTTCATTATTGTAAGTTAATCCTTTCAATTATGAATTCAACTTGTGTGTGTATTTCCTGCATCATGAGTAGATAAACACTCTTAACCTAGGTTATGGAATCTAGGGCTAGGTCATGATAAGGTGTTGATTAATTACTCAAGGTTTAATAGGTGTTAGAATTTCTTGGTAATTCTGATATTCTAACTTATGTCTATTGGTTGCAAAAAATAGGCGTACCTACTTTGATTTGCTTGAGAAAGAAATCATAAACAGTAGGAAGTGAATTATTGACAGGGACTCGAAAAAGCTTTGTTTAATAACCAGCGTTGTGCCAAGGTTGATTAACCTGAGGTAAAATCTGGGCAGCGAGTTGCGATTCCCTAAGTCCGAGAGGATTAGGAAATTAGATGCTTGAATAGGTCGAGAGACATTCGAGCATACTATCGATAGAGATAGCTTTCTATCCTAACCACCGTGAGAACCTTGAGTTATTTGTAGCATCTGTCATATACCATAAACCCTAGTGAACATAATCCCGGTTATTTCATAAAATATTGATTACAAACATTAATCTCAAAGTGACTAACAATTGTCTGAGAAATTAAACCCCTATTTTAGGAAATAGTAAACTACCAGTTAATTATTTTGTAAACAACTTGAGTTCCCATCCTATTCCTTGAGGGATTCGACCCCAACCTAGTTGGGTTTTATATTGACAACGATCGCTTACACCCATTCAAGAGTATAGTTTGAGCATTATCAAAAATGGTGCCGTTGCTGGAGAATACGATTGTAAACTAAAAGTTTGTGTGCATTAATTTGCTGTTAGTTAAGTTTTCTAAATTTACATTCGGTTGTTGTTTTTGTTCAATTATAGGATCTTTATAGGTGACGCCAATCACCACTCAATCCGGAACTCCACCACATAAGTAGGATGGTAGAACAACCACTGCAGTATGAGTTTAATGATGACTATGTGGATGGAGCAGGTGCAACGGGTGCAATCATTCTTCCACCGTTGGCACCTGGAGCAAAGTTCAATATTACAACCACGATGATCCAACTCCTGAATCTGAAGGGGTTGTTTGGAGGACTTCCTAGGGATGACCCCAACCTTCATCTGGTAAATTTTGTTACCATTTGCACATCTTTTGATAACCCAGGGGTGAGCCATAACGTTATCCGGTTGAGGTTGTTCCCATTGTCTCTTTCTTGGGAGGTAACAACGTGTTTAAATGAGATAGATACCGATTCTATAACAAACTAGAGACAGTTAAAAGTGGTGTTCCTAGAACGGTTCTTTCCACCCTCCAGAAGGGTACAATTGAGGAAAGAAATCAGTAACTTTAGATAACTCCCAACTGAAGCATTGCATAAAACCTGGGACAGATTTAAGAAAAATCTTGCACAATGTCCAAACCACAACATCACGGACTTGCACTTAAAGGACACTTTGTACAGAGCTTTTAACTCTGTGACAAAGCCAATTGTAGACAACGCTGCTGGTGGTTCATTTGTTGATCTCTCCTTTCAAGATGCTGCAGATATACTAAATAGAATGGCCAAACAGAGTCGGGCTTGGTACACTAAGGATTCTATGGTGTCAAGCCCTACTATTCCTGCAGGAATAAATGCTGAACAACACAGGAGAAATAAGGAGATGGATCATGATATGGCCCATCTAAAGACTCAGGTGGACCTGATCACCAAGCACTTATTATCGAGAAAAATAGAGAAAGTAAAGGCTGTGATTTCTCAGGACCGTGTCGATGTGAATCTTGAAGAAGAGGCTAATTATGTTAATAATCAGGGGATTTTCCAAGGAAATAGCCAAGGGAACCAAGGTCGGAACTTCTATGACAAGCCTAGATACAGAGATAGGGAGTAGAGAAACTGGAGAAGCAGCAATGATAGGAGTGGGCTGTATACTTTTCCTGAAAACTAGGAGGCTGCTGCAACTAGCTCGGGGAAGATATCTATGGAGGGTATGATGGAAAAACTGTTGAAGGGAGTTGAGGCTATCAACTCAGGGGTACTTACTTTGAAGAGTGAATTTTCTACTCTGAATCAATTAGTTAGTTCACACTCAACATCTATCAATTAGTTGGAGCAACAGATGAACCAACTTTTTGCAACACTGAACTAGGGAATAAGTGGCAACCTACCAAGTAAAACGGTTTAGAGTCAGCAGACTAATGGATCATGTCTGGCCCTTCTGTGGGCAAGTCTATGAATAGTAAGGTAGTTGCGGATGAACCAGAAAAAAACAACCTAATAGAGTCTGAGAAGCTGGACAACTCTGTTGATGTGTCGGAGAAGGTGAAGGTGAAAGAAGAGGAAGTGGTGTTGAAAACCATCCCAAGACCACCACCTTCCTTTCTTCAACGATTTAGAAAGAAGGTCGATAATGCCAAATTCAGCAAGTTTATGGCAATACTCAAGCAATTGACAATAAATGTGACTTTGATTGAGGCACTTGAGCAAATGCAAGGATATGCAAAATTCATGAAGGACCTTGTTACCAAGAAATGAGCAGTGACTTGTGAATTGAAGGAAGACCTCCACCTTTGCAGTGCTATTTCTATAAGGACCTTAATACAAAAGAAGCCGGGTCCAGGTGCAGTCACTATTCCTTGCACAATTGGAACTATAGGGTTCACTAAAGCACTGTGTGATTGGGATCAAGCGTTAATTTGATGCCATTGACTATTTATAAAAAGTTGGGTCTGGGGAATCCCACACCCACCAACATGAGACTGGTGATGGCGGACAGGTCAGTAAAGCGGCCTATTGTCATTCTGTATGATGTGTTGGTAAAGGTTTCAAATTTTATATTCCCTGCAGACTTTGCCATTCTGGACTGCGAGGTGGACTTCAAGCTGCCCATAATCTCGGGTCAACCTTTTCTTATAACCGGAAGTGTGTTGATTGATTTGAGAGTAAATAAACTCTTATTCAGGGTAAACGATGAAGAGGTATGATTTGATGTGGGCAAATCAATGAAACAACATTAGGAAATACTTGTGTTCTTAGTAGTTGATGTGTATTTTGAGGACGAATAGGATATGCCCAGAACTGAACAACTTATTATCGAACCTTTGGCCACGGTCATGATGAACTATGATAGTGAAGGTATGGAGGAGTATGAAGAGACAGTTAGTGCCTTGACTGGCATGGTTTCATACCTTTATGCTCCTAAAAAACTGTACCTTGACCTTGTTAATCAATCAATACCACCAGCCAAGCCATCTATTGAAGAACCCCCAGTGTTGGAGTTAAAGGAGCTTCCTGGACACTTATGATATGTGTTTCTGGGTAAAGGGAACACGCTACCTGTTATTGTTGTGGCTGATTTGAAAGAACAACAGGTAAAGGCACTTATTTCAGTAATTCAGAAGCACAAAAGAGCAATCGAATGGACCATCACAGCTATTATGGATATTCCCTTAGCATCTACACGCATAAAATTCAACTTGAGAAAGCTTGTATTCCAACCATAAAGCATCAGCGCCGTCTTAACCCACCAATGTAAGAGGAGGTTAAGAAAGAGATTATTAAGTGGTTGGATACGGGAGTGGTTTACCCTATGTTTGACAGCAAGTGGGTGAGTCCAGTTCAATGCGTGCCTAAAAAATGAGGTATTATGGTGGTTGCTAATGAAAATAATGAGTTGATTCCACTCAGGCCAGTAACTGGGTGGAGACCACTTCCCAATGCCTTTTATGGACCAAATGCTTGACTGATTAGCTGGTAGGGGTGGTATTGCTTCTTGGATGGTTATTCTAGATATAAAAAAATCTGTATTACTCCTGAAGATCATGAGAAGGCGATATTCACATGCCCATATGGCACCTTTGTATTTAAAAGGATGTCATTTGGGCTATGCAATACACCCGTCACTTTTCAACGGTGCATGATGTCTATCTTCTCTGACATGGTAGAAAACACCATAGAGGTGTTCATGGATAATTTTTCTATGGTGGGTGATTCATTTGAAATGTGTCTGGAGAATCTGAATGTAGCCTTGCAAAGATGTGTTGAATTTAATCTAGTGCTTAACTAGGAAAAATGTCATTTCATTGTAAAGAAGGGTATCGTTTTTGGACACAAAATTTCCAAAAAAGGGATTGAAGTTGATCGAGCAAATGTGGAAGTTATTGAGAAATTACCGCCTCCCATTTCTGTGAAAGGAGTGAGTAGTTTTCTTGGTCATGTAGGCTTTTATCGGAGGTTCATAAAAGATTTCTCAAAAGTTGCAAATCTACTTTGCAAACTTTTGGATAAGGAAGTGAAATGTTTCTTCAATGATGAGCGCTTGAAGGCATTTAAGTTCCTTAAAAGGGAGCTGATTGAGGCCCCTATTATTATCGCATCTGACTAGGATAAACTATTTGAAATAATGTGTGATGCAAGCGGTGTTTCCCTAGGAGATGTATTAGGACAAAAGAGGGATAAGTTTTTTCATCTGATATATTACTCCAGCAAAGCACTGAATGGAGCGCAAAAGAATTACTCAGTAACTGAACAGGAACTACTGGTTGTGGTGTATGCTTTCGAGAAATTTAGAGCTTATCTGGTTGGGACGAAAGTGGTAGTCCACAATGACCATGATACCTTGAGATATTTGATAACTAAGAAGAATGCAAAACCAAGGCTTATTAGATGGGTATTGCTGCTGCAAGAATTTGATTTCGAGGTCAAAGATAGAAAAGGTTGCGAAAACCAGGCTGCTGATCATCTGTCTAGAATGGAAGGTGAATAGAAAGCTAGTGATAAAAAAAACATAACTGACGTATTTCTTGATGAGGAAATCCTAGCAACTTTTGTGAAAACATTGCCCTGGTACGCGGATTATGCAAACTACGTCGTGAGTGAGGTCATACCAGAAAATCTTTCTTTCTACCAAAGGAAGTAATTCTTGGATGGTGTAACACACTACTTCTGGGATGAGCCTTATCTTTTTTGGAGATGTGAAGACAATATCATACGGAGATGCGTGCTGGAAATAAATGTATTGTGCATACTGGAAGCATGTCATGCTTTCCCAGTTAGGGGTCACCATGCGGGTGACTAAACGGCCAGGAAGGTGTTGCAGAGTGCCTATTATTGGCCAACATTATTTAACGATGCCTATGAGTTTGTACAAAACTATGACCAATGTCAGAGGCAGGGGTCATTCTCTAAAAGACATGCGATGCCCTTGACTAAGATGCTTGAAGTGGAATTATTTGATGTCTGGGGTATTGACTTCATGGGTCCATTTGTAAGCTCGTACGGGATAAAGTATATTCTGGTTGCTGTTGAATATGTCTCTAAGTGGGTTGAGGATGTGGCTTTGGATAACAACGAAGGAAAGAGGGTTGTTGCTTTTCTCAAAAAGAATATCTTCTCTCACTTTAGAGTACCACGTACTATCACAAGCAATAGAGGATCTCACTTTTGCAAAAAATTATTTCGAGTAGCTATGGCAAAATATGGAGTGAAACAACACAGAGTGTCTACTTCGTACCACCCACAAACCAGTGGGCAAGTGGAGGTGTCAAATCATGAAGTTAAAGCCATCCTAGCCAAAATGGTGAATGCTAGTCGAAAAGACTGGTCTTGAAAGATTGATGATGCCTTGTGGGCATACCGGACTACTTTCAAGACACCCATTGACATGTCACCATTTCAGCTGGTCTATGGAAAAGCTTACCACCTGCCAATAGAGATGGAACACAAGGCTTTATAGGCGCTCAAAAGGTTGAATTTGAATTGGAAGAAAGAAGCAGAGATGAGACTAGGGGAACTAAATAAGATGGATGAATTCTTTCTCGGGGCATATGAATGAGCAGATCTATACAAAGAAAAGATGAAAAAGTACCAGGATTGGAGAATAGAGAAACGAGAATTCAGACAGGGGGATTTGGTGCTTCTGTTTAATTCCAGACTCAAATTATTCCCAGGGAAGTTGAAATCTAAGTGGTCAGGTCCTTTTAAGGTTAGTCAAGTCCACACGTCGGGGGTAATGGAACTTGAAAACGAAAACGGTAGCACATTTAAGGTAAATGGGCAACGGGTGAAGCTTTACATTTGCCCAATAAAATCAGTGAAAAGCATCACCACTATCTTTGTCGATGAAGTCTGAGGTAATCGAGATACCTGAGTCATGCTGCAACGTTAAATCAAGCGCTGCATGGGAGGCAACCCATGATCCCAGAGACTAACATAGTCCAAGTATATTCTAACTCTTAGTTTAGTTTTGCTTGAATTCTAAGTTGAGGATAGAGGGTAGTCTACAGTTGTAACTTAGCTTTGGGCAACTATGAGAAATACAAGCACAAAAAGGCAGTGACATGTCCTTGCTCGACTTTTGTACATTCTTCCAATGTCTTGTTAGATAAACTATGTGGATTATATTTACTTGTGACCATTTTGAATCTTGTTGTGGCATTAGTTATGGCTGGCTGATGATCATTACTACAAAAAAAAATTTCATGAACTAGATAAGTGGTGGCTTGTGATATACTTGTGTGCTAGGTGCATGGGAGCTATTACTTATTTTCCTCTGTATGCTAAAGACAGAACTTGCCTGGTTGGTCTTGCCATGGTCTGAGGATAGGAGTTAGGAAAGGATCATAGGTCGTCATTGATTAAACCATTTTTAGCCTAAAATATCCTTTCCTGTATACATGACACCCCTTGATCCCTGTTTAGAGCCTAAATTGACCCTTTCTTTCGTATGACACCTATCATCTTCCCATGTATACCATAATGAACCTATTTATCCTTGGCCTTCTTTAGACACTGAGCACCTTGATCTAGGCAAATAGCCTAAGTTGAGGGTGGTTATCATAGGGGTGCGTGGTGTAAAATGAGTGTGAAAAAGGGTGGATATTCAAAAAAAAAAAAAGTAGCACCCAACGTGAATTTGGATTTCTTATAAGAGAAGAAAAGAAAAAAAAGAAGATAATAAGTGAGTCTCAAGAAAGTAGTGTAGTGTCAAGGAGGCATAGTCACTCTTAATGACCTTGAATATCATACCAGCCCCAAACCACACTACAATCCTAAAAGAAGTCCTATAGTGATTCTAGATGACCTATCTGAGGATTTTGGTAACGAAAATAAGGACAAGCCTATGGTACTTGGCATACACTAACTGGAACTTCCTTTTGAGCGTGAGAGTCTTGTGATGAACCCCATATTTGCATTGTTGGATTCCTTATATGAGAGGAGGGAGATTTCTGTATTGTGAGGGCACACTGGTATCATTGCTAGCTACTTACTTATTTAAATAGTGTGACATTGATATGTGAATGGTTATTTTGGCTAAGATTAATGTTGTCGCTTGATTCCTTTGTATTAAGTATTATTTTCAATAATATGCACAGTTGGTATTAGTTTGTTTGAAATTGAAAGGATAACTTTGTGTCGAGCTTAAATGAAAAATTGCCTGCTGAATGTGCTATGTGTTCCCTTAGTTGGATTAAGTTGCTTGAGGACAAGCAATTGTTTTAAGTTGAGGGTGTTGATGTGTGCGCAATTGTGAACATATTTGAGGCCTTTAACCTAGAATAATTATGAGTCCTTAAGCAACTTTTGTCATTTTTTGATGTGTTTATGATAATTTTACAGATTAAGTTAACGGGATAGAGAACCAACAAGAATGGAGGCAAAAAAGTCAACATCCGAAGAAATCTGAAGAAAGGTGTGGCTGATGACATCTGTGAAAAGGCATCACCCCCGTGATAGGCTATCACAATTGCCGTAAAACGTAACCATGGAGTTGGCATGAAGTGAATGCTATGACGACATATGCTGATAAGATGTCAAAAGTGTGACAAGCCATCAGAATCATCGTCAACCTTAGGCAAAAATTACCGAAATGGAGGAGCTAACGACATTCATGACACGTTGTCAGGATCCTGATAAGCTGTCACTTCATCATCAACTTTAGGCAGCAGAAGATGAATTTGCAGAGAAGCTGGACGTTCGTGATAGGCCGTTAAAATCATGATAGGCCATCACAATCGTCGTCATCTATTCTGAAGAAAATCTGAAACTTTAATTTTATTTTCTTATTTAGGGTTAACTATATAAAGCCTTGTTTTAGGTTTTTTCTATTACCCATCAATTAATTGACATATCCTACAACATACGACTTTTTCTTCTCTCTCTCTCTCGAAGACAAATATTTTGGTGGTTTGCCTTGTGATTCAATTGAAAGAAAAATTTTGATTTCCTTTATTATTGTAAGTTAATCCTTTCAATTATGAATTCAAATTGTGTTCTTATTTCCTACATCATGAGTAGCTAAACACTCTTAACCTGGGTTATGAAATCTAGGGTTAGGTCATGATAAGGTGTTGATTAATTACTCAAGGTTTAATAGGTGTTAGGATTTCTTGGTAATTCTGATATTCTAACTTATGTCTATTGGTTGCAAAAAATAGGCATACCTACTTTGATTTGCTTGAGAAAGAAATCATAAACAGTAGGAAGTGATTAATCTGATGTAAAATCTGGGCAGTGAGTTGCGATTCCCTAAGTCCGAGAGGATTAGGAAATTAAATTCTTGAATAGGTTGAGGGACATTCAAGCATACTATCGATAGAGATAGCTTGTCATCTTAACCACCGTGAGAACCTTGAGTTATTTGTAGCATCTGTCATATACCATAAACCCTAGTGAACATAATCCCAGTTATTTCATAAAATATTGATTACAAATATTAATCTCAAACTGACTAACAATTAATTGAGAAATTTAAACCCCTATTTCAGGAAACAACAAACTACCAGTGAATTAATTCACAAACAAGTTGAGTTCATACCCTATTTCCTATGGGATTCGACCCCAACCTAGTTGGGTTTTATATTGACAACGATCGCTTATACCCATTCAAGAGTGTAGTTTGAGAATTATCAAGGATCAAATATGAAAATAGAGAAGAACAACACTTGAGAATTAACATCTCTTCCTAGAAGTCATCAGATAATTGAATTCAAACGAGTATACAATAAAAGAAAATAATCATGGAGAGGTAAGCAATACAATGCAAGACGTATAGCTAAAGGCTACAAATAAATAAATGACACTGACTATGAAAAGGTTTATGCACATATTACTGTCATAGAGATGATATGTTTGATGATCTCTTTAGGGGCATAAATAATTTAAAAAATTCATCAACTACGTATCAAGTCAGCATTCTTGAATAGGTATCTTGAAATGGAAGTATTTGTTGAGAAATTATTGGGCTTTATAGTAAAAAATTATGAAGATAAATTTCTGAAGCTGAAGAAAACTTTACATGAATCAGAGCAACCTCCATAGAAATGAAATAGTTGCATTGACAAGTATTTTCAAGACAATGAATTTATTCATTATCTCTATAAATATATATTTTACATTAAAGCTCATATCAATAAAAATATTTTCACTAATTGTCTTTATGTTGATGATTTTAACTAACAGATAATAATCTAAGTTCGTTTGATGCCTTCGAGAAATTTATATTCCTTGAGTTCGAGATAATAGATATAAGGTTTATATCATATCTCTTGAACCTAGAAATGAAGTAGCTAAAAGAAGGCATCTTCTTCTCTCAAGAAATTTATACATAAATGATTTTAGTAAGTTCAACCTGCTAGATTGAAACCCAGTGAACACTCCAATGAAGAGTGACACAAAATTATCAAACTTTGATGGTGGAGAAAGGGTAGACTTTACTTTATGAAAAAATATCGTGGAAAGTTTAAGGTACTTGACCTATACGAGATCGGATATATTATTTACAGTTGTAGTAGGAAGTTGCTTTATGTAATGTAAAAATTACACATTATAGATAAAATAATTTAATAGTTACATGGTATGGTTAATATTTTAAAAAATTATAATTCATAGTTAATAATTTTTAATAATTACATGGTATGGTTAATGTATATATCAAATGCAAGTAAGACTTTCTCTCTTAAAATTAATTTTTTGTTTTATCTTTTAGCTGATTGGAGTGTTTAGCGGTAATAGGTCATTCTTTTATTGGACGTTTAAGCGGCAGTATGTATTCCTCCTAATTCAACAGATCTCAAAGTTTATTCGAACATATATCAAAGAATATTTTTCTTTCTGTTTCTTCTTCCAAATTTTCTGATATTTTGTGTTTTTCCCTATACATCAGCTGTATTTTTTCATAGAAGATTTTCTTAATTCAACCAAATTGTTATCAATTATATATTATGTGTCAATTATATATGTGTATATGTATAAGTTGTATATTAATTATATATCTGATGTAATTGTATAAGTAGTATATGTATAAGTCATACATGTCAATTATATATGTCATATATGTATAAGTTGTTAATTGTATATGTTCATCTAATTTCTCTTTTTCAATTGTATAACTGAATGTTTGTATATTACCATAGTGTATATTAAATAACTATATGTATATATACATTTTGCAGAATGTATACTGAGTATGTACATATACATTTTGCATAGTGTATATACAAACACACAAATTATTTTTTAATTCAATCGTTATTTTCTTAATAAAACTAAATTGTTATCAATTGTATATTATGAGTTAGTTATAAATGAATATATGTATACGTTGTATATTAATTATATATACGATGTAATTGTATAAGTCATATATGTATAAGTAAATTGTATAAGTCGTATGTGTATAAGTCATTTATGTCAATTGTATATGTCAATTATATAAGTCATATATGTATAAGTTGTTAATTGTATATGTACATCTAATTTCTCCTTTTACAATTGTATATCTGAATGTTTGTATATTATCATTGTGTATATTAAATAACTATATATTTGTATATATATACATTTGCAGAATGTATATTGAGTGTGTACATATACATTTTGCACATTGTATATACAAATATACGATTCTTGAAATTATAAAGAATAAAAGAATGATAAAGAGTAGGGGAGCAAGATAGAGGGATAAGAATGGAGGAAAGAGGAAGAGATGGGAGAGAAAAGGAGGAGAGAGGTGACAAAGAGAGAGAAAAAGGGAGGAATTTAAGATATATCTATATTTTGTAATTATGTAAACTTTAGCCATGCCTTGTAATTATGGACGGCAAAGTAACTCGGTGGACCCTTGTACTTCGGCCGATTTGTAAAGTGGATACTTCTGCTTATACATTTGCAATATGGACCCTTGAACTCAGTAAAAATAAATATTTTGAACCCTTTTCCCGTGTGTGTAACACACTTGCTGCCACATCAGCTTCCACGTAGATTCCACGTTATTTTTTAATTAAAGATAGAAAATATTTTATTTTAAGAAAAGAAAACCTGCCCATCCCCCTTCTCCCCCGCCCCCGCCCCACCCATTTCCCCTTCTATCCTCTCACCTCTATTTTGAACATCCCCGCTGCAATTTGCTAAAATCATACTCTCAGCTCTTCAGTTTTTTTTATTTGATTTCTAAAATCATATTCTCTTACTGCAATTTGCAAATTTCTAGTTAGGTAGTAATTAGTATGATTAAAAATGACTAATTTCTCCCTCCGCCTATTCTTTCTTCAAGTTATTCTTCATCTTCTTGTTCCTTCCTTTGATATTCCATAAGAAAGGGAAAGTTCCAACTAAAGATGGTAAATTCTGAAACAAGAAAGGATGTGACATTGAAGTTATGTTGTTGTTATTTGAAACTTGAGTTTGGTGAAATTTAAGGGTTATAGGGTTTGAAGGATTGTTGTGGATTTTAAAGATTATGGGTGGGGAACAAGGAAGGATGTGACATTGAAGTAGGGGGAACTGGTGGGGTGGGTGGGGGATAGGGTGGAGGAACAGGTACAAGGTATGGTGCGGGGGTAGAGGAGAGGGGTGGGGGGTGGGGGATAGGGAAAGAAGGTGAGAGAATGAGGCTGGTGTAGGGGAGGAAAGGTTGGGGGTGGACAGTGGGGCGAGGGGGGCTGGAGACTTTTTTTAAAATTTTTTAATTATTTTAATATAAAATTAAACAAAAAATAACCCTCACTTACACCTCAGGCGTGTGCCTGCATGCGTTTCGTCCTACTCAGTCATTTTGATGCCACATAGGCTTGGTCAATGGTCAAAGGGTTTAAAATATTTATTTTTTTGAGTTGAGGAATTCATATGACAAATGTATAAGTAGAAGTATCCACTTTACAAATCGTCCCAAGTACAAGGGTCCACCGAGCTATTTTTCCATTATGGACTAAAAACTACCTATATCTGATTTTTTGCCGAATGGAATCTCCTACCTTAACTTACTTAGAGGTCATAGATGAATTCTTCATTTCCTAAAAGTTACTATAGACCTTGGGTTGTTCTATTGTTCTTTTAATGACTTTAACCTTCTGAGTTCTTGTGATAGTGATTATGTGGGAGCTATTGATGATAGAAAAACATATTTGGTATTGTATTTTTATTGGGTGATAGATTTATTTCTTAGAGTTCAAAGAAATAATTACTTTATCAACTTGTGAATAACTGGCAACAATATCATGTACATGTCATGTTATTTGATTGGGAGGATTGCTAAAAGATCTCAATCTACTACAAATTAATGGTACAGTGATATGTGTCGATAAAAAATCTGCAAAAGAACTTGCTCAGTATTTAATGTACCATGATCGAAGCAAGCATATAGACATAAGATGACACTTCATCAGAGAATGCATTTTTAAAGAGGTAAATTTCAAGTATATGAAATCTCACAATCAATTTATGCATTTCTTTGCAATGCCTTTATAGTTAAATATTTTTAGAGATTAAGATCAAAACTTGAAATGAAAAAGAAAATTTTAAATTAAGAGAGAGATTTGAGGGATCACTAAAAGAAATTAAATAAAAAGAAAATAATTGGCAACAAGCGCAAAAGTCCATAACTTATTTTCATTTACAATTTTCAAGTGTTGTGGCAATCATTCCTCCCATAAATAAGAGCTTTGTTTTTTAAATTCAACCACACCACGATAAGGAGAGAAATAGAGGGTAGAGAGAGAGTGTAATCCACAAATCACTTATAGTCTACAAGAAATAGAGTAGGAGTAGTATTGTAATGAGTTTTGTGAAATAAAAAGTGATATTTTCACTATCAAGTTGTAACATACAATATTATATTACTCCATTCAAAATAATATTTTATTCCATTAAAAACTTGAGGTGTTCTCTGTAGGAAAGAAAATATTTTCAAAAATTAAGTGATTTCTTACTTATTTTCTTGTGTTCAATATGCAAGTTAAAAATGTTATCCTAAAAATATTAATATATATATATATATAAGACAAAACTATGAGTATGGAGTGAGATAGTGTAGTGGGTGTTGTGGTAGGAGTGAGAAAAAAGTAGGGGTAGGGGTGGTGAGAGTGGAGTAGGGATGGTTGATAAGGGGTTGGGGTTGGGTACTAGTTTTGGGGGAGGGGGAGGTAGAGTGGGTGGTGAAATGGGTGGTTGTGAGAGTGGATGGGTGGTTGTGAGAGTGGAGAGGAGACAATGTCACTTATTTTTTCTATTTGCATTAAAGAAGTTTTTTTATTTCTCAAAAGCTTGTTTTCATAAAAACTAAATTTTTTAATATTTCTATCCAACCAAATATGAAAAAATAAAAAAATATTTTCCTCCATATTGAACAGACCCTAGATATCATTATCACTCACTTTTTCTTATTATTTAACGTAAATATAATTCTTGAGTGGAATTATTATTTTCCAACAAATATCCTATTATTCTTTATTCTCTCTCAATCATAACTATATCTAATATTCCACAGTAAAATTATTCAAATTAATTAATGTCCAGATCACCTATATACAATATCAGTATAAACTCTTTTAATTTCTAGTTGTAATTGTCTATTCCAAATTAAATTTACCTGAATTTTAGCGCAGTCAACATGATTCTCCATCTCTTCAAGAGGAACAACATCTTTGTAAACATGTCGATAAATCTTCAGTAGCTCATGGTCATTGTGTTTGTTTGTAGAGATACAATACCTGCATAAATCTAAATCACATGTGATGCAATACTTGTTTAGATCATTCTTTAGGAGTTCAGCATGCACCATACATGACCCAAAAAATGTCTTTTTCAAAAAGGGGCCTAGCCATGGTGGTATATTCTTCATAGGCTCTGCAACTAGTTTCACCTACAAAATATATTCATTATATTAATAGATACTGAGATTCTTGCTTGATCTGATTAAATCAAAAAAAGTCTTTCTCACTATTAGAATAACAAACTCACCTGAAGTGATATTGTCATCAAATAAATGATACAGTAATAAAATATACATATAGAACAAGAGGTACGGAGAAAAGAAAATACTTATCAAGCTAAGTAATATTGTAATCAAATAAGCGAGATAGTCATCAAATATACATATAGAAAAAGAATGTACAAAGAAAAGAAATACTCGTCAAGCTAATTATCCCTTCAAAAGTTTTCTCACTATTCATAATACTAAACTCGTGATATTGTTATCAAATATCCTTACAAAAAAGTAATACCAAGATAACAAACTACGCATCAAGATATTATCTCTTAAGTGTCTCATTCATGAATTGTTCGATAAAGATTAATGAACTTTAAAGTTTTAACATTTTTTTTAGAATTTTTTAGGAATGAACCAAATCCTATCAACTGTTTAAGACTTTATTGCTTTTGTATTAATGATTGAACTTAGCTAATTTTGAGTTCAATTTTATGGAGAAACTAAGACTTCACTTCTCTTTTACTACTTGGCTAAGTTCTAAGAACATCTACATACATTTTCTATATAATCAAAATGTATATTCAGACTTACTTTATCCTTCTATGAGATTTTCATAGAATAAATATTGAATGAAAGGAAAAATTTTAGTGGAACACAAAAGAGAAACATTTTATAAAATCCCGAGTTAATGATAATATCCGTCTCAATAATTAGAAATGAACAAAAAACATGAACCAGATCATATATATTTTTTGGTCCAATATTTACCTTGTATGTTCCATTTTCTCCTTGATATGTTGATTGTGTGTCTTAGATTTCATGGAATTTATTTAAAACTCATTACTTAATCTCACATAAAGAAATCATAAAAACTACTATTTGCTTATTTATCACTTTTTTTTTTGAGATATAATACATTTCGAATTCACTGACTTCACTAATTCAAATTTGGGGAGCATAAAATTAACTAGAAAAGTTTTTTCTACTAAGGCTTTCATCTTTTAGAGAGCTTGAAGATGAGACATTTGGTCAAATAAGACGAATTCTCATCCATCCCATCAAACTCTTTTATCATGTTTAAGAATAACTGAACGAGGGGAAAGTTGTGTCAAGGTAGGGTTAGCGAACTCATAAATTCTGAAAGAGGCGATTGATTAAATTATTTTATTACATTGTCTAAAACCTTTAATTATTATAAATGGAATATATCAAATTTCTAGGATCATAATACATTTTGTGATGTGTGATCTTGATTCTTTTTATTGAGTCAAACATATGAAAATATTCTATAAATGAATGACTATCAGACTCAAATAAATTTTCTTGGCTTCAATTTGATATCAGGGGATGTGTATGATTCATCAAGCCATTTTTTACACCTCACCCCCTAAATAGAAATACATATAATAAATTAACCAATTGAGATATTAGAAAGTAATATTTTAAACTTCTTTATTTGTAGTGAATTCTTTTAGCCCAAAATAATAAGATATAGGAATACCCTTGACCATAATAGATCTCTTAGTACCCTCACATAATCGATATAAAACATGTATTTTCTTACATATCAAAATCACCATATATGTAATATATGATTTTAGAGTTCACATATGAATTAGAATTTTGTTTCACTTTATAGCTTTACATTGGTTTGTTAAGAAAATGTTGATGTCTTTATAGGCTAAAAAGCGGGTTTGAAGCAAAAAATAGTCTTAACATACTTAGGAATTGGTTTTGTAGTATATAAAAGTTGGCTTGACATGATTAGGAGTGTGCCTGGCGTATATAATTAGTGGCTCCATACATAGGGAAAATTAAGAGAGAGAAGCTCAGATCAAGTCGATTAACTGACTTGAATGAAATTAGAACTCAACAAAACACTGAAAAAGAAGATTTTATGGGATGATTCAGGATAGAATGGTCATTTCATTGTATGTCGTGGCCGAAATTTTCCCTTTCTTAACATGAAAAAAGAAGAATGAACAACTAGAATACAAAACCATTAAAAGTGTTGCAATATATATTTTTTGATTCTGTTAGAGAAAAATTGCACATGACGTCAAAGTAGAACACAATTAAAATTATACAAATATTACACTTCTGATTTTACTATACAAACAAGTCATTAAAGCACAAGGCGATTCCCCCCCCCCCCCCTCCCCAACCACCACAAATATTTCAAGAAAATGAAATATTCTATCCTTTCAATGCATTAATACTTTCTCAGAAATTGATATTCTTTTTCTGCCAAAAGTAACGGGATGAGATCATCAGTGAGTAATTTCAAGAAAATTGTTTCATCTATGTTTTTAATCCAATCTCATCATTGTATAACATTTAAAAAAAAAAATTGTATCATCTATGTTTTTTAGTCCATATATTTGTAAAAATTTAGGAAGTTTGTGATTGATAACTCAATTTTCTTCTTGGATTTTATAGACTGTAATATTTAAAAATTTCATTTGTAATATTACCGCATATAGTAATATGAGCTTTATATAATAATAAAATTCTTAGCTCTGCTAATAGACCCTCTCTTTTAAACATAGATTTTAACTTCTACTCAGAATGAGTATTGCTCTCTTGTTCTTATTGTTTTCACACATTAATATAATTAGTGAATGTTTGTGCCCTCACTAGAATAAGTAACGAAAGGTCAAGTCCTCCTTTCCTGTACTTATTTTATTGAGGACTTTTTGTTTTTATTATTAATAAAAGATAGTAAAAAACTCTTATCTAGTAGTATAAGTTTATTAAGAAAAATTATTTTATTGTAATAACATATAACTAACATGAAAGGGTTATCAAGAGAAGATTTGATTATTGTTTAGACTCACTAGTACTAGCTGAAACATAAAAAGTAAATTTATTGATTGAACGATTTAACAATTAAATAACTTGGTTATACTTCTTTGTGTGTCGGACACCCTCTAATTGTTAGAAACTCTAAATGATTAAAAATCATGCTATTGAAATAAACCTAAAATAATATAAAAACAGCGGTCCTCTCAGAAAATTTAAGTATAAAAAAATCGTTATAGATTATCAATTTTTATAAATTACAAATATGGATTACATATGTAATTATAAGTTTTGATAAATTTTATTAATTTAATTATGCAATAATTAATCACAACATTATTTCACACAGTAGGACCAAATTCAATTTTTTGAAAAATCATTACCTTTTATACACAAATCATTTAAGAGGCTTTCACACAGTTAGTCACATGAAATTTCCTCAACAATCAAATAAAAAAAAGATAATTTTCAGGTTCCTTTTTGGCATGGAAATGCATAAGCAAAAAGCTAAGAATTAAAACACACACAAAAACTTAGAAATAAACAATCAATTTTGAATGAAATCAAAATTTCAATTATAAGATATCTATATCTTGTTGAATATTAAAACTAAAAAGATGCTAATTGGTAATGTCATGTGTGTGTATATATATATATATATATATGTACCTGCTCAATTATTTCAGAAGGTGATGATTTAGAGCTACACATTTTTTCCTTTTGTTTTTCTTCTGCTTCTTCTTTTTCCAATTTTCTAAAAATGCTATTTGAACTAGCCATAGAAAACTACTAGTAGAATCTTATTGCCAGTATTGTTCTCTTAAAGTGTACTTAATTGACACGATCATGACTGAAGTAATAAAGACAATTGTTTTGGCCAATTTTTTTGTTTGTTTAGAACGTAAGGACAAAGGGGGGCCAGCTTTCTAACTGCCCGTTACATTTCAAGAGACAACAGGGATATGTTCGATGAAGAAATATGATACATTTTTTTCAATTTTGCCCTTTAATAGAGAGGTGATGAATCCAAGATATATTACCGAGTTGTTAGAATCTAGAATTTTGAGGTTGAGCCATATATGTAAAATTTCTAAACTCACTTTTATAGTAAAATTCAGAATGTCTAAATTTAGAATATGATGCTACTTAACATGTAAAATAGAGTTGGATAGATTTGGAATTGTAATAATGGACAATGTTGTCATTTTATTTTGCTAGCCGGGTAGTGTGAACACAGATAGATATTGTAACTCTATGAATTTTCTCCTTTATCTATTCTAGTCCTTCATTTTAAATTTTTTCCAAAATAATCCAATTAATATAGTCAAACTTCCTCACTTAAAAGTTCCTCCAAATAAGAGGTTTGTACACATTTATTATTCATCCATATATGAGGTAATTAGATTTTTGTAAATTTGAAATCAAGGCAAATTATCAATGGTGTGTTGTTAATTTTAATTTTTACTTGACAGAAAAATAAAATTAAAAGAAGTAACTCATTGATTCTTTTTTCTACATGTCAAATTTGTTAACAATTCAACATTGTCTTATAATTAGAATTCAAGTACTCCCTCCGTTTCAAATTATCCGTCCCAAATTTTTTAATTTGATTTTTCATTTTACTTGTCCTTTTTCATTAATCAAGAAGAGATAATTTTTTGTCCATGTTTTACCCTTTGCATTAATTACCTTTTCTTCAAATTAAAATGTAAACATCATTTAATAGGGGTACTATGATAAATTAGTCATCTTATTAATTATTTTTCTTAATTAATGTGTCATCTCAATTTAGGACGAGTAATTTGGGAGTAGGAAGCATCTCATAAATGGTTACGTTTATTGCATCCACTGATAATCTTTTAAGTTGAAAATTGTTGGCGTGTCAATGAAGTCGTACAATAGAAGTCAGTAAAAAAATTATAAAACAGAGGAATATGCATAATTATACCAAGTCCTTTAAAAATCCCACACATATTTGGGTCATAAGTGTTATATTAAATTGAGGAGTAAGGACAAAAAAATATATACCGTTGTTACACAGTGCAGATTATTGAACTCACCACCAAAATAATCACACCAAATTAAATTTTGATTCTCCAGAAAATGAAATTAATAGTCACGAACTAAATGCCTTTCTTTTCTTGAGTGTGATCGAAGAGTAAGAGAATAAGAAAGTTCTTTTTACCAACACAGAGAAGACAACATTGAATTCCAAAATTTTACTATTACATGTAAGTGTCATGGGGTTCGGGCTGTAGGTGACAAAAGAGTTTTAAAATGAGGTGTAGGTGACACAAGTCTTAATTATTGAGTGGAGGTGACAATTACGGGTTAAGAAAGTTGGGGAAGTTTGAAAATAGCCCACAAGTTTTAAATTTACACTTTGATCCAAATGTTTACCTATATAACGGAACATGGGGGAAAAAAGGCGTCTTTTTCTCTCTTCTCACCCATTGTTGTTTTCTTTCTCTTTGCGATTTTTGTTGTTCATTGTTGCTGCTGCTTTATTCATCATCTTCTGCTTTATTATCATCACTTCTACTTCATTATCATCTTAATCTTCTTCTTGTTGACCATTTGTTGTTTTTGTTGTTGTTACCGCTACTGTTGCTATTTGACCAATTACTTAGGTCAAATTTTATTTCGAACGTCACTTTTCACTTTGGCATTACTTCATAAGAGACCTTGGCAAGTCAAATTATATTTTTTAGTTGAATTTATCATTTGGGTAACTGCTATTGTGTTGTTATTTTTTCAACAATAGATATAACCCAATCCTGAATCCAACATAAGATCCATCTGTTTAAATAAATAAATCATCTATTGCGACAGATGAGAAATCTGTTTCAATGAAAGACTAATATGTTGAATTCATGTTTAAAAAATAGGTCATCTATTGCAATATTTTACACACTGTTGCAACAGATTAGTTATCTGGTGCGACATGATAAATATCTGTTTCAACAGATTAGTAACTTGTTGCAACAGAACATGAACACGATTCCAACAGAAGTGTTGTCTGTTGCAATAGGGTAAATATTTGTTACAATAGATTACTAAATTGTTGCAACAGGTAAGTCATCTGTCGCAACAGGTTAATTATCTGTTGCAACATGTCACTCATCTGTTGGAATTATCTTCAAAAGTGATTTAGTACTGTAACATCAATCCCAACAGGCGTTTCATCTGTTGCGATAGATATTCAGGAGCGTAACATGAATCCCAATAGGTAAGTAATCTGTTGCGACTGATCACTTACCTATTGCAACAGATTACACATCTGCTGGGATTCATTCACGGCACTATGAAATTACTATCAACTTTTTTTAACAAATGACTTTATTTAGGTACCACTAATGGAGGGATCAATAACAATAAGAGTGGATTGTCATGGTCAATGGATCGAGAAGAGCAATCGATATGTATGGCATTGGAAGAAGGGTGAAATACTAAAAACGATAGCTATGACAGTCCAAAGTGATATTTTGTATGATGATTTTGTGAACTTAATCATCAACTTTAGTGGACTGAATAATCAACCAAAAGAACTCGCCATTAGCTACATGCATAGCTCCTTTGAAAATCAGAGGGTACTGCCTTTCAAGATAATCGATCAAGTTCGGTTGTGTACTTATTTAAGTGATTTAACCAGGATAGTGTTAAGGGTGAACATAGTTGAAAAGATGAGAGAGAATGAGAACCAGAACGTAGAAGTAGTAGAACAATAAGACTTCTTTGATAATATGTTGGATGATCAAGACATTAATATTCTAGATGATGATCAAACACCTACGCCCATTGATACGACCAATACGATGTGCAGTTCATCTTAATCGACACAGTATGGAAATCTTCATGACGATGGGACTGGCTATTTTATTGGAATGTCATTCAAGGAAAAGAATGAACTATCTAACACTTTGTTTATTTCTTGCTTGAAAAAAAATTCAAAATAAAAAAGGTGATTAATTCGAGCAGTGTCTTTTTCTTCAAATGTGCTAATTCGAACTTCAGGTGGTGGTTGAGAGTGGTGAAGTACGCAATTTCTGATAGATTCATCATTTATAAACATGAAAAGAATCACACATATGGTTTGGAGCACATCTTGGGTCAAAATCCTCACTCCACGACAAAGGTCCTCGGTGAATATTTTAGGTGTAGTTTCCCTGATGGCAAAGGCCCTTCAACAAGGGTTATAGCCAATCAAATCCTTACAGATTTGGGTGTCCTGGTTAGATATTGGAAGATATATACGGCCATGGGGATTGCCAAGGACTTGGTTAGGGGGACACTCGAGCATGGGTATGCAGTCCTGGATGCTTACCGTTACATGATTGAGTCCACAAATCCCAGAAGTAAGACGGTATTGCATCTGGATGAAAACGTAAGGTTCAAGTACTTTTTTGAATCTTATGGTGCTTGGATTCAAGGTTTTCGACATTTGAGAAAAGGCATAGCTGTCGATGGTACCTTCTTGAGGAGCAAGTATAATGGAGTTCTGCTAGTGGCGGTGGCACAGGATGCGGAGAATCACATCTTTTCTGTCGCTTTTTGTGTAGCAGACAAGGAATGTGATGCCTCTTATGAATTTTTTTTTAAACAACTGCGAAGCTGCGTCGAAGATATTGAAGAGTTATGTTTTGTATCAGATAGTATTCCAAAGATAGGTTCACTTTTCTTCACTTCTTCTTACTTTGGTTGTTGCATCAGGCATCTTGGAGAGAACATTCGAAACAACTATCACAACGAAATGGTCATCACCCTTTTTTATAGAGAGCTAAAACCTATAGTAGAGAGGAGTTTTTAGACCATATCAATCAAATAGCGAATATGAATACCAAGGTAGAAGAATTTCTTGCACGTGTCGATTTCGAGAGATGGAGTCGGGCATTCTGTCCAGCAGATAGATATATTCTTATGAATTTAATGTCTTGTTTGATTTACAAGTTTAGTATGATGTCATACTAAGTGATTCTTTTCTATAGGTACAATATTATGACATCAAACATAGCTGAATCGGTGAATTTATTGTTTGACTATGAAAGAAAATTTCTTATCAAGGCTATGTTTGAAAAAATATGCAAGAATAATAGCAAAATTTTAAGCGAAAGACGTATACAGTTCAAGTGCCCAGAAAAAAGAACCAGATTTGTTATCGAAATCAAAAAAAATATCAACGACTGTCAGTTTGGGGAATAGATTATTCTCTCATAAAATAGCAGATTACAAATTCAGTATCACCGATCATGGTGATGCTCCCACGGTCGATCTTCAAACAAGATCTTGTACGTGTAGAGTTTTTGACTTGGACAAAATACCTTGTCCACATGGTATGGCAGCACTTTGAGCTCAATACGATCATAAATATGGACCCGAAGTTTACGAGCACTCCTCTCAATATTATTCGGTAAAAAAATATAAAATGCCATATAGTGAGCATATTACTCCGGTGTCTCCTGAAGAATCTTGGGTTGTTCCTGCAGAGCTTATGGAGAGATTAATATCTCCTCTATATATTGACCCAAACACTATCAAACCGGGAAGAAAAGCCATATAAGAGGAGGCATGGAGTTGGAGTATTATTTTCATCAAGAAGAAACAAGTGCTCAATATGTAAGTGTGCTGGCCGCAAAACAACTACATGCCCGAATCGTAATCCACCATAATCGTTATAATTGCAGAAACTTTTGTTGTTGTTTGTTTGTTATGGACTTTTATATATTTAACTCATTGTTGTGAACTTACTGTTATCATTTATTATATACAAAACATCTTTTTTAATAACTTGTGCATCAATAAAAAGAGGGAAAACATGAACTAAATAATACATCAGACCACAATTATTCTCAACTGTTCCACAAACTAAAATATTTTCCTCCAACAGATGACAAATCTGTCGAAACAGATGGATAATCTGTTGATAGAAACCCAACAGATGATCAATTTGTTCCAACACACGGTCCATCCATTGAAAGAACTCAAAATCAAAAATTTCTAGTGTTACTGGATTCTACATTGGTCCTTGCCTCCAACCATCGACATGTTAACATGTATGTATATTTAGATTAGAAGAAATAGACAGAATGAAAACTGAATAAGAATTAAAATGCCAAAGTTGACTAAAAGTAATTTTTTCATAAAATGAAAAATAAAATAATTTAGGTATAGATCCGATATTGAAAAATTAAAATACATACGCTAAAATGAAAAATACATTCTAATTATTATTATCATTATCATTATCATTAATGAAGCAGGCCAATCAACTCGCAGCAGCAGGGCCCTCATCAGCCTCTGTATATCTCTTTGAATATCGTTGCTCGCACAGTGACCAACTCTCTCTGCAGGTCATTAACCTGCCTTTGAAGTTCCCACACTGTGTCGCGTAGAATAACAATGTCCGGAACAGGATCAACCATATCTAGAACACGCATGAATTGACAAATGTAAAGAAAAAAGTTCAAAATGTAATACAACGTATACAACCAACTGGTAAATTTACATCAGAAAAAACTTACCTCAACAAGAAAGGAATATGATTTTTAAAGAGAAGTGGTTGAAGATGTCACACGAGAAGAAAAAATACAAAAAATAAATAAAGTTGAGCAGAATTAAGATTAAGAAGGGACCTATTTATAGAGGATTGAATTTTGACGTGTCAGGCCAAAAGGCACGACTGTTCAGCTCTATTGTATTAATTACATTCAAACTTGGTGGCATTTTATTTTCTGTGAAAAGTCGCAACTTTTTCTTTTACATTAATACTTCTTACCTTTTCAAAACAGTTTGAGACTCGATAACAGCCGTTATTATTGAGTTGTTGCAATAGATCGTCCATCTATCATAATAGATTTAGCATCTATTGCAACAGATGGATTGAATGTGCAATAGATGTCTGTCAAAATAGATTTACCATCTATTGCATCAGATGGTTTGTATGTGCAACAGATGAGATATTTGATGCAACATATGTATTATCTGTTGTAACAGATGAACCATATGTTAGAGGAGATGTTTTGATTTCTTCTAACAGCTGATTCATCAGTTTCAATAGATGGAGTATTTTGTTCATTAACTGTTTTAAATGTGTTAGATAAAAAGTCATGACTCTTCACCTCTTTTTAATAGTCCCTCATTTTCATATTAGTTGGGCCCTTTGGGCTTGCACACTAATTAAGAAAAATATAAATTAGGTGATTATTTTACCAAATTGGCCTTATTAATTATGCTTTGAAAGTATAAATGTGAACTATATACTTTATGTAGTCATTTAATAATAGGGGTAATCTTGGAAGAATATAATAAAATTCTCTTGATTTTATAAAAAGGACAACTAAATTGAAACAAACATTTTTAGTAAGAAGTAATCACATGTGTGCAGATGAATAAACACAGTCTGGTCTGTTGCAACAGATTTACCATCTGTTGTAAATATGGATTGTCTGTTGCGACAAATAGACCATATGTTGGAGGAGATGTTTTGATTTCTTCTAACAGCTGATTCGTTAGAGATTTTGATTCATCAGCTATTTTGAATGTGTTAAGATAAAAAGTCACGACTCTTCACACCTCTTTTTTAATTGTCATCACATGTGTGCAGATGAATAAACTACAATGTCTGACATGTCCTGATGGGGTAAGAAGAATAATGTGCGTTCAATGGATTCCATTTTCATGCATGCGAGTTATGTATATTATTGATCAGGCTACCGTGACAGACACACATAAAGTGCAATGATTTTGTGAATGCAGTTTTTTACCAATTAGGCACTGATCCTTCAAAAAAGATCCTATATTGTATAGTTTACTTTGATAGGTGCGAACTGATAAGGATGAAGGGTTCCAAGAAGGTGGTGTTGATACCCCATTACAATTTAATGATGGTTAGTGCTCATGTTCTTATGTCAAGTTTAGGGAAGGGTTCAAGTTTTTGGCGGTAGTGTAAATATCCAATAGTGATTGGACTAGTTTTAATGCTGCAATGGACTTCTTGAAAGGCTTCCGAAGCCTCGCAATACATAAAACAATGATAAAACCAATAGAAATTCCCCTAGTCCAAATTTATATGGATGGATTGCTGGAGGAGACTTTTATACATTAGAAGGTGCTTGGGAGAATACCTGTGCGTGAAGGGGGGGGGTGGAGAAGGCCATATATCATCTCATACCTTGTTTAAGAGGAAACACAGGGTAGGAAAGAAAGTGCAGCAAAATTGGCCAATGAAATTGACATGAGAAATGAAAAAACTGGATGAGCTTCAAATGTGGAAGTGTATCCAAATATAAAAATTCATCAGTCAATGAAAAAAATAATAATGGTCAATAGGACTAGAGCTGGACATTTTGCTCGAGAATGCAACTAGCGAGCGTGGCCTCAATGAAGACTCTCACAAAGTGTAGGACCAGAACTCTAAGAAACAAGCTTCGCGACCATGGAAGGTGGTAAGATTGTCGGTCAGAATTGAAACCTAAACCAACAACTCCTAAATTAAAAATATGGGAAGCCAAGGCATCAATTTCTGAAGTCTAACATACATGCCATGCCTTATTTTTGTGGCTATTATCAGGTCAATGGAAGTAGGAACAAAAAGGTCCGAAGTTTGGACGAAATCCCATGCCTTGTTGTTTCCACTTCCTTTGACCTGACCAGAGCCATAAAAGGAGGCATGGGATGCAAGTTTAACTTGAGAAATTGCCACCTTGGCTTGATCTCATATTTTTAATGCAGGAGTAGTTGGTTCAGGTTTCAATTCAGACCGACAATCTTACCATCTTCCATGCTTGCAAATCTTCTTTCTTAGAGTTCTAGTCCTACATTTTGTGGGTCTTCAGTGAGGCCGTGCTTGCTAGTTGCAGTCTCTAGTAAAGTGACTAGCTCAAGTCCTCTTGACCATTCTTCTTTTTCTTCAACGGCTGATTGATTTTCATTTTTGGATAAACTTTCACATTTGCAGCTCATCCAATTTTTTCATTTTTCATGTCAATTTCATCAGTCAATTTTTCTACACTTTCCTTCCCATCCTGTGTTTCCTCTTAAACAAGGACTAAGATGATATATGGCCTTCTCAACCTCCCTCTTCCTACGCAGGTTTTCTCCCAAATACCTTTTGTTGTATAATAGTCTCCTCAAATAACCCATCCATATAAATTTGGACCAGGGGAATTTCTATTAGTTCCATCATTGTCTATTGCAGTGCGAGGCTTCAGAGGCCTTTCAACAAGTCCATTGAGCCATTAAAACTGGTCCAATCAACAAAAACAACAAGAATAACAACATACTCAGTATATTCCCATATAGTGGGATATGGAGAGGGTAAAATGTACGCAGTTCATACCACTACCCTCGACGGGTAGTCCAATCACTATTGGATATTTACACTGCCACCAAAAACTTGAACCCTTCCCCAAACTTGACACAAAAACATGAGCATAAATAATCATTAAATTGTAACGGGATATCGACACCACCGTCTTGGTCCCTCGGCCTTACCAGTTCGAATCTAACAAATCTTAACTGTAAAATGCCATATCTTATTTGAAGGATTAACGCCTAATAGGTAAAGAATAAACATTCCCAAATTATTGTACTGAATCTGTGTTTGCATGATAGGTTAATCAGTAATACATATCTCCCACATATGAAGTGATTCTATCTGCAAGTAGCTTATTCCTCTGAACCCATCTTTACTCTAGCCTTTAATACAGGCCGGGCAAAAGTGGATTCAGTTTCACTTCTCTTTGTCTGCAAACAAGAGAAATACATTTGATGTCAAACAAGAGAAGAACAAAAATAAAACAAAAAGAACATTTCAAAAGGGTAACACAAAATTGAGTGAATTGACGGATGACCAATATGATGCAACAAATTACCCATCTATTCAATTAATGAGGCATGGTTGCAACAGATGGATGACAAGTTGCAACAGATGGGTCATCTGTTAGAATAAATCAAACCAGCCTTGCTATTGGTTTGATTTTTTTAAATAGTTGCTCCATCTGTTCCAACAACTGATTCATCAGTTGCACAGTTGAGGAAACAATTGCAACACCACCACCAACAGCATCAACATCAAAGAAACAACACCATATGTTCCAACACTATCCACAACACAAATGTAACATGTTCCAACATGACCACCACCCCAACAACAGAACCACCAAAGTACCAAACAAAAGACATAAAAAAACTATACTGACAATAAGGCTTTTTAAGTTCTCCCAACAAATGACTTTTTTCAGATATTTTAATAAAAACAATGGTTTATCCATTCAAGACTTAAAAGTCACCTTTCCTTCAATTTTCTTAATTAATAGGAAAATGGTAATGGGTAAATCATTAATAGCAAAAGATGTAAATATCTAATTTAAATGACATACAAAAAAGAAGACGAGATGAAAAGAGTAACAGTGAACCATACCTGCAATGTCAAAAAAGCAAAGGGATCAGAACATCCAGTTCAGTCGAGAAAAGATATTGATTGGTTGATATCGGAAATGATCCTCATCCGAAAGAAAAGAGAAAAGAGAGGAAAAAAGGAAACAAAGAGAAATAAGAATTGAGAATAAAAAAGAGTGATAAGTTGAGTCTTACTTTATGGCTGAAAGAGACGGTGACATTGAAAACACCATATAAGACTACTCACTCAGGAGATTTTTGAGTTATCCAAGTAGTACCGAGTAATATTTTTTACAGCCTTAGTATTTTAACATTTTATCTTGGATATAAAATACCTAAATTGCTTTTAAAAATATTCTTTAAACATTTAAGTGCAATAGATGATAATTTCAGTTTGGAAATTTCCAAAGCTCGATCATCTGTCGCAACAAATGACGTAATCTGTTTGATAGTTTACAACAGATGCATAATATGTTTAGATTACCTAATCTGTTTGATTTAATCCAATAGAAAAGACATCTGTTGCAACAGGTTGAATATTTGTTTATATAAAATTTTAATTGAGTTCATATGTTAGAATAATACTTTAATTGAATAATCTAGGACTAGGGGTGAGTTCTCATAGGGTCAATTACAACTTTAATTAAAGTCTTTTGACAATTGCATGATGAGACGGTATTGTGTTCCTCCCGATCAGAGTCATCGATCGATCACTCTGAGCTAAATCAATTCTTACTACCTCATATGTTCAACTAATACCTTAATTGATTAATCTAGCACTAGGGTACTAATACCTTAATTGAATAATCTAGGACTAGGGGTGAGTTCTCATAGGATCAACTACAATTTCAATTGAGTCTTTTGGCAATTGCATAATGAGACGGTATTGCGTTCTTGCTGACCAGAGTTGTCGATCAATCACTCTGAGTAGAATCGATTCTTACTACCTCATATGTTCAACTAATATATTAATTGATTAATCTTGGACTAGGGGTGAGTTCTCATAATGTCAACTACAATAGATCACAACGCCTATTTGATAATTTACAACAAATGGGTAATCTATTATGACATATAACATAATCTATTTGATAGTTTACAATAGATATGTAATATGTTGCAACAAATTATGTAATCTGTTTGATTTAATCCAAGAAAAAAGACATCTGTTGTAACAGGTTGAACATTTGTTTATATATAATTTCAATTGAGTTCATATGTTAGACTAATACTTTAATTGAATGTGAGTTCTCATAGGATAAACTACAACTTCAATTTAGTCTTTTGGCAATTGCATGATGAGACGGTATTGTGTTCCTCCCAACCAGAGTCATCGATCGATCACTTTGAGCCGAACCAATTCTTACTACATCATATGTTAGACTAATACCTTAATTGATTAATCTAGGACAGGATACTAATACCTTAATTGAACAATCTAGGACTAGGGGTGAGTTCTCTTATGGTCAACTACAACTTCAATTGAGTTTTTTGGCAATTGCATGATGAGACGGTATTGTATTCCTCATGACCAGAGTCGTTAATCGATCACTCTGAGACAAACCAATTCTTACTACCTTATATGTTAGACTAATACCTTAATTGATTAACCTAGGACAGGGTACTAATACCTTAATTGAATAATCTAGGACTAGGGGTAAGTTATCATATGGTTAACTATTGATTAATCTAGGACTAGGGCTGAGTTTTCATAGAGTCAGCTATAATAGATGGAAGCGCCTATTTGATAATTTACAATATATGGGTAATCTGTCGCAACATATGACAATCCATTTGATAATTTACAATAGATGGGTAATCTGTCGCAACAGCTGACTTAATCTATTTGACAATTTACAACAGATTCGTAATCTGTTGTTACTTAATCTGATTGATAATTTACAATAGATGCAAAATCTGATGCAATATGTTGAATATTTATATTTATACAATTTCAATTAAGTTCATATGTTAGACTAATAGTACCTAAATTGATTAATCTAGGACCAGGGGTGAGTTCATAGGGTCAACTAGAGTACTCGGTCAACATCTTCAATTCTTTTTATACAATTTCAATTGAGTTCATATGTTAGACTAATAGTACCCTTTGGCAATTGCATGATGAGAGGGTTAAAATTATGCATGTCTTTTATAATTTTAAAAATAATTAAGAACAATTCAGACCAAATTAACATTTTTAAAACTTGTCATTCTTTTCCAAAATACAAATCAACCCATACAAAATATTTCATTATTTATTCTGAATTAAACAACACGACAATAAACCAAAATTAATCCACATTCAACTTTTATCAATTTCTCGATTCCTGTGCCAAATCAACCAATTTTAATTCTCAAACAAAGATATCATTTCAAGAAACAATCCATACTCAAGGGAACTAACCACGATTCAAAACAAGCAAATATTCACCACAACATGGATCAAGCAACACATAACACACAATTCGATGCATTCAAAAATAATAAATAATAAGAGAGAAGGAATAGGATTGGACCTCAATTTGAAGATTTTGAAATTCAATAATACTTCAATGAAAGAACAGAATCCACACCATAGAAACTTCCATTCGGAACCTCAATTCAAACCAACTCCAACTCGATCAAAATCTGAAAAAAAAGACTGAACAACCTCAAGACAGTCCCCGCGAAAACCCAAGAAAAGAAACGAGACTGATCTTGGGAATTTTGCTTGTTCAACAATATTTAGCTGAACCAGAACAATAGACAACCGAGAAAACATTCTTTTTGGCCAGATTTGTCAAAAAAAGGCTGATTAACGGACTGATTTAACTCTGATCTTGGGGTATTAATGAACTCAAAGTTCAGAAGTCATCCAGTAGCCCTTTATCTGGTAATTTCAAATAGATTTGGTGATTTTTCAAAGTGTTTCTGGTGAAACCGCGGCTGGAACAGTAACTCAAACACAGAATTGACGTCTCTCCCTCACCCTTCTCACTCTATCTCTCCCTCTCTCATGGTGAGTGTTTTGTGCGATGGAGAAAAAAAGAGAAAAATATCGGGTCTCCAAAATGGCGTCTAAGAAGAAAAAGGAAGAAAAAATGGCACCACTTTGCTTGTTGAAGATGATGATGATGGCCCTCTCCTTTTTGTTTCTGTAATCCATGTGTGTATATATAAAAAAAAGAGTGTGGATGGTGTATTATTCCCTATGGACCCCCTTCCATTTTTGTTGTATGTGTAATTTGTTATGGACAAAGAAGGAAAAAAAATATGAGAGGGAAATGGGTGGGGTCACGTGGGTAGTGAGATGTCCGCTTTTAATTGGAGAGATTGTTAAGATAGGATTAAAACAAGATAAAATTTGTTAAGTGTTATTATTTTTTATTATTTTATGGAGAGATAATTACATGATTTAGGGTACACGATAGGATAAGGTAAAAATGAGTAAAAGTGATATCAGAGAGGGACAAAATTAGGTGTCTACAATAACGAACATCAATATTATTAATGGTTGTGGATATTCTGATTTAGATTAGATTGAATTTTAATTTGTAGGTTTTAGGTTGAATTTAATTGAGAATTCATTTTAAATGGTAATTCTAACTGAAGTTCGAATTATTTCAGGCAAATTAGAAAAAAATACTGATTTGAAGGGTATATATGATAAGTTTCATGACTTTGAAAGTATAAATAGTCTAATAGTATACCGAATGATAAATTTTACTAATAAATAAATATATGAGACTTTTTTTACCCTAAAAATCACAAATGTAATTTTTTTTGTTTGTCTATTGTTGTACTTTCATATAATTGTAAAGACATGTACTTTCTTTTAACAAAAAAATGTGTTTTTGTGGTGAAAAAATAGCAAAAGACTTTTCATGAAAAATCTATCAAATATTTGTTGTTTATATAATTTTTTATTTTATGCATATTGGTGCTGCAAATATTAGATGTGTTTGTAGGCTAGGATTTTGCTTGGATGTTTACCTACACATTCACCGACATTAAATAGATAACATCTCCTGCTATTCTTTATTGTATTTTCATATAATTAATTCTAAAAATGTGTAAATTTTTTTAACAAAAATATATTGTGAAGCTATTTGTCTGTTCTTTGTTGTGCTTTCGTATAATTGTGAAGACATGCATGTATTTTCTTTTAATAATAAATATGTGTTGTTTTGGTGAAAAAAATAAATAGTGAAAGACTTATCATGAAAAAAATGTTTAATATTTGTTGGCTACAATTTTATTTTACAATTACTAGCTATACAATTACTTGGTATTACCTTTTAGCTATTTTAAAGTAAATTATCCTTATCATGTTATATTATTTGACGTAATTACACACGTGCAAAACACGTATCATAAATTAGTATTAAAATAAACTCACATTTCTAAATTCAATTTTAATAAAAGTATTTCTATTTTTGTAGTAAATTGATCTATAGAATTCAAAATGTATGCACATACATGAAAAAAAAATTAATCTCCTTCCATCTGAACTACATTTATAATAACAACAATTAAGAGTGTTTCCTCAATTCGGTAATGTTTTTCTTATGTCTCAAGGAGTACGAAAGATATATGAGATGATCCAGGGATTGACTTATGTGACAGTACTCTTTTAGGCCAAAAGAAGGGTAATTTTCTAAATAATTTTTTTATTTAAAAATATGCAATGAAAAATCTTTTAATATACCAAATCAAATACCGCATAAGAAATAATTTAAGCATAACTAATATATACATTACTAATGCAAACATTACTAATACATCATATTTTGCATTATCTTATACACTCTATCAATCGACACCTAAGTGTATTCGTCACTGCAACAAGTAGAAGATGTCTTCACCAAGCCACCGTCAAAAGATCAATTTCAAACTTTGAGGAGCAAACTTGGAGTTGTGGGAAAGCCCAACACCAGCTTGAGGGATGAAAATTAATTAAAACCTGAGTAGGACTCGTATTATCTGATAGGCCCTTCATGTGTGTAATTCTTAGGGGTCGTTTGGTAGAGTGTATTAAAATGGAATGCATGCATTAGTTTAATGTATATTAGTAGTACCTTGTTTGTTATATCTTTTTACCCTATATATAACTAATGCAAACATTAGTTATACACTCTATTGTGTATTGAGGTGTGTATTACTAATACCTCAAAATCTATGACATTAGTAATGCAATGAATCTAATGCATGCATTAACATGCTTAAAGACCCTATTACCCCTCAAAAAAATTTCCGCATCCTTTCCAACATATATATTAAGGGTATTCTGTAAAAGATTTTTTTTTTTTTTTTAGAAATTATGTAATTCATGTTTTTTTTAATACATCGAACCAAACACTGCATAAGAAAGATACAAGCATAACTAATGCAAGCATAACTAACACAAACATTACTAATACAAGCATTATTAATACACCGTATTTTATATTAGTCTCATACCCTTAATGTATAAACAATGTAGAGGTTTACAAGGATAGAATAAGTTGTGACCAAGAGGAGTATCCTTCATGTCCTAATTGGACATAGACTTGTACAGAGGCCATGCATATTCAATTAGATTGACACTGGCCTAAGTATGTATATTTTTTTCACCTAAGTCTATTACTCTTAAGTGATTTTCTAATTCCTTTCAATGATCAAGTTAAAATCATTACCAATTTTGTTATAGCATACAAGTTCATAGTATTACTCCCTCCGGTTCACACTACTTATTTTCCTAATTAAAATTGATATTTTAAAATATTTGTTATTTCAGAAAATGAAGATATCATTGATTATTAGTTTTCACATTTATCCATAATAGATGTGGAAAGAAATCAGTGTGCTGACAAGGAAAAAGTACTAAATTGATATCAAACGACAAATAAAGACAATTTAATTAATCAATTTACCCTTTAATTTTAATTTTTTTCTTAAGGGAGCAGGAAAAAAACATGATTTCACTCTCAATTGGTATCTCCTAATTAGGTAATAATTTTTTTAAAATCCTTGTGTTCTCATTATGTTCTATATATCATCATATATTATATATCAACCACTCTATAAATTAAGGGATCTCCATTTGATCTCCTGATTAGTGGTTACAATATACCAATATATTGACATGGAAGTAAAAAAAAGTAGAAGAAAACCAATTGGCACTTGATGATCAAAAGCAATGGGGGAGGATAGTGAAGGAAATCGAGGCGATAACTGCATACAAATTCTAGAATCCTGACTTATTATATGAAGTTTTTACTCATTCTTCATTCCAAGAAAAGTATGCATCTTTTTTTAATTAAAATTAGAAAACATTTTAGACAGCACAAAGTTTCTCACGAGAAGAAAAGGACTAAAAGTTCATGTTAAACAGGCCACACTCGATCATTAAACATACAATGGATGTCAATTCTCATACAGGGGATGGCATATTTATTCTGGTCATGGTGAAACAGAAGTGGGCAAATCCTCCTCAGTCCTCCTCTTGTCAAAGCAAAGCCAACAACATACTGCCATAATCTCCTCTCATATCTTTGCCAGTGGCGTAATCCAGAGGAATGCTATCCCTCTTCTGGTACTCATCAACAATAATCTTCAGATCGACCTCAGCCCTTGTAGTGATAACTCTGGTCACATAATCTTCCTCTGTTCCCCTCCTGTTAATTGCATCACCGAGAACCTCCACGAAATATTGCTCGGGTAGACAAGTCCTTTTATGGTGGCCCTCAATAGTGCAACCAACTCATCCACATCTTCCAATTTCTTTAGGATGTCTTCACTATATTCATCTTTGTAATGATTCGAAGTATCATTGAGTTGCGCTTTGCTCTTTGAGGCTAAAATACTAATGACCTCATCATCGCTGTAAGCCTTATCAGGGATCTTCTCATGCAGAATTTTAGAATCTGCTTTAGCAAGGTGTAAGTCCACCTCATCTCCTCCATACCGGTAGGAACTCACAAGAGGTGCCTAAAGCTTGCGGTGATCCCCAGTAATGTGGTAAGTAACGTCCTCTTCAAGAGATTTCTTGTAATGAACATGATAAGCTTCTCTTCCAAAAACCAGTTCTTTAGGAGATCTGGTACAAGCTAGTCCAGACCTTGGCCGTGACAAGCATCCCAGATCGATGAAGGCACAAGAAGACCCTTAGCATATAATCATGAACATTTCTTTTTGAACATGTAAGAAAACGTTAGCGGAAGAATAGCTCATTAAGTAAATCCATTTAAAACATATTGAAATTTATTCAAGTTTGAAAGAAAATTTTTAGACGACCTCTCCGCAAGTCTATGAAGTCTGTAAATATGAATGAAAAACTTAAGTCGGGACATGGCTCAGATACCATAAAACTGAAAATCAAAAGTCTAACACGAAAATCATATTGCCTTCCGAAAGATGGAGGGTTTAACACTTGATGAAGCTGTCCCAAAGAGGTCCTAGTGCTGCACAGAATCACGAAAAAATGCCTCCGAACCTACATCATGAAAAGATGTAGCATCCGGGGATAGTCAGTAAGACGAGTATTGGCATGCAACCCAAGGGAAGGGATAAATCAATTTGTAAGGTACATCATAAATACTTAATAGAAGTCTCACAAAGGGTAATCATGAAATAAGAAACTTAAAACGTGAAAATATAATCATTCTTAAAATTTATTCATGGATTAAGTAGTTTCACCGGCCTTAGGCAACCCACTAACTGTATGAGTCCGGTATTCGCCCTACCGGTGGGGACCCAATGTATGCTTGCCGCATGAATTGAGATGAACATAATATGGCCATCATGACATACCGTCCTTGTATAGGAATGAGATAAGGTTGTCCCACTTGGGAGCGAACCACCCCTATGTACGCAAAACATAGGTTTTAGGCGTTGATCACTAGGACTTTCACCTTCTCGGTGAGCTACATAATCCTCGCTAAGCCATGTTAATTTTTTTTCATAAATATTTATCCATAGAGTCTTTCATTAAAACATTCACATTTTGGTACCGTCATACCATGACTTGCAAGCCATTCATATAATTCCAAATCATTATCATATGACATTATAGACTCCCAATTCCGCCTTTAAAATTCATAAACAAAGCCATAATAGGATTTTCAAAAGTCATTAAAAAACTCATCATTTCATGCCATACCTTGCTCAAAAGATGAGATAAACATCATAATCCTCATTGAAAAGAAAGCTTTTGAAATGGGTCGAAGGTCATAGTTTCATCATGCATAACCTTGAAAGTTGTAAATCTATATAACGAAATTCATCTTTTCAAAAAGTATGTTCAAGTCTTAAAACCCTCTACTAATAATTAGAAACCTTTAAAACAAGAAAGAAGTCAATATTACACTTTTTACAATGAAATCCTCAACCCTAGTTTCAAATAATGATTTTAGACAATGTAAATACTAAATAAATTAACACTTTGGAATAACAATTAAAGTAGAGAGTGTTCAACATGCCATTTGATTAAGATCTTAGAAGAGAAACCTTGAAACTTAACCTTAGGATCGTCATATGCGACCTTGAGGTTTCTTTGACTTATACAAAATAAGAGAGAAAGTTTTAATTTGATTTGGAGAAAACCCTAATTAGAAAGAATCTTGGAGAACCACTTCGAATTTGGAAGATTTTGAAACTTTACAGAGGATGATAGAAAGGATTCAATTGTTACTAAGGGTAACTAAAAGATCTCGGAAACATTTAGAATAGTTGGGGGACGGTTTTGGGTAAGAAAAGTACCAAAAGACCCTTAAAAATGTAGAACCTCACCTCCCTGCCACGGTGATATCACAGAGGCTAGCATCCGTGACACCTTGAAATCGTGGAGATCTAGCTCTGTGGCACCTTAAAATTGTGGACCTCCACTGTTTCACTTATAACCTTTTGCTCTAAACTCCAAATCAAGAACGGTAAATGACATTGCGAAGAAGACTCAAAGAACTTTAATTTGAGAAATAATGGGCCATATAATTCTTCATATTCTAGGAGAAATTCTCATTTGAATTTGACCCCAGTAAAACCCAATACCAGAACTCAATCGGTGGCAAAGATCTCAACTCAACTTTGAGCTAGTAGATTTCTATGACCTTAATTTATCTCTAAAGATATTCCCACAGCAAAAATTAATCATCACACTTATGTCTAAATAAAAATAATTGGATTCAAATCTATATACATGTAAAGGATGGTTCAAAATCTAGCTCGAGAGTATGCGGTGTTAAAATATCTCCCCCTTGAGATCATTCGTCCTTAAATGATGGATAGGTACTTATCTATGTTCTATAAGCATGACATAAGATATGAAAATTTACCTCAACAATTCTCTATTAACTCTTCTTTACCTAGAGAGATGTCATGAAAACATAAAATAATTCATCTAAGCAAGAATCATGAAAAGTATGAGATTTCACACAGACATAATCTAGGACATGAGTTCTATGGAACATAGGCTATAACGTCCCAAATCTGGTACTCGGAATGATACACGGTGATCATGACCCCGCAGGACCACAACTAACACATCTGGAGTATGAAAGAGTAAAAATATTCCCTAAATGCCCTGTAGCGTCCTGATTATAAGTGTAGTGCACAACAAACCCATAAGCAAGACACTACTAGAAAGGTTTTCGTAGACACTATAGAAAACTTGAACCATGCTCTAATACCAAGTTTGTCATGACCCATGCCCAGGCTCTATCCATGCTGGGTATCCCGGACTAATAAGGGCATGAGAAGACCCCTTAGCATTTCATCACAAGCATTTCATTTTGAACATATAAGAAAATATTAGGGAAGAATAACCTATTATGGAAATCTATTTAAAACATACTAAAACTCATACAAGTTCAAAATAACATATTTAGACCTCCATAAGTCTATGAATCCTCTAACATACGAATAAAAAACTGAATTTGGGACATGACCTCGATAATACCATAAAATAGAAAATCAAAAATCTAACATGAAAATCATATTACCTTCCAAAAAATAGATAGCTTAAAACTTACTGAAGCTGTCCCAAGAAGGTCCTAGTGCCACACAAAATAACGAAAAAATACCTCTGAACCTACATTATAAAAAAATATAGAGTTTGGGGATGGTAAGAATAATGAGTACTAGCATACAACCCATGAGAAGGGACAAAGAAACTTGTAAGGTAAATAATTAATACTTAATATATGTCATGATCCAACTTGTGGCCCTGGCCGTGACAGTCATCCCAAACCAATGAAGGCCTGAGATAGCCCCTTAGCATTATATCATAAACATAGTCATAAATAGAGTTGCAGAAATGAGACCATAAGATAAGAAGTTCAATATTTGAAATAAAGTAATATACAAATCCTTAAGAAAAAACTCCATAACAATAACCCAACACCATTTACGAAGTCTCTAACTTTAAGAATAACTTTTAAGTGGAGACATGACCCCGACTATACCATAAAACCAAGAAATGCCAATATGGAAACATATGTGAAAGGTATAAATACCTTTCGGATGATGGAGAGATCACCACTTATCACCAGCTATCCAAAAGAGAATATGAAAGCTCTAGTGTTGAACAAAATTATGGGAAAAGTGTCTCTGAAACCTACATTATGAAATGATGTAGCATCCAAAAATGGTCAGTATGGTGAGTATTGGAATGCAGCCCAAGGGAAGGGATAAAATATACAGGTATCAAGATAAGTCAAAAAACATATGTTCATACTTTATAATGATAATAAAATAAGGAAAAGGGGATAAAAAACATAAAGAGATGAGCGTTTAATATTTAATCCTAAACTATATAGCTTTTACCGTTATCCAATAACCCACGGGCTATGTGGGTATGGTACTCCCTAACCGGTGGGGCCTCAGTTCATGTTGGCCGGATATATTGAGGTTAGGAAAGAGTCACCAATAGATTAGAGCCATCATATTATCCTCATTTAAAGGACACCATTTCGTCTCCAAATTAAGGTATGACATCCCTATGACGATAAATATAGGTTTCGAGCATAGGTCACGAGGACATACGCCTTTACAGTGAAGCTATATAATTTCCTTTAGAGCCCAACTAAAATATTTTTCACATACCATTAAACAAGGAGTCGTTTATTAAGGCATTCCCATATTGGTATTGTCATACAGACTTACAAGCCATTCATATCATGCCAAGAAAATATTATCGTAACACATTATCGACTCCTTAACCCCATCATTCAAAATCATACTCACATTCATCATTAAATTACACAAGAATCTCATAAGAAGTCATAAAGTTCAACACTTTCAATATTTCAAAGAGATGGGGTGTCATCTATATTCATCATTTTTAATTCAAATCTTTTTTTCAAAGAAGTCATAAGTTCAATCATTCATAACATTTAATAGTTCAAAATTTATATAATGAAATGAATCTTTTCAATCATTTAATTAAAATCACCGTAACCTTCAACAAGTGGTTAGAAATAATTTATAAGATGAGAAAAAAATTAATATTTAACATTTGTAATGACAATTCTGAATCCCAACTTTAAAACATCAATTAAATAAGTAAAAAGCTAACAAAGTTCACATTTTAGGATAGTAATTAAAGTACATAGTGTTCAACATGCTTTTTTGATGGAAGAAATTTGGAAAAAGATTGAATCCTTAACTTTGAAGCTTGAACTCTAGCTTGAAATCAATATGAAGAATCAAATTCATTTCCAATACCCTTAATGATGGAATTAGTGAGAAAACATTGAGAAGAAACTATAATCTTTGACCTTTCTTAAAACTTTATATTGGGATCTTGGGTTTTTTGAGAAAGAAGATGAATTAGAGATTAGGGAGTGATTATCATACTTTGGGATAAATTTAGGGATTAGAAATGAATTGGGGGAGTTATATGGGGTGAAAGACCATTTTTTTCCTTGATTTAATTAAGGAAAACCGTATTTTTACATTTGGAAAGTAGGGGTTCACACCATAAGCCCAATAATATGGAAAAATCGTTGACTTGCACAGCTAGAAGCTTTTTCTCACGCAGCTCATCCTCTCCCTGGACAACATCTTACTAAAAAACCGATAACTTTTTACTCCAAACTCGAATTGACAAACGGACAGTTGCATTGAAAAGAAAAGTCAAAGAGATTTGATTTGGTATATATTAGACCACCAAACTCATTATATTCTATGAGTATGGTCACTGGAATTTGACTCATGTAAAAAGGTATACTAAAACTCAATAGGTAGGAAAGTTCTCAACTCAACCTTGAGCTAGGAGATTTTTATGACTTTAATTAATATCCAAAGATATTCCCACACTAAATAATTGATCATCACACTCATATAAAGACAGAAATCATTGATTTTAGGTTTATATACATACGAGGGATGATTTAATTTCTAGAAAAAAAATGTGGGATGTTATATTATCTTCTCCTTGGAATCATTCATCCTTGAATGATAGATAGGAACTTATTGAAGTTTTAGTAGTATGGAATAAAGAATGTAACTTCACATTAGGAATACTTCCTCAACAAAAGATACTTAGGCATCAAAAAGAGCTTCATGACCTGTTGTACAGAATAAAGGATGTAACTTCACATTAGGGATAACCTTCACTATAGCATCGTGCATGGAGGCTAGCCTCCACAATATTAGTGTGCCACTCTACTGTGTTAAAAACATTCAATTTTTTTTTTCACTTAGAGTGAAGGGATTTTGGTATTTTTACTCGTTGTATAAACTTTAAATATAAAGTAATAAATTTCCTTTAATTTTCAAATATAAAATCATTATTTTCCTCTCTCAAACTTAAAATCCAAGAACATTCTAGGGTTTCACAGTGAATTCATCCTCCAGGCTCTAAACTTTGAATTGTTTTCAATTCCTTGTGTATTTCAGACATGTATCTCATTCTCTAACTTTAATTTTTCATTTTGACACTTATTTAATCCTTAGCTATATGGTTTGAATTGATGGGTTTGAAATTGAGTTAGGAGTTTTTATTAGTATTACTTGAATTACTTTCACAAGATTTAAATTGATGATTTATGTGTTAAATTTATAGTTTTTGGACTGAATGAGTGCATTTTTATAAGAATTAGAATGGGGAACATGGGTCTTCTCAAATTGATAAATTTTTGGCTTGGTAATGGCATTAACCCTAACCCACTTTGTAAAATTTGGTTTTGAACATGGATATTTGCATAATTCAACTTATTTATGAACCCATTGCAATGCATTAAGGGATAATTGGTTGAAACAGATTTGAAATGCCCTTAGTGGACATAGTTTTGATTTTAAAATAGAACTTGGGAGACTAATGGTTACATGAATTGGTTTGGTATGATTATATGAGCTTGCAGGCATAATTGGTATGATGATACCAAGTGGTAAATATCGTATTAAATAACTCCTGGGTCACTGGATGGGTTTATATGTAATTTTTTATAATTTGGGCTTAAGAGTATTATGTAGCTCACCGTGAAGGTGTAATTCATGGGGTTGGAGGGGGTGGGGGTGGGGGTGGGGGGAGGAGGGGGACTAATACTTGAAACCATATTTGCTAGTGTAGGGGTCTATATGACCATGTGTTTGGTTCACATACTACATTTTGGAATGGCTAGAGCCTTGGTGCCTTTATCCCTTCTTTTAGATCCCTTGATTCGTGCGACTAACACACACTAGTGCCCTTTCAACAGAGGAAGATGAAGCCATATAGACAGTGGGTGCCTTTAAGACGAAGTGAGCTACATAGTTATGTTTAATGGTTTAAACTCTCATATTCATAACCCTTGTCCCTATCCTGACATCTTATATATAAATGTATATGAATTAGGTGCATATGGTTTTTGAATCTTTTAGGCATTGACATTATTTTATCACTTTCCCTGACTTATATATTAGTGCTTATCCCACTGACTATCCCTGGATGATATATCATTTCATAATGTAGGGTCTAAAGGGTGTTCTATTGCTCTTGTGCAGCACTAGGTGGTTCGGTACATCCATTGAATTGCTGTGAAGTAGTGAGCCTTCATATTTTGGAAGGCCCAGTTATTTCATCTTTTTCTTTTATTTCATAGCATAGCATTTTGGATTTTTTTTGGTCATGGTTGGGGACATGTCCCGACCTATTTGGCATTTTTGATTTTAGAGGATTTTGTGGACAAGTGTGAGTTTTTTGTTTGTTTTGATTCTTAGACCTGACTTATCTATTCTTATTACTATTTTGGTTGGCTTCTGCTATTTGATATTTATATGATCTGGAGATTAGGCTAAGGGGGTGGTCTCTAATCTATGGTGGTTTTGAGATACTCGTCACAACTAAACCCTGGTTTGGGTTGTGACAAGTAGTGTCCATGTCTTAAGAATAAAATTCGAAACAACAACTCATACTGTCTACGAAGCTTCTAAATTTAAGAATAACTCCTAAGTCAAGACATGACTCTGACTATACCATAAAACCAATAAATATCATTACAAAAACATATGTTAAAAGTACATATGCCTTCCAGATGATAGAGGGCTCACTGTGACAGTGCCCAAGCGCACACGTAAGTGTACGCAGTTTTATCAAGTAGTAAGTGGCTTCAAGGATTCCCAAGTATCGATCTCCCAGGTACTTGTGTTCGCCACCTATCTAATTCTAGTTTAACAAATTGAGAAGAGTAAAAATAAAGTTTTAGAATTGTAAACTAAAAATAAATTAAACTATTGCAGAAAAGTAAATGACTTTAGACAATTAAAGGATAGAGATCCAGGGTTAACGCTTCCAAAAAATCATAGTACGTTAATGAACTACATTCGTTAAATTTCTTATCGTGGTTATTAATTCGTAGGGTTACGTAAGACCCCACAAAAATTTCTAGATTAAATCAGTCCTTTAAGCTTTTTAGGGGTCCCAGACTTAGAATATATTAACTAAGTATTCATACTTAGTGCTATTTCAGCCTTTGAAAGTTGGCAATCTTATTTCATGACCTTTACATCCTTTAAATATTGATATTTGAGTTAATTCATGATCAGGAATGTTAGTAGAGGTTCCCGGACAAGTTTTAAATTTTTTGGACCTCGTTTAGACCATGTTTGAGTGTCCAAAATAGTGGGTTGACGTGATCTTGATGCGTCACATCGACTATTATGTCGATAAGATAGTTTTTTCCCAGCTTTTGTTCAAATTCCAGTGAACTGACGCGGACTCGATGCGGTACGTTGGCTATCGCGTCGATGCCAATGACGCGGTGCATCGACCTGCGCATATGTAACATAGCTTATAGGCATTAAAAGGCCATATCCTCAGGGTTAATTAGGCCTTTTTCCCACGCCATTCATCCCCCAAAACATGAAATTAAACCCTTTGGAGAGCAATTATATTCATTCTTTCACAAATTTCTCAAGAGCAAGAACCCAAGGTGTTCAAATTTCAAATCCAGAACTAAAGAACTCACCATTAGCTTTCAAAAATTCATCAACTAAGGTATGTAAAGTGTTCATCCAAGGGTTCCTTCCACCCTTGGAATCCAAGAAACTATTTTCAAAACTTCAAGTATACGAATTTCATGAATTTCATGTTGGTTTTGATAATATTCATATTTATAATGATGAGTTGGGTTTCAAATCTTTGTTTTATAATAAGTTTGATGTGGGGTTAAATGATCTTTGTGTTTTACTATGTGAAATCATGCAAAATCCTTCAAATTATGAATTAAGTATTTGGAATTGTGTGCTCACACGTTGATTTGTATTATGTGCATATTTTATGCCCTTCAAGTGATGGATAAATTAAGCATGTGAGTTGAATAGTGAAATTATATCATGTTGTCATGTATTCAAATTCATGCCATGCAAGTGTTTGTTAAAAAGCCCCAACGAATGAATGATGATCAAAGTACTTAGCTTACATATTTCAAGTTTGTGCGATGTCTCTTAATTTATGCTATCGAGTCTTGGGGGTATTTAATACCCGATAATTTACATGATTATCTACAACCATGTTGAGTCATAGAACAATGTTAGTCATGTCATGAACAGCAGTACTCTCTGTCAGTTACAAAAACTCAGTAAGTCTCAGTAGTTCTTGTAACTCAGTCGCAGTACTCAGATCAGACCTCATAGACTTAGTCAGTTAACAGAATTCAATAGTGTTCCATTAGTCCACGAACACAACAAATTCAGTTTGGTTCGGTCAGATAGTAAGATCAGTAATAATTTAGTCTACCCAAGTACAGACTAAAAATTAGTTTAATGTCTATTCACATGGGAGTAGGATTCAGCACCGAGCGAACCTAGGGATGGGGGCATTCCTTCCAGTAGAGAATTTGACCCTTAGTAGCAATCCCTGCATTACAGAACTATGTAGCCAGCGTTGAGATATCTTTATGCCAGATATTATGAGGATTGATACATCTCATTTTATTTATCCTTCCAGTAAGGGTTGATGAAAGATCTTCCTGTCATAGAGGGTTAGCTCACCGCTTGTCTCTACCCACGGTACACTATAGACACCCTTTCAATTGGGGTTACAGGTTAGACCCCAATTAGTTCAGAGAGGGGATTATCAATTAGATAATTACCTCCCACAATCTTAGTTTCAGTCTCATTCTCAGAATAGAACTCAGTTTAGTTCTACAGATTCAGGACTATCAGATATAGTCACTCAGCTCAGCATAAAACACAGTATAGTTCTACAAAATTAGTACTGTCAGATACAATCATTCAATTATAAAAAATACAGCACCAGTAAACTCAGATATTAGTAGATCAGTGTTCAGATTCAGTATTATCACAATCTTAGTTACAGTATATGTATTCATGCATGTATTTTTATTCAGTCATACTCATGTTATTAAGTTATTATTGTTCATGCATATGAACCCATACATTTCAGCCTACCTTACTGAGCATACTAGTACATTCAAAGTACTAACACATGCTTTTCTTTTGCACTATGATGTCTTATATCATAAGTTCAGATGTACGGGCTCTAGAACACCCTTAGCAGTTTAGATTTTCAGTAGTCAGCATAGTAGTGAGTCCTTATAGTTCGAGGACATAGTTGTTTTAAGTATTTCAACATTATTTTAGTAGTTGGAGTTAGTTGGGGACTTGTCCCATCAACGCCATAGTTTAGATAGTTTAGAGGCTTTCCAGACTACAGTATTTTCGGACAGTTGTTCAATTTTCTGTGTTGATGTTCAATTTTGGTATTGTGATACTATATCCAGTATTAGTTATAGTATTGAACCTTATGGCTAGTTTTTTTTTGCCTACTTTTCACATATATACCATATTATAATTTAGCTATTACAACATGTACCAGTCATGGGTTAGCTTGTGGTCCTTCAAGATTATGAGCACCATGTAGCATCCGGGGTACAAACTCAAGGCATTACAATCTTGGTATCAGAGCCTTAGGTTCAATAGTGTCCTAGAAAGTCTAAAAGCTACATCTAGTAGAGTCTTGTACATGGGTATTTTGCATGCCACACTTATGGACAGGAGACTATGAGGTATTTTAGGAACTGTTTTCCTTCTTTCAGTATTCATGTTGTGCGAGTAAGCATGAGCTTCAGTTACACTTTCCTTCTAATCTAAGTTTTTCTTCTATTTATAAACTATGCCTCCAAAGAGGACTAAGGGAAGAGGAACCGGGGACCAGTCAGAACCTCAACCCATCCATCTAGATCCTTTGGATGAACAAGTCTCCTACACTGAGTTCAGAGCAGCCTTCACCACTCTAGCTCGTTCTGTGGTAGCCTAGAATGAATGTTTAGCTGCTGTTCCAGCCAACCCAGTGGCCAATGCTGCTGCTGCCAGGATTCCGAATTTCACTCAAATGAACCCTCCATCGTTTACCAGGTCTAAGTCAGATAAAGACCCTCAGGAATTTCTTGATCAGGTGCTTAAGGTTATCGATATTATGGGGCTGACTGCTATTGAGAGTGCTAAGTTGGTGATAGATCAGTTACAGGATGTGGCACCCTTATGGTTAAATAGTGAAAAGTAAAGAGGGCCACAGATGCAGGGCCCATAGAATGGGAGGAGTTTGCAGTTGGTTTTCTGGATAGGTTCTTCTCGCTAGAGTTGAGAAAAACAAAGGTTTTGGAGTTTATAAACCTAAGGCAGGGCAATATGACAGTACAAGAGTATTCTCTCAAGTTTACTCAGTTAGTCAGATATACCCCGTATGTGGTAGCAGGTAGCAGATATAAGATGAGTAAGTTTGTGTTGGGGGTATATAGCAGTGTGGATAAAGAGTGTAAGACCTTAATACTGATAAAAGAGATGGACATATCCATACTTATAGTCCATGCTTAATAGATAGAGGAGGCCAAGAATAAAAAGAAGGAGTGGGAGGATAAGAAAGTGAGAATAGGTAGTTTAAGTTTCGCCTAGCCTAAGTCAGAGGGTGGGAATCGTTCTCAGTTTTTCCCAAAATCCTCAGTTCTAACTATGTCCTTAGCCAGTGCTCTAGTTCCAAAATTTAAAAATAGAAACAGGGATAGGGCATCAGGCCTCAAGCCTCAGGGTAGTATTAGTAGTGCCCAAACTAATCCCCTTTGTCAGAAGTGTGGCAAAAACCACTAGGGTTTCTGTAGAGCTGCCAGTGATGTGTATTTCAGATGTAGTAAGCCAGGTCACAGGGCCAGACAACGTCCTTATATGGGTTCACAAAGTCAACATAATCGTCCCCCAGCTCAGTTCGGTCGCCCAAATCAGCAGGGTGCCTCTTCCAGTGCCACTCGAGGGCAACGCCCAAACAAACTCTATACTCTTCAGTCCCGGTAGGATTAGGAAAGTTCTCCTGATATGTTCAATGGTATGTTATAAGTTTTCCATTTGCATGTTTACGCTTTGCTAGATCCAGGAGCTTCTTTTTCCTTTGTTACTCCATATATAGAAGTTGATTTCGGAGTCAGTCCTAAAATTCTAGCAGAGCCTTTCTCAGTTTGTACTCTAATTGGTAAATATATCATAGCCAAGTGGGTATACAGGAACTGTCGGGTTATAATATCTCAGAGAGTCACTTCAGTAGACTTAGTCAAATTAGAGATAACTAATTTTGATGTCATTCTCGTTATAGATTGGATTTATTCCTGCTATGCCTCAGTCGACTAAAAAATAGAATTGTCCAGTTTCAGTTTCCGAGTGAGCCCATCCTAAAGTAGAGGGGTAATACTTCAGCACTTAGGGGTCATCTTATTTCTTACCTTCGGGCTAGGAAAATGATAGCTAAGGGATGTGTCTACCATCTTATTTGGGTCCAGGACTCTAGCTCAGAAACCCCTACTCTTGAATCAGTGTCAGTAGCTTGTGAATTCCCAGATATGTTTCCCAAAGATCTTTCCAGAGTTCCTCTTGAAAGAGAAATTGATTTCGGAATCGATCTTCTCCCAGATACTAAGCCCATATCTATTCCACCATACAGAATGGCTCCAACAAAACTCAGAGAATTGAAAAAGCAATTAAAGGATCTCTTAGATAAGGGATTCATCAAGCCTAGTGTGTCCTCTGGGGCGAACTAATATTATTCGTGAATAAGAAAGATGGTTCTCTCAGAATGTGAATAGACTACCATCAGCTAAATAAAGTCATGATAAAAAATAAGTATCCACTTTCTAGGATCGATGACTTGTTCAACAAACTTTAGGGTGCCAGCTATTTCTCTGAGATAGACTTCAGATCAGGCTATCATCAGCTCAGAGTTAGGGAATATGGCATCCCAAAGACGTCTTTCAGAACTTTATATGGTCACTTCGAATTCTTAGTCATGTCCTTTGGTCTTACCAATATCCCAACAACTTTCATGGACTTGATGAACCGTGTGTTCAAGACGTACATGGACATCTTCATTATAGTATTCATGGATGATATCCTTGTTTACTCCCGCAGTGAACACGATCATGCAGACCATCTCAAAATAGTATTACTGACTCTCAAAAATTATTAGTTATTTTCCAAATTTAGTAGTGCAAATTTTGGCTAAGGTCAACACCTTTCCTTGGCCATAGCATTTTTGGTGATAGCATTAGAGTCGATCCCCAAAAGACCGAGGCAATGAGAAACTGGCCTAGACCCATCTCTCTATTAGATATTTGGAGTTTCTTGGGCTTGGCTGGTTATTACCGATGGTTTGTTGAGGTATTTTTATCTATTGCATCCCCTATGTCTAGATTGACTCTAAAGAAAGTTAAATTCTAGTGTTTAGATTCTTGCGAGAAGAGGTTTTAGGAGTTGAAGACTCGACTTACTACAACTCTAGTTTTGACCCCATTAGATGGTTCAAATGACTTTGTTGTATATTGTGATGCCTTCAGAGTTAGTTTGGGGTGCATTTTGATGCATATAGGTAAGGTCATAGCCTACGCCTCTAGAAAGCTTAAGCCCCATGAGAAAAATTATCCTACTCATGATCTTGAGTTAGCAGCAATAGTTTTTACCTTAAATATTTGTAGACACTACTTGTATGAGGTGCACATTGATGTGTCCAGAGATCACAAGAGCCTGCAGTATGTGTTCCATCAGAAAGACCTCAACCTACATCAGAGAAAGTAGTTGGAGTTGTTAAAAGACTATGACATGAGTGTATTGTATCATTCGTGCAAGGCTAATATAGTGGCTGACACTCTTAGTAGAACATCTATGGGTAGTATTGCCCATATTAAGGACAGTAAGAAGAAGTTAACTCAGGAAGTTCATCAACTATACCGCCTAGGCATTTACTTAGTTGATTCAGTAGAAGGTAGTGTGTGGGTGCAAACTAGCTCAGAATCATCCCTAGTTTTTAAAGTGAAAGAAAAGCAGGATAGGGATCCCAGTCTAGTCAAGATGAAGGAATCAGTCAGAGATCAAAAAGTAGAGATTTTCTCCCAAGGGGGAGATGGTGTTTTGTGTTGTTAGGACCGTCTATGTGTTTCAAGTTTAGATGACTTGAGGCAACAAATTCTTGCAAAAGTGCATGGTGTGCACTACTCTATTCATCCAGGGGCCATTAAGATGAGCCTTGACTTGCGGGAGATCTATTAGTGGAGTGGGATAAAGAGGGACATTGCAGAGTTTGTGGCTAAATACTCAATATATCAGCAGGTTTAGGTTGAACATCATAAGCCTAGTAGGTTTATGTAGGAGTTCAATATTCCCATCTAGAAATGAGAAGAAGTGAACATAGAATTTATGACAGCTTTACCTCATACTCACCATCAGCATGATTCAGTTTGGGTCATTATAGTCCAAATGACCAAATCATCTTATTTTCTACCAGTCCATGCCTCTTACTCAGCCGAGGATTATGCTAAACTCTATATCAGGGAGTTGGTCAGATTACACGGTGTTTTATTTTCCATTATCTCAGATAGAGGTACCCAGTATACCTCCCAGTTCTGGAAAGCTTCCCAAAAGGGTCCTGGCACCCGAGTTCACCTCATTACAACCTTTCATCCTTAGACAGATGGTCAAGTAGAAGGGACCATTCAGACTTTAGAAGATATGCTGAGAGCGTGTGCAATTGATTCTATAGGTAGTTGGGATGACCACTTACCTTTGATTGAGTTTGCATACAACAACAACTATCATTCCAGCATTCACATGGCTCTATTTGAGGTGCTTTATAGAAGGAGGTATAGATCTCCAATTGGTATGTTTGAAGTGGGCAAGGCCTCAATGATAGGGCCTGACGTGGTATTTGATACCTTATAGAAGTTTCAGTTAATCAGGGAAAGGCTTAAGGCAGCTCAGACTCGATAAAAATCATATGCAGATGTACGCCGAACGAATCTCGAGTTTAAGATTGGTGACTATGTGTATTTGAAAATATCTCCTATAAAGGGAGTGAAGAGGTTTGGCAAGAAGGGGAAACTCAGTCCCCGATATGTTGGTCCTTACCGAATTCTCATCTGTTTTGGAAAGGTACCTTACGAGCTTAAATTGCCTTTAGATTTATATTCAGTTCATTCAGTGTTCCATACCTCCTTGCTAAAGAAATGCATAGGTGACCCAACAGTCGTAGTCCCTGTAGAGGGCATAGATATTCAGAGCAGCCTTTCTTAAAAAGAGATCCCAGTTTAAATCCTTAACTATAAGATTCGCAGACTGAGGAACAAAAAAGTCCCTCTAGTAAGAGTTTTTTGGTGGAATCAATCTATTGAGAGAGCTAATTGGGAAGCAAAGGTAGACATGCGGATCAAGTATCCTTACCTGTTCTCTGCAAACTCAAACTCGATCCAAGGTAATAGTTTTCCTTAAGCTTATTTAGTCTCATGTTCAGATTTATATTACAAGCTTGGTATCAGTTACCATTGCATATACGGTCATAGGCTCATAAGTTAGTTTAGCCATATACCCATGCATCAGATATGCATGATCAGTATATAAACTCAGCTTATCAATAATCCCATTCATGCATTCATGAATCATGTTCAGCTATGTACTTATGCATGTTCAGTGTGATAATTCAGTTTATCAATAACTTCAACCATGAAATCATGGGTCAGATATTCATGTCCAGTAAGTAAGTTTAGTCTACCAATATTCTCAGCTTAGTCAGTTTCAGTCGAGGACGAATGTTCCCAAGGAGGAGATAATGTAGTACCCCACAAAAATTTCTAGCTTAAATCAGTCCTTTAAGCTTGTTGGGATGATGTGTGAGCTAATGCTAACATATTTGAGGCTTTTAACTAGAAATAATTGTAAAGTCTTAAGCAACTTTTATCGTTTTTGATTGCTTTCTCTTTGATAATGCAGGAAATTCAAGATCCAAGAAAACAAAAGATAATAAAAGTAAAAGAGATGAATTTATAACAAGTGGCGATGAAAGTATAGTTGACGACTAGTCTGATAGGTTGTCAAATTTGTGATAAGTTATCAGAGTCATAGCCAGCTATAGACAGTGTGAGAAAGTTGGAGCAGAAGTGTGATGACATCCCCTAATAAGCCATCATGTGTCTGATAAGCCGTCAAGTATTCTGTCACTCAGAAGCAGAAGATTTTCTGATGACATATCCTGATAAGCTATCAGAACTCTGATAAGCCATCAGGCATGTCATCACACATAAGAAGAAGGCAAGGAATGTGAATCATGTCTGATGACATGGTCTGATAAGCTATTAGATCTCTGATAAGCTGTTAGACATATCTTCAGCTTAGGAGAGAATTTTAAATTTTAAATTTTTTTAAGTTACAGATATAAATAGCAGCTTTTAGGGTTTCATTGAGAGGGTGTTGAACATCTTGAACTTATTCCAAAGATTACTTTACATCTCGTTGGTCTCTAAACTTGGATTTTAATTTTTAATTCCTTGATTTAGTTGTGAGATATTCTTCTTGAATTTGGGAAGAGAATTAATTTCTGATTACATCTTTTGTAAGTTTAATCACTTTGAATTATAAATTCAGTTATTGTTATCGCTTTCTTTTTCATGTGGAACTAAAACCCATAACTAGGGTTGTGGAATCTATAATTATTCCTTCATGGATTTAATAGTTGGTTAGGGTTTGACTGATTGTGGGAACAACTTGATAATTCCTTTGTTATGATTGTTTTATATTGGTTGCAAGCAATAGATCTAGCCTTATGTTTGTTCGCTAGAACTGAGAAATTAACTAAAGGTAGCAAATTATCAATGAGGATTTGGGAAGGTTAAGTTCTCATTGAATGATTACTGCTGTAACAAGATTGATCAACTCGAGATAAAATCAGTATGAATAGAATGTTTTCCTAAGTTCGAGAGAATTAGGGAGTTCAACATCTAGGTAGGTTGAGAAACACTTAGATGGACTGTCGAAACTGATAATTTGGTGTTTCCCACAAGTAATGATAATCCATACTAAAACTATCATTCAATGAGGGATTAATAATCATAGTAATCATAACTCTCGTTTCTTTATATCATTGATTTGGAATATTGCAGTTTAAGCTTTGAGTTCTAAGGTGAATTGAAGTGCTAATAACTTTTGTTCAATCATTAAAAACCCTCATTTCATCTTTTTGTATCATTTGTTTGAATTTAACTTGTAACTCTAGTTTCAAATTAGTTTAATCACCTCTCACATTGTTCCTCGTGGATTCGACCCGGACTCCAAAGTTGGGTAAATATATTAATGACAACTGCCTTGCACTAAATTGACGTGTAAGTTGAGTATTATCAAAAATGGCGCCGTTGCCAGGGAACAATTTGGCGTATTGAGTTGGTTTGGAATTTCAACCTACTTGGTTGAATTCAAACTTGTAAATATTTATTTTTAATTTTCTTTTATTTCTTGTGTTAGGTAGATTTTTATTTTAGTTTACTTATTGTTGTGCCATCATGGAGTGAATATGAGCTTGGTGGCTGGAAATCTTATCTTGATGATCTATGTCCATATTGTGATGACCTTACTTTTGACAAGATTGTAGATATGCTCCCCAGAGAGAGATGTGTGCACCATCTCCATCCTATTGGGTGTATGATTGTTCTTTATCTAGTTGTCAAGATGGACATTGGAGTGATTGTCCAAATGCCCCCTCCCCCTAATGCGCTAACCCAAATTCTTGTTCTTCTTTTGAGTTTGATAGGTGTTATGGTTAAAAAAAGAAAGAACAAAGCACCGAAAAGAGTGGCATTGAAGCTATGTTTTAATGAATGCTGGATCTCCAAAAAAATGTATGATATTGTATGTGATATGCATCAAGACATGAATTCAATCATTCATGAGAAGGTGGATATAAAGGTCAATCATTCAAAATATTATTCTATATTATGTTTAGATGATATCTTTCCTGTGGAATCATTTAAAATAATGGAAGAGTGTAAAGATAAGGAGCAAGAATCCTATATTGATGTTGATCTTGATGATGAGAAACCTTCAGTGATTTCCCAAACAATCAAACTAAATATGAGAGATGATGCCAAGATTGAGGAAATGGTACTAGAGGCAAAAGAAGAAACCGAGCCAATCTCTTATAAGGACTCTAGCCCAATTTGGGGTAAAGAGGTCGAGAAGGATGCAACTCCAAAATTAGGGAGAAGACCTTACTCTAATCACTTTTCAACATTATGCTTGGTGGATGTGATGAAAGTCGAATCACCCATGCAAATGATAAATTTTGGAAATGAGGAGGAAAATTCCTACATTTTGGAGTTTGTCTTTCTGAAAGGGTATAATAAAACCCCAATCTTGAAGGCCAAGAAGCTTAAATATCGTTGTCCATTTAGTAGCTTTTTAAGATTCTCACCATTACCAAATGATCCCACACGAAAGTTTGATGCAAAATTGGGTAAGCGATTCAAGTCTTCAAAGTGGCATGATAGAACTTTCCTTATCATGCTCTCATATTTGCCTAACGCACCTCAAAGATGTAAAGATCAAAAGATGGGCCGATGATTCAAATTGTCTAAGTGGAGAGATAAAGGATAAAACACTTTCAAGGTATCTTGATGAATTCTGAGTAGTCAAGATAACCTGGTCGTGCTGCGATATTAAATCAGGCACTGCTTGGGAGAAAACCCAAGGCATTTTGTTTTTTTTTTGTATTTGTATTATGTGATTGACATCAGATCTCTGCACCTATGGTGCCACAGGTATGTTTATAAATCTTTTATTTTAGTTTGATGCATTGGGGACAATGCATGATTTTAAGTTGAGGGTGAGACTGCTTGTGGGTATTGATGTCCTCTTGGGGTTTTTATTGCCATGCCTTTTTCCCCGTAGTCTTGTTCCTAGTAGAGCCGGCATGTTTAGGCGTATTGTGTATGTTTTGTGATGTGATGTGTTGTGGTTAAATGGGGGATAAAAATAAGTATTTAGGAAAGTTGACATATTTATGTTGATTTTCTTGGAATGATAAATGCCTTTCCAATTGTCTATCTGGTAACTGTGTGATGTGCATCTATATGTGACTATTGTGAATCTTTTTATGACATTAATACTAGGTACATGATAATGATTGCTAACAATTCCATAGACCAAATGGGTAGTAGCCTGTGATGTACCTTTGTGCCATGTGCGTGTGAGATACTACCTAGTTTCTGTTGTGTGTTAAATCCAAAACTTGCCCGGTTGGTCTTGCCTTAGTTGTAGGATAACGTTTAGGAAAGGATCATAGGCCGTTGTTGATATTAGTCCAGTTTTAGCCTAAATGACCTTTCATGTGTGAATAATATCCCTTGATCCTGATTTTGAGGTTGAATGTCTATTTTTTTATTATACCTATCACCTTCCCATTTATATCACGATGAACCTATTTTGGCTCTGGTCCTCCTTGGACATTGTGAACTTTTACTTAAGCAAATAGCCTAAGTTGAGGGTGTCTATCATAGGGGTTCGTGATGTAAAGTGAGTATGAAGAAGAATAAAAAAAATATGCAAGGCTGGGTGTGGTAGAAAAAGAATGAGAAAAGAAAAGTTGTGAAAAAAAGTAAATGAATGAATAAAAACTGCACTCAACTTGAATGTTCTTTAATCAAGAAAGGGAGAAATAAGGTACATGTTGATAAGTGAGACACCAAAGATAGTGTAGTGCCAAGAAGGCTCAGTTACTTTAAATATCCTTGTGTATCATACCATCCCCAAGCCTACATTACAAGCTGAAGAAAAGTCCTATAGTGATCCTAACTTAACTGTCTGAAAGCTTCGGTAATGAAAATAAGGGCAAGCTTATGGTATTTGGCATACATTGACTAGAACTTCTTTCTGAGAGTGAGTGTCTCTTGACCGTCCCTGCATTGACATGCTTGAGTTGACATATGAGTTAGGAGGGACTTCTTTACTGTAAGGGAACATCGGTTGCATTGCTAGTTGCCTACTTGTTTGGGAAGTGTATTTTGTATATAGGCATGGTTATTGTTGCTAATTTGATGCCATATCTTGATTTCCTTGTGTTGCATTGTTGATCTTAATTGATATACACAGTTGGGTTTAGAGTGATTGAACTTAGCGAGTGTAATGTGTTTTGAGCTAAAATAGATGATTGACTGAATGTGCTTTGTATCCTCTTAGTTATGTTTAAGTTTCTTGAGGACAAGCAATTGTTTTAAGTTGAGGGTGTTGATGTGTGAGATAATGCTAACACATTTGAGGCTTTTAACTAGAAATAATTATAAAGTCTTAAGCAACTTTTGTCATTTTTGATTGCTTTCTCTTTGATAATGCAGGAAAGTCAAGATGCAAGAAAACCAAAGACAATAAGAGCAAAAGAGGTGAATTTGGAATAAGTGGCCATAAAAGTGTAGTTGAGGACTTGTCTGATAAGTTGTCAAATTTGTGATAAGTTATCAGAGTCATTGTCAGCTGCAGACAGTGTGAAGAAGTTGGAGCAGAAGTGTGACGACATCCTGTGATAAGCTGTCAGGTGTCTGATAAGCCATCAAGAATGCCGTCACTCAGAAGTAGAAGATTTTCTGACGACATGTCCTGATAAGCTATCAGATCTCTGATAAGCCATCAGACATCTCGTCACTCAGAAGCAGAAGGCAAAAATTTGAAGCATGCTTAACGACATATTCTGTAACCTATCAGAACTCTGATAAGTCGTCATACATGTCATCACACATAAGCAGAAGGCAAGAAATGGGAATCATGATGATGACATGGTCTGATAAGCTATAAGATCGATGATAAACCGCTAGACATGTCGTTAGCTAAGGAGAAAAATCTGAATTTTTAATTTCGAATCTTTCTTAAGTTACGGATATAAATAGTAGCTTTTAGGGTTTCATTGAGAGGGGGGATGGACATCTTGAACTTATTCCAAAGACTACTTTACTTTTCTCTAAACTTGGATTTCAATTTTCAATTCTTTGATTTAGTTGTGGGATATTCTTCTTGAATTTAGGAAGAGAATCAATTTTTGATTACATCTTTTGTATGTTTAATCACTTTGAATTATGAATTCAGTTATTGTTAATGCTTCTTTCTCATGTGGAACTAAAACTCATAACTAGGGTTGTGGGATTTATGATTATTCCTTCATGGATTTAATAGTTGGTTAGGTTTTGAGTGATTGTAGGAACATCTTGATAATTCATTTGTACTGATTGTTTTCTATTGGTTGTAAGCAATAGATCTAGCCTTATGTTTATTTGCTCGAATAGAAAATTAAACTAAAGGTAGCGAATTATCAACGAGGATTTGGGAAGGTTAAGTTCTCATTTAATGATTAATGCTGCAACAAGATTGATCAACTCAAGATAAAATCAGTATGAATAGAATATTTTTCTAAGTTTGAGAGAATTAGGGAGTTCAACATCTAGGTAGGTTGAGAAACACTTAAATGGACTGTCGAAACTGATAATTTGGTGTCTCCCACAATTCATGAGAATCTAGAACTACAACTATCATTCAATGAGGGGTTAATAACCATAGTGATAACAACTCTAGTTTTTCTATATCATTGATTTGAAATATTGCAGTTTAAGCTTTGAGTTCTAAGGCGAATTGAAGTGCTAATAACTTTTGTTCAATCATTAAAAAACCCCATTTTATCTTTTCGTATCATTTGTTTGAATTTAACTTGTAGCTATTGTTTCAAATTAGTTTAATCGTCACTCACATTGTTCCTCGTGTATTCAACCCCGACTCAAAAGTTAGGTAAATATATTGATGACGACTGCCTTGTACTAAATTGACGTGTAAGTTGAGCGTTATCATAAAGGTCCCAGACTTAGAATATATTAACTAAGTATTCAGACTTAGTTCCATTTTAGCCTTCGAAAGTTGGCTATCTTTTTTCATGACCTTTATGTCCTTTAAATGTTGATATTTGAGTTAATTCATGATCAAGAAAGTCAGTAGAGGTTCCCGGACAAATATCAGATTTTTCAGACCACGTTTAGACTATGTTTGAGTGCCTAAAATAGTGGGTCAACGAGATCTTGACACATTGCGTTGACCAATGCATCGCGCCGACCATCGCATCGATAAGATGGATTTTCCCCATCTTTAGTGAACTGACACAGACTTGACACATCGCATTAGATATCGCATTGATGCCAACGATGCGGCACATCGGCTTGCGCATCAGTAACACAGTTTACAAGCATTAAAAGGCCGCATCCTTAGGGTTAATTAGGTCTTTTTCCCATGTCCTTCAACCTCCAAAACACAAAATTAAACCCTTTGGAGAGCAATTATATTCATTCTTTCACAAATTTCTCAAGACCAAAAACCCTAGGTGTTTAAATTTCAAATCAAGAACTCACCATTAACTTTCAAAAATTCTTCAACTAAGGTATGTGAAGTGTTCATCCAAGGGTCTCTTCCACCCTAGGAGTCCAAGAAATTATTTTCAAAACTTCAAGTATATAAATTTCATGTTGGGTTTGATAATATTCATGTTTATGATGATGAATTGGGTTTCAGGTCCATGTTTTATAATAAGTTTGATGTGGGGTTAAATGATCTATGTGTTTTACTATGTGAAATCATGCTAAAGCCTTCAAATTGTGAATTTAGTATTTGGAATTGTGTGCTCACATGATGATTCGTATTATGTGCAGATTTTATGCCCTTCAAGTGATGGATAAATTAAGCATATGAGTTGAATAGTGAAATTATATCATGTTGTCATGTATTCAAGTTCATGCCATGCAAGTGTTTGTTAAAAATCCCCAATGAATGAATGTTGATCAAAATACTTAACTTATATGTTTCAAGTTTCTGCTATGTCTCTTAATTTATACTATCGAGTCCTGGGGGTATTTAATACCTGATAATTTAGATGATTATCTATAGCCATGGTCAGTCATAGAACAGTGTTAGTCACATCACGAACAATAATACTCTCAGTCAGTTATAGAAACTCAGGAAATCTCAGTAGTGCTCATAACTCAGTCACAGTACTCATATCAGACCTCAGTAGACTCAGTCAGTTAATAGAATTCAGTAGTGTTCCATCAGTCTACGGAACAGAGAAAATTTAGTCCAGTTCAGTCAAACAGTAAGATCAGTAATAGTTCATTCCAACCTAGTACGAACTAGAAATCAGTTCAATATCTATTCAGTTGGGAGTAGGATTCAGCACCGAGCAAACCCAGGGATGAGGGCATTCCTGCCATCAGAGGGTTTGAAAATTAGTAGCAATCCCTATGTTATAGAACTACGTAGCCACCGTAGGTTGAGATATTTTCTTTCCAAATATTATGAGGGTTGATACATCTCATTTGAGTTATTCTGCCAATGAGGGTTGACGAAAGAGATTGCTATCAGAGAGGGTTAACTTACAGCTTGTCTCTACCCGTGGCACGGTATTAACATGCTTCCAACTGGGGTTATAGGTTGGACACTAATTAGTTCAGAGAGGAGCATGTCGGTTAGATAATTACCTCCCATAGTCTCAGTTTCAGTCTCAGTCTCATAATAGAACTCAGTTCATTTCTATAAATTCAGGACTATCAGGTATAGTCACTCAGCTTAGCACGAAACTCAGTATAGTTTGACAAAATTAGGACTGTCAGATACAGTCATTTAGTTATCAGAAATACAGCATCAGTAAACTCAGACATTAGTAGATTAGTATTCACATTCAGTATTCAGTATTATCACGATCTCAATTACAGTATGTGTATTCATGCATGTATTCTTATTCAGTCATACTCATGTTATTCAGTTATTATTGTTCATGCATATGAACCCATGCATTTCAGCCTACCTTACTGAGAGTACTAATACGTTAAAAGTACTGTAGCATGCTTTTCTTTTATGTTATGATGTCTTATATCATAGGTTTAGAGGTACGAGCTCTAGAGCACCCTTAGTTATTCAGATTTTCAGCAGTCAGCGTAGTGGTGAGTCCTCATAGTTCGAGGACATATTTGTTTTTAGTATTTCAGCATTGTTTTCAATAGTCAGAGTTATTTGGGGACTTGTCCAATTAACTCCATAATTCAGACAGTTTAGAGGCTTTCCAGATTAGAGTATTTTCAGACAGTTGTCCAATTTTGAGTATTGATGCTCAATTTTGGTATTATGATGTCATATCCAGTATTATTTATAGTATTGAACCTTATGGCCAATTTTCTACCTACTCTCCGCATATATACCATATTATTATTCAGTTATTGAAAAAGGTACCGGTCATGGGTTTGCTTGTGGTCCTTAAGTATTATGAGCACCGTGTAGCATCCGAGGTACAGACTCGGAGTGTTACAGGTTAATTGCATGATTACAGTTTCCCAACCTCTAACCGTTTACCTAAGTTGAACCTTACACCTTCATCTTTGAGCAGGGATGTAATAATTCACTTAAGTTCTTTACAAATTTCATCCTACATATGAATCAAGTATGGTATCTAAGTACATCCTTGTCTTAGATACTAATTCAAATTTCTTATTTTATAAAAAAACAAGAACTATACTTTGCTTATTCCCATGTTTTATCTCCCTATTCCTTCTCCTGAGATCACAAGGTTGATGATTAATATATTCTAAGGGTAGCTAATCCTTAAAATAGTTAAAACAGGAATAAACAAACACCCATAATGATAAGCAAATCAAACGAAATTAATTCAAAAGAAAAGTAATCATGAACGTGGCCTTAACCCCGGATAGGATTTTTAGCCTTTAATGAAAATATTGATCATCCAATTCCTTGGATTGATGATACAAATCATGAAAAAACTAAATTAAATACTGATAAAACCAAAAAAGAAGTTGTGTAGCCTCCAATGCTCCAAGATGTCCAAAAGTATGTAAAAAATGTGATATAATATGTATTTATAGTATAGAAGCAAGCCCAATCAATGTTGGAGTAGAAAACCTTTAGTTATTGAGACCAAGAGTGGGTGGGAAGGTGCCCTGGGTTGAGCCCCGCTTAAGGTTAGGCGTCGCCTCCAAATCGCCCTACCTCTTGGAATTTGTTGTTTAGAATTTTTCTAAGGCAAAGAGGGCACCAAAATGAGCCAAAGTCGTGGGATAATCGCCTTTAGGACCACCACGAACCATATGGTTGCAATTTTGGGCCTCTTATGAATTCATTGGTGTTTTTCACAAGTCAATTGGCTACTCCTACAAGATACATGCGCCCTAGTTATTAAAGGGATCCAAAAGTGTATCAATCTGCATATTGTGCCTTCGTTGAGCCATTCCTAGCCTTTTTGAGTTGTTACCATTTGATTTGAAGCTTTTATATCCTTTATATATCATCATAATCCATTCAAAAAGCATCATATATCATCAAACACAATAATTTAAAGCTCAAAACAACACAACATCCAACATGAAGAAATGAAACACGAGCTAAGCATAGGCAAATTTCACTTTGATCTTTTACTCAAGTTTCAACTCTTTCCTTGACTCATGTGCACTATGTACACTCCTAAAACTTAGTTCCACATTTAATAACAAGTTTAAAAACATAAGGAAAACATAGAACATAATAGAATCCAATAAGAGAGGCTAGATAAGCAACTAGCTCACGCTAGAAAGATTAGTTTTCTCTATTGAACTCAAATTGATTCTTTTAAGTACAGACTTGCTTGGAATTCACCTTGAACCATATAAAAACATGTTTTAAAACATTTATGTCATTATTAACAATTATAGCTTAGAATCATCCTTAAAACAAGACTAAAAAGGCTAGAATAGTGATGATAGAATGAATAAATACACCCAACATCACACTGCTTCAACAACTATCTAATAGGAATACCAAACAACTTAACATTGCACATGGTCAACAAAAATACCCTTAGAACCTACATCATGAAATGATGTAGTATTCAAGATCGGTCAGTATAGCAAGCACTGACATACAACCCAAGAAAAGGGATAAAATATAAACATTTATCGAAAACCAGTCATAAATCATATGCACCATAATAATACATATATTTAGGATGCTGGATAGGGGTAGGGGCATGAAACATGATTTATTAAAGATTTAATCCTCAACTGTGTAGCTCGTTCTAACCTAAAGGCACTCACGGACTATATGAGTCTAACTCCCCCTATCGGAAGAGCCCCAGTCCATATTAGCGGAATGTATCGAGGAAATAGCTAATGACACCAAGGTGATAGACATCTAAAATATAATGTGTAAATAGAAATAGTGGTCATATACCCCCAGCATTGGCGAACGTGATTTCCATTATTGGTCCCTCCAGGAATGTACCTTTTCGATGATCTACACAACTCTCTTTAAGCCTAAATTAAAATAATTTTTCACATAACATCAGCCATTAACCATGGAGACTTACAAGATATTCCAATTATTCCATACCATAACCATTAAATCAATGAGACTCCAAGTTCTGGTTTACAATCCAAAACCATAGCTACCAAATGTGTTCCAAAACCTTTTTATCCATTTATTCTTTAATGCAATCCAATATCTCAAATAATTAGTTAAAATTATGCAGAATACTTATTCAAATCCAAGGTTTATAATGTGGGTTGAGGTTCATATCATTACCATACTAAAAATTCATCAATATTGTGAAATCCAATTTGCCAAATTCCACTATTATCACAATTCACAACTTCACTTCACATTCCATCATTTAAATATGAATAAACCATTAAACCAAGGAAAAACCTTGCAAGAGTATCACAATGTAAAACCCCTCAACCTAGTTCAAATCCAATATTCAAGAACAATTAAATTATGCAATAATGTATCATTTAAATTAGGGAGTGTCCAACATGCCTTTTTGATGGAAGGAATTGAGAAGAACTTGAATTTGAAGCCTTGAAAGCTTGAATTTTAGGGAAGAACAATATATTTGATGTTCTTGTGGGTTTGGGATAAAACAATTCATGTATTTTTGTTATGGAATGAGGAAAAACATGTTAGTATTAGTTATTGGGTGATTTAGGACGTACATCACTAGTTTGCCTCAAAAAACTGAAGATAAACGTGAGTTTTATCATATCTGGGAACATTGGCATGCCATTACCTTAACGGGGAGAATATAGGTAATTCCACACTCTTATCATAGAGCACACAGGGCGTGCCACACCCTTATCATGGACCCTCACTGGTTCTCTCACAAAAATGCTCATTAATTTTCGCTCGAGTATCGGATTAAAGCAAAATCACATGCATTGAAAAGAGGACTTAATTATCTTTCATTTGGTGGGTCTTGAGCTAAAAAATTCTATATTTTGTATAAGGTATACATGGTCAATGTTTACCCTTGATGATCAAGTATCAAAATTCAGTCAATAGCAAAAGTTCTGAACTCAACTTTGCTCTAAGTGTTTCCTATGAACATTCTTCACATCGAAAGTTCTTTAAACAATAAGTAAATTATAATGATATTTATAATTACATATAAGTCATTGGATTCAAATTTATACACGTAGAAACGACGGTTTGAATTCTAGCTAAAAAATGTGGGGTGTTACATTTTTTGTTTATTTAGAAAAAATAAGGACATATGGGGAACTAATTTTCTAACTACATGTTATTTTTAAATACAAAAGGGGGATTTGTTTAATGAAGAAACAAGGTATATTTTTCTCAATTTTCCCCTTAAATATTGGAGGTGATGTGTAACACCCCATATTTTTTCGATCTAGAAATCAAACTGTTACTCCTACAAGTGTACTCTAATCCTATGATTTATATTTGAATGCATGTTCCATGATAATTATCCTAGTGTTAACAGTGATTTTGAGGTGAAATTTTTTAATAGGAATCACTTAGAGCAAAGTTAAGCGAAGAGCTTTTGATTCGGCCAAATGTTAATCTTCAATTCTACAAGGGTCATCTTTGAATGTGTATAAATTTTTACATATGTGTAATTTTGCATCACAATACCCACCAAGTTTTAGATAATTGAATTAGATTTTCAAATATACCAATTTTGCCTTAATCTGATACCCGAGCAGAAAGTTATGGTCGTGTGTCGCTTGGCAATCGCAAATAGCCACTGGATGAGGTGAGCTATTGGCATGCGCCACACAACCTCAGGTGTTCTATTGAGTTGCATCTCCCAGAAATAGTATAGTACCAAAAATTTCTCCGTTTTGACTTAGTTTGAGGGCGTTAAGGTCTTTTCACAACCCTAACTTATTTCTAATCATTCTTAAATAATTTAAGGGGTCTTAAACTACATTATTTCCACTCTCTTAACCTTAACCATCCTATACACGACTTAAGACCCTCCCTCTCCTCAAGAATAAAATCCAAGATCCTTTTCCAAAGAATCAAAGAGTTCAAGCTTCCAAGTTCAAGCAATCTTCAAGAATCTAGCTATTGAGGTATGCGGTGTTTCTGTACAAGGATACTCTTTCATCCTTATGCCCAAAACTTGTTTTAAAGTTGAATTTACATAAATTACAATTAGGGTTCATACCCAGCCTTCATATTCTTGAGTTATAATATTATCATGTGATTCAAAGTTTGATTTGAACAAGCAATATCTCTTTTATGCATGTTTTGATTTACATTATTACTACTATGAGATGATTCCAATATATTACTTAGTGTAAAGTTTAATAGTAATATATTAAAAGTATTTAATCAAACTAGAACTTCAATTTAAATGAAAAACTTATACACATTAACATATATACATTACATACTATACTACTTTAGAAACTTATACACATTACACATATACTATTTTAGTCTATAGAAAATATATAGACATATATGTAGAATATATCGTACTTAAAATACCACTTGAAATAATACACATACAACATATATAGTTATATACACTATATATATATATACTACTTTAAATATCACTTGTGTATATATATAGAATATATGTGTATATATGTTTGTTATGTTTATTACTTAGTGTAAAGTTTGATAGTAATATATTAAAAGTGTTTAATTCAAACTAGAAATTCAATTTAAATGAAAAAAATTAGAAAGTAAGGAGTGAATGAATGTTGTATTTTAGTGATTGGAAAATGATCCAAAACTTATAATTTACATGAATGAAAAATCTACAAAATTTGTATCATTTTTTCCAACTCGTTCATGTTAATATTAATGGAAATTGCCATAGGATAGTCAAAATCAACGGGGGCAAAATCATGATTGAACTTGATTGTGCTGAGTTCTCCTTTGAAGTCAGACTTTCTTCAATATTCAGTTCATCTTTCGACCCCAACTCCAGTTTTTGGTTTTCTTGTTCCGCTCTAATCAAATCTCTAAGGCAAACTAGAACATTCATAGCATCTTCCCAATGCGTCAGTTGTCTCCAAGATATTGTCGTCCCTGACTAAAAGCGCTCGTCGATGCAACGGTTGATATTGAAACATTCAATATATCTCTAGCTAATCTTGAAAGCACAGGATATTGTCTTTTCTAATTCTTCCACTAATCCAATGCGTTGGTCCTTGCTCTACGATCCTCTACCAGCTGTCGAAGATAATATCTAAGCTCTTCCCAATAATTTGTGCTATACATTGAAGGAGAAATCCTGTCCTAAATATTTAAATCATAAAAGTAATCAGGAAAATCACTATGTGTCAGCCTTTTAGAAGATGATGGTTCCTCGGGAGCTTGAGGAGCGACAATTGGAGTGATATTTGTCGGTACATCTACATCAAGTAAATCGACATATTGGTTATATAATACTTCTATGTAAATGTTTGCAACGCTCATAGCCGTAAACAATTCTGGTTGTTCTTCAGGCTCTATCTCTAAGGAATTATAAATAATAGAACTAAAGTCTAACATAGTATTATATTTCATACATGGATTTAGCATAGCACCAACGAAGTAAATTGAGGAAAATGGATAAAAATACTTTTTAAATTTAGCAAGCATAGCACCAACAGCTTCTTTGTAACCTTCTCTAGTATTATATTCTTTAAGCAAATAAGAAATGTCGGCTAAATAAGCTAAAATATTAAAAATAGTAGGATAATAAGCACCGAAAAATTCAACCATAGCTATATAAAAATTTTCCAAAAACTTAACAAGATCATCAATTGCAGCCCAATCAGAATCATGTAGCATACACTCAGGAAAAGAATCACAAAATTGATTAAAAGTCATTGTAGTAGAAACTTTATAAGCAAGACAAGTTTTTAAATAAGTATAAGTAGAATTCCATCTAGTATCACATTCTTTAGGCATTAATATCGGTCTAAGTCCATTTTGTTCATATTTAACTTTAAATTCTCTCACTCTACCTCTTCGATTATTTCCTTGAATAAAGCCAACAACAAGCCATACCTTTTCAATATAAAGCTCAAAAAATTCAAGACCATCTTTTACAATTAAGTTATATATATGACAAGAACACTTAACATGAAATATTTTAGGTAACGACGGAGAAAGGTCAGCTTTTAACTTGTCAATAGCAGTCTTGTTGTTAGATGCATTATCAAAAGCAATACATACATTTTTTTAATACCATAATATTCTTCAATTTTAGTAATAGATTCAGATATAAATTTTCCAGTATATCTACGATCTTCATCATACAAAAAAACTAGAATATGTTTTTGCATAACAAAATTACTATCTATCTAGTGACAAGTAATGGTTAAATAATTATTTTTATTAACAGCACGATCAAAATCGGAATTTAGAGCAATTTTACATTGAATATTTTTTAATAATGTAGATAAATAATAAACATATTGTGCATGTGGTCTAAAAATATCAACCCGACAAGTACTTCTAGGAATATCATTAAACATAGGATTATAAATTGCTTGAATAAAATAAATAAAAGCATCTGAAGAAGCAAAAGTGAAAGGCAAACAATCCACAACTATCATTTTCATTATTTCTTACCGGTCCTTCATTTTATTAATTTTTAGTTAATTGATCGCTTTTTGGGTTCAATCTAGTTTGTATTGGCCCACCAACAGCCTCACCACCCTGTGCAATAAGTAACTCTCTAGCGTGATTATCTCTTACATGTCTCATCAACGAACCTGTACCCCCTGATTGACTCCTCTTTTATGCTCATATATAATTTCACAAATATTATATTGCACCTTAGTTTGTCCTTCTATTTTCATAAAAAATTCCCATGTAATACTAGTTCTTCTACGAGCTTTTGGGGCACGGGAAGGACGGGGAGGAAGATTAACCGATTCAGATCTAACATTAGCATTTTCGATTGTGGGTGTCTCACCAATATTTTCATTATCATCATCTAAATTAAACGCATCTACTTCATTTTCTTTTTCTATACCATAATTTTTCTAAGCTTCTGCATAATCTTTATCGTGAGCACCTACACCTATTTCTTTCTCAAAAGGTTGACCAATCGATACCGCAGGCAACAGGTATATCTATTACTTGAACTACCTCTACCGGAACCGCCAATAATTTATTTTTTACTATCACTATCACTTTCGGAATAAAATTTTTGACACTTTTACCGAGATTTCTTATTTTATCCATATTATAAAATAAACTAAAAAATATTCAAAATACACAAAAATAATAAAAATAAATATTCAACAATTAATACACTAATTAAAAATTAAAAGTAAGAGATGAAACGACATTACCAAATTTTGAAAGTATCCGAAAGTTGCGACTTTAGAAAACTTTCACTTGTATTTGTAATTGCAAAATTAAAAAATAAAATTGAGCACTTTAGGAGATAATTAGAATATTAGAGAGAGAATGAGATTTGAGAGAATGATATTTGTGTGAAAAATGAATTTTGAATTAGGGGTATTTATAGAAATTTTTTTGAATTAATTTTTTTTTTTAAATAGCAAATTGGCCATTGGGGTCCAAACGGCTATAATGTTGTTGGCCCAACAGTCCAATTGGACTTTGTGGCCCCCAACAAAATGGCTAAATACCTTTTAAAAAGAATTAGTTACCAGGTCGGATCGGGCCAGGTACCCGATGGGCCTGGTTCGAGTTGGTACTAGGCCGGGCTTACTGGGCCCGTCAACTTGGATGGCCCAGCCTGAGACCGACAACACTATAGCCCGTGGGATGATCGGATCGGGTCAAACCTAGTCGGTCCGAGTAAATGGATCAGGCTAAACGGGCCGAAACGGGCCAGCTCGGCCCATTTGACAGGTTTAGTCATAATTGTTATATTAAATTCAAGAGTAACAAAACATTATATACCTTTGTTATGCAGCAGGGATTGTTGAACTCATCAACAAAATAATTTCCCCAAGTTAAATTTTAATTTCCTATAAAATGAAGTTGATATCCATGGAATAGATGTCTTTCTTTTCTAATTGTGTGTGATAGATATATGGAAGAATAAGAGAACAAGAACATTCTTCTCTTTAACTTACATATAGAAGACAACGTTGGCTCTGAACGTATATAGAGAAGATTGAAAACTCATTATTAGAAGGAAATCGATTTCATAAAAATTAATCGTGCAGTAATTTCTCTTTACAATTTATCTAAAATTCATCTCTTTCTAACAAGGTCGGGTCTGCCTAAAATTCATCTTTTTTTGACAAAATCGGGCCAGCCCACATGTAATGACTAATGACTCGGACCCAATATCCAATATTTTCCATATTGCTCATGGTGGTTTAGACCGAGACTGTAACAATCATAGCTGTTAATTTCACATGTTTATGTATTTTTAATATTTTTCCCTTCCCCATAGGTACTTTATGCCTTAGGTGAGATGTGGAGTTGGTTGGCTCAGTTTAATGCATTCGAGAGAGCTTGAGACTCTTTGAGGCTTTAAAATTCATGAGTTTGACTTCGATCAATATTTTATATTTCAAGCATCAAATGGTGATTTGGATAGTTCTATTAGATCTGAAATATCGATTTTATATTAGTAGTGTGGTTATTTGGGACTCGAGACCTTCATTTTTCGATTTGACCTTTTAATGAAAACTAGTGAAATAAGCTTGAAGGTGGAGTTAAATTTTTATTAAAAATTTTATTTTTGAAAATCCAATGGAGTCATTGAGTATGTAATGTTGAAAATATCCCAGTAGCATATCTAGTTTATTTTGTAGGGTCCCGAATGAATCTCAAAGGTCCTCTCAAAAGTTTTTTGGCCTTGATTTTAGCTGGTGCATAGCTAATATCTGGTGCACCCATCCTTCTTTATGAACGTACGCCCTTAGCTGTGAACAAGGAGAATGAAAATATCCTTCACCAAGATCGCGAGGTAGTGGTCATTATTGCGAGGTGGGGCTACGATCGTGAAGGGTTATTGAGTATCAGGTTAGATTTTTGCTTCATCATGAATATGAGAACCTGAGTAATCAGCCTTTACGAGTGCAAAGGGTTGACCGTAACTACGAAGTCTAATTAATGGCCAGTCAATACTGACCCTCGTGATTACGAGGTGGGGGTTGCGATCTCGAGGTACTGTTCACTTAAACATTATAAAATCTCATTTTGTTGATTTCATTATTTTTAGAATTGGGAGATCCAGTACAAGCAATTTCTAAGGATTTTATCACAATCCAAAAATTTAGGTCATGATGGAACGTACCTTGGAATTAGCCTTAGTAAGTCATTCAAAACCTTCCCAAATATAAACAAGCGATTAGTATGGAAAAAACCCATAAAACAAGACTTCTAGAATGAAGTCAGGCTATAACATAACATATAGCAAAATCTGAGCAAAATACATAAACCCAAGACATAGTGTCATAAGTAAAAGAGTATCTAATACATAGTATGTAAGTGAAATTCAAAATTTAACTCTGAATACTAATAAAGATATGATAAGAATAGATAGAGGTTGGTGCAAGACTCTAAATGGGGAGTTCACCAGATACTCCAAAAGGTCAACTGCTACTGCCACAATCAACTACCGCAACTCACACTAGTACTAGGATCAACACAAAAATCGCATAGTAGGATTGAGTACAGTCCACATGTACTTGGTAGGTATTATTAGCCAACTAACCAAAACAAAAAATAATACAAGTAAAATATACAATGAGCACATCACCTGGAAGTACAAAATTTCAACATGGTAGCTTACAACATCTCCACTAAAAGTTCTATAATGTAAAATCAAAGTGAAACAGCTATACACGAAGTATATTTATATAAATCTAAGTACAGATCAATGGTATATGTAAGAAAAGATAGAAAATACAATGAATATAATCCAATGATGCAATGATAGTGGGAGTTAAGTATACACTTTTCAAGCCTTGGCACTTCATGACATGACCTACGGGGTTTTGTAACCCATGTACTTTCATAATCTCAACAAACTTTATAGGAAATAACCTCGTCCTAGGTTTCCAATACCTCACAATTGCAATGACTTATGCTAAGGGTTTTATAAAAGAATTTTCATTTTGTTGTAAAATCATAATGCCTCAGCCAAGTCTCATGAACATGTATAGATGACATGAGGATATAATGCTCATATAAAATAAATATAAAGATAATCATCACTTCAATACAGATATGAATGAGCTCAAAATCTACTCAATGTGACAATAATTCATGATATAAGCCATTATAGGGCACCACTACTATGTATAGTCATGTAACACATCCATAAACTCATTTAAAATGGCTATTCAAGTATTAGTCATGTAATAAAGGCAATTCACTGCTCAAATATGGCCTATAAAATCTAGTTAAGCTCCTATTCAGAAGACACCAAGAAATATGGCAAATATTGCACAAGTAAGGCCTAAAATTATTAAATAAAGCACCCATATGGGCATCACATCATTTAACACCTCTCAAGTCAATAATAATATGTATACAAGCTCCTGCATTAGCAATACAATAAGAATAAGGTACTCCTAAAATACAGTTCCCACATTTAAAGCCCTAATCCATAGCATACTTTACAAGTTCATTAACAACCCAACCTAGTATGAAGAAAGTTAAGCCATAACCAACCTCAATTTGTAAAGATCCAAGACGAGAACCCTCAATGTAGAAATTTTCCTCTTCAAATGGACATGTCACAAGCCATGACTGTAGAAAATATCATCTATGCGTCAAAAGAAAGCTAACGATACCCATATCGATCATATTATAGATAGGTCCAAAACGAGTTCAAAACTAAAAAGGTAATATTCTAATTTTATTTTAGAAACATGTTCTCTAAGATTATAGGAGTCTATAGTTGAAAATCCTAGAGAATATGAGCTTAAAATGAGGCTTAAATCGAAGAAAATCAATTAAAGAGTTTATCGACAAAACCCCCCAAATTTTACTTTGAAATAATGATTAAAAATATAGTTTCAAAGATATAATCAATATGAAAAGATAGGAAGATGAATTAGAAGCTTACCCAAGCAAGAATGGTGTGGAAAACCCTTAAAATTGCCTCTTCTCAAAACTCATAGGTCCAAAAATGAAGGAATTTGTGAAAATGGACTACTTATACTATTCTATGAACAACACCTCACAAGTGTCCTCATCCAGTCTTGTTTGTGAGGATCAATGTTTACCTGGCCAAATAATTGGTCGTCACATTCACGTCCCAAACTTTGCATTCGTGAAGGCTGATAACTCAGACTATTGCATTCGCAATATCCCTATCTCATTTGCGATGAAGGAGATAACGCAACCCAAAACTAAAGACCTTTTGTGATCATCTCTCCCTCATTGCAATTGGGATGAATGATAATATACTTCTCCACTTTCACGACTAGAGGCCCACGTTTACAAAGAAGGAATGCACCTGCACCAGATATCAGCAACTGTTGATTTTTTGGCAATTTGAAATGTCTCCAAATGGACCCTCGAGATTTATTCGGACCCCATAGGAACAAAACATATATGCTACTAGGCTAATTTTTATGTTCTCAACTCAATAGCAATGCCAAATTCTTGGAAATATATTATTTTCATCAAATTAGCCCCTGAGACTCCTAAAATCTTAATTTAACTAGTTTTTAAAATGAGGGAGAAAATGCAAAATAAAGCTTTGAGCCCGAACTACCCATGATACTAACTCAAAATTGATATTTCAGATCTAACCAAACTATTTAAATCATCATCTGACTCTCAAAACACAAAATGTTGACCAAAGTTAGACTAATGACTTTTTAAGCTTTTAGAAGTCTCAAACTCTCTGAAATCACTCCTAAAAGCCTCGAATAGCATGTCAACCATCCCTACACCTAAAAATCAACATGTAAAACTACAGAGAATGGAAAAATGGTTAAAAGACACAAAAAAATTCACATAATAGGTTTTTATATTATCCACCACTAAAACATTAGTCGTACTAGAACTAAAAGTAAATAAGGTACCCAGAGTGACAAAAAGCTGTGGAAATATACAATGCACATCAGAATTGACCTCCTAAGTAGCTTTTTGAATAAGATGATGTCTCCACTTGACCCTCACCAACTCAATACTCTTAGACCTCAACTTTCTAGTCTACCTGTCTAGGATAGTCATAGGCTCTTTATCAAAGGATAAATTATGGTTTGACATAATGGGATCTAATTGAATCATATGGGCATTATCTGGACAGTAACTCCTCAACATAGATATGTCAAACCCAGGATAAACAACTGATTGATGTGGAGGAAAAGATAGCCTATATGCCAATCACCTTACTTCTTAATGATTAAAGGGTTAATGAATGTCTTACTGAGCTTTCTTTTCTTCCAGAATTGTATCACACCTTTCATGGGTTGAACTTTCAGTAGAACTCAATCTTCAATCACATATGATACATCGCGGTCTCGACGGTCGACATAACTCTTTGACCTACTTTTGAAAGCCAATGGCCTCTATTGTATCAGTCTCAACCGGTACATCGAATCCCTCAACAAATTATATTATATGGTCTCACCTCAAACTACTTAAACTATTCCATGATGGATCTATATATCCATCAATATAAACCCTCAAAAGGCGTCATCTAAATGCTGGAATGATAATTATATTATTGTTGTAGATGAACTCGGCTAGAGGCAAGTACTGATCCCAATGACCTCCATAGTCCATGATACATACTCTGAGCATATCCTCGAATACCTGAATAGTCCTCTTGAACTGACCATCAGTTTGAGGATGAAATGATATGCTCAAATCAAGTTGAGTACCCAGCTAACTTTGAACAGAACTCCAAAAAAATGAGGTAACTACAGTACCTCTATCAGATACAATAGAAACAGAGACATCATACAATCAAACAATCTCCCTAATGTAGAATTGGCCAACTTCTCTGCATTATAACTCACCCTTATGGAATAAAATGTATTGACTTGGCCAATTGATCCATAATTACCCAAATAGAATCATATTTCTCCAAAGTCGAGGGCAGACAAGCTATAAAGTCCATGGTGATTTTCTCCTACTTCCACTCGAGAATGGCCATCCTCTATATATAGCACCCAACCTTTAATATTCACACTTCACCCGTTGACAAGTTAAACACTCAGTCAAGAACTTAATAATATCCTTCTTCATACCACCCAACCAATAATGTTGCTTTAGATCATGATACATTTTAGTCGCCCCTGGGTGAATGGAATACTAGAATAGTGAGCCTCCTCTAAGATCAATCTAACCCATCCATCAACACTCATCTCACAACCTCAAGCAACTAATCCTTAAAACCCTATCAAATCAGGAGATACCTCCTTTGCTTTGCTGCTCAACACCTTATCAAGAATGACCCTCAACTTATAGTCATCAAACTACTGAGCTTGGATCTGCTCTATCTAAGAAGATCTACCCTCAACAAAGGCTAACACATATTGAGGTATCAAAATATTAAGACTAACTAAAAAGTTAGCTAAGACTGAACCTCCAAGGCTGAAGGCCGTTCTTAAGTCAAGAGATGAGCGAGACTACCTATACTAGTCGACTTTTGGCTCAAGGAATCCACACTAATATTTTCCTTTTTTAGATGATGAAAAATAGTGAGATCATAGTCCTTAAGCAACTCAATCCATCGTTGTTGTCTCATAATAATATCTCGCTGATTGAAGAAGTACTGAAGGCTATGATAATCTGAGAATATCTCACAATGGACCCTGTACAAGTAATGCTACCACAACTTTAACATAAAGACGACTACTGCCAAATGTAATTCATGGGTAAGGTAGTTCTTCTCATTGGGTTTCAACATACTAGAAGTATAATCAATCACCTTACCCTCCTGCATCAACAAAACACCCAATACAGCTCCGGAGGCATCACAAAATATAGTAAATCCTGCACTCTTCTTGGGCAAAGTCAACAACACCTTAAGCTTTTAAAAGCTCGCCTCACAAGCATTCAACTACTGAAATACAACCTTTGTCTAAGTCAGCTTGGTCAATGGAGTCGCAATAGAAGAGAAACTTTTAATAAAGCATCGATAATAACCTGCTAAACTAATGAAACTCCAAATCTCGATAGGAGAAATAGGTATAGCCTAATCACGAATCACTGCTATCTTAGATAGATCAACCATAATTCCATCATTGGTCACCACATGATCGAAGAAAGAAATAAAATCTAACTAGCACTCATACTTAGAGAATTTAGTATATAACTTCTCATCTTGCAATCTTTGAAGTACAGTCCTCAAATGTCTCAGGTGATCAGCCTCATTCTTGGAAATACGATCGAAATACACGAATCATCAACTCCATGAATGTTGCAGGGGCATTGGTCAATCCACAAGACATGACCAAAAACTCATAGTGACTGTATCGAGTCCAAAAAGTTATCTTTGAAACCGAAGCTTTAATCCTCAAGTGTGTACCCAAATCTCAAGTCAATCCTAGAAAATACCAGAGCACCCTAAAGCTGGTCAAATAGATCATCAATGCAAGGAAGAGGATACTTGTTCTTGATAATCACCTTGTTCAATTACCGATAGTCGATACACATACGCATAGAGCCATCCTTCTTTTGTACAAATAGGATAGGATCACCCCATGGAGATATGCTAGGTTTAATTAAACCCTAACTCAACAAATATTGTAATTGGTTATTCAATTCCTTCAACTCAGTCGGGGTATTCCTATAGGGAGAAACGGGAATGAGCTTGGAGCCCAGCTCAACCTCAATAGTAAAATAAATATCACGGTTTGAAGGCATACCAGGAAAATTCATAGGAAACACATCTATGAACTCATGAACAACCCGAACAAATTCTAAAAATAGCGGGAAGGCAACACCAGTATCGCGAACATATGCCAAATAAGGTAAAGACCTCTTTTCTAGCATGAAACGAACATATTGAAAAGATATAACCCCGTTTAGACCCAAAATAATAGTACCTTTACAAGCTAACCTTGACACATTCGGAGTAGCTACAATCATGATCTTGACATAATAATTCAAAATAGCATGATAGGGAGATAACCAATCCATACCCAAGATAACTTCTAAATCAAAGCTGCCAAGTTGACTTGTTTTGTGATATTTCTCATTTTCCTAGATCAAATATAATATAATTTTTGATCAATATGCATATATTGTTTTATCATATTGGTTTAAAATGTACAACTCATTATCTTTCTATAGAAGGTTCAAGCAAACAAAGCTGAAACATTTTTTGTTACACTTGCTAAGCCTTTTTGCAACTCAGATGATTGTTAGATTATCTAATTATAACTTAAACAATGTCAAAAATACGTCTGGGCATCTGGAGTTAATGTATGACCATATTAGCATAATACAATATTCCTATGCTTTCAGCAAAAAAAATATATACAATCTTTTATATAATTTTTAAATATATAGATTTTATTTAAAATATTGAGTTATTAATTCAAATTCAATTTAATTTTCTTTTTCTTTTTCAATGCTCGAGTCAAATTATTACCTAATCAACACAAATCAATCTTATATATAATAATATGGATCCTTACATGTATCCTTTTCAATGGCCAAGTTAAAATCATTGCCAAGTTTGTTACAACATACAGGTTCATAGTATTGCACTATTGCTCCTTCGTCCCTCCTGTCCACTTTACTTGTTTTCCCTAGTAAAATGATGTTTTAAAATATTTGTCATTTTAGCAAGATATAATTAATTATTAGTTTTTACATTTATCCGTGATAATTAAATGTAAAAAGAGATTACTTTGCTGATAAAGAAAAAGTATTAAATTGAGATCAAACGACAAATAAAGATAATATAATCAATTTACCCATTAAGTTAATGATTTTAATTTTTCTTTCTTAAGTGGGCAAGAAGAAAAACATGTTTTCACACTCCAGTGATATATATCTTCTAATCAAGCAATAAAAGGAAATTAAAAAAAAATCCTTCTGTTCTCATTATATTCTATATAAACCCACTCTATAGATTAAGAGACCTCCATTAGATTATATAAACACACTTTATAAATTAAGAGACCTCCATTCGATCTCCTGATTACTTTATTTAATATATAGCCATGGAAGTAAAAAATGTAGAAGACAAGCAATTGACACTTGATGATCATAACCAATGGAGAGATTGCTTAATGAAGGATGTAGAGGAGATAACTGCATACAAATTCAAGAATTCTGATTTATTATATCAAGCTTTTACTCATTCTTCCTTCCAAGAAGACTCTGCATCATATGAGAGATTGGAGTACATAGGTAATTACTAGAAGTGGATCTTGAGAAAGTTAATCGTCTATTGGCTCTCTAAACCATCTAACCTCGTTGATTTTTTTTCTTTTTACCACGAGATTAAAAGTATTTTTTTTTTCTTTTAAACTTTGTGCTCAGTAAATATGTCTTATGTGTAGGTGACTCTGTTCTGAATATGTTAATTTCAAAGCGTCATTATTTTGATTACCCTGATCTGGCTCCTGGAAAGCTTACAACGTTGAGAGCAGCCAATGTAGATACAGAGAAACTTGCTAGAGTCGCCATCAAATACAACTTGCATAATTATTTACGTCACAAGAAGCCTTTACTTAAAGCACAAGTAAGTATATAACAATAAGCTCAATTCATTTGTATCTTCTTTATTTGTTTTGTTTTATTCAACTAAATTTGAAAAAATAGTATATGAATTTTATTAATGTTCGTTGGTTGGTGTATACAAAAAGTAAGGGCAGCGCCTAGATATATTAAAGAGCACAAATTTATGTAACATGCATGCTTTTGAGTTGCGAAAAGAGAGAGTAAATTGTAGTAACCTACAAAAGTAGAATAAGTGTTAAAAAAAGCATTTAGTATGTCTCAATTTAAGCGAAACATTTTACTTGTACTTTGTCCTAAAGAGAATTATATTATCTTTACATATATTAGAATATTCTAAATTTAATTTTTTTAATTTTGTTTTTAATATGATCATATTTGGCCACAGAAGTATGCCTTTATTTATACCATACATTCTAAATTCTTCTTTTTTATAAACTTAGTGTTCAATCAAAGAGTATTACATAAATTAGAACGGAGACATTATCAATTTTTTTTACAAGCTTGTTATTTCCACAGGTGGAAGAATTCACAGAAGCTATATTAGAATATCCATTGCATTCAGTAGGACTTATTGATCCCCCAAAAGTTCTTGCAGATATAGTTGAATCGTTGATTGGAGTTATCTATATTGACTCCACATTCTGCATGGATACAACTTGGCAGGCATGAAGTGATTTTCAAATCTATACAATATACATTTATTAATTTACGCTACTCTTGGAGATCTCTATTAATAAAATAATATTTTATACATTGAATTGACAGGTGATAAAATATTTGTTGCAACCCCTAATTACTCCAGAAAAACTCGAGGTTCATCCAATGACAAAACTCCACGAATTATGTCAGAAGAACAAATTGAAGTTAGAATTTGTTGGTCATCAATGGGAGAAAACAGGAGAGATAGAAGTTTTTGTCGACAGAAAACTTGTAGGGAAGGGAAAGTCAAGCGGAAAAAAAACAATAGCACAAAATAGGGCTGCACACAATGCGTATAATCAAGTTGTTAGAAATTTGGCTGAGAAAGTCACTATTGATGATGATCAAGCAGCATCGGAGGATGCATTGATGATGCAAGATACGACTAGTGATGGTGAGTCCTTTGATGAGGCTCCTGGATGCTTGATGTTGCGATTGTTGGGTCATGGGCCTTTATCCCTTCCTATGTGCATAAAATGAAGCCCAATTTGGATCAATTCACTTTTACCCATAGGCCCATTACTATGGGACATATATATTGATCTTTTTTAGGCCTTATTCACCATCACAAAAGAGAGTTTTTAGCAGCCAAAGAGAGAAAAACAAAACTGATTTTCGCACCTAAATTTCAGCCACAACTGTCAACTTCAAATTGCTTCACGCTTCGTTTCTTGTCCGATTGAGCTGATTTTTGGACTGCTTGTTCCTCTCATCTCAATTTTTGATTAGGAACTGACGTAGCTTGATTTGGTGGCCTGTAGTTCCTGTTCTTCATTGCTGAACAGTAGCGACGTTTTTGGTGCTTTCACTCCTTTATTTCTCTAGTGTTTGGTGCTGTGGATTATGTATTATTTCTTGTTGTTTGGCACTTGTTTGGTGGCCATTTTGGAGGACAATATTGTAACTCTTTGGTGATTATAGTGGAGGTTTTATTCCAGTGGTTTTTTACTCTTCACACTAAAGGTTTTTCCACGTAAATCTTGTGTCTCGTGTGATTGCCTTTATTCTTGTCTTGTTTCATTTGGTTGAGTTGTTTGCTGTACATTACTTTATTTTGCTTGGATTTATTTGTCTCCTCTTGGTTCAAGTTGAAATGGAAAGTTTAGTCTTGGATATTTTCCGTTGCTACCCTGTCGGGCTCTTTGATTGTATGCCCGTCTTTCCTAAGAGCGATGTCCTGGTCTATGTTGTAGTGCTGCTATCGGTCTGTAAATGAAAATCAAGTTGGCAAAGGACAATAATATAAAGAAGTACAATCGCTACTTTATCAGGTCGTTTGTGGAGGACAATAGCTTGACAAAATGGTGTCCTTCTCCAAGATCTGATTATGCAGTTGATTATATTATTGGTAGTGGATGCTACAACGTTATTTGCGAGAATAGTGCCGAGGACGCTCATACCCTAGTTGATCAATTTGAATATAGGAGCATTGTGGGAGCATTACATCTCTCCCTCACTTATCCGGACATCTCCCGTGCAGTTAATATTTTGTGCCAATTTATAAGTACCCAACTACTGCCCACTGGTCAGGGATCAAGAGCATCCTTCATTACGTTTTGCTCTCTGATTAACTGCTCAATCCTCTCCCAATCTCGTAGATTTTTCGAATGCTGGCTGGGCAGGTTGTCCCATCACCAGAAGGTTCACAACAATGTAGAGGTTGACAAGGATAGAATAAGTTGTGATCTAGAGGACTACCCGTTCATGTGCTTATTAGAAATAGCCTTGTATAGAGGTAGTGTATATTCAATTAATAGAAAACGCTTAAACTCTTTATATTTGTTATTTTCTTCGATTCAAATTCAATTTAACTTTAAAGGTAAAACAAATTATCGTTCGATTTTTAAAACGTCGTATAAATTGAGACTGACCTGTATATTTTTCACGTAATTCTAATACTCTTGAGTGATTCATTATCCTTTCAATGACCAAGATAAAATCATTACCAATTTTTTTATAGCATAGAAGTTCATTATATTACTCCCTTCGGCCCACTTTCTTATTTTCCTAATAAAAAAATGATATTTCAAAATATTTATCATTTTAGAAAATTCAGACACAACTGATTATCAATTTTAACATTTTCATTAATAGTGTGGAACACATATTAGTGTGCTTGTAATGACCCTCCATGTCATTTTCTCGATTTCATGTATTTGGTGTTTTATTCCTTTTCATAGAGGCTACAAGTCGTTAATGACTTACCAGAACTATCAATTTGATTTTTAGATAGTTCTTTTTGAATTTTAAACTCATTTTTCTATTTTGAAGCTTTTGAAGTTGAGAAATTGGCCTTGGAACAAAACTCCTAGTAAACGGTTTCGTTTGAAATTCAAACAACGGTGTTAGCTCCAGAATATAGATTTTAGGCTAGGGAGACCTTTGGTCTGGGTCCCAAGGCTTCTAGACTCATTTTGGGCTATTGATCGAAAATTGATTAAAACGCTACATTGGATTTGGGGCCAACATTTTGTCAAAATGATGACCTCCATTAGGAGTTTTATCAATTTCGTGGAGTCCGAAATGCCTTTTTTGATAAAGTAGGATAGATCATTTGCGTTTGCATGGTTTCGAATGGGCCTAGCGCACCCCAACGAAATTTGAGCTTAGATGGTTTGTTGGTGCAGTCGCTTTAGTGACCGAATGACTTGCTTTAGTGATTGCTGCTTTTTTGGCCCATGACCGCTTTAGCGGTGGCTAGTCAGGAGGCATGGCCGCTTGAGCAGCCATCGCTGAAAGTCTTGTTTATTTATCTTTATGTGCACTACAGTATTCTAGTTTTAATTTTGATGAAATGGTCTACTGGATCCGTATATTTGTTCGAGTTTGTAAAAAATGAACATCTCCATTTAGCCTTTTGTCATATGAACCCTTTAACCCATCAAAACACAAAATTTTATATAAACCTCTCCTACTATGTGTGTAACTCACTCATCCTAAATAAATTACACGTCAAATATACATCACATAAATTAATGTCATGCCATAAATATCTTAATTAATAACTTTTTAAAATTATTAATCAACAATATTAACTAAAAAATAAAAAAGAATAAAGTAAAAATTTATTTTTTAAATAAAATTCATATTGAATTATTTCTATTGGACTTGAAATACGAAACAGATAAAAATTAAAACGAATGGACCCAAAAATGGATGAGACAGGAGGAAAAGAGAATTCAAACCCAACTAAATAATGTAAAAACGAAAAGAAAAAAAGAGAGGAAAAAAAAAAGGAAAGATGTCTATGAAAACGTGATGGTAGGAGGATTGGATGGAGAAATGTGACTTTATTTATGAATCCAACATTGACGCCTTCCAAACTCCCTCCACCATTGATACGTTTCTCCGAAGAATGATATATTAATTTCTCTCTTTTTTTTTTTTTTTAATTTAGTGATTTTTTTTTTGGCTTTGCAATGATGGATAAAAGGAATAGAGAAAGAGAGAGTGTGTCTTGATTATTGGAAAAAAAATAATTTTATGGGTCTTTTTTTTTTTTTTGATTTTCAGTCATATCATTACTGTAGAGAAAGGGGGAGAGAGTTGAGATGGGTGGGGTGAAGAAGATGAACATGAGGTGTGGAAAAGAAAGAAGGAAACAAGTGGCTAGTGGGTGGGTTTTGGGGAGGGGGGGGGGGTTTGTAGGAGAAGTGATTTTTTATGCCTTTAATTTCTTTTTTATAATTTTAATATTATTTTAATATAAATACAATGTTCCACTTGCTCTAAACTGTGTAATCATGCAACATGTTCAATTCAATCATTTTAATGCTACATAAGATCGGTCAATAGTCAAAGGGGTTTAAAATCTTATATTTTTATGAGTTAAGGAATTCAGATGACAAAGTTATAAGTAAGAGTGTTCACTTTACAAACTCGAATAAGTATAAGGATCTAGTAAATCATTTCACCTTTAATTTTTATATCACTTTTAATGAGATACTATTTAGCCGCACTAATGTGTTTTTATTTAGACCATAAATTTTAAATTTTTTTTGTTTTATAAACTTGGTGCTCAATCCAAGTGCAGTACAATAAATTAGAATGGAGAGATTATCAATTTTTTTCATAAGCTTCTTATTTTCACAAGTGAAAGAGTTCACAGAAGCTATATTGTAGTATTCATTGCATTCAATAGGACTCATTGATCCCCCAGAAGTTCTTGCTGATATAGTTGAATCTTTGATTGGTGTTATCCAGGGACAAATCTATGTGGGAGGGTAAGGGTGCCACTGCACTCAGTCAATCGGCTAAAATTTTTATATACACCTAAGTTTTCTTAATCAGTATTAAAGTTGGCATTCGTAGGAATATGATAGTCGTTCCTCTGTTGGCCAGTAGTGCTGGGTCCAGGGTTTGCATGTGGGTTTGAATGTTTATGAGGGGTGTCTTTTTTAATAATACACACACACGGTCACACACTAATAAGCGTTTATCTTGTTCCCCTTTCTTCTTTTCCTCTAGTTCCTTTTACATTTCAACTCTCATTGTTAAAATTGTCCCTTGTTTTTTTCTTTTTCAAAATCTCTAAATATTTAATTGAAAGTGATTTAATCAGTTGAACTAAACCAGTGGAGGTAAAAGCCAATATATGTTGGTTAATTGACTTTTGTTTCTTTCTGACAAAGTTTTTATTTTTATTCAAAAATAATATTTTTCATTGGTTTTGTACAGATACATTGTGAATTTTCTTAATAAAAATATTTCGCTTTACTTGTATGCTGGTAGGTGGGTAAATATCCTCTATAGAAATTGCTTTGACTTTTGTTTTTGTATATATAACTCGTCATAAGTTACAATTTGCGAGTAATTACCATGATTTAAGTAAATTATATTTAAATCGAAAAGGTTTAATTGTATATTTAAAATTTTAGATTCTTTTTTATTAATACTCAACATATAGTATTTTACCAAAGAATTAGATCGCAACATATGTAGTTTATTTTGGTTTGATGATTGTGTTTTATTTATGAGTCAAAAATTTTGTAAATCGAAATGAATTAGTCCCAAATGATTAAACTAACTGAATGTGCGTCCTAAGTTTGCTTTTCACCAGTGGTGATAAGTTTATAAAAAGACGGTAGCTTCAGTGACGGATCCAAGATGTTTTACTAAGGGATTCAAAAAATTAAAATATAGTGGTTGTGATTCAAACTTAGGATCGGAGTTTTTAAGGTAAATTTTGAACCCCTAAACCACTAAGACTAATTTTAATCTTGTGTCTAGGTGGTTCGAATTCTATTTTTCATACACTAAAAATAAAAAAAAGGACCTTATACATACAATATAAGTTTTTGCCAAGGAGATTCGGTTAAGCATACCTCTCCCCCTCCTAGATCTTCCCTTGGGTGGCACCCTCAAGCTTCAAATCCTAGATCCGTCTATGGTGTTATCTATTTTTGTTCGAATTCTGCATGATTACAAATTTGTAGGTATGATTTAATTTTCAATTTACAGAATACATTTATTTATTCTATCTCAGAGATCTCTATTAACTAAAAAATATTATCTACATTTTAATGATAAGTGATAAAATATTTTTTGCAACCCCTAATTACTCCAAAAAAACTCGAGGTTCATCTAGTGACAAAACTCCACAAGTAATGTCAGAAGAACAAATTGAAGTTAGAATTTGTTGGAAACTCGAGGTTCATCAAGTGAAAAAACTCCACAAGTTATGTTAGCAGAACCAATTAAAGTTAGAATTTGTTGGTCATGAATAGGAGAAGACAGGAGAAATTGAGGTTTTTGTTGACCAAAAATGTATAGGAAGGGGAAAATTAAGCGGAAAGAAAACAACAATACAAAATAGGGCTGCACACAATGCATATAATTAAGTTGTTAGAAATTTGGGTGTGAAAGTCACTATTGATGATAATCAAGGAGCATCGGAGGGTACATACAAGGGCACCTCAATAAAATTAGTAGCTAAATTCAAATTTTAATTTGAGGCCTTAAAAATATACATATACATTGTAGATACATAAGATTTTATTGGATCAAATTCATATAAAAATTTGAATTTGATCCATATTTTCTTGGGTCTAAAGTTATTTTGGGCTTTAAAAAATAATAAGTCCATTTTATTTCTTATCAAGGTCCATCTCACCATGATGCCCAAACTCACGCCACGTATCAAGTGATATGGCGTCCCAGCCAAATTAAAGATCAACAAGGCGAGGCCATACATTCAAAGAATGTGGCAAACCAAGTCAAGTTCAACAGGTAATAAACATCGTCAAATGTCCTAGACATATTTGTGGTCAATCACAAGTAACCTTATTACACAATATTTGTGATAAGCTTGATAACTGGATGTGCCAATCAGAATGATGCATAAGAGACTATTTACATTTGGATTGCCTATTCTCTACAACTATAAATAAGAGGGTTATATAATTTCCTGAGGTCATTCTGCAAGCATTAGAGAAATCTTTGTATTAACTACACAACTCTTCAAGGAATTGACTAACAAAGTTCTTCCTTGAGATCAACTCGATAAGACAAAGTGCTCTTCGATTTCTGGAGATCCAAACACATTTTTGGGAGGCTCAGATCATTCAAAAGTTAGATAATTACGCTACAAAAGACCCTCGGATCACGGAAAATCTTAGGAGAGAAGAATAAAGAGAATAACATAATTGTATTCATAAAATTTATTTAAATAAAATTATTCTTTGTTTTTTTAATCTTTGCTTGTAGTTAATTTTTAGCACCACAAAAATTTATTGCGAATAAATTTTGGCACGTCTAGAGGGACCATTTTTGGTCTTCATCTCTTTCTCCTACAAATAAAATTCAACTACTGCCATGGACTTTGCAAAGACTAATGGAGTCTTATGCAAGAACTCTGCTATTGCCACATTTGATGAGCTTAACTATGCCGTCCCACTCACTCGACGAAAGTTTAAGACTAGTGGTTGGGAGGAATCTGAATACTTCACTTCTTTGGATAAGTCAAAAAATAACAAATCTCATATGATGGCTGAAACTGCAACCCTTGGAGGGGGGGGGGGGGAGTTTACATTCCTTCTATGTGATGAACTATCTCAAATTGACATAAATTTTAATGAATCTAAAGATTCAATAGATTCTCCAGTTTGAAAAAAGGTCAACGCCTACCATTGAAGTCTTGAAAATATCCATTGAGGATAAAGATCTTCAAATTTCTTAACCTATGAACAAATTGGAGTCCTTTTCTCTCGGAGAATTGAGCCATGACCCTGCTTATCATCCCGATTTTACTCTGGAAAATAAGAATGTTGGTGACTCACTTGTCAAGACCAAATCACAAAAAAAGAAACAATCTACTTTTGTTGCAGCTTTGTCTATTCAACATTTGCAAGACATGATAACTAACTCTATTAGGGCTCAATATGGCAGAGCACCACAAAGTTTGTTGTATTAATCCAAGCCTTACACTAGACGCACTGATTGTCTACCAATGCCAATTAACTATCAACCAACAAAGTTGTAGAAATTTGATGGCAAGGGGAACCCGAGGCAAAAAATTTCACATTTTGTCGAAACTTGTAGCAATGCTGAAATACATGGTAGCCTCCTGGTAAACAATTTGTCCATTCATTAAAAGTGAACTCATTCGACTGGTATGTCAACCTGGAGCATGAGTCAATAAATAGTTGGGAGCAGCTCTAGAAGGAATTTATCAATCGATTTTACATCACTTAATGAACTGAGAGCATGATAGAGTTGACTGGTACTAAGCAAATAAAGGATGAGCCTGTGATGGATTACAACAATCGATGGAGATCGTTGATTTTGGACTGCAAAGACCGCCTTTATGGAATATCTAATATAGAAATGTGCAATCAAGGAATACATTGGGGCTTTATATACATATTACTAGGAATCAAACCGCAAACTATTGAAGAACTTTCTACACGAGGACATGACATAGAGTTAAGCATCGTATGTTATGGGAAGACGTCTCCTTTTGATCTTACAAAATAACAAAAAGAATTTAAGAAAGGTACGACCTCAAATATCAATACTAAAGAATCTATAGCGGTAAAAGCAACTTTAGTGAAGGTCACAACAAAGAAACAATTGAAGGAAGATGAAACCCCTAGGTAATTACTGATAGAGGAAAAATGTCGCCAACTTTGAAAGAGTAAGAAGCAAAGACTTACCCATTTTTAGATTTAGATGTACCTATAATACTTGATGAATAGCTGTCATGACCCGAGCCAAGGCCCTGACTGTGATGGGCATCCCGAACCATGAAGACCCGAGAGACCTCTTAGCATATAATCATAAACATAAGTCATGAAATGGAAGTGAGGAAGATAAATAGGAAACATAATAATCCCACACTCAAAATTAAAACTTCATAATATCAAACAATAAGAAAACCCAAATCCAATGTAGAATATTCTATGAAGCCTCTATTGAGATGAACATATAGTCTATCTAAATCGGGATAAGGCCCCCGATCAGACAGTAAAAATAAAAAGAAACCAACACATGGGAAAAATGCCTTCCAAAGTAAGTGAGGCTCACCAACTCTAAATGTCTGTTATTAATCTACTGGTTAGCAGGACCACGACACTGAGCCTCAAAACCTGTAATATGAGGGTCAGTACTGGAAAGTACTAGCATGTAAAACAATCCAAAAATATAACATATATTTTTATACAACATAAGTGAGAGCATTTCATAAAGCAATTTAGCATTAGGTAAATGAAAAAACATGGGCATAATTTTGATGATCTTCAATTATTTTTGTAAAATACTAACTCATCTCTACGTATTACTTCTAAGCTAGATGGTACACCCTATAAGTCTACAATCCAATAGGCTATATGAAATCCGCCCTTGACTTGGAAGGCCAAGCCCCCAACCTAAGTATGTCGTAACAGTTGGAGATCTTGAATCTGATATGAAAAGAGAACAAGGCTGATTAGTGGTGAATTTACCACTCATTTTCACTTAACATTAATGCAAACTACTATGATTTTCATGTCTAAGTGAGACACATTTGTGATTAAATTTACTAATTTCCATAGTTTGCAAGTGTACAAAAGTTGAGAAGAAAAGAAGCGACCATGAGCTAAAAAGGATCAAAAAGGAAATTGAAATGAAAGAGCTGAACAAGATGAATCAGTATCAAGATCTAGCACTCCGTTATCGCGATCGTGGGGTAATTTTTACGATCGCGGCGAGTCAAGCTAGTTGACCTACTACAATTGTAATGGACTAACCGCGATCGCAGTGAGTGCACTTGTGTTCAATCTTCCAAGATCGCATGAGAGCAGAAAATGGCCTAAGGGTAGATGCATCATTTTAACCATCCGAACCAAATCCCATTTAAGGCTCAAAAACCCATTCATTCTAGAGGACCATCATTCTACAACCCTACCTCCCATCCTTAGTTTAGGGTTTTGCAATTCCTTAGATTTTGGAGCTTAAATTTGCACTAATTTAAGCTAAGAAGACATTAGAGTGACTTCCAAGTGTAGATTTGACCTTTTCTATTGAAGATTCATTTGAATCTAAAGTGTGGTTTTCCCTCTCTAAATTTTTCCTATGAATAACTTTAATAGTCATCTTGGTTTATTTGTTTTTATTATTATTATGATTTGCTAGATCTACCTCTTGGGGTTATGTGTGAATAGGGGTTAAAGTATGTGTGGGTTGTTAGTGATTAGATTCTATTTCATAGTTCATGTTTATGGGTTTTATCATTGCTATGCTAACTTGGTTAGGGTTTGATGGGCGAAAGCCCCAAATACCCACATGGGTATGCTGAGTGAAAGCTCCATGCTCTAGAAAACCCAAAGCCATCTTTGAAAGAAGGGTTTTGAGTGAGGTTTAGGAATTCATATCATCCATGAAAGAGGGATGTGAGGACCAAAGCAAAGATACATAATTGTGTGTAGTTTGCTAAATTTTCACTATCTTAGACATAAGTGTGAATGTGAAGTTGACTATACCATGGTTATTATCCTAGATATAGGGATGCCTAGATTGAGGTTGTGGTTTCCAATTTTTGAACACACCTATTAGGTATATGAAAGAATCAATGGGTGAAAGTTTGGTGTTTTGTTGTAAGACTAGCATCAAAGTCTATAACCAAACTTACCCGTATTTGACTTACTAAATTAATGTTGATTGTTAACACCCATATATCACTCCCTTGGTAATGAATAATCCCAAGATTCGTCCCTAATTGATTATACGCTAATTATTCTTAGTCTCAAATTAGTCTCTTAGAATCCCAAGAATTACTCTCACATTAGCAAGCATTGAAAAACCCCCAAACTATCTTGTACTATATGTTAAAATTTAGTTAGTAACTCTTATTCCGAACCTATTCAATCGCCACTCACATTGTTCCTCATGGATTCGACCCTGATTCTTGTTGGGTAAATATATTGAAAACGACCGCCTTGCACTCAAATTGATGTGTAAGTTGAGCGTTATAAAAAATGGTGTCGTTTTCGGAGAACAATTTGGTGTATTGAGTTAGTTTAGAATTTTAGTTTAGTTGCTTATATTCGATCATGTAAATATTTTTTAGTTATTTTTTTTCTTATTTTATATAGATTTTTAGTTCTGCTTATTTGTTACTATAGCATCATGGAATGAATGTGGATTTGGTGATTGGAAGTCATACCTCGATGACCCATGTTCATATTATGGTAGACCCCACTTTCGGTGAGATTATAGATATGCTCCTCAGGAAGAGATGTGTGCACCATCTCAACCCTCTTGGGAGTATGATTGTTCCTTATGTGGTGGTCGAGATGGACATCAGAACCATTGTCTAAATGTCCCCTCCCCCATTATGCTAACCCTATTTCTAGTTTTTTTTAATGATTTTAATAGGTTTTATGAGAATAAAAGTGAGGAACGAAGCATGGGAAGTAGTGGCATTGAAGCAATGATTCAACCTATATTGGAATTGACAACAACGGCGGAGGAAGATGCAATCATTATACACAAGGAATTCAGAGAGAAATAAAAGAAGATATAAGATGTGGGCATGGAAGTTAATACTTCAAACACCATAACCATGTCCACTCTTCTAAATGATAATGATATTGAAGAATCCTCGATGATTTCCCAACTAACCAAGCCAAATAAGAGAGATGATGACAAAAAGAAGGAAATGGTACTAGAGTCGGAAGAAGAAACCAAGCAAATCCCTTATGTCGACTCTAGTCCATTTTAGGGTGAGGATACAAAAATGGAGACAACTTCAAAATTTAGGAAAAGACCTCATTCTAACCAATATATCAAAATTAAGTGCCATGGACTTAATGATAATCAGTCCATCCGAACAAATATTGAATGATGGTGATAATGAAATATTTCCTTACATCCCGGAGTTTGTCTTTCCATAAGGGTATACTAAGACCCCATTCTTGAAGGCCAAGAATCTTAAAGATCGATGTCTAATTAGTGAATTTCCAAGTTATCACCATTGCCCAAAGAGCCCATACAAAATTTTGATGCTAAATTGGGCAAACAGTTTAAGTCTTTAAAGTGGTGTGATAGAACATTCATCATCACTCCCTTAAATTTGCCCAATGCACCTCAAAGATGTAATGATAGAATATTAGGCAGGAAATTCAAATCCTCTAAGTGGAGACACAAATAAGGATTGAAGAAGCATCGTGCCACGACGTTTAACCAAGCACTTGATGGGAGGCAACCCATTATTTTAATAGTTGAATCTTTATTTTTGAGCAAATAATAAAATTTTAATGTTATGTGGGTGACTTGAGGCAGGTTGGAAGTCAAAAATAAGGGAAAACCAAGTTTTGAAGTATAGTAGCCATACAGAAAAATAAGGAAAAACAGAGGAGCTAATGGCCTCAGGTACCGCGATCGCAGACCACAGGTCGCGGTCACGACACAACGATCGCACCAGTCAGGCCATAATTGTGCCTCTCTGTCCAGTTTTCAACATAGTTATCAATGCATTTTCGGGGAGCCCTTTAACCCTCCTTGTACTTTAAATTATGTAGTAAGGTCACTACAAGTCTTATAGTTGGGGGTGTGGTCCTACCCTTGTATGTATTCATTGGTTTGTAATACTCGAACTTAGTTCACTCATAGCATGAATGTTTTGTGAATTGATTATTTTTGTTTATAGTTGTTTATTTTTTAATAAAAATATTATATGATCCTTTTACTATGATAGATTGAGTGACATTATTCTTAAAGAAAAAACGCCGTGCCTAGGTTTTGAGCCATGGATACAAGGGAAGTCTGAGTACCTATAGCATTGGTAATTTGGGATTACACTCATACCATTGGTGAAGTTTGAGTAACCATATTGGTGGTTTACCTATATTGATCCACAATGTGAGACCAACGCTTGGGTTGTTGCCATGGTTAGCAAATTATGCATGGTGCAAATGCAAAGTGAACACCCCCTCTCCATCTAAAATTTTTGAAAAATCAAAGCCATAAATGAGAGCGACATTGTAACAATTGTTTTTCTCTTTTTGAGACTCCAAATTTTTTACTTATGAAAACTGGTAGATACTCCATTTTTGTCTCTACCAGGAGAGGCAATGGAGCTTTCTTCCTGAGTTTACATGCCAAGTAAGGTGAGATATTTGTATAAATATCATGTGTACTTGTACTATCTAGAACTTGCCCCATTAGTCTCTCAAGGATAATTTTGATTCTACTTGGTTGGGGAGATGATCTTTGGCCATCTTTGTGACTTTGGAAGTCCAGTCTAGCCTAGAAAGACTAACATTGCATAGATGTTATCCCTAGTCACCCACTTTGAGCCTTTGTACCTTTCTTTGGAAAACACATTACAAGTCGTAAGCCTTTCTCTTATTCCTCTTTTGAACCCTATCCTCCTTAAACTTAATAATACAAATTGAGGCTAAAAGCCTAAGTTGGGGGTGGCGAAGTTTGAAAGAGGTAACTTTGGGCCATAACATTGTAAGTGAGTGCCTAAGACATAAAGTATTGAGAACAAGTGTAGAAGAAAAAAGAAACAAATCAACAATGGAAAGAAAAGCACGAAGTGTGCAAGAAAAAAAAAGAAAATAGGTGTACCAAGGAAATAAAAGGAGGCACATGTGCAAAGAGTGAAAACAAAAGAAGTGGATTATGATCAAAAAAAGGATAGAATAGTGTGATGTATATATTCAAGGAGGGTAGAGCCTTGATGTTCCTAAATGATATCCTACCCTACTCCAAAACCTACATTACAAGATCAAAAATCCTTCGTGATCTCCAATCTAGTGTATTCATTATAGTGTCAATTTAAAATAGGGGAAAGCCTATGGCATGGTACTTGTTAGCATCTAGATTTATTGAGAGAGAGAGAGATAGAGTTTTGAACTTAAATTCCATGTTGCATATTTGATAACTTGGTGTGTGGAATTTTATTTTTTGTGAGAAGACATGTAAACAAGTCGAGATGGGTGATTTTGTCATCTCCAAACAAATAAGGCAAAAGGAGTAGAATATGGTTGAGTTCAAAGAGGAGTGATTTCTAGAGTATTAGTGATTGTTTCATGATTACTCTTTGAAGTCTTTTGCATCCTTGGATATTAAATTTTATGTTAAGGGCTGTCGGAAGAATAGCCTTGCCCATGTTTGATGAGCTACTTCTGGTAGTAACTAATCTTGAAGTCATTAAGATTATTAGGTCATCTAAGTGGGCATAAATGTGCATTTTCTCATGATAAAGGGTAGTGTTTCTTGAGGACAAGCGAAGATTTAAGTTGGGTGTGTTGATGAGTGGTGAATTTACCACTCGTTTGCATTTAACATTCATGCACATTACTATGATTTTCATGCCTAAGTGAGACACATTTATGATTAAATGTACTAATTTTCATATTTTGCAGGTGTACACAATCTGAAAAGAAAAGAAGCAAGCTTGAGCTAAAAAGGATCAAAAAGGGAATTGAAGTGCAAGAGCTGAACATGCTGAAGCAGGATTAGGATCTAGTTCTCAGTTATCGCAATCGCGGGCTAATGTCCGCAATCGCTGGATAACACCCGCGATCATGATGAGTCAATCTAGTCGACCTATTGCGATCACGATAGACTAACCGCAATCATTGTGAGTGCAATTGAAATCAATCTTTCGGGATTGCGTGAGAGCAAAAAATTGCCCAAGGGTAGAGGCATCATTTTGACCAGCTGATCCCAAATCCTATTTAAGGCTTAAAAACCCATTCATTCCTTGGGTGCTGGTATTTGCATGCTATACTTCTCTATCTACATTTGCATTTATGTTTGTTTTGTTTTTCTTTTTAGTAGTTAAATTTTTTTTTAACTTAACTTCGCATGAAATTATTCTAATAGGCAACATGAGATTATGACAAGAGTTTGTGCTAAAATCATGAATATTGAGACGTTTAGGCTCTAATTGTGACTCACTATGTGATATTGTGTGGTTCAATTTCTTCATCTGTTGGGTCTAGAGTCTATGCTACTCCCAATAAAGTCGACCATGTGCCTTGTGTGTGTGAGGATATAGTATATTCTGTGTTTGTGGCTGATGCTAGAACTTGCTTGGTATGTATGTAAAGCGAAAATAAGGAGTGTAAGTCTAGGAGATGATTTAGGCATTTCTTTGGCAACCTAGACTTGTTTACCTTCTTTTTACCTACCCATGGACATTATCCTAGTTAACCCCTTTGAGCCTTTAGCCTATTTTCTTTGACAACCTCATATGTAAGCCTAATCCATTTTTTCAAGACCATAATTTGATCCAAATTCCTAAGTGCTTTAAAGTGTAAAGTCATGTGACAAAATAAGAGGAAATTGGGTGAGTATGATGCTTTAGAATGTAATGGTGCTTGAATTTGTTATGAAAAAGAATTGCTATCATAAGAGGTGTTATGAAAAGAAAAAAAAAGGGAAAGGAAAACTGAAAAGTTAGTTATGTTTAAAATTGAAAAACAAAGGTGGAAAAAAGGGGTGGTAGAATAAAAGAAAGTAGAAAGGTTGTTTGAAAGAAAAGTATTAATGGCATAATGTGATGTATTAAAGCGCTTAGGAACATAGTCACTATTTCTGGCCAAAATAGTCCTACCCGTCCCTTAGCCTACATTACAATCAACAAAAGACCTATTTGATCCTAAGCTTAGCATTCTGATATTTAGTGGAGCATTACACTAAGGGCAAGCCTATGGTCATCAGTTGCAACATATGAATTCTTTATGAGAGTGAGAGCAAGGATAATCTTATACCCATGTTTGAAATATATACAATACTTGTGAGTGATTATGGGTGATATATGGTGAGACACACATGGTTGATGAGTCTTGGGTAGTTGTGTATGATTCTTTGTACCTCAACTTGTGGACACGAATTAATCACCATCACGAGTCTATGTTGGAGGTTGAATTGTTTCTAATAATGATCAGAAAACTAATCTTTGTTAATGAATGACGTGCTTGTCTTGATGAATATTTTGTGTTGTTACTGTGAAATCCCAAGTAGATGTTTAGATGGACATGATAGTTTGTTCGAGGACGAACAAAGCCTTAAGTGTGGGGTGTTGATGATAGGCGAATTTACACGCCTAAAGTACTATATTTTACTCATATTTTAGCTAAGTTTTGAGGACAAATTATATAATTCATGCACTTTTAGTCCTTTTTCCTGTAAGTGAGCTAACAAACGTGATTAGAAAGTTTTCAGGTTTAAATGATGCAGATTTCAGCATTTTATGGATAACTTGTCGCCAAATAAAGCTTCACGAAAGAAGGAAGGGGAATCTTACACTCCAAGGACCAAAAGTGGCGCATGGAAAATCTATCCCGGGCAAAAATAGCAATTCTGAAGACTTTGGGGACTAGCAGTAACTTAGTAGGATTAGGATAATGATACATTAACCTAGTAGGATTGGGTTAAGTAATGCATTAGCTTAGTAGGAATAGGATATGGGTATTATAAATACCCTATTCTGCTAGAGATTTTGAGACATTCCTCTATTATTCTAGTTCCAAATTCTCTTTCTAATACATTCTACTTCTGACAATTCTTCTACTTTCAATTCTTAATTTCCGCAATAAGAGAAACGTTACTCAAACAAAGGATTCACGCCATTATTACCCCTACACCTAACGTGAGATCTTTATTGTGGTACAATGATAATGTCTATTGTGATTTCCTTTGCACTCATGAGTAGCTAAACTTCTCTGTTGGGGTTATGGAAGCCTTATGAGATACTATCTAAGGCTATGAGTTTGTGAATTCGTGACACGTATGCTGCTTATATCATTATTCTCTTCATCTTAATCTAAATTCTTTGTGGCTGCAGACGAATAGAATACGCCAGTATAGCATTAACTTGTTCGAAAGAAAAGTTATATGTCTGGAAAAGAGATAATGTCAAGGTAATAGGGCACCAACCCTGTTAAAAAGTTAGTGTCATAACTGGATTAACCTCTTGGAGAATTTGTACCGTTAGACACGCTTTAAGCTCGAAAGAGTTAAAGTGAAATAGTCCTTGTTAAGGTCGAAAGACGCTTGGATTTACCATAGAATACAATTCTCTATAAGCACATACATGTCTGAATTCCGCATAACTCATAGCCAATAGAGACGTATAACTCATAAGGTGGACATAGCCCCAACTCTCAATTCTCATTGTTTTACATCTTACTAAACATTCTTTCTTTTTACTTTGCTATTTTCTATTTTTACTTTACTATTTTGATTACATTATTTGCACGTTAAAATCCCTCCTTCCACGAGACTTGCACCAAAAGTCTAATAATCTTTGCTTACTTATTGACCGGCTATTCCCTGTGGGATCAATACCCAACCCAGTTGGGTTATATATTTGACAACGACCGCTTTACACTCCTACGAGAGCTGTAGATTGAGCGTTATCGCTAATTAAGTTGTATGTTAATTAATTGACTTTTAATATTTTGTTTCCATAAAATAAATAGGGGGATTTGATTCAGTTCACAAATTAATGGTTTTAGTTTAACAAGATGAAATATGTGTAGTTGAATTCAAATTCAGAGAAATAGCAAGATAGGGTTATGTCTACCTTGTAGTTTTTAATACTTTCTAACTATGAGCTTTACGAATTCATACATGCATTGTGCTTACAGAGAAATGTATTGTATTTAATAACATATTCCTAGTGTTTTACAACCATCAAGGAATAATTCACTTTAGTTCTCTCAAATCAAAAGCGTTTACCAAAAGTAATACGAAATCTCCAAGTAGTTAATCCTGTTAAGGCATTAACATATGAAATAGGGATTGAAAATCCTATTTGTCACTACTCTCTTTTTCGAACTTCAACCTTTCTTTCGGAAAAGTTGTATTTTAAGGCATATTCTCTATGTTTACTACCATGAGAATTCAAGATAAGCGAAGAGAGTATTATGTAAACAAATTAATGCATAATGAATTCAAAACCCATAGTGATAGATTGTATGCTACAAGGCTTCCATAACCCTAACAAATAAACTTAGATACTCATGGGTAAAATGGAAATCACAATAGAAATATTCATCATACCAAAAACTAGAACGATTTTGGTGGAGAAGATGAATAACGTTTTTCCTTTGTGTAAGCCGCCTCTCTCTAACCCCAAATATGACAGAATAATTAATGATGAATAAAAATTCAGCATTAAGCCTTTTAATAATGTTTTCTCTCATAATTTCCTTCTAAGTCCCTAAACTAATTATAAATGACAAACTAGTCTTGGACATAGTTTCTAGGCGCCACATTTGGTCCAGACTGCTACTCTCTCTTGTGTCATATCCCATCCATATTCCATAGTCCCATTATGTCTTCATCTACTTTATTAATGCCTAAAATGATGATAATAACATCGGTTAGCTTAATTACATAGAAGTAGTGTAAAAACATAAGACATTAGGCACTTTGTTCTCTAAACTTAGCTAAAATATGGATAAGTTATGGTGTTTAGGAATATAAATACACCCAAGATCCTGGAGCAAGCCAAAATCCAACCCCATCGAGCGTCTATTGGCGTTTGTTACATAATGGAAGGCCTTTGTGGAGGGTCCAATTTGCAATGTATTATATTGCCCTGAATCTGGTACCCGAAATACTACTCGGTGCTCATGACCCCGAAGGACCACAAGCTAAGCCATGACTGATATCTATACCTGAACACTACATAATATATTGTATAAATACAAAAACAAAGGCTGAAAGGCCATAAGGTTCAAAACTGATAAAACACAACATCTGAAAGTACGGTATATCAATACCAAAACAAACTGACACAAAACTATCTGAATATAGTGTAGTCTAAAAATCCACTAACTCTGAGCTGTCTGAATAAGGAGTTTATGGGACATGTCCCCAACCAACTTCAACTACAGAAATAAACTAAGTAATGAAGAAATAAAGTAATGATTATGTCCTCGAAGGATAAGGACTCACTGCTAACTCTGGCAGCTGAAATTGGAATGCTACTGATGCTCATGCTTTTAAACCTATGGTATAGAATAAAACACCATAGCACAAATACGTATGTACGACTGAATGTACTGGTATGCATATGAGATAGGCTGAATGCAAAGGGTTCAAATGCATGAACAATGCTAACTAACTGTATAACATGAATATCAGACTACATATATGAATAAGTAACTATAACTGAATTCGTGATGGTACTGACTACTGAGTTTGATTTATGATAACATGTGTTATTGATAACTGATATAACTGATATAACTGATACTGAGTGACTGTATCTAATAGTCTAGGTTCTGATAGAACTAGATGAGTTCCGTACTATGCTGAGTTGATAGTATCTGACAGTTCTAAAATTTGAAGGACTATCTGAGTTCTTTTACTGAGATTGAGACTATGGGAAGTAGTTATCTAACTGATATGCCCCAAATAATGCATTATAGTTGAGTTAGGGTCCAATTTGTAACCCTAATTATAAGAGTGTCAACACTGCATCACTGGTAAAGACAAGAAGAAGGTGACTTTTATCTAGCAGTGTCCCCAAAAGAGAATGGTGGGACCGTTATTTGACAATGTTTGTCCACCTCATCAACCCTCATCATCTGTGTTGATGTCTCAACCTATGTTGGATACATAGTTCTGGAATGCAAGGATTAGTTCTAAGGATCACACCCTTAACTGTCAGTGTGTGTCCTAATCCTTGGGTTCACTCGGTGCCTTAACGTATAAATATGTGAAAATTAGTGGTTGAATATTTGTAATCTTGATTAATCCACCTATGCCTAAGATGTGCATGTAAGGTGTTTGTGAAAACACCTAAGGGAATAGAAATCATTCTTTTATGACATAATAAGTCCTAAATGACTATTCAATGTTCTAAGTTTATGTTCAACGTGATCCCCGTGCTATTGTCTTGAATTGAAGAGGTTGTACGAGATGATTATGATATTGTTGTGATATGGAATGACCATGTTATTGAAGCCATGCAAGAATATACATGTTGTGTGCATTCCCGAACATGTGATAGTTTGTTGAGAATCATTCTTATTATGAATGCCTTACTTATGATATTGTGAATTGTGGACTCAAATCTTGTGAACAAGTCATGTCATGTGTGTCAGTTTCCTCCTATCAAGTCCTGGGGGTACTTGTACCCAAAAACTATAGCTGTGTTCCGAGAGACATGATATCTGAACTCAAGCTATGATTCCATACACTTCAGTCAGTCATGTGACTCAAGAAAACCTCATGATCTCAGTCAGTTGTCAGATATCAGTAATATTCCGCCAATTAATGGAATTCAGTAAGATTAAGTCATGCACAGTTAGTTATTCATGTCCAGTTCCTCCAGATGGGAGTAGAGGTTAGCACCGAGTGAACCCAAGGATGGGCACTCACCCGCCAGTTCAGGGTGTGATTATTAGTAGTCATCCTTGTGTTCCAGAACTACGTAACCAGTGTAGGTTGAGGCATCTTAACCCATCAGATTAGGGTTGATGAGGTGTCTTAACCCATCAGTTTTAGGTTCCCACCATTCTCATTTAGTACCCTCTAGATAAGGGTCACTCACAGGCTATCCTTACCCATGGCACGGTATTAAAACCCCTCCAGTCGGGGCAGAGATTGGACCCCAGTTTAGCCATAACGGCATACATGGGGAATGTCGGTTAAACACTACTTTCCACAGTTTCAGTATTAGTCTTAATGAAAGAACTCAGGGCGTTCTTCAGATTTTTGTATATACAGGACTGTCTGATACAGTCGTCCATGTTATCAGATTAAGTATCAGTCATGACAATTATAAGTAAACCATGTATTAGTTTACAGGTCATGATATCACGTATTCATGGTCCTAGTTTCTATATATGTGTGTTTGCACTCCCATGTTCATATTAGTCAGTCAGTGTTGTTCATGCATGAAACCCTTTATGTTCAGCCGACCTTTCTCATATACTCAGTACTCCAGTTGTACTGATGAATTTGCACTCTGGTGCTTTATTTTCATGTTACACCATAGGTTTTGAGACACGAGCTCTAGCCCAATAGTAACGGTGGCATTCCAGTCGCAGAGACACAATGAGGCCTCATTGATTCGAGGACAATATGATATGATACATTTATTTATTTCTTCATTTCAGTTTTATGGAGTTAGTTGGAGACATGTTTCTTCAACTCCTTATTCAGATAGTTTAGAGGCTTTCAGATTTATGTTCAGACTTAGCTTTAAGATTGAGTTGTTTTGGGTATTTTCACTCATACGATTTTATTCAGTTGAACCTTATGGCCTTACAGTTCTATGTATATCACATTATTATATCATGATTTGTAGTATACAGGTACAAATATCAGTCACGGGTTAAGTTGTGGTCCCTCGGGGTCATGAGCACCATGTAGAATTTCGATTCAGCGAATCGGGGTATTTTAAACTTGGTATCAGAGCCTATGGTTCAATAGAGTCCTAGGAAGTCTAAAAGATGCATCTAGTAGAGTCTTGTACATGGGTGTATTGCGCGCCACATTTGTGTACGGGAGGCTATAAGATGTTTTAGAAATAGTCCCTTTCTTCATTATTCATGTCATGCTAGTGAGCATAATCACAAGTTAAACTCTTAGTCTAATTCATTCTTCTCTTATTCCAGACCATGGCCCCAAAGAGAAGAAACCAGCCATCTCCTCAGCCCGAAGATCCTTTGAGCGAACATATTTCCCATGCAGAGTTTAGAGCCGTATTTACCACACTTTCTCACTCCATGGCTACATAGAATGAACGATCACCAGTCATTTTGTCCAATCCCAAAACTGCTAGGGTTTGGGACTTCACCAGGATGAACCCTCCATCTTTCCATGGGTCTAAGTCTGATGAGGACCCTCAGGAGTTCATTGACCAAGTCCAGAAGGTCATTGACATCATGGGTGTTACATCTATTAAGAGTGCTGAGTTAGCCGCCTACTACTTTTGGGATGTTGCACATGATTGGTACAAACAGTAGAAGTCTAAGAGGTTAGATGATACAGGCCCTATTGAGTAGAAGGAATTTGTCACGGCCTTCTTAGACAGATTCTTTCCCCAAGAGCTGAGAGAAGCCAAAGTTCTTGAGTTCATCAACCTCAGGTAGGGGAATATGATGGTTAGGGAGTATTCTCTCAGATTTACTCAGCTAGCCAGGTATTCTCCTCATGTAGTTGCAGACAATAGAGCTAAGATAATCAAGTTCGTGTCAGGGGTTAATGATAGCATAGTAAATGAGTGTAGGTCTGCGATGCTGATCGGTGATATGACCTTAGCCAGACTCATGACCCATGCCCAGCAAGTAGATGAGCAGAAGTTTAAGATAAGGGAGAGGAAGAATAAGAGAGCAAGGTCAAGTAACTTCAACTTTGCTCACCCCAAGTCAGATGGAGGAAACGGTCCACAGTTTTGCTCCAAGTCAGCCGTTCCAGCTCATTTCTATGCCAGCGCTCTAGTGCTGAAGTTCAGAGATGGCAATAGAGATAAAGCGCCAGGCTCTAAATCTTAGGGCAGTGTTAGTAGTGCCCAAACGAATCCCCTTTGTCAGACTTGTGGTAAGAACCATAAGTGCATTTGCAGAGCCGGTAGTGATGTCTGTTTTTGTTGTGGCAAGCCAGGCCATAGGATTAGGGAGTGTCTGCAGTCAAGTCTTTAGGGTCAGTAAAATTATTCTACTTTTCAGTCCAGTCGCCTGAACCAACAGGATGCCATTTCCAGTGCTACCAGTGGGCAATGCCCAAAAAGACTCTTTGCTCTTCAGTCTCGGTAGGATCAGAAAATTCTCCTGATGTCGTTACTGGTACATTATAGATTTTCCATGTTCATGTTTATGCTTTGCTAGACCCAGGTGCATCTTTGTCTTTTGTTGCTCCATACATAGCAAGCGATTTTGGAACCAGTCCCGAAGTCCTAGCAGAGCCCTTCTCAGTCTCTACCCTAGTGGGTAAAACCATCATAGCCCGGCGGGTATACAGGAACTGCCCGATTATGATATCTTAGAAATCCACGTCAGCAGATTTAGTGGAGTTAGAGTTGACTGATTTTGATGTCATTCTCGGTATGGATTGGCTTTATTCCTACTATGCCACAGTCGACTGCAAAAATAGGATAGTTCAGTTTCAGTTCCTGAATGAGACTGTCCTAGAGTGGAAGGGTAGCATTTCAGCATTCAGGGGTCAACTTGTTTCCTACCTTCGAGCTAGGAAAACGATTTCTAAGGTGTGTGTGTATCATCTCGTGCATGTTAAAGATTCCAGTTCTGAATCTCCTAGCCACGAAATAGTCCCTGTTGTTAATGAATACTCAGATGTCTTTTCCAAAGATCTTCTAGGCATTTCTCCCAAAAGGGAAATAGACTTTGGCATAGACCTTCTTCCGGATACTCAAACTATTTCTATTCTACCATACAGAATGGCACCAACAAAACTCAAGAAACTGAAAGATCAGTTGAAGGATCTCTTAGATAAGGGATTCATCAAACCCAGCGTTTCCCCATGGGGTACACCAGTGTTATTCGTGCACAAGAAAGATGGTTCTCTCAGGATGTGTATTGATTATCATCAACTCAACAAGGTCACGGCCAAGAACAGATATCCTCTTCCTAGGATTGATGATCTATTTGACCAACTTTAGGGTGCCAGTTACTTCTCCAAGATAGACCTCAGCTCAGGCTATCATCAACTCAGAGTTAGAGAATGTGATATTCTGAAGATAGCTTTCCGTACTCGGTATGTTCACTTTGAATTTTTAGTCATGTCATTTGGTATTACCAATGCCCCTGCAACTTTTATGAACTTGATGAACCGTGTGTTCAAGCAGTACTTGGACATGTTTGTCATAGTCTTTATAGATAATATTCTGGTCTATTCTCGCACAGAGCGTGATCATGCAGACCATCTCAGGATTGTTCTTCAGACTCTCAGGGATCACCAGTTATTCACTAAGTTCAGCAAGTGCAAATTTTGGCTAAGATCAGTAGCATTCCTTGGCGATATTATTTTCAATGATGGCATTAGAGTAGATCCTCAGAAAACTGAGGCTATAAGAAACTGGCCCAGACCCGTATCTCCATCAGATATTAGGAGTTTCTTGGGTTTGGCTGGCTATTATAGATGGTTTGTTAAGGTATTTTATTCTATTGCATCTCCCATGTCCAGATTGATTCAGAAAAATATTAAGTTTCAGTGGTCAGATTCATGCGAGAAGAGCTTTCAAGAGTTGAAGACTCGACTCACCTCAACTCCAATTCTAGCTATTCCAGATGGTTCAGATAGTTTTTTAGTCTATTCTGATGCATCCAGAGTGTGTTTAGGTAGTGTCCTTATGCAGCATGGTTAGGTCATAGCCTACGCCTCAAGACAGTTAAAGCCATATGAGAAGAATTATCCTACTCATGATCTTGAGTTAGTAGCGGTAGTTTTTTTCCTTGAAGATTTGGAGGCATTATCTCTATGGAGTTCATGTAGATGTCTTCACAGACCATAAAAGCCTCCAGTATGCATTTTCCCAAAAAGATCTCAATCTTTGCCAGAGAAGGTGGTTAGAGCTCTTGAAGGATTACGACATGAGTATTCTTTATCATCCGGGCAAGGCCAATATTATGGCCGATGCTCTTAGTCGACTCTCCATGGGTAGTATTTCTCATGTTGAGGATAGTAAGAAAAAGATAGCTCAGGAGATCCATCAGCTTGCCAGACTAGGCGTTCGCTTAGTTGATTCTTCAGAGGGTGGTGTATGTGTTCATAGTAGTTCAGATTCATCTCTAGTTTCCAAGGTGAAAGAGAAACGAGACAGGGATCCTATCCTTGTCAAGCTCAAAGAGTCAGTTTAGAATCAGAAAGTCGAGGTTTTATCCCAAGGGGGAGATGGTGTTCTTCATTGTCCGGGTCATCTATGTGTTCCAGGTGTAGATGAATTGAGGTAGCGAATTCTTATAGAAACGCATGGTGCGTGATACTTTATTCATCCAGGGGCCACTAAGATTTACCGCGACATGCGGGAGATTTATTGGTGGAGTAGGATGAAGAGAGATGTTGCAGAGTTTGTGGCTAAGTGGTCTACATGTCAGCTGGTTAAGATAGAGCATCAGAAACCTAGGGTTCCATGCAAGAGTTCACCATTCCTACTTGGAAGTGGGAAGAAGTGAACATGGACTTCGTGATGGGTTTTCCTAGAACTAGTCATCAACATGATTCAGTCTGGGTCATTATAGATAGAATCACCAAGTCATCTCATTTCCTTCCTGTTCGTACTTTTTATTACCAAGGATTATGCAAAACTCTCACTTTTAGAAAGCGTTCTAAAAGGGTCTCGGTGCCCAAGTCCATCTCAGCACAACATTTCATCCTCAAACAAATAGTCAAGCAGAGAGGACCATTCAGACTCTTGAAGATATGCTAAGGGCGTGTGCAATTGACTTCAAGAGAAGTTGGGACGACCACTTTCCTTCTAATGAGTATGCATACAACAATAACTATCATTCTAGTATTCAGATGGCTCCATTTAAAGCTCTCTATGGTAGGAGATGTAGATCTCCGATTGGTTGGTTTGAAGTTAGTGAGGCCTCAATCATAGGTCCTGAATTAGTATTTGATGCCTTAGAGAAAGTTTAGTTGATCAGAGAGAGACTCCGGGCAGCTTAGAGCCAACAAAAGTCCTATGCAGATGTTCATAGAAAGGAAACTTAATCCCCGGTATATCAGTCCCTTTAGAATTCTTTATCTCTTCGGCAAGGTAGCTTATGAGCTTGAGTTCCCTTCAGATCTAGCCTCAGTGCATCCAGTCTTCCATGTCTCTTTGCTAAAGAAGTGCATAGGTGACCCAGTAATTGGTGTCCCTATTCAGAGCATCGACATTCAAAACAACCTATCTTATGAAGAGATTCCAGCCGAAATCTTAGATTATCCGACTCGTAGATTGAGGAACAAAGAAGTCCCTCTGGCGAAATTAGACTCATGAGGGAGCTACTTCGGAAGCATAAGCAGATATGCTACCAAATATCCTCACCTCTTCCCCACCAATTTAGATCAAGCTCAAGGTAACAATTCTTTTTAATCTTATTTAGTTTCACGTTCATGTTTCCAGTATAAACTTGGTACCTATTAATCGTTTCATACTCAGTCATGCATTCATGTGTCAGTTGTCCGTGCATCAGATATTCATGAGTTCAGTATGTTTAGCATGTCAGTCATGAGATCAAGTTGCAATTCTTTTTGTTCAGTTTAGGTTCTATTGTCTTGATCCCTTTTCAGTAAATTCTCATTTGAGGACGAATGTTTCCAAGGGGGAGATATTGTAATACCCTGCATGTTTCTAAGCTAGGAAGTGAATAAGTATTCCTACATATGAAATATCCTATCCTGTGAGTCATACTTGAGTAAATGACCTACAATGAATGTCCTAGTGATAGGATAGCTTATGATGCATTAAGCATGTTCATATGAGTCACTTAAGGTAATACAAGATAAGAGTTTTTGAATCCATCAAGTTTTAGTGGTCGATTTTGCAAGGGTCATATTTGAACGAGTATAACTCGATGTTAATGTGGTATTTTGGCTGATTTAACCCACCAAATTGTAGAGAATTGAATTAGCTTTCCAACGATACCAATTTCTCCTTAATCTAATACCCGAGCAAAAATTTATGCCCATTTTTGTGAGAGACAGTAAGGATAGGATATTGGTTAGGCGCCGCCCAACAAAACATAGGCGATTGGTTAGGCGCCGCCCAACCTATCTTAGGCAATCACTTGGGCGCCGCCTAAGTTAGTTCCAGGTGCCAAAAACACTCCGTTTTGAGTTATTTTAAGGGTAATTAAGTCTTTTAACACTCCTTACACATCCCTAAACTTAAACCTATGAAATATATAGCTTCTAAAAATATTACAACCCTATTATCATCTCAAAGCTCATCATCGAAGAGCACTAAAAGAGAAAAACAACTAGGGTCGCGTAGCAAAGCTTGAAGATTCAATTTCAAGGAAATTCGTCCGTCAATCATTAAGAATCTTCCTTCTAAGGTATGCGTGAGTTGATTCATAGACTCCTTTCATTCATGAAGCTCAAGAACCATCTTCTAAATTTTGTATTATGATGTTTATGTTGTTGGTGGTTGATGTTCATGTGGTTGGAGTTTAATGATGCCTAAGATGGGATCTTTGTATGTTTATTGTGAGAATATGGTGGTATTTAACGTATAAATATGTGAAATTGGTGGTTGAATATTTGTAATCTTGATTAATCCACCTATGCCTAAGATGTGCATGTAAGGTTTTTGTGAAAACACCTAAGGGAATAGAAATCATGCTTTTATGACATACTAAGTCCTAAATGACTATTCCATGTTCTAAGTTTATGTTCAACGTGATCCCCATGCTATTGTCTTGAATTGAAGAAGTTGTACGAGATGATTATGATATTGTTGTGATATGGAATGACCATGTTATTGAATCCATGCAAGTATATACATGTTGTGTGCATTCTCGATCATGTGATAGTTTGTTGAGAATCATTCTTATTATGGAAGCCTTACTTATGATATTGTGAATTGTGGACTCAAATCTTGTGATCAAGTCATGTCATGTGTGTCAGTTTCCTCCTATCGAGTCCTGGGGGTACTTGTACCTGAAAACTATAGTTGTGTTCTTAGAGCCATGTCATGTTTCACGATATCCGAACTCAAGCTGTGATTCCATAGACTTCAGTCAGTCATGTGACTCAGGAAAACCTCATGATCTTAGTCAGTTGTCAGATATCAGTAACATTCCGCCAGTCAATGGAATTCAGTAAGATTAAGTCATGCACATTCAATTAATCATGTCCACTCCCTCCAGATGGGAATAGATTTTAGCACCGAGTAAACCCAAGGATGGGAACTCACTCGCCAGTTCAGGGTGTGATTCTTAGTAGTCATCTTTGTGTTCCAGAACTACGTAGCTAGTGTAGGTTGAGACATCTTAACTCGTCAGATTAGGGTTGATGAGGTGGCTTAACCAGTCATTTAGGGTTCCCACCATTCTCATTGAGTACCCGCCAGATAAGGGTCACTCACAGGCTGACCTTACCCATGGGACAATATTGACACCCCTCCAGTCGGGGCAGAGATTGGACCCCAGCTTAGCTATAACGGCATACATGGGGCATGTCGGTTAAACACTACTTCCCACAGTTTTAGTATCAGTCTCAATAAAAGAACTCAGGGTGTTCTTCAGATTGTAGAATATACAGGACTATCAGATACAGTCATCGATGTTATCAGTTTTAGTATCAGTCATGACAGTTATTAGTAAACCATTTATTAGCTTATAGGTCATGCTATCACGTATTCAAGGTCCCAGTTTCTATATATGTGTGTTTGCACTCCCACGTTCATATTAGTCAGTCAGTTTTGTTCATGCATGAAACCCTTTATGTTCAGCCTACCTTCCTTGTATACTCAGTACTCCAGTTGTACTGACGCATTTATGCTATGGTTCTTTCTTTTTATGTTACAGCATAGGTTCTGAGACACGAGCTCCAACCCAGCAGTAGCAGTAGCATTCCAGTCGCAGAGACACAGTGAGTCCTCATTAATTCAAGGACAATATGATTTGATACATTTATTTATTTCTTCAGTTCAGTTTTACGGAGTTAGTTGGAGACATGTTTCTTCAAACCCTTATTCAGATAGTTTAGAGGCTTTTAGATTTATGTTCAGATTTACATTCAGACTTAGCTTTCAGATTGAGTTGTTTTGGGTATTTTCACCTACATAATTTTATTCAGTTGAACCTTATGGCCTAACATTTCTATGTATTCCGCATTATTATTTCATGATTTGCAGTACACAGGTATAGATATCATTCATGGATTAGCTTGTGGTTTCTCGGGGTCATAAGCACTGTGCAGCATTTCCGTTCAGCGAATTGGGGTGTTACATAAATCCTACTCCTATCTGAATAGACACTGAACATGACTAACTGAACTGAACTAGACTGAGTTCATTGAGTTCCGTTGACTAATGGAATACTACTGAGATTACTAAATTTTTGAGCTTTCTGAGATTACTGGGATTACTGAGTTTTTCTGAGTCTCATGACTAACTGAATTCTACTAAACATAACTTGATTGAGGATATCATGAAAACATGACACTGGCTCTAGGCACACAGCAAAATTATTGGGTTCAAGTACCCCCAGGACTCGATATAAAGAAACCAACAAGGCATGACATTCTTGAATACATGACCAATATCAACAATCTATAATACAGTAAGTTGGGGATTTCATGAAGTACATGGTTATCATAATCTTGTACATGGTAGGAATGCAAATACTCAATGTCATAATTTCATATTCTAACATCATAAGCATTCCAACAAATATCTGAATTGCATATCAATAGCATAGGAGTCATTTGAACATATGGGTAAAATATGAATCCGTCACATACGTCACAATTGAGCTATATTACATAATTTCTAGTCTCTTAGGAATTTTATCAAACACTTAGGTTGCATGAATTAAGGCATAGAATAATCATCAAATTAACATATCATAACCAACTAAAATTCATGGTTTTCAACTAACATACTAACTTATTTTCATAAAAATAGATAAAGATTCCAACTTGGGAATCATACCAGAACATCCACATGAACATAATAAACCCATAGCATGATTATCATAATCCATAGTTTAAAACTTGATTCTTGGGCTTCATGGATGAAAGGAATCCATGAATGAATAGTATGCATACTTTAGTTCTTGATTCCACGAAGATTTACGATTGAATTTTCTTGAATTTGAATCCATAATTGAGTAACCTAAATTGTTATTGAGAGAATTTTGAGAGAAGTGACTATATTTTTGTTGAATTGGGGCTAAATCCTGTGTTATAGGCTTATATAGAGGTGGGAAATACTATTCTGCCCTTAAAATAACTCAAAAACAAGGTGTTTACGCACTTAGTCCATAAGATATGTGGCGCAAAACTTGTCGCGTAGGCTAGGTTGTGCGTCGCACAACTTATGGCATAAGTTAGGTTGTGCATCACACAATTTATGGCATAACCATTCCAGTAGCCTTAGACAATTTGTTAGGTGACACACTCCACTTTGCAAAGCCATAACTTCTTGCTCGGGTATCGGATTTTTGTAAAATTGGTATCATTGGGAAGATAATTCGATCCTCTACAATTTAGTGGGTCTAAATCTTCAAAAATACCACATATATATCAAGTTATGCTCACTCATAGATGACTCTTGCAAAATAATACACTAAAACTTGATGGATTCAAAAGCTCTTAGCTTGCCTTACTCTATGTGACTCTTATGAACATGCTTAACACATCATAAGCTCTCTTCTCACTAGGATACTTATTGTAAGTCATGTACTCAAATTGAATCACAGTATAGTAGGTTTTATACGTAGGAACAATGGTTCATTTTCTAGCTTAGAAATATGCGGGGTATTACATGTACACTCATTTTTAAGGCCAAAAAGCACCACCAATTCATCCCATAACACCAAGGAACGGTTTACCATTGATGTATGGGTCCTTTGGATCATTTTTAAGGCATTACTAGAGCATTTAAATCATAGGGTTATTCATTATCTCTTCCTTGGAATCATTCATCCTCGAATGATGGGTAGGAACTTGTTGAATTTCTAAAAGTATGGAATAAAGAATGTAACCTCTTATTGGACATTTTTACTCAACAATATATACAAAGGCATAAAAAGATTTTCATGACAACCCTTAGTGAATAGTGTAAGCACAGATGTGAGATAATGATAGTTGACATAGAGATAACCTTGCACATGAGTTCTAGGGATCATAATCATCACCACATATGGTATGAGTTTATTTGGTGATCATAGGTATTGATTGGAATTGATACTAGAAATGAAATAAGGTTTCATAGGAGATAGGACAAGAGGCATTCACCACCTTACATGATACAACGGATAGACCTTAAACTTAGAGACACTACTCGCCTATGCCCCGAATAATAAATAACATACTTCATCATTTCCAACTTATAATTCTCCCATAACACCTAACCATAAGATTCTGAGTCCTACTGCATAGTACTTCCATGTTGAAGCCTAACCCAGAGTCAAAAGGTGCTAACTTAAGCTACAAGACCCTATACTTTACATCCCATTAAGAATATGACCTCACCTTATCACTATAATCTAACAACTTAGGGTCTTAATTCAGGAAGTACTAAACACATAGAACATTGGTTTGTGTTTTCATCAATCACAACATTCAATCCTATCTTTATTATACTCACTTTATGGATCTCCCCAATAAAAACAACAACTTTACTCACTCTCATAAATATTTTCATCACATCTCTATTTGCTAATTATTTCACATAACAAAACCTCATCTCTTTCTTTCCCCCTTTACCTAGAACCTTAGCCTAAGTACTCTCACAAAAAATTAACACAATATAAATATCTACTCCCTTATCTAAGACATTACTATGCTTCCATAACCACTATCGTGCTATTCTAAGGAGGTTCATTGAGGGACTAGAGCACAAGCATCAAGAATGGATGTAATGCTATTCAATTATAACATATACTTATTTAACTATTCAAGATAGGACATGCGATGTAATATGATACGGTAGGCTCGAAGTGCTTCATATGTCAAATGTCTAAATCATGAGTAGAGAGTCATTCGGGTATAAACACAATACAACATGAGTTTTTTGGGCATAGTGAGAAACATGAGTATACATATCAAGAGTTGTATAACATAAAGCTGAGACTTATGTAGTCAATGACTAAGATAAAGATTGCCACTTAGGAGCTATTGCTTCTCATTTTCAGAGCTAAAATAGTCATGAGTTAGCACAACCTTATCACTTTGTCTAATATCAATGTAAAATAAATCGGTAACATAAAGAAACATAGTTTCTTAGAACTACGCATGGCATCAAACATGGAGTTATGGATCATGAAAAATTACAACAAAGATCTTGAATACTTGAATGCTTTGGATTGCTGAGGCACATTATTGATTTTAGTTTGGAGGATGTAACATGGACATAAGTTGCATAGATAATTCAAACCTTAGGCATAGGCATGACTTGAATACATAAGGCATTGGTATAGTGAACTCTTAAATTGATGTAGGAGGAGCTTGCTTAAATAGGAATAGATTTCTCATGAATTTTCCCTGACACTTGACACCACAAAATAATTTGGGAACTACCATAATTGTTCATACCTTTATACCAAAGTCACAATCCTAGACTTGAGTACATAGACTAGGTATACATGACACTCATAGCTCAAAATCGAGTATACTGTATTCCTATAACTCAAGACTCTTATACATCTAATGATTTGGCCTTATTTCTATTTCAACACTAGAAATCATGCATATATCATAATTACACACTCCAATATCTTATAAGTCATCCACCAAAGATCTTTTCCACATCACGTCAGGCCTACTAATTTATTCCCACAAAACATGCATCATTAATCTTAAGTTATTATTCTTACCACAACAATCCGTATCTACAGTTCAAACGTATAGTCTAGAATCAAACATATACTATTAACAAAGATTGTCACATATAAAACTAGTCTATCACATTGGGATATCAACCCAAATTCCTTATTTCACAAAACTACGACCTACAAACACAATCTTGTATGACATTATTACTACACCTCAGAATCGACTATATACCTCCTCAAAATATATCTATCTATACATGTGTACATCCCAACTACCTACACGATTCTATAACCACCACTGAGGCCCTACTTATAACTTATTTAAAACACCTTGGGTTTTAACCCTTAAAAAAATTCCTGAGTTTTAGCTTCTGAACATTATACAATTTAGGGAACTAGTCTTATGATAGGGTACAGGTCAGGTCAACCTGTCATATGTTGCTCAGTATTGGGTGGTTAAGTTTTTAGAATGAGTATGACTAGGTGGGAATGAGACGTATGGTTGGTAACGGTTTGTTGGTTTGGGTTCCTTTACTTACTTTTAAACTTAGTAACTTAACTTGGATCTGAGTGTGAGCGGATCACCATGAATCATAGGGATAGGGTATGATTCATATAGTCTAAGTCATATGTTGGACAGTGTTCAACATCTCATGATTCTACTATAGGTATGGGTTAAGGGTATTAGTTGTGCAGTGGGGTACAATTTAGCTTTGGTGGACGTATGTTGGATAGTGTTGGGGTCCAAGGAAAATCCTAGGGTATGAGTGGTGGGTACCACTCATATAGAAGGGTACGATTGGTATGGGGAGGTCATTCTATCTTGTGGAGATTCTAAGAAGTTTGAGTTGGGGTAATCTGTATATTTCCCATCTTAACATCTTAAGGAGCCACAACTTATAACACTCTTGGGACATCATTTGACATAGTTTCAATCACTCAAATTCTCGTAAAACACTCTTAAATTATCTCGAATAACTTGGATCAAGGAAGGCTAGGGTTTCATCAATAGGATCAATTTGGGGCTTATAAGGGTGATTTCTCTCCATCATCTTTGTAATCTAAGGAATTTTACTCCCCCTCATTGTTAGTTCCAACAAAAGGCATATTTTATAAATTATTTTCATGGCATAAATATTTTATGGTTTGGGTTTTAGGTTATAATGGTTGCTTATGGTTTTCCTATGTCTTTTACTTATTGTTTTCATATTATTATGATGGTATGAACATTTGGTTGCATGAAAATTGTTAATTGGTACTTGGTTTTGCCTTTGAAAATACTACGCCCCCAAATATATTTGATAAAATGCCTATAAGAATGTTTGCCGACATGAGAATTAGTCATGGCGACCATATATAATACTTACGGGGTACACGGGAATCCCCTAAGTTTACTTGTACATATGTATATGGAGAATGAAGGGTACTCGGGAATCCTCTAGACCTATGGTATTTTTGGTTTGTACGCTACATGTATCAAAGCCTATTCATGGGGTTACACTGGACCAATATAGCCCATAGATATTTCTACGATGGTTAAGATAAACATACCCAGGTTAATGGTGTCAAAGGCATGCTAAACACAGTTCTCTTTCCTAGCATGGATATATACGTATGGTCGTATATGCATATGGTGTTTACTTAGTTTTAAAGGTTGGTATTATTTTATCTTTATCATGAGTACTTTCTAGTATCCACCCGCTAACCCATCTTTGAGTGGCTATATCCCCATACGATGCAGGAATTAACCATTCTAATCTTCCTACTTAGTGATCGGATTCGAGATCAGCTCAGTTGGATTGAAGTGGTTATCTTCCATATTTTGAAAGGCTTCATTTTATGTCATGATTGTTTTTACATACTTTTGGTTATTTTATTAACATTTATTTTGGCTATGGTTGAGGTCATGTACTAATTAAATATTATTTTACTTTTGGTTTAAGGATTTATTGGACTACTATGGGTTGGTATAGGCAATGTCTGAAGTGGTATCATCCTTAGTATTGGCATTGGTATTGGGGATGATACCATTTGACTGTATTTATGATTGTTCCATCCTTTTATGTTATGACTCATATTTGGTTATTGTTTTGGTTTTGGTATAGTTATTGGTTGGGTATTAAATAGTTAAATTTTCTTGGGTTGGTCATGGTTATGGATCCATCCAAGAGTCTAGAATTATACAAAAATGCTATCTTGATATATGTTTGGAATTCATCCAACTCAGGGTACGTGTTTTGAGGTTGAGTTGGGTAATGGGGGAGGTCCCCGATTCTGGTTAGACTTAGGATGCCCATTACGATAAGTCCCCTATTCGGGTTGTGTCAAGTTGGCATTAGAGCTTTTGGTTCATGGTTAATTGGGAATCCACAAAGCTGTGTTGAGTAGAGTCTCTCTTAATGGTGTGTAGCGTGCCACACTTATAAGGAAGAGGCTATAAGGTATTCAAGAATATTTCTTTTTCTTTGTGTTCTATTTTCAAGCTTGGAGTCTAAGTCCTGGAATCTTCTCTAATTTCCATTTGTTTGCTTTTCAGATCATGCTTTGATGATCTAAAGATCATGAAAACTCCCCTGTCCCAATTGGGGATGATGCTAATGGGACATGATCTTCTCATAGGATCCATACTCGATCTAGGGGTCCGGTCCCTAATTTCTCTAGAGTTTTATAGGTTTTCTATAGTACTTCTCAAGCTAATATGATGAATACTGAGTTTTGTTAGTCGATTCATATGATTTCCAAGTTGGTATCTTCTCAGGCTGAGCATGGTGCATCTGGTACTCCATCTCTTGAGGCAATAAGGGTTGGGCGGTTGATGAGGTTGAGTCCTCCTATTTTTACTATTGTTAAAGTGTAGAAGGATCCTCATGATTTTCTAGATAAGATGGAAAAGATTTTCTAGATTATGAATGCCACAAATATGAAAGAGTTGGAGTTTTCAACTTACCAGCTAAAGGATGTGGTATACCAATGGTATATAGAATGGTATAGTGCAAGGGGTGATGTTGAGGAGTCATATTTATGGGAGACTTTCGCTAGTGCATTTCTGGACAGCTTCGTTCCTCATGAGTTAAGGAACGCAAAAATAGAGGAATTTGGTAATCCAAATTAGGGAAAGATATCGGTCAAAGAGTATGACTTGAAATTTCACCAGTTGTCTAGGAATGCTCCAAAATTAGTGTCTTATATGAGGGCCAGAATAAGAAAGTTTTCTTCAGACAGTCTCGTGAGTTGATCCTTGAAAGAAAGACTGTATTACTGATCAAAAACACAGATATCTCTAGGTTGATTATTCATATGCAATAGGTGTAGGATAAAAAGATAAAGTAGAATGAGGTAGGGGAAAGGTAGGTTAAGAATTTAAGGTTCTCTGAGCAGGTTTGATAACAAAAAAGTGGTCGAGATGGAGGTAAGTGGGCAAAGAAGAAGTAGGGGACTTCTGGTTCTTTCTCCACAGCTAGTGCTCTTTACCTAAAGTAGTCGGGTAATAGGAGTCAGTAGGGTGGCAAAAACTTCAGGGAACATGAAAGGTCCAGTCGACTTTATTATGTCCTCCTTATAGGTTCTATGGTTAGCTGCATTAGGGTTTCTACAATGAGGGAAGGGACAATTATTTCAAATATTGTCAGCCAGGCCATATGCATAGAAACTGTTCGGTTTGTAAGGTTGCTTTGGGATTGAACAAGTTTCTGGTTGACTCTTTATCTGCTCATGCACCAAAAGGCACTGCTTCTGGTACAGACACAGGATGAAATCGATTATATGCACTCATTACCCAACAAGAGTCTGAGGCATCGCTTGATGTCATGAGTGGTATGTTGAAACTTTTTTCTCAGGATGTTTATTTCTTACTTGATCTGGGATCTTCTTTTTTTTATGTGACCTATTTATGACTGTGTATTTTGGTTTTTGTCCAGAGGTTATTTCAAACCCTTTTTCTATTTCTACCCTGATAGATGACTCTGTGTTTTCTAAAAGAATTTATAGGGGGTGTGTAGTATATAGTAGTAAGGAGACTTTGGTGAATTTTTATGAATTAGATATGGTGGATTTTGATATTATTCTGGGTATAGATTGGTCACACTCGTGGTACGTATCCTAAGATTATCGAACTAGTAAGGTTGTCTTTAGGTTCTCTCATGAGCCAGTTGTTGAATTGGATGGTAGTTACCTAGCTCCTAAGGGGAACTTTATATCATATCTTAGAGCTCAGATATTAATCTCCAAAAGGTGTCTCTATCATCTAGTCGGGGTAACAGACTCTAACTCGGAAGGTCTTTCTTTGCATTTGGTTCCAGTGGTAAATAAGTTTCCTGAGGTCTTTCCAGATAATATTCCCGGTGTTCCTCTGGATAGGGAGATTGAGTTTGAGATTGATTTGGTTTTGGACACTCGTCCAATATCTATTCCTTCTTATAGAATAGCTCCGACTGAGTTGTTGGAATTGAAGAAGCAACTTAAGGATATTTTGGATAAGGGTTTCATCCATCCTAGTGTGTCCCCGTGGGTGCACCAGTGTTATTTATGCATATAATAAATGGTTTCTTTCAAATATGTATTGGTTACTGGCAGTTGAATAAGGTGGAGATTAAGAACAAATATCCTTTTCCAAGAATAGATGACTTATTTGATCAGTTGTAAGGTGCCAAATTCTTTTCAAAGGTAGATCTTCAGTCTGGGTATCATCAACTTAAGATTAGGGAGGTGGGTGTCCCTAAGATAGCTTTCCAAACCTAGTATTGGGACTTTGAGTTATTAGTTATGTAGTTTGGTTTGACTAATGACCCGACAACATTCTTGGATTTTATGAATAGGGTATTCTATTCATTTCTAGATCTGTTTGTCATTGTGTTCATTGATGACATTTTGGTTTACTTTAAGAGTGAGATGTGTCATACCGATCACCTCCATGTCATATTGGAGACTCTGAAGGAGCTTTAGTTGCATGCCAAATTCTAAAAATTTGAATTCATGTTGAACGTTGTCACTTTTCTAGGATATATTATTTCTAGTGAGGGGAACATAGTGGATCCTCAAAAGTTAGTAGTGGTTAAGAAGTATCCTAGACCTACAACTCCAACTGACATTTAGATTTTCTTTGGTTTGACTGTGTATTATATGAGGTTTGTGGGACGTTTTTTGATGATAGCTACTTCACTGACTAAGCTGACTCAGAAGAAGTTACAACTCTCTTGATCGAATTCTTGTGAGGGTAGTTTCGAGAAGCTGAAGAATAAGCTAACTTCGGCTACGATTTTGACTTATCCTGAAGGTAATGAGGGGTTTGTGGTTTACTATGATGCATCCCAAGTGGGACTTAGTTGCATCCTAATGCAGCATTGTAAGGTGATTACCTATGCTTATAAGATATTAAAGGTGCATGAGAGAAACTATCCTTCTCATGATTTGGAGCTTTTAGCAGTGGTATTTGCATTGAAAATCTGGCAGCACTATTTTTATGATGTACACATGGACATCTTTTTCGATCATAAGAGTCTATAGTATGTGTTCTTAGAAAGAGCTTAATTTCAGGCAAAGGGGATGACTTGAGCTTCTCAAGGACTCTGATATGCGTCTTCACTACTATCCATGTAAGGCTAATATTGTTGTTGATGATCTTAGAAGGTTGTCCATAGAGAATTTAGCTTATGTGGATAAGGAGAGGTGGGAGTTGTGAAGGACATTCACCACTTGTCTAATCTTAGAGTTAGCCTTTTGGACTCTAGGAATGGTGGTGTATTTGTACAGGAAGTAGTTTGGTCATCTCTTGGTACAGAGATCAAGGAGAAGCAAATGCTAGATCCTGTCTTGATAAAAATCAAGGGTAATATAGGTAGGCAAAATGTAATGGTATTTGAGATCAATGGTGATGGTACCTTATGGTACCAAGGGAGGTTATGTGTTCCTGATGTAGATGGTTTGCAAGAAAGGATATTAGCTGAGGCGCATGAATTATGCTATGTTGTTCATCCTAGTTCGATGAAAATGTATGATGATCTCAAGGATATATATTGGTGGAATTGCATGTGAAGGTGTGGATAATTTTTTTGCCAAGTATTTAGTGCGTCAACAAGTGAAAGTTGAGCACATGAGGCCTGGGGGTTTGTATTAGGAGATTGAATTGCCACAATAGAAATAGGAAGTGATCAACATGGATTTCATTACTGGTCTTCCTCAGTCTCGGAACTAATTTGTTTTGGTATGGGTCATCGTGATAGGATGACAAAGATGGCTCATTTTTTGGACAGTGAGGACTTAATTTTCAGCTGAGGATTATGCAAGGTTGTATCTTCATAAGATTGTGAAGTTGTATGGGGTACCTATTTTGATATTTCTAATTGTGGTACACAATTTTCATCTCACTTTTTGCAGTCGTTTTAGAAGGGGTTGGGTAATAACGTTAGTTTGAGTACTGCTTTTCACCCGCAGACAAAATAAAGGACTATTCAGACATTGAAAGATATGCTTCAGGCAAGTGTGATTGATTATGGTGGTGATTGGGTTGGGCATCTACCTTTTGTAGAGTTTGCTTTCAATAGATATCATTCTTGCATTGGGATGGCCCGTTTTGAGCCATTATATGGTAAGAGGTATAGATCTCCTATTGGGTAGTTTGAGATTAGTGAGGCAGATATGTTTGGCCTAGGTTTTGTTTATCAAGCTATGGAGAAGGTGCAGGTGAATCGGGATAGGCTTAAGGCTACCCAAAGTTGCCAAAAGTCATATATGGATGTAAGGCATAAGGAGGTTGAGTTCGAGGCTAGGGATAGGGTGTTCCTAAAGTTATCTCCCATGAAGGGAGTAATGCGGTTCGGGAAGAAGGGGAAGCTCAGTTCTCGGTATATTGGTCCATACATGGTTATGAGAAGGGTTGGTAATGTTGCATATGAAATAGAGTTGCCTTCTAGTTTGAGCTCCATTCATCCGGTATTCCATGTCTGTATGTTGAGAAAGTGTATAGGTGATCCTTCATCAGTTGTTTCTTTGGAAGGATTGAGTATCTTGGATTCTCTATCTTTTAAAGAGATACTGGTAGAGATCTTGGAATGACAGGTTTGTCAATTGTGGAACAAGGATATATCTTCAGTTAAGGTTCTGTGGTGGAACCACAAGGTAGAGGAAGCTACTTGGGACGCGGAAGTGGACATGAATTTCAAGTATTTGTATTTGTTTTCTGCTCGGGATATTTGAGCAGATGGTATGTTCTCTTGATCACATCTTTGTTTTCTAACTTAGTTAAAGGTTGGAATAGTTATGTTGGGGTATAATTCATGCTTATAATACTTTGTCCGTATTCAAGGACGAATGATCCTAGTGAGGCAGACTGAAACACCCTGGGTTTTGACCAAAAAGAAATTCCTAAGTTTTGGTTATGTAAATCATACGATTTGGGGTACTAGTCGTGTAATGCCCTGAATCTGGTACCCAGAATGCTACATGGTGCTTATGACCTCGAAGGACCATAAGTTAACCCATGACTGATATTTGTACTTGTATACTGCATAATATACTGAATAATTTGGAAACATGAACTAAAAGGCCATAAGGTTCACATAACTGAAGTAAAACATAACATCTAAATGGGGTATAAAATACCCAAAAACAACTAAAAACACTGTCTGAACATAATAGTCTAGAAAGCCTCTAACTGATGGAACTGTCTGAGTAAGGAGTTGATGGGACATGTCCCCAACTAACTCCAACTAATAAACTAATTACTGAAATAATAAAATGATGATCATGTCCTCAAAAGATGAGGACTCACCGCTAACTCTGATAGCTGAGACTAGAATCTACTGATACTCCGGAGCTCATATCTCTGTACCTATGGTATAAGACACCATAGTACAAATGCGTCAGTACTTTGAATGTACTAGTATGCATGTGAGGTAGGCTGAATGCATGGGGTTCATATGCACGAACAATAATAATAATTGACTAACTATCATGAGCATGAGAATACATGCATGAGACATAACAAATGACACTAATACTGTGATAATATGATTACTGAATCTGAATATAATTGATAACATGAGTGACTGCATCTGACAGTCCTGAATCTGATGGAACTATCTGAGTTTAGTACTGTATATAACAGTCCTGAATTCTGAAGAACTATCTGCGTTCTTTTACTTAGACTGATACTGAGAATTTGGGAGGTAGTCATCTAACTTACATACCCCAAATAAGGCATTATAGATGAATAGGGGTCCAATCTATGCCCTGATTGGAAGAGTGTCTATACCGCGCCACTAGTAAGGACAACATGTGAGTGACCCTAATATAACAGGTAACTCTAGTGAGAATGGTGGGAACCCTTATATAGCACGCTAAGCTACCTCATCTACCCTCATATAGCAGGCTATGATGTCTCAACCTATGAGCTACATAGTTATGAAATACAAGCATTGCTTTTACGAATCACACCGTCATATAACAGGTGAGTTCCCATCCATGGGTTTGCTCGGTGCTAATTTCTACTCCCCGCTAAATAGAAACTGAACATGATTTACTGAACTTAACATGGACCGAGTTACTGAATTCCATTGACTGGTGGAATACTACTGATATCTGACAACAGACTGAGTTTATTAGATCATAGAGATTTCCTGAGTCATAAGACTGTCTGAAGTCTAAGGATCATAGCTTAACTGAGAGTATCGTAAAAACATGATATGACTCTAGGCACATAGCTAATGTTTCGGGTACAAGTATCCCCAGGACTCGATAGAAGGAAACTAACAAAGCATGACTTGCTTGAATACATAATAATCACCATAATACATTTACTGTAGCATTTTATCAAACATGTGATAGGCATAAGCTTGTAAATACATGGGGATTTCATGACAACATGCTAGTTAGGCACTTTTCCTTCATTTAGGCATTAAATCATATTGTAGGCATGATACATGTAAAAATCATTGTACAACAATTAAACATCAGGGTCACATTATAATTTCATCATTCAAGGGTTTAGTCATTGGTTTGCATAAATCTATATCTATAATAATTAAACCCACATAGAAATTATCACCAAACATAGAGTAGAATTCAACTTCTCATTTATCAACATGAACAAGAACTGCCCTGTAACACCTCAAAAAATCCAACTCAATATTAGCTCCATGTTTCAAGCTCATGCAAAGTACATCATGGTTCCTTGGTAGTTTTATGATCAATGTTGATGTGAATTAAGATCTCAAATATGTCCTAGCTATTGTGCGAATCAAAATATTCCTTACTGATTGAATTCTTGAGAAGGATATTGGTATCATCAACATCAAATGAGCATATCTCTCATTATATTATGAATTTTTGATCCCATGACCTACCAACAGATATATAATTTAATAATATTTTTGTCGATACCAAATTTGCCTAAAACGGACACCTGGTGAAGAAGTTATGGCTATTTTAAGTTTCTGCTGTAAGATGAATGCCATTTTAGTGCATGGCGTGTCGCATCGAAGGCTAAAATGGCACTCGTCAATTTCCAGAAAGCCTCCGCGATAGCCCCGCATCGCGCCAAGCTTCCAGGTCGCAATAATTGACATTTTACCAAGCTCCTCATCGCGCCGGGGCCCTAAATCGGGATAAGTTTTGTGCAGTTCTCATTTTTCATTTTAAACTCCTCAAGGGCAATATGGTAACATCCTAAAACCCTATATATACTTATTAAACACGGGATTGAAGCCCCAAAGAATCCCTCGACATTAATTTTATCAAAATTCACTCAAGAACAAGTCTAGGGTTTCCATTGGCGTTTCAAGCTTCAAGCAAATTCAACCGTAGATTCCACGAATTCTTAATCAAAGTTATGCGTAGTATTCATCTATGGATCCAATCCGTTTATAGAGCTCAAGAACCATATTTTTAAATGTTTTTTTGTAAACTTTTTGTGGTGATATAAGCATGTACATGTTGATGATTGTTGTTTAAGTTTTAAAATGATATCTAAAGATGTTTTCATGAAATATATGTGGTTGTTAGTTGAAAAACATGAACTTTAGGTGGTTTGATGTGATGCAAGTATGAAATCCACCTATTCTTTAAAGAATGCATGCAAGGTGTTTGATAAAATGCCTAGGATGCTAGAAACCCAAAATTACATAATATCTAAATGACAAGTCCATATAAGCTATACACTTCCATATGAATTTCCTTGCTATTTATGTGTTATTGTTGTGGCATGAATCATGTGTGATAATGGAAATATGAATTACATACGTGAAATGTATCCATGCTCTCCCTACCATGTTGAGATGTGAATAAATACATGAAGTATACTATCCCCTACTTATAATATTGTGAATTGTAGACTTTAATCTTGTGATCAATTTATGTCATGTGTGACAGTTTCCTTATATCGAGTCCTGGGGGTATTCGTACCCAAAAAATATAGCTTTGTGCCTAGATCCATGTCATGTACCACTATAAATCTCAGTCAAGCTATACTCTATAGAACTCAGTCAGTCATGTGACTCAGGAAACATCAGAAATCTCATGATCTCGGTTAAGTCTCAGATAATAGTACTACTCCATCAGTTAATGGATGTCAGTTATTCAGTCCATGTATAGCCAGTTGAATTATGTTCAGTCCCTTCAGATAGGAGTAGAAGTTAGCACTGAGTGAACCCAAGGATGGGAACTCACCTGCTAGTTCAGGGTGTGATTCTTAGTAGTCATCCTTGTGTTCCAGAACTACATACCCAGCATAGGTTGAGACATCTTAACCTGTCAGAATAGGGTTGATGAGGTGTCTTAATCTGTCAGTTTAGGGTCCCACCATTCTCACTTTGAGTACCTTCCAGATAAGGGTCACTCACAACTGTCCTTACCAGTGGCACGATATTTACACACCTACAGTCGAGGTAGAGATTGGACCCCAACTTAGCCATAATGGTATACATGGGGCATGTTGGTTAAAAAACTACCTCCCACAGTTTCAGTATCAGTCTCAATAAAAGAACTCAGACAGTTCTTCAAATATTAGTATATCAAGACTGTTAGATATAGTCAAATTCAGTTATAGAACGGGACTCAGAGAGTTCTACCAGATTTAGTACTGTCAGACACAGTCTCTCATGTTATTAAAACTATAGTTCCAGTTATGTATTAGCGTATTGATTTAGCTATGACGTACTCACGATCTCAGTTACTATGTATGTATGTTTGTACTCTTACTTTCATATCAGTCATTCAGTTAGCATTATTCATGCCACTAAACAATTTGCATTAGCCTACCTTACTTGTATACTCAATACTCTTGTTGTACTGACGCATTTGTGCTATGGTGCTTTATTTTGATGTTGCACCATAGGCTAGAGCCACGAGTTCCAGACCAGCAGTAGCTTTCCAGTCGCAGTGTTGCAGTGAGTCCTCATCTATCTGAGGATAATATGATTTGATTTATTCATTTATTACTTCAGTTCAGTTTTACAGAGTTAGTTGGAGACATGTTCTTTCAACTCCTTATTTAGACAGTACTTAGAGGCTTTCAGATTTAGTCAGATTTAGCTATCAGATTCAATATTCAGTTTTATATTCAGTTTTTTTGGGTATTCATTACCCCATGGATGTTACTATATCTCTTCAGTTGAACCTTATGGCCTACATGTTCAGGTTTTCTGCATATTATATGTATATTATGCAGTGTATAGGTAAAGATATCAGTCATGGGTTAGCTGTGGTCCCTCGTGGTCATGAGCATCGTGTAGTATTTCGATTCAGAAAATCGAGGCATTACAAACTTGGTATCAGAGCCTAAGGTTCAATAGATTCTTAGGAATGCTGAAAGCCACATATAGTAGAGTCTTGTGCATGGGTGTGTTGCGCGCCCATTTATGTACAGAAAGCTATGAGATGTTTTAGGAATAGTTTTCCTTCTTTCAGTATTTATTTTGTGCTAGTGAGCATAATCTCAAGTTAAACTCCCAGTCTAATCCGTTATTCTCTTGTTTCAAAATATGGCCCCAAAGAGAAGAAACCAGCCAACTCCTCAGCCTGAAGATCCTTTGGTAAAACATGTTTCTTATGCGGAGTTTAGAGCCACATTTACCATATTTTCTCAGTCTGTGGCTGCACAAAATGAAAGGCCACCAACTATTTCGACTAATCTAGTGGCAAATTCCGTAGCAACTAGGATTCGGGACTTCACCCGAATGAACCCTCCAGCTTTCCATGGGTCTTATTCTGATGGAAACCCTCAGGAGTCCATTGACCAAGTTCAGAAGGTTATTAACATCATGGGTGTTACTTTTATTCAGAGTGCTCAGTTAGACACATATCAGTTGAAAGATATGACTCACACTTGAGGGATGACGCAGGTCCCATTGGGTAGGAGGAATTTGTCATGGCTTTCTTAGACCGATTCTTTCCCCAAGATTTGAGGGAAGCCAAAGTTCTTGAGTTCATCAACCTCAGGTAGGGAAATATGATGGTAAGGAAGTATTCTCTCAGATTTACTCAGCTAGCCAGGTATGGCCCTAATGGTTGTAGAAAATAGGGCTAAGATGAGCAAGTTAGTGCCAGGGGTGAATGATAGCATAGTGAATGAGCGTAGATCTGCGATGCTGAACAGTGATAAAACCTTAGCTAAACTCATGAGCCATGCTCAGTAGATAGAGGAGCAAAAGGTTAGGACTAGAGAGAGGCAGAACAAGAGAGCAAAATCAGGTATTTTTAGTTTTGCTCAACCCAAATCAGAGGGAGAGAACCTTTCACAGTTTCATCCCAAGTTAACAGCTCCAGCTTCTTCCTCTGCTAGTGCCCCAGTGCCAAAATTCAGAGATGGCAACAGAGACAAAACGCCAAGCTCTAAATCTAAGGGTAGTGTTAGTAGTGCCCAAACAAATCCCCTTTGTCACGCTTGTGGTAAAAGCCACAAGGGCATTTGCAGAGTCGATAGTGATGTCTGTTTTGGTTATGGCAAGACAAGCTACAGGATTAGAGAGTGTACGCATTCAGGTCTTCAGGGTCATCAAATTCATTCCGCATCTTAGGCTGGTTGCCTGAGCCTGAAGGGTGCCACTTCCAATGCTACTAGTGGGCAACGCAAAAATAAAATCTATGCTCTTCAGGCCCGATAGGATCAGGAAAATTCTCCTGATGTCGTTACTGGTAGGTTACAAATTTTCCAAGTTCATGTTTATGCTTTGCTAGACCCAGGTGCATCCTTGTCTTTTGTTACTCCATACATAGTAGACAATTTTGGAATCAATCCCGAGATTTTAGCAGAGACCTTTTTAGTCTCTACCCCAGTGGCCAAAACCATCATAGCCCAGTAGGTATACAAGAACTGCCCGATTATGATATTTCAAAAATCCACGTTTGCAGATTTAGTCGAGTTAGAAATGACAGACTTTGATATCATTGTCAGTATAGATTGGCTTCATTCCTGCTATGCCACAGTCGACTACGGAAAGAGGATAGTTCAGTTTCAATTCCCGAATGAGCCTACATTAGAGTGGAAGGATAGTGTTTCAGCGTTCAGAGGTCAGCTTGTTTCTTACCTTCGGGCAAGGAAAATGATTTCTAAGGGGTGTGTGTATCATCTCATGCATGTTAAAGATTCCAGTTCTGAATCTCCCAGTCTCTAATCAGTCCTAGTGGTTAGTAAATATTCAGATGTCTTTCTAGAAGATCTTCCAGGCATTCCTCCTAAAAGGGAAATAGACTTCGGCTAAGACCTTCTCCCAGATACTCAGCCTATCTCTATCCCACCATATAGAATGGCACCAGCAGAACTTATAGGACTGAAAGATCAGTTAAAGGATATCTTAGATAAGGGATTCATCAGGCCTAGTGTATCCATATGGGGTGCGCCAGTCTTATTCGTGCACAAGAAAGACGGTTCTCTCAGGATGTATATTGATTACCGTTAGCTTAACAAAGTTACAGTCAAGAATAGGTATCCACTTCCCCGAATAGATGATCTATTTGACCAACTTTAGGGTGCCAGTTATTTCTCAAAGATAGACCTCAGATCAGGCTATCATCATCTTAGAGTTAGAGAATGTGACATCCTAAAGACTTATTTCCATACTCAGTATGGTCACTTCGAATTTCTAGTCATGTCCTTTGGTCTAACCAATGCCCATGCAACTTTTATGGACTTGATGAACCGTGTGTTCAAGCAGTACTTGATCATGTTTGTCATAGTCTTTATAGATGATATTCTGGTTTATTCTTGCACTGAGCATGATCATTCAGACCATCTCAAAATTAATCTTCAGACCCTTAGAAATTATAAGCTATTTGCCAAGTTCAATAAGTGCGAGTCTGGCTAAGATCAGTAGCATTCCTTGGCCATATTATTTCCGGTGAGGGAATTAGAGTAGATCCTCAGAAAACCAAAGTGGTAAGAAACTGGCCCAGACCCGTATCTCCAATAGATATTAGGAGTTTCTTGGGTCTGGCTGGATATAATAGATGTTTTTCCAAGGGATTTTCTTCTATTGCATCTCTTATGTCCAGATTGACTCAGAAAAAGGTAAAGTTTTAGTGGTCAGATTCATGTGAGAAGATTTTTCAAGAATTGAAGACTCGACTCACTACAACTACAGTTTTAGCTCTTCCAGATGGTTCAGATGGGTTTGTAGTATATTGTGATGCATCCAGAGTGGATTTAGGTTGTGTCCTCATGCAGCATGGTAAGGTCATCCTCCAGACAGTTAAAGCCCTATGAGAAGAATTATCCTACTCATGATCTTGAGTTAGCAGTCGTAGTTTTTGCCTTGAAGATTTGGAGGCATTATCTTTACGGAGTTCATGTAGACGTCTTAACAGATCATAAGAGTCTCCAGTATGTCTTTTCTTAAAAAGATCTCAATCTTCATCAGAGAAGATGGTTAGATCTCTTGAAGGACTATGATATCAGTGTCCTTTATCATCCTGGCAAGGCCAATGTTTTGGCTGATGCTCTCAGTATACTCTCCATGGGCGGTATTTCTCACGTTAAGGATAGCAAGAAAAAGATAGCTCAATAAATCCATCAGCTTGCTAGACTAGGCATTTTTTAGTCGACTCTTCAGAGGGTGGTGTATATGTTCAGAGTATTTCAGAGTCATCTCTAGTTTCCGAGGTAAAAGAAAAGAAAGACATGGATCCTAGCCTTGTCAAGCTGAAAAAGTCAGTTTAGAATTTGAAAGTTTAGATTTTCTCCCAAGGAGGAGATGTTGTTCTTCATTGTCAGGGTCGTTTGTGCATTCTAGATGTAGATGACTTGAGGCAACTATTTCTTGCATAAGGGCATGGTGCGCGATACTCCATTCATCCAGGGGCCACTAAGATGTGCCGCAATTTGCGAGAGATCTATTGGTGGAGTGGGAGAAGAGTGATGTAGTAGAGTTTGTGGCTAAGTGCTCTACATGTCAGTATGTTAAGATAGAGCATCAAAAACCTAGTGGTTCCATGAAGGAGTTAACCATTCCTACTTAGAAATGGGAAGAAGTGAACATGGACTTCATGACGAGTTTGCCTAGAACTCGTCATCAACATGATTCAATTTGGGTCATTATAGATAGAATGATCAAGTCAGCCCATTTCCTTCCAGTACGTACCTCCTATTCAGCAAAAGATTTTTCCAAACTCTACATTAGGGAGTTGGTCAGATTACACGGTGTTCCCTCATCTATCATCTCAGACAGAGGTACCCAGTTCAACTCTTACTTCTGGAAAGAATTCCAAAAGGGTCTCGGTACCCATGTTCATCTCAGTATAGCATTTCATCCTCAGAAAGATGGTCAAGCAGAAAGGACTATTCAGACCATTGAAGATATTCTAAGGGCATGTGCAATTGATTTCAGGAGAAGTTGGCATGAACACTTGGCCTTGATTGAGTTTGCATACAAAAATAGCTATCATTCTAGTATTCAGATGGCTCCATTTAAAGCTCTCTATGGTAGGAGATGTAGATCTCCGATCGGTTGGTTCGAAGTTAGTGAGGCCTCAATCATAGGTCTTGAATTAGTATTCGATGCCTTAGAGAAAGTTCAGTTGATCAGAGAGAGACTCTGGGATGCTCAGATATGACAGAAGTCTTATGCAGATGTTCGTAGGAAGGATCTCGAGTTTGAGGTCAATGACAATGTCTATCTTAAGATCTCTCCCATGAAGAGAGTGAAGAGGTTCGGCAAGAAAGGGAAACTCAGTCCCCGATATATCGGTCCCTTCAGGATTCTCAGTCGCTTTGAAAAGGTAGCTTATGAACTAGAATTGCCTTCAGTTCTTGCCACAGTTTATCCAGTCTTCCATGTCTCTTTGCTCAAGAAGTGCATAGGTGACCCAGCAGTTGTAGTCCCTGTTAAGAGAATTGACATTCAAAACAACCTCTCTTATGAAGAGATTCCAGTTGAAATCTTAGACAATCAGACTCGTCGATTGAGGAACAAAGAAGTCCCTCTAGTTAAGGTTCTTTGGAGAAATCACTCTCATAAGGGAGATACTTGGGAAACACAAACAGATATGCGTACCAAGTATCCTCACCTCTTCCCCACAAATTCAGATCAAGATCAAGGTAACAGTTATCCTTAAGCTTATTCAGTTTTATATTCATGTCCCCAGTTTTAATTATGTATCTATTACCACTGTATACTCAGTCATGCATTTATGTTTAGTTCAATTATAAGGTCATGCATCAGATATACATTCTCATCTTGAGAAGCTCAGTTCATCAGATTGCTCAGTTATGCATCTATTTACCATACATGAGATCATGTTTCAGTCCTTCATGTTCAGTATATGTTCGGCTTGTCTTATTCTTCCCTCTCAATTAAGTCTCATTCGAGGACGAATGTTCCCAAGAGGGAGATATTGTAATACCCCAAAAAATCAAACTCAGTATTAGCTCCATGTTCCAAGCTCATACATAGTACATCATGGTTCCTTGGTAGTTTTATGATCAAGGTTGATGTGAATTAAGGTCTCAAATATGTTCTAGCTATTGTGCGAATCAAAACATTCCTTACCGATTGAATTCTTGAGAAGGATATTGGTATCATCAACTTCAAATGAGCATATCTCTCATTATACTATGAATTTTTGATTCCATGACCTACCAATGGATATATAATTTAATAATATTTCTGTCGATACCGAATTCTCCTAAAACGGACACCCGGTGAAGAAGTTATGGTTATATTAAGTTTCTACTGTAAGATGAATGTCATTTCAGTGCGTGGCGTATTGCGCCTGAGGACAAAATGGCACTCGTCAATTTCCAGAAAGCCTCTGCAATAGCCCCACTTTATGCCAAGCTTCCTGGTCATAATAATTGGCATTTTACCAAGCTCTGCATCGCATCGGGGCCCTAAATCGGGATAAATTTTGCATAGTTTTCAGTTTTCATTTAAACTCCTCAAGGGCAACATGGTAACTTCCCAAAACCCTATATATACTCTTTAAACATGTGATTGAAGCCCCAAAGCATCCCTTCACATTAATTTTATCAAAATTCACTCAATAACAGTCAAGAACAAGTCTAGGGTTTCCATTGGGGTTTCATGCTTCAAGCAAATTCAACCGTATATTCCATGAATTCTTAATCTAAGATATGCGTAGTGTTCATCTATGGATCCAATCCATTCATAGAGCTCAAGAACCAAGTTTTTAAATTTTATTTTGTAAACTTTTTGTGGTGATATAAGCATGTACATGATGATTGTTGTTTAAGTTTCAAAATGATATCTAAAGATGTTTTCGTGAAATATATGTGATTGTTAGTTGAAAAACACAAACTTTAGGTGGTTTGATGTGCTGCAAGTATGAAATCTACCTATGCTTTAAAGAATGCATACAAGGTGTTTGATAAAATGCCTAGTATGCTAGAAACCCATAATTACATGATTCCATGATATCTAAATGACAAGTCCATATTAGTTATACACTTCCATATGAATTTCCATGCTATTTATATGTTGTTGTTGTTGTTGTTGTGGAATGAAGCATGTTTGATAGTGGAAATATGAATTATATACACGAAATGTATCCATGCTCTCCCTACCATGTTGAGATGTGAATAAATACATGAATTATACTATCCCCTACTTATAATATTGTGAATTGTGGACTCTAATCTTGTGATCAAGTCATTTCATGTGTGCTAGTTTCATTCTATCGAGTCCTAGGGGTATTCGTACCCAAAAATATAGCTTTGTGCCTAGAGCCACGTCATGTGCCATTATAAATTTCAATCAAGCTATACTCTATAGAACTCAATCAGTCATGTGACTCAGGAAACATCAGAAATCTCATGATCTCAGTTAACTCTTAGATAATAGTACTACTCTATCAGTCAACGGACATCAGTTATTCAGTCCATGTACAGCCAGTTGAATCATGTTCAGTCCCTCCAGATAGGAGTAGAAGTTAGCTTTAAGTGAACCCAAGGATGGGAACTCACCTGCTAGTTCAGGGTGTGATTCTTAGCAGTCATCCTTGTGTTCCAGAAATACGTAGCCAGCATAGGTTGAGACATCTTAACCTGTCAGGTTAGGGTTGATGAGGTGGCTTAACCTGTCAGTTTAGGGTCCCACCGTTCTTATTTTGAGTACCTGTTAGATAAGGGTCACTCATAAGTGTCCTTACCAGTGGAGCGGTATTGACACCCCTCCAGTCGGGGCAGAGATTGGACCCCAGCTTAGCCATAATAGTATACATGAGGCATGTCGGTTAAACAACTACCTCTCATAGTTTCAGTATCAGTCTCAGTAAAAGAATTCAGATAGTTTTTCAGATATCAGTATACCAGGACTATTAGATACAGTCAAATTCAGTTATAGCATGGGACTCTAAGAGTTCTACCAGATTCAAGACTGTCAGACATAGTCACTCATGTTATCAGAACTACAGTTCCATTTATGTATTAGCGTACAGATTTATCTACAACGTACTCACGATCTTAGTTGCTATTTATATATGTTTGTACTCTTACGTTCATTTAAGTCAGTCATTTAGCATTATTTATGCATATAAACCCTTTGCATTAGCCAACCTCACTAGTATACTAAGTACTCCAGTTGTACTGATGCATTTGCGCTATGGTGCTTTCTTTTCATGTTACACCATTAGTCCAGATCCACGAGTTCCATACCAACAGTATCTTTCCAGTTACAGTGTTGCAGTGAGTCCTCATCCATCCGAGGATAATATGATTTGATTTATTCATTTATTACTTCAGTTCAGTTTTATGGAGTTAGTTGGAGACATATTCCTTCAACTCCTTATTCAGATAGTACTTAGAAGCTTTTAGATTTAGTTAGATTTATCTATCAGATTTAGTATTCAGTTTTATATTTAGTGGTTTTGGGTATTCATTACCCCATGGATGTTACTGTATCCCTTTAGTTGACCCTTATGACCTACATGTTCAGGTAATTCGCGTATTATATGTATATTATGCAGTGTACAGGTACAAATATCAGTCATGGATTAGCTTGTGGTCCCTCGAGGTCATGACTACCGCTAGCATTCTAATTCAGAAAATCGGGGCATTACAAGCCCAATCATGAAATCATAAAGAAAATCCATAACTTGAAATTGGAAAAGGAATTCTTGGACTTCATAGATGAAAGGAGTCCATAAATGAACACTATGCATACCTTAGTTCATGATTTTGTGAAGATTGACGGTGAAACTTTCTTGAAATTGGATCTTCTATGAAAACCCTAGCTTGTTCTTGAGAGAAACTGGAGAGAAACTAGTATATTTTGGGTGAAAATATGCTGAATCATGTGTTAAAGGGCTTAAATATGGGTGGGAAATTGACCCTTTTAACCCTGGATGCATCATTTAATTTTAGTAATAATTTCCAGAATTGGACCCCTATCACGACGCGGCGCTATCGCTCCATGTCACTGGAATTTGACAATTGGTAAATTGAGGGATGGCGTGACACAGGGCCATCGTGTTGTCACTGTCTTTGTGACCTAGAACTTTGGCGTGACACGAGGGAAATCGTGCTAAGACACTGGGAAACGAAAAATTCTAAATTTAGACCTTGGAACGACGTGCCATAATCACATACCCCTACTGGACTTTGCCAAATGCCATTTCCTCTTTTGGCGTGGTGCGCCACTGACTAATATGACATTGTTTTATGATGGGAACTTGAAATAGTCGTAACTTTTGATCCGGTTATCGGATTTGGATGAATCTTATATCGATGGAAAGCTTATTGAATTTTCCACATAAAATGGGAAAATATTGAAAATTACTCATGGAATAACCATCATTAAATTTAGAAGCTAATAATAGACATTCTTGAGATGAAATTAGCTAGGAAAAAGTATGAGGTTTTACAATATCTCCCTTTTGAGAACATTCATCCTCAAATAAGACTGAGTGAGAAGGGAGAAAAGAAAAGTGACGTACATACTGAATATGAATAACTGGAACATGATCTTATGACATGACTAACAAGCTAAACATATAATACTGAACATGCATATCTGATGCATGTGTAACTGATTCATGAAAGCATGACTGAGTGTTTTGAAGAACTAAGTTTCTCACAATAAGAATGTTTGTCTGATGCAGAATTACATAACTACACTGATACATGAGTGCATGACTGAATAGTCTAATGGAAACATGAGCATGAAACAACATACCAAGTTTGTGATGAACACTGAACATAGAGATTAGTAAGCTTAAGGAGAACTGTTGTCTTGAGCTTGATCTGAGTTGGCGAAGAAGAGGAGAAGATACTTGGTATACATGTCTGCCTCTACCTCCGAACTAGCTCCCTCGATGGACTGATTTTGCCAGTAAAGCTTAACTAGAGGGACTTCTTTGTTCCTCAATCTATGAGTTTGATAGTCTAGGATTTCGATTGGAATATCCTCATAAGAGAGACTGTTCTGAACATCAATGCTCTGAATAGGTACTACAACTGCTGGGTAACCTATGCACTTCTTAAGTAAAGAGACATGGAGGTCTAGATGAACTAAAGATAGATCTGAAGGCAATTCAAGCTTATAAGCTACCTTGCTGAATTAACTGAGAATCTTGAAAGGATCGATATATCGGGCATTGAGTTTCCCTTTCTTGTTGAACCGCTTCACTCCCTTCATGGGAGAGATCTTTAGATAGACATAGTCAACAATCTCGAACTCGAGATCTTTTCTACTAATATATACATAACACTTCTATCGGCTCTGAGCAGCCTGGAGTTTTTCTCTGATCAACTGGACTTTCTCTAAGGTGTCAATACCAAGTTAGGCCCTATAACTAAGGCCTCACTAACTTCCAACAAACCAATTGGATATCTACATCTCCTACCATAGAGAGCTTCGAATGAATCCATGTGAATACTGGAATGACAGCTGTTGTTGTATGCAAACTCAATCAAAGGCAAGTGGTCATCCCAACTAACCTTTAATTTAATTTCACACACCCTTAGCATATATTCTAAAGTCTGAATGCTCATTTCTTCTTGACCATCTGTCTGAGGATGGAAGGCTGTACTGAGATGAACTTGGCTACCAAGACCCTTTTGGAATGCTTTCCAAAAATGAGAGGTAAATTGGGTACCTCTGTCTGAGATAACAGATAGTGGAACACTGTGCAATCTGACTAAATGCCTAGTATAGTGTTTGGTATCATCCTCGACTAAATAAGAGGTATGGACTAGAAGAAAATGGGCTGATTTGTTCATTCTATCTATAATGACCCAGACTGAATCATGCTGATGACGAGTTCAAGGCAAACCCATCACGAAGTCCATGCTCAATTTTTCCCACTTCCAAGTAGGAATAATAAACTCTTGCATAGGACCACTAGGCTTCTGATGCTCTATATTAACCTGCTGACAAGTAGAGTACTTAGCCCCAAACTCTGTAACATCTCTTTTCATCCCACTCCACCAATAGACTTCCCGTAAATCACGATACATCTTTGTTCCCCTGGATGAATAGAGTAGCGTGCACCATGCACTTCTATAAGAATTCATTGCCTTAAGTCATCTGTACCTGGAACACAGAGATGACCCAGAGAATGCAAAACACCATCTCCCCCTTAGGAATAAACCTTTACTTTATGATCCTGAACTGACTCTTTCAACTTGACAAGGCTGGGCTCTCTATTTTGTTTTTCTTTCACCTCTAAAACTAGAGATAATTCTGAACTACTCTGAAACCATATATCACTCTCATATGTATCGACTAAGTGAATTCCTAGTCTGGCAAGATGATGGACTTCCTGAGCTAACTTCTTCTTACTGTCCTTAACATGAGAAACACTACCCATGGATAGTCTATTGAGAGCGTCGGCCACTACATTGGCCTTGCCCAGATGATAAAGGACACACATGTCATATTCTTTCAAGAGCTCTAACCACCTTCTCTGAAGAAGATTGAGATCTTTCTAAGAAAAGACATACTGAAGACTTTTATGATCAGTGAACATATCTACGTGAACACCGTATAGATAATGCCTCTAAATCTTTAAGGCAAAGACTACGGCTATTAACTCAAGATCATGAGTAGGATAATTCCTCTCATGGGGCTTAATCTGTCTGGAGGCATAGTCTATGACCTTACCATGTTGTATAAGGACACAACCTAAACCTACTCTAGATGCATCACAACACACTACAAACCCATCTAGACCATCTAGAAGAGCCAATATTGGAGATGAGGTAAGTTGAGTCTTCAACTCCTAAAAACTCTTCTCGCAAGGATCTGACCACTGAAACTTGACTTTCTTCTAAGTCAATCTGGACATAGGGCATGAAATAGAAGAAAATCCCTCAACAAACCATCTGTAATAACCATCAAAACCTAAGAAACTCCTAATATCTAATGGAGAGATAGGATGAGGCCAGTTTATTATTGCTTTAATTTTTTTAGGATCCACTCTAATGCCATCACCGAAAATGATATGACCAAGGAATGCTACTGACCTTAGCCAAAATTTTTACTTACTAAATTTGGTGAATAGATAATGATCTCTGAGAGTCTGATGTACTATTCTGAGATGGTCTGTATGATTACACTCACTGTGGGAATAGACCAGAATATCATCTATGAAGACTATGATGAACATATCCAAGTACTGCTTGAACACACGGTTCATCAAGTCCATAAAATCTGTGGGGGCATTGGTAAGACCAAAGGATATAACTAAGAATTCAAAATGACCATACTGAGTATGAAAAGCTATTTTCGGAATGTCACATTCTCTAACTCTGAGCTAATGATAGCCGAATCTGAGGTCTATCTTAGAGAAATAACTAGCACCTTGAAATCGGTCAAACAAGTCATCAATTCTGGGAAGAGGATACTTGTTCTTGACTGTGACATTATTGTGTTAACGATAGTCTACACACATCCTAAGAGAACCATCTTTATTGCACACTAATAATATTGGAGTACCCCACGGGGAAATGCTGGGCCAGATGAATCCCTTATCTAAGAGATCATTTAATTGATCTGTCAGGTTTTTAAGTTTTGCTGGTGTCATTCTGTATGGCAGAATAGATATAGGCTGAGTATCTGGAAAAAGGTCAATGCCGAAGTCTATTTCTCTTTCGGGAGGATTTCCTGGAAGATCTTTGGGAAAGACATCTGAATATTCACCTACAACTGGAACTGACTCAAGGTTGGGAGTTTCAAAACTAGTGTCCTTAACTCGAAAAAGATGATAGACAAATCCTTTAGATATCATTTTCCATTCTCAAAGGTAGGAAAAAAGCTGACCTATGAACGTGGAAGTACTACCCTTCCACTCAAGGATAGGTTCATTTGGAAACTAAAACTGGACCATTCTATTTTTGCAGTAGACTGTGGTAAAGCAGGAATGAAGCCAATCCATGTCAAGAATGATATCAAAATCAGCCATCTCTAATTCAACTAAGTCTACTGAAGTAACTTTCTGAGATATCATAACCGGAAGGTTCCTGTATAACCACTAGGCTATGACGGTTTTACCCACTGGTGTAGAGACTGAAAAGGGCTCTGCTAGAATTTCAGGATTGACTCCAAAATTAACTGCTATATAAGGAGTGACAAAAGACAATGAAGCTTCTAGATCTAGTAAAGTATAAACATGTACATGAAAGATCTATAATGTATGAGTAACCACATCAGGAGAATTTTCCTAATCTTATTAGGACTGAAGAGTATAGAGATGATTTGGGCATTGCCCACTAGTAGCACTAGAGGTTGAACCCTACTAATTTAGGCAACCAAACTGAGCTGAGGAGTGATTCTGTTGACCCTAAGGACCTGGATGAGGGTATTCTCCGACTCTGTGGCCTGGCTTGCCATATCTAAAACAAATAGCACTGCCAGCTTTGCAAATTCCCTAATGGTGCTTACCATAAGTCTGGCAAAGAGGATAGGTACAAGAACTGCTAACACTGCCCTTGGACTTAGAGCCTAGCGCTCTATCTTTGTTACCCTCTCTGAACTTATGAACTGGAGCACTGACTAAAGAAGGAGCTGGAACTAATGAATTAGGATGAAACTGAGAATGATTTCCTTCTTTTGACTTAGGCTGAGCAAAGTTGAAAATACCTGTATTTGCTCTCTTATTCTGCTTCTCCCTCATCTTAATCTTCTGTTCCTCTACCTGTTGAGCATGAGTGATAAGCCTGGACAGAGTCACAAAACTATTTAGCATGGTGGATCTACACTCATTAACCACCATATCATTTACCCCTGAAACAAATGTACTCATCCTTGCCTTGCTATCTGTAACCACATGAGGGGTATATTTAGATAATTGAATAAACGTAAAAGAATACTCTTTCACTATCATGTTGCCCTACCTGAGGTTGATAAATTCTAGAACCTTAGCTTCTCTAAGCTCTAGGGGAAAGAATCTATCAAGGAACTCTGAAGCAAACTCCTCCCACTAAACTGACCCTGCATCATTTGCTCTCTCTGACTTCTACTGCTTAGACCAAGTGTGAGCAAAATCCTTCAACTAATATGCAGAAGCTCAGCACTCCTAGCTGTGGCTGTATTAGCCACTGGGTTGGTCAAAATGACTACTGGTCATTTATTCTGAGCGCTAACTGACTAAGCAAGAATAGTGAATACGACCCTAAACTCCGTATGAGAAATATGATCACCCAAAGGATCTTCGGGCTAAGGGGATGACTGATTTTTATTTCTTCTTTTAGGAGGCATATTCTGTAGAAGAAAAAGGGAAAAAGATTAGATAAAGAGATTGACTTGAGATTATGCTCACTGGCATGACATGAATACCAAAAGAAGGGAAATTGTTCATAAAAAATCTTATAGCCTCCTGTACATAAATGTGGTGCGCAATACACCCATACACAAGACTCTACTAGATGCGGATTTTAGGCTTCCTAGGACTCTATTGAACCTTAGGCTTTGATACCAAGTTTAGGCCCCAAATCTGGTACCCAAAACACTACACAATGCTCATGACCTTGAAGGACCACAAACTAACTCATGACTGATATCTGTACCTATATACTACATAATATACTGAATAATTTAGAAATATAAACCGAAAGGCCATAAGGTTCACATAACTGAAGTAAAACATAACATCAAAATAGGGTATGAAATACCCCAAAACAACTAAAATAATAGTATAAACATAACAGTTTGGAAAGCCTCTAACTGATAGAACTATTTGAGTAAGGATTTGGTTGGATATGTCCCCAACTAACTCTAACTAATAAACTAATTATTGAGATAATAAAATAATGATCATGTCCTCGAATTATGAGGACTCACTGCTAACTCGAACAGCTGAGATTAGAATCTACTAATGCTCTAGAACTTATACCTCTGCACCTATGGTATAAGACACCATAGCGCAAATGCGTCAGTACTTTGAATATACAGGTATGCATATGAGGTAGGCTGAATGCATGGGGTTTATATGCATGGAAAATAATAATAATTGACTAACTATCATGAGTGTGAGAATACCTGTATAAGACATAACAACTGACACTAATACTGTGATAATATTATTACTGAATCTAAATATAATTGATAACATGAGTGACAGTAGCTGACAGTCCTAAATCTGATAAAACTATCTGAGTTCTGTATTATATTGAATTGGCTGTATCTGATAGTCCTGAATTCTAAAGAAATATCTAAGTTCTTTTACTAAGACTAATACTGAGATAGTAGAAGGTAGTCATCTAACTGATATACCCCAAATAACATATTATAGCTGAATTAGGGTCCAATCTATGCCTTGATTGGAAGGGTGACAATACTGCACAATTGGGAAGGACAACATATGAGTGACACTAATATAACAGGTAACTCTAGCGATAATGGTGGGAAAACTCATATAGTAGGCTAAGGTATCTCATCTACCCTCATATAGCAGGCTATGATGTCTCAACCTATGCTGGCTACATAGTTCTAGAATGCAAGGATTGCTTCTAAGAATCACACCTTCATATAACAGGTGAGTTCTCATCCTTAAGTTCACTCGGTGCTAATTCCTACTCCCCTATGAATAGACATTGAACATAATTTACTTAACTAAACATGGACAGAGTTACTAAATTCTATTGACTGATGGAATACTACTAATATCTAACAACTGATTGAGTTCATGAGATCATTAAGATTTCCTAAGTCATAAGACTGTCTGAAGTCTAAGGATCATAGCTTGACTGAGAGTATCATGAAAACATGATATGACTCTAGGGACACAACTAATGTTTCGGGTACAAGTACCCCCAGGACTAGATAGAAGGAAATTGACAAAGCATGACTTGCTTGAATACATAATAATCACCATAATACATTTACTAAAGCATTTCATCAAACATGTGATAGGCATAAGCTTTTACATACATGGGGATTTGATGAGGACGTTCTAGTTAAGCACTTTGCTTAATTTAGGCATTAAATCAAACGTATTGTAGGCATGGTACATGTAAACATCATTGTACAACAATTAAACATCATGGTCACATTCTAATTTCATTATTCAAGGGTTTAGTCATAGGTTTGAATGAATCTATATTTATAATAATTAAAACCACATAGAAATTATCACCCAACATGGAGTAGAATTCAATTTCTCATTTACCAACATGAAAAAGAACAACCCAATCATGAAATCATAAAGAACATCCATAACTTGAAGTTGGAAAAGGGATTCTTGGTCTTCATGGATGAAAGGAGTTCATGAATGAACACTATTTATACCTTAGTTCATGATTTCGTGAAGATTGACGGTGAAGCTTTCTTGAAATTGGATCTTCTATGAAAACCCTACCTTGTTCTTGACAGAAACTTGAGAGAAACTAGTATATTTTAGGAGAAAAGTGGTTGAATCATGTGTTAAAGGACTTAAATAGGGGTGGAAAATTGACCCTTTTAACCCTGGACGTGTTATTTAATTTCAGTAAAAATTTCCCGAATTGGACCCCTGGCGCAATGCGACGCTATCATGCCGTGTCACTGGAATTTGACAATTGGGAAATTAAGGGATGGTGCTACGCAGGGCCATCGCATTGTCACTTCCTTTATGACCTAAAACTTTGGTATGATACAAGGGAAATTGTGCATCCCTACTAGAATTTTCCAAATGGCATTTCCTCTTGTGGCGCAGCGCGCCACTGAGTAATATGGGGCTTTTTTATGACTAAAACTTGAAATAGTCGTAACTTCTAACCCAATTATCGGATTCGGATGAATCTTATATCAATGAAAAGCTTATTGAATTTCCCATATGAAAAAAGGGAAAATCATGAAAATTCATCATGGAATAAGCATAATTTAATTTAGAAGCTAATACTAGACATTCTTAAGATGAAATTAGCTAGGAAAAAGTATAGGGTATTACAAGTCATATGATGAGGTATGGGTTAGGTGACCTAGTTGTATATTGTATCGTAATTGGTGGTTGAGTTTCTAGAATGGGTATGACTTGGTAGGTATAAGTCATATGGTTGGTGATGGGTTGTTGGTTTAGGTCTTCCTTCACTTACTCAAAAACTTAGTAACTTAACTTGGATCTAAGTGTGAGTGGCTCACCATGAGTCATAAAGATAGGGTACAAGTCGTATAGTCTCACTCATATATTGGACAATTTTCAACCCTTCATAATTCTATTATGGGTATGGGTTAAGGGTACAAGTTATACGAATACGAACGGTTTGGTTTGGGTGGTCGTACATTGGACAGTGTTAGGATCTAAAGGGATGCCTAGGGTAAGAGTGGTGGATACCACTTGTATGGGGTGTTTGTACCATCCTATTGGGATTTTAAGCAGTTTAATTTGGGGTAATCTGGACATTTCCCCTCTTAACCTCTTAAGGCCCCATAACTTATAACATTCTTGGGACATTATTTAAGCTAGTTGTAATCACTCAAAACTCATTTTAAAATACTCTGAAATTCTCTCAAGGCTCTTGGTTAAAGAAAGGCTAGGGTTTCATTAATAGGATCAATGCGGGGCTTACTAGGGTGATTTCTCTCCATTTTCTTCATAATCTAAGGCATGTTACTTCTCCCTCATTGTTAGTTCTAACAAAAGGCATATTTTATGAATTGTTTTCATGGCATAAATGTTGTATGGTTTGAGTTTTGAAATATATCTTGGGGTTATTGGCTATAATGGTTGGTTATGGTTTTCCATGTCTTTTACTTATGGTTTTCATATTATTATGATCGTTTGAACATTTGGTTACATGGGAATGGTTAATTGGTACTTGGTATTGTCTTTGGAAATACTATTCCCCCAACATGTTTGATAAAATTCCTTTGAGAATGTTTTTGGTTAAATTGTTAGAGTATCATTGAACTATGCATGGTATGACTTGGTAATAGAACCTTAAATGGTATAAATGGTTGGTAATGGTTAAATGGTAAGGTGTTGGTGGTTATAGTTAATATAATTGAAAGCTTTATGGGGTACAAGGGAATTCCCTAAGCAAACATAATAATGATCACTTGTGAGGTAAATGGGATTCCCCCAAGTCTATTTAATAATGTAATCTATAGGTACATTTGAATATCTTATCCTTAAAAATATTGGCTAAGGACATTTCCTACAATCTATAGTCGGTATGATGATACCACTACTTGTATCCTTGATTAATAATAAATGGAATAGTGGTTTAGTTATGTGATAAAGGTTTTAATTGGGCAATAATTGCGGAGTGTGATAGCTAATCGTGAAGGTGTGAGTCCAATGGGCGAACACTGGAAACTTATGTTTGCCGACATAAAGATTGGTCATGGCAACCATATATGATACTTATGAGTTACACGGGAATCCCCTAAGCACAATTGTACGTATGTATCATGGAAAGCAAAGGGTACTCGAGAATCCCATACTCCTATGGTATCTCTGGTTCATATGGCTACACGGATCGATGCCCATTCAAGGGTTTACACTGGACCCATATAGCCCTTGGGTGGTTCTAAGATTGTTAAGCTACACATACCTAGGTTGATGGTTTTAAAAGCATGATAAACCTAGTTCCCTTTCCCGGCATAGATTATATGTATATATGGTTGTATATGCACATGGTTGTTTACTTGGTTTTAAAGGATGGTATTATTTTATCCTTATACTTAGTACTTTCTAGCATTCACCCACTAACCCATCTTTGGGCTTCTATATCCCCATGTGATGTAGGAACTGACTATTCTACTCCTCTTGCTTAGTCATTAAATTAGGATTAGATCGGTTGGATTGAAATGGTGAGATTCCATATTTCAGAAGGTTTTATTTCATGTCATGGATGTTTTTACATACTTTGGTTATTTCATAGACATTGGTTTTAGTTATGGTTAGGGGCATGTCCAAACCAGATATTTTTTTACTTTTGATTAGAGGCTTTGTGGGACTACTATAGGTTGGTATGGGCGGTGTCAGCAGTGGTTTCAGCCTTAGTATTGGCATTGGTATTGGGGCTGATACTATTTAATTGTATTTATGATTGTTCCATCCTTTTATGTTATGGACTTGTATTTGGTTATTATTTTGGTTTTGTTATGGTTATTGGTTGGGTATTGGATGGTTGGACTTGCTTGGGTTGGACATGTTCATGAACCCATCCCAGAGTCTGGAATTGTACAAAAACTCTATCTTGATATATGTTCAATTTCACCTAACTCAGTGTACGTATTTGGAGATTGGGTTGGGTGCTGGGGGTGGTCCCTTGTCCTAGTTAGACTTAGGATGCCCATTATGACAAGTCCCCGATTTGATTCATGTCATTATTAGCTAATCTATTCATTTTGAAATCACAACCTATAAATGATTTATAGAACCATTATAACTATCCATTCTGAGCTCCTTCCCTATTTTATGTAAATGATTATATAGACCACAGACTACAATACAATCTACAAGTCTTGCTATAACATCAGTCAATCACTACAAAAGGGCAAACCACCCCCAGTCAAAGGTCATACAACTGAAACTTGCTACTACATAAGGGGTCACATAAGACAAAGTAGACCCAGGATTATGTAACAAATACGCATCACGGGATAAAATCTATAACATACCCGTAACAACATCTGGTGAAGCCTTTGAGTCATGGTGAGTAGACAAATCATACAATTAGTTATCACTCCCACCTACCCTGGGAGCATTCCCTTTAATAACTGGGGTAAAGATGTAGAAACTGGGCCCTTACTACCCCCAAATGTCCCCTTCCCTGGGGCGCAATCCTTGCAAAAATGACTCGAAGGGCCACAAGTGTAGCACAATTAACTACCCGACTGACACCTTTCTGGATGATTCCTCCCGTATTACCGCAACATGGGTACGACTTAAAGGTTTGAGCCACACTTTCCTAAGATTGGGTACCTTGCATTATCGATCCGTTGTTAGACTGGATGTTGCGCAATTGTTGATTTTCTATGGGTTTGGTTGCTGGAGCGCTAGCTGAAGACGGAGCATTTCTCCAAAATTTTATATTTGACCATTGCTTTCCCTATTTGTCATATTGCTACTAACTAACATTCTGATTTGTAGACTTTGCCTTTTAGCCTGCCTTTCTTTATCCTGTAATTCTGCCTGCCTCTTTTTTCCTCTTCTACCTGTTGAATAAACACAGTTAGCCTGGATATATCTATGTCCTTGTTTGACATTTCCCCCTTACATTCCAACACCAAATAACACAAAAGGATGGATGCAAATTTCCTTATACGAGCCCTCATGTTGCCCACTAACTATGGAGCATAACAAGACAACTTGGTGAATTTTAATGCATATTCTTTGACGCTCATCTTCCCCAGCTTTAGATTAACAAGTTCCTCAGCCTTGTCCTTCCGCAATTCCTAGGGGAGGAAATAATACAGGAATGCCTCTAAAAAATCCTCCCATACAATAGGTGTAGAGCCCTCACCCCTCAACTTTTCCTATTCCTCATACAACTTGTTGGCTATGTCCTTCAACTTATAGACCGTCAATTCTACTCCCTCAGTAATACTAGTATGCATGACTCTGAATATTTTCTCCATTTATTCAATGAAACCTTGAGTGTCCTACTCAACCTTGTTACACGTAAATGTGGGTTGGTTCAGCCTCATGAACTGGCCAACTTGAGTGATTTCATAGGAACCAGGCATGAAAATCATATCTCTAGATCGTCGGGACAGAGAAGCCACAAGTTTAGCAATCATATGGATGGATTGGTAGAACTCAACATTTGAGACCTCTCTTTGAGGGCACTGGATATGGTTAACATCAGACCGAGGAGCCTGAGGTGGGATAGTCTGGACTGGAGAAACCCTGGAGTAGAAGTGAACTCTAGGGTATGGGCTCTATAGAGGGTCTACATCCCATGAGTAGGGTGGACATCATCAGCATATGTGTTCTGCTCATTGGATATACGGGGAGGCATGGTCTGAAATATAGGAAATCATGAGTTAGGGAACATTTGGACTCTATAACATGGACTAGAACATGAGGAAAAGAGAAACATTCCTAAATTCCTTGTAGTTTCATCCTTATAAGTGTGGAACTCTACACACCTATAAAAAGGACTCTACTCGACACTACTTCGTAGATACCTAGGAATCCCTAACCATGCTTTGATACCAAGTTTGTCATGACCCGATCCAAGGCTCTGTCCCCGATGGGCATCCCAAATCATGAAGGTTTGAGAGACCCCTTAGCATGTAATCATAAGCATAAGTCATATGAAATGGAAGTGTGAAAGATAAACTAAAAACATGATATTCCCGTAATAAAAGTTAAAACTTCAAAACATCAAACCATAAGAAAACCCAAATCCAATCTAGAACATTCTACGAAGCCTTTACTGAGCTAAATATAGTAGTCTTTCTAAACCGGGATAAGGCCCCCCGTTGGACCATAAAACTAAAAAGGAACCAACACATGGGAAAGATGCGTTCCAAAGTAAGAGAGGCTCACAAACTTTGAATGTGTGATATTAATCAACCGGTTAGCAAGACCACGGGACTGAGCGTCAAACCCTAAAATATAGGGGGTTAGTACTCAAAAGTAATGGTATGCAGAATAATCCAAAAATATAACATATAGTTTTATACAACTTAAGTGAGAGTATTTTGTTGGGGGGCTATGTTTTCTATATTATCAGCATATCTAAGCGTGAATTTTTCATTTTCATGATCTGTTTGTTGAATTTCCAGTTTCATGTTTGGTTAGTAATATGGTTGCATGAAATAAAAGTCCATTCATGTTGGCACCTTATTGTACATATGTGGATGACAACTGATGGTAGAAAAATTGTATTTCTTTCGTATAAGTAATTCCTCTTACCAAGTGGCAAAGTGCTGTGAAACCATGTGTGACTCTGTTAATGGCATTAGAAGTTAGTAATAAAGCAAAACCTAGTTATGTGATCGAGAGTTGGGTGTTGAATCCCACAGGGAATACTGTGTTCACAAAGTATTATGACTATTATTAGACTGTTGATCTAAGTCTCCAAAATAAAGGGGGTTTGGAAATGTTAATGGTGTTATTTTGCATTGATGTTACACAAAAATCCTAGCTACTAAGAGTAAATTTAGATGTAATTCCAATGAGAATAAATTAACTAGATATATGCTAACCAAGATGTTCAAACAATCAAGGTTGTGAGTTTGTGTTCAAATTCTAACTTATGTTTCCAATTACAAGAATTATTGAATTCTAAAGATTACCCACGTGTTTCTCAACCTAATTAGTATATCACCATTTACTTCTCTTGAACTTAAAGGATTCATACATTATTCAATAATATTCTCACGAGGGTTGATCTTTCTAAGAGATCAACCCTTTAACCCAAAGGGTAAACCTATGAAGCTCATGTGAATCTCTTTTTTTCAGAACACCCACTTTCTTGTCAGACAAGTGGAGTTCATGGGCTCATTTTTCAAGTTTGAAACCAAGAGATTCCATTAAAATGAAGAAAGATTCAAGTAATTTCTATAGATGTTAGAAAACAAACCCATTCACAAACCCAAAATAGTTCTCTACATCAAGGCTCCCATAACCCTAGTTATGGGAGTTTAGCTACACATCTCCATGTCAAAAATAAAAGTTATATTGATGTTCATAAAGAATTTCAAAAGAGTACTTACAGAAGTCACAATATTGTTCTTCTCGATCTTTGATGGAAAATATGAAAACTCATAATCACGTCTCAATATCTAGATTCAAATCACAATGAAAAGTAGTACAAAGCTCTCAATAGAAGAGAAAGTATGAAACTGAAAACAAAAGATACGGAATAAACCCTAATACTTGGTACTTATATGATTTCAAAACTGGGGTTTTAAAATTCAAACTCAGATTCTCCACGTTTTGGTAGATGGGTCAAGCGACAGTCCATCACAAGTCTGATGATTCGTTGCCTACATCATCGCAGGGTGTCTAGTGTCTCCATGTTTTGCTTCTTGGTGATGGGTCAAGTGATGATCCATTGCAGGTCCGATGTTCCATCACTTGTATTATTGTAGGGTGTCCAGTGACTCTATGTTTTACTTCTGGACGACGGGTAGTGAGATGGCCCATCGCAAGGTCAATGGTTCATTACCTGCATCATCGCAGAACTTCCTATAATGATGCCTTTTGTATTATGGCAATGGTTCACACCGATGATTCTTCGCACGGCCGATGGTCTGTTGCCTCGACTATCACAGGCCATCCATAGTCTATACCTTCTGCTTTTTGTCAATGGTTTAGACCGATGGATCATCACAAGGTTGATCGTACATCGTCTAAGTCATCGTTGCTCAATTTTCTTTTGTTTTGCTCAAATTGTCCAAGTTATCCTTCACACTCAGTCCTTACCCTGAAATCACTGAAATACAATGTTATACAACAATGGTTGCTTGAAAACACACAATTATCCTGAGGAAAAGGCCTAAAATGTTTTGTCAAATTTTAGAACATCAAACACCCTCAACTTAAGGTAATTACTTGCCCTCAAACAACTCAAAACCAGGATACAATCATTCCACTACCCATTTGGTTATGCCATTTCAATGTTTCACATGGATCCACTATTGGCATTAAATACTAATCAACACATTTATAGCTATAGCTACAACACCCGAAGAACTAAATAGAACAGATATAACTCAACATGCCCTCACAACCAAAGAAGTCTACCTCACATCACATAGTTAAATTGTGGACAAAACTAAGCTTCTCACTCTAAAAAAGGAAGTTGTCAACACAGTGTACACCTATAAACTTGCCCTTATCATCTAATGTTCTCTTACGATTGACTAGCTAAGATTAAGAAGGACTTGCTAAGGTTTTTAATGAGGTTATAGTCTTGGTGAAGGTCCTTAATTCAAGTAAGTAATTACCAAATAAGGTAAAGATAGTGAAATTATTGTACTTTAAGTCACTTACCTAAATGAATAACCTTCACCGAGCCTAAAACCTCATTAAAAACCTTAGAAATTCCTATTTGATCTTAGCAAGCCAATCATAAGAGAACATTAGGTAAGAAGTGCAATTTTATAGGTGTATGCTTAATTTTTTCCACGATTTAACTGTGTGATGTGAGGCGGACTTCTTTGGCTGTGAGGTTATGTTGAGTTATATCTGTTCTATTTAGTTTTTTAGGGTTTTGTATCTGTAGCTATAAATGTGATGATTAGTAGTTAACCAAATAGGTAATGGAATGATTGTATGATTGTGTTGGTTTATTGTAAACTGTCCATCATGATATTGTTCATATATGTATCCCAGTGTTTAGTTTCTTGAGGACAAGCAATTACCTTAAGTTAAGGGTGTTTGATGTTCTGGCTTTTGACGAAGAATTTTTGGCCTTTTTCTAAGGATAATTGTGTGTTTTCAAGAAACCATTGTTGTATTTAACATAATATTTTAGTGTTTTCAAGGTAAGTATTGAGTGTGAAGTATAACTTGGACAATCTGAGCAAAACAAAGGCAAATTGAGTAGCGATGGCTCAGGCGTCAGACGGTGGACCTTGCGATGATCCGTTGGTCTAAACTGTCGATAAAAAGTAGAAGGCATAGACTTAGGAAAGCCATCAATGGTCCAGGCGATGGACCGTTGTCCTTGAGATGAACCATCAGTGTGAACCATCACCATAATACAGAAGGCATCATCATTGGAATTCCTGCGATGATGCAGGTGATAAACTATTGACCTTACGATAGGCCGTCGCACTACCCGTTGTCCAGAAGCATAACATGGAGTCACTGGACACCTTAAAATAATGCAAGCGATGGAACGTCAGACCTACAATGGACCTTCGCTTGACCCATCACTAAGAAGTAGAACATGGAGTCACTGGACACCCTGCTACGATGTAGGCGAGGAACTCTTGGACCTGCAATGGACCATCCCTTGACTTGTCGACCAAAATGTGGAGAATCTGAGTTTGAATATTTAAATCCCAGTTATGGAATCATATAAATACTAAGTATTAGGGTTTATTCCATATTTTTTTCTTCAGTTTCATACTTTCTCTTCTATTAAGAGCTTTGTACTACTTTTCATTGAGATTTGAATCAAGAGATTGAGATGTTATTATTAATTTTCATATTTTCCATCAAAGATCGAGAAGAACAATATTATGAATTCTGTAAGTACTTTTATGAAGTTATTTATAAACATCAGTATAACTCTGATTACTAATATGGAGATGAGTATCAAAACTTCCACAACTAGGGTTATGGGAGCCTTGATGTAGAGAACTATATTTGGGTTGTGAATGGGTTTGTTTTCTAACATATATCGTAATTTCATGAATCTTTCTTCATTTTAATGACATCTCTTTGTTGCAAACTTGAGAAGTGTGCCCATGAACTCCACTTGTTTGACAAGAAAGTGGATGTTGGGAAAAGAAGTGATTCACATGAGCTTCATAGTTTTACTCTTTGGGTTAACAGGTTGATACCATAGTAGGATCAAACCTCGTGAGATTGTTATTGAATAATGCATGAATCCTTTAAGTTTAAGAGAATTAAAGGGTGAAATACTCATTTCGTTGAGAAACACGTGGGTAATCTTTAGAATTCAATAATTCTTTCAATTGGATACATAAGTTAGAGTTCGAACACAAACTCAAAACCCTGATTGTTTGAACATCTTGGTGAGCATAATCTAGTTAATTTCTTCGCATTGGAATTACATCTAATTTTACTCTTTGTAGCTGGGCTTTTGTGTAACATCAATACAAAAGAACAACGTTAACATTTCCAAACCCCCTTTATTTCGGAGCCTTAGATCAACAGTCTAATAACAGTCACAATACTTAGTGCACATGCTATTCCCTGTGGGATTTGGCACCCAACCCAACACCCTTAACTTAAGGTAATTTATTGTCCTCAAGTAACTAAACACCGAGATACTTATATGAACAAAATCATCATGTGAAGTTCACAGTAAGACCAACACAATCATACAATTATTCCACAACCCATTTGTTTATTCCATTTTAACACAAATGGATCCATAATTGGCATTAACTACTAATCAACACATTTATAGCTACAGATACAACACCCCAATGTACTAAATAGAACACATATAACTCAACATGCCCTCATAGCCAAAGAAGTCCACCTCACATTACAAAGTTAAATCGTGGACAAAACTAAACTTCTCACTCTTTGAAAAGAAGTTGCCAACACAGTGTACACCTATAAACTTGCCCTTATTATCTAATGTTCTCTTATGATTGACTCTCTAAGATCAAGTTGGACTTGCTAAGGTTTTAATGGGGTTTTAGGCTCGGTGAAGGTTATTCATTTGGGTAAGAGACTTAAAGTACAAGAATTTCACTCTCTTTACCCTATTTGGTAGTTACCGGAATTAAGGACCCTCTCATTGAATCACAATTATTCTTCAGCACTCTTGTCATAACCTGATTGTTTTTTGAGAATACCACATCAGCCATCCTCAACTTATGCTGATACAGAATATTGAGGTACACAGTATCTATTTAGATTTCTAACTAGACCAGGGACGGATGCTACTGTTCACATTACTTTTAACTCAACCTCCTAGGCTTCTAAGAATCCAGCAGTAGCCACCTTCAAATTAGGCAATTTGCCTAAATTAAAGTGCATAATGTCCACAATTGGACCAGGGCCAAAGCTAAATGCTTAACACCTTCTAGAGAGTGAATCAAACTTATTTAGACAAAAAAAACATTACCAAATCTCAAAAAGGTTGACAAAGGGAACACAATTTTTTTGGTGGTTCAATCATTAGGCTGAGTGGAATAACAATACAAGAAGGCCTACTATCCTCTCCTAATAAGTCAAAACATACAAAAACATTTGATAAATCGGATAAGTTCTAGGTGTAACACTAATGTTGGGATGCCGATCACATTGCTACGCTTTGCTTGATTACTAACTTCTAATGTCATTAACGGAGTCACACATGGTTTCACAACACTTTTCCACTTGGTAAGAGGAATAAATTATACGAAAAATTAAAAAAACATAATTTTCCCGCCATCATTTGTCATCCACATATGTACAATAAGGTGACAACAGGAATGGACTTTTATTTCATGCAACCATATTACCAACAAAACATGAAACTAAAAATTCAACAAACAGAATATGAAAACAAAAAACTAACACTTGGACATGCCGATAATATCGGTAACACATCCCTCTAACAAGTACATCCACCCTAAAAAATATGTTGTCCTCAAATGCATAATATTTTAAGTACAAAGGATGGGAAAATACTTGTCCTAGCTCTTAGTTCATCTGAGGCATCAGTGAAGTGTGGGGAGGTTCCAGCGTCCTCACCAAGTGAAATGTTGAATCCCATGGTGATGGGAGAACTCAAAATCTCTCCCTCCAGAGTCGGAGGTAGCACATCTCTGACAGGGTCTGAAATTTGCCCCCTGACTGGGGCCGAAATAGTGGATACTCTAGCTGCTTCATCTTGAAGCCTTTTCTGCTGCTTTTTTGCCCCTCTCCTTGCTTTTTTACTATCATCTATATCTGGTGATCTTTGAATTATTTAGGTGACATGGCTGCCAGTCTTCGCTTCTTCTCTTCTTTCTTAGTAGCTTTTCAGTCTTCTTGTCTGATTCTGATACCTTCTTACCTTTTTCCTTGATCGGACGCCCAAATAATTCCATAAGACCTTCGCCCTCATCAAGATAAACCTGGACAAGATTGAATATGGTCTGCTGTGGCTGCTGACTTATCTTATCAACATCTTCCCGGAGTTATCTAACCTCCTTAATTACTTTAGCAAAATCAGGATTAGACACTTCATTGAACTTTTTGTTTATGCACTCTTCCATGTTTTCCATGAATATTTGGATATTTTTGAAAGGGCTTAATGCATCTTCCACAATTTTCTCCACAAAGGGTCTGAAATCTTTCCCCTAAATTGCTATCTGCTTTTTGACCTTTTTGATGGTTCGCACAGTTTTTGCAAAGTTATCAGGGTTCAGATTGTACTCGAAAGTTTGGGGAAGGACAGATGCAGAGTCTGGGGTCCCACCTATATGCATAGAAGCTGAACCTCTAGAGGTGGTAGAAGGCACATACATAGTCAAGGTTTCGGCATACTTGTAGGAAAATCTGATGGTTTGGGCATCGGTGTTGACTGAGTTTGTTGGGTTGGAGGTCTGTTAATTCACAAATAAAATCTCGAGTCATCCTTCATCTTTTCAATGTCCTTCTTGTGCAGTGCTGGTACCTCGTTGTCTATTCAATTGATCAAAGGAAATTTGGCCTTTATGCAAAACTCAGTGATAAGGCATGGAAACAACAGTGCATTATGAGTCTTGTGAGCACAGAAAAACAACTCATCAGAAATGATGTGCCCAAAATCTACGGTCAACGTTTCTATAAAAGTGGCAACAATTACATCTCTAGTTCTCTCTAAATAATCATCACCACCTGTTGGCATAAGTCTTAATCGCATAATCGACCCCCAGAACTTGGCCCTGAAACAGAATGATTTCTTCGATATTTTTTCATGAGGGTCAAGAAACCATGAAGTCTCGCCCCCATCTGTCAGTATCTTGGCTAACCATGGCCTTTGTTCAGCCCATGAAAATATCTGATGTTCTGACTCCAGAATATCCTTTGGTATCTGATAGTCAGGCCCAAATAGAAATCAGTTCAAAGTCCTCTCAGAAATGTCAAGGTCGACTCTTCTCACAGGAATCATATCAAGCTTGTTAATATCGCCAGTCGATGAAACTATAGGGCAATCCTTCTCTAGAAATTCCAAATAGTTGGCAAAAAATTCATGAACCAAGTTTACTTGGTAAAGTCCAAGTGGCTTGCTCATCCAGGATAACTCATATGCATTGAAACAACGCTCAAGTTCTTTATACTCATACAGGGTTGTTGTAATGATCTGGTGCTCCTAAAAAATTATCCTTTTGATAGGAAACCTATCCGTTACTGCCATTCCTTTGTAGAAAATGTCACGGGCACCCACTATTTTTCATCTTATGGCTTTCCTTAGTTGTTGATCCTTGTGTAGAATCATATTTGGATCCTCTTGTTCGGTTACCTCTTCTTGAATGAGGTTAGAAGTTTCAACTGCCACCTTGAGTGGAATTGAAATGGAGGTACTGCTGCTACTACTTTCCACTACCTCATCAGACGAGAAGGGTGAAGAAACTACCCATTGCCTTTGCCGAGTGTTTTGGGATGGTACGTCAAACTAGGCTACTTGTCCTCTACCCCAGCCTCTATTTTGTGGTAATTTTGGAGCCATGGTACCTACAGATTCAACATTTATCAAAGTATAATTTTAAATTAGAGAAAAGAAATTTTTATGATTAGTAACGGTTAAAGGTGACGGTCTGTCGACCCTAACCGCCGGGGTCGTTACAGTAGCTCTTTTGCTATAAAATGAGTAATGATCCAATGCGATGGTCCATTGAGTATGTGATGGTACACCGTGTATACCATCAACTATAACTGGCAAATGCAACTCACATTTTGGCATTTTTTCAAACAACTTGCGTGCATCTCATGTAAGGGTGAATTTTACAATATTTTGATCGATAATACCTCACCCTAACTTGCCATTCTTGGTCCATGGGTTGCTCAGACTTACCTTAGGATAGTACATGCAATGCTTCAACTAACATCAATAACATACCCATAAAATTTGCAAAAGAAATGACTTTGATGCACTGGGTTGTTTTCACCTATTTGATTTCTCATCATGTTAAAGAAAAGGATAGGAGAATTCATACCTTATTGTTGTAGTATTGAATCACTACTTGGTGTTGAACAATACACTTTGAACATTCAGATGAAGATTTTATTTAGTGAAGTGAGCCAATGACTTATGATGAGAAAATGAAAAAGGAGGGAGTAGCATTTAAATAAAAAGGAAAAAAAGGGGAGTTGAGAAGTTAGAAGGAAGAATAAATGGCACAGGTGCATTAAACAGGCGAGAGTTACTTCATTCTTCAAATTATGAATTTCAAACCATTTACATCAAATAAGAATAAAAAATTTGGCTATTTAAACTTATCTGACTCGACCCACATAACTAGGGTTAAGTGCGACGGTGAAATTGATGGTCCGTCGAGTATGCGATGGTCCGTCGGACATTCCGTCGTGAATATCCAGTGAACTAACCTTCGAATCAACCTACGATGGTTCAAAAAATGGTTTGTCGAGCATGTGATGGTCAATCAGATAATTTCATCGCTACTTTTCCAAATTCTTGGTTTCTGTACATGGTTGCAATGATTACCCGCGACGGTCCGTCGATCTTATGATGGTTCATCAGGTGATTTGTCGGTCATGCGTTACTTCTTTAGCTTTTGTTTACTTTGCATTGTTGTACCTGCACACTTCCACAACCCTTCAGATTGCATAAATCAATAAAACAAACAACTAAATAACTTAAATAAATTCTATAAAACAACTTAATGTGGGTTGCCTCCCACTAGCACCTGATTTATCATCATGACGCGACTTATTTATCTCGATTACTCAAACTTCATCGAGATAGAAAGTTGTGATTCTTTTTATCGAGTCTTTTGGATCAATATAAAGTTTGACTCATTGCCCGTTCACTTTGAAGACACTTCCATCTTCATTTTCAAGTTCAACTACTCGAGATGAGTAGACCTGACTAACTTTAAACAGGCTCAACCACTTGGACTTAAGTTTACCTGGGAACAGTTTGAGCTTGGAGTTTAATAGAAGTACCAGGTCACCTTTCTGATATTCTCTCTTTTCAATTCTGCGATCATGGTATTTCTTCATTTTTCCTTGTATAGGTCAGCTCTCTTATACGCTCCAAGACGGAACTATCCATATCATTAAGCTGTCCCAGTCTTATATTTGCCATCTGATTCCAGTTTAAATCAGACACTTCAGTGCCCACAGTGCTTTGTGCTCTAGCTCAACCTGCAAATGGCATGCCTTTCCATAAACCAATTGGTATGGAGACATCCCAATAGGTATCTTGAAAGTTGTTCTATATGCCTATAATGCATCGTCCAGCTTTCTAGACCAATCCATCTTGCTAGCATTCACAGTCTTGGAAAGGATAGCCTTGATTTCCCTTTTGGAGATTTCCACTTGCCCACTTGTTTGCGGGTGATATGGCGTTGCTACCTTATGTTGATTAACTCTATATTTTGCCAAGGAAACTCTGAATATCTTGTTGCAAAAGTGCAATCCTCCATCGCTTATGATGGTATGTGGTAGCCCAAAGCAAGAGAAGATATTTCTCTTTAAAAATGCAACAACCCGCTTTTCTTCATTATCCACCAGAGCTACAGCCTCAACCCATTTTGACACGTAGTCAACAACAAGAAGTATGTACTTTATTCCAAATGAGATCACGAAGGGCCCCATGAAATCTATGCCCCACACATCAAATAATTCTAGCTCCAGTATTTTAGACATTGGTATCTCGTGGTGCTTTGAGATGGACCCTTGCCTTAGACATTGGTCACATCTTTTCACGAACTCATAAGCATCCTTGAACAAAGAGGGACAATAGTAGCCACTCTGAAGCACTTTCCTTGTAGTTTGATCACCTGCGTGGTGACCTCCAACCAGGGAAGTATAGCTTGTTTCCAATACACTTAGCATTTCTACTTCTGGGATGCACCGTCTAATAATAGCATCTGCACATCTCCAAAAAATATACGACTCAGCCCAGACGTAATGGGTTACATCACGAAGAAACGTTTTCCTTTGATGAAACAAAAGATTTTCTGGTACCACCTCACTTACTACATAATTCACGAAGATAGCATACCAAGGGACTTTTTAGAGCACTGTAGACAATAATTTCTCATTAGGAAAGGAATCATCAATCTAAAGATCATATTTTACTACTTGCTCGCCTTCGAGTCTGGATAAGTGATCAACTACTTGATTCTCAAATCCCTTACGATCCTTAACCTCGAAGTCAAATTCCTAAAGTAGCAATACCCTCCGGATCAACCTTGGTTTAGCATCATTCTTCGCCATTAGGTACCTCAAGCAGCATGGTCAATATGTACCACTACCTTGGTACCTAGCAAATATCCCCGAAATTTCTCCAAAGCATACACCACTCCTAGAAGTTCTTGCTCTATGACGGTGTAGTTTTTCTGAGCTCCATTCAATGCTTTGCAGTTATAATAAACTAGATGAAATAATTTTTCCCTTTTTTCCCCCAACACAGCTATGAGGGAAACACCACTTGTATCATATATTATCTTAAATGGTTTTAACCAGTCCGATGCAACAATGATAGGGACCTCAACCAGCTTCCTCTTAAGGCATTCAAATTCCTTAATGCAATCATCCTCAAAGAAGAACTTAGTTTCCTTCTATAAAAGTTTGGAAAGTGGATTTGCAATTTTAGAGAAGTCTTGTATAAACCTCCGGTAAAAGTCAGCATGTACAAGGAAACTACGCGCCCTTTCACTGAGATGGGACGTGGTAGCTTCTCAATAACCTCTACCTTGGCTCGATCGACCTCAATCCCTTTTTCTTAAATTTTATACCCGATAACAATGCCCTCCTTCACCATGAAGTGGCATTTCTCCCAATTAAGCACAAGATTGAATTCCACACACCTCTGCAAAGCCTTACTCAAGTTCTCCAGACACAGCCCAAATGAATCTCCAACCACAAAAAAATCATCCATGAACACATCTAAGGTGTCCTCAACCATATTCGAGAAAATAGACATCATACACCTTTGAATGCAAAACCCAAATAACATTGCATAACCCAAACGACATCCGTTTGAATGAAAAAGTTCCATACGAACATGTGAAAATTATCTTCTCCTGATCTTCAGGAGCAATACAGGTTTAATTGTAGCCAGGATGTCCATCTAAGAAGCAATACCACCCCCTTCCCGCCAACCGATCAAGCATTTGATCCATGAAGGGCATTGAGAAGTGGTCTTTTAAAGTCCTTGATTTTAGTTCTTGTTAGTCCATGCAAACTCTCTAACCAGTCATAGGCCTGAGAGAAATCAACTCGTTCTTTTCATTCGCAACAATAGTCATGCCTCCTTTCTTGGGAACACATTGAACCGGGCTCACCCATTTACTATACAAAATTAGATAAACCAGTCCTTCATCTACCCACTTAATAATTTCCTTCTTAACCACCTCTTGCATTGGTGGGTTAAACTAGCATTGATGCTCAATAGTAGGAGTACATTATTTCTCAAGTTGTATCTTATGAGTATATATGCCAGGAGGAATGCCAATAATATCAATAATAGTCTAGCCTATTGCTCTTTTGTATCTTTGAAGCACCAAAATAAGTGCTTCCACCTGCTACTTACCCAGGTCAGCCGCAATAATAACAGGTAGTGTATTCCCACTATCCAGGAACACATACCTCAAATGATTGGGTAATTCTTTCAGCTCTAAGACAGGTGGTTCTTCTATAGAGGCTTAGTAGGTGAACTAGGATGATTTTCTAAGTCCAAGTCCAACTTCTTAGGGAAATATGAGTAAGACCTCATGACCGTTAAGGCACAGACAGTATCCTCATAATCTTCTATACCATCCTAATCAAAATTCTTCAACACTGCAGCCAAGGTTTCAATAGCAAATTTCTCTTCTATTGGAACTTCCTACTCCTCCTATAATAGACATCTACAATGGAAAACACACTCATTTCCTTCTATTGCTTCATTGATTGGCACACATCAAATTGCACCACTTCATCATTCAGCCAAAATAAGAGCTCATTAGCTCGCAAATCAATCAGCACACTTCCAATTGTGAGGAAAGGTTGACCCAAGATTATAGAAACCTAGAAATCCACCTTGTAATCTAGAATAATGAAATCTACAGGAAATATGAAACTAGTAACCTTCATCAACACATCATAAAAAATACCAACAGGCCATTTGACAGACCTCTCCACCATCACAAGTTGTATGTTAGTGGGTGTGGGATCTCCCAAACCCAACTTTTTATAAATAGATAGCGACATTAGATTGATGCTAGATCCTAGGTCGCACAGACCTTTGAAAAGTCAAGAGGTCCAATAGTGCATGGGATAGTAAATGCTCCCAGATCTGCCTTTTTCTACACCAGAGACCTTGTAGAAATAGCACCACAATGATAAAAATTGTCCATTGGCTCAAAATTAACTAACCACTTCTTTGTGATGAGGCCTTTCATAAACTTTGCATACCCGGGAATTTGCTCTTATGCCTCCATCAGTGGTAGATTAATCATCAACTGCTTCAACATAGCCATGAATTTGCTGAACTTGGTATTGTCATCTTTCTTTTTCAACCGATAAGAAAATAGAGTTGATGGATTTGGAAGAGTGGTAACCACCACTTCAGCCTTCTTTCCTTTATTCTTCTTCAAGTCATCAACCTGCGGACTGTTGGATGGTGTGTCATCAATAACCTCATCTGATTTCCCAGACTCCATCAAATGATAAATATCTGTTTCTACAATATCATTGACTATAATATCAACTGTAGGCTTACCTACAGAAGGGCCTGCCAATACCTTACCACTTCTAATAATGATAGCCATGCAAGAGCCATCATTTCGCGGGTTCTTAATGGTGTCACTTGGCAATGTTCTAGTCTTCCTATGATTCAAAGCTGTCGAGAGCTAGCTTATTTGTTGCTCCAACTGCTTGATATAGGTTGAATGCAAGTTCACCAACTCACTCATAGAAGATAAATTGCTCTTCATGGTAGTCACTGCAGAGTTGGTAGCTTTAACTACCTTTAATAATTTCTCCATCATATCCTTCATCGACATCTTGCCAGAGCTAGTTGCAGCACTATCCTTACTTCTGGGAGGTACATTAGTCCACTTCTATCATTCTTAACTTTCCAATTTCCTTGCTCCCTATCCTTATAACAAGTCTTATCGTAGTAGTTCCGATCTTCATTTCCTTGGCTATTACCACGAAACTGCCTGATTATTCAAATAGCTAGCCTTTTCTGCCGAATAGAAATCAGCTCTACCTTTAGCTAGAACAACCTTCACTTTTTTAGTCTTTATAGACAATAGATGCTTGGTCAATAGATCCATTTGCGTCTTTAAGTATGCCATGTCTTGATCATATTTTTTCTCTTTATTATGTTGTTCTGCAGTCAAGCCAACAGATACAGTAGGTCTTGTTACCATAGAATTCCTGGTATGTTAAGCTCTACTTAGTTTGGTCATCTGATCAAGCATCTTTGTTGCCTCCTAAAAATTGAGATCCACAAATGATCCCCCTACAGTATTATCAATAACTGGTTTTATAATAGAGTTCCAATCCCAATAAAGAGTCTCCATCAGATGAATATCTATTATATTATGATTTAGATACTGCGTCAGCTTCTTTTTTACCACTCCTATGTCTCATGAAGGGCTTCGGTTGGGACCTACCTATAGTTGCTGATCTCGTCCCTCAACTGTACCTTTCTGGAAGGTGGAAAAAACCTTTAAGGAAAGCCTCTTTCAATTGCCTCCAGTTTGGTATCGAATCGGGCACCGGCTCATTAAGCCAGAGTGTTGCCTCTTAAGATAGAGACAATGTAAATAAACACAGATTGATGGCATTCTATCCTACACTCAATTTATCAAAGGACTTGCAAATAGTGATAAAATTCACTAAATGCATATTGGGATCATCACTCAGGAGGCCACCAAACAACCCCTTCAGGTGAAGGAGTTGGATCATTATACTGATAATATAGAACTATGATCCTAGTGCTAGAGGTGAAGGAATAATAACTCTAGTGGCACCAGCTATGTCCATTTTGTCTTCATCATTATTAAGATCAAATTGAACCACTTGACGATCAGGTTTCTCCCTGAAAGGACGATTTCTGCTCATATTTTTGTTCATTAGTGAAGCTACATTCTCTGCACGCCTTCAATTATCAGGTTCTAAAAAATTATCATCCCATAAATCATCATCATCATGGTTAGGATGGCGGGCATACTGGCCACCATTCTACTTATTTAGTTGAGCTCTAGCCAATGTGGCTAGTCTTTTATCATCTTGTGGTTCTGTTATTCTGCCAATAAGTTGTGGTTTCGGATGTATTGGTAATAACGATGCACCTGATGTCTGTGTACTTAGAATACATAACAATTCCCCTATACAAACAAAAACAACAAACAAAAGTAAAATCTAGGAAACTTGACCAAAGGTCAATTAACAAACACAAACTTAATTGACAATCGTATTCCCCAGCAACGACGCCAAAATTTGATACACCTAAATTACAACCCTCTTATGATAGAGTAAGAGGTCGTTGTCAAATATAGAACCCAACTGGGTTGGGTGTCAAATCCCAAAGGGAATACCGTGTTCACTAAGTGTTGTGACTGTTATTGGACTGTTGATCTATGGATCCGAAATAAAGGGGGTTTGGAAATATTAACGGTGTTCTTTTGCATTGATGTTACACAAAAGGCCAGCTACTGAGAGTAAATTTAGATGTAATTCTAATGAGAAGAAATTTATTATAGTTATGCTCACCAAGATGTTCAAACAATCAGGTTTGTGAGTTTGTGTTTGTATTCTAACTTATGTATCCAATTACAAGAATTATTGAATTCTAAAGACTACCTACGCGTTTCTCAACCTAATGAGTATTTCACCCTTTACTTATCTCGAACTTAAAGGATTCATGCATTACTCAATAACATTCTCACGAAGGTTGATCCTTCTAACACATCAACCCATTAACCCAAAGGGTAAACCTATGAAGTTCATGTGAATCACTTCTTTTCTCAACATCTACTTTCTTGTCAGACAAGTGGAGTTCATGGGATCACTTCTCAAGTTTGCAACCAAGAGATGTCATTAAATTGAAGAAAGATTCATGAAATTTCGATAGATGTTAGAAAACAAACCCATTCACAACCCCAAAATAGTTCTCCACATCAAGGCTCCCATAACCTTAGTTATGGAAGTGTAGCTACTCATCTCCATGTCAAAAATCAAAGTTATATTGATGTTTATAAATAACTTTAGAAGTGTACTTACAGAAGTCACAATATTATTCTTCTCTATATTTGATGGAAAATATGAAAACTAATAATCACGTCTCAATCTCTAGATTCAAATCTTAATAAAAAGTACTACAAAGCTCTCAATAGAAGAGAAAGTATAAAACTGAAGACAAAAGATACAGAATAAACCCTAATACTTGGTATTTATATGATTCCAGAACTAAGGTTTTAAAATTTAAACTCAGATTCTCCGTGTTTTGGTCGACGGGTCAAGCGACGGTCCATCGCAGGTCCGATGGTTCAGCGCCTGCATTATTGCAGCGTGTCTAGTGACTCCATGTTCTGCTTGTGGGAAAAAGGTCAAGAAATGGTCCATCGCAGGTCCAAAATTCCATCACCTACATCATTGCAAGGTGTCTAGTGAATCCATGTTCCCATCGCAAGATCGACGGTCTGTCGCCTGCATCATTGCAGGACTTTCAATGATGATGACTTTTATATTATGGTGATGGTTCACGCCGATGGTTCATTTTAGGGCTGATGGTCTGTCTCTTGGACCGTCAGAGGCCATCCAGAGTCTATGCCTTCTGCTTTTTGTCGACGGTTTAGATCGACGGATCATTGAGAGGTCGACGGTCTATCTCTTGAGCCATTGCTGCTCAATTTGCCTTTGTTTTTCTCAGATTTCCCAAGTTATCCTTCACACTCAGTCCTTACCCTAAAAACACTAAAATACCATGTTAAATACAACCATGGTTTCTTGAAAACATACAATTATCCTAAGGAAAAGGCCTGAAATGTTCTGTCAAAAGACGGAACATGAAACACCCTCAACTTAAGCTAATTGATTGTCCTCAAGAAATTCAACACCGTGATACATATATGAACAAAATAATGATGGGAAGTTCATAGTAAAACCAACACAATCATACAATCATTCCACTATCCATTTGGTTATGCCATATCAATACACATGGATCCACTATTGGAATTAACTACTAATCTGCAATTTAATAGCTATAGATACAACACCCCAAAGAACTAAATGAAAACAAATATAACTCAACATGCCCTTACAGCCAAAGAAGTCCACCTCAAATCAAACAGTTAAATTGTGGACAAAACTAAGCTTCTCACTCTCTGAAAAGAAGTGCCAACACAGTGTACACCTATAACTTGCCCTGATCATCTAATGTTATCTTATGATTGACTCGGTAAGATCAAGTAGGACTTGATAAGGGTTGTAATGAGGTCTTAGGCTTAGCGAAGGTTATTTATTTGGGTAAGTGACTTAAAGTACAAGAATTTCACTCTCATAACTATATTTGGTAGTTACTTACCATAATTAAGGACCCTCTTATTCAATCACAGTTATTCTTCAACGCTATTGTCAACACCAGAATTTTTTTCCTTTGTTTTAGAACACAACACAACCACCCTCAACTTATGTTGATGCAGAATATTGAGTTACACAATATCTATTTAGATTGCTAACTAGACCAGGGTCGGATGCTACTCTTCACATTACTTTCAACTCAACCTCCTAGGTTACTAACAATCCAGTAGTATCCACCCTCAACTTAGGAGATTATCCTAAGTTAAAGTGCACAATGTAAATAATTTGACTAGGGGCGAATATAAATTCTTAACACCTTCTAGAGAGTGAATCAAACTTATATGGACAGAAACATAATACCACAATTCAAAAAGGGTTGACAAAGGAAACATAATGTTTTTGGTGGGTCAATCATTTGGCTAAGTGGACTAACAAAACAAGAAGGCTTTCTATCCTCTTTTATTGAGTCAAAACAATGACAACATCTGATGAACCGGGAAAGTTCTAGGTGTAACACTTATGTCAGAACTACATAAATACACACCCACATAGACACTAAGTTAATTTCTATCCTACTAATTTTTGGGATCCCGATCACATAGCTAGGCTTTTCTTTATTACTAACTTCTAATGCCATTAACGGAATCACACATGGTTGCATAACACTTTGCCACTTGGTAAGAGTAATTACTTATATGAAAATTAAATAAAAACACAATTTTGCCACCATCAATTGTCATCCACATATGTACAAGCGACGGTCTATTGCTGGTCTAATGGTTCATTTCCTGCATCGTCGCAGGGTGTCCAGTGACTCTATGTTTTACTTCTGGGTGACCGATCAAGTGATGGTCCATCGCAGGTCTAATGTTCCATTGCCTGCATCATCGTAGTGTGAACAATGACTCCATGTTCTACTTTTGGACGACGGGTAGTGCGACGGCCCGTCGCAAGGTAAAAAGTTTGTCGCCTGCATTGTCATAGGACTTCTAATGATGATACCGCTCTTCTCTCCTCGTGATCGAAGCTGACCCCAGAAGTTGGGTATTCCTTCATAAGAGGACACTATAATGGCAACGATTTACATCGACGATTTATCACAGGGCCGACGGTCTGAATCCTGGACCATTGCAAGCCGTCTAGAGGCTATTCCTTCTTCTTTTCATCGATGATTTAGACTGATGGATTGTTGCAAGGTCGACGATTCATCGCCTGAGCCATTGCTACTCAATTTTCCTTTGTTTTTCTTAGATTGTCCAAGTTATCCTTCATACTCAGTCCTTACCATGAAAACACTAAAATACCATGTTAAATACAACCATGGTTGCTTGAAAACACACAATTATCCTAAGGAAAGGGCCTAAAATGTTCCGTCAAAAGCCAAAACATCATATTTCACAAAGCAATTTAGCATTAGGTAAATGAAAATAGATGGTCATAATTTTGATGAGTTTCAACCATTCTTGTAAAACACTAAATCAAATCTTCGTATTAATTCTAATCTAGATGGTGCACCCTATAAGTCTACAATTACATGGGCTACATGGAATTCACCCTTTACTCGCGGCCAAGACCCTACCCTAAGTTTGCCGCTAGGGCTAGAGTTTCTGATTTTGATCTAAAAGTGCACAAGTCCAACATATTATCCCCTCTTTCAGGGCACATCCCCTCTTTTAGGGAACATCCCCTCTTTCAGGCCACAATAAATCCCCTATTCACAAAATATGGTTTTGGACAATGAGTTATCTGAACTCATGCCCTCTTTGGGTAACCATCCAACTCTCTTGAAGCCCAATTTTTAACCTTTTAAAACCATGCTTCATGCTTATAACATTATTTACTTTCATGCTAAGGGAATTTCGTAATATGTATCGTCATACCTAGACTTGAAAGCCATATCATATAATATCATAGTCATCCCCCTTTTCATTAAAAAGCATATAAATGACCACCCAAAAGATTTAAACATCACAAGAGAATTCTTATTTCAAAAGCACATGAAAACTTATGCAAACATACTCTCTTTTCAAGAATTAAACATGCGGTGGACAATTCAATCATTTAATTCATGTGTTATCTCTATTAGGACATAAGAACATTTATAATTTGATAAAACACCCTCTTATTGGATCATAAAGAAATGCAAATCCATAATTGGTAGTGAAATATTTAAACTAAAACTTTTAACCATTCGTATAAACAGCCACACTACGTTAAGTCAATGAATTTCATAACAAGAGAGGGAACTACATAAATCATGCTCTCATATAACATTTCAAAACTCATAAAATTCATGCACATGAATAAAATCAAAGTTTAAGGAAAACCCCCATAGTTTAAACAAGGTTTCATCATAAAATAGGGTTCCTAATGCATGTTCTTTAACAATTTCAAAAATTATAATACGTACATACATATATACTCTAAAACTTGGAAAAAGGTTAAATATTACACCCATGAGATTTAGGATAGTCCCACATACCTTTGAATCAATGAAAACATTGAGAAAATTAACCCTTGAAGCTTAATTCCTCAAGCCCTAGTTAGTCTCTCTTCTTTTGTTTAAGAAAGATGATTTGGGGATTTTGAGAAGTGAAATAATGTATGTTAAGACGCTAATTTTGTCCATATATGATTATGAATGGTTATAGAGTGTGAAAATATGTCAACACCCTTAAAATAGAACAAAATGGAGCAACTTATACCGCCTAGCTTTTGCCTTGCGGTGCATAGCCAAAACCAACCTTAGGGTTTACAGTGCACACCAAAAGCCAACCCTATCTAGTGGTTGTTGATGTTTGTTCTGTGATGCAAGGCCTTCGCAAAGGGTCTAATTCATGATGCACACTCATTTTTAAGGACAAAAATCACCCCAACTCATCCCATAACACCTAGCAATAGTTTACCATCGATATAGGGGTCCTATGGATAATTTTAAGGCACTTATAGAGCATTAAAAACATGGGGTGTTACAATATGTACATAAGAAAGTCATTGATCTTCTTGAATCAAAGAGGCCCTAAGAAATTAATAAGGTTAGTGATCCCAAGTACTGCAACTTTTATTGTATCATTGGCCACCCGACGGGAAAATGCTCTATCTTGAAGGAGAAATCAAGGCACTAGTAAGTGAAGGGAAAATCATCATTGATATGGACAGAATAGTGGATGCTAATCATGTTAGTGTTATTTCTGATCGACAAAATATTTCATGTCTCAAACTATGCAAAGCACTATCTTATTACAATTCAAGAGCTTTAGGCAGGTTGAAGTTGATGTTCCAAAAAAAATATTTGAAGGTCCAATAGAGGTAGATGACAATTTTGAAGGTGATAAGGATGGCGGTTGGATTCTGGATTCTCATAAGATAATAAGACATCAAGCGGTCCTAAAAATATGACTTCTGAAGCTGAAAGTAATGAAGAATAACGTGGATCAGGTACGACCATAAAAAACAGTTGAGTTTAGTTCTATAAAGAGGATTAATGGTGTGTTTTCACTAAATTCCCAAACACCTATCACATTGCACAATTTTTTTCCAAACAAATTCCTTCAAGAAAGCTAAGTCAGGGTGACACATGTAGTTTCCAGCATAGAGGAATCCAAGGAAAGGAAATAAGAGCATCATCCAATAATAGCACAAGGATATCATGTTAATCCAAAAGTTGCACCATGTTTTGCCATAATTTCCTTCTATTAGGGTCTAAATTGTATAACAGGACTTTGTTTGTCATAGGAGCTATTCGAGAACAACAACTTAATTGAATAACGATTGATGATGGTTAAGCGATTAATATCATGCCAAAGCCAATGCTCAAAAGGCTTGGGATCTCTATTGATAAATTGTACAAAAGTCATATAATAATACAAGGTTTCAACAAGCATGACAACAAGCTATGGGAAATAATTACGCAGAATTATCCTTTGGCAACATGCAATCAAATATTTTAATTCACGTCATAGATTCCAAGAAATCATACAGTTTGTTTCTTGGATGCCCTTAGTTGCATAAAAATGGAGAGGTGTCATCTACTTTGAATTAATGCATGAAGTATTTACAGGATGGTAAGGTAGTCAAATTTGACGTATATATCAATCCTTTAATAGAGAGAGAGTCGTACTTTTCAGATGTGAAATTCTACTTTGATTATTGTGAGTTAAATATGAAGAAACCAACACCTACAAGCCCAACTAGGGTCAATTTAAAATAAGAGATAAAAGTGCAACTGACTGCCATTGAGATGTCTAAGGAAAAAACTAACAAATTGCTGAAGGAGACATAACAACAAAGACAAATAAGGAGTATCTAGTCATTACATTCCACGTGAACTTTAAAGACAGGGACAACCCTTGCTAGAGTCTTATACTTAATATGTTCACCCTCCAAGGAAAGAAATGAGCCAAAAAAATGTTCAAAGACTTGAAGGAGAATATGACTATCCCAGTCATACAAATCCAACTCCTGAGACTTCGAGAAATTATACTTTAGTTGAAAAGATAAAAGGTCACTTTGATCAAAAGGCTTTCACATTACTTGAAAAAGTAGGTTATGACTTCCCCAATCGAACAAGACTAGGAGAGCTCAAAGATGAAGTCACTAGTGAAAAAAGACACAACCTTACAACTCCCGAATGAAGTTTAGAAAGTAGGAACATTACGTCGCCACTCCTAAGTTTTGGCTGGGATTTAAATTGCCAGAGCCTCTTCAAATTTCAGCTAGGAAGGGGAAGGAAACAACTTCATCACACCACATCTCAGTAGAAAGGAAAAATAAAGCTTATAATGAAAAAATACCACAACGAACCTCAGTGTTTGATTGCATTAGGAAAATCAACACCTCGTGTCTTTGTATTTGATAGATTAGGATGAAAAGAGGGAAGTGAAGTTTCTGAACGGGTGGAAGAAGATATAACTACTATGAATGCCTGTGTCTTTCTTTGCTTGGGAACCACAGGGAAGCCATCATCTAGAAAGAGGTTTTTGGAACATGAACAATAATATTTTCTGAGGACAATGATGATCGGGAAATTCATAGTGCTTTCCCATCACACATGAAAAGAAAGTTTATTTTAACAATTAAAACATATTGTCCACTGAAGGTAAGAATAAGAACTATTATTCTTACCAACAAGCTCTTAGAAAAACAAAAAAGAAGATTGAGAAAGTTAATGCATCACATCACATAACGTTGGAGGATAATCCATGCCATGATAAAATGGAAGATAATATCCATAAAGCTCTTCCTCAAATAGAAAATGGGTTATAATTAACTGTATATAAACTCAAGGAGATAAAGTTAGGTACATTGGAGGATCCACGCCCAACATATGTTAGTGCACTTCTACAGCGCAAAAAGAGAGGGACTACTTTAAGTTATTAGTTGATTACAAAGATTTCCTTTCCTAGTTGAACAAAGAAATGTCAGGCCTTAGTCCTACGGTATTTATTTATTCATCATTGGGGGATTGAAAAAGGGGAATTTCCTATAAAGCAGTCACAATGAGTGTTTCTTGAGTTAGTAACACAAATTGAATTAGAGGTCAATAAGTTCATTGAAGAAAATTTATTTGAGAAGTGAAATATCCATCATAAATCTCAAATATTGTACCTATTAGGAAGAAGAATGGTCAAATATGTGTCTTGTTGATTTTTGAGACTTGAACAAGGCATGCCCAAGAAATAATTTCCTGATATAAATCATAGATCTCATGGTTGATACAACAACTGGACATGAAGCTATGCAATTTAGGGATGGGTTTTACAAATATAATCAAACCAGATTGTCTTTAAGAGATTAGAATGCACTACCTTCCAAACTCCAAAAGGTATATATTGGTACGAGGTGATGCCTTTTGGTCTAAAGAATATGGGTTGCACCTACCAATGTACAATGTAAAACATTTTTCATGGCATGTTGCATAAGAGAGTGGAATGCTACATCGACGACATGTTGGTAAACACAAAGTGTAGGTACAACTATCTTGAAGACCTTCACATTATTTCTTAGAGGTTATGAAATTTTGACTTGAAAATGAACCCACTGAAATGCACATGTGGAGTTACTTTTGGAAAGTTTATTGGATTTATTGTGCCTCACTACAGAATTGAAGTTGATCCTATGAAGATTGATTCCACTCCAAAAATGTTGGATCCAAAGAATTTAAGAGACCTCCACAGTCTATAAGGAAATTTGGCATTTATTTGGAGGTTTATTTCTAACTTGGCTGCATGATGTCATCCCTTCAGCCATCTAATGAAAAAAGATGCTCCTTTATACTGGGACCAATCATGTCAAGATTCTTTTGAAAGAACCAAAAGATTCTTGTTGGATCCATCAGTATTAGGGGCACCAACACCATGGAGGACATTGATACTCAACATTACATCACAAGATCGATCACTTGGAGCACTTCTGGCTCAAGACAAAGCAGCTAAAAGGGAACACACATTGTACTATCTAAGTCGAACCTTGATATGAGCTAAGTTAAATCTTACACCCATTGAGAAGATGTTCTTGGCTTTGCTTCATATGATAATGACAATAATGAATTATTTTTAGGCATACACTATCAAGCTAATTTCTCAAGTTGATCCTGTGAAGTTTTTAATGACTCGGCCAGTTATCTCAAGACATCTAGAGAGATGGTATATATTGTTTAACCAATATGAGATCATATAAATGCCTCATTAGGCTGTGAAGGGGAAAGCACTTGCTAATTTTCTTGTCGATTACCCTGGCAGTGACCAATTGTTTCTAATTGGATTCTAGCTCACACTCCATTGAGGTCTTTTTTTTGTTGACACTAGCCACCCTCAACTTAGATGCTTTGTCCAAGTTAAAATATACAATGTTAGCATTTGTCTAAGTTCAGAGCTGAATGTTAAAGTCCTATAGAGAGTTAAACTCATTCTTAGAGGTACAATATGGGTTCAAACAGGAGCAATCTTTCAGGCTGGGTTGCTTCTTTAGGTTAGAAGGTTTAGAACTTTAAGAAGGCCTGTTATCCTATTCTAATGACTTCACTAGAAGACTATATCCATGGATCGGGCAATGTTCTAGGTCTTATCCTATGAAAGAATTATAAGTAAATCCTCACACCCATAGGCATCGAAATTAAACATCCTTTATGATTCTCCGAATGTTCATTACATGATTCATTCACTTCTTTACAGACCAATGCTGAATACAGAATTACTTATGGTTATTTGCACATGCTTAACTGAAAAAGTAAATAATTACAGACACATGTTCAACGTCTTATGCCAACATCATTCATTCTCCATATTTACAACTAAGTGCTGAAACAGAACCAATTCATAGATTAAACACTTGTATTTACATTACGCTTTGCAGAATTTAAATGCAAAAATAAAAACAACCTAGACATGTCACTTATACTAGATAGAACATGATTGGATTTAGAATATCGGCAACAACATCCAACCATGGTGTAAATACCCCCACCCCCATACAAAAAACTATGCATTGTCCTTAACGCAATAAATTACCGTACATGAGAAATAGGATATTTACATGGCCTCTCACTCTTCTGAGGCATCTACCAAGTGTGGTGAGTCTCCATCATCCTCACCCTACAAAATGTTGGCCCCTATGGTGGTAGGAGCACTCACAACTTCACCCTCAACATTTTGAGGGATGGTTTCCCGAATTGAACCTGTACTTTGCCCCCTTTCTGGGGCAGCACTAGTAGAAACTCCTTCCGCTTTAGTTTCTTGTTCTCTTTGCTTTCTTTCAGCTTTCTTCTTTGATTTCTTCACAGCTCTCCTCAGGTTGTGCTAGTATAACTCCTCAGGTGACATTATTCTCTCTTTCTACTTTTTTTTTCTTTCCTTGCTGCTTGTTTATCCATTTACTGTTTGCCTTTATCCTTCACTAGTCTACCCATCAGATCCAGAATACCCCCATCATCATTACTTACCACCAGAGTCAGATCAAATATAGGCGGTTGTGATTGTTTCTTCTTTAACTCAGCTATGTCAGCCTTTGCCTGCTCAAATTCAGCCATGAGCTTGGCAAGATCAGGAAGAGATAGTGAATCTATCCTTTTGTTGATGCGAGCTTCCATCTAATCAATCCTCACTTGAATAGTTTGAAATGGCCTAACTATTTCGGCCACAATTTCATCCATAAAAGGTTTGAAATCTCTAGCCCACTTTTCTAACTGCTTCTGGAACCTCTTTTGATTCTTCACAACTTTGACAAAATTCACTGGGTTGAATCGATATTCCACAAAATCTACTTCATTAGAAAACTATATAGAATCTGATCCTACAGACGTACCCTGAGGCATATAATCAGGAAGCACATATGTGGTAATGGGTAAAGGCATACCTTCAGGCATTTATGGGGCTTTAGGAACTGGAGCAGATTGAGACAGATGTACTGGAGGCTTGTTCACTCGAATGTCAAACCTCGACTCATCTCTGGACTTCTCAATGTCCTATTTATGAGTGGTTGAAACTTCATTATAAACGCCTTGAATTAGTGGCACACCATCTTGTTTGCATAATGCAGTAATAAAACATGGGAAAGGTATGGAGGTAGTTTGCTTATGTGTCCTCACAAACATCTCGTCAACAATTAGCTGGCTGAAATCATTGTACAAACCTGAAACTAGACTGGCTACCATCACGGCCTTGTGTTATCTAGGTTTCCATCTCTTTTAGTTGGTATTAGCCTCAATCGAACAACAGCCCACCAGAACATAGCCTTAAAACTATGTGTGAATTTGGCAATGCATTCTTTGGGGTTAGTTGCCAAGGATGAATTTCCATCATCAGTGATCAACGATGCTACCCAACGTCTCTAGCCAGAAGCATTTCTCATTCTATATTCAAAATTAGGAAAAGTAGGTGGAGCTTCGTATGTTGGCTCAGACAATATTCTATTAATAGTTTGGGCCGAGATATCAACAACAACTCCTCGAACTAGAACAAACTCCATGTTTGGTCTATTCAAAATCGGAGTCCCCTTCGTACATTCAGCTTTTACCAGAAAAATATAATTTGCAAAGAATTCCCTTACCCAGTTTGGTTGGTACTCCCCTAGTGGCGTGCTCATCCATGCCAATCTATAATCATTGAATCGGCATTCCAGTTATGGATATTCGTGAAGATCTGTGGCTATAATTTGATGTTCTTCAGAGAATGATCTCTATATCCCTCGAGCAGTGGGATGCAACCCATCATAGAATTCTTTTTGTGCTCCCTCAATTTGCCACCTAATAGCATCTCGTACTTGGGGATACTTTCGTTCGATCATGTTTTCAACTTCTGTTTTAGGAACTTCTCCTTGGTTCTCCACATTAGCCACTTCAGTTTCACCTTCTATAGGTGATGGTTGAGTTGAAGCAACTATCGCTTCATCTGGGCTTAAAGGTAAAACTAATGTTATTGTCACTCCCTTTCTCAGACTGGGGATTATAATGGCTTCTCTTTCTATTTGTCTGGTGTTATAGTCTGGTGCAGATGTGTTTCTACCTTGCTGATATTTTCCTCCCTTGTTTTGTGTATTTTTAGGAGCCATGTCACCTAAAAATGGATTAAGAAATTAGTGCAAGGTAAATCAAAGGCAAAAATATTTCATAGTGAAGCCTGGTGGGAGATTTGACGGTCCACCAATGGTGGGACAGTCCGTCAGATCCACCGTCAGCTTTATCTAGTATGTTTCTTTTTTTGACTTTTGGGATGGTCAACTTGGTGGTCTATCTAACACTTGATGGTCCACCAGCCTGACCGTCAAATACAATCAAAAAACTCATTATCTTTGACCTTTGGGACGGTCAACTTGGTGGTCACAAAGTTAACGGTCTACTATGTTAACCGTCAGGCCTTCATCCTCAGGCACATTTATGGGTTCGACTATTTTTCAGCGCAGCTTAAGATCAAATCAATTTTTAGCTTAAGCAACAACATTAAAATCATATTTTAAGCAAGACTTCATCCATTAAATCAAACTTAAGCATAAATAATTCAAACTCAACACCATTAGACCAAATCATGAAACAATCCATGCTCTTACTTTTCAAATGAACAAGAGGAGAGAAATAAATGCTCATACCTTGATGTAAATAAATGGTCATACCTTGATGTTGCAGTATTCTACTTACTTGAGACTTCAGAGACTGAACTACTTGGAACTTCTATCACTTTTGTTACCCTTTAGTTTGTGATGGGGGTGGGGAAAGAATGACCTAGCTTAAATAGAAAAATGATGGAGGAATAGAGGATTCTCAGATAGGATCACTCAGTTCAGGTTCCTTGAATCTTGGAGAAGAGGAAAAATCAAAGTCATGGAATGGTTACAATGAGTGTACCCGCTCAATTTTATTCTTAAAATCTCATTCTGGGTCAAATACGGAGTACTTATAAAGACTACCAATTTAACCCAACCCGATTCAAAATTAGGGTTAAAGTGATGGTCAAATTGACGATCCGTCATAAGTGTGATGGACCACCACTGGGAACGTCACCCCTCAGTTGAGTCGATGAGTTTCGGCTTTGGTGTGATGGTTACTGGGACGGTCAACCACTGTCATGATGGTCCACCAAATTGGCCGTCACTACTTAACAGAGTACAGGTCAGCAGTCTCACTTCTGACGACTTCTTTGATGATCCACCATATACTTGACGGTCTGTCACTTTTGCCGTTATGCCCTATCTAGTGAATGCATTTTCCTTTGTTTTTGTGACGGTTGAGTGTGGCGGTCTGTCAGTAGTTTGGTAGGCCATCATGAGTACCGTCGTAACTTTCCAATAGCTTTAATGCACCCAATTTTCCACTTTACAGCACTTCTGGTCCTGCAAACTTCATAAACACATCAAAATTTCCCAAAAACATAAAATAGACTCTACTTATGGTTATAACAACATGTTGTGGGTTGCCTCCCACTAGAGCCTGACTTAACGTCGTGGCACGACTTAGGTATCTCGAATACTCAGACTTCATCGAGGTAAAAGACATCAATACTTTTTAATAGGTCTTTTGGACCAATATAAAGTTTGATTGTTTGCCCGTTCACTTTGAAGACACTACCATCTTCGATTTCAAGCTCAAATACTCCAGATGAGTTGACTTGGCTAATTTTAAATGGGCCTGACCATTTAGACTTCAACTTACCCAAAAATAGCTTCAGTAGAGTTGAAAAGAAGGTCCAAATCACCTTTCGTAAATTCTCTCTGTGTAATCCTTTGGGCATGGTATTTCTTCATCCTTTCTTTGTACAAGTCAGCTCTTTCATAGGCTATGAGATGGAGTTCATCTATCTCACTAATCTGCTCCAATCTTAGATCAGTTTCTTTCTTCAAATGTATATTCAACCTTTTTAGATCCCACAAGTCCTTATGTTCCAGCTCAATTGGCAAATGACATGCCTTCCCATAAACTAGCTGATATGGTGACATTCCAATTGGTGTCTTAAAAGTATTTTGATACCCCCATAAGGCGTTATCAAGCTTTCAAGACCAATCTTGTCTACTGGCATTCACCATTTTGGTGAGAATGGCCTTGATCTCGCGATTCAACACCTCCACTTGCCCACTAGTTTGTGGGTGGTAAGGAGTTGCTACACGGTGTTGTTTTACTCCGTACTTTTCCAACATAGCCCTGATGACTTTATTGCATAAATGGGATCCCCCATCACTTATGATTGTTCTTGGTACTCCAAAGTGGGAGAATATGTTCTTTTTCAGAAATGCCACAACTCTTTTTCCTTCATTGTCAGCTAACGCCACAGATTCTACCCATTCTGATACATAGTCTATAGCTACTATAATGTATTTTAACCCATACGAGCTTATAAATGGTCCCATGAAGTCAATGCCCCATACATCAAATAACTCTACTTCCATCATCTTGGACATTGGGAATCAATTTGAGTTCCATAATTTAATAACATTGCACAAACCCTTTTCTCTCAGAAAAGTGGTGTTCTAGGGCTTACTCTTTAGTTTGCAACTAATAAAAGTCTTAAAATTGAAGAAAGGTTTATGCAATGTTATTTAATTATGGAACTCAAATTGATTCCCAACCCATAGGTGCATTTCACATTAAAGATCCCATAACCCTAGTTATGAGATTTAGCTACAACACTCCATAGAAGATAAAGAATTCATTCTTGTACTATTCATAAATAAATGGAATGTCTACTTACAAAGAATCCCAAGAATCAGTTCTTGAATCTTCAATGATCAGTTATTTGATACTAAAATTTTCCGAAGTAGTTGGAGACCAAGAAGTTCAATAGATGAAAAGAAAACTTGTAAAAGGTAAAAAGATGCATTCTTAACCCTAAAAGTTGGTATTTATATGTCCCAGCTAAAAAAAAGAATTTGAAATTTAAACATGGAAAAACCGTATCCCATTTGATGGTCCATATGATGGACCGTCAAAGATCTAACGGTCCACCATTTTTCCTGTCACTCGATTCATCTGAATGGCAGTTTCTGGATAACATCTGATGGTATACCTGGCGGTCCGTCGATGGACTGAAGGTCTACTATCTTTACCCTCATGGAGTCCTTTTGGAAGGCAGCTTCTGGATAAGAACTGACGGTATACCTGGCGGTCCGTCGATGGACTGACGATCCACCATCTTTATGGTGGTCCGTCCCATGTCTGATGGTTTGCCATATTATTCGCCACTCGACTATTGATGGTATATATGGCGGTCCATCATAAACCCGACGGTCCGTCATTTTGACCGTCAATTCTATTTTTCTGCTACTTTTTCCAATTTTCTTTTGTGGTTATCTCCTTTCACTGAAACACTAAAAACCTTCATTAAATATCACTTTGGCTTCTTGAAAACATACAATTTTCCTAAGAAAATGATGCTAAATATTTCGTAAAACACCGAAACATCAGTGGCGTAAAAAATTTGGAGACCTAAAGTGAAGGCCTTACTAGTCTCACCCTTGAGACACCCGTGGAATCATAACCCATGATGTCATCTCATGGGAATTGAAGCTGCTATAGAAGTCACTGTCGAAAGACTCACCGCTATTGGTGGCATCCTGCTTCATCAATGCATCGTCCGACACTGCTTGATCATTACCAATAGTGTCTTTCACAGCTAAATTTCTAAAAACTTTATAATATGCATTGTGTTCCACCCTAATTTTTGTCACACATATTGGCAAAGGGTATATTTGCATGGCCATCACTAATGGTCCTGGATTCTTGATGTTGTAATTTTCTGATCTATCCTATAGTGCTGCTATTGATTCAGATATGTAAAATAAATTGTTGAATAATGATTACAAAAATATGTACAACCTCTATTTATCAGTTTACTTGTGGAGGACAATAGAAGGAGAAAATAGTGTCCTTCTACAGGATGTGATTATTAAAGAAGCTGTTTACACAACTTGAACCCATTATCTTCAGTTCACATGACAACAACTTTAACCACCATGACATTCACACAAAAAAGGTTCCAAGTCTTAACAATAAAATTAGTTCAAAAGGCATATGATTTTCTAGTAGCAGCATAAGCCACAGTTGAAAAATACTTCTAGCAAGTACTCTAAAATGATCAAATTAAAGCATGTTTATTGAAAAGGAGCTCGGCGAGTAATTCGCTTCCTGGTGTATCATATTAATTGCCCAAAGATCCCATACTTCCGATATATAACTTCCACCTACAAATATGATTATACAATATGTTATACACACAAATTGTGTGTAAAAATATTTATATGAATTGATAGTGTAAAATATTAATAATATGTACCTGGCAGGAAATGCTGTAGAAGTGAAACTGGCCAGGGTCATTCAATCTCTTTTTGCAAGTGTAACAAGTTAGATCTCCAGCAATACGGGATCTTGAACCCCAATGTGGTAGTGGATTCAATGCGATTACCCATTTTTTGTTGCATTAATATGGCTACACATCAGAAATGATATATCTATCATCACCAACATTGATCTCATATAGATGCTAATTATGTACAAAAACAACAACGAATTATAAGTTGTTGCTACTAATAATTAATCTTTGTTGTAAGGCTATACATACATGTGTGAAATAATCAATCTTTGTGCACCCGGTAGAAACAATTATGCACGTCAATTCACTATAGAACAACTCAGACATGCGGTATTCAAAGTTAGGCTTTGTCAAGATTAAAATCAAATAAAAATATATGAAGTTACATATGGTTGAAGTTTAGATAATTTTTCCTGCAGTCGAAATGAAAATAACTAAACTTTAACCATACGACATAAACTTTAGGCAAAATGATAAAATTATTCATATGTGGCTTAAGTTCTACCATAGGACTAAACTTCAACCATTTTGTTCAAGCTTAATTTCAGACAAGTGGGCTGACTTATAAACTTTTTATGCACAATATAACTTAAATAGTGATTCAAAATCCAAATATTTATGCGCTTCAGCCGACTATTAGAGTTTAAATAGAACTTCCTTTCTTTTCATCAATCAATACGGAATTCTGTTCGCACATTCAATAAAAATTACTGTTAATAAATTAAGGATTTCAAACAATCAAATTTTAATTAGATCTAAAGTATAAAAATGTAACACTCTGCTTTTTTAGGCTAAAGTTGAACCGTATTTCCAATATTTATAGACCCGAATCCAATAGTTTCTAGTAAGAAATAAGTGTGAATAATAATGCTTTAGTATGAGAATATCTTTTCAGATGATTATACATCATAAAAGTGTCCTAGCATATTCTTACCGGTTAAGTGTTTGTTGATGATTGTTTCTTGGGTCAACTTCCAATGAATATTACTCCTAGAATATGAGTTATGTGTCTCATTATATATAAAATGAAAGATCTTCTAGTACTCTTTCTGATGCAACTGAACATCCGTATATCTGAGATATGAATCAAAAGTTATGAGTGTTTTAGTGAGACACTATCTCTTTTCTACGTTGGGTCTGTGCCACAAACCTTAAGGTTTCCTTTGTTCGAGCAATGCAAACCCTGTGGTTTACTTTGGCCTTGCGCCACCAAGCCTTCTCCAAGTTTAAAAAAGTATTTCTTTTTGAGTTATTTTAAGGGAAAAGGTCTCTTTTCACCCTTCCAAATCATTCCTAATAATTTATGGACAAAACTAGGGTCTTAAAATACGTTATATCACTTCTCAAAATCCCCAAATCATATTTTCTTAAGCCATAGAAGAGAAACCACCTAGGGTTGAGGATTTTAAGCTCCAAGGGTCAAATTACTCTACTTTTTTGTTATTATCAAGGTATGTGGGACTATTCTAAATCTCATGGGCATAAGTTTATCATTTTAATAAGTTTTAAAGATATGTAGTTATGTATATGAAAATGGTTTTTGGAAATCATTTGAAGAGTATGCATTTATGAACCCATCTTGATGAAAGTATGTGTTTATTGTGAGGGTTTTGCATGAACTTGAAATATATTTATGTGTACGTATGTTATGAGAATTGAGAATTTAATTGACACATCAATTTTCATATTCCCTCTCTTATGATGAAATTACTTGTCTTAAATTATTATGGGTTGTTTTTATGCATGATCAAAAGCTTGAGTTATATATTTTTCTATCAATTGGTGAAATTACATGGTTACATAATCAAATGAGAGGGTGTTTTCTTATTTGATAAATGATCCTTGTGTCAAATATAAGAATTTCATGTGATTAATGGAAGAGATGGCCACCCTATGTTAAATTCTTGAAAGAAAAGGGTTTTACATAAGCTTCGTTTGATAATTGTTTTAGTAACTCCCTTATGTAGTGTTTAAATATTTTGGGTGGTCATCAATGAGTTTTTGAATGAAAGATCTTTGATTATGACATTACATGAAATGCCTTGTAAGTCTAGGTATGATGATACCTATCACGGGATGCCCTTAATTTGAAAGAGATAATGTCTACAATCTTGAAGCATGTTTTAAAGAACTAAAATTAGGCGTAAAGAGAGTGAAATGGTCGCATGATGAAATCACGAGTTTAGATAATGCATTGCCAAAAGCTGTGTTTTACCAATATGATTTTATTATTTCCTGAGTTATGTATTGTACTCTGGCGACGGTCCTATGGCGTATCATGTATGGTGTACCCCAATTATTATGAAAAACTCAAATTAGGGGCTTGGCCACCGAGTTAAGGATGGATTTCATATAGACCGTGGACTGATATGAATGTAGGGTGATCCATCCAGCTCAGAATTAAAGCAAAGAATTGAGTTCATGATATACAAGAATGTTTTGAATCCTTTGAATTATGCCCATGTGACTTTAGATATATTATGAAAATTTAATTTTACAATGCTCTCATTTATTTTTATTTGACATGTATGTTGTTTTTGGCTAGTTCTACATACCAATACTTTCCAAGTATTGACCCCCCTCTATATTCAGGTTCTACAATGTAGTCCTATGGTCAATCACATTAATAGAACATTTGTATTATAGCAAAATTGGTGAACCATCCATATTTCTGAAGGCATTCATTCATATGTTGAATCTTTTATTTTATGGTCCATTCGGGGACCTTCTCTCAACCTCGACAGTTAGTATTCATTAGAGGCTTGGCAGATGAGATTTGGTTATTTTATTGTCATAACATTATTGACATAATTTGATTTTCAGATTTCTTTAATTTTTTTATATCTTTTACACTTTGATTTATGTATGGATTTTACTTATGATAGTATGTTAAGGGGTCTTTTGGGCCTTTGTGGTTTGGGATGCCCATCGCGGCCAGAGCTGCTCAGGTTGTAGTGTCTATGAAGCTGTGTCAAGTAAAGTCTTGCTTATGAGTGTGTTGTGCACCACACTTATAATCAGGAGGCTACCAGGCATTTAAGAGTTGTTTTAATTTTTCTATTTGACAGATTAGTGTAGTATGTGGTATATTTCATCGATGAAACATAATTGATGCTATACAATAGACTTGAACTTTAGACATGGATTGTCGTGGTAAGAATAGTAGCTTAAGACTAATGATGCATGTTTTGTGGGAATGAATTAGTAGGCTTGATGTGATGTTTAAAAGAGCCTAGGTTGATAACTTCCATAAAAATTAAGTGGATAATTGAGATATAGATACTTGAGGACTAGTGTTAAAATGATGAATTATGGCTGAGCCATTAGGTGGATAAGAGAGTTAGGTTTGTAAGAATAAGATGAACCCCAGGTGGCATGTTCTTAGATAAGGTTTTATATGTATAAGTGCCATGTTTACCTAGTTCATATTCTTAAATTTTTTATCATGGAGAAGCCTAGAGAGCTACTACATGGTGTTCTTTATAGCTGAAATGAGGGAAATATAGACAGATGAAGTGAGCTCTTGGTATATTTTTAAGAACTTTGTTAAGTTGTAACGGTATGCAATTAGAGGATTAATGCAAGTATGTTAATTACTGGAGAATGGATTGTTATGTGATAAGGAGTGTGGATGTGTATTCTCATGAAAGTGTAAGTTGTTGGGTGATGGCTATAGAGGCTAGTGAAATTTAAGAGTATCATTCTTGGAAAGCAATGCCTTTAGAGTATAGTTTATCAAGGGGAGTTTAGCATTTATGTGTATGACAAAACCTTCATTATGTTGAGAGTTGTGGTTATAGATTTGATAAGAGATATGTTTGGAAGTCTCAGATGGTGACTTTGATCTAAGGAGGAGATGATGAATTAAGGTAGTTCCTGAATTTTCTCATGGTGGCAAGTTTTAGGGAAGATTCATGATAAATCTATTCCGATTCTAGTGAGATCCTCCTACTTTAATTTAAGAGGACATTCTACTAAGGTCTTACATATTCAAGTCATTGATATGCCTAAGGTTTGAGTTCTTTATACAAATTATGTCCATGTTCCGACCTCCAAATAAAAAGCAATAATGCCCCTCAGAAATCCAAGATTTCATATGTTCAAGCTCTATGTTATGATGTTCATGATCCATAAATACATGTCCCATATCATTCTTAGTTCTAAATAACTATGCTTTCTATATATTACCAATTTATTTTATGTCGGGATTAGCCAAAGTGATAAAGTTTATGAAAACTCATAACTATCTCAGCACCAAAAATGAGAAGCAATAGCTTGAAGCAACAATCTTCGTCTTATCTCCTGGATATATGAATCCCGGCTTTATACCATACAACTCATGATACATGTATTCATGCTTCTCACTATGTTTAGTCCTAAGGACTCATGTTCTTTATGTTTATGATTGAATGACTCTCTATTTATTATTTGGACATTTGATATATAAAACATTTTATGCCTATTTTATCATATCTTACATCTTAGGCCCTACCTTGAGTAGATCAATAAATATATGTTATAATCGAATAATGTTACTCCCATTCATGATGCTTGTGATCTAGTCCCTCAATGACCCTCCTTATGTTAGTATGATAGTGGTTATGGAAGCGTAGTAATGTCTTAGATGAGCGAGTAGATTTTTATTATTGTGTTAAAATTTGGTGTGACTACTAGAGCCAAGGTTGTAGGTGAAGAGGGAAGAAAGAGATGATCTCCCGTTATATGAAATAGTTTGGAAGAGGACTTGTGGTGAAAATCTTTGTAAGGGTGATTAAAGTTGTTGGGTTTTTTAGTGAAGAGACCACAAAGTGGGTGTAGTAAAGGTAGGCTTGAACATTGTGAATGATGAATACACAAATCAATGTTCTGTGTGGTTAGTACTCATTAATTTAAGACCTGGGGTTGGTTGATTATAGTGATAAAGTGAAGTGATATTCTTAAGGGGATGTAAAGTACAAGGTCCCATAGCTTAAGTTAACACTTTTTTAACTCTGAGTTAGATTTCAACATTGAAGTACTATGCAGTGGGACTTATACTTTTGTAGTTAGGTGTTGGGGAAAAAATTTAGCTGCAAATGATGAGATATATTATTTATTGTTGGGGCATAGTCGAGTAGTGCCTTTAAGTGTGAGGTCTAATGGTCGTATCATGTAAAATGGAGGATATCTCTATTCCTAGGTTCTGCAAAATCTTATTTCTTATTTAGTGCAAATTTAAATCAAGACCCATGACCACCAAATAAACCCATGCCTTATGTTGTGATGATTATGATCCCTAGAACTCATATGCAAGGTCATCTCTATGTCAATTCTCATTATCTTATGCTTCGTGCTTACACGAGTCACTAGGGGTTATCATGAAGCCTTTTTGATGTATTTGCATATTTTGTTGAGGAAAATGTCCAATGTGATTTTACATTTTTTATTCCATACTTTTAGAGATTCAACAAGTTCCTACCCATCATTCGAGGGCGGATTATTCCAAGGGGAAGATAATGTAACACCCCACATTTTTTAGCTAAAGTTGAACCATCTTTCCGATGTATATAGACCTGAATCCAATGGTTTACAGTTAGAAATAAGTGTGAATAATAATGCATTAGTATGAGAAAATCTTTGGAGATGAGTATACGTCATAAAAATCTCCTAGCTCAAAGTTAAGTTGAGCACGTTCTTACAGGTAGAGTTTTAGTTGATGATGTTTTATTGGTTCAACTTCCAACGAACATTAATCCTAGAATATAAGGACTTATGTGGTCCATTATATATCAAATTAAATCTCTTTGAGTCCTTTTTCCATATCAACTGACTGTTCGTCAATCTGAGTTTTGAAACAAAATCTATGAGTGTTTTAGTGAGACATTATCTCAGGTCTGCATTTGGTCTGTGCCACAAACCCTGAGGTTTGCTTTGGCCTTGCGCTGCAAAACCTGTGCTTTGATTTGGCCTTTCATTGCCAACCTTTCCCAATCATAAAAAAATGTTCCCTTTTTAGTTATTTTAAGGAAAAAGGGGTCTTTTCACCCTCCTAAATCATTCTTAATTCTTTATGGCTGAAATTAGGGTCTCAAAACACGTTATATCACATCTAAAAATCCCAAAATCATCTTTCCTTAAGCAAGAGAAGAGAAAACCAACTAGGGGTGAAGATTTTAAGATCCAAGGTTCAAATTACTATACGTTTTCATCGTTACCAAGGTATGTGGGACTATCCTAAATCTAATGGGCAAAGTTTATCATTTTAAAAAAAAGATATATAATTATGTATATGAAAAGGGTTTTTGGAAATCATTTAAAGAGTACGCATTCATGAACCCATCTTGATGAAAGTATGTGTTTATCATGAAGTTTTTCCATGAACTTGAAATATATATATGTTTACATATGTTATGAGAATTGAGTATTTAATTGAGAGCATGATTTTTGATATTCCCTCTCTCATAATGAGATTACTTGTCTTGAATCATTATGGGTTGTTTTTTATGGATGATTAAAAGCTTGAGTTGTATTTTTTCTATCTATTGGTGAAATTACATGGTTACATAATCAAATAGAGGGTGTTTTCTTGTCTCATAAATGATCTTTGTGTCAAATATAAGAATTTCACATTATTAATGAAAGAGATGGCCAACCTATGTTAAATGTTAAAAGAAAAGCGTTTTGCATAAGATTCATTTGATAATTGTTATAAGAATTCCTCATATAATGTTTAAATTTTTTGGGTGGTCATTAATGTAGTTTTAAATGAAAGGTCTTTGATTATGACATGACATGAAATGGCTTGCAAGTCTAGGTCTGATGATACCTATCACTGGATGCCCTTAATATGAAAGAGATAACGTTTAAAAGCATGAAGAATGTTTTAAATAAATAAAATTGGGCTTAAAGAGAGTGAAACGATCACCCGAAGAAGGAATGAGTTTAGATAACACATTATCAAAAACCATTTTTTGCTGATATGAGTTTATTATGTCATGAATTATAGATTGTACTCTGGCGATGCCCTATGGGTAATTATGTATGACGTACCCCAGTTCTTACGGTAAACTCGAATTGGGTCTTGGATACTGAGTTAAGGATGAATTTCATATAGCTCGTGGATTGGTATGAGAGTAGGGAGATCCATCTAGCTTAGAATTAAAGCGAAGAGTTTATTTACAAGTATGTTTTTGAAGCCTTTGAATTGTGGCTATGTCTTTTTATATATATTATGATAAATTTTTTTCACAATACTCTCGCTTATTTTTATATGAAATGTATATTGTTTATGGCTAGTTCTACATACCAATACTTTCCAAGTATTGACCCCATCCCCCCATATTTTAGATTCAGCGGTATAGTCCCATAATCCATCACATTAATAGAATATTTGGATTATGACAGAATTGGTGAGACATACATCTTTCAAAAGACATTTATTCATATGTTGAGTCTTTCAGTTTATGGTTCAGCTGGGGGCCTTGTCCTAGCCTGGGCAATTAGTATTCAGTATAGGCTTCGTGGATGATGTTTGGTTGTTGCATTATCATAAGATTATTGAGATAATTTGATTTTTAGATTTCCTTAATTTTACTGTATCTTCCACACTTTGATTTATGTATGAATTTTATTTTGATATTATGCTAAGGGATCTCTCAGACCTTCGTGGTTTGGATTGTCCATCATGTCCAGGACCTCGGCTCGGATCGTGACAAAAAATATCAGCTCAAAACATATCAAGATGAAAAATCTGTGACAATTAGACTAGTACTCTATATCACGTAAAAGAAAGGGGGGGAGGGAGGGTAGGGGATAAATCTATGGTATTAATAATGAAAATAAAAAATAAAATAGTTGGCAACAAGTTGCCACAGTAAGTTTTCACGAAAAGTTTTCATAACAATTTTCATGTACAAGTTGCTAAATATAAGTGTTAACCTTGTTGACAACAATAAAAAAGAAGGTGAACAGTCAATATAATTAATGACAAAAAAAAAGAAAAAGATAAGGATGATTATAGGTTATGATGTTTTGATAATGAAGCCATCATACCTATGGATACAGAGAAAAGTTTGTAGAGATCAAAAACAATAAGTCATAATGTGTCTTCTAGAGATATCTCAAAGATTCCAAATCTAGGGATGAGTACGCTTCTAATATCCTATAAAGATGGTGCCACAAATTGATTATCCATGTTTACCATGTTCCAAAATTTAAAATAATAGTTTCGATTCGGGACAACTTCTTGAAAAAGACTATGATATTTATTCGAAAAAATATGCATATTTGGCTTAGAGATTCAAATGACAATTTAATTGTTAACGTGCATATGATATAAAATAGGTTGTATCCTTTAATTTGAATCTTAAGGCCATTGATACAAAATATTTAAACGGTAATTTTCAAGATGAATCGTGGTGTTGATAAATGCAATTTGGGTAATTTAAAATTTGAAGCACTTATATTAAGGAAAGAAAAGAACATGGTGCATCTAATTACTTCAATCAAACCATCTCAATCAATCATGTGAAAGTTTTCTTCTTGAATAACATGCAAGGATGAGTTTTTCTAAGGAGACCGCGTCAAGAGCAACCAAACCACTCTAGCATGTTCATACTGCTATTTGTATGTTAATCAATCTACCTTCTTTTGATGAACTTAAATACTTCTTACTCTTTATTGATGACTTCAGTAGAAATACTTTGGTGTATTTCTTGAAGCAAAAATGATAAAATTTTGTCGTTTTTAAAAATTTTAATGCATTTTTAGAATGGAGAGGACTATGAAATAAAAGTTTTAAGGACTGATAGAGGAGGCAAAATCACTTCGATGAAATTGAATGAATTTGTCAATCTCATAGAATTCGTCACCCTTAATGATCCTTATTCCCTTATAATTAGGAAGTTGCAAATATAAAGAATAGCACAATTCTTAATATGACTAATTGTATGTTGAAAGCTAAAAATCCTCCAAAAAAATTTTGAACTGAGGATGTCTCTTGTTTAGTTTGTTTTAGAAATAAATCTCCAATAAATAATATTATAGATCAAACCCCTCAAAAAATAACATAAGGGGAAGAAATTCTAGTGTGAAATACTTGAGAAATTTTGAGAGCATAACTAACTCTCATGTGTCACATCAAGGGATAGAGAAACTTGATGATCAAAGAGGCAAGGATGTGTGTATTTTCTATGAAATATGTTTAAAAGACTACAAGTCATAAATAAAAAGCAATAACAAAGTGGTGATGTCAAATTTGACGATGAAGCAGCATAGAATTGGGAGGCTCAGGAAGAAAGAAAATATAATTTTCTGTCATACATTGGAGATGATGAAAAATAGGATATCACACATGCACAAAATGCGACCCACCTCCTTTTCCAACAAATATTGCAGGTCCCTCTCTCTAGAAAATTCAAGTGAAAGGCCACCATAAGATGATAAACATTCACTAGCTCTATGATAACTTATAGAGTTACTAATTTTGATTCTTTATATTGTCTCTTTGTTGATAGTGATGAAACTGTTACTGATAAACGAAGGAGACAAATCATGAAGGATTAAATATGACAATAGAGATGAAAAACACTTGAGCATTAATAACTCTTTCCAATAGTTATCAGACAATTAGAGTCAAACAAGTATACAATAAATGAAAATACTCATGAACATGTGAGAGATACAAGACAAGGATTATGACTAAAAGCTACAAGAAAATAAATGACATACACTATGAAAAAGTATATGCACTGTTGCCATCATAGAGATGATCTGTTTCCTATTCTTTTTTGTGGAATAAATAAAATGAAAAATTCATTAATGAGATATCAAGTCAGCATTCTTGAATAGATATCTTGCGGAGGAAGTATTTGTTGACAAATCAGTGGTCTTTATAGTAAAAAGAATATGAATTCAAATTTTTGAAGATGAAGAAAACCTTACGTGCATTAAAACAAACTCCACGGGAATGAAATAGTTGCATCTACAAGTCTTTTCAAGACAATGAATTTACTCGATATCTCAATGAATATATATTTTTACTTTAAAGCTCATATTAATAGAGATATTTTGATTAATTTTCTTTATATTGATGATTTTATTCTGACGAGTAATAATCTAAGTTTGTTCGTCGCTTTCAAGAAATCTATATTCCTTGAGTTTGAGATGACAAATATAGGTTCATCTCATATCACATGGACCTAGAATTGAAGTAAAATAAAAGAAGTCATCTTTTCTCAAGAAATCTATCAAAGTTCAACCTGCTTGATTACAACCCAATGAATACTTCAATGAAGAGAAAAATAAAATTATCAAACTTTGACGATGGAGAAAAGGTAGAGTTCATTTTATGAAAAAGTCTCATGAAAAGCTTAAGGTACTTGAACTATACGAGACCAAATATATCATTCATAGATGGAGTAGTAAATTTCTTCTTGTAAATTCCTACCATAACTTACTTGAAGGTCAATAGAAAATTCTTTACTACCTAAAAGGTACGATAGACCTTGAGTTGTTCTATTCTTCTTTTAATAAGTTTAACCTTATGACATTTTGCCGAGATATTGGTGATAGAAAAAAACATATCTAGCATTTTGTTTTTTCTTGAGTTATTAAGTCATTTCTTGGATTTCAAATTAATAACTATTCTGTCGACTTGTGAAGCTGAATATCTGGCAACAACGTCATGTGTATGTCATGCTATTTGATTAGGGGATTGCTAAAGGAGATCAATCTACTATAAATTAAGATAATTCAATTTGTTTTGACAAAATATCCACAAAAGAACTTTCCCAGTATTCAATGTACTATGATTGAAACAAGAATGTAGACACCAAGTATCAGTTCTTTAGAGAATGCATTGTCAAAAATGTAGAACTCAAGTATGTGAAATTTCACAATCAAATTATGAATTTCTTTGCAAAATTTTAATATTTTAAAAGTTTTTGAAGATTGAGATCAAAAATTAAAATAAAGAAGAAAAATTAAAATAAAGAGAGAGATTTGTGGGATCAATTAAGAAAATAAAATTAAAAAAAGTAATCAAGTTGCAAAATACCATAATATGTTTTCATTTGCAATTTTCATGTGTTGTAGCAATCATTCACTTGCATAAATAGGAGCTTTGTTAGTATAATTCGAACAAACCACAATAGGGAGAGCAATAAAGGATAGAGAGTGAGAGAGGGGGTAATTAACAAATTATTTATATTCTGCAACAAAATAGAGTGAGAATAAAATTATCGTGAGTTATGTGAAATAAAAAAGTATTTTTTTTGAAGGTATAGTAGTCTTTTGGAATAATCAAAGTGTAACAAACAATATTACATTTCTCCATTTGAGTATTATATTTTATTTCACTAATAAATTTTAAGTTTATTAGATAAGAAAAAAAAAAATTTAAAAATTAAGTGGTCTCTCACTTAGTTTCTTGTATTTGATAATCAAGTAAAAAGTATTATCCTACAAAAATTAATATATATCTAAGACAAAACTATGAAAATGCAGTGCGAATAGTGTGGTGGGTGTTGTGATAGGGAAAGGAAGGGGCAGGCGTAGGTGATGAGGTAGGGGTTGGTCGGGGACTATTGTGGGAGGGGGGAGGGGGTATCGAGTTAGTGGTAAGGTGGGTGGTTATGAGGGTGGAGAGGAGACAATATCACTTGTTTTTTTTATTTTCATTAAGAAAGTCATTTTTATTATTTCTCATAAGTTTGTTTTCCTTAAAAATATATTTTTAAAATTTCTATCCAACCAAATATAAAAAAATAAGAAATATATTTTACTGCATACCAAACACACCCTAGATATCGTTGTTACTCACTTGTTCTTATTATTTAACATAAATATTATTCTTGGGTGAGATTATTATTTTTCATCAAATATTTCCTTTTTCTTTATTCTTTCTCAAGCATAACTATATCTAATATTCCTCAGTCAAGTGGTTAAAATTAATTAATGTCTAGGCCATCTATACACAATATCAATACAAACTCTTCTAATATCTAATTGTAATTTTCAATACCAATTAGATTAAATGTACCTAAAATTTGGCGCTGTCAATTTGATTCTCCATCTCTTCAAGAGAAACAACATCTTTGTAAATATGTCCATGAATTTTCAGCAGCTCAAGATCGTTGTTTTTGTCTATAGAGATGCAATACCTGCATAATTTAAATCACATGTGATACAACACTTGTTCAGATCATTCTTTTAGTATTCATCCTACACCAAACATCTCCCAAAATATGTATTATTCAGAAAGGGACCTTGCCATGATGGAATATTCATTGTAGGCTCCTCAACTAATTCCTCTTACAAAATATGATCATTATATTAACAAATGATCAGACTCTCAATTAATCTAATTGAATTAAGAAAAAAGTATTTCTTACTCTTCAGACTTGTATACTCACTTAAAGTGATATTGTCACCAAATAAGGGATATAATCATCAAATATACATATAGAAAAAATATATGAAGAAAACAGAAAATACTCATCAAGAAAAATGATATTATTATCAAATAATAAATATGTCCAGGAAATATACCTATAGAAAAAGAAGTTCAAAGAAAATAAATACTCATCAAGCTAGTTATCTCTTCAACAAGTTTTTCTTACTACTCAGAATAGTAAACTCATGATATTTCCATCAAACTATACATAAAAAAAAAGTATGAAGAAAAGAAAATATTCATCAAGCTAGTTATCTCTTAACTGTCTCATTTTGGAATTGCTTGATAAAGATTAATGGACTTTAAAGTTTTAACAATTTATCAAGAGATTTTTTAGGAATGAACCAAATCCTATCAATTGGTTAACCCTTTATTGCTTTTGTATTAATGATTGAACTTAGATACTTTTGAGTTCAATTATTAGTAGAAATTAAGACTTCACTTATCTTTTATTACTTGGTTAAGTTCTAAGAACATCTACATACATCTTATATACAATAAAAAAATATATATTTAATTTAGACTTTCTTTATCCTTCTATGAGGTTTTCAGAGAATAAATATTGAATGATAGAACACAAAAGAGAAATATTTTCATAAAATTTTGAGTTAATGAATATACCAATTTCAATAATTATAAATGAACAAAAACATGAACCAGATCATGTGTGTTTTTTGGTCCAATTATACCTTTTGTGTACCTCTTTCTCCTTGATATGTTATGTGTGTGACTTACTTCTCATGGCATTCTTTTAAACCTCATCAATTTGTCTCACATAAAGAAATCATAAAACCTGTGACTAGATTATTTTCCACTTTTTTTTATTCTTTTAAGATATAATACATTTTGAATTTCTTGGCCTAACTAATCTAAATTAGAGCAGCATGGGTTTAATTATAGATAAGAGTTCTTTCTACTAGGGATTTCTCCATTCAGATGGCTTGTGGATAAGATATTTGATTAAATATGAAGGAATCTCATACATCCTATCACACCTTTTGCTCGTATACACAATACTGAATGATGAAAAAGTTGTGTCAAGGTAGGGATAGTCATCTTACAAAACCAAAAAGAAGCGATTAACATAATTATTTGATTACCTTGTCAAAAATCTTTAATTATTATAAATAAAATATTTGTTAAATTTTTTGGACCATAATACATTTTGTGATGTATGAGCTTAATTTTTTTTATTGGGTCAAGCATATAAAAGTATTCTATAAATGTATGATTATTAGACTTGAATAAGTTTTCTTGGCTCCAATTTGATATTAGAGAATTTAGACTATTCATTAAACCATTTTCCTCACTTTCCTAAATAGAAAAGTAGATAATAAACTAGCAAATAGAGATATTAGGAAACAATATTCTGGCCTTCTTCATTTGAAGTGAATTCTTTTAATCCAAACTAATAAGATAGAGAAATACCCTTGGCCATAATAGATCTCTTAGTACCCTCACATAATTGACAAAGAACAAGTATTTGTTGTTACATCCTACCATACATATAGATTTTAGAGTTACATATTCTTGAAATTTTTGTTTTATTTTATATCTTTATATTAGTTTGTTAACAAAGATGATATCCTTGTAGGTTGAAAAAGGGGTTTGAAGAAAAACGATAGTCAACATACTTATTAGTTGGTTTGTAGCATATAGGAAGTTGGCTTGACATGATTAGAAGTATGACTGAAGCATGTAACTAGTGGCTCAATACATAGGCCGAATTAAGAGAGAGAATTTCAGACCAAATTGATGAACTGAGTTGAAGAAAATTAGATTGCAACAAAAACATTGAAAGAGAAAGTTTTATGGGTTTATTTAGGATAGAACGGTCATCTCATTATATGTCATGGAAAAAATTCTCCCTTTCTAACATGAAAAGAAGTAGAATGAACAATTAGAATACAAAATTGCTAAAAGTTTTATAATATATATATTCTTGAATTTGTTAGAGAAAATGTGCACATGGCATAAAATTACTCAGTTAAAATTAGAGAACCATTACAAATTAGATTTTATAACACAGACAAGTAATTAAAGTCCAGGACAACTCCCCCCACACCCTTAATATGCCAAGAAAATGAGGCATTCGATCCATTGAATACATTAATGCTTGTCCAGAAATTGACATTTCTTTTTCATGCAAATTAACGGGATGACATCATTAGTGAGTGTCATTTCAAAATTAGTTCATACATTTTTAAAAGTTAAGGAAGTTAGTGGTTGATAACTTATTTTTTTTCTTATCTTTTATATTTTGAATTATTTAAGCATCTTACTTGTAATATCATTATAAAGTGTAATATAAATTTTGTGTAATGATAGAATACTTTGTTCTCTCTCGCTTTTATTTTATCAACACTTGTTAATAATTAATAGGTGTTTTTTACCTCATTAAAATAGATAAAGAAAGGTCTAACTCCTCTTGCTTGTACTTATCCTGTTAATTTTTTTCTAAAATTATTATTATTAACAAAATATCTAGACACTCGGGGCTTTGAGCTAAAAGTGACAAAAGAGTTTGAAAATGAGGTGTAGGCGACTCAAGTCTTAATAATTGAGTGGAGGTGACAATTAATTTATTGTGGATTAAGAGAGTTCGGAAAATTTGAACATAACCCATAAGTTTTAAAATTTACACTTTGATTCAAATGTTAGTTAATATAACGGGAAACGGAGGAAAAAAACATATTTTTCTCTCTTTTCGTCTATTGTTGTTTTCTCTCTCTTCACAATTTTTGTTGTTCATTATTGTTGCTACTTTATTCATCAACTTTCACTTCATTATCATCATCTTCTACTACACTATAATTTTCATCTTCTTCTTGTCGACATTGTTGTTGTTTTTACTGCTACTGCTGCTACTTGACCAATTTTTTAGGTGAAATTTTATTTCGTACATCACTTTCCACTTTGTCATTACTTCATAGGTGACTTTGGAAAGTAAAATTATGATTTTTAGTTGAATTTATCATTTGGGTACACTGTTACTGTTGTTTATTCAACAATGGATAAAACCCGTTCATGAATAAACATAAGAACCCACAATTTAAACAGATCACTCAGTCTGTTGCAATAGATACATATTCTATTGCAACAGAAAACTCATATGTTGGATTCACTTTGATGGTTCTATAGTGCTCGTAACGTGAATCAAACAAATGGTTAATCTATTGCAATAGATAATTATTCTTTTTTAACATATAATTATCTATTGCAATAGACGAGAAATCTATTACAGTAAAATATTTATCTGTTGCAACAAAATATGTATTAGATAATTATTCTATTGTAACAGATGAGTAATCTATTTGAAACAACACAATATAGCTCCTGTCACAAATCCAACAGATAACCCATATGTTTCAAAACTTACTATTAATACTAGATTCAAATTATTTCTTAATCGCTGACATATTTGTTGAGAAGAAGAAATAGACAGAATGAAAATTAAATAAGAATTAAAACATCAAAGTTGATCAAACATAATTTTTTTAGTAAAAAAAAATAAATGAAAATACAACGGCTAAAAGAAGAAAAATAATTTGCCTTCACGAGATAGGGGGTTAAGATCTGGGGATACACCAACCTCCCCAGATCCCACTTATGGGATTATACTGGTATGTTCTAGTTTTTATTTTGGTATTTTTATTTGATCAACTTTAATAACTTACTAAGTGCTTAATTTATATGATCTAATAGCGGTCTCTACTTGAGTATTAATGTATGCATTTAGTCAAGTTTTAAGTTTCAACTCTTGCTATTGCTATTGGATTCAAATTATTCCTTAATCGTTGACATGTTTATTGAGAAGAAAAAGTAGACAGAATGATAATTAAGTAAGAATTAAAAGTCAAAGTCGATCAAAAATAATTTTTTATCAAATAAAAATACGTAGGCTAAAGGAAAAAATAATCTAATTATTATCATCATCATTATTACCAGCAAGCTAATCTTCAACCAGCAGCAATAGTGCCCTCCTCAGCCTCCGAATCCCCCAAAGCATCCTTGCTCTCATTGTAGACAATTTCCATTGTAGGTCATGAACCTGAGTTTGAAGCTCCAGCACGGTGTCTTGTAATATAGCAATGTCCCACACTGGATCAGCTATAGCTAGAACACGAATGAATTGACAAGAAATGTTAAAACAAAAATAAAGAAAATAATCCAAATGTAATATAACGTATACTAACAATTGGGTATATTTACACAAAAAGTAAGAAAAAAATTTACTTGAGTCAGGAAAGAGAAAGTGGTTGAAGGTGTAATATGAAAGACAAGATGCAAGAAATAAATTTAGTAGAATGAACGAGTAAGGAGAGACCTATTTATAGAGGATTGAATTTGAATGAGTTAGGCAAAAAGGCTTGTTTGTTCACCTCTATTTATTAATTACATACAAACTGGTGACTTTTTGATTACTTTGAAAAGTTATGACTTAATTAAATAAAGTTACTAATTGAAATTTTGATTATTGTGATAAGTCAAGACTTTTCATTTTATTATTATTAATTAGTTCTTTTTAGTAACCGTTTTTATTGAGTTGTGGCAACATATTCTATATTTTTTGCATTAGATAACCCATCTACAACAATAGATATACCTCTTGTTGCATTAGATAACCTACCTGCGGCAACAAATACACCATCTATTGTAACAAATCGACAATTTATTGCATCAGATAATCTATCTGTTGTAACATATAATCTATATTTTTTAATAATCATCATATCATTAATCCAAATTTGGTGACTTTTTTACTATACAAATTTTAAAAATACATTTTGAAAACAAAAATGATAAAAAGTCACTACTTGTCGCCTATTTTATATTAACATCAATTATTCAAATTAAATAACTATTTTTTTATGATTATAAATTGTGTTTATTATTTATTTTCTGATTATTTTTTGTGATAAGAACTGCCTTAATTAAATCAAGTTGGTGAGTTTTTACAAAATGTCATGACTATTCACTTTTTTTATAACAATTATCATAGACCTTAGTGAATCCAATGTTGTGACTTTTTATTATATAATAAATAAATAATTAAAAAATATATTTAAAAATAAAAATGGTGAAAAGTCATGATCAATTATTAAAATTAAATAATTGCTCTCTTACGGTTATAAATTATGTGTGATGCCCCGTAGCATCCTTTGCTTAATACCACCCTTAGTAGTATGCATAGGGGACTTTCAACCTGAAATTTTGCTAAGTGTTAAATGGGACTTAGTCATAATTAAGCTCCTAAACTTCAATGATTTTTAAATCAATCTTTCCGACCCTAAGACGTAGATTATTGAGTTGATTCATGTTCAAGGGGTGTAAAGGGGATGTCTCGAGGGAGTCTCAGATTTTTCAAATGGGGTTTGAGGTGTATTTGGAATTTGAAAACAGAATGTCACCGCGATAGCACCGCGTCACGGTGACTATAGCAATGGGACATTCGTCGCATCGTGGTGAAGTAAAATTAACAATAGTCAAGTTCCAGTAACTCACCGCGATTGCACCGTGTCGTGGTGGGTATCACGATGAGCATGTCAACGCGTCGCAGTGAGCTCTAAAAAGGGGATTCTGCTGAACAATTGAATTTTAAAAGGCAGTTTAGAATTTTCCCCAAGGTCCAAATCCGTGTTAATAGTAAATTAAAATGTATTAAGGGCATTATATTCCCAAATTTACTCAAATTCAATAAGAAAAACACCCTACTTCTTCCTCACAAAGATCAAGAATCAACCTTTAAGTCTAAGATTTCAAAGAAACAAGTCAAGGTTCGGATTTCATTCTTTAAACTAAGTAATTCAAGGTACATGGAGTTTTCCTAAACTACATGGTCATGGTGAAATCATTTTAATAATGTCTTTAATGTTGAGAAATCATATGTTTATGAAGGGTGTTGAATTACATTAGAAAGTATGCATTGTGAACATTTTGGTTTTAGAGGCTTTCCTTAAAACTTGAGTTTTTACTCGTGTATTTGTATATATGTGTTTTCAGTTTTGAAATATGAATTGACAGCATCAATAATATATTTTCCTCTCTCATCATATTATTTCTTGATTTACAAGTAATGGGATACTCAATTGCATGTCTTAAAGCATGAACCAAGGGTTTTACTATCATTTATGAACTTTATGTTGGTTGTGAATTGAAGAGAGGGATATTTTTTGTATGTAAATATTAAAGATGATTATTGAAATACTTGCATGGTTTCCTATGAAGTAAATGTCCACCACATGTTTAAGAATTGAAAGAGAAAATCTTTGTATAAGTTTTATGTACTTAGATATACAGGTTCTTTTGCATTGTTTAAATAATTTGATGGTCCAAACACTTGTATTGAATAAAGGGATTGTAACATGATACTGTATGTGTTAGACATATGACTTGCAAGTCTTGGTATGATGATACCAAAATAGATAATGCCATAACAGGCTCAGAAGAAAATAAAACTCAGATTTCATTCAGATTTCAGAAAGATGCATGTTTAAAATGTTAAAAAGGGGCTTAAAAGATGTTAGGTGGTTACTCGAAGAAGGCACGAGTTTGGAAAACTCATTGCCTTAAATCGTGCTTTACAAATATAGGTTATTATGTCCCTAAGAGGGATTATATGCTGGCCTAGTACCTTGTGGTGTATCAGAATTAGAAACTCCAACCTTTGCGTCAAACTTGGGTTGGGGGATTGGCCGCTGAGTCAAGGACAAATTCCATATAGCCCGTGAAATATCAGACTTTTAGGGTGTACCACCTAGCTCAGAAGAAAGATAAAAATTGGGTCTTGATTTTAAGGAAATGTCTCAAAGTTTGTTAAGCATGCCCATGAGTTTTATATAGTGTATGTAAATGGTTTTATGAATTGCTCTCATTTATATTGTATAAAAGCACATTATTTTGGATTTCTCTGTGTACCAGCGCATCTGTATTGACCCCCTATATTTCAGGATCAGAGGCACGGTCTTGGGGTCCTGCTAAGCAGTAGGTTGAATTCTATCAGAGATTGCAGTTGGTGAGCCTCCCTTATTTTGGAAGGCCTATTTTTAGAACACTGTCAGTTATTTTGATTTATGGTTCGACTGGAGGCCTTTTCCCAATTTTCAGATAGGAGTTGTTCTCGAATTACTTTAGATTTCACAAATTGGTATCATATCTTTTGAATGTTATGAACTTAACTTTGTATTGTTCAGTCAAATTAAGAGATTGTTCATGTTTTTGTTTTAATGTCTTCCTCCGTATATTTTTATAGTATATTAATGTGTGCATAATTTCTAGATAAACTAGGGTGCTCGGGCCTTCATGGTTTGGGATGCTCATCACGGCTAGGGTCTTGGTTCGGGTCATGACAAACTTGGTATCATATCATGGTTCATGATCCCATGCTGTCTATGAAATAGCAATGGGTAATGTCGTATTTATGGGTGTGTAGCGTGCCACACTTATAAGTAGGAAGCTACTGGGCTTTTAGGAATGTCCCTCTTTTTTTCTTGTTTTAGTTCATGCTATAGCGTTTGAATGTCCTCTAATCAATGATTTCATATATTTTAGAAGTTGATCAGGCCTCCCTTTAGAACCAACGAACCAAATACCCAAGCTGAGGAAGTCTATCCTACTCATGGGATATGGACCCGCAATAGAGCTCGAACCCTAGAGTTTGTTGCTACTCCAGGAATTCCTCCAGTTTTGACTAGTCCACCTCAAGATCCATAGATCGATGTTAACCATTCCCAGTCTCCTCAGAGAGAAGTTTGGAATGCTTAGTTCTGATAGTCCATTCATATGATTTTGCACCTGGTGGCCTCTCAGACCTATTGGTTTGAAAATATGAGTTCTATGTCTGGTTCATCAGATTTTTTGCGGGTTGGCCAATTCATGAGACTGAACCCACCTATATTTACTGGTAAGAAGGTTGAGGAAGACCCCCAAGAGTTCATTGATGAATTGGAGAAAATCTTTAGGGTTATGCATGTGAATAAGGTGGAAGGGGTTGAATTGTCAGCCTTTAGTTGAAGGATATGGTGAATCGGTGGTATAATGAATGGGAGGATTTGAAGGGTAATGATGTTGAACCTTCTAAGTGGGGTGAATTTGTGAAAGTTTTCTTGGATCATTTCTTTCCCTAGGAATTGAGGGAATCAAAGGATGAAGAATTTATGAACTTGAAGCAAGGAAAAATGAGTGTTAAAGAGTATACATTGAAGTTCACCAAGTTGTCCCGTTATGCTCAAGAATTGGCGGGTAACATGGGAGCTCGTATAAAGAAGTTTGCATCTAGTCTCTCAGATGATCTGGTGTTGGAATGCAAGGAAGCAATCCTAAATGAAGATATGGATTTCTCCAGGTTGTCTATTCACATGCAGCAGGTGGAACAACGGAAGAAAAGGCTAGTTGAGGTGAGGGAAAAAAAGTCAAGCCAAGAGAGCTAAACCCACAGATCAGAATAATAGTTAACACCAAGTTCACAATTGGGGTAATAAGTGGTCAAAGTAGATATTTTGGAGTAGTGCTCAGTTTTCAGCTAGTACCTAATGCCTAGAACTCCAGTTGATCAGCGATTCTAGAACTTTTAGCCCAATTATGGATCGAGAGTATAGGGTAATCATTCCTAAGGCAGTGTGGCTCAACCATGTTGGTATTTTCCGTAATGTGGGACTTGCGATTAAAAAAACCCAGGGAAGTGTTTGCTAGGCAGGTTGGTGTGTTATACTTATGGTCAGTCAGGCTATTTTTCAATAAGACTATCCTTCTAGAAGAGGAAATTTTGGTAATGCTAAGTATCAAACAAACTCCACAATTCCACCACCACAAAGGGGAATTACTTTGGCTAATGGAGGGGGTCTCAACAAGTTATATGCTTTATCTAACAACCAGGTCATCGAGGTTTCACCAAATGTTGTTATGGGTACATTACAGGATTTCTTCCGTGATGTATATGTGTTACTTGATCCCGGGTCTACCTTGTATTATGTGGCCCCTTATGTGGTAGTTGATTTTGGTTATGGGCCTAAAAATATTCTGAAACCCTTTTCTGTTTCCAACCCTATTTGTGATTCTATTGGGTCTAAGAGGGTTTATAAAAATTTGTACTATCTATTTTTCATCATGATACTATGGATGATCTTGTAGAATCAGATTTGATTTTAATGCTATACTTGGAATGGACTGGCTTCATGTATGTTATGCTATGTTAGACTATAGAGCCATAAAAATTACCTTCTCTTTTCCAAATGAGCCAGTGATAGAGTGGGAGGGATACTCCTTAGCACTTATGGGAAAGTTCATATCTTATCTTAGAGCTTGAAAGATTATCGAAAAAGGTATCATCATATTCGGGTCAAAGATTCTAGTACAGAAAGTCCTTCCCTAAAGTCTATCTCGATAGTTTATGAGTTCCCAAAAGTTTTCCTTGATGATCTTCTGGGGATACCACCTGACAGGGATATATATTTTGGTATTGACTTGTTGCCGGACATTCATCCTATTTCTATTCCACCATACAGAATGGCTCCTGCAGAACTGAAAGAGTTAAAAGGATAATTAAAAGATCTTCTCTATAAAGGCTTTATTTTTCCTAGAATCTCTCCCTGGGGTGCACTAATACTCTTCATGCGTAATAAAGATGACTCTCTCTGTATGTGCATAGACTACCATCAACTAAACAAGATCACTGTTAAAAACAAATACCTTCTTCCAAGAATTGATGATCCTTTTGACCAACTTTGGTGTGCCAAGTGTTTCTCAAAGATAGACCTTTGTTTTGATGCATCATCAGTTGAGGGTTAGGGAGGTTGATATTCCCAAAACAACTTTTCTAACCCGATATGACCATTAAGAATTCTTAGTTATGTCCTTCGGATTGACTAATGCCCCTGCAACTTTTATAGACTTAATGAATAGAGTGTTCCATCCGTTTTTCATTGATCATGCTAGTCACCTTCGAATCATCCTTCAGACCCTCAAGGATCATGAGTTATATGCAAAGTTTTCCAAAGGTGAATTCTGGCTTAGTGCTATTGCTTTCCTGGGGTACATTATTTCTAGCGAGAGGGTCAAAGTTAACCCCTAAAAGGTTGAGGTAGTGAGAAAATGTCCTAGACCCACAGCTCTAAGAGATATCCAGAGCTTTTTAGGTTTGGTAGGATATTACAGAAGGTTTGTAGAGTATTTTTGTTTCATAGCTGCTCCACTTACTATATTTACTCAAAAGAAAGCAAAATTCTTATGATGCGACTCTTGTGAGAATAACTTTGAGAAACTAAAAGACAAGTTGACTACCGCACTAGTTTTGACCCTCCTTGAGGATACAGAGGGCTTTTTTGTGTACTGTGATGCGTTCTAGGTGGGACTTGGGTGTGTTCTTGTGCAGCATGATAAAGTGGTGGCTTATGCATCTAGGTAGTTAAAAGTGCATAAAAAGAACAATCCACTCATGACTTAAAGTTAGCGGCTGTGGTGTATGCACTAAAGATCTGGCGAAATTATCTGTATGGGGTGCATGTTGATATATTCACTGATCACAAAAGTTTATAGTATGTTTTCTCGCAAAAAAAACTAAATCTCAGGAAGAGGCAGTGGCTGGAATTGCTAAATGCTTATGATATGAACCTGTACTAACATCCTGGCAAAGCAAATGTTGTGGCTGACGCCATTAGTAAGTTGTCAATGGGAAGTCTTTCTCATGTTGAGAAAGGAAAGAGAGAAACAGTAAGATATATTCATCGTCTTACAAATTTGGGAGTTCAACTTTGGGATTCTGAAGATGGGGGAGTTATATTCCATGAGATAGTAAGGTCCTCTCTATCTGCTGAAATTAAGAAAAAACAAGTCAAAGACCCTATCTTAATATAGATTAAGGAAGATTTTGGACAACAAAAGGTAATGGCATTTGAAATTAAAGGTGATAGGATTTTTAGGTATCAGGGTAGGCTATGTGTACCGAACATAGATGGACCGCGAGATAGAATTCTTGATGAAGATCACACTTTAAGGTATGTCATTCACCCAAGCTCTACAAAAATGTATCATGACCTTAAGGATATTTATTAGAGGAACAGTATGAAGCATAATGTTATTAATTTTTTTTCTAAATGTTTAAACTATCAACAAGTCAAGGTAGAACATTTGAAACCGGATGGCACTTCCTAGGAGATATCTTTGCCCATGTGGAAGTGGGAAATGAACAACATGGATTTTATTACAGGACTCTCAAAGTCCCGAAACCAATATGATTCCATTTGGGTGATCGTGGATAGAATGACCAAGTCCACTCATTTTCTTATAGTGCAGACCAGCTATTCGGGGGATGACTACACTAATTTGTATATTTGTTAGATAGTTCGGTTGCATGGGACTCCAGTATCTATTATATCCAACCAAGGAACATAGTTCTCTTCCTAGTTTGGGCAATTATTTCACAGGGGTTTAGGCACCCAAGTGAACCTGAGTACTGCTTTCCATCCTCAAATTTATGAACAAGATAAACACACCATTCAAACTATTGAGGATATGTTGAGGGCCTGCGTGATTGATTTAAAGGGTAATTGGGTGGATCATTTGTCGTTGATTGAATTCGCGAGTAACAATAGCTACCATTCCAGCATTCAGATGGCTTTTTTTGAAGAACTTTATGGAAGGAGGTGTAGGTCACTAATTGGATGGTATAAAACTGGTGAAACTCGGTTATTTGGGCCTAACGTTATTCATTGGGTGATGGAGAAGGTGAACTTCATTAGGGAGCAACTTTAGACTACTCAGAGTTACCATAAATCTTATACTGATGTTAGGAAGAGAGATTTAGAATTTGAGGTTGATGATTGGGTATTCTTAAAGGGCTCCCCTATGAAGGGAGTTATGCAAATTGGAAATAAAGGAAAGCTTTGTCCTCGTTATATAGGACCTTATCAAATTGTGAGGAGGATCGGTGGGGTTTCTTATGAGTTAGATTTTCCCATGATTCTGATTTTAGTACATCCAGTATTCCATGTATCTATGCTGAAAAAGTGCATTGGAGATCATTCCCTAGTGTTACCGATAGAGGAGATCAATGTGAAAGACTCTTTGTTGTATGAAGAGGAACCCATTTCCATCTTGGATCGCCAAGTTTGAAAGCTGAGAAGTAAAGAAATAACTTCGGTTATGGTGTTATGGAGGAATAAAAAATCTGAGAGAGCTACACGTGAATCAGAGTATGACATACAAAATAGATACCCAAACCTCTTTGAGGCCATAGAGGATGACATAGAAGGTACAAGCCATAGACTATTCTCTCTTTACCTTTTTCCTGGGTGTGTTTGAAATTATACGTGTCTGTGTCTCGAGTTAATATTTGGGGATGAATGATCCCAAGGTGGGGATAATGTGATGCCCCGTAGCATCCTTGTCTTAATACAACCCTTAGTAGCATGCATAGCGGACTTTCAATTTGAAATTTTCCTAAGTGTTAAAATGGACTTAGTCATACTCAAGCTCCTAAAATTCAATGATTTTTAAATCTTTCTTGCCGACCCCGAGACATAGATTGTTGAGTTGATTCATATTTGGGGGTGTAAAGGGGATGTTTCGGGGGAGTCTCGGATTTTTGGATGGGGTTTAAGGTGTGTTTGGAATTTGAAAATAGAATGTCACCGCGATAGCACCGTGTTGTGGTGACTACAAGGATGGGAGCTCCATCACATCATGGTGAAGTGGAAATCGACAATAGTTAAGTTCCAGTAACTCACCACAATTGCACCGCATCATAGTGGGTATCGCCATGAGTATGTCATTGCGTCGTGGTGAGTCCCAAAAATAGGATTCTACTAAATACTTAAATTTCAAAGGGCATTTTAGACTTTTCCTCAAGGTCCCAAATCATGTTATTAATAAATTAAAATGTCTTAGGGGAATTATATGCCCAAATTTACTCAAATTCATTCAGAACAAAACCCCCCAAATTTACTCAAATTCATTCAAAACAAATCCCTACTTCATCCTCCCGAAGATCAAGGATCAACATTTAAGTCCAAGATTTCCAAGAAAAGTGTCAAGGTTCGGGTTTCATTCTTTAAACTAAGTAATTCAATGTACGCGGGGTTTTCCTAAACTACATGGGCATGGTGAAATCACTTTAATAATGTTTTGAATATTGAGAAATCATATGTTTACGAAGGGTTTTGAATTACATTAGAAAGTATGTAATGTGAACGTTTTGGTTTTGAGGCTTTCTTTTAAACTTGAATTTTTACTCGTGTATATGTGTATGCGTGTTTTCAGTTTTGAAATACTAATTGAGAGCATAAAAAATGTATTTCCCTCTCTCATCGTGTTATTTCTTGATTTACAAGTTATGGGATACTCAATTGCATGTCTTAAAGCATGAACCAAGGGTTTTACTATTATTTATGAACTTTATGTTAGTTTAGAATTGAAAAGAGGGATATTTCTTGTTTGTAAATATTAAAGATGATTATCAAAAGAATTGCATAGTTTGCTATGAAGTAAATCACTACCCCATGTTTAAGAAGTGAAACAGAGAATCTTTGAATAATTCATGTACTTCGATATACAAGTTCTCTTGCACTATTTGAATGATTTGGTGGTCCAAGAACTTAGTTTTGAATAAATGAATTGTAACATGATACTATATGTCTTAGACATATGACTTGCAAGTCATGTTATGACCATACCAAACCAAACTCATAACAGAATAGAAGTCAGATTTCATTTAGATTTTTAGAATTTGATTTCAAAAAGATACATGTTTAAAATGTTAAAAATAGGCTTAAGAGTTGTTAGGTGGTTACCCGAAGAAGGCACAAGTTAGGAAAACTTATTTCCCTAAACCTTATTTTTCTGATATGAGTTATTATGTCCCCAATAGGGATTATATGCTGGCCTAGTGCCCTGTGGCATATCAGAATCAAAAACTCCAACCATTGTCGCAAACTTGGGTTAGGGTCTTGGACGCCGAGTTAAGAGCGAATTCCTTATAGCCCATGGAATATCAGACCTATAGGGTGTACCACCTATCTTATAAGTAAGATAAAGAATGGTTCTTGATTTCAAAAAAATGTCTCAAAGTCTGTTAAGCATGCCCATGAATTTTATATAGTGTATGCAAATGGTCTTATGAATTGCTCTCATTTATGTTGTATAAAAGAATATTATTTTAGATTGCTCTGCGTACCAGTACATCTGTATTGACCCCTTATATTTCAGGATCAGAGGCATAGTCCTGGGGTCCCGCTAAGCAGTAGGTTGAATTCTGCCAGAGATTGCAGTTGGTGAGCCTCCCTTATTTTGAAAGGACTGTTTCTAGAACATTGTTAGTTATTTTAATTTACGGTCTGACTAGGGGCCTTGTCCCAGTTTTCATACACGAGTTGTTCCCGTGTTACTAGAGATTTAGCAGATTGGAATCATGTGTTTTTAATGTTATGAAGTTAACTTTGTATTGTTCAGTCGAATAAAGAGATTGACCATGTTTCTATTTTAATGTCTTCTTCCATATTTTTTTCTAGTATATGAATGGTGTGCATGATTTCTAGATAGAGAAGGGTGCTCAGACATTCATGGTTCGAAATGCTCATCGCGTCCCGGGTCTCGACTCGGGTCATGACATTGTGTTTATCATTTATTTCCTTATTATTTATTTACGAATCATTTTTCATATTATATAATTTAAAATTGATGACTTTTCACTCTTAATGACAATAATAATTTTTTTATTAATAACCATCTGTTGTAACATATGATCTATCTATCACAACAAATTAACCATTTGTTGCAACATATGATTCATCCGTCGCCACAAATGCTCAATTCATACCTCCAAACATCGACATATTAAGAATAAGAAATAGACAGAATGAAAATTAAATATTAAATAAGAATTATAAATCCAAAGTCGACCAAACATAGATTTTTGAATCCATTGAATACAAATATATACAATATAAAAAAACATAACCTTGGGTAGATCCGATATAATAAAGGAAAATACATACGCTAAAAGAGAAAACATAACCTGATTATTATTATTATTATTACTATTATTATTATCATTATTGTCAACCGGCCCATCGTCATCCGGCAGCAGTAGGGCCCTCTCAGCCTTGATCTCATGTTGCCCAACTCCCACCAAAGTTCATAAATCTGCCTTTCATGTTCTCTCAAGGAGTCACACAAAATCACCTTATCCAAATCTAGATCAGCCATATCTAGAAGTGGAGTTATGTATAAATACATCCCTTAATTAAATAAAACTTGTGACATTTCGAATAGGTAAATTAAAAAAACTGATCTAAATACAACATTTTATCTTTTATTATATTTCAAAAAGAAAATTACATTAAAATAAATCTAATAGATGGCTAATCTATTGAAAAATATATTATATATGTTTGATAATTTACAACATATTGACAATCTATTGCAAAAGATAGATATATCTATTTGATTTTTCCAACAGATAAGTCATATGTTTCAACAGATTAATCATCTGTCATAATAGATGTCTATAACTATTTAATAATTTTAACAAATATTTCAAATACTGTAATGGGTTAGTCATTTGTTTATATAAATTAAGTCATAGATGGGCTAGGAAGAATAAGGTGCTCGCAGATGGATGGATCCACTTTCATGTATGGGAGTAATGTATTACTAATAAGGTCATCGGGACAACACACATAAAGTGCAATGATTTTGTGAATGCAGTTTTTAACCGATTAGGCATTGATCATTCAAATAAGATCCTGCATTGTACAATTTTAGTTTGATAGGTTAAAATTGATGAGGTCGAGGGCACCATAAAGATGGTGTGGATACCCTATTTTGAATTAATGACGGTTGTTGCTCATGTTTATGCGTGTCAAGTTTTGAGAAGGGATCAATATTTGGTGTTATTGCAGAGATCCAATAGTGATTAGACTTAAATTTAAGTGTGTATTAGACTCTGAGAAGGCCTTTGAAGCCTCACAGTTCATCAAACAAGAATGAAAAACCAATAGAAATTCCCTTAGCCCAAATTTATATGGAAGGATTGTTCAAGAAGATGATTATATACGAGAAGGAGCCGAAAGAGAATGCCTACTAGGAAAAGGGGAGTTGATAAAAGACTATATTATCTGAGAGATAATTGAAGAGAAAACATAGGATAGCAAGGAACGTCTGGAGAATTTGGCTGATGAAACTGAATTAAAACATGAAAAATCTGAATTAAGTGCAAATATGAAAGTGTATCCAGTAATGAAAATTTATCTGTTGTCTCTCTCAAAGAAAAATAGTACAGATGGACACTTTGATAGGGAGCTGCGACTACAAAGCATAGTCAAGATGATCACATACATAGAAAATCATAGAACACTAAGAAAGCAGCTTTGTGGGCACTGAGGGTTGAAATGATGTACAGTAAGTCAAGAAAACTTGCGCCAAGAATAGCTGCAGTTAAAATAAGGAATCTAAGCGAAGGCGAAAATTTCTAAATTTTAAATTGCATCCCATGCCTTCTTGTTTATAGTTCCGATTAGGCCCACTGGTATTGACCTGATCGAAACCATAAACAAGTTTGAAAGGTAGATTGAGTATTATTACTTTCTTAGCAATATGCAATATGATTATAATTGATTATGTTTTCTTACCTTAGCATGCTTTCAACATATCTTGGAGAAGATCAGATGCTTCTTATAGTATGTGAATCCCCATAATTTTCAAGCTTGCATCTAGCTTGCTGATTCGGTATTCAAGCTTTTCGTTGAGGTTAGTATAGAGTTCTTGGTATTGTGTGAGATTGTCAATGAGTAACACTTCCTACAAAGTTGTGTCATTGTAAAAGGCCTTCAGAACGCTTCCATAACACTTTCTTTAGAAGGATTAAATGATACATGGAGGGTCGCTATATTTGTTTTAGGTCAACGTGTCAATGCACACTCAAGCAGTGGTCTCAATAGTTGAACAACTCACTTTATCGAACATTATTCAATACAATTTGTTCAATCAACTTTCAAATGATTTGATAGGAAAATGAGCCTGGAATTAGTTGAACAAGATGCATTGAACATTGCTTGAGAAAGCGAGTTCTTCAACTATTGGGAGCACTTCTTGAGTGTGCATCAACACGTTGATCTATAACAAACATAGCGACCCATCATGTATCATTTAAGCCTTCTGAAGAAAGTGTTCTAGAAGCCTTCTGAAGGCCTTTTACAATGCCATAACTTTAAAGGAAGTGTTACTCATTGACGAGTTCACAAAAGACTAAGAAATCTATACTAACCTCAATGACAGAAACGACAAGATTAAATACAGAATCAACAAGCTGGAGGCAAGCTTAAAAATTACGAGGATTCATATACTATAAAAAGTATCTGATCTTCTCAAGATATGTTGAAATCATGCTAAGTCAAGAAACACAATCAATTATATCCATATTGTATATTGCTAAGGAAGTAATGATACTCAATCTGCCTTTCAATCTTGTTTATGGTTCCAATCATGTCAATAGTAGTGGACCTAATTGGAACCACAAAAAAAGGCATGGGATGCAATTTAAACTTTAGAAATTGTTGCCTTCACTTAGATTCCTTTTTTCAACTTCAGTTGTTCTTAGTGAAAGTTTTCTTGACTTATTGTACATTTCAACCCTCGATGCCCGCAAAGCTAACATCGTAGTGTTCTGCTATTTTCTATGTAGGTGATCATTTCAACCATGCTACCTAGTCCCAGTTCCATAGAAAAGTGCCCATCTGCACTATTTTTCTTTGAGATAGACAACAAACGGATTTTCATTGCTGGATACACTTTTATATTTACACTTGATTCAGATTTCTCATGTTCTAAGTCAATTTCATCGGCCAGATTGCTATGACCTCCCCTACATCTTAGGTTTTCTCTTCAATTATCTCTTAGTTGATATAGTCTTTTATAAACCCCCCATTTTCCCTCATAGGTATTCTTATACCTCACCTTCTAGCGTATAATCATCACCCTGAGCAACCCAACTATATAAATTTGTGCTAGGGAAATAACTACATTGATTTTCATTCTTGGTTGAAGCAGTGGGAGGCTTCGAAGGATATCTCAAAGTACAATGCTCCCTAAAAGTTAGTCAAATCACTATCGAATCTTTTTACAAACTTGAACTGGTAAAATAGAGTTGTATAATAATTTTGAATAGATAACCCATCTGTTGCAACATATGACTTATCTGTTGGTATAAATTAAAATAGTACTAAGACCCGTTTGATTTGCTAAAATAGATGAATATATGTTGCAACAGATAATGCATCTAATGTAACAGGTTATATGATAATTAAAACAGATGTATATATCTATTTAATAATTTTCAGCAGATATATAATCTGTTGAAATAGATATGTGTCTGTTTGTTTGTTGGAATAGATAATATACATTCACCTTCTTTATCTCATGCTGCTCTCCTGTGGACCTTATACATTGATCAAAGGTACAAGACAAAGACAGATGAGTCACAATTTTACTTTTTTCAATGCTTGATTATGCCTTAGAAATTTCTTTCCTTCTTTTTTAAGCCACCTTAATCTCTAGTGGAGCGTATGGATATGAAATTATTAGTATTAATCACTCCATGATGCTTTGTCTTGCAGTCTTGACATATGCATGCAAAACATTCGCTAGAAGTGGCAAAATTTGTATAACCAATATGATCATAATCATAATGGTTTATTGTTTCAAAAATAGTAAGATGAGTACCACTACCACTACCATCATCAACAACAAGCAGCCCACCCTCCAAAATTATTTTTCTTGTGATGGTTGTTGCTCCCAATAATTCCTTCTTTATTCTATCAATGACCTTAGAGCCCAACAAAGTTTGCACAGACTGTAAAGTAAGAAAAAATAACATCAATCTTGATAGGTCGGAACAAGACACAGATGGACAATCTAAAATAGATCTGTACATATATTAGAATGATGACGAAATTATTTTAAAAAATCATTAATTAAAATAAAAACTTAATTAGAATTAGACTTACTAGTTTCTTCAGGGGTTGAAGAGATTTAGAAATTTTATATTTTTATTAGTTTTGGTCGACAACCATCTCAGGATTGTTGGATAGGAAACTTCTTCCTGGTAGTTCTATTGTAATCGTAAATAAGGAATGGGTTCAAATGCCCAAACCTATAAAATAACGCTAATAAGTCAAAGCATTATTGAATAAAAAAATGAATCATGTCATAATAAAAGAAATATTTAACATGAAAGCTCATGGAAAGCCATAAAAGTTGATTGTCCTTGGTGTTAACGGAGTCAACAGATATTTGAAAGCCATTTTGAAGCTTTCATAACCCCAAAGATAGTTGTTAAATGCCTCAAGATCCTCGGAGAGATTTATCAAACCAAGGTGTACGTTGTTGTTAACGTCTCTCGCCCAAAGAAATGTATAAACCAAACCAAGAACAATGATTACTTATGCTTCTTTGAAAATCTTTTATCTTTCAACACTTCTATCAAATTTATGTTTCTGAAGCTTGAACCAACGAGGGACACTAGTCCATCATGATCACTCGACTTGTCTTTACCTTTTTTAGGTGTGTGGGGTATTTTTCGGGTTAGAAAAGGTATAACTTGAGAAGGAGAAGGAGGATAATATTTTAATCTAGTAACTATGGCAACCTCCTTCCAACCAAAACAAGCAGGCATGCCACAGTAATTTATCCACACCTCATCTATCTTATCTTTGTTTTCACACATAACCCTACACCTGAGAAGATCATATACCATTTTTATTTGGAAACAAGCATTGTTGTCCTCCAGCAAATCAAGATACTGGCCAAAGAAACTGTCCCTGAAATAAGCATCCAAGTTTTATTCTCAAAGTATTTTTTTGAAAGAGTTGAAAGATTTTTCCATGGCTAACTTACCCACGAAATCATCCGTTAAATTTGTGGCGCCATCATAGTGCATTCTCATAGGATAACGATCAATGTTGAAGGTTTTGACCAACTCTTCGGTGGAAGGGCTATTAGAATTTGGATCTTCTCTTTTGAAATATTCCTCCTCTCTATGTTCATCATTTTCTGCTCCTGATTGAGATAGCACTTGTAAAGCAAGCTCATATAGTTGTGGATGAAGTCTAGCTTCTTCACATGTTCCTTTACTTGGACTTGATTTAGTTTCTTTTCTTTTAGGAGTCATATTATATAAAATTAATAGGAACATAAAATAGATTATAATTGATTAATGCATCATTAAAAAAGGATAACAGTAAATCAAACATGAACAACAGTAAAATAACAGTTCTAATACATCACACATCTGTTGCACCAGGTAGGATATCTGTTGCAGTATATAACTAACTTATTGCAACGGATGATCAATCTATTAGAAATAATGCACTAGGTAGGATATCTATTTCAGCATATAACCAACCTGTTGCAGCGAATGAGCAATCCGTTGGAAATAATAAAAATAGGCCACTTATCTATTGCACCAGGTAGGATATCTCTTCCAGCATATAACTAACCTATTGCAACCGATGGAAATAATAAAAAAAGATCACTCATTTATTGCAACAGGTAGGTTATCTGTTACAACATATAACTAACTTATTGTAAGGGATAGTAATTCGTTAGAAATAATAAAAATAGATCACTCATCTGTTGCACCAAGTGTTGCAGCAGATGAGTAATTTTTTGGAAATAAAAAAATAGATCACTCATCTATTGCATCAAATAGGTTATTTATTGCAGCCTATAACCAACATGTTGCAGCGGATGAGTAATCTGTTAGAAATAATTAAAAAAATTACTCATCTGTTGCACCAGGTAGGTTATATATTGCTACCTATAATCAACCTATTGCATCGGATAAGTAATCTGTTGGAAACAATAAAAATAGATCACTAATTTATTGAAACTGATCACTCATCTGTTGTAATGGATGAGTAATCCATTGGAAATAATAAAACAGATCGCTCATCTGTTGAAACAGATCTCTCATCTGTCGAAACATATCACTCATCTATGGCTAAATGAGTTATTTGTTGGATCAATGTTATTTAAATTTCTTCCAAATAAAAGAGTAGTCTATTGCAACAGATGAATGATCTGTTAGCTTGTTCTTCTGTTGCGTATAATTTTTATATGTGGCACCAAATTTGCATTTGTTGCATCAGATATTTAATATGATAAATCAGATATCAGATCTGGTGCGTAAGATTTTTCATCTGTTGCAACATATGTTTTATATGTTGCATCAGATAGTTCATCTATTGCATTAGATGTTTTATCTGTTGTATCAGATCGTTCATCTGTTGCGTCAGATGGTTCATCTGTTGCGTTAGATAGTTCATCTATTGCAACACCTTTTTAACCGAGAAAAATAACAAATCGACCCAGCAACACCAATACAAAATACACGCATACACACTAAGAACATCAACGGTGATTAAAAATCACCAAAAAATTGAATTAACAGTTCGACAACAAGAAATACAATAACAATAAAAAAATTATATTTCACATCGGAAAGAGTGGAGAAGAAATGCCAGAAATTAGGATTTTATTAGTCCACATTTTAAATTTAAGCAAGAAATATTGAAATTATTAACCAATACTAGAAGAGAAATTGGCTCAAGCTCATCTATTTATTCATAACTAAAAAGACATGATTTATTACCTGTGAAAGAAGAAATGGAACGACGAAGAACTCAAAGTTATTGTCGCCGGAGAAAAATGCTTGTTGCGTCGATTGACGGTTGAAAGTCGAAAAGGAACTCACCCAGCTATTTGTCGCCAGAGCTTGAAGTTGCCGAGAATTGGAGGAAGAAGTTTTTTAGAGCTGTTGGTTAGGAGAGAGTTGAGAGAGACTGTCGTGAGAGAGAGGAGAGAGACGGTTGATTTGAAAAGGAGAGGGGTGTGGGTTGATTTGTATTTTTGAAAAGATTAGAAAGTTTTGAAAATATTAATCAAGTCAAAAGTTAACTTAATCAAGCTTCCTAATTATGTTTGACCCTTTAAGTTGGTCAATGTCACCAATCCTTCATTCAAGACTTAAATGACACTTTTCCTTCGATTTTCTCTAGACACTCTATCTAGTTGTATATATTTATTAAAAATTTATTTTATTGTAAGGACATGCACATAACATGAAAGAGTTATCAAGAAAGACTTGATATTTTTTTTTTTTTGACTTGCTAGTATTAGTTGAATCCTAAAGAGAAAATTTAATGATTGAAAAATTTAACTGTTAAATAATTCAATTATAATTCTCCGCATAACGGATCTGATTGAAAAAACATGCTTTTGAAATAAATTTAAAACAATAGCAAAAAGTGGCCCTCTAATAAAATTAAATCTAGAAAATCTCTTATAGATTATCAATTTTTAGATCTTACAGAGGTCAACTATTTAAAACAATTTTATGTAATTAATTAATTTTCGATATATTTTAGTAATTTAATTATTATAACACCTAGTCACAATATAATTTCATTCCGGAAAAATTGTTTTGATGCACAAATCATTTAGCAAGCTTTCCCACATAGTTAGTCACACGAAGTGTCCTTAACAATCAAAGGAAAAAATAATTTTCATTTTCCTTTTTGGCATGCAAATGCCTAAACAAAATGCTAAGAATTAAACCTCACACAAAAACTTAGAAATAAATAATCAATGTTGAATGAAATCAAAATTTCAATTATAAGGTACCTACATCTTGAATATTAAAACTAAAAAAAAAAATTGTTAATTGGTAATGTCACACACACATCTCTATATAGATATAGATATAGATATACATATACACACACACACATATATATATATATATATATATTTATGAGATATATATGTATGCATATGTGTATGTTTTTATGTATGTATGTATGTACGTAAGCTCAATTGTTTCAAAAGTTGATGATTTAGAGCTTCTCATTTTTTCTTTTTCTTTTTTCACTACTTCTTTTTCCAATTTTCTGAAATGCTATTTGAAGAAGCCATAGAAAACTTCTAATAGTATTTTATTCCTAGTATTTTTTTCCCTTAAAATGTATTTAATTTGCAAAACAACAATTGAAGTAATAAAGACAATTGTTTTGGCTAATTTTTTGTTTGTTTAGAAGAGCATAAAGACAAATGGGCTCCAGTTTTCTAACTGTTCGTTATATTTCAAGAGACAAGGGGGATATGTTCAATGAAGAAACAAGGTAGATTTTTTTCAATTTTTCCCTTTAATATGAGAGATGATGAATTCAAGATAGACTACTGAGTCGATAGAATCCAGGATTTTGAGGGCGAGGCATATATATATATATATATATATATATATATATATATATATATATATATATATATATATATATATATATATATATATATATGGAGAGAGAGAGAGAAAGAGAATTTCTGAACTCACTTTTGCAACCAAATTAACAATGTCTAAATTAAAAATATGATGCTACTTGTCATGTAAAGTTGTGTTGATAGATTTGGAATTTTAATGATGGACAATGTTGTCATTTCATTTTACAGCCTGGTAGTGTCAACACAGACATTTTATAACTCAATCAATTTTTTCTTTATCTATTCTAATCCTCTATTTTAAATTTTTTCAATAATAATCTGATCAATATAGTCATAAATAAGAGATTTATACACATTTATGATTCATCCATGTATAAGGTGATTAGATTTGTAAAATTGAAATCAAGGCAAATTATTAATGATGTGTGTTAATTTAATTTTTACTTGATAGAGAAATAAATAAAAAGAAGCAATTCATTGATTCTTTGATCTCTACATGTCAAATTTGTCAACAATTCCATTTTGTCTTCAAATTGGAACATAAATATGTGATAAATGATTGTCGCATCAACTGACAATGTTTTAGGTTGAAACTTCTTGGTAATGAAACGTACAATGGATGTTAGTAAGAAAACAATATAAAATATTTGAATACACTTAATTATTTATGTGATTTGGAAATCCCACACATATTTATGTCATAACTGTTATAATAACTATAGGAGTAACAAACCAAAAATTACATACCTTTGTTATGCAGTGGAGATTGTTAAACTCATCAACAAAATAATTTTCCCAAGATGAATTTTAATCCACTAGAAAATGAAGTTGATATCCACGGAGTAGATATCTTTCTTTTCTAGGTGTGTGTGATATTATATATCTATATCTATCTATCTATCTATCTATCTATCTATCTATCTATCTATCTATCTATCTATATATATATATATATATATATATATATATGAAAGAATCACAGAGCAATAATGTTCTTCTCCTTAACTTACACAGAGAAGACAACATTGAATCCGAACATATATAGAGCAGATTGAAAACTCGTTATTGGAAGGAAATCAATTTTATAAAAATTAACCAAATCATTGTTTAGAGTTTACCTAAAATTCATCTCATTCTAACAAGGTTGGGTTTACCTAAAATTCGTCTCTTTCTAACAAGGTTGGGTTAGCCCACATGTAATGACTAATGACCAGGCTCAATATCAAACAATTTTAAAAAAAATTAACCAAATCATTATTTAGAGTTTACCTAAAATTCATCCCTTTCTAACCAGGTTGAGTTTACCTAAAATTCATCTCTTTCTGAAAAGGTTGGGTCAGCCCACATGTAACGACTAATGACCAGGCTCAATATCCAACATTATCCACATTGCTCATGGTGGTTTAGACCTAGACTAGAACATTCATAATCGCAAATTTCATCCTTTTATATATTTTTGTTATTTTATTCTTCTCCATAGTTGCTTTATGTATTATGTGACTCGTGGAGTTGGTTGGTATAGTGTGATGCTTTCAGGAGAGAATTGAAAAAATTTAAAAATATTACAGGCTTTAAAATTCATGAATTTAGGACTTCGGTCAATAATTTTTGTTTCAAACATCATATGGTGATTTGGACAGCTCCATTAGATCTGAATACCAATTTTTGAACAACAATGTGATTATTTTGTGCTTGAAACCTTTATTTTTATTTTGACATTTTACGAAAGGTAGTGAAACGACCTTGAAGGGGTCTCAGGGGTTAAATTATAATAAAAAATCTCGTTTCAAAAATCCAACGGGGTCATTGAGTCTAGAATATTGAAATAGCCTAGTAGTATATCTGGTTTATTTTTGTAGGGTCTCGAAGAAATCTCAAGGGTCCTTTTGAAAATTCTTTGGCCTTGGTTTCAGCTGGTGCACAACTGATATCTGGGGCACTCACCCTTCATCATGAATGTGCACCCTTGGCCGCAAATGCAAAGAAGGAAAATATCCTTCACCATGACCGTGAGGTGGTACCACGATCGTGAAGGATTTCCAACGGTCGAGTCAGATTTTTGCTTCATCGCAAAGGTGAGAGCTAGGTCATCAACCTTCGCGGATGCGAATTGCCGACTATAAATACAAAATCCGATTAAATGACTAGTGAATGTTGAATCTCACGATCATGAGATGGAGGCTGCGATCACGAGGTATAGTTCACCTGAACAGTCTAAAGTCTTATTTTAACAATGTTTCACCATTTTTAGACTTGGGTGCTTTAGTATAAGTGATTTCTAAGGATTTTTTATCACAATTAAAAAATTTAGATAATGAGAATACCTTCCTACTTACCTAGGAATTAGCCTTAGTAAGTAAGACAAAATCCTCCCGAAAATAAACAAGCGATTAATAAGGCAAAAACCTGCAAATAGTTTTAGAATAAAGTCAGGCAATAGCATAGAATATAGCAAAATTCGAACAAAATACACAAACTCTAGAAATAGTGCCATAATTAAAAAAAATCTAATACATAGGATGAAAGTGAAAAATATAAAATTCATCTCTAAATACGAATAAATAAATGGTAAGATAGATAGAGGCTGAAATAATGCTCTAAACGAGGACCTCATCATCTACTTCAACTAGCACTAGCACGGGGATCTGAAGCCAAAAGAGCATAGTAGGGGTGAGTATGGTCTGCATATACTCAAGAAAAATAGAAAATAGCATATTTAAAATATATTATGAGAACATCACATGCAAGCAAAAAATTTTAAATGGTAGCTCACATTGTTTCACTAGTGGTTCGATAATGTAAAAGAAAAACAACTACACACAAAGTATATTTATAGAAATCTAAGTACAGATCAATTGGGCATGTGAGGAAACACAAAAAATGCAATGAAATGTAATGCAATGATACAATGATAGTGGGACTTATGTAAACACCACCTAAGCCTTGACTCTTTAGGATAGGACCCAAAATACATTCATAATATCAACAAAACTTACATGAAATGACCCCAACCTAGGTTTTCAATAGCTCAGAATACACCTTGCTGGCAATGACCCGTGCCAAGGATTTTATTAGAGAATTTCCATTTTTTTGCAAATCATAATGCCTCAATGATATCAAATCTCATGAACATATATAGATTATATGAGGATATAATGCTCATAAACAATAAGCATAAATATAATCATCAATTTAATACAAATATGAATAAGCTCAAATCTACTTCATATGACAATAATTCATGATATAAACCATTATAGGAAACCACTGGTATGTATAGTCATGTAAGACATTCATTAACTCATTTAAAACAACTATTCAGGTATCATTCATGTGATAAAGGCAATTCAATGCTTAAATAAGGCCTATAATATCTAGTTAAGCCCCCACTCGAGAGAAATAACAAGAAATATAGCAAATAATGCACAAGCAAGGCCTAAAATCCTCAAATAAAGCCCCCGTACATGCGTCACATAATTTACCAACTCCCAAGTAAACAATAATGTGAATACAAATCCATGCATGGGAAACATAATAAAAATAAAGTACTCTTAAAATACGGTTCCCACATTTAAAGTCCTAACCCATATCATACTTTACAAGTTCATTAACAACCCAACCAGTCTAAAGAAATTTAAATTATAACCTACCTTTATGTGCCAAAATCCAAGCCTAGAACTCTTAATGTAGGGATTTTCCTCTTCAAACAACCTTGTTACAAGATAAAACAATAAAAAAATATTATCTACACATCAAAAGGGATTTAATGATACCCATGTCAGCTATATTTTAGATGGGTCCAAAATGTGTTAAAAATAAAAAGGGTAAAACTAAAATTTTATTAAAAAGACACATTCTCCAAAATTGTAAGAGTGTACAGTTGCAAACCTAAGAGAAAACGAGCTAAAAATAAAGCTCAAATTGAAGAAAACCAACATAAGAGTTTACTGACAAAATTTTTCAAATTCTAGTTTGAAATCATGATTAAAAAGGTATTTTCAAAGATATACTCAATAAAAAAATATGAAAAGATGAATTAGAAGATTATCCAAGCAAGAATAATGTGGAAACCCCTTAAAATTACTTCTTCCCAAAGCTTCTAGGTCCAAAACTGACGGAGTTGGCAAAAATGGGCTATTTATATTACTTTGAGAAAGTACCTCACAATTCGTAGCCAGGACTTTGTGACATAAGAACAGTCTACGGAATAAAACTAAACTACAATACGAAAATAAAAGATAAAGGATAGACAGAAAGAAAAAAATAGATAGCTGCTTTGAGAGTTATTATTTCTATTGTTGGTACTTGTCTGTGACCAGGTTCCTACAGTATGTATAATCCATCTCTTTCTCTACCAATTCCCAAAATCTTTCCATTAAAGAGACCCTGAAATATACATAAATAAGGGCAAAAAATAATTGCACACGATAATTCCTTGATAATTTTAGAGATGGATAGAAGGTTGAATTTGAAGTTCGGTACATGAAGTACATTGTGTATGTCATGTTCACCTAGAATCACCACATTCCCGGCACCTATTATCTGAGATTTACCACCTATTGGCACCTGCACTTTACTAGTATTTTGATCTTTCAAAATTCTAAGTTTTGTAAAAAGTTCCTTACAAGGTGTGATATGATGGGAAGCCCCTGAATCAACAATCCATTCACAATCCAAGGTTTTGGACAGTAAAGGATCATACCTGCCATATTTGAAGTATAGTCAGCAGAGGAAGAATTTTTCTCAATTTTGTTTAAAATTCCTTGATATTGTTCTTCAGTAAACAATCACCCTATTCTCGCTTGATTTGCATTGGAAGGACCTGATCCATCAGTAACAGTAGAATTTGCATAAGGTTTGAACTCATTTTGCTAAGAATTCTTCCTTTTTCTCTTAAAATCAACTGGGTATCCAACATGTCTATAAGAATCCACTGTTTATGTCCCTTATATCCACATTCTCCACAAGGTGGTCCTCCTATTTGGTTACCTTCTACAATAGGTTTCTTATACCTAAAGCTTTGAGTTCTTCCTACAAGCTTCGTTAAAGGCTTCCTTTGTACTGGTGTTACATGAAGTGATCTTTGACTCTCCTGCGTTGCACCAACATAGGCTTCATTCAATGATACTTCTGTACCTCTTGCCAACAAATTACTCCTTATGCTATTGTAACTTTCATTAAGCCCCCTTAGAAATTGCAGCAATCTCTATGATTGATGGTAATTAATATAGGGCTTTGACTCCTCATAGTCACATGAAGGCAGTGGCATCATGACATCTAGCTCATCCTACAAATCCTTCATTTTTGAATAATAAAAAGTAATTGAATTAGTTCCTTGTTTCAGATAAGTAATTTCTGAGGATAGATGATAAATTCTCTTCAAATTTGATCGATCGAACCTGTCCATAAAGCCTGCCCAAATCTTCTTAGTACTCGAAGCATAGACAATGATAGGTATCAATTCACTAGAAACGGTACTTCCTATCCAAAATAACACTATCGTATTTCATTTTTCCAACAGTTCTCCTAATTCCCTTTTGAAACGACTTTTTTTACAACTTCCATCAATAAATTCAAGCTTACCTTTTCCTCTTAGGGCTAGTTTCATTAATCTACTCCATAATGTTTAGTTCTTCGGTCCCATCAGTTTGATCGGAATTAAAGCCGAACCAGGAGCATCAGAAGGTTGTAGAAACAGTGGGTGATGATGGTCAATTGTGACAGTTGTTTGAGCTCGATCAATCGTACCTCCATCTTCTGCCATTCTTCTTCAATTTTAGTAGATTTTTGCAGATTTGATCTTAGGATCTCCACTTTGATGCCATGTTAAGTTGTTATGAATACAGTAAAAAACTTCAAGATTAATCATGGAGTCACACTGCTGTAAAGGAGAAGAAGAAATTTTATTTGAATATTCTCAAAACTACTTTCTGTTATAGAGGGACTAGATATTTATAGAAAAAAGGACTGAATGAATGGAGCAAATCAGCTGTTATACAACTGGCATTTCACTACACAACTGGTACCCTTTTTAACAGTCTAACTACGTTAATTCCTTTTAACAGTTCCCTTAACCGGTAGTGCTTAATCACTTAATTAGACTTCACATTTTACATTCCAACAATATCCTAATCCTTTTCAATGTCCAAGTTAAAATCATTACCAATTTTGTCATATCATACAAGTTCATAGTATTACTCATATTTGTCATTTTAGAAAATAAGGATATCACTGATTATTAATTTCACATTTGTCCTCAATAAATGTGGAGACTGATCAGTGTACTGACAAGGAAAAAGTATTAAATGGAGATCAAACGAAAATAATATAATGTAATTAATCAATTTACCCTTTTACTTGATTTGAATTTTTTCCTTACGGGGGCTGAAAAAAAAAAACATGATTTCACACTCAATTGGTATCTTCTAATTAAGTAATAAATTTTTCAAAAATCCTTGTGTTCTCATCATGTTCTATCATCATATATTCAATATAAACCACTCCATAAATTAAGGGATCTCCTTTTTACCATATACCAATATATAGCCACGGAAGCAAAAAAAAAAAAAGTAAACCAATTAGCATTTATCGAAAAATGTTTTCTTAATGTTTTTTTTGTAACCAAATAAGAAAAAATTGAAAAATATTTTCTAAAAAATATTTTTTATCATACCAAACACACCCTTGATGATCAAAAGCAAACGGGGATGGGCGAGGGGGGGAGGGCATAGTGAGGGAAATTGAAGAGATGAGCTTACAATGTGGGATCTGCTTTGACGTGTATCATCGTAATAAGATGAGAGCCGCTACTTCCAGTCATTCTTTTTGTGCTATTGTTTTCTTTCGGCATGATTTTTCCTTCCCTACAAATTTTTCATCGACAAAAACTTTCAATATCTCCATTTTTTTTTCACATTAATGATCTACAAATTCAAATTTCAATTTGTTCTTCTGACATAACTCATGGATTTTTGCCATTGGATGAAGCTCAAGTTGAGGGTAACTCAAGGATAAGACCAGTAAAGGTTTGTTTTAGGCCCGAAGATTTGACGCCTCAAAAATTTTAATAGTAAATTTTATAATTTTAAATTCATTTGAAATAATTTTGAACGTTGAGAAATATGTCCGAAAAAATTAATAAAAAAAGAAATAATAAGAAAAAGTTATTTAATTTTTATCAGAAATAACGGTGAATTAAATAACGCAAACTTCATATTATTAAATAAAATTTTAAAAACAACATCTAAGTTAATGTATTACAAAGAAATGTCTACATCTTTTTCACTAGAGTTAATCATTATTTTTATTAATAATCATATTAATATATGAACTGAAAGATCATGTGTCTTCTAAAAATACTACACCACATATAACTAATATACAAGAACAATTTTTTTTGTTTTTTTAATTATTATAGATTATTTTTGTATGTATGTATATATATTTAAGGTGTCATGTTAAAATCGGACTTTAGACCACTAATTTTATTGAGATACTCTGCTCAAGTTTTTCTAATGCAATTAGGGGTTGCGACAGATCTTTCATCACTTGTCATTAAAATATACGAAATTCTATTTTGTTAACAGAGATTTCTGCGATAAGCTAAATAAATATATTGTATAAATTTGAAAAATAAACAATACCTGTCAGGTTGTATCCATGCAGAATTTGAAGTCAATATACATAATACCAATCAATGATTTTAACTATACCTGCAACAACTTGGGATGTGTTCTACTAACTGCAATGGGTACTCCAATATAACTTCTGTGAATTCGTCAACTTCTGGAAATAATAAGCTTGTAAAAAAAAACTAATAATTTCTCTATTTTAATTTTTGTAATGCACTTTGATTGAGTACCAAGTGTATACAGAGAGAGGAATTTAAAATTTATTGTCTAAATAAAGACATATTTTTGGGCTAAATTTTATCCGATCAATAATTTAAAAAAAAAAGTAAATTAAAAATATTCTAAGACAAAATACTCTATAGCCACCTTGAACTATACCAAAAAGGTTGAGACACATCCGAACTTTAGAAGGGTCCTATTATCTCCTGGACTAATTAAAATCATATTTTTGACAACTTTAGTGTCTATGTGGCACAACACACTGAAGGGTACATGTAGGCACACGTGTTTGCCATGTAGGCACTAAGGTTGTCAAAAATACGATTTTAATTAGTCCAGAGGGTAATAGGATCCTCCTAAAGTTCGGGTGTGTCTCAGCCTTTTCGCGTATAGTTCAAGGTGGTAATAGAACATTTTTCCTATTTTATATTCTAATGTAAATATAATATTTTTTTAGGACAAACTAAAAGGTAAATGTTGGGTATGATGCAGTTTTGATGATTGGCAAACTAACAAAGTGCTATGAAACATGTCAGTCAAGCTAGTTCACAGATACACTGTCTCATGTAGCTGAACTTGTAGCAAAATCATCGATGATTAAAGACAAGCGTGCAAAAATCAAGGAAGGACCATATGAGTGGTTAATTCAGATAAACTCAAGGAAATAATCATGTGTTGATTTAAAGAATTAAAGTTTGACTACAACACTAAGAAGACAAGAGTTGAATTGAAGAAAGAGTCTTGCTTGAAGTAGAACTCTATGCATTGAGAGTTCTGATTAAAGTAGGAGTTTGAAATAAAGAAGGACTTTTTTTTTTATAGTTGTGCTTAAATAGAAGATGTATCATTCAGAGTAACTTGTGCACTTATAGAGAGAGAAAAGGCTAAATACAATCAAATTGAGAAAGTTCATAATTGAGAGAATTTTGACTGAAGATTCAAGTGCTGCCAGTACAAAAGAATAAATTAACGAACTTGTTTCAGAGGATTAAGCTTTATAGTTCATGAGTCAGTTTAAATGTATTGTTCTTATCACTTTAAATGTATTATTCTTATTGCGTTGTAATTTATTGCCTTCCTAGATTAATTATTTAGGAACAATACTGAGCTGAGTTAACTTCAAGTTTGGGATAACTCGAAGTGGGTTCAATGGTCAAGGGTGATTGTTGAGTTATAGTAATTAGAGTTTATAATTTCAGTTATTGAGTTATAGGAATTAGAGTTTATAATTCCAGTTATTAAGGTATAGGAATTAGAATTTATAATTCCTAATTATTGGTTACAAGAGTTTTGTAATCAGTCGTTGTTGAGGCTCGGAGTTATTTAGCAATGTTGGGGTTAAATCCTGTAGAGGTATAGGTCGTGGATTTTTACAACTTTTTAAGCCGGGTGTTTTCCACATAAAAATCATTGTGTTCTTTACTTCTTGTTTTAATGGTTTCTTGGAACATGTCAGGCAACCCATTTCATCCATAGGCAACTCTTACATTAAAGTCACTGATCAGTAGGGCACGTACTCTAACAAGTGGTATCAAAGCAAGGTTGTCTTAAAAATGGTTAACACCTAAGACAAAAATTACTATGATGAATTTCGCACCACCTACTGTCACAGTAAAGGTCAATCCACTATTAAACCTCCACTCTTTGATGGTTCTCACTTCATATGGTGGAAAGTTAGGATGAAAATGTATCTTCAAAGTGTAGATTATGAATTATAGGACAGAATTACTGATGGACCAACAATTCCCATGAAATTAGTGGATGGAGAACAAATTAAAAAGGTAAGGAGTGAATTCACCCCAGAAGATCTTATTACGGTACAAAAGAATGCACAAGCCAAAAAAATTCTTATTTGTAGTCTTGATCCAGCCGAGTACAGTAGAGTTTATAATTGCAACACTACTAAACAAATCTAGGATGCATTGGTGAATGCACATGAAAGTACTAGCCAAGTGATAAAATTCAAAATTGCATCACTTTTTACTGAATATGAGGCTTTCGAAATGGAGAAAAATGAGTCACTGCAAGAAATGATAACTAGTTTAACTTTATTGGTAAATGAGTTATCATCTCTAGAAAAGGGTTTATCTACTAAGGAATAGGTAGAGAAGATCTTGAGAGTCCTACCAAAGTCTAAGTGGGATGTCAAATTTACAGCCATAAGAGAAGCTAAGGATCTCACTAGAATGTCCCTTGATGAGTTAGTTGGATATTTGAAGACCTATGAGATGAACATGGAAGATCTAATTAAGGCATCTGAAAGTGATGAATCAAATGATAAAGAAGATGATGAAACTACTCTTATGGCCATTGGAGATTCAGACATGGAAGAAGATGATAGAACATCTGAGGTAAGTATTCTTGAACTAAAAAAGAAGCTGCATCTATTTCCAAAAAGAAAACTTATTTCTTTAATAAGTGCTTTAATTGATAATTTTCAAGAACTAACAATTGATAGGGATGAAATCGTCAGCAGTATAGCAAGCCTAAAGTTTAATTATATCGATCCAGAGGCTTGTAAAAACACTGCTGAAAAGAAAAACTGCACTCTTAAGGAACAGGTTAGCAGACTTGATTCATTAAACCTGACCCTCAAATCTGAAGTTCTAAAACAGTCTCTTTCTGAAAAAGAAAAAAAGCTTAAGAGTGAGGAACAAGAAAAAATTGAGTCAGAATTAACTAAGATAATACTTTTGTGAAAAGAAAAGGTTAGTCAACTAAGTCAAGAAGATTCTTAATTGAAACTTGATCTTGAAAAAGATAATAGATGGACACATTCTTTAAGAGTTGTTCATAAGCTATGTCAAAGAACTCATAATGAAAAGGTTGGGTTGGACTTTCGTAAAAGTTCTAATGCTATTAAAGATCTTTGTTATATTTAAGGTAATCTGGGACATCCAACCATTGAATGTCCAGTTGTAGCAAAAAGCAAATCAAGAACCATAAGCATAAAACAAAAATCTGGTTCTAAGTTAGCACAGACTAATAAGAAGGTCAAAACTGATCAGAGAAATAGGTCACATAACCTGTTGCCTCGATGGGTTAGAAGGAACCGAGTACATCATTTTTCTCATAAGAAAGAACCCAAGCTTTTCTGGGTTCCTAAAGTTAACTCCTAATTTTTTTTGCAGGTGAGAGTGAAAGGAGGCAAGTAGTATTAGTACATGGATAGAGCTTGCTCAAGGCATAAGACTGGAAGCAAATAAAGTTCCTTTCACTTGCTACATTTAAAGGGGCAATGGATCTTTTAGAGATGACAAAAGGAACACTATTACTAGATCTGAAAAATTTAGAGAACTAAAACAAAAACCTTTTTAAAGATGGTTAGATTTGGAGTGCTCATATAAGGGGGAAGTAAGAGAGATCTTCTTTAAAAAAGGGGGGGGGGGATAATAGAGAAACTGATGAGTATGCATAGGAACATGTTGTACCACCTAGTCTAACTATTGCACATACCTAGGGCATATTGACAAGGGGAACAATAAATCAAGAAATTGATGCATCAATAACACCAACACAAGCTGCTAATAATTTGTTGGTAGTTCATAAGAATTGGAGTTGTCACAAGAATCTTGAGATATGTCATTGAAATCAATGGCTTGAAACTATGGTATTCAAAGAAAATCAATTTCACTCTTAAGGGCTATAAAAATATTGATTATGTAGGTTACTTAATTAATTGAAGAAGCACCAAAGGCACTAAGTAGAGAGCATTTTGAAAGGAATAGGTTAGACTTAGGGATGATTAAAATTACATGAACTCCCCTCAATGATTGACTCGAATAACTATTTTTCTTTTTAATCTTATTAGCGAAATTGTTATTCCATTCAGTCTTGCACATTTAGTTGTATGTCTCAATTCCAGATTTTTGACTCTTCTAACCTAATTTTGTATTTGATTATACAGAAAAATAGATACAAGCAAGCAATTGTGACCACAAAGTTCTTCTTATCGGGTATGTTCTACACTGACATAAGCATAGGTTGTCTAAGTTGAAATAGTTGAGCACACTTGTTCAATTCCCCACACTTCATCCTTTCATAGTCTTATAAAGTTGACAAATTAGTTGATCAAACTTTCTTTGATTTTCTCCAAATGGTTGTGAACAAATGTGTTTAATCCTACATTAGAAATTTCTTCTTCTCTCTCGATCAAAATATTAGTTTTTGTATCATGAATTTGCCAAATTAATCATCAATCACATGCAACATATGTTTCTGATGAATAAAAAGGGACATGCTCTCCCTTTTAGTTTCTAATTGACTATTTTTTGGGGATTTCTCAGTCCTAGTTCAAGTTTGATTTATAAAATAACAATGGATGTTCTTGAATAGATGAATCATGTTGCTCTACCTGTTTCAATAAGAGGCTAAAACTCATTTGAAAAAATTGATAATAAAGAAATGATTTAGCTGGAAAAAAGATATCTGAACTAGAAGCTGCGCAAGACAGTCATGAAGTGTAACAAGAGGTCCTTAAGGCTAGGATCATGACTTTGAAGATTGACCTTGATTGATTGAGGGATGAAAATATTTTAGTCATTCTTCAATTGACACTGTTGATATCACCTGTTCCACCTTCCTCGTTTGTTCCCCACTCTTTATATCCTTAATCGTGTCCCAATTTTACACCGTATTCCTTTTTTATTAATGCTCAATTGTTTTGCTTTATTCTGTACTAGCTTAGGTTTAATGTGGAACATGCTTCAGCAGTTAAATGGAATGGTTACCTTTTCCTAATTGACTCGTGCTTTTGCTCTCTTTAGTACATTACTATGTTGGGTAATGTTTTTGTCTGATTGTTTTGGTTATAGCCCCAGTGACCATGAATAGCATAACAAATCACTTTTGCTAGTATATTATTGCATTGAAATGATTTTTTAATGATGCCAAAAGCGGAAAGATAAGAGGGTCGTGGTTTTTAACACTTTTTGAGTCAGGTGTTTTCCACATAAAAATCATTGTGTTTTTTTACTTCTTGTTTTACTACTTTTTTAAAATACGTCAGACAACCCGTTCCATCCATAGAAAACTCTTACATTAAAGTCACTGATTAGGACACGTACTCTAACAGTAAATATCTCACTTTAATTGGGACATACTAAATACCTTTTTAATTTTAAGTTGTTTTAATTTACTCTTGTTGGTTACTACAATCTACCTCTCTTTATGTAACTTAAAAAACATGCATATTACTTAAATTTGTGTTCTCTTTAATACATATGCGCTGCCCTTTCTTTCCTTTTTGTTTCCGATATGGAATTTGCTCATAGGAGTTGAATATGCATTTCTCGTTTGAAAATTTTCGGACCTCATTTTCTTTATTCACATTTATCATCTAACTCTTTGTTAGGAAAGTCACAGTCAATCGATGATCCGGACTTGTATATTGAAGAATTTATTTATACATCAACCAATGAACAATAATAAAATTCATATACTATTTTTTTCCAAATCTAGTTGAATACAAAAACAAATAAAGAAGGTACACAAATGAATTAAGTTTATTGTTATATACTTACTTGTCCTGTAAGTAAAGGCTTCTTGTGACGTAAATAGTTATGTTAGTTGTATCTAATAGCGAGTCTAGCAAGTTTCTCTGTATCTACATTGGTTGCTCTCAACGTTGTTAGCTTGATACCCATGAGCCACTTCAAGGTAATCAGAATAAAGATGCTTTGCTATTAACATATTCAAAATAGAGTCATCTATATAAGATGTATATACTGAGCAGAACGTTTAAGTGAAAAAAATAGACTTTAAGGCTTGTTGTAAAGTCATAGAGGAAAAAACGGAACCAACAGAGCCAGTAGACGATTAACTTCCTCTAGATCCTTTTATAGTTACTTACATACTCCAATCTCTCATATGATGCACAACTTTCTTATCCATCGGCTTGCATTTCGAGTCCTGACAATCATATATTAATTCCCCCTACACATACTGATAGCATCCAGACTGGCCCACTTGCATTAAGATTGACGGGCTTCAATTTGAATCAGGAAGATCCTTATGATGGAAGAAGAGCCCAAGAATGAGTCCAAGAATTATGAAGAAGCATGAGCTAAGTGATACAAATATTTTATGTTTCAATTTCAAGTCTAAATGCAGATGATTGGGCCCATAGGGTTTTGATTAAAATCAGAAACTTTTGCTTTCCTAGTTTAAAGTTTCCTAGTTTAAAAGTTTCCTAGTTTAAAGTTTCCTAGATTTATTTATTTTCATAAAAGTAGAATTCGAATCCCCTGCTATTTGGGATAATTTTTTTTTAGTCCTTGTTAGATTTGATAAAGGTAGATCCCAATCCCATACTATTTGGGATAGGGTTTTTTTTCCCTTATATTTAGGGATGAATTTTGTTATTTTCAAGAAGACAATATTATTATTAATTGAGAGTTTCTCTTATTTACACCTTTGTGTGTGGCATTTGAGATTTATCTTGCAAACCTATAAGAATTCTTTAGGAGGTAAGATTAATTCTTAATTGATATCTTTGGTTTCTATTAATGTTAATAAAAGAAGGTGATTACTCTTATACTAATTGTTGTCTTTAGTTTCTTTGAAATAGGGGGTCTAGATCACTTTTGATCTAAGTTCTTGAATTGACTCTATTAGTATCACAATTAGTCTTAATCCGCTAATTTTGAATACTAAGATCAATTAGAATTCTTAGCACTTAACCTCGAAATTAGGAATTTTATTCTCCAATTTTGCCTATCTTTAATTTCTTGCCTTTAATCTTAATATTTACACTTTCAAATTATTTTTTTGTTTATTAACGTAACCCGATTCTTATCAAGTGGTATCAGAGCTAGGTTCTATCAAGGTTCCGTTCTTCATAATTTTGGGAGTTTCAACAAAAAAATAATATTCAAAAAAAATATTTTTTTTCATTGTTAAGCTACACAGCCTAAAAAAATAAAAAATAAAAATGAAATAAAAAAGAGAGAAAATTTATCTGTTTGAGAATTAAGGTATTATAAAAAAAAAATTAATTTTTTTTGTGTTTCTTGATTTCCAACATCTACAAGGAAAATCAAGAAGAGGAAAATTTGAAATTTTTTCTATTTACACAAATTGGTCTTTTTTTCTTGTCTCATCAAACCCAATTTATCTGGGTATTGATAAATTCTTTTCTTTCTACATCTTACTTCTAAAAAGTTATTGCTAATAGAGTTATATATATAAATCCTAAAGGATCCAGTCAAAGGTAGTAATTTGAGTGGGAAAAGGGCAAGAAAGGGTGATATAAAAAAAAAAGGTCAAATTGAGAGTTTTTTGTTTTCTTTAACTTTTGGAGATGTCTCAAACCGTAAAGGATACTAATGCTGGGACTCAAAACAATGACATAGCCGAGGCACTTAGAAGGATTTTTGCTCGACTCGATGCATTAGAGGTCACCCAAAACACACCTAATAAGGTGGATATAACTGATTTAAGGAGAAGTATTTTTTCATACAAGGTGCGGGATAAAGAATAATATTTGATCTATGATTATTGATTTTAAAAGTGATGCTAAGTTGATAAGTTCATACGTGGTGGAGAAGTTGAAACTTACATGCATCAAACACAATGATTTTGGTGAACTTAAGGTGACTAAGAAATGCATGATTTCTTTCTCCATTGAATGGTACTTTGATAATGTTCTTTGTGATGTAATTTCAATGCAAGATTGTCATATCAAGCTTGGGCGTTCCTGACAGTTTGATAAGAATGCAATTTATGATAGGGGGAAGAATAGAGTTTCTCTTGAACTAAACAAAAGAAAATATAAAATTGTACCTTTAAATCCATTTCAAGTTTATGAAGATCACAAATGTGTGAAAGAAGCAATGAAAAATTTTAAGAGAGAAAAGAATGATAGGAGTAAGGGGGTGCATGTTGATATTCCAAGAGAGGAAATAAAAAAGGTTGTGTTGTGTGAAGAAAACAGGATGTCAAGTAAGTTCAAGTGAAAAAAAAAAGAGATGATCATGAGAGTAACAAAGAGACGGATAATAATAAGGTAGAGAAATAGAACCAAGGGAGTTTGAGTGAAGTTATTTTTTGTTCTAACTCTAATATTCCTACTTCTTCTTCTAGTTATTTTGACTCTTGTGCAGATACTCATGGGTATATTTGCATTAAAAAATCATCATTAAATAAAATTATTCCTAAGGTGGTCCAAACTAAATATCCCATTGAGCAACTACATGTTGATGAGAAGTGTAAAGGTAAAGAGAATTGTTTTGGATCTTTCCAAGATAAGACTCGTGACAAAAAAAATCAAAAATACAATTGTGAATCTAACGCTCTTGTAAAAGGAATCAGGTATTGTTATTTTGCCATATAAGATCAAATACGGTATGTATAATTGATTTATTCACATTCTTGGGATTGCTAGAACAAATAAGGTCTTTTTGAGGTGATAAACTACACTCTTAATTCTTACGTTGATGTGAATAGGTACGTGGGAAAATATCTGAGAAGTGTAATTGAGGATACTTGGCTATATCATAAAAGTGTTCAATTGATGCATATTCTATAGATGTTATGTCTTCTTCGGCAAGCCCATTAGAGTACTTTACTGATAGAGTTAAATTGGAGAAGCACATATCATCTCCGACGTTATCCATACATGAATTTTATCATGCTCATACAAATAAGAGAATTTTCTATTGAGATGGTGTTGTCTGCATGCTTTATAAAGGTGTATTTATAGATGCAAGGATTAATTGGGTTAAGTGGATGCATGGTCACTATCTTGTTTTGTTCCTACCATTGTTGTTTTCAAGTAATGGATATTGTTTACTATTGTATGTCGTCTTGATTATGAGATATTCAAATTCGAGGACGAATTATTTTCAAGAAGAGGAGAATGATAGCATCCAGGTTGGTCCACATGCATTAAGATTGACGGGCTTTAATGTGAATCAAGAAGATGCTTATGATGGAAGAAGAGCCCAAGAATGAGTCCAAAAATTATGGAGAAGCATGGGTTAAGTGATACACATATTTCATGATTCAATTTCAAGTCTAAATGTAGAAGATTAGGCTCATAGGGTTCTGATTAAAATCAGAAACTTTTGTTTTCCTAGTTTGAAGTTTCCTAGTTTAAAAGTTTCCTAGTTTAAAGTTTCCTAGATGTATTTATTTCCATAAAAGTAGAATTCGAATCCCCTGCTATTTGGGACAGATTTTTCCTAGTCCTTGTTAGATTTGATAACGGTAGATCCCAATCCCATGCTATTTGGAATAGTTTTTTTTCCTATATATAGAGATGTATTTTGTTATTTTCAAGAAGACAATATTATTATTAATTGAGAGTTTCTCTTATTTACACCTTTGTGTGTGGCACTTGGGATTTATCTTGCACCCTATAAGGATGATTCTTTAGTACGTAAGATTAATTCTTAATTTTGATATCGTTGGTTTGTATTAAAGTTAATTAAAGAAGGTGATTAGTCTTATACTAATTGTTGTCTTTAGTTTCTTTGAAATAGGGGTCTAGATCAATTTTGATCTAAGTTCTTGAATTGACTCAATTAGTATCATAATTAGTCTTGATTCGCTAATTTTAAATACCAAGATCAATTAGAGTACTTAGCACTTAATCTCAAAATTGAAAATTTTATTCTCGAATTTTGTCTGTCTTTAATTTCTTGCCTTTAATCTTAATATTTTTGCTTTCGTAATATTTTCTTGTTTATTAATGTAACCCGATTCTTATCAGATACATACATAGGGAAAAAAAGAAAAGAAAAGAAGAATGACAAGTCTAATTGTTCACAAGTTCCTTCAATTGCTAAAGACTGTGAATAACTTTGATCTGCCTTCAAAGGATGGGGAAGGAATGAGAAGTTGCTTATGTCAATTTTGGCTCATAGAACTGCTGCTTAGCGCAAGTTGATTTGCGAGATTTATGATGAAACTTTTGAGGAAGATCTACTAAAGAGTTGGACAGAGAACTTACCCATGATTTTGACATATTGTTGCTAGTGCGGACCGAGGATCCTTTAGAATGTGATGCTTATTTGGCTAAGGAAGCTAATATGATGGAATAAAAGCAGATTAAATTTCATCTATGGTCATTCAACTTTATATTTATTATACAAAAGTCAGTCTTCTATTTTTCATAACATAAAAGTCGTTCAACTTTAGAACTTACTACACAAAAGTCAGTTTTTTAATTTATAGCATATAAAAGTCATTTAACTTTAAGTTTATCGCATCAATGTTATTCTTTCTATTTTTTTAAATCACATAAATTAATTTAATTTTTTCTAAGTTAACAAAAAACAAAAATTTCACCTAAGTTTTGCAATTTTATTTTGAAAAAATAATATGACACTCAAGAATAAGTTAATTACATTTGAAATAATTTTAGAAACCTATCTCAGTGTTTCGTTTCATAAGAGTTAAAGATTAATCTTCGCTGTGGTTTATGATATTAAGTTTGTTTCCTTTATTTTAATTTTTTGTAATAAATTTAACCCATTATCATTAACATTAAGAATATAATTTTATTATTTTAGCCTTACTAATATGCTCATTTGATTAATGAATTTCGTAATCACATTTTTTAATTAACAAAGAATTATTTGTAGAGATAAGTTCAAAGACTTCAAAGTCGTAATCAAAAAATTCAATGACGAACACAAAATCTATGATCTAGATATGGCCAATGACTTCAAACATGTAGTAAAAAGTCGTGATCTAGATATGATCAACAACTTCAAATTTGTAGCAAAAAGTCGAAGTAAGAAGGTTAACAAAATTTCATAAACTTTTCAAGGAAGGTCTCTAAAATTAATTCGCCACATTTAATATGTTTTGTTGAGCTAACTAGTTATGTTTGAGTGTCATATCATATTTTCAATACAAAATAAAAAAGTATTTAGGGGAAATTTATTTTTTTTATTAACGTAAGAAAATTTAAATGACTTTATGTGATTAAATATTTTTAGTAAAAAGACTTTGATATCATAAACTTTAAGTTAATAACTTTTATGTGGTATAATCTACAAAAGTGATTTTTGTGTAATAAATTTTAAGTTGAATGACCTCGATGTAATAAAAAATAAAAAAGTAATTTCATGTGATAAACAGATAGTTAAATGACCATGAGTGAAATTTACTCGCAACTTTGACTTGTCCCTTGCTAAAGCAAAATCTAAAATCCTGTTTAAGAAGATCTCTGATAAGTCTTATAGTGACAATGAGGTCATTAGAATTTTACCCACAAGTAGCAATGTGCAACTCAATGCTACTTTGGATCATTACAAATATGAATATGGTGAGGACATCCTAAAGCAATTGCAAGATGGGGATGAGTTTGTTTAACTATTGAGGTCCACTATAAAAGGCCTTTTCTACCCCGAGCACTACTTCGTGGCAGTTCTCAGTGGTGCAATTAACAGAAGAGGGACAAAGAAAAATTATCTGACTAGAGTTATCGCTACGGAGGGGGAGGTCGATCTGAAGATTATTGTTGATGAGTACCAGAAGATGGATAATATTCCTTTGGGTCATTCCATTGATGCCAAAGATACTAGAGGAGATTATGAGAGTATGTTATTGGCTTTTCTTGGATAAGAGGAGGACTGAGGAGGATTTGCCCACTTCTGTTTCACCATGACCAGAATGAACATGCCATACCCTATATGAGTATTGGTATCCGTTGTACTGTTGTAGATTGAGTGTGATCTATTTAACATTAGATTTTAGTGCTTTTCTTCTCATGAGAAACTTTGTGTTGTCTAAAAATGTTAGCTAATTAAAAAAAATGCACAATTTTCTTGGAAGGAAGAATGAGTAAAAGCTTCATATAATAAGTCAAGATTGTTGAATTTATATGCATTTTCTTCTCCATTGGCTTTATTTAAGATGTTATAATTTTCCTAGGAGTGTGGTGTACCAGGATGACCTTATTGGAATCATCAGAATTGTTATTCAAGGAATCATAATACATGGTATCATCATTATGGTGTTACAGTTGCTATAGAATTCATTGTCGAAGGACTCACTATCGTTATCCTTCATCATCAATGCAGTCTCCGAAGCCGCTTGATCATTATCAATAGTACATTTCACACCCAAATTTATAAGAAATTAATAACATACATGGGGTGCAACCCTACTTTTTGTCTCATCTACTGGCAAGGGTATATTAGCATGGCTATCACTGATGGGCCTGGTTTCTTGATCTTGCGTTGTCCCAATACATCTTGAAGTGCAGTTATCGATATGGATATAACAAATCAATTTTCAAATAATGATGACAAAAATAAGTACAACTGTTACTTTTTCAGGTCATTTGTAATAAAAAAAGACAAACTAGTGTCCTTCTCCAGAATGTGATTATGCAAGAGGTTATTTACACGACTTGAACCCATTACCTCCCGTTCATAGGACAACAACTTTAATCACCATGACATGAATGCATAAAAAGGTTCCAAGTCTTAAAATAAAATTAGTTCAAAAGGCATACGATTTTCTAGTATCAACATAAGTCACAATTGAAAGTACTTCTAGCAAGTATTTTAAAATGATCAAATTAAAGCATCTTTATTGAAAAGGAGCTCTGCGAGGAATTCCCTTCCTCTTGCGCTTGCGCGTCATCTCAATTGCACCAAGACTAATCCCATACTTCCTACATACGACTTCCACCTACAAATTTCATTATACAATATGTTATACACACAAATTGTATATAAAAATATTTATATGCATTGACAGTGTAAAAGAATAATGAATGTACCTGGCATGCAATGCTGCAGAAGCTAAACTGACCAGGGTCATTCAACCTCCTTTTGCAAGTGTAGCAAGTTGGATCTCCAGCAATTAGAGAGCCTGAACCACAATGTGGTAATGGATTCAATGCGATTACCCATTTCTTGTTGCATTTGTATGGCTGCACATAGGAAATGATATATCTCTTATCACTAACATTGCTCTCATATAGATGCTAATTATGTACCAAAACAACAAGAATTATAAATTGTTGCTATTACTAATTAATCTTTATTGTAAGGTTATACATACATGTGTGAAATAATCAATCTTTGTGCACCCGGTCAAAAATATTATGCACATCTATTCACTATAGAAAAACTTCAAACATGTGGTATTCAAAGTTAGTCTTTGTCAAGTTTAACATCAAATAAAAATATATGAAGTTACATATGGTTGAAGTTTAGACAATTTTTTCTGAAGTCCAAATGAAAATAGTTAAACTTCAGTCATATGTGCTTGAACTTCAGGAAAAATGATGAAATCATCCATATGAGGCTTAAGTTCTGCCAAAGAACTAAACTTCAACCATTTTGTTCAAGCTCAACTTCATACAAGTGGGTCGACTTACAATTTTTGTATGCACAATATAACTTAAATAATGATACAAAAGTCGAATATTTATGCACTTCGACCCACTATTAGATTTAATATATAACTTTCTTTATTTTCAGTAATCAATATGAAATTCTATTCGCAGATTCAATAAAAATTACTATTAACAAATTAAGGAGTTCAAACTATCAAAGTTTAATCAGATCAAAAGGTTTCAAGCTCAAAAATATCAAGATGGCATGGCAACCAATTTAAAGAGAAGTGTAAAATGGACTAGTACTCTTTATCTTGTAAAAAAGGGAGTAGAGGGTAAATCTATGGGATTAATAAAGAAAATAAAAAAGATAAAAGTAGTTGGCAACAAGTTGCCACAGTAAGTTTTCATGAAAACTTTCTACAACATTTTACATTATTAACAAGCTGCCAAAAATAAGTATTAACCTTGTTGACAACAACAACAAAAAAAAGGTGATAAGTCAACATGATTAATGACAATCAAAGAAAATGATAAGGATAATTACAGATTATGATATTTTGATAATAGAGTAAATAATCATATCTATGGGTACAAAAAAAAGTTTGTAGAGATAAAAAATATGGTAAGAGGTAATGTGTTTTTCTGGAGATACCTCAAAAATTCAAAATGTAGGAATAGGTACACTTTTAATCTCCTATAAAGATGGTTCCACAAATTGATTAGCCAAGTTTACCATATGTTAAAATTTAAAATAATAGTTTGACTCTAGGTCAACTTCTTGAAAAAGCCTATGGTGTTTATGTGAAAAAAATATGCATATTTGGCTTAGATACACAAATGATAATTTAATTATTAAAGTGCATATAATATAGATTAGGTTTCCTCCTTTAATTTGTATCTTAAGACCGTTGATGCAAAAATATTTGAAGGCTAATGTGCAAGATGAATCATGGTGTTGATACATGCAATTTGGGCACTTGATTTTTGAAGCACTCATATCAATGAAAGAAATGAACTCGTGTATATAATTACTTCAATCAATCATTTCAATCAATTGGGTGAAGCTTGTCCTCTTGACAAACATGCAAGAAGGAGTTTTTCTAAGGAGACTACATCAAGAGAAACAAAACCACTCAAGCATGTTCATACGGATGTGTGCTTGTTAATCAATCTACCTTTTTTAGATGAACGTAAATACTTCTTACTCTTTATTGATGACTCTAGTAGAAAGACTTTGGTTTATTTCTTGAAGCAAAATGATAAGCTTTTGTTGTATTTAAAAATTTCACTACATTTGTAGAAAAAGAGAGGACTATGAAATAAAAGTTTTAAGTACTGCTAGTGAAAGCGAAATTGCTTCAAAAGAATTTAATTACTTTGTCAATCTCATAGAATTCATCACCTTTTAATGATCCTTAGTTCCACCAATACAGTTATGAAGTTTCAAAGAGGAAGAATAGCACAATTCTTAATATGACTAGTTGTCTATTAAAAGCTAAAATCCTCCAAAAGAATTTTGAACTGAGGACGTTTCTTGTTTAGTTTGTTTGATCAATAGATCTCCAACAAATAAAAAATTAGAAATCAAATCCCTCAAAAAATGTGAGGAGGAGAAAGTCAAGTATCAAGCACTTGAAAATTTTTGAGAGCATAATTTACGCTCATGTGTCACATCAAGGGAGAGAGAAAAATCATGACCAAAGAGGCAAGGATGTGCTTTTTCTCTATGAGGAAAGTTTAAAACACTACAAATTATACAATACAAGCATCGACAAGTATTTTCAAGACAATGAATTTACTCACTATGTTAATGAATATATTTTTTTTACGTTAAAGCTCATACAAATAGAAATATTTCAATTAGTTGTCTTTATATTGATGATTTTATTCTGATGAGTAACAATGTAAGTTAGTTCTTTGCTTTCAAGAAATCTACATTCCTTGAGCTTGAGATGACAAATATAGGTTCATCTCATAACACTTGGACCTATAAGTGAAGTAAATAAAAGAAGGCATCTTCGTTTCTCAAGAAATCTATCGAAGTTTGACATGCTCGATTACAACCCAACGAACACTTCAATGAAGAGTGAAACAGAAGTATCAAACTTTGATTATTGAGAAAAGGTAGACTTCATTTTATGAAAATGTCTCATGGAAAATTTAAGGTACTTGACCTTCATAGCTAGAGTAGTAAATTACTTGAAGTAAATTTTGTTGGGTTTGAAATTGAGAGGGCATTTTGCGGAAGCTTAAAGTTTGTAAATCAAGACGGTGATAATTCAGATGACAAATAAAAAGCATACTAAAAAGTCATATTATTGATATTATCTGTTCAATTGGCCTACATATAAAACCTAATATTAAAGAAAACATAAATTAAAATTATTGGGAAAAAATATTTCCCTAAACAAGACACTTAAACAACTACATTGTGAAAACTATTGTGTTTTTGTATGAAAAGGGCGTATTCTATTTATAGAGTTCCAAAATTTTTACTCCAAGATAGAGATTAGCCAATTATGGAAAAAAATTATATTTTTCTTTTTGAAAAAGTAAAAGTAATTGTGGTTGTTTCTATTTTCTTTCAAGAAAAAATAAAACTTAATTTCGTAAGAAAATCAGAGCAAAAATTCTAACAAATATCTCCTTTTTAGCTTGATTTTCTGTCAAAATATTCTTGATCTTCTTTCTTAACACGATCTTCATATATCACTACTGCTTACCATGATTAAAAATTGATATGAGTTAAAAATTGTATTCATATACATTAAAAAGAAAAGCATGGGTTAACATTATTGGAGCCCTATGTTATAAATGAATATGATTGAAAGTGAAATTTTGTGCATTGAAAGTGACTACAGGTTAAAATTGGAGCTCACGCGTTAAAATATATGAACGAGTTGAAAGGAGCCCAAACATTAAAAATAAGCAAGAGTTGAAAGTTGGAGCCCATAAAGATGAGTTGAAAATTGATTTTAATTTTAAAGATGAATTAACAACACGATTATTGAAAATTTATTTGAAACTTTTGGTCACATGTAGCTAGACAAAAATCTTCATTATTATCAAATTGGTTGCAAATTTAATCTCAACATGACCTCAATCTGAACCATTGGACCATTGAACCATAGGCTCTAATACCACTTGTTGGGTTCAAAATTTAGAGGGCTTTATGTGGAACGTTAAAGTTTGCAAATCAAGAAGGGGATAATTCATATGACAAATAAAAAGTATACAAAAAGATATATTATTTGGCCAATTGGCCTGTACAAAAAAATCTAATATTAAGAAAAACATAAAACTGTTGGAAGAAAATCTTTCCCTAAACAAGACTCTTAAATGACTATATTGTGGAAACTATTATATTTTTGTATGAGAAGGGGGTATTCTATTTATAGAGTTTCAAAAAAAATTTCCTCCAAGAAAGAGGTTAGCCAAATATAAAAAATTTCTATATTTTCCTTTTACGAAAAGTAAAACTTAATTTTTGTAATAGAATGAGGACAAAAACCCTAACAAATTCCTAGGATAACTTACTTGTAGGTTAATAGGAGATTCTTCACTACCTAAAAGGTACAATAGACCTTGGATTGTTCTATTATTCTTTGAAAGAGTTTAACCTTATGAGATTTTTCGAGAGATATTGATGATTGAAAACACATATATTATATTGTGTATTTCTTGAGTGATTGAGTTATTTTTTGGAGTTCAAAGAAATAATTATTCTCTCGACTTGTCAAGTTGTACATCTGAAAACAACATCATGTGCATGTCATTCTATTTGACTGAGATGATTACTAGAAGAGCTCAATCTGCTACAAATTAAAGGTAATCCGATTTGTGTTGACAAAAGATCAGCACAAGAACTTTCCCAATATTCAATGTACCATAATTGAAGCTCACTTCATCATAGAATGTATTGTCAAGAATGTAGAACTCAAGCATGTCAAAATCTCACAATCAACTTATGAATTTCTTTAAAAAGCCTTTATAATTTAAAATTTTTCAGAGATTAAGATCAAGATATCAGATAAAGAAGAAAAACTAAAACTAAGAGAGAATTGTAGGATCAATAATGAAAATAAAAGTAAAAAGCGTAATTGGCAACAAGTTGCAAAATGACATAATATGTTTTCATTTGCAACTTTCTAAGTGTTGTAGCACTCATTCACTCGTATAAATAGGAGCTTTATTTGTACAGAACATACCATGATAGGGAGAGAAATAGAGGGAAGAGAGAGAGAGTAATTCACAAATTATTTACAGTCGGCAAGAAAATAGAGTGAGAGTAAAATAATAGTGATTTATGTGAAATAAAAGAGTGATATTTCTTTTGAAGGTGTAGTAGTCTTTTGGCACTATCAAATTGTAACAAACAATATTATATTGCTTCATTTGAGTATTATATTTTATTCCATTAAATAATTTGACGTGTGTTAGGTAGGAAAGAAAATATTTTTCAAAAGAATAAGTGTTCTTTTACTTATTTTCTTGTATTTGCTATGCAAGTAAAAAATATTATCCTACAAACATGAATATATATTGAAGATAAAACTATGAGAATGCGATGTGGATAGTGTGGTGGGTGTTGTGGTAGGGGAGAGGAAGGGGAAAGGTTGGGTGATGAGAGTGGGGTGGGGATGGATGATTAGGGGTTAGGGTTGAGGTGGGTCGGGGACTGGTGTGTAGGGGGGGGGTTAGAGTTGGTGTCGGGATGGGTGGTTGTAAGGGTGGAGAGGAGCCAATATTACTTATTTTTCTACTTTCATTAATGAAGTCATTTTTCTAATTTTTCAGAAGCTTATTTTCCTTAAAAATATATTTGTTTCAAAATTTTTATGCAACCGAATATGAGAAAATAAAAAATATTTTACTTCATAGAAAACACACTCAAGATATCGTTGTTACTCACTCATTCTTGTTATTTAACATTAATATTATTCTTGGATGAGATTATTATTTTTCAAAAAATATCTCCTTTTTCTTTATTCTTTCTCAATCATAACTATGTCTATGATTCCTCAGCCAAGTTGTTAAAACTAATTAATATCCTGGCCACCTATACACATCGTCAGTACAAACTCTTCTAATTTCTAGTTGTAATTGCATATACCGGTTAGATTAAATGTACCTGAATTTTGGCACAATGAATATGATTCTCCATCTGTTCGAGAGGAACAACATCTTTATAAACATGTCGATAAATCTTTAGCAGCTCATGATCATTGTGTTTGTCTGTGGAGATGCAATACCTGCATAAATCTAAATCACATGTGATACAATACTTGTTCAGATCATTCTTTTGGAGTTCATCATGCACCAAACATGACCCAAAATATGTCTTCTTCAAAAAGGGACCTAGCCATGGTGGCATGTTCCTCATAGGCTCCTCAACCAATTCCTCCTACAAAATATAATCATTATATTAATAGATAATGAGATTCTCGACTAATATGATTAAATTAAGAAAATAGTCTTTCTCACTATTTAGAATAATAAACTCACCTAAAGTGATAGTCATTAAATAAGTGATATAATCATCAGATATACATATAGAAAAAGAGGTATGAAGAAAAAAAATACTCATCAAGTAAAATAATATTGTCATCAAATAAGCAATATAGTCATCAAATATACCTATAGAAAAGGAAGTACGAAGAAAATAAATACTTATCAAGATAATATCTCTTCAACTTGTTCTTTTCACTATTAAGAATAGTAAACTCACAATATTGTCGTCAAAATATATATACAAAAAAGAAGAAGTATGAAGATAAGAAAATACTCATCAAACTAGTTATCTTTAACTGTATCACTCAGGAACTGTTTGATAAAGATTAATGGAATTTAAAGTTTTAACAATTTATTAAGAGCTTTTTTAGGAATGAACCAAATCCTATCAATTAATTAAGACTTTATTACTTTTGTATTAATGATTGAACTTATCTAGTTTTGAGTTAAATTTTTAGTAGAAATTAAGACTTTACTTCACTTTTAATACTTGATCAAGTTCTAAGAACATCTAAATATATCTTATATACAATAAAAAATATATATATTTAGACTTTCTTTATTCTTCTATGAGGTTTTCATAGAATAAATATTGAATGATAGAACACAAAAGAGAAACATTTTCATAATATTCTGAGTTAATGACAATACCAATCTCAATAATTAGAAATGAAAAAAAACATGAATCAGATCATGTGTATTTTTTGGTCCAATTTTGACCTTGTTTGTTCCAATATCTCCTTGATATGTTATTGTGTGACTTATTTCTCATGGCATTCATTTAAACCTCCTCCATTTATCTCCCATAAAGAAATAATAAAACCTAATACAAGATTATGTGCCACTTTCTCTTTTTTTCTTCTTTTGGGATATAATACATTTTTAATTCATTGGACCATCTAATCTAAATTTGTGAAGTTAATTATAGGGGAAAGTACTTTCTACGATGAATTTCGTCATTCAGATATCTTGCAGGCAAGATACTCGAGTAAAGATGAAGGAATCTCATACATCCTACCTCACCCTTTGCTCATACAAATAATACTGAATGAGAAAAAAGTTGTGTCAAGATAGGGCTAGTCATCTCACAAAACCTGAAAGAGGCGATTGACTGAATTATTTGATTACCTCATCAAAAAACATTAATTATTATAAATGAAATATTTGTCAATTTTTTAGGACCATAATATATTTTGTGATGTGTGAGCTTAATTCTTTTTATTGGGGCAAGCATATAAAAGTATTCTATAAATGTATGATTATGATACTCGAATAAATTTTCTTGGCTCCAATTTTATATTAGAGAACTTAGACTATTCATTAAACCATTTTTACCTCACCTCCCTAAATAGGAAGGTAGGTAATAAACTAGAAAATTGAGATATTAGAAAATAATATTATGGTTTCTTCATTTGAAGTGACTTCTTCTTACCCAAAATAATAAGATAGAGGAATACTACCCTCACATGATTGACATAGAACAAGTATTTTCTCTTACATCCCACCATACAAATGCATTTTAGAGTTACATATTCGTTAAAATTTTTGTTTTATTTTATATCTTTATATTAGTTTGTTAAGAAGATGATATCTTTATAGGGTGAACAAAGGGTTTGAAGAAAAAAGATAGTCTTAACATACTTAGGAGTTTGTTTCTAGCAAATAGAAAGTTGGCTTGACATGACTAGGAGTGTACCTGAAGTATTAAGTAGTAGCTTTATACATAGGCCGAATTAAGAGAGAGAAGCTTAGATCAAGTCGATGAACTGAGTTGAAGAAAATTAGAACTCTACAAAAACCTTGAAAAAGAAAGTTTCATGGGATGATTTAGGGTAGAATGGTCATTTCAGTATATGTCATGGCAAAAATTCTCCCTTTCTAACATGAAAAGAAGTAGAATGAACAACTAGAATACAAAATCATTAAAAATTTTACAATATAGATTTTGGAATTTGTTGGAGAAAATGTGTACATGATGTCAAAGTAGGACACAGTTAAAATTATAGAACCGTTACACATTTGAGTTTATGATACAAAAAAGTCATTGAAGTGCAAGACGACCTCCCCCCCACCCCCACCCCCAACATGTCAAGAAAATGAGGCATTCGATCCTTTTAATACAATAATACTTACACATAAATTGACATTTTTTTTTTCATGCAAATTAACAGGATGCCATCATTAGTGAATGTCATGTCAAAAATTGTTTCAATACATGTTCTTTAGTACATACATTTGTAAAAGCTAAGGAAGTTTGTGTTTGATAACTTAATTTTCTTCTTGTCTTTTATACTTTGCATTATTTAAGCATCTTTTTTGTAATATCATCATAAAGTGTAATATAAACTCTGTGTAGTAATAGAATACTTAGTTCTCTCTACTTTTTATTTTATCAATACATGTTAATAATTAGTGAGTATTTTTTTCCTCATTAAAATAGGTATAGTAAGGCCTAACTTCTCTTGCTCGTACTTATCCTGCTGATTTTTAAAAAAATAATTATTAATTAAAAAACTACGACACACTCTATTTAATGATATATATTTATTAAAAAAATATTTTATTGTAAGGACATACACATAACATGAAAGATTTGTCAAGAAAATACTTGATATTTGTTTTAGACTTGATAGTATTAGTTGAATCCTAAAGAGTAAATTTAATGAATGAAAAATTTAAATATTAATAACTAAATTATAATTCTCCATATAAAGGATCTGATGAAAAAAATCATGCTATTGAAATAAATTTAAAATAATAGCAAAATGTTGCCCTCTCATAAAATTAAGTCTCAGAAAATTTCTTATAGATTATAAATTTCTAGATGTTAAAAAGATCAATTGTTTAAAACAAGATGAATTAATTAAGTTTCAATATATTTTATTAATTTAGTTAGTACAATAATTAGTCACAATATAATTTCACACTGTACGAGCAAATTCAATTTCGTGAAAAATTATTACCTTTTATGCACAAATCATTTAACAGGCCTTCACACATAGTCACATGAAATTTTCTCAACAATGAAACGGAAAAATAATTTTCAATTTCCTTTTTTGCATGAAAATGCATAAACAAAAGGTTAAGAATTAAACTTCAAACAAAAACTTAGAAATAAATAATCAATGTTGAATAAAATAAAAATTTCAACCATAAAGTACCTACATCTTGAATATTAAAACTAGTAAAAAAAAATTGTTAATTGGTAATGTCACCTGCTCAATTGTTTCAAAAGCCGATGATTTAGAGCTAGCCATTTTTTCTTTTTCTTTTTCTGCTTCTTCTTTTTCCAATTTTCTGAAAATGCTATTTGAAGAAGCCATAGAAAATTGCTAGCAATATTTATTGCCAGTATTTGTTTCCTCGAACTGTATTTAATTCACAAAAAAACAACTGAAGTGTCAAAGATAATTGTTTTGGCTAATTTTTTTGTTTGTTTGATGAATATAAGGACAAATGGGCTCCAGTTTTCTAACTGCCCGTTATATTTCATGTGACAAGGGGGATATGTTCGATGAAGAAATATAGTAAAATTTTTTCAATTTTACCCTTTAAAATGGGAAGTGATAAATCCAAGACAAACTACTGAGTTGATAGAATTTCGGATTTCAAGGGCGAGACATATATATATATATATATATATATATATATATATATAAAATTTATGGACTCACTTTTGTAATGAAGTTAACAATGTCTAAATTCAAAATATGATGCTACTTAGTATGTAAAGTTGTGTTTGATAGAGCTGGAATTTTAATAATGGACAATATTGTCATTTCATTTTGCTTGCCTAGTAATGTGAACACAAACAATTTTATAACTCAATGAATTTTTTCCTTTATCTATTCTAATCATTTATTTTAATTTTTTTCCAATAATAATCTGATCAATACAGTCATACTTCCTCACTTAAAGTTTCTCCAAATAAGAGGTGCTGTACACATTTATGATTCATTCATGTATGAGGTGATTAGATTTGTAAAATTGAAATCAAGGAAAATCATTAATGATGTGTGTAAATTTAGGATTTACTTGATAAGAAATAAAATAAAAAGAAGTAATTCATCGATTCTTTGATCTCTACATGTCAAATTTGTCAACAATTCAATTTTTTCTTCAAATTAGATTTAAATATGTGATAAATGATTGTTGCTTGAACTGATATTTACTGTTTTAGGTTGAAACTTGTTGGCTTGTCAATGAAGTCATACAATAGATGTTAGTAAGAAAAAAATATAACATATTAGAATATGCTTAATTATTTAATTGCTTTGAAAATCCCACACATATTTGAGTCAAAACTATTATAACAAAAATAGGAGTAGCAACAAAATATTATATACCTTTGTTATGCAGCAGAGATTGTTGAACTCATCAACAAAATATTTTTTCCAAGTTAAATTTTAATTCTATAAAAAATGAAGTTGATATCCACAGACTAGATGTCTTTCGTTTCTAAGCTTGTGTGATAGATATACGGAAGAATAAGAGAGCAAGAAAGTCTTTCTCTTTAACTTTCTCAAAAAAGACAATATTGAATTCGAACGTATATAGAGAAGATTGAAAATTCATTATTGGAAGAAAATCGATTTCATACAAATTAGCCGAATCATTATTGAGAGTTGAACTAAATTCATCTCTTTCTAACAAGGTCGGGTTTACCTAAAATTCATCTCTTTCTAATAATGTTGGGTCCACCCACATGTAATGACTAATGACCTAGGCCTAGCATCCACATTATCCACATTGCTTGTGGTAGTTTAGACCTAGTCTGGAACATTCATAGTTGTAAATTTCACCTCTTTATATATTTTTATTATTTTGTCCTTCTTAATAGTTGCTTTATACCTTATGTGAGTCGTGGAGGCTTTAACATCTATGAGTTTGACTTCGATTAATATTTTGGGTTTGAGCATCCGATGATGATTTGGACAGTTTCATTAGATCCAGAATATCAATTTTGGATTAACACTGTTGTCATTTTGGGCTTGAGACCTCCATTTTTCATTTTGATATTTTTACAAAAACTAGTGAAACAAGCTTGAAGGAGTCTCAGGGGTTAAATTATTATAAAAAATCTCTTTTAAGAAATCTAACAGTGTTATTGAGTCTAGAATGCTGAAATAGCCTATTAGCTTATCTGACTTATTTCCATGGGGTCCTAAATGAATCCCAAAGGTCCTTTTGAAATTTTGTTGGCCTTAGTTTTAGGTGATATCTGTGCACCCGTCCTTCTTAATGAATGTGCACCCTTTGACTACAAATGTTAAGAAGGAAAATATCCTTCATAATGGTCACGAGGGGTAGCCTCAACCATGAAGGATTATCAAGGATTAGGTCAGATTTTTGCTTCATTGCGAATGTGAGAGCTAGGTCATAAGCCTTTGTGAATGCCAAGTTCTGGCCAGAAATAAAAAGTCCAATTAAATGGCCAGTCAATGTTGACCATCGCAAGGTGGGGGCTGTGATCATGAGGTCCTGTTCACCTAAATATTATAAAGTCTCATTTTAATATTTTCACCATTTTGGACTTGGGAGATCCAACACATGCAATTTTTAAGGGTTTTTTTTTGTCACAATCCACAAATTTGGGTCATGAGGGTACTTACCTCGCAACTAGCCTTAATAAGTAAGCCAAAATCTTAACAAAAATAATAAGTGATTAATAAGGCGAAACCCATAAAATGAGACCTTTAGAATGAAGTCAGTCTATAACATAGCATATAGCAACATCTGAACAAAATACATAAACCCTAGAAATAGTGCCTTAAGTAAAAGGGCATGTAATACATAGTTTTAGTGAAAAATATAAAATTTGTCTCTAAATACTAATAAAGAAATGATAAGGATAGATATAGGTTGGAACAATGCTCTAAACGAAGAGCTCATTGGATACTTCATAAGGTCAACTGCTACCATAACTCACACTAGCACTGAGATCTGAACTAAAAGGGCATAGTAGGGGTGGATATGGTCCACATGTACTCACTAGGTATTAGAGGTCAACTGAGTAAAATAAAAAAATAGCACAAGTAAAATATATTATGAGCACGTCACCTGTAAGCATAAAATTTCCAAATGATAGCACACACCGTTCCACTAGGAGTTATATAATATAAACTTAAAAAGAAACAACTGCACACAAAGTATAATTATATAAATTTAAGTATAGATCAATGGTATGTGTAAGGAAACATAGAAAATGTAATGATCCAATGATAGTAAACTTATGTATACATCTTCTAAGCCTTGGTTCTGTAGGAAAGGACCCATAGGGGTTCCATGACCCATATACATTCATAATATCAACAAAACTTACAGGCAATGACCTCGGCTTAGGTTTTCAATACCTCACAATCTACATTGCTGGCAATGACCTATGCCAAGGACTTTATAAGAGAATTTCCATTTTCTTGCAAAATCATAAGAGAATTTCCATTTCTTGCAAAATCATAAGAGAATTTCCATTTTATATTCTTTGTCATGCATTCTTAGGTTTTATAGCATCCACGCATTTATATCAGTTATTCAGTTACCTCATGCTATTCATTCAGTCTGTTATTACTCATGTACATAACCATGCATAAAAACCTAAACTCATCTAGCATACCAGTACATTCAAAGTACTAATCACATACTTGTTTCTTGCGCTATGATATTTAATATGATAGGTTCGTACACTATATTTTCTGACCACACTTAGACAGATTAGATTATCAGAAGCAGTAGTGGTGAGTCCTTATATTTCTAGGACATGAATTCTTTATTTCAGTTTATCTTAGTAGTTTAGTATTTCTATTCAGTCAGAGTTAGTTGGGGGTTTGTCCCATCAGCTCCATAGTCAGTCAATTAGAGGCTTTTCAGACGCTTTTAGATAGTCAGTTAGATTATCAATTTTTATCAATTTTCAGACCTATGATTTAGTCATGTTCTCAGTATTTAAAACCTTAAGGCATATTCAGTTATCTCGCACATATTTATTTTGTTATTATTAGTCAGTGCTCACCACAGGTACCAGCTCATAGGTTAACTTGTGGTTATTTGTGATCGTACGCACTGTGTGGTATCCAGGATGTACTCCCGAGGCGTTACAAGAAAATAAAAAAACAAGTAATAAGGTAGAAACCTATAAAATGAGACTTATTGAATGAAGTTAGTCTATAATATAACATATAGAAAAATCTAAACAAAGTACGTAAACCCCAAAATATTAATGTCATAAGTAAAAAAACATCTAACACATAGTCTAAAAGTTAAAAATACAAAATTTGCCTTCAAAATCTAATAAAGACATGATAAGGATAGATAGAGGTTGGAATAAATCTCTAAATGGGGAGCTTACCAGATGCTTCTAACGGTCAGCTTCTATCTTAAAAATCAGCCACCGTGGCTTGTACTCGCTTGTGATCTGCATAAAAAAGGCATAGTAGGGGTATATACAATCCACTTGTACTCAATAGGTATCGGAGATTGACTGAGCAAATTAGAAAATAACACATGCAAGCTATACTATGAGCCCATCACCTCCAAGTAGAAAAAAATTCTAAATGGTAGCTTACACCATCTTCACTAATATTTCTATAATGTAAAAGCAAAGAGAAATAACAACATAGAGAGAGTACACACACACATATATATATGCATACATACATATATATATAAAGAGAAAGAGAGAGAGAGACATCTAAGTACACATTAATGGTATATGTAAGGTAACACAGACAATACAATATAGTTCACTGCAATGATAGTGGGACTTACGTATAAACGTTCCAAGCCTCAGCATTTCAGGACATGACCATGGGGGGTTCGCAACCCTTATTCTTTTATAATCTCGACAAACCTTACCCTCGGCATAGACTTTCCATACCTCACAATCTTCCTTGTAAACAATGACCTCGACCAAGGATTTTGTAGGACAATTTCCATTTTCATTTGAAATTATAATGCCTCAGTGTTATAGAGTCTCGTTAACCTGATTAATAAGGAGAGAAAAAAATTAGGTCAAAAAAAATATCATTTTGGAGTTTTATCAACAATTTATTTGTGTAGGTGGCGATCCGGTATTTTCTGAATCCTTATGTAAGGAATTACTAAAACAATAATTGAGTAGGCTTATAAATTAGATTATGATATAATCAAGTGCTTCTAGGTCATCTTAGACCTTCTAATTGGTATTTATATCCAAAATACTTGGATATACTCGTACAAGGTTTGCTTGTTACTAATATAGTCCAACCACATGTATAGATGATATAAGGATATAATGCTTAAAATCAAAAAGTACGAAGATAATCACCAATTCAATACAGGTGTGAATGAGATAAAAATCTACTTTGCATGACAATGATTCATTATATAAGCCATTAAAGAACACCATGAGTATGTTTAGTCTTGTAAAACACCCACAAATATATTTAAAATTACTATACAAGTATCAATCATGTGATAAAGACATCTAAATGCTGAAATAAGGACTATAATATCTATCTATGCCCTCACTCGGGCAACACAATAAGAAAAATGGCAAATAATGTACAACTCCTAAAATCATCAAATAAAGCACCGAGACGGGCAACACATCATTTACCACCTCTCAAGTCAAGAATAATATGCATACAAACCCCCATACGGGCAAAATAATAAAAATAAAGTACTCTTAAAATACTGTTCCCATGTTTAAATCCGTTACCCACAACATATTTTACATGCTCATTAACTATCCAGCTTAGTCTAAAGAAAATATGTAATAGCCTACGTCAAAATGGTAGAATCCAAGCCTAGAACCATCAAGGTAATGCCTTTTATTTTCAAATGTCCTCATCTTAAGTTGGACTATCAAATACATTACCCCATGCATCAAAAGAAAGCTAATGATACATATATAGGCTATATTTAAGCCAAATAAACAATGAATTTAAAAAATGAATTCAAAAATAAAAGAAATAAATTGGAATTTTATTTCAAACACATGTTACAAATGAATATCGGAGCCTATTATTGAAAATTCAAGAGAACATGAGATAAAATAAGGCTCAAATCAAACAAAACCAATTTAAGAGTTTATCGGCCAAACCCCCCAAAAATTTAGTTTAATTCATGATTAAAGGTGTTTTTTAAAAAATAATCAACAAGAAAAGCTTGAAAGATGAATTAGAAGCTAACACAGGCAAGAATGGTGTGGAAAATCGTTAAAATCACCTCTTAATGAAACTCCTAGTTCCAAAAATGATAAAATTTATGAAATGGACTATTTCTACTATTTTGTAAATAGTTACTCATAAATGCGATCAACCCTTTGTATTTGTGAGGGTCAACGCTGAACCTGAAAACTAATTAGTCATTGCGTTCACAGCCAGAGCTCTACATTTTTGAAAGACGACAAATCAGACTATTGCATTCACAATGAAAGAGATAACCCAACCTGAACACAAAGACCCTTTGTGGTCACAACTCCTTCTCACAATCAGGATTATAATATCTTTTTTCGTGTTCATTTTCATTGGCGGACATTCACGAAGAAGGAATGCACCTGCACTAGATATCAACAAATTCTAGGTATTTAACAAGTTCAAATATCTCCGAATGGACCCTCGAATTTTTTTGGGATGCTAGAGAAACCAACTATATATGATAATTCATTATTTATAGTATTTCAGATTCAGCAACAACATTGAATTTTTTAAAAGAGACCGTTTTCAACAAATTAGCCTTTGGGACTCCTAAAATCTTTATCTAACTAGTTTACAAAATAAGGATTGAAATGCAAAATAAAAGCTCTGAGCCTAAAATACCCATCTACTATCGACATTCTTGATCTAACAAAACTATCCAAATCATCATTTGCACTAAAAATATAAAATATTGACTAAAGTCAAATTAATGACTTTTAAAGCCTCTAGGAGTCTCAAACTCCTTTATAATAACTCCCAAAAGTATCGAAAAACATGTCAACCATCCCCACACTTTAAACATAATATGTAACAACTACAGAAAAAGGAAAAATGGTCAAAAAAACATAAAAATAAATTTTTTACCAAATGGGTTCTTACAATTTTCTTCACGAATCTTATGTTGGTAACCTCTAAACTACTATTTATATCAATTTCTATTTACTTTATCTTCAAAATATCTTCAAAAACCTTGATGTTAATTTGGATTTTTTTGGAGTTTATGCAATATAATCGAAATTGGCGTTTCTTTGGATTAAAGGTTAATTTCAAATCATTTTCACTCAGATTTTAGGATTTAGACACTTATTGATATGGAGATGATGTTCTAAAATAAAATCTGCTCTCAAACCTACTTTTTTTTAAAAGAATTGTGGACTTAATTTATGTATAATTGAAATAGGTATCATTATCTTTCTTTTGATGCGTAGCTTATGTCTTTGATAGATTTAGCTTATTTTGAGGTTGTTCATAAAGGAAAGTCTCATCATTGAAGGTTCTAGTCTTAGATTTCAGCACATTGAGGTAGTTTATGGATTAAATTTCTTTAAAATGGGTCGGGTGGTTAATGAATATGTAAATCATGCTATGGGTTAGGAAATTTAGTTGTGGGAGTTGTATTTTAGTATATTATTACCATGCGCTTGTGTGCGGGCTTATTTTTATTGTTTTTTTTCTTGAAAGAATATACTTATTGTGATTCCCAAGTAAGGACTTTATCTGATATTGTTGGGCTTATTTGTGTGTTAAATTACCTTCCTTATGATTGCGTTGCTCAATTGGGGGCTTGAATTATTAATATATGTGTTATCTAAGCATTATGTGCCTTTATCATTATAGTATAACTGAGTGTGAGGTTTAAAAATGATATTTTTAATATCTTGCATGACCATTTATATCAGTGGTGCTATGCAGTGGAATTTTATCATGAAAAATTGTCATTTTTAGTTGATCTTAATCTTATTCATTTCTGTATTAAATTGATAATTATCTCCATACTAATTGAATGTGAGCACTGCATCCTCATTTCATCTACACATAAAGTATTTTATAAAATCCTTTACCAGGGACATGCCGGCAAGGTGACTAAGAAATACTAATTTTGTAAGAAAAAAAGATACTTTATAAAAAGCCTATATCGAGGGATGTTCCGGTAAGGTTGATAGAGATATTGAGATTATAACCCTATGAGTTTCAAACCCACCATGGATATCATCCTAAAGCTCTTAGGATTGGAAGGTGTATACAATAGTCATGTGATGGCTTATATCATCATTATCTCACTATTATTGCATTGCATTTGCATTTTTGGATTGTGCTTATAGTATTCTTACTTATTTATTTTCTATTTGCTCAGTCGACCTATGATACATACTGAGTTCAAGTTGACAATACTCACTCCTACTTGTGCACTTTCAGTACAGGTCCTAGTATGTGTGTGAGTCATAGTTGTGGATCGTATGCAGTGATAGCTGGATATTCGAGGTACTGTGCCCTCTAGAGTTCTAGGTTAATTGCGGACTCCTTATCCATTTATCTTGTCTTTATTTATTTTTGGAGATAGTCTCTTGTACTTTTAGATTCTAAATTAGATGCTCTTTCTACTTATGAAACTATATCTTAGGGATTTGTACATTTCATTAAGATATTCACATTATTTACCCATTATGTCCCAACTTCATTATAAAAGTCTTATATTATTCCTATTTATTTCCTATTTAAACTTTCCTTTTCTTTTGGGTTTTAGCTTACCCTATCAAGTCTAGGCCAAGTAAGACGACCCGAACCAGGTCCCTGTCGTAAAAGGGCATCCCAAGTCCAACAAGGATCGGAGACCACCCCATTGCCCAACCCAACCAACCTATGGATATCCTAAGTCGGATGAATTTCAAATGTATAACAAGATAGCGTTTATCAAATCTAGTATCTAGGATAGGTCTATAACCATGACAAACCCAAACAAGTTTAACCATCCAATACCAACCAACAACCATAACCAAACAAATATGAAAACCAAATTCCTGTTGATAACATAACATAAAAAGATGGAACAATCATAAATTTAGTCATACAATATCAACCCTAATACTAATGGCAATACTAAGGCGGACACCAATACCAACATCGCCCATTCCAACTCATAGTAGTCACATAAAACCTTTAATAAATAGAAAAACAATATCCCATTAAAACATGACCCCAACCATAGCCAAAACCAATATCCATAAATAAGCAAAAGTATGTAATGACATCTATGACATGAAATCGAGCCTTTCAGAATATGGAAGCTTACCACTTCAATCCAATATCTGATCCCGAATTTGATCACTAAGCAGGAGAGTAGAAAGGTCATTTCCTGCATCAATGGAGATACAGCCACCCAAAGATTGGTTAGCAAGTGAATGCTAGTATGAACTTAGGATAAGGATAAAATAGTGTCATCTAGTAAAACCAAGTAAACCAACCTTATGCACACAACTATATATATATATAGATATATATAACCATGATAGAAAGGGAACTGGGTTTAGCATGCATTTAAAACAATTAAACTTAACTATCTTAGAACCGCCAATGATCTATATGGGTATAGTGTAACCCCCTGAATGGGCCCCGATGCATGTATCCGCATGAATCGGACATACAATAAGAGTAGGAAATTCCCAAGTAACCTTCGCTCTACATGATACATATGTATAGTGTATTGAGAGGATTTATATGGATGTCCTAGTATTATATATGGTCACTATGACCAACCCTCATGTCTCCAAACATGAGTTTCTAGTGTCCATCCATTGGACTCGCAACTTCATGGTTAGGTATCACACCCCACTGATAATGCTCAAACTACAGCTCTCGTAAGAGTGTAAGCGGTCGTTGTCAAATATAGAACCCAACTGGGTTGGGTGTCGAATCCCACAGGGAATACTTAGTCACTAAGTATGCAACGATTAGTAGACTTTTGGTGAAAGTTCTGCAAAAAAAAGGGGGGATTTTATGCGTGAAGTAAAATTATCAAAATAGCAAAGTAAAAATGGAATGTTTAGTAAGATTTTAATCAATGAGAATTGTAAGTTAGGGTTAGGTCCACCTTATGAGTTCTACGTATCTATTGGCTATGAGTTATGCAGAATTCAGACATGCATGCTCTTATAGAGTTTCATATTCTATGGTAAATCCTAGCGTCTTTCGACCATCAAGGATTATCTCACTTTAACTCTTTCGAGCTTAAAGCGTATAACTAATGGTACGAATTCTCCATGAGGTTAATCCAGTTATGGTACTAACTTTTAAACAGGGGTTGGTAGCCCTATTTCCTTGTCAGTCTCTCTTTTCCAAACATGTAACTTTTCTTTCGAACAAGTTAATGCTATACTGGCGTATTCTATATGTTTGCAACCACAAGAATTCAATTAGTATGAAGAGAGTAATGATATAAGCAGCATACGTATCAAGAATTCACAAACTCATAGCAATAGATAGCATCTCATAAGGCTTCCATAACCCTAACAGAGAAGTTTATCTACTCATAATTGTGAAGGAAAACCACGAGGATATCATCATCATACCAAAGTAATAACAATATCACGATAAGTAAGTATTGGCGTCACTTGTGGCGTGAATTCCTTGCTAGTAGTGTTTCTCTTGTCGTGAAAATTAAAAGTTGAATAGATGAATAATAATGTCAACAACGAATTTAAGAATATAAGAGAATAAGAATGAATTGAACGAGAATGAATGCTGAAAAGTTCAGCAAAATAGGGTTTTTATAACATCCATATTCTATTCCTACTAAGCTACTGCATACTTCTCCTAATCCTACTAGGTTACTGCTTCCTTATCCTAATCCTACTAAGTTACTGTTGATCCCCAAGTCTTTGGAAATACTGTTTTTGCCCGAGACAAGTTTTCCATGCATCACTTTCAGTCCATAGGCTTCCAAAAGCTGCCTTCCTTCTTACGTGAAGCTTCCTTTGGCGTCACACAGTCCATAAAATGCTTAAATCTTCATCATTTATACCTTAAAACTTGCTAATCACGTTGGTTAGCTCACTTACAGGAAAAGGGACTAAAAGTGCAGGAATTATATATTTTGTCCTTAAAACTTAGCTAAAATATGGGTAAATTAAGGTGCTTTAGGCGTGTAAATACGCCTATCATCAACACCCCACAGTTAAAGCTTTGTTCGTCCTCGAACAAAATATCATGTCCATATAAACATCTACTTTAGGATTTCACAGTAACAACACAAAATATTCATTAAGACAGGCACAACAATTATTAACAAAGAGTAGTTTTATTGGTCACTACTAGAAACAATTCAACCTCCAACATGGACTCGTGATGATGGTTAATTCGTATCCACAAGTTAAAGAACAAAGAATCATACAGAACTACCCAAACTCGTCAACCATGTGTGTCTCACACAAGATATTACCCATAATCACTCACAAGTTTTGCATTATTCGAAACATGGGTACAATATTCTCCTTGCTCTCACTCTCACAAAGAATTCATATGTTGCAACTGATGACCATAGGCTTTCCCTTAGTGTAATGCTCCACTAATATCAGAATGCTAAGCTTAGGGTTAAATAGGTCTTTACAGGTTGTAATGTAGGCTAAGGGACGGGTAGGACTATTTTGGCCAGAAATAGTGACTAAGTTCCCTAAGCGCTTTAATACATCACATTATGCCATTTACACTTTCTTTCAAACAACCTTTCTACTTTCTTTTAATCTACCACCCCTTCTCACCTCTTTTGTTATTCGATTTTAAACAGAACTAACTTTTTAGTTTTCTTTTCATTTTTTTTATAACACACCTCTATGATAGCCACTCTTTTTCATAACTAATTCAAGCACCAATACATTCGAAGGCATCACTCTCACCCAATTTCCTCTTATTTTGTCATATGACTTTACAATTTAAAGCACTTAGGAATTTGGATCAAATTATGGTCTTGAAAAAAAATGGATTAGGCTACATATGAGGCTGTCAAAGAAAATGGCTAAAGGATCAAAGGGGTTGACTAGGATAATGTCCACTGGTAGGTAAAACGAAGGTAAAAAATCACAGGTTGCCAAATAAATGCCTAAATCATCTCCTAAACTCACACTCTTTATTTCGTTTTACACACACACCGGGCAAGTTCTAGCATCAGCCACAAACACAGAATATGCTATTGCCTCACACACACAAGGCACATGGTCGACTTTATTGAGAGCAGTATAGACTCTTGACCCAACAGATGAAGGAATTAAACCACACAGCTATCACACAGTAAGTCACACTTGGAGCCTAAACGTCTCAACAGTAATGATTTTATCACAGACTCTTGTCATAATACCATGTTGCCTATCAGAACAATTTTATGCAAAGTTAACTAAAAAATTTCAAAAATTTAACTACTAACAAACAAAACAAACAAACAAATCAAACAAACATAAATAAATGCAAATGCAGATAAAGAAGTATAGTATACAAATACCAATACCCCATAATTAGACGGGACACACTGCCCTCAGTGGAAGATAAATAAGAAGAACCTGGTTAGTCGGACTCCTCCTCTATGTCTGGGGTCATACCCCCTACATCGGAATCATCATCAGAGTCGTCGTCATCAGAGTTCTCCTCCACGTCGGAGTTTGGCATTCGGCGATCATCATCGGTTGGCACATCTTCATCAAGAGGTTCCTCAAAATATACACCTACTCCACACATAGCCCTCGTATGCTCATTTATTGGGTAGTCATAATCCAACTGTTGGAGCTCTGTAGCAGTTGGAACACGACCCCCGCTCATCATGGTGAACCTCGTCATGCCATATAAATGGCGAAAGAAGCTTTCATCACGATCATGTCTTTCTGCAGTGGTAAGGATGACTCCATGCATAGATTCAGCATATTTAACCTTTGTAAGGTCAACCCTCTTTGGGTTGTGTGGAAGCTTATGATCTGCAGGTTCCTCTTCGATGTCCTCCTTCCTCAATATTGTAGTCAACAGATTGCCAAAGCTGAAGTGGGACCTCTTGTGCAGCCTAGTCTTACGCATTGAAGATCGAATAATCGCCCCAATGTTGATGGGGACATTTTTCATCAATGCATACACCAAGAACACTCTATTTTGTGTTATCTTGGTGTACTGTGTCCCTAGAATCAGGCAAGAGTTGACTATTCGCAACCATATCCGAGCTTCTCTATTCAAAGAAGCATATGGGAAGGTATTGTGCTGGCCGGTGTCCTTGTGTCGACTCCAACGTGCCATTGATATTTTTCCACATAGCGTGTATCTGATTGCCCTGTACGGAGGTCTTTGTTGAAGCTCTTTGAGTGGTGATGGATCGACAGATGGAAGACCTAAAAAAGTGTTGAAGAACTCAGCATTCAGCTGCAAGACTTGGCCTCTAATCTTCACTTCACTGCCGGTAGTCTTTGGGGACCAATTTGCATAAAACTATCGCGTTAAATCAAGATTGCAATCTCCCATGTCTTGGAAAATGAAATAGAGATGTAACACCATTATTTTGGCCAAAATGCGATGTTCTTTCTTCGCTAGGCTTTCCTTTTGTATCAGCTCCACATGAATATACTTTTTCATTTTGTTGTTCCTGTACCACTCCTTTCCTTTCTCCTCTAGGACCCATTTTATCCCGTACATGCGGCGAGGTATTTGCAGCGAGGAGGATTCATCTTGCTCTTTTCGTCCCCTTTTCTGGCCTTTCTGTAAGGTGGTTGCTTTTTCCTTTCCTGGTCGACTTTTTGGTACCATTGTACCTGAGATTAAAATGATAGTCATGTTAGCTTCATCTCGGTAGATACAATCGACAAGCAAACAGTAGTGGCACCACCCCACACATAGTTTGTTGGCACAAACTAGTTAAGTAAACGTTGTCGATTACTCAGACTTCATCGATATACGTTTAGGTGGTACGTTCCAACAATATAATCAGTGCAGTCATACTTTTCTTGTAATCATAACTATCCTTTTCGATTCTATTTCATGTAATCTTGACAATACTTTCATGTTTGGATTGATGTACCCTTTTGAACAAGACTACTACATAGAGATTATATCAAGTTATGGCATAGAAATAATCACAACATCTCATGTTTGTAGTTAACCATGATTTTTCATCTCAATGAACAAGTCATTCGAACATGAAAGCGTACAAGTTACAAGATTATGCAATTTTCTTGACCATGTCAATTCCGCAAAAGTATGACAGTGTATCAAAATCAAATACAAGTTGGAAACAAGTCAAGAGCATCCTTACGTATTCTTTCACTCACTTAGTTGTATCACAACAAATCAACCACATTCAAATCACCAACACTACTTCAAGATTTATCAATTTATTATAGGAGTCCTATTACCTTTAGAATAGAAAACACATAGCATCTTACCAAGACTTAACCCATATATCCCATAATTCGGGTTAAAGGTATTTAGCCACTCATAATGTAACAAGCAAAACAACAAGACCTATTCATAATTTGAAGGATGAACTTACCACAAGATGAATAATTACTAGTGATTCTCAGATTACATCAAAATAGAAATCCCAAAATATTGATGAAAATCTCTTCAAAGTTAATTGTTTTTCAAGCCAAGAAACTAGAGAGAAAAATAAAAAAATACGTGTGTTCAAAAATTATATTCCAAATTCCATTTGAAAACCCTAAATAATACTTTTTATAGTTCAGCCTAAATAAAGAATCAAAATCATAGAGTTGAATAATTCCTCGAAATAGGCGACGACATTCGTGACACCTTATCAGGAGTTTGACGACTTATCACAAATATCGTCATCTCCCTCTTCAGTTTTTGCACTTCCTTCTTAGGGCTGATGGTGAATCCTGATGACATATCACACTTTGTTGTCACTTCTCTACCTCAGCTCACATGTGCTGCCTAAGGATGATGGCGACTCTGGCGACGTATCAACTCTTTGACGACTTATCAGGAAATTTTGTCACAACTTTCAGCTGAGGTCCATTCTCTGTCTAAGGCTGATGGTATATCTGATAACTTATCATAGGGCTGATGAATTATCAGGAATGTCGTCAGCCACACTTTCTTCTATTTGCTTCAGATTTTAACTCTTTTGCTTCCATCCCTATTGGTTCTCTTACATCTTGGCTTTTACTGCAAAATCAAAGATAAAACAATCAAAAACAAAAAAAGTTTCTTAAGACCTTACAATTATTCTCAGTTAAAAGCCTTAAATGTGTTAGCGTCTTCTCACACATCACTCACGAAATGCACACATCACTGATGTCTGAAATCTCAATGGCCTAGAAGGATCTCTGAACTGATATTTAGATCTTGGGAGGAAGGGAGGTCAATACAAATGTATTGGTACATAAAGAAATCCAAAATGAAGTTTGTATATAAATAAAATAGTTGAGAGATTGTCATAATAATCATGAAAGATATCATTTCAAAATACATGGGCATTTTTGATAATCATCAAACTTTTCTGTCAATGCAATTTCTGATCTTTGTATTACTTCTGAGTTAGGTGGCACTCCCCTACAACTTTGATATTCCACAGGCTATATGAAATCCTCCATTGACTCGGCGGGAAAGCCCCCAACCCAAGTGTGCTGCAAGGGTTGGAGTGTTTGAGTTTCATACGCCACAGGGCAGTAGGTCAACGTATAATAATATACCCAGATCGGCAAATCTCGCTTTTGGGAAATGAGTTGTCTGAACTCATACGTTCTTTGGGGAACCACATAAGTTCTCTTTATGCCCAATTTTAGTCTATTCTGAAACATGCACCATTCTAGTTTCAAATCTAAAAATCTGATTTCAAACATGCATTCTATTCTGTTTTGAATTAACATGGCATTATTTGAGTTGTTGTCATCAAACCAAGACTTCCAAGTCCTATTTCTGAGCTATAATGCATCATGCATGATTATTTCACAAAAATCTCAATTCAGACCACCTAAACATGCAAATAGTATTAGAGATTTCATGTTCCGAAAGCACAAGTCCAAACTATGCAAAGATTATCATTCTATTAATAACAATGTGGTGGTCCTGAAATCTTTATCAAACCATTCAACTCTTTCCATTAGATATTTATATTCAATATTTATCAATACAAACAACCCTTTCTTTTGATTCAAAAATCATATTTATGTCATAGTATAAATCAATACATTTTGTATCATGCTTTTCAAGATGCATTTCAAAACAATCCATATCATATGAAAAATGGGATAAATCATATCAAAAGAGGGATTTCATGTGAGTCATGCTCTCAATTAAAACATCACATTAAAACACATACATACATATATATAGGATTTTAAATCACTTTGGGGGAAGGCCAAAAGACCAAAACAATATCATCAAGGCTTCTAAAAACATGATTAAGATCGTAAATCCAAAAACCCTTTCTTAAAAATCATGATTTCTAAACCCTTTCCATAGTTTAAAGAAGATTTCTATGCCCATGAAATTTTAGGAAAACTCCTCATACCCTAAATTATAAGATTTGAAAGATGGAACCTAGATCTTGATAGATGAAACCCGGATCTTGACTTTTTTCTTGGAGATCTTGAACTTAAGGCTTGATTTTCTTGAATTTCTTGTTCTTAGAGAAAACCCTAATTGATCTTATTTTGAGAGTGAAGAGCAAGTTTTTGATGTTGTAAAACTGATAATAATTGATTAATAACACATAAGGGGTGAATTAATTTGTGTGAAAGGTTTTTCGAGTGAGGGAAAGACAAAAATACCCCTAAGGAACCCAAAAAAAATTGCATAATTGCATAAGTTGACGACCAGGGTTGACAGGCCGTCACTCAGGTGATAAGTCATCACCCAGGTAATCACTTTTGGGCTGGTTTTCACCATTCACTACCTTAGGATGACAGACCGTTACACAGATGGTAAGTCGTCAGCCTTTTCGTAACGTTTTGACAGACAGACACTTTGAAGTAAAATGAGCATAACTTTCTACTCCGATATCGGATTAAAGCGAAACCCATGGCGTTGGAAAGAGGACCCAAATAACTTTCATTTGATATATTGTAGGCCTCATAATTCGTTATATAAAAATATTTAGGGGATTAAAGTTGAACCAAGTTTCAACGCTCACTCAAACTCGAATGATTGGAAAGCTTTCAAATCGTCCTTGTGTTAGGGCACCTCTATGATGTCAATTCATGCTTAAATAGGTTCCCACACTAAATAATTGAATAACATACCAAATTTGCATATGATTTATGGCTTTTGGATCATCTACGCATAGAAATGACGGTTTTTGTTCTAGCCCAAAATGTAGGGTGTTACATAAATGATGTCCCAAAAGGGTTATAAGTTGTGGGGACTTAAGAGGTTAAGTGGAGAAATGTACAGATTACCCCTACTTAAATAGTATACAAATCTCGTAGGAGGGTAGGACCACACCATAATTCAAGTGGTACCCACCACTCGTACCCTAGGCCTCCCCTTAGACCTAAAACTGTCCAACATACGACTATCCAAGACAAGTCGTGTCCAATCATTTTACCTGTAACGTTGACCTGTACCCACCACAAAATCAAAATAAAAGAGAATTTGGATACTATCCACCATATGAGTCAATGGTACGATCGTACACTATCTTACGGCTCATGGTGAGCCACTCGTACTTATATCCAAGTTAATTTATGAAGTTTCAGATTATGTGATAAAAAAACCAAACCATACAAATCATCACCCACTATAAAACTTGTACTGACTCAAGTCGTACTCACACTAGAAACCAGTACAATCCACCAACCAACACTAGTTATCATATGACCAAGACCATACCTCCTATACCCCATAATATGACTAGTACCCCCTAGTCGTATGATGTCCCGAAACCAAATATCCAGGAAATTTTCTAAGGTTCCAAAACCCAGGGTATTGTTCAGTCTCCCCTACTAGGATCATTCATCCCCAAATAATGGGTAGTGTAAGCACAAGCACGAGTCACTGTATTTTCAAACATCAATATAGTCTTTAACTAAGTTAGAATGCAAAGATGTTATCAAAGACACATACCTTCTTCATGGATATCCGAAGAAGAAAACAAATGCGGATACTTAGAGTTCATGTCCTCTTCTGATTCCTAGGTAGACTCTTCAACCTTGTGGTTTTACCATAAAACCATAATCAGGGCCACATCCCTGGTTCATAACTGACGAATGACAATCCAAGATCACAACCAATATCTCTTCATATGATAGAGAATCCGAGATACCGAATCCATCTTGAGGAAAAATCAAAGAACGAGCACCAAGACACTTCCTCATCATAGAGACATTAAATACAAGATGAATGGAGCTCAACGTAGAAGGAAACTCCAATTCGAAATTGACATTACCAACTCGCTGCAAAATCACATAAGGACTAACATACCGAGGACTGAGCTTCTCCTTTTTCCCAAACCGCATGGGGGACACCTTTAGGAACACCCTATCCTAAATCTCAAACTCCAAGTCCCTATGCTTCACATCCACATAGGACTTTCGGTGGCTATGGCCATCCTTAAGACTATCCCGACTTACCTTTACCTTCTACATAGACTGATAAACAAAATTTGGGCTAAAAATATCTGCCTCACTAAGATAAAACCATCTAATAGGAGATCTATACCTCCTACCATGCAGTGCGTCAAAAGGGGCCATTCCTATTCAAAAATAATAACTATTATTATAAGCAAACCCTACCAAGGTAGATTCTCAATAAAATTACCATGATAAACTATCACACATGCACGAAGCATATCTTCCAATGTCTGAATAGTCCTTTCTGCTTGACCATCCGTCTGCGGGTGAAAAGAAATACTCAGACTAACCTTAGTACCCAACCCCTTCTAAAAAAACCACCAAAAGTGAGATAAAAACTGCGTACCATGATCAGAGATAATCAAAACATGTACTCTATGTAGCTTCAAAACCTCACAAAGATACAACCTCGCATAATCCTTAGACAAAAAGTTAGTTCTCACCTGTAAAAAGTGAGATGACTTTGTCATCCTATCCACGATGACCTAAATCAAATCAAATTAATTATGAGACCGAACTAGGGATTGAGCTTCCTCTTCTTACCAAACCTTATTCCTAACCTCAAACTCCAAGTCTCTACGCCTAACATCCGCATAGGACTTTTGGCGATTTTAGGATGCATTAGCCTAGACCGAATAACCTTAATCTTTTCTATAGCTTGATAGACCAAATCTGGACCGAAAATATCCACCTTTCCAAGCTCTAACAAAGCAATAGGAGATCTACACCTCCTACCATACAATGCCTCAAAAGGAGACATACGAATACTAGAATGATAGCTATTGTTGTAAGAAAACTCTACCAAAGGTAGATGTTCAACCCAGTTTCTACCAGAATCAACCACACATGCTCAAAGCATATTCTCCAATGTCTAAATATTTCTTTCTGCTTGTCTATCCGTCTGAGGATGAAAAGTAGTACTCAGAGTCAACTTAGTCCCTAACCCTTTCTGGAAAGACCGCTAAAAGTGAGGCATAAACTGTGTGCCACGATCATAAATAATCAAAATAGGTACTCTATTTAGATTCATAATCTCCTGAAGATATAACTTTGCATAATCTTCCACAAAAAAGGTAGTCCTCACTGGCAAGAAGTGAGCAGACTTTTTCATCCTATACATGAAGACCCAAATCAAATCATATTGATTCTAAGAGTGAGAAAGACAACAAATGAAATTCATATTGAATACCTTCCATTTCCATTCAGGCAAAACAATCTCTTTTACAACCCACTAGGTCTCAGTACTCAACTTTAACTTGTTGACACACCAAGAACTTGGCCACAAAATCAGCCATATCACTATTCATACCATTCCACCAATACATCTCCTAGAGATCATGATATATCTATGTGGACCAGGATGAAAAACATAGCGTGACTCATGCGCCTCAGCTAACATCCTGTGCTGCAAACTGTCGACATCAGGAACATACAAGCTTTTTTGGTACCGTAACGTACCATCACCATTGATCTCAAACACCATCACCTTTTTTGCAACAACATCACCCCTGATTTTCTTTAAGACAAGATCCAACACTTACTTCTCCTTAACCTCTGCACCAAGAGACGATCGAACTACTTCTTATACCATTATATCTTCATTCTTGGACTCAATGAGGCGAACACCAAGATTAGCTAAGTAGTGAATATACTTCATCAAATCCCGCTTTCCTTTCTTCACATAAGCCAAAATCCCCATGGACAACTTGTTACCACGTTAGTCTTACCTGGGTTATAGTGAAGACTCATATCATAGGCCTTGAGAAGCTCAAGCCATCTTCACTGCTTGAGATTGAGATCCTTCTTAGAGAATATATATTATCGAGTATTATAATCAGAAAAGATGTCCACATGCACACCAAACAAATAATGCCACCATATTTTCAAGTAAAAACAACCCTAATAGCTCCAAACCATCAGTAGTATAGTTCCTTTCATTCACCTTCAACTGCCTGGAAGCATAGGTAATCACCTTCCTATGCTACATCATAACACAACCTAGACCTACAGAGATGCATCACAATAGACAACAAACCTAGAACTATCCTCAAGCAATGTCAAAATTAAAGTCAAAGTCAACTTATTTTTCAACTTCTCAAAACTCCTATCACAAGCATACGACTAAGAAAACTTATCCTTTTTCTGAGTCAACCTAATCAAAGGAGTAACTATCATAAAAAACTCTCCACAAACCGCCTATAATATCCATCCAAGCCAAAGATGCTCCGGATGTCGGTTGGATTTATGGGGCTAGGCCACCTCTTAACCACAACCACCTTTTCCAGATCCACCATGATGCCGTCGTTAGAAATAATATGTCTAGGAAAAGTCATAATGTTCAACCAAAACTCACACTTAGAGAACTTGGCATACAACTTCTATTTTTTCAAGGTTTACGATACCACATGGAGGTGATTATCTTGATCCCCCTTACTTTTGGAATACACAAGAATGTCATCAATAAATATAATGACAAAAAGATCCAACAACTACCTAAAAACCCTATTCATTAAGTCCATAAATACTACCAGGGCAGTAGTCAATCCAAACGACATCACCAAGAATTAAAAGTACCCATACTTAGTATAAAAGCCGTCTTAGGGATATCCACCTACCTAATCTTTAGCCGATGGTACCTAGACCGAAGATCTATCTTAGAAAAGAACTTGGCACCTTACAACTGATTAAACAAAACATCTATTCTTGTGAGAGGATACTTGTTCTTGATTGTTACCTTATTCAACTACCGATAGTCAATGGACATCCAAAGAAAACCATCCTTCTTGCATACGAACAACACTGGTGCACCCCACGGGGATACACTATGATGAATAAAACCCTAATCATTAAGATGCTTAAGTTTCTCCATGTTCCCTTGACTTAGCTGGAGCCATTCTATAAGGAGGAATAAATATTGGATGTGTGTGCTGAATCAAATCAATACCAAACTCTATTTTCCTATCTGTAGGAACACCTGGAAGATCATCCAAAAAGACATCAGTAACCTAATTTAACACTAGGACTGACTATAAAGAAGGACCTTCTAAGTTAGAATCTTTAACCCAAACCAAATGATAGAGACAAGTGTTAGAGATTAGCCTTTGATCTCTAAGATAAGAAATAAACCTCATCCTAGGAGATCGGGAACCACCCTACCACTCTAAAACTAGATCACCAAGGAACCTATAGACAACCTTATACGTACAACAATCCAAGGATATGTAACAAGAGTGTAACCAATCCATATCTAGAATAAAATCAAAATCCACCATATAAAATTAAAAAAAATCCACCAAAGTCTGCCTACCACCCATAGATACCCCCTATATACTCGCTTAGCAATAACTGAGTCACCTACCGGGGTAGAAATAGAAAAAAAGATTTGAAATAACCTCAGGATCGAAACAAATACATACACCCACAGATGGGGTCACATATGAAAGAGTGGATCTTGGATAAGGAAAATAATACATGTCATGAGAAAAGATTTGTAATATATCAGTAACGATATTAGGCGATACCTTAAATCTCTGTCGAGATACAAGAGCATTCAACTTATTCAGACCAACACTAGAACTAAGAGCAGTAATATAAGTAGACGTGGTACCATTGGGTGCAGAAGCAGGAGATAAAGCCACCGGTACCTTATTTGGTCCCATAGCAACCTTATTAATTGGACAATCCCTGAGTCAATAGCTTGCTTAGCCATACTTGAACCATTTGTACCTCCCTTCATTGCAATAAAACTAAATAGGACGACCCCCAAACCGACAAGAAGGGCATGAAAAAACTGATTGACCCCCCACTCACCTGAGATTGGGAACCCTATGCCCAATAATTATCACTACTCGGATGATTCCTGTAACCTGACTACTTTGGGTAAGGAGCACTAGCAGTAGAGAATGATCCAGAAATCCCACAATTTTTTTTTGCCATTTTCCACCATTCATGCTACCTTAAGACTGAGCGACTCCCTATCAAAAAACCTGCTCCTCTTACCTTGCCGATCTCCGAACTCCACCTATTTCCACTTCTTATCCTCTACTGACTGCATATAAATAGTCAACCTAGAAATGTCCGTATCTTTAATCACCAAGGCAGTTTTTCATTCCAATATCAAATCTTGATTAAAGCCAAAAGTGAGTTTTCTAATTCTTACTCTCATGTCAGCCACCAAATAAGGAGCATAAAATTGACAACTGATGAAACTTTAAGGAATATTCCTTGATAGAAATTCTCCCTTGCTTAAGATTCATAAAATCCTCCATCTTTACTTCTCTCTGCTCTTGAAGAAAGAAATAATCCAGAAAAGCACCAGAGAAGACATCTCATAAGGACATCTCCTATACATCACCTCTATTCCCATCCCACTCTTTGTACCATTGGTACACAACATCCTTGAGTTGGTAAGCTGCAAAGTTTACACCTTCCACATTAGTAGCCGACATCACCCTAAATATCTTCTCTATCAAATCCAAGAAACCTTAAGGATCCTTCTCTACCTTCACACATATAAAAGTAGGAGGATTCAGTTTCATAAACTGACCAACCCTTGTGGCCTCAGCAAATAACCCACCAGACGCATCCCGCTTAGCCTAAGCAGTAACAAATTTAGAAATAGTATGCACAGACTAGCAAAATTTTGTATCAGTCACCTCACCCTGAGAAGGACTAGTAGCAACTGAGGAACTCCAGATCTCTTGAGAATAGGACCCTGAGATCAAAGACGAACTCTAGATGTAGGACGTACCCCATCAACATTGTTCCTAGATGGGATTAAAGAGTTTTCTTGTGTTCTAGAATATCGAGGCATGATCTAAAAAGTGAACAACGAAGGATTAGAGAAAAATTCAAGGACTTAGACTCCAAGCTTGAAAATAGAATTCCAAAAAAGTAAAACATTCCTAAATGCCTTGTAGCCTCTCTCTTATGAGTGTGGCGTGCTATATACCCCTAAAATAGACTCTACTCAACACGGATTTGTGGACTCCCAATGGACCATGAACCTAAGTCTCTAATACCAACTTCACATGACCTGACTGGAGGCTTTATCATAATGGGCATCCCTATCCAACCAGGATGGAGGACCACCCTTGTTACCCAACCCTACCACCATCAGCATACCTTGAGTTGACTGAAAACTGAACATATAATAAGATAGTATAAATGGACAAAGATTGACTTTAGGATAGGCCTATTCCTACACCAACCCTACTAAGTCATCTCGTCTACCAAACCATACCAATAAAACCACCAAGCCAAACCAATACCGAGCCAAGGTCCATAAACCAGTCCAAAACAAAATGAGATCCAAAATATAATACTATTAATCCCAAATAGAAATATGATGGAATAACCAATAGTATTGTCAAATGGTATCAACCCCAATACCAATTCCAATGCTAAGGTTGATACTAAAACTAATCACGCCCATTCCAACCTAGTATTACCATAAAGCCTCTAATTAAAAGAGTAAGGATATTCGGTTAGGACATACCCCTAACCATATCCCAAACCAACATCACATAAAATGGAGCCTTTTGAAAAGATGGAAGCTCAAGACTTCAATCCAATAACTATTCTTGAGTCAATCACTATGTAGAAGGAGTAGAATGGCTGGTTGCTACATAGCGTGGGTATACAACACATAAAGATGGGTTAGCGAGTGATCTTTAGCATAAACTCAGGATAAGGATAAAAAAATGCCATTTATAAAACCAAGTAAAACCATCCACTTGAACATAAAACAAATGTATATATATATAACTATGCCGGGAAATGGGACCGGGTTTAGCATGCCATTAAAACCTTTACCTGGACTGTGTAGCTTCGCCATCCTAAACCACCCACAGGATATATAGGTTCAGCTACTTCTGCTGAAAGGGCCCCAGTGCATGAAGCTACACAACCACCAAAGAAAACCCGGTATGACTAGTACATCCCCCAATTATAATGTGTGATATCATGCATATGGTCACTAAGAACAAACCTTACATTGGCAAATATAAGTTTCTAGTTTTGGTTCCTCAGGACTTCCACCGTCCACAGATTTGCTACACACCCATCATTATTACCCAATTAAAAGCATTACCAAGCAACCAACCAATCCATTTACCATTTATTAACCAAGGCCATTAGTAGTGGTATCGTCATACCGACTATACTTGCATATTTTTTCAATATCCAAGCATATATAGGTTTAAGGGATTCTTTATACCCTTTATGATTTCCAATAAACCAAAACCATGGCTACCAAGGCCTTTCCAATCCATGTAAAACCATTTAAACTATTCATAACATTTAGGGTTTCATTACTATGTTTAAACCATGCATAAGTTCCATCGAAAAACCAATATTTTTGAGAAAACATTGTTAAAAGCATTTTTATCAAACACATTAGGGGCATAGTAGTTCCAAAACCAAAGTCCATTACAAAATAACCATTCCCATTCAACCAATTAACCAAAACCACCATTAATGCATATAAAAGCATATTAAAAGATGGGAAAACCATAACAAAACATTTATAACCAAAACCACCAAATCATATTTTAAAAGCAAAATCATACAATATTTGAATCATAAGACATTGTATAAAACCCCACCTTTAGTTGGAACTAACAATGAGGGAAAAAACATGGATTAGTTGACAAAGTAGACGGTGATAAACCACCAACACAATCCCTAAGTTAGTCCTCTAGTTGAAACCCTAGATTCCTTGTCCAAAGCCTCTTGAGAGAATTATAGAGTGTTTAGAAAGAGTTTTATGTGTTAATGAATAAAATATATGGTAAATAGCCTCTAAAATGAGTTAGAAGTCATGGGACCTTATTAGGGTAAGTGGGAAATATCCAGAATACCCCCACTTAAGTTACCCAAAATCCCATCATAGGGGTACGACTGGCCCTCATGAGTTGTACCCTTTGATACGAGTGGTACCCACTACTCGTATCCTAAGACTTAACCCTTGGACCCAACATTGTCTAGTGTACGATCAACCTACCCAAGTTGTATAGAAAGCATACAATCCATACCTTTCACCCATATCCCTGGGAAAATAGAATCATAGAAGGTTCAAACTCTGTCCAACATACGAGTCTTAGAAATGAGTCATATCTTGGCTTACAGCTCCTGGTGTGAGACTCATACTCAGATCCAACTTAAGTTACCTAGTCTAAGTTTAAGTAAAGGAACCAAATACTTCATATCCAATAATCAGACTCGTACCACCAAGTCGTACCCATTCTAGTGACCAAAATCCAACCCACCAGCCAACACTGGTCAGTTACGACTAGACCATACCATACGTATCCAAACATATGGCTCATAACTAGGAGTTATATTGGTTTCATAGACCAGAATTCTAGGAAATTTTCTATGTTCCAGAAACCCGGGTGTTTCATCATGTGTTGAACATTCACTTGTTGACACAATAAACACTTGGCCCCAAAATTAGCCACATCTTTCTTCATAATATTCCACCAATACATCGCCTTGAGATCATGATACATTTTCATCGAACTGTGATGAACAACATAGCGTAATTCATGCGCCTAAACCAATATCCTTTCTCACAACTTGTCGATATCAAGCACACATAACCTCCCTTAGAATCGCAAGGTACCATGACCACTGATCTCAAATATCACTACTATTTACCTATCTACATGACGCTTGATTTTCACTAAGGTAGGATCTAACATTTGCTTATCCTTGATCACTGCACCAAGTGACGATCAAACCACTTCCTGTACCAACACCCACCATTCTCGAAGTCCAAAAGGCAAACTCTAAGATTAACTAAGCGGTGAATATCCTTCACCAACTTTGGCCTCTCCTTATCCACATGAGCTAAACTCCCAATGGAAAACCTGCTAAGAGAATCAACAACTATGTTAGCCGTACCTGGATGATAGTAAAGACTCATGTCATATTCCTTGAGAAGATCAAGCCATCTTCTCTATCTGAGATTTAGATCTTTCTGAGTGAACCCAAACTAAAGGCTTTTATGATCAGAAAAAATATCCACATACACTCTATACAAATAGTGCCGCTATATTTTCAATGCAAACACCACATCTAACAATTCCAAATCACGAGTAGGATAATTCCTCTTATGCACTTTCTACTGCCTAGAAGCATAGACAATCACCTTACCATAATGCATCAAAACACAACCAAGTCCCTCCCGAGATGCATCCCAGTACACCACAAACCCATCATTTCCTTCAGGAAAAGTCAAAACTAGAGATGAAGTTAGCTTATTTTTTAGCTTCTCGAAACTACCTTCCCAAGTATTCGACCAAGAGAACTTTACCTTCTTCTTAGTCAACTTATTTAATGGGGTAGCTATCATCGAGAACTTTCCATAAAGCTCCTATAATACCAAGCCAAATCAAAGAAGCTATGAATGTCGATTGGAGTCATGGTTTAAGGCCACCTTTTAACCACCATAACCTTTTGTGGATCCACCATTATTCCCACAATAGAAATAATATAACAAAGAAAAGTCATAGCTTTCTACCAAAACTCACACTTGGAGAATTTGGCATACAACTGATGCTCCTTTAAGGTCTCCAACACCACACAGAGGTGATTGGCATAATCCACCTCACTCTTATAATATAATAGGATGTCATTAATGAACACAATGATAAAAAGATCCAAAAATTAAAGGAATACCCTATTCCCCAATCTATGAAAGCCATTGTTTCATTGGTCAAACCAAATGACATAACCAGGAGCTTAAAGTGCCCATAGAGAGTATGGAAAGCTGTCTTAGGGATATCCACTTCCCTAATCTTAAGCTGATGATACCCAAACCAAAGATCGATCTTAGAAATGAATTCGGCACCCTTCAACTCATCAAACAAGTCATCTATCCTTGGAAGAGGATACTTGTTCTTAACCATCACCTTATTCACCTATCGATAGTCAATGCACATTCGAAGGAACCATCCTTCTTATACATGAATAATTATAGTGCACCCCAAGGGGACATACTAGGATAGAATAAACCCTTATCTAAGAGATTCTTAAGTTGATCTTTGAGTTCCGTCAACTCAGCCAGAGCCATTCTATAAGGAGGAATAGATATTGGAAGAGTGTCCATAACCAAATCAATCCCAAACTTAATCTCCCTATTCATAGAAACACCAAGAGTATTATCTGGAAAGACTTCAGAAAACTCATTCACTACCGGAACCGAATGTAAAGATGGACTTATCGAGTTAGAATTTTTAACCTGAACCAAATGATAGAGACACCATTTAGAGATTAACCTCTGACCTGTAATATATCAAAATGAACCTTCCCTTAGGATCTAGAGAACAACCTTCCCACTCAATTAACCGATTTATCAGAAAACATAAAGCCAATCCTATAGGTCCAACAATCTAATGACGCATAGAACAAATATAACCAATAATCCCCAGAATAACATCAAAATCCACCATATCTAATTCGAACAAATCCACCAAAGTTTCCTTAATTCCAACAGTTACGACACACCCCTATATAGACTCTTTTAGGAACCACAGAGTCACCTACCATAGTAGAAATAGAAAAAGGGTCTAAAATAACCTTGGGCCAGAACCAAATTACAGAGCCGCAAATGAGGTCACATAAGAGAGAGTAAACCCCAGATCAAGTAAAAAATTAAATATCCTGAGAAAAGAGTTAAAACGTACAATCACGACGTTAGTTAATGCCTCAAATTCCTGCCGAGTAGTAAGAGAAGACAACCTATTCTGTCCTGTGCCTGTACCAAAAGCACAAATAGATGCAAAAGCTGGACCTTTTGGAGCAGGAGTAGAAGAAGAGGAATCCGGAACTCTGTTTGCTTCCGTATCTACTTTGCAAACCGAACAGTTTCTAAGCATATAGTCTATCTGACCATATTTGAAACACTTGTCAATCCCCTTTTCAGAGAATCCTTGATATAATCGATCAGAAAACTGACAAGAAAGATATGCTGAAGCTGATTATGCCCCACTTGTATGAGATCGAACTATAAATAGAATGGCTAGTTGCTGCATCATGTTATATAACCAGCTAAAGATGGGTTAGAAGGTAAACGCTAGCAAGTACTCAAAATACAGATAAAATAATGCCATCCTTTAAAACCAAGTAAACCAACCATATGTATTCATAACCACACACACACACATATATATATATATATATATATTTATAACTATGCTGGGAAGGGGGAACTGGGTTTAGCCTGCATTTAAAACCATTAACCTTGGTATGTGTGGCTTAACCATCATAATACATCCACTGTCTGTATAGGACCAATGTAACCCCCTAAACGAGCCTCAATGCATGTTGCTGCACAAACCAGAGATACCATAAAAGTAGGGGATTCCCAAGTACCTTTCGCTCTCTATGATACTTATATATACAATTGTAACTTCAAGGATTTCCATGTACCCTATTTGGTCATTATGACCAAATCCTTATGCCAGCAAACCTGAGTTTTCAGTGTCCGTCCATTGGACTCACACCTTCACAATTAGCTATCACACCCCGCCATTATTGCCCAATTAAAACCATTACCAACCAACCAAACCATTATTCCATTTATTAATAACCATGGCTATTAGTAGTGGTTTCTTTATACCTATTATAGCTTGTAAGCAATATCCTTAGGCAACCTTTTATTAAAAAGGGATTTCCATGTACCCATAGATTAACTTATTAAGTTAACTTAAGGGAGTTCCATATACTCCACAAGTATTATTTTATTAAGTTTACTTGGGGGATTCCCTTGTACTCCACAAGGAATGTTTAATTAACCATAACCACTAATACCTAGACCTTACCATTTAACCAGTCCAAACCATTTAAATCATTTATACCATTTAGGGTTCCATTACCAAGTTATACCATGCAATAATTCCGTTAAAAGTCTAACAATATAATAAAAGTATTCTCCTAGGCATTTTATCAAACATGTGGAGGCATAGTGTTTCCAAAACCAAAAACCAATGACAAATTAACCATTCCCATGCAACCAACTGTCCATACCACTATTAAAGCATGTAAATCCATAATTAAAACATGGGAAAACCATAACCAAACATTTAGAACCAAAAAGCTAAACCATTAAACAACTATGCCTTGAAAACAATTCATAAAATATGCCTTAGTTGGAACTAACAATGAAGGAGAAGTATCTTATGTTAGATTACAAAGATGATGGAGAGAAATCACCGTACAAGCCCCAAATTGATCCTCTAGATGAAACCCTAGTCCTCCTTTACCCAAGAGCCATAGAGAGAATTTGAGAGAGTTTATAACTGTTTAAGATTAGAATATCAAGGTAAATAATGTCCCAAAAGAGTTATAAGTCATAGGGACTTAAGAGGTTAAGTGGGGAAATGTCCTAATTACCCCCACTTAAATAGTATAAAAATATCGTAGGAGGGTACAACCACCACATTCCAGTCGTACCCCACAATACGAGTGGTACTAGCCACTTGTACCCTAGCCCTCCTCTTGTACCCAACATTGTCAAAAATATGACCATCAAAGCCAAGTTGTATCATATCATACGACCTATAACCTTGATCCGTACCCACCACATAATGGAAATCAAATAGAATTTGGACACTGTACATCATACGAGTCAGTTGTATGACTTGTATCCTATCTTACGACTCATGGTGAGCCATTCATACTCATATCCAATTTAATTTATTATGTTTCATACTAAGTGATGGAAAAACCAAACTATACCAACTGTCACCCACATTACAACTTGTACCAACACAAAAAAAGTTCTAACAATGTGCATAAAATACCATAGGCTTGCCCTTATTTTTTATACCTTAGTTTTTTAGACAGTTGGACTGGAAAAGACTTCTCATATAGTAATGTAGTCTTGGGGTAAGGTGTGGTAGATATGGGATATAGTGATTCACCCTCCTTAACACTGTATTTCTATTTTGGCTACACAACTTATTCATACTTCTTTTATTTCTCCTATTTTGTCCTTTATTTCTTATTCAGGTTGGGTGTGGTTTCTTCACTCACTTTATTTATTAACTTATATTTTCAATTTTTTTATTTTTTTCTATTTTTTTTCATTTTTCTACCATAACCAAGCCTACTTTTGTTTCTTCTATTCAACATCCCTTTTTATAACTAATTTCAAGTACTCTCCCCTATGATAGCCACCCTTAACTAAGGCAATTTACCTTAGTTGAGGTGTATAGTGTCCAAGGAGGTTTGAAGGCAAAAATTAAATAAGAAGGTGAAGGGTTAAAACAAGAAAATAGGTCAACTTAGGCTCAAATTAGGGATTAAGGGATACTTATTCTTCTTTGGACGGTCTTTTTGGACAAGAGGGACTAATTTAAAAATGGCCTATGATCATGTCCCAACAAACTATCCTACACCTAGGCAAGTCTTACTGGGAAAGTATCAACTATCCTATAACCTAAGATAGACTAATCGGGTAAGATTGGATTAAATGTACTAATTGAACTGGGTAAATGCCTTACATACATGGTACAAGGTTATATCACCAACTGCTACCTATTTGGTTTATGCAATTCTAATATTTGATTATATTATCCCAACTACTAATCTCATAATAAGATTCAAAGAATGGTCACACATATATTTACATCACACATTAGAGTATTATTTTTTCAAACACGTAAAAACATAAAACAAAATATGTCAATTGCACTTAGCTTCCTTATTTTTCTTCTAATTAAATAAAAATAACACATAACATGTAAGAACATAATACAATACTTTAACATACAGATTCTACTATGATAACACAACTGATAGGAAAAGAAAAACGACAATAAAACCCTCTCATGTGGTACACAACCACCACAAACTATAACTTGATGCACTATCCCTAATGCATATTATAAACTAAACAACAAAAGGGTATAGGGGCATACCTGGGATGCTCTAGGCATTTCATGTGGGCTTTTACCTATCTGAGGTATCACGTGGCTCATTGCAAGGAGGTGGATGTGGTGCATGGCTAGAAGAGTACCCACTGTCATCTTAGTATACATGCTCTCATCAATAGTATATTACACCTTGGACTCACTAATGACCTTCTTCAAGGCCTACCTATACTCGATATAAGTGTCATTAACTCCTTCTCATATCCTCTCATGGCCCTAATAGATGAGGCCTCATCGTTTTCAATAAACAAATAAAAAATCAAGGTTTTTGGCCTGGGTAGTGGTTGCATGGAAAAAGGAATCACTAGAGTGACAACTAGAATATGGATCTCAACTAACGAGAGCACCTCAGATATTAATGTGGACATTTTCTTGCATAGGCCTAATAAGTTAGGTGCCTAATCTTCACCAATTTTTTCTTCTATTCGGGCCTCAAAACTGTGTATGTACCCATCCATCTCTCTCATTAGCCACTCTATGAAGGCCATCATTGTCACGACCCGAGCCAAAGCCCTGGTGGCAATGGGTATCTTGAACTATCAAGGCCCAAGAAACCCCCTGTAATTGCCCAACCCACTAGTGATATTGTTCATTGTGGGTCTAGACCCGTATGGCTTTAAAGTACATCACTAGGGAGTAAGGCTTGCTTAATTTTAGACGCAACATCCCTCTTGTGTTTTGCCGGTACAAGACTCCTTATCCTAAGTTGGGTTTCACATACACCCCCTGATGAACTCAATGTCCTCATTGAGGTTTCCCTTATAAAATCGGATTTTCTTAGACTCAGGACTGAGGTTTGTCCCATCTTACCAGAATTTCCCTAAACTCAGTTTAAACTTTAGCCCACGTTGATAAGGCTGACACAGGACTGAATCTTATACCATCTTGTCATGACCCAAGCTGGGACCTTAGACGCGATGAGCATTCCAAACCATCGAGGCCAGAGAAACCCCCTATAATGAACCAACCCACTAGGGATATTTTTTTCTCTGGTTTGCGCTGTTATAAGGGTCTCTTGGGCCTTAGTAGTTTGGGATGCGCATTAAGTCCAGGGTCTCAGCTTAGGTCATGAATACCATTCTTGTCATGACCCAAGTCAGGGGCCTTGGACGTGACAGGCTTCTCAAACCATCAAGGCTTGAGAGACCCCCTATAATGGCCCAATCCACTAGTGATATTATCTACTCTAGGTATAGATCCACACGAATTTAAAATACATCACTAGGGAGAAAGGCTTGCTTACTTATATACCCAACATCCCTCCTATGTTTTGCTGATGTAGGACTCTTTATCCTAAGTTGAGGTGTTACAGGAATGGTTAATCGTAGCCCCTATTATTATGTATCCAGGTTGGACCATTCCATTTGAGGTTATATGTGACGCCAGTGGTGTGGCCCTAGGAGTTTCCTAGTCTAAATATGCGAGAAGATTATTCATTCCTTATATTATGATAGCAAAGCACTCAACCCTGAATGGAAAATTACATAGTTATTATGTAGCAAGTACTTGTGGTGGTGTTTGTTTTTTTATAAGTTTCAATCATTTTTTATTGGTACCACAGTCATTCTACATAGTAATCAAGCAACTCTTAGGTACCTTTTGGCTAAAAAAAATGCTAAGCCCATATTGATTTAATGGGTGCTAATGTGGCAAGAGTTCGACTTTGAGGTTAAAGACCAGAAGGTCAAATAAAATTAGTTTTTAGGCTATTTATCCCACCTAGAAGAGGAGGAAATGTTTAAAATAGGGGATAAGCTTGAGATTGATGATACTTTTCCAAATGATCTCATCTTGGCAGCATTACAAGACTTAATAACCTAGTTTGCTGACTTTGCCAATTGTTTGGCAAATGATCACATTGTGGGAGACTTATCATTTTAGCAGGGATAATTATTTATGCATGAGGTACAAAAATTCTTTAGGATGAGCCTTACTTATTTTGTATGTATGCGGATGGTATGATTTGAAAGTGCATTCCCAAAGTTGAGATGTTGAGTATTATGGAGGCATGTCAATCATTTTTGGTTGGGGTCAGCATGGTAGTAATACACTGCCCATAAGATTCAGTAGCATTTTTATTCTGGCCGACAATTAATAATGATGCAAATGATTATGCTCAGGCCTGTGACCAATGTCGGAGGTAGGCAAAGATGTCATAGATTCATAAGCTCCCCATTGAACCTATTCTTGAGAAAAAGTTGTTTGATATATGGGGTATTGATTTCATGGGTCTATTTTTTAGTTCTCATGGAATGAAGTACATTTTGGTGGTAGTTAACTATGTGTCAAAGTAGGTGGAAGTGGTTGTACTGCCTAATAATGAAGGTCTGAGTGACATTATTTTTTAAAAAGAATATTTTCTCTTAGTTTGGTACTCCATGAGGTATCATTAGTGATGGTGGGTCCATTTATATGGCTGTCTATTTAAGTCCCTACTTGAGAAATATGATGTGAAACATATGGTGGAAACACTTTACCACCAATAGATAAGTGGGATGGTTAAGGTTTCCAATTAGGAGATAAAGTCTATATTAGCAAGGACTATGAATAGTAATCAAACTGACTGGTCGAGAAGCATGATGATTCACTTTGGGCCTATCGTATAACTTTCAAAACCTCCATAGGTTCCCCACCTTATTAGCTTGTGTACGATAATGCATGCCATTTGCTAGTTGAACTTGAGCAGAAGGAATGGAATTTTGGGTAGAGTGGTGCTGACACTTAAGGTTGAATAAGATAAATAAGATAGATGAATTTTGCCTCCATGTGTATGAAAGTTTAGCCTTGTATAAGGAAAATATTAAGTTACACAATGACAGGAAGATTGAGAAAAAGGAATTTCATCCCAGTGATGTGGTCTCGTTGTATAATTTGACACTTTGCTTGTATCTTAGCAAGCTACACACTAGGTGGTCTAGACCATTTACCATGGTTATAGTATTTCTACATGGTCCAATTGAGCCAAAGTGAAATGAAGATACCTTATTCAAGGTAAATGGTCATCGTGTTAAGCATACATGGGAAATATGGAGGAGTTGAAGTTGTGTAAGAAGGTTAGACCTAGAAAACTCTAAGTAGCCAAGGAAACCAAGTCATTTCACGATGTTAAATCAGGATTTGTATAGGAGGAAACCTATTCACTTATTGGTGAAGTATGAGTATCCAAAAACGTTACATCGTATCGTGATGTTAAATCTAGTGATACTTTGGAGACAACCCGAGGTTTCAATGTTCACTTTGATTTTGTTTTGTAGGTTAAAAGAGTGGAGAAACACCTGAAAAATGGTAAAAGTTGAAAATTTTCAATCAAGTCTAGGTAAGTGGACCTACGACCCTACTTACGGTGTTATAGTCTAACCCATGATATGTATGTTGATGTCGTGGGAATCTAAAGAAGAATTGGGTCTCTAAACTTCAACCTACGGGATTGTAGGTACTACCTAAGGTCCCATAGGTAGGGTCACAGGAATCAAAGACAATTTAAGTATGTAGGAACAACATATTACCTTTACCTATGAGGGCATAGGCACTTCCTTTGGCCCTTAAGTAGGGTCAGTACTGGGCCCAATATTTTTAATATTTTATGGGTTGGGGATCCTAGACCAACCTAATTTGACTCACCCATGCTATAAAACCCTAGATCTAACCCTCTAATTTCTCGACTTTTCAAATTCAAAAATCCCACTTCAATTTAAGCTCCTTAACTTCCATTCATAAGTATAACAGGAAAACCCCACTCCATATCACCCCACTTGCATGCATTATTCAAAGATTATGGCTAAGGAAATTATTCAAGTTCTACTACCAAATTCTTCACTTTAAGGTATGGTTTTCTTGGTTCCAAATCAATTGAAAAATTTGTTCTTGTACTTAAAACTTGGGATTTCCCTAAGATAAACTTGCACCTTTGCAATTCTCATAATTCTTGCAATAGTTAGAGCCTAAAAATTACGTAAACCTAGTGTATGCATGATTTTTTATTTAGGAAGCCTATGATCTCATTAAATGTAGAAGTAGAAGTTTAACAATGCAAATAATGTGTGAAATACCTATGGAACTTGAAGTGATGCATGTTGTAATGATTGAAATTGATCTGAAATTTTGAAACTCACCATTATTTGAGGGGAATTTTGGGAATAATTTGACATACCCTCAGTCTAAATCGACAAACCGTACCCACGAGCACATATGTTGTACCTATAAGCTTGTAGTTGGCTACGTAGGTGTTAGACTTAAAGCACTAAAGATTCAAGTCTTTTCCTGTTACCTATGAAGGCTAAATACAGTCCCATAGGTACTACCTATAGCCCCATAGGTACTACCTACGGCCCCAAAGGTACTACCTATGACTCATGAGTAGCCTTTGAGATGGATTGTAAATTATTTTCACAGTTCTTATTACCGTATTGAATTTCAATCACTAACAAACCCTTTTGCATTTATGATGGCATCTAAGGCTACTTAGAAGAAGGGAGGATAGTCTCGATAGAAAGATAAGTCAGTCAAGAAGAGTGGATTCATGGAGGAGTATCCAGTGAGTGAGGATAGTACACCTTAGGCCCTACTTCCAACTAGGGGCCAGACATAAAGTCAAGTTGCAGCTAGAACAAATATTTAACCAAGCTTTACCTTGCACCAGATACTATTCAATCAGGCTCTTAGACTGCACCACTACAAGAACCACAGTTAGGGGTTCACCAGCTTAAGTTAGCCAAATTGGGCCTCAAATAAAGTTGGCCATGAATTCCCATCACACTCTCCTAGTCTAATAAAGGATATGATAAGTTAGGATTTAGATTTTTTGAGGGAGAGGGTAATTTAGGTACTTTCCCGGTGAGGAAGAGGATGCAGTAGTCTCCTAGTGTGAGGAGGGGTTAAAGTCTGTCATCAGTTCAGGCGGTAGTGAGTCAATTGCCCTTAGTCTAAGAAGGGTGCTGATACAACTTAAGAGATTTCTTCTTCAAATTAAGGTGCTGAAGCTACTTCCAATTTAGCTTCTACTGCACAGGAGTATGAGTCCACACATATCTCTAAAGGCCCACTTGCTCTAGTTAGTTAGAGATGACGTATGAAGGGCATACAAGAATTTATGATAGAGACAACACTATTATTGAGAAAGGTAGACTTCAATGTGATATTGTGAAGGAGACCAAGATTTAAATATCCACTTTAATGGTGCTCTAGACTTGCGGACTGCATTTGGGAGATATCGACTTAGGTTGATGGCCCAGCCTTCAGGTTAATCTGCCTAGTGATTGTTTTATAATTGCATGATTCATAACTCACACACTAGTTATAGGGTTAGCGTTGATTTGCCGGAGAAGACTATCAGGCTATTCCTGTTTGGGATGGAGTATATGAAGCCAGCCACCATAAAAGAGTTTGATTATTGGTTTATACCTTTGTGGAGTAGGCCTATGATGATGGATACTGAGTAGAGGGTGGAAATAGTGTACTTGGATATATGGGTAGCCAAAAAATGTAGAGTTTGGTATTGATACCCCTTGGGTTGAGGGGAAGGAAGAGATAAATAAGGCATAATTGTATATTACAACAAATTTTTGGTGGATAATAGTGAGGCACCATTTCAGTTTGACATCTGTGAATAATGTGCTCACTTGGGATAGATCTATATTAATTACTAGCCTCATTGCTTGTTATGATATCAATTTTTCTAGGTGGATTCAGGCTGGATCCATGAGAGAGAATTCAGAGAATTTACCATTCTTCCCTATCGATGCTTAGTATATAGGTTATATGATGCATCCAAAGTGTCTCTAATTCTAGTGGTTTATTAGAGGGACGATACAACCAATATGGTATATATTGGTTTAACTAAGGATGTGGCCAACCCTACTACTCTATAAAGAGCAAAACTATTTTTTTCTTTGGATGTGGCCCACTTTGCAGTGCCTTCTTTGTTAGCCTTGCATGTTTAGAGGCCAAGGTTGCGGTCACTTATGCTCTAGCTTCAACTTCTTGCCCACACATTTTCCACTTTCTAATTTTGTCACCATGTACCAAGAGTTCTTACAATAGCTATTTTGTAGACAACAGGAGATCAACAATCTCCAAACACATATAGAAACCTTGTTATACATATTATTTGGACAAATTCGGCCATGGGTTCATACTACTTCTAAGACATCTAAGGCTATAGTTGAGCGCAGAATGATTGTAATAAACCACATATTTCTAAGCTTGAAATCAAATAGTTGTTTCTATGTGTATAAATTCTATTCCCATTATTTATATGTAAATGCATGATTCATGATCATTAGCGTAGTGTGAAGAGAGCTTGTGAGGTGGAAACATGCTCATAAGAATCACTTAGAGCAAAGTCAGCTAAGAGCCTTTGATTCGGCCAAATTTTAGTGTTCGATTATACAAAGGTCAATTTTTAACATGTATAACTTTTTATATATGTGAAATTTTTCAGATAAAAACCTACCAAATTGAAGATAATTGAATTAGCTTTACAACGATACCAATTTCGCCATAATCCGATAGCTGAGCAAAAAGTTATGACAATGCAAAGGTCGTGCGTCGCATGACAATCACAAAAGGCCACTGGAAAGTGTGTGTGATGGCCATTCATTTTCCACTTGGGGTCTTTTGATGGACATACTTCACCCACCTTGGCTTGGACGATTGCTGTGCATCGCATGGTGATTGCATAGTGCCAAAGGTTCTTCATTTTAACTTAAATCAAGGGCGTTGAAGTCTTTCCACACCCTAAACCATACCTAATCACTCCTAATCGATATAAGGGGTATTTAATCACGTAAATTACACTCCCTTGACACCAATAATTCAAGCCAAAATTCAAAAACCCTCCTCCGCCCACAAGAACAAAATCCAAGCCCCTTTCTCAAGAAATCAAGAATTCAAGCTTCCAAGTTCAATAAAACCTCAAGAAATCTTCAATAAACCATATATTAAGGTATGTGGATGCTCATCAATGGGTCCTTTCACCCGTTGATACCAACCCCCTCTTTTGAGTTAAGTATGCGTTTTCCTCTATTGTGAAGTTTATTATGATCAAAATGAGTTAAATTCATGTTCTTCCTTTGTAGTTTGAACTCAATTCATGTTCAAGTATGTTTCCATGAAAATTTAGGTTATCTCATGTTTAATGATTCGATCTCCCATGTCATATTCAAGAGAATTTGATCTTATAATGCCAAGTTTTGATCTTAGTCACATAACCATGTAGTTTACCAACTTTTTAGACATTCACATGTTCAAGTTCATGATTCTCACATGTTTGATAAAATGTCTACCTTTAGGGTCTTTGAACTATGATTCAATCCTAAAGTTGTAAACTTTAATATTATATTTTATGATCATTCCGTGTTGGTGGGTTATCAACACCTGATAACTATGTCTTATACATAATTTTAGATTTTCAAGTAATAATTCAATGAAACCATGGGTCTTGTTATTTACTTAGATATTTATGATCATGATGAGCACTATCATATATAAAAAATAATGTTAAGATAAACTTAGTTTAGTTCAGTACCAGTGTTAGTTTAGTTGGGAGTAGGACTTAGCACCGCGTGAATGTAGGGATGATGGCTTCTTCATCAGTTAGGAAGAGTTGTTAATGGTAGTCCCTGCATTTTACAACTACATATCCAGTATAGGATATAAGGGCTCACCCATCAGTTTAGGTTTGACTTCCTCTCTAGGGTCATCTTTCAGTTTAGGCTGTACACCCTAGACAATTGAGACATCAGATTAGTAGATCCATACAACCAATATTAGTAGCAATGGTATGGTATTGATACCCTTCTAACCGGGGTTACAGGTTTGACCCCAATTAGCTCAGATTCAGCGTTAAATGATACCTCCCACATTTTTAGTCAGTATTTGATATGTCTCAGCTCAAGTTTGCTTGACTAAAGCATACAGATTTTCAATTATTTAGTTATACAAAATTTAGTCTTTTAGATTATAGATTATCACAGAAACATGTTTATGCTTGGTCTTTCATTCTTTGTTTTACATGTTCATGTTATTTTTCACGTTCAATACCCATGAGTGATCCTTAGTTTAGTTTATAGTCTATTCTATTTTATATGAGATTTACATATAGTACTTATGTTTTACTACTTCTCAGCTTCAGTTTTACTTATTCTACAAAAAGAAAATTTAAGTAACTAAGTGTAGTAATTCACCAGCTTATCAGACTAGGTTTGTTACTTATGTTTTAAGATACTTCAGCTTTTACTTTACTTTATTCTCTTGGTGAGTCTACTTGCACCTAGAATGGATATTTTAAGATTATGTATAGGATCAGTTTTACTTATTCCATCTAACCTCACCTACTCAGGATATTCTAGAAGTACAGATCTATATATATGTCTATGTGCTACATTTTCTCATAATGTAGGTACCAGTTGTAGCCTACACAATATAATTAGACAGTTTGCAACTTCCAGCTAGTCGATGATAAGTTCTCTTATTTCAAGGACTCTAGTCAGTAGTAGTTCATATACTTTTCTTTGATTATTCATATGTATTGAGTATGGTAGTTGGAGGCATGTCCCAATTATTTATAGTCAGTATAGTAGAGGCTTCATAGATAGGCAGTTAAAGTCATGAAATGTAAATTCTAGTTCTCTCTTCACTTTTTTATCAAGATGTAAACTTTTTAAGTATTATATTTATCCATATTATGCCATGATTATGTTTTTTTCCAAACAAACTTAGTTGTTTTTTATATTCTAAATCAAGTTCCCAAGTATTATGCCAGTTCATAGGTTAGCTTTGGATCACTTGTGGTTCTAAGCACTGTGTTACTACTAGGGGTTGTCTCGGGTCGCGACAAAACTTAGTATCAGAGCACATAGTTCAAGTGTCCTAGGGTGTCTATGAAATCATGTCTAGTAGATCCTTACGAAATGGTACGAAGACGTTTGTTGTTTTCATTGAGAGTCTACAAGGAATTTAAGAAATATTTTCATTCTTTCATATCTCAGATTCTGTTGTAGAAGTGTTCTCTAATAAACTTATGTATATTCTTATGTTAATCCATTTATGCCAACTCTGCCTAATTTTTTAGGCCAGAAAAATATCCCAGCTTAAGTTCTTATTGATTGAGTTTTCTAAGACAGTCCCTACAGACTGTTATGGGATTGGACATAGGTTCAAAAGTATCCCATCAGTGCTTTTAAGTTCTAAAGTTTTAAATTTTTTATTAATGTTCATGAAAATCATGCCCTAAGATAACATTATATGTTCCCTCAGATCCCTTCTCAGAATGCCATGACAATATATAATCTAGAGATAAAAGCATGAACCTAAAAGTTTAGCAGCAGTAAAGAGGGTGTAGTGTTTATCTGGATTTAGTAGATTATGTATCCATAGGGCTAGTTGTATGAAAGGTGAATCATTATGCTTGAAACATTGTATGCAAGAATTTAAGTTGTTCATTTAAAATTAAGTAAGAAGATGTGTATATGATCTAGAAGTGTACCCAAGGTTATATGGGATTTTTTTATTTCTGAGTTTTAACAGTGTGTGTGCACTTAGATATTACCATTGAGTTGTTAAGTGTGAATGAGGCTATGGAGTATATGATGTTATTATCAACTAACTTAAGGGTTATAGGTTAATGATGTTGGGTATGTCGTTGTAATGATAATTCTCATAGTTTAGTAAAAAATATAAGTTTAGACATGTGATATTAGTAGGCTATGACGAAAGTTAGTATGCTTCATTAAAGGTTTGGGGGTATACATGTTAAGTGTTAGAATCTACATTTGAATTATGGATTGTTGAGCTAATAGAAAGAAGATTGCAAATTCTAGATGGCGCGAACTCAAAGAATGGTGATAATCATGAAGATTCTAAGTTAGTTAGTGTTTAACTTATATGATAACTCTTGGGGCTATGAAAGATAACATTTGTATCTTAAAAGAAAGTGCTAGAAGTGGGTTTTACACTTTTAGGTGTAGTCTTTTAGGTTGAGTTTATTATTTATGTGTAATGTTATATATCAGATTCTTGAGTTAAGTGATTGCAGTTAAGTTTAGAGTTTACTAAGGGATGCACAAACATAGAATAATGGCTTAAATCGAAGGGGAGATGATAGAACAAGGACTCATGTTAGGCTCTCAGATTCTAGTAGTGAGGCTAGTATGTTGTAGAGAAATAGAAGGGGAGGAAGATGTCTAACCTATTCTTACCTCAATGTAAATTTTTATACTTCAGTTATCACGATATCTACTCGTTCCTTACATGTAAGCTCCATGATCATAGCTCATATTCATGAAATTTCCATTAATTTATATGCGCTCCCAGTTCCTAGTATAAGGAGTTCCAGTTCACTCAACACTACAAATCATATTCCACTAATTTATGAACTCCAAACACAGGTCATGTAGCTCATGACTTATGTACTCATTCTTTATAGTATGTTTAGTGACCATAACTCATGGTGCATTATTTATGACTAGTGAATTTCATATTATGTCATGTATGTCCTCAGTTTAGATCTTTTTAATGAATTCATTCCCTTGATAACCTCTTCCCCAGGCCTCAGTTAAGTGTCAAAGTTATTCTTTCATGCTTCAGGACCTCATATTCTAACCTTTCAGTGACTTATCCTTATGACATGATAGTGGTAATGAGTAATTTTTAAGATGGGAGAGAGTAAATGTTTCATGTTGGAGAAATATTTTTGTATACTTATTTTATCTAAGGCTAAAAGTGTGAAGGATGATTGAGGCAAAAATTTTGGTATATGTCATGTTTAGTTGAAGAATTTTGTGTGTGCCTTTGTAATAATGGTGAAAGAAAGTTATTATTGATAGAGGTTTAGAGAATATGAGAAAGATTGTTTTATAGGTGTTTGCTTAGAAGTTCATAGGTGGTTATAATGATAGGCTTGAATATTGTGTTGATATATAAGTGGATGGGTGCAGTGTGCACAAGTAAATTTCCAAGTATGAGGCCAAATTAAGTTGTTGAGGTGGTAAGAAAAATGATTCTTCAGATGAGAAGTCATGAAAATGCATGGGGTATTGAATTCATGGTTCAGACTAGCATTACGGTGTTATATGCAGTACCTTGGAATTTTCAGTTAGGCTTGCACATGGTGAGATCATGTAGTTCAAGTTAGACATTGCATGTAATAGTTATATGTACCTATGCAAGTATATAAAGAGTGAGGCTAAGATTTATTTGGGAAGTTGCATTGCCTACGACCTAGTAATTTTATCCCATCTTATGTTTCATAAGCCTATGTTCCATGTTACAGAGTTAAAGCCACATTAAGAGTCCTTACTCAGATATCTTATTCAGATCATTCTTAAGCATTCTTTGCTCCCTACTGTTATTAGAACTTCTTAGAAAAAGTGTTGTAGAAATAATCCAGTTGAGTATAAGCTTTCAGTATAAATTCACTCTATATATCGAGCAATTCAGTTTAGCAGTCAGATAGACAAGTTCCTATGGTTTTTTCATATTTTGATCTATTCTTACTATCTAAAGTTTCATGAGTATGACAATTACAAAAGGTAATTCATTCGCATCTATGTAAATTGTGAATTCAATTTAGTTCATGCATCATGTTTGAGATTCAGATATTTAGTGATGATTTAGTTTGTAAGTGTCCCGTGCATCATCTCAGTCTTTACGTAGTATTTCAGCCAAGTCAGTATCATTTGGGGGATGAATGATCCCAAGGCGGAGATGTTATAATATCCTGAGTTTTCATGTCCTAAACCACTCATCTTTTCTTCATAAAACCAGATCCAGCTTTAGGTAATGGTTACTCATAACTTGACTCTCTCATTTTTATCTCAGCCTTATAACCATTCTCATGTCATTTCATGTTTTCATGAAATCTGTTCAGTTCATGTATCATTCTCAGACTCAATTATGTAATCATGTTCCAAGTCATGAATGTTCAGTATATAGTTGCATTTACCTTTGTATTCTCAGTCTAACTAGTCTTATTCGAGGACCTCAAGGGGGAGATAATGTAACGCCCCACATGTTTCTAAGCTAGAAATTGTACCATTGTTTCTATTTGTGTAAACTCTATTCCTATTATTCATATTTGAATGCATGATTCAGGATTATTAGCCTAGTGTGAATAGAGCTTATGAGGTGGGAAAATGTTCATAAGAATCACTTAGAGCAAAGTGAGCTAAGAGCCTTTGATTCAACCAAATTTTGGTGTTTGATTCTACAAGGGTCAACACTGAACGTGTTTAACTTCTTATATATGTGGCATTTTTAAGCTCAAGACCCACCAAATGGTAGAAAATTGGATTAGCTTACCAATGATACCAATTTTACCTTAATCAGATATTCGAGCGAAAGGTTATGGCTATGAAAAGGTTGTGCATCGCATAACAATCTCAAAAGGCCACTAGAAAAGACGTGTAATGGCCATACATCATCCACATTGGCTTGGATGATTAATGTGCGTCGTATGGTGATTGTATAATGCCAAATGTGCTCTATTTTGACTTAAATGGAGCCGTTGAAGACTTTTACACCCCTAAACCATCCATAATCACTCTTAATCGATATAAGGGGTATTTAAACACGTAAATTCTACTCCCTTAACCCCAATCATTCAATTCAAGATTCAAAAACCCTCCTCCTCCCCTAAGAACAAAATCCAAGCCTCTTTCTAAAAGAATCAAATATTCAAGATTCCAAGGTCAAGAAACCCTCAATAAATCTTCAAGATACCAACCATTGAGGTATGTGGATGTCCATCAAAGGTTTCTTTCACCCATTGACCCCAAAATCACCCTTTTTGAGTAAAGTGTGAGTTTTTTCTCTATTGTGAAATATATTATGTTCAAGATGAGTTAAATTCATGTTCTTCCTTAGTATTTTGAACTCTATTAATTTTCAAGTATGATTCTATGAAAAGTTAGGTTATATCATGTTTTAAGATTTGATATCCCTTGTCATATTCAAGTGAATTTCATGTTATAATATTTGATGTTGGGCGTATTTATACGTCTAAGCACCATAAGTTACCCATGTTTTAGCTAAGTTTTGAGGATAAAATACATAATTCTTGCACTTTTAGTATATTTTTAGTTAAGTGAGCTTACCTATGTAATTAGCATACTTTTCAGGTACTAATGAGGAAGATTTCAGCACTTTGGGGACCTGTGGACAGCAAAGAAAACTTCACATAAAAAGGAAAATAGCTTTTGGACTGAATGTGATGTATGGGAACTTTTTTTCGGGCAAACTCAATATTTTTAAATAGTTAAGGATGCAGTAGCAATTTATTAGAGAAGGATGTTATTAAAAGCCTTATTGCTAAATTTTTAGGGATTATTCAGATTCTATATTATTTTGAAAATAAGAATAGAGGCTTAGCTTGAGGACAGAGAGAGAGAAACGTGTTTCTCTCTTAATTTCGCTAGTCATCTTCATAACCAAGATCGTTCTACGTTTTGGTATGATGAATATTTCTATGTTGATTTCCGTTTTATTCATGAGTAGCTAAGCTTATTTGTTAGGGTTATGGAAACCTTGTAGTATACTCTCTATTGCTATGGATTTTTGAATTTATGATGTGTTAATTCAACTTATATCATTGTTCTCTTTATTTTGATTGAATTCTCATGGTTGTAAACATAGGGAATGCGCCATTATAGCAATAACTTGTTCGATAGAAAAGTTACTGCTTGGAAAAGAGAGTGTGACGATAAAATAGGGTTTTCAAACTCTATTTTAGACGTTAATGCCCTAGCAGGATTAACTTCTTGGAGAGTTCGTACAATTGGTTGTACACTTTGGATTTGAGAGAACTAAGGTGAATAAATCCTTGATGGTTGAAAAACACTTGGATTTAGAATTAGAATACGTCTCTCTATAAGTGCATGCATGTATTAAATCCATATTACTCATAGTTAATAGAGAAGTAGAAGCTACAAGGTGGACATAACCCTAACTTGTTATTCTTTGTGATCAAATATAATTACACATATCATCTCATCGTTACAGTGATAATATTATTGTGCACTTAAACCAAACCCCCTTTCCTTTGAACCTTCGATCAACAGTATAATAATAATCGCAATACTTAGTGATCATAGTATTCCCTGTGGGATTCGACACCTAACCAAGTTGGGTTCTATATTTGACAGACCGCTTACACTTTCTAACGAGAGTTGTACTTTGGGCGTATCAAATTTTGGCGCCGTTGATGGGGTATACGGTTGTCAACTAAGTTTGTGATAGTTAATAGACCCTTTGGTCAAAGATTCTCAAATTTTACTTCTTGTTTGTTGTTTTTGTTTTGTTCAGGTTTAGTGGAGTGCATGCAAAATACACGAAGCTCTGGTCAGCCATTATTACCTATAAATCCCGAACCACATCTTATTGGCAGAATGGATGCGCAAGATGACTTTGAAAGAATGGCTACTCAACAGGAGCAGGCTAGATTAGCTGCATTATTAGCTGCGCAAGTAAATCAACAGAATGCTGATAACCCAGGTTGGGTACAAAATCTTGATGATGAGGACCTGGGTGATGATGAGTTATTAAATCCAAGGCGTGTAGATGATGTGGCTGCACCAGTGAACAGGAATGTCAACAGAGATCGTCAGGCAAGAATGAAACCCAAACGTCGAGCTGTGCAAGTTGCATTTGATGATGATGATGACGACTTGGATGGGGATGGTGCCATAGGGGCTATTATTCCTCCGCCCTTGGCACCCGGAGCCAAGTTCAATATTACTAGCACCATGATCCAGGTATTGCAACTCAAAGGGTTATTTGGTGGACTTGTAGTAGACGATCCGAATATGCATCTGATTAATTTTATCTCCACATGCAAGTCGTTTGACAATCCAGTGATTAGACAGAATGCTATCCGGCTGCGCTTATTTTCATTGTGTCTTTCTGCAGAGGCAACTCTATGGTTAAACGGGATAACTCATAACTCTATTACTAATTGGAGGAAACTAAAAGAATCTTTCCTAGAAAGATTCTTTCTTCCATTCAAGAGAGCACAATTAAGAGATGAGATAAGCAATTTCAGACAGCTTCCAACTGAAGCTCTCCATGAGACATGGGAGAGGTTCAAGAAGAAGCTTATGCGGTGCCCAAATCATCAGATAACCAATGTCTACTTGATGGAAATATTATATAGGGCTTTGAACTAGGTGACTAAGCTAGTGGTAGATAATGCTGCGGGTGGGTCATTCATGGACCTTAATTTTATTGAGGCATGTGATATGCTGGATCATATGACAAAGTAGAGTAGAGCTTGGCATACCAGGGATTCTGAGGTAGCAAGCTCTACTGTATCTATTGGAATGATAGCAGAATAGAGGCGAAAAGTAGAGGAACGTGACTAGGATATCGCTCACATAAAAACGTAGTTGGACCTTCTTACTAAGCATTTATTATCAGGAAAGACAGAAAATGTCAAGGCTATTCTATCACAGGGAAGAGATGACTCCAATTTTGAGGAGAAAGTAAATTACTTGAATAATCAGTGGGGTTTCCGAGGCAATGTCCAAGGAAACCAAGGTCGGAACTATTATGAAAAATTCGGATACAAGGACTAAGACCAAGGGAATTGGAAGAATAAGAAAGACAGGAGCGGTTTGTATGTCCCTCCTGGAAATCGTGAAGCTGCTGCACCTAGCTCTGGGAAAATGTCCATAGAGGACATGATGGCTAAGCTATTGAAAGGAGTGGAGGCAACCAACACGGGAGTAACTGAGGTAAAAAATGATTTGTCCTCAATAAATCAATTGGTTGACTCGAATTCCACTTCAATAAAACAGCTGGAACAACAAATAAGTCAACTATCAGTGGCATTCAATCAAAGAAAAGCTGGCAGTTTACCGAGTGACACTGTCCAAAATCCAAGAAAAGATGTATCATGTTTGGCTATTACAACCAGGAGTGGTAAAGTGTTGGAAAATCCATCCAAGGGCAAGCCCATGGTTGATACTATAGAGGAGAATGTTATTGAAGTAGATTGTGATGATTCTGTTGAAGTTGAAGATCAGGATGAGAACATTCATGATACTACACCTAGATGCCAGCAGTCTGAACAGATTGATAATGGAAAGCACAATAAAAAGGAAGTGGTGGAGAAAAATCTTCCAAATCCACCACCACCTTTTCCTCAGAGACCGAAGAAGAAGGCTGATGACACCAGATTTTTAGTAAATTCATGACCATGCTGAAGCAGCTGACTATTAATGTGCCTTTGGTGGAGGCACTAGAGCAAATGCCAGGGTACGCCAAATTCATGAAGGACCTTTTGACAAAGAAAAGGGCAGCGAGCTATGAACTGGCAAATAATTTTCATCATTGCAGTGCAATTGCAACGAGGTCATTAGTTCAGAAGAAGGCAGATCTGGGTGCTTTCACTATTCCTTGCATGGTTGGATCTTTAGATTTTGCTAAGGCGTTATGCGATTTGGGGGCTAATATTAATTTGATGCCACTAGCCATCTATAGACAGTTGGGATTGGGCGATCCTACACCAACGAACATGTGGCTTGTAATGGCAGATAGGTCGGTAAAATGACCTTTTGGTATCTTGTATGATGTATTAGTGAAGGTTTGTACCTTCATTTTTCCTGCAGACTTTGTTATTTTGGATTGCGAGGAGGATTTTGTGGTTCCCATAATCTTGGGTCAAGCTTTCCTTGCAACAACAAGTGTGCTTATTGAGTTACGAGCAAATGAGCTTTTGTTTCGGATGAATGACAAAGTGGTACATTTTGATGTATGCAAATCAATAAAGCAGCCCAAAGATATGAATGTGTTCTCTATAGCTGATGTTTATTATGAGGATGAGAATGAATTATCTTTAGAGCAGCAGCTTACTGTTGATCCATTGGCTGCTGTGCTTTTGAACTTTGAGCGTAAGGATATTGAAGAGTACGAAGAAACTATTTGTGCTTTGACAGGAATGGGGTCGTATTCATATGCCCCCAAGAAGATGGACCTTGACCTTAATAATCGACCTTCACCACCGGTGAAGCCATCCATTGAAGATCCACCAGTGTTAGAATTGAAAGAACTACCCAGTCATCTAAGGTATGTGCTCTTGGGTAGTGGAAAAACACTAATGGTTATTATTGCTGCTAATTTAGGTGAACAACAAGTAGAGGCTCTCATCTCTGTTCTGAAGAGGTACAAGAGAGCTATTGGTTGGACTATTGCTGATATAATTGGTATCCCTCCTGGCATATGTATGCACAAGATTCAGCTAGAGGAAGATTGCGTACCCACTATTGAGCATCAGCATCGTTTGAATCCACCTATGCAAGAGGTGGTGAAGAAAGAAATCATAAAGTGGTTAGATGCAGGGGTGGTGTATCCAATCTCAGATAGTAAATAGGTGAGTCCTATACAATGTGTGCCCAAGAAAGGGGGCATGACAGTAGTAGTGAATGAAAAGAATGAGCTAATTCAACTCAGGCCTGTCACTAGGTGAAGGGTGTGTATGGATTACCAGAAGCTAAGCTCATGGATGTTAAACGACCACTTTCTAATCCCATTCATGGATCAAATGCTTGACCGATTGTCAGGGAAAGGATGGTTCTATTTCTTGGATGGTTATTCCGGATATAATCAGATTTGCATTGCTCTTGAAGTTCAGGAGAAGACCACTTTTACATGCCCATATGGTACTTTTGCATTCAAACGAATGTCATTTGGGTTATGTAATGCACCTGCAACTTTTTAGCGGTGTATGATTTCCATCTTCTCTGATATGGTTGAAGACACCTTGGAGGTGTTTATGGATGACTTTTCGGTTGTAAGTGAGTCATTTGAGTCATGCTTGGTAAATCTGAGTATGGCTTTGCAGCGATGTGTTGAATTCAATCTGGTGCTAAATTGGGAGAAGTGCCATTTTATGGTTAAAGAAGGCATTGTTCTCGAGCATAAAGTTTTGTAGAAGTGCCATTATGCAAACTTTTGGAGAAGGAAGCAAAGTTTCACTTTGGTGCAGATTTCTTGAAGGCATTTGAATGCCTTAAGGGAAAGCAAGTTGAAGCCCCTATTATTGTAGCACCCGATTGGTCTCTACCTTTTGAAATTATGTGTGATGTAAGTGGTGTAGCCTTGGGTGCTGTACTTGGTCAGAAAAGAGAAAATCTATTTCATCCAATGTACTATACGAGCAAGGCCTTAAATGGAGCACAGAAGAACTATATCATCACTGAATAAGAGCTTCTTGCGGTTGTTTATGCTTTCAAAAAGTTCCATGCTTACTTGTTGGGAACTAAGGTAGTGGTTCATACAGATCATGAGGCTCTAAGATATCTAATGAAAAAGAAGGATGCCAAGGCAAGGCTAATTAGGTGGGTGCTACTGCTTCAAGAATTCAATTTCGAAGTAAAGGAAAGAAAAGTTTGTGAAAACCAAGTAGATGATCATCTATCTAGACTTGAGAGTGAGCACACAGTGCAGACCGACCTTGATATTGATGATGCATTCCCCAATAAAGAGATTCTAGCAACTATGGTGGAAAACTTACCGTGGTATGCAGATTTACGTGGTAAGCGAAGTGATTCCTGAGAATCTCTCCTTGCATCAAAAGAGAAAGTTCATGCATGATGTGAAACATTACTTCTGGGATGAGCCTTATCTTTTTCAACGATATGCTGATGGTATTATTAGGCGGTGTATCCCAAATGTAGAGGTGCCTAACATACTGGAAGCAAGCCATGCTTCCCAAGTTAGACGTCACCATGCAGGTGAACGGACGACCAAGAAAGTACTATAGAGTGTCTACTATTTGCCTTCATTATTCAAGGATGCCTACGATTTTGTAAGAAGATGTGATCAGTGTCAGCGACAAAGTTCTATCTCAAAGAACCATGAGATGCCCATGTCCAAAATGCTTGAAGTAGAGTTATTTGATGTCTAGGGTATTGATTTCATGGGCCTATTTGTGAGCTCATTTTGGATGAAATATATCTTAGTTGTTGTGGATTATGTATCCAAATGGGTCAAAGCAGTCGTGCTAGCTGATAATAAAGGTAAGAGTGTTGTGTCATTCTTAAAGAGAAATATCTTCTCTTGTTTTGGAGTACCTCGTACCATCATAAGCGATGGAGGATCATATTTCTGCAATAAGCTGTTCAGAGCCGTATTGGGAAAGTATGGGGTTAAGCAACATAAGGTAGCTACTCCGTACCACCCACAAACTAGCGGGCAGGTGGAGGTTTCAAACTGGGAAATCAAGCTGATCCTTGCTAAGACTATGAATGTCAGCAGGAAAGATTGGTCCAGGAAGCTGGACGATGCCTTATGGGCATATAGGACCGTGTTTAAGACACCAATTCGCATGTCACCATACCAACTAGTTTATGTAAAGATTTGTCACTTGCCAATTGAGCTAGAACATAAAGCAGTGTGGGCACTAAAGCAGCTTAACCTGAACTGGGATGATGCTATAAATATGAGATTGGAACAGCTGAACGAGATGGATGATTCCATGTAAATGCATATGAAAGAGCAGATCTTTACAAGGAAATGATGAAAAAGTACCATGATCAGAGGATTATCCAACGAAACTTTCATAAAGGGGATTTGGTACTCCTTTTCAACTCCAGACTGAAGCTGTTTCCAGGTAAGTTGAAGTCTAAATGGTCTGGTCCATTCAGAATCAGCCAAGTTTACTCATCTAGAGTAGTGGAGTTAGAAAAAAATGATGGTAGTGTCTTTAAGGTGAATGGACAAAGAGTGAATCTATATATTAGTCTAAACGAATCGATAAAATGTATAGCCACCATATATCTTGATGAAGTCTGAGTACTCGAGATAACTATGTGTGCCGCGACAATAAATCAAGCGCTACATGGGAGGCAACCTATCATTTTAATCATTTTTGTTTTACTAGGAGTTTTTTTTTGGTAAATAAAAATTCAAAAATAAGAGTCGAGCCACGACAAAAACTAAGACACTTGGTGGGAGGAAACCCATCCTTCTAATCATTTTTGTTGTTTTTGATTAAGTGTAGGTGCATGAAGTACCAAGGAGGAGATTAGCCCCAAATTTTGACTTAAAAGTGAGCCATGTCAATGGTGGTAAGTCTAGGAATGATGGAGCATAGGCAATAGGCTAGGCGCCGCCTATGCCAACAGAGGTAATAGGCTAGGCGCCGCCTATGCCAACATGGGAGATAGGCTAGGCGCCGCCTATGCCATCGCCTATGCTCACTGCCTCACATAGGCAATAGGCTAGGTGCCGCCTATTCCAACATGGGCGATAGGCTAGGCACCGCCTATGCCAACAAAGGCAATAGGTTAGGTGCCACTTACTTATGCTTAGGCAATGCTATAGGCGCCGCCTATCACTGTAAATGTTGCCTAATGACCCGTTTGTCAATGGATCAACCCGACCCATGTTTCATCTTTTAAATATATCCTCTACCCTTAAACACCACTTAATTTTTCTTAAACCTAAGCGCCGCCCAAGCACCCTTTCCCTCTCCAAGTTTTTCTCTTTTCTCATCTAATCCAACAGGCTCACCTTTCTGATTCATCACGAATTTATCACTAAGTAAGTTGTTATTTCATGGTCCATAGTTGTTTCAGTGCTACGCTTATAATGGTTAACTAGATTTTGTAGTAGTGCTTGGTGATAAGGGTATGGTTAGTTTGTTATGATTTTTGAAAAATACATCTCATTGAGTGAAAAGATTCATGTGGGTATTCTTGATTTTACTCAGGTATGTATTGATTGGTATTCACTGTCATACTTTTTTATTATTATGGAGTTGAAATATTGAAGTTTAATGCATAATTTTCAGAGTTGTAAGCTTGACTATGTGAGTGACTCGTTCATCGATGTAATGCTCATGGTTAGTCAAAAGCATAAGATTGTGTAATTGTTTCTATGCTATAGCATGATAAGATTTCCGTGTGGTAGTCTTGTTCAAAGATTGCATTGTCCCAATGAAATAAAGTTGGAAATGATAGTCAAGATTATAGGACCATTGTGTGTTGCTTCTCTATATCAAACTGAGAAAGTGTTATGTAAAGTGAAGGGTTAAAAGTGTGACTGCGCTAATAATGTTCTTGGCACATACCATCTAAATGTATTTCGATAAAGTTCGAGTAATTGACATCACTCACTCAATTAGTTTGTGCAAACAAATTAAGTGTGCGGTGGTGCCATCACTATTTTCTTTTTCGATTATAGTGAATTTTTCAACATGAGAATAATATGACCATATTATGATCTCAGGTCACATGGCTCCGAAAGGACGACAGGGAAAGGAGAAAGCATCTACCTCACAAAAAGGTCAAAAATGGTCAAGAAAGGACCAGGCTGATTCCTCTTCTCTTCAAGTGCCTCGACGCACTTTTGGGATCAAGTGTGTTCTGGAGGAGGAAGGGAAGGAAAGGTATAGAAACAACAAAGTGAATAAATATGTCCATGTGGAGTGGATGCAGAAGGAAAGTTTAGCAAAGAACTGCCCTCGCATTTTGACAAAGATTATGGCACTAAATCTTGACTTTATCTTTCGAGACATGGGCGAATGTAATCTTGATTTGACTCAAGATTTTTATGCCATTTGGTCCCCAAGGACTACTGGAAATGAATTAAAGATTCGGGGGCAAGTCTTGCAATTAAACGCTGATTTCTTCAACACTTTCCTGGGTACTCCAAGTGTGGATCAGTCACCACTCAAGGAGCTCTACAAAAGACCTCCCTATAGAGCCATCAGACATACATTGTGTGGATCAAGTTCCATGACCCGGTGGACTCGTCACAAAGATAATAGTCGTCACAATACTTACCCATATGCTTGTTTGAACAGAGAAGCTCGCATATGGTTAAGAATAGTCAATTCCTGCTTGATTCCTGGGACACAATACACTAAGGTCACGCGTGATCGAGTTTGCTTGGTATATGCTCTTATGACGAATATTCCCATCAACATTGGTGCAGTTATACGAACGTGGATGCGAAAAGAAAGAGTGCACAAAAGGTCTTATTTTAGCTTCGGCTACTTGTTGACTGTAATTTTAAGGAAATAGCACATTGAGGAGGAACCAGTAGACCATAAGTTGCCACATAACCCGAAGAAGGTAGATCTCATGAAAATCAAAGATCCAGAAATTGGACAAGACATCAACCTTACCACTGCTGAGAGACATGCTCGAGATGAGAGTTTTTTTTGCCATCTGTATGGCATGAATAGGTTTACTATGATGAATGGGGGTCTTGTGCCGACTGATGCAGAGCTTCGGCAGTTGGACTAGGACTACCCGCTTTATGAGCATGCTCGGGCCATGTGTGGAGTGGGGGTAAACTTTGAAGAACCTCTAAATGATGATGTGCCGACAGACGATAATCACCAACTGCTAGACTCTGATGTGGAGAACAACTCTAATGATGAAGACTCTGATGATGATTCTGACGCAGGGGGTATGACCCCGGATATAGAGGAGGAGTTTGACTAACCAGGTTTTTGCTTATTTATTTACACTGAGGGCAGTGTGTTCCTTCTTAGTGTGGGGTGTTGCGCTGCGTACTGTTTGCCCGTATTTATTCTATGGTCGTTTTGGTTTAGTCATAGTTAGTTAGTTGTAATTAGTTAGATTTTGGCATGAAATTATTATTATAGACGACATGGCATTATAATAGGAGTTTGTGCTGAATCACTACTATTGAAACATTTAGGCTCTAAGTTGTGGTTTAATTCATTTATCTGTTGGGTCAAGAATCTATAATGCTCCTAATTAAGCTGACCATGTGCCATGTGTGGGTAAGGTTATTGTATATTCTTTGTTGCGACTGATTCTAGAACATGCCTAGTGTGTGTGTGAAGCAAAATAAAGATCAAAGTTTAGGAGATGATTTAGGCATTTCTTTGGCAGCCCTGATTTTGTTTATCCTCTTTTTACCTACCTTTGTACCTTGTCCTAGTGAACATCCATTGAGCCTTTAGCTATTTTCTTTGGCAACCCCATATGTAGCCTAATCCATTTTTTTGAAAAGACCATAATTTGATCCAAAAGCTCCTAAGCGCTTTAAATTGTAGAATCAAGTTGAGTAAAGAGTATGGGAAAATAAGAGGAAAATGGTGAAAGTGATGCCCCAAAGTTTAGTTATTGGTACATGAAAATATTGTGATCGAGGATGGCTATCATAGGGATGCTAAATATAAAAATAAAATATAATAAAAATAAAAAAGTTGTAAATTCCCATTATATTGTTTTTGATTGAGTAGAAAAATGGGTGAAAGGGGGTTGGTAGATGAAAGGAAGGTAGAGTGGTTGTTCAAAGTTAGTGTAAATGGCATAAGGTAATGTATTAAAGTGCTTAGGGAACATAGTCACCACTTCTGGCCAAAATAGTCCTACCCGTCCCTTTAGCCTACTTTACAACCCGTAAAGACCTATTTGATCCTAACCTTAGCATTCTGATATTAGTAGAGCATTACACTAAGGGCAAGCATATGGTCATCAGTTGTAATCTAAGAATTCTTTGTGAGAGTGAGAGCAAGCAAGTTCTTATATCCATATTTTTGAAAAATGCAAAACTATGAGTGATTATGGGTAACATTTTGTGTGAGCGCACATGGTTGATGATTTTTGGATAGTTTTATATGATTTTTTGGCTTAACTTGTGTATACGAATTAACCAACTTAACGAGTCTATGTTGAAGGGTGAGTTGTTTCTAGTAATGATCAAGAAATCTACTCTTTGTTAATAATTGTCATGTATGTCTTGCTGAAAATTTTGTGTTGCTCTTATGAATAGTAGTTAGGTATTCGCATGGATGTACTATTTTGTTTGAGGACAAACAAAGCTTTAAGTGTGGGGTGGTGATGTTGGGCGTATTTATACGTCTAAGCACCATAACTTACCCATGTTTTAGCAAAGTTTTGAGGATAAAATACATAATTCTTGTATTTTTAGTCTATTTTTAGTTAAGTGAGCTGACCTATGTTATTAGCATACTTTTCAGGTACTAATGAGGAAGATTTCAGCACTTTGGGGACCTGTGGACAGCAAAGAAAACTTCACATAAAAAAGAAAGCAGCTTTTGGACTGAATGTGATGTATGAGACCTTTTTTCCGGGCAAACTCAATATTTTTTAATAGTTAAGGATGTAGTAGCAATTTATTAGATAAGGATGTTATTGAAAGTCTTATTGCTGAATATTTAGGGATTATTCAGATTCTGTATTATTTTGAAAACAAGAATATCGTCTTAGCTTGAGGACAGAGAGAGAGAAATGTGTTTCTCTCTTAATTTCGCTAGTCATCTTCATAACCAAGATCGTTCTAAGTTTTGGTATGATGAATATTTCTATGTTGATTTCCGTTTTATTCATGAGTAGATAAGCTTATTTGTTAGGGTTATGGAAACCTTGTAGTATACTCTCTATTGCTATGGATTTTTGAATTTATGATGTGTTAATCCACTTATATCATTACTCTCTTCATTTTGATTGAATTCTCATGGTTGCAAACATAGGAAATGCGCCATTATAGAAATAACGTGTTCGATAGAAAAGTTACTGCTTGGAAAAGAGAGTGTGACGAGAAAATAGGGTTTCCAACCTCTATTTTACATGTTAATGCCCTAGCAGGATTAACTTCTTGGAGAGTTCTTACAATTGGTTGTACACTTTGGATTCGAGAGAACTAAGGTGAATAAACCCTTGATGGTTGAAAAAAACTTGGATTTAGAATTAGAATACGTCTCTCTATAAGTACATGTATGTATAAAATCCATATTACTCATAGTTAATAAAGAAGTAGAAGCTACAAAGTGGACATAACCCTAACTTGTTATTCTCTGTGGTCAAATATAATTACACATATCATCTTATCATTAAGCCAAACCCCCCTTTCCTTGGAACCTTCGATCAACAGCTAATAATAATCGCAATACTTAGTGATCATAGTATTCCCTGTGGGATTCGACACCCAACCCAGTTGGGTTCTATATTTGACAGCGACTGCTTACACTTTCTAACGAGAGTTGTAATTTGTGCGTATCAATATTAAATTATGATATTAGTCATGTAACCATTCTGTTTTCCAATGTTTTAAGACATTCCCATGTTCAAGTTCATGATTCTCACATGTTTGATAAAATGTCTACTTTTTTGAAGTTTTAACCATAACTCAATCCTACAGTTTTAAGATTTAATATTGTATTTTATGATCATTCAATGCTGGTGGGTTATGAACACCCGCTACCTATGTGTTTTACGTGATTTTAAATTTTTAAGTAATAATTTAGTGAAGCCATGAGTTTTGTTATTTACACAGATATTTAGGATCATGATGAGCACTATCATTTATCAGATATAATGTTCAGTTAAAGTTAGTTCAGTTTAGTAGTAGTGTTAGTTCAGTTGGGAGTAAGACTTATCATTGAGTGAATGCAAGGTTGGCGGCTTCGCCGTCAGTTAGGCAGAGTCGTTAGTGGCATTCCCCATATTCTAGAACTATGTAGCTTGCATAGGATATGAGGGTTCACACATCAGTTAAGGCTTGAATTCATCTCAAGGGTTACTCGTCAGTTAAGGCTTAACACCCTGGTCTTTCGGGACATCAGATTAGTGGATCGATACAACTTGTGTTAGTACCTATGGTAAGGTACTGACACCCTTCCAACGGGGTTACCTGTTGGATCCAAATTAGCTCAGATTGGGGCATGTCGATTACATAACACCTACCACAGTTTTAGTCAGTATTAATTATATCTTAGCTCAGGCTTGCTTGACCAAAGCATACAAATTTTTCTTTATTTAGTTATAAAAACTTTTAAATTATAGATTATATCAGAATCATGTTTATTCTTGGTCTTGTATTTATAATTTTACATGTTCATGCTATTTTTTACGTTCAGTACCCCTGCATGATCCTCTGTTCAATTTTACTGTCTATTCAACTTTTATGAGATTTACATACAGTATTCATGTTTTACCGCTTCCTATCTTCCGTTCTACTTATTCTACAAACATAAAGATTTAAGTAACTAAGTGTAGTGATTCACCAGCATTTCAGACTAGGTTTATTTCAAATGTTTTAAGATACTTCATCTTTTAGTTTATTTCAGTCTCTTGGTGTATCTACTTGCACTTAGCATGTATGTTTTAAGATTACCTATGAAATTAGTTTTACTTATTGCGTTCACCCCCACTTACTTAGTACATTCCAGAAGTACTGATCCACATATATGTATATGTGCTATATTGTCTAATTGTAATACCCCGTCAGTTTTTCGAGTTGTTAAAGCCTTTTAATCTTGCCAAGAGAAGCTTAGCACTCAGAATTTGGCTAAGTTTTTAAACTCTCTCATTTAGACCTCCGATCTTTGGGTAATTATTCAATGATATTTTCCACATCCGTTTTCTGATTTTCAAGTTGCGTTGCAATGGTAAAAGGTCTTAGTACATCCCAGGTGAGTTCGGAATTTTTGGAGTAGCATAAGGGAACATTTGGGTCCTCAAAATAGTAGCCCCGGGTGATAATCCCGTGTCGCCTAGCAACTCCAGTGTGCCCAGTTTTTCTGCATTTTAGGGTCAACTTCAAATGACCATAACCTCCTGTATATAATAAACTGCGTGAGTTCCTCTATATCAAATGAAAGATCTTTGAGTCCTCCCTCCAATGCAATTTGTTTCATCCGATTTAAACATCAGAGTAATATGTTATGACCAATTTACTACAGCCTACAAAACTAGTAACAGAGGAACAACTTCGTATTTCTCTCTTTTCTTAAGGGAATTTTCGTCTTCTTTCACCTATATATAATCCTCTAACACGAGATTAAGCTTCATATTATCCAAAATATATGTTCTTCTTCCATTTTTCCACTAGAACAAGAGAAAGATTTTCCATTGAGAGTCCAAGTTCAAGAATCTCTCTGTAAATCATCGTAGAATCAAGAATTAAGGTATGCGTAGTGTTTATCTATGGGTTCCTTTCACCCTAGAGCTCAAGAATCCTTTTCTAAAAATTCACAGATTTTGTTTATGAGATTTCGATGACTTATATGAAGTGAAGTTGAAGATCTTGTTGTTGTTAAGTTTTAATTCATGATTTGATTACAAAATTTCAAGTTGATTATTTTTATAAAATGAAGTCCATGTTATTTTTGAGGAACGTTTTAAGTAGTTAATTTTTACATCTCTTATGTTTGATCTAAGTAAAATCTTGATTTTTATGTTAGATTGAGTTGAAGTTACATGAGTTGGCTCAAGACCCATGAAAAAGCTAGTAAATTTTTGGATGGCTCACATGAAATTCATGTTGAGTTCTTGATCTACAAGATATAGGTAGTATTCATGATTTAATTTAAGTGTATTCATGATATTAGCTTTTATTGGGTTTCTAATCCATGATTATATAGAGAACTTATATGAAATTAGGGATTATAAGTGTAGTAATATAGTAATTCATGTAAGAGCCTTTAAATTGTAAATTTGATGTTGGAATCTTTGAAGGGAAAATGAATTAGTTGTGGTATGATTTATGTAACTACATGTTGGAAGACGAATCCATGAGTGGATTTAAGTATATTCATGATTATATTGTTGATTGGGTTTATAACCCATGACTAAGTGCATGATATATGTGAAAGTAATAATTGTTATGTATGTAGTATTATGTGAATTCATATTAGAGCCTTCAGGTTGTGAACTCGGTGTTGGAATTGTGATACTCAAGTATTGATTTACATTATGATTAAATGTTAAGTGTTCCAAGTAATTGATGAATGGTTTGTGTGAATTAAACAAGAGAAATTATATCATATAAGTATGTGTATTAATTCATGCCATCCAAGTGTTTGATAAAATGCTTAAGTGAAGAAAATCGAGTCAGTATAATATGTTGACAAGAAATTTCCAAGCTATACATAAGTTCATGCCAAGTGTGGTTGATGAGTTATGGTATGTCGTGTGAAAATCCTATCCATGTGCATTCCTTGTTAAATGATTTATGAGGCATTAGTATGAATCCTTACACAGTTATGTTTAAGATTTCTAAGTGTTTGAAGAATATTATGCATTCTTGATCATGATTTAGGTTTATGACTTCCGAGTACTTGAAAGAGTGTCTTATTGATTTTGTTGGGAGAAATAGACTGTTGTTATATTATGCAAGTATTGCTGTACTTTATTTAATTAGGCCATCGAGTCCTGGGGGTATTTATACCCAAAATTAGCCTGCTTGTCTAGAGCCTAGTCAGTTTCAAGATAATCTCAGTCAAGTCATGATCAGTAAGTTTGAATTATCTACAGAACTCAAGAAAACTCCGCAAATTCAAAAAATCAGTCGCAGTATAGTATTCAGATTATGAAACTCAAAATCTCAAGTATCAATCTAGTTCGCTTCAGATCTCCGTAGTATTTCAGTCTTTAGTCAAGGCTTCAGTAAGGATCAGTATTATATGAAAATCTGTAGCACTCAAAAAGAAAGTAGATATTCTTTAGTATTCATTCAGATAATGAAGCCAAGTGAACTCAGTAAAATTAGCTCAGTAATATAATCAGTAACAAGATTCAACTCAATCTAAAGTTCAGTTAAGATTCATTTCAGAGTCTTTCAGTTGGGAGTAAGAAGTAGAACTGAGCGAGTGCAGGATGGCGGCTTCCCCCTCAGAGAGGCGGAGCCGTTACCAGCAATTCCTGTACTCCATAACTACGTAGCCAGCGCAGGATCATGAGTCACCTATCAAATAAAAGGATTGACTACCTGTAGGAGTCTACAGAGCCTTAGGCTTGACTTCCTCTTGAGGGTCACCCGTTAGAGAGGCTTGACAAAAGAGGTCTTTACCCGTGGCATAGAATTGACGCTCTTCCAGTTGGGGCTATAGGTTGGACCTCACTAGTTCAGATTCGGGGCATGTCGGTTAAGTGAGAACTCCCATAGTTCTATCAAAGTTACAACTAAAGTCTTAGTTTTAGATTTAGTTTTCAGAAAAGAATTCAAAAATCAGGACTGTCAGATACAGTCAGTCAGTATCAGTATCATAAGATTTAGAGATCATCCATGAGATAGGCCTGATCTCAAGTTACAGTTAATCATTATTGTTATCAGAAGATTTAGAGATCATTCGTCAGATAGGCCTGATCTCAAATTAATGTTATTTATTATTCAGTCAATCATTCTTATTATAAGTAGATTCGGACACAACCTATAGATAGGTATTTCTTTTAGTTTTAGAAGCTTAAGTTACCCACAATCTCAGTATGTTTAGAAATTTTAGAATTTCAGTGAAAGTATGCCCAGTATGTTCAGTAATTACAGATTCTTTATGTATGCTAATCCAGCTCTTACATATTCTTCAGTTAAGTTATGTTCATTCATAAGCCCTTACATTTAGCCTTACCTCATTCGCATACTCAGTACATTCCAACGTACTGACGCATTTGAACTATGGTGTTTCTTTTTTTTGACACCATAGATTTAGAGACACGAGTTCCAGATCAGCAGTAGCAGTTTAGTACCCAACAGTGAGTCCTCATATTCCAAGGATGGATTATTATTTCAGCTCATTATAATATTTAGTTTATTTTATTAGAAGGAGTTAGTTGGGGACATATCCCATCAACTCCACAGTTCAGACCATTAAAGGGTTTTTAGAGAGTTGAATAAGTATTCAGTTCGCAGAATTATATATTTTAGATATTTTGAACCTTATAGCATGTTTTTGCCAGTTTTTCATATATATTTTATTATAATATGCAGTAAATAGGTACAGATATTAGAAGAGAGTTAGGTTGTGGTCCTTCGTTATCATAAGCACCGTCTGACATTCTGGTAACAGAAAATCAGGGCATTACAAATTGGTATTAGAGCCTATGGTTCAATAGGTTTCCAAGTAGTCTTAAAACCCACGTCTAGTAGAGTCTTGTACATGGGTGCATTGCGCGCCACATTTATGTACAGGAGGCTATAAGATGTTTTAAGAAACGTTTCCCTTCTTTCAGTATTCAATTCATTCTAGTGAGCAAAGGTTGTAGTTGAAATTTTAGTCTAATCATTTTTCTTCTTGCAATTGCCGAACATGCCTCCTAAGAAGAGAATAGGGAACCAATCATCCCCTCAGCCAGTAGATCCTGAGAATGAAAGTGTGTCACATGCCATGTTTCAGGAAGCTTTCAAGGCTCTAGCCTAAGCTGTGACAACTACAGTGAAAACCAATAATCAGGTTGCTACTTTTCGACAGCAGGGTAGTGATGCAAACATATCTAGACTCTGTGACTTTTTCAAAATAAACCCTCCTGTGTTCTTTGGGTCTAAGGTAGTAAGGACCCACAGTAGTTTCTAGAAGAAGTGAAGAAAATCACCCAGGTTATGCATGTGTCTGAGGAAGAGAGTGTAGAACTAGCCTCTTATAGGATGAAAGATTTTTCTTATGATTAGGTTGTAGCATGGAAGAAGGGTAGAGGGGAGGATGATGCTCCCATGACTTGTCAAGTATTTTAGGATGCCTTTTTAGATAAATTTTTCTCCTTAGAGATGAGAGAGGCTAAGGTAGAATATTTTATGAACCTAAGACAAGGCTCCATGGCAGTGAAAGAGTATTGTCTTAAGTTTAACCAGTTAGCTAAGAATGCCCCTGAGTTGATGGCTAACCCTAGGGCTAGTACGAGTAAGTTTCTGACTGGTGTATCTGGGTTGGTGTTGAAAGAGTGTAGAAGTGCTATGCTCAACAGAGAGATTGATCTTTCTAGGTTACTAATGTATGCGTAGCAGATTAAGTCAGATAAGATGAAGGAAAGGGAGAGATCTAGTAAAAAAGCCAGAACAGGTTGTCATAGTTTCTTCTAAGCAGGTTCACAGGGTGGTAACTGTTCTTACCATAGTCAAATGTTTTCAATCCCAGATCCATCCTCAGCCAATGTACCACGCTCTAAGATCCACAGTAGTGAGAGTAGGTTCATTACCTATCATCTATGCGTAGAATATGGTAAAAGTCATAAGGGTGCATGTAGAGCCAACAACGATGTATGTTTTGGGTATGGTAAGCCAGGCCATAGGATGCGGGAGTGTAGAGTGCTAGTGCGGAGGGGTAGAGACTCACACCAGTATCAGAACAAACTTGATGCATTTCAGATTCACCATGATCAGGAAGGTTTCCCGACATAGACTCAGGTATGTTATAAATACCTTATCTTTGTGTGCATTAGTTTTAGACTCCCGAGATTCATTTATGATTCAATTCGTAGATGCCCTATGCATTACCTTAGCATATCTGTAGAGTAATTATTCTAAGGGGGCATAGTGTCTCGAGGGGGAGACGCCCTATAGTATTCCGATGCCTCCATGTCATTTAAAACCATATGCTTGCATGTTCAGATGTTGATCATAAAGTAGTGCCGGTTATCATTGTGTATTCATTCTAGAATTTTATTGAGAGTCAGTTCATTCAAGTATACATGCATTAGACATACATATCCAGTAGAGAAAGTTCATTCTATCGGTATGTTCATTCATGTGTACATGAGACTAACTCAGTACAATCTATACATAAGATATGCATGTTCCGTATGAGAATATGATTTAGAAATTGTTTTAATCGAGTATTCTATACATCAGCTATGGATATTTAAGTATAAGAATCAGTATGCTGATAGTTCCCGTTGTATAGTAATCTTTCAGATGTTCTGGTCTCTTAAGTAAGTTCAGTTGATTAGTGCTCGTAACTTAGCAAGAGACATTTGAGAATGAATGTTCCCAAGGGGGAAATAATGTAATACCCCATAAGTTTTCCGAGTTATTAAAGCATTTGAATCTTGCCAACAGAAGCTTAGCACTCAAAAATTTAGCTAAGTGTTGAGACTTTCTCATTTAGACCTCCGATCTTCGGGTAATTATTCGATGACCTTCCCGACATCCATTTTTTTATTTTCAAAATGCATTGTGATAAGGAAAGGTCTTAGTATATCCTGGGTGAGTTTCAAAATTTTTGGAGTAGCGTAACGGCACGTTTTGGTGCCCAAAATAGTAGCCCCGGGCGATAAGCCCACATCCCTGGCAACTCTAGTGTGCCGAGTTATTCTGTATTTTAGGGTCAACTTCAAATAACCATAACTTATTTTATATAATGAACTGGGTGAGCTTCAATATATAAACTGAAAGATCTTTGAGTCCTCTTTCCAATGAAATTGGTTTCATCCAATTTGAACATTGAAGTATAAAGTTATGATCAATTAACTTCATCCTACCAAACCAGTAACAGAGGGACAACTACATCTTTCTCTCTTTTCTTAGGGAATTTTCGTCATTTTCCACCTATATATACTCCTCTTACATGATATTAGACTTAATATTATCCAAAATATATGTTCTATTTCCATTTTCCCACAAGAACAAGAGAAAGATTTGCCATTGAAGGTACAAGTTCAAGAATCACTCCATAAATCATCATAGAATCAAGAATTAAGGTATGCATAGTATTCATCTATGGGTTCCTTTCGCCCTGGAGCTCAAGAATCCTTGTTTAAGAATTCAAAGATTTTTTTTATGAGATTTCCATGATTTAAATGAAGTGAAATTGATGATCTTGTTGTTGTTAAGTTTTATTTCATGATTTGATTACAAAATTTCAAGTTGCTTATTTTTATAAGATGAACTCCATGTTATTATTGAGGAACATTTTAAGTAGTTAGTTTTTATATCTCTTATGTTAGATCTAAGTAAAATCTTGATTTTTATGTTAGATTGAGTTGATGTTACATGAATTGACTCAAGACCCATGAAAAAGCTAGTAAATTTTAGGATGGCTCACATGAAATTCATGTTGTATTCTTGATCTACAAGATATATGTAGTGTTCATGATTTGATTTAAGTGTATTCATGAGATTATCTTTGATTGGGTTTCTAATCCATGATTAGATAGAGAACTTATATTAAATTATGGATTATATGTCTAGTTATATAGTAATTCATGTAAGAGACTTGAAATTGTAAATTTGATTTTGGAATCGTTGAACGGAAAATTAATTAGTTGTGGTATGATTATTGTAACTACATGTTAGATGGCGAATCCATGAGTGGATTTAAGTATATTCATGATTATATTGTGGATTGAGTTTATAACCAATGGCTAAGTGCATAATTAATGTTAAATTAATAAGTGTTATGTATGTAGTATTATGTGAATTCATATTAGAGCCTTGAGATTGTGAACTTGGTGTTGGAATTGTGATACTTAAGTATTGATTTTCATTATGATTAAGTGTTATGTCTTCCAAGTATTGGATGAATGGTTTGTGTGAATTAAACAAGATAAATTATATCATATAAGTATGTGTATTAATTCATGCCATCCAAGTGTTTGATAAAATGCTTAAGTGAAGAAAATAGAGTCAATATAATATGTTGACAAGAAATTTACAAGCTATGTATAAGTTAATGCCAAGTGTGGTTGAAAATCTCTAGTAAATGAGTTATGGTATGTTGTGTGAAAATCCTATCCATGTGCATTCCTTGTTGAATGAATTATGAGGCATTAGTATGAATCCTTACACATAGTTATGTTTAAGATTTCCAAGTGTTTGAAGAATATTATGAATTCTTGATCATAATTTGGGTTTATGACTTCCAAGTACTTGAAAGAGTGTCTTATTGATTTTGTTACGAGTAATAGACTGTTATTATATCATGCAAGTATTGTTGTTTTGTATTTAATTACGCCATCGAGTCCTGGGGGTATTTATACCCGAAATTAGCCTGCTTGTCTAGAGCCTAGTCAGTTTCAAGATAATCTTAGTCAAGCTATGATTAGTATGTATCAGTCAGTTACAGAACTCAAGAAAACTCAGCAGATTCAAAAAATCAGTCTCAGTATAATATTCAGATTAAGAAACTTAAAATCTCAAGTATCAATCTAGTCCACTACTAATCTCTATAGTATTTCAGTATTCAGTCAAGGCTTAAGTAAGGCTCTGTAATATACGGAAATTTCTATCACTTGAATAGAAAGTAGATATTTTTTTGTATTCTGTCAGATAACGAAACCAAGTTAACTTAGTTATATTAGCTCAGTAATATACTTAGTGACAAGATTCTTCTCAGTATAAAGTTCAGTTTAGAATCAGTTCAGAATCTTTCAGTTGGGAGTAGGAACTAGCACCAAGGGAGTGCAGGATAGCGACTTCCTTGTTAGAGAGGAAGAGTCGTTAGGAGCAATCCCTGTACTCCAAAACTATGTAGCTAGCATAGGACGAGGAGTCACCCATCAGATAAAAGGCTTGACTACCTGCAGGAGTCCACAGAGCCTTAGGCTTGACATCCTTTTGTGGGTCACCCGTTAGAGAGGCTTGACCAGAGAGGTCTTTAACCGTGGCATGGTATTGACACCCTTCCAGTTGGGGTTACAAGTTGTAAAGCACTAGTTCAGATTCGGGGCATGTCGTTTAAGTGAGAAATCCCACAGTTTCAGTCACAGTTCCAATGGTAGTCTCAGTTTCAGATTCAGTTTTCAGAAAAGAATTCAAAAATTAGAACTGTGAAATACAGTCAGTCAGTATCAATATAATAAGATTTAGAGATCACCCATCAGATAGGCATGATCTCAAGTTATAGTGAATCATTATTCTTATTAGAAGATTCAGAGATCACCCGCCAAATAGGCCTAATCTCAAATTAAAGTTACTCATTATTCAATCAATCATTCTTATTATTTGTACATTTTGAGACAACCTATTAGATAGGGATTGCTTTCAGTTTCAAAAGCTTAACTTACCCGTAATCTCAGTATGTTCAAATATTTTAGAATTTTAGTATATTCAGTATCAGTTACCAGAGTTAGTCCGAGTATTCTCAGTGACAGTATGTGTAGTATGTTCAGTAATTACAGATTCTTTATGTATGCTTATCCAGCTCTTGCATATTCATCTGTTAAATTATATTCATGTATTAGCCCTTGAATTTAGCCTTACCTCATTTGCATACTCAGTACATTCCAATATATTGATGCATTTGCACTATGGTGTTTCTTTTTATTTGACACCATAGATTCAGAGACATGAGTTCCAGATTAGCAGTAGTAGTTCAGTACCCACCAGTGAGTCCTCATATTCAGAGGATGGATTATTATTTCAACATATTATTATATTTAGTTTATTTTTTTAGACGGAGTTAGTTGGGGACATATCTCATCAACTCCACAGTTCAAAATGTTAGAGGCTTTTGTGATAGTTGTATAAGTATTCAGTTTGCAGGATAGTATAATCTAGATATTTTGAACCTTATGGAAAGTTTCTACTAGTTTTCCACATGTATTTTATTATATTATGCAGTAAACAGGTACAGATATTAGAAGAGGGTTAGGTTGTGGTCCTTCATGCTCATAAGCACCCTGTGACATTCTGGTAACAGAAAATCAGGGCATTACAAACTTGGTATTAGAGCCTCAGGTTCAATAAGTGTCCTAGGAGTCTAAAAAGCCGCATCTTGTATAGTATTGTACATGGGTGTGTTGCGCACCACATTTATGTACAGGAGGCTATAAGACGTTTTAGGAAAAGTTTCCCTTCTTTCAGTATTTAAGTCATTCCAACGAGCAAAGGCTCAAGTTGAACTTTCAGTCTAAGCATTGTTCTTCTTGCAATTGCCGAACATGCCTCCTAAGAAGAGAAAAGGGAACCAATCAGCCCCTCAGCCAGTAGATCCTGAGAATGAAATTGTGTCACATGCCAAGTTTCGGGAAACTTTCCAGGTGCTAGACCAAGCTATCACAACTACAGTGTAGACCAATAATCAGGATACTGCTCCTCGACAGCAGGGTAATGAAGCAACCGCAGCTAGACTCCGTGACTTTATCAAAATGAACCCTCCTAAGTTCTTTGGGTCTAAGGTAGGTGAGGACCCACAATTTTTTCTACAGGAGGTAAAGAAAATCACCTAGGTTATGCATGTGTCTAAGGAAAAGAGTGTAGAAATAGCCTCTTATAGGCTGAAAGATATTGCTTATAATTGGGTTGTAGTGTGGAAGAAGGCTAGAGGGGAAGATGATGATCCCATGACCTGGTAAATATTTTAGGGTGCCTTTTTAGATATGTTTTCCCCCTTAGAGATGAGAGAGACTAAGTTAGAAGAGTTTACGAACCTAAGACAAGGCTCCATGACAGCAAAAGAGTATTGTCTTAAGTTTAAGAAATTAGCTAAGTATGCCCCTGAGTTGATAGCCAACCCTAGGGAGAGTATGAGTAAGTTTGTGACTGGTGTATTTGGTTTGGTGTTCAAAGAGTGTAGAAGTGCTATGCTTAATAGAGAGATGGATCTTTCTAGGTTAAGGATACATACGCAGCAGATTGAGCGAGATAAGATGCAGGAAAGGGAGAGATCTAGTAAGAAGTCCAGAACAGGTAGTCATAGTTTCTCCCAACTAGGGTCACAGGTTGGTAACTGTTCTCACCATAGTTAGAATTTTTCAGTCCTAGCTCCATCCTCAGCCAATGTACCACGCTCTAAGATCTAGAGTAGTGAGAGTAGGGGTATTACCTATCCGCTATGCAGAGAATATGGTAAAAATCATAAGGGTGTAGGTAGAGACGGCAACAATGTATGTTTTAGGTGTGGTAAGCCAGTCCATAGGATGCGAGATTGTAGAGTGCTAGCGGAGAGGGGTAGAGACTCGCTCCAGTGTCAAAACAAACTTTATGAATTTCAGACTCACCATGATCAGGAAGGTTTCCCGACATAGACTCGGGTATGTTATAAATCCCCTATCTTTTTGTGCATTAGTTTTAGACTCCCGATATTCATTTATGATTCAATTCGTAGATGCCCTGTGTATCACCTCAGCATATCAGTAGAGTAATTATTCAAAGGGGTACATAGTTTCCCGAGGGGGAGATGCCCTATAGTATTCCGATGCCTCCATGTCATTTAAAACCATATGCTTGCATGTTCAAATATTACTCATAAAGTAGTGCCAGTTATCATTTTGTATTCATTCAAGCATGTTATTAAGAGTTAGTTCATTCAAGTATACATGCATTAGACATGAATGTCCAGTAGAGAAAGCTCAGTCTATCAGTTTGTTCATTAATGTGTACATGAGAATAACTTAGTTATAGATCCATGCATTATATATGCATGTTCGGTATGAGAATGCAACTTAAAAATAGTTTCAATTGAGTATTCTATTCGTCAGCTATGCATAATTAATTATACGAATTAGTATACTGATAGTTCCCGTTGTATAGTAATGTTTCAGATGTTCTGGTCTCTTAAGTAAGTTCAGTTGATCAGTACACTTAACTTAGCAAGCCACTTTTGAGGATGAATGTTCCCAAGGGGAAATAATATAATACCCGATAAGTCTTCCAAGTAGTTAAAGCCTTTTAATCTTGCCAAGAGAAGCTTAGCAGTCAAAAATTTGGCTAAGTGTTGAAATTTTCTCATTTAGACCTACAATCTTTGGGTAATTATTTGACGACCTTCCCGATAATTGTTTTATGATTTTCAAGTTGAGTTGCGATGAGGAAAGGTCGTAGTACATCTCGGGATAGTCTCAGAATTTTTGGAGTAACGTAAAGGCACGTTTAGGTGACCAAAACAGTAGACCCAGGTGATAAGCCTGCGTCACCTGGCAACTGTAGTGTTCCCAGTTTTTTTGCATTTCTGGGTCAACTTCAAACAACCATAACATCCCGTATATAATGAACTGGGTGAGATGCTATATGTCAAATGAAATCTCTTTGAATCCTCTTTCCAATTAAATTTGTTTCATCCAATTTGAACATCGAAGTAGAAAGTTATGATTAATTTACTTTAGCCTACCAAACCAGTAACAGAGGAACAACTGGGTCTTTCTCTCTTTTCATAAGGGTATTTTGGTCATTTCTACCTATATATACTCCGCTAACATGAGATTAAGCTTCATATTATAAAAATATATGTTCTTCCCTTTTTCCACAAGAACGAGAGAAAGATTTTCCATTGAGGGTCCAAGTTCAAGAATCTCTCCGTAAATATTTGTAGAATCAAGAATTAAGGTATGCGTAGTGTTCATCTATGAGATCCTTTCACCCTAGAGATAAAGAATCCTTTTCTAAAAATTCAAAAATTTTATTTATGAGATTTCTATGATTTATATGAAGTGAAGTTGAACATCTTGTTGTTGTTAAGTTTTAATTCATGATTTGATTACAAAATTTCAAGTTGGTTATTTTTATAAGATGAACTCCATGTTATTATTAAGAAATATTTTAAGTAGTTAATTTTTATATCTCTTATGTTAGATCTAAGTAAAATCATGATTTTTATATTAGATTGAGTTGAAGTTACATGAATTGACTCAATACCTATGAAAAAGCTAGTAAATTTTGGGATGGCTCACATGAAATTCATGTTAAGTTCTTCATCTACAAGATATATGTGGTGTTCATGATTTGATTTAAGTGTATTCATGATATTAGCTTTGATTGTGTTTCTAATCCATGATTAGATAGAGAACTTATATGAAATTAAGGATTATATGTGTAGTAATATAGTAATTCATGTAAGAGCCTTGAAATTGTAAATTTGATGTTGGAATCTTTGAAGAGAAAATTAATTAGTTGTGGTATGATTTATGTAACTACATGTTAGATGACGAATCCATGGGTGGATTTAAGTATATTAATGGTTATATTGTTGATTGGGTTTATGACCCATTACTAAGTGCACTATTTATGTGAAATTAATAATTGTTATGTATGGAGTATTATGTGAATTTATATTAGAGCCTTGAGATGGTGAACTTGGCGTTGGAATTTTGATAATCAAGTATTGATTTGCATTATGATTAAATGTAATGTCTTCCAAGTATTTGATGAATGGTTTGTGTGAATTAAACAAGACAAATTATATCATATAAGTATATGTATTAATTCATGCCATCCAAGTGTTTGATAAAATACTTAAGTGAAGAAAATAGACTCAACATAATATGTTGAGAAGAAATTTCCAAGCTATGTATAAGTTCATGCCAAGTGTGGTTTAAAATCTCTACTAAATGAGTTATGGTATGTTGTTTGAAAATCCTATCCATGTGCTTTCCTTGTTGAATGAATTATGAGGCATTAGTATGAATCCTTACACACAGTCCTGTTTATGATTTCCAAGTGTTTGAAGAATATTATGAATTCTTGATCATGATTTGGGTTTATGACTTCCAAGTACTTAAAAGAGTGTCTTATTGATTTTGTTGCGAGTAATAGACTGTTGTTATGTCATGCAATATTGTTGTTTTTAATTTAATTACGCCATCGAGTCCTGGGGGTATTTATACCCGAAATTAGCCTGCTTGTCTAGAGCCTAGTCAGTTTTTAGATAATCTCAGTCAAGCCATGATTAGTAAGTTTCAGTCAGTCACAGAACTCAGGAAAACTCAACAGATTTAGAAAATCAGTCTCAGTATAGTATTCAGATTAAGAAACTCAAAATGTCAAGTATCTATCTAGTCCACTTCAGATCTTCATAGTATTTTAGTATTTAGTCAAGGCTTCAGTAAGGCTCAATAATATATGAAAATCTGTAGCACTCGAACAGAAAGTAGATATTCTGTAGTATTTTGTCAGATAATGGAACCAAGTGAAATCTCTCAAATCAACTAAGTAATATACTAAGTAACAAGATTTAGCTCAGTCTAAAGTTCAGTGAAGAATCAGTTCAGAGTCTTTCAGTTGGGAGTAGAAACTAGCCCCGAGCGAGTGTAGGATGATAACTTCCCTATTAGAGAGGCGGAGTCGTTAGTAGTAATCCCTATACTCCAGAACTACGTAGCCAGTGTAGGACGAGGAGTTACTCATCAGATAAAAGGCTTGACTAACAGCAGGAGTCCACATAGCCTTAAGCTTGACTTTCTCTTGAGGGTCACCCGCTAGAGAGGTTTGACCTGAGAGGTCTTTACCCATGGCACAATATTGGCACCCTTCCAATTAGGGTTATAGGTTGGACCCCAGTAGTTCATATTTAGGGCATGTCGGTTAAGTGAGAACTCCCACAGTTTCAGTCACAGTTATAGCTAAAGTCTCAGTTTTAGATTCAGTCTTCAGAAAAAAAATTAGAAATTAGAACTGTCAGATACAGTCAATCAGTATCAGTAACATAAGATTCAGAGATCACCCGTCAGATAATCCTGATCTCAAGTTATAGTTAATCATTATTCTTATCAGAAGATTTAGAGATCACCTGTCAGATAGTCCTGATTCCAATTAAAGTTATTCATTATTCAGTCAACCATTCTTATTATTAGTAGATTCGGAGACAACCTGTTAGATAGGGATTGCTATTATTTTCAGAAGCTTCAGTTACTCATAATCTTAGTATGTTTAGAAATTTCAGAATTTCAGTATATTCATTATTAGTTACCAGAGTTAGTCTGAATATGCTCAGTGACAGTATGTGCACTATGCTCAGTAATTATAGATTCTTTATGTATGCTAATCTAGCTCTTATATATTCTTTAGTTAAGTTATGTTCATACATAAGCCCTTGCATTTAGCCTAACCTCATTTTCATACTCAGTGCATTCTAACGTACTGACGCATCTGTGCTATGGTGTTTTTTCTTATTTGACGCCATAGATTTAGCGACACCGGTTCCACATCATTAGTAGCATTTCAGTACCCAGTAGTGAGTACTTATATTCTGAGGATGGATTATTAGTTCAGTACATTATTACATTTAGTTTATTTTACTAGACGTAGTTAGTTCGGGATAGTCCCATCAACTCTACAGTTTAGACTGTTAGAGGATTTTTAGATAGTTATATAAGTATTCAGTTTGCAGAATTTTATATTTTAGATATTTTGAAGCTTATGGAAAGTTTCTGCCATTTTTGTGTATCTATTTTATTATATTATTCAGTGAACAGGTATAGATATCAGAAAAGGGTTAGCTTGTGGTCCTTCGAGATCATATGCACCGTGAGATGTTCTAGTTACAGATAATTGGGGCGTTACACTAATAATGTAGGTACTTGTTCTATCCTACACGACATAATCAGACAGTTTATAGCTTCTAGCAAACAGGTAATGAGTTCTTTTGTTTTAGGTACTCTAGTCAGTTTTAGGGACTTGTATCCCATTTCAAAACTAGATTGCTCTCCGTTCTTCTTTGAAGTGGATTAGCCATGTAAGTCAAATATTCTTCAAATGAGTCAACCACAATTGAGAAATCATCCATTAAGACCTTGATATTATCCTCCTCTATATCATTTAAGATAGTTAACATGCAATACTAAAATATGGAGAGAGCATTACAATGATCAAAAGAAATTATCTTGAATGTAAATGTACCATATAGACATGTTCAAATGGTCTTCTCTTGGTCTTTGGGGGGAAATAAAGATCTAATTATACCCTAAAGAATCGTCAAGGAACAATACTATCCACTGTCTGCAAGATGGTCTAACATCTGGTCCATGAATGGCATAGGAAAGTGATCATTTTGAAAACAAGTATTTAGTTTTTGATAATCCATGAAAACTCTCCATCTCGTGATCGGTCTAATGAGAACTAACTCATTCTTCTCATTAGGGACCAAAATGATCCCACTCATCTTTGGTACATACTAAACTGAGCTTATCCACATGCTATTGGAAATAAAGTAAACTACACCTGCATCTAACCACTTAATAATTTCCTTCTTCACAAACTCTTGTGTGGGTGGATTCAGATCCTGCAATGATTAATGCTAGTCATACATAATGGATCAAGATAAATCTTATGAGTACAAATTTTGGGTGGAATCTCAAGTATCTGCAATAGTCCTCCTAGTGGCATATTTAAACCTCTATAATACAAAAATCAAGGACTCAACTATGTATCTAACAAATCTATAGCAATAAAAATTTCTAAGGTATTATTAACCCCTAAAATGAGAATGGAGGGCCTTCAATTCCACGATTGGTGGTTCCTCAATAGATTGTTGAGCTGGTGGGGTTTCTCTCCTCTTCAAGTAAAGATCCAACTTCTATGTAGTATAAGAATAAGAACCTTTTCCCACAAGTTTGCTCACCATCTCATCATAATCTTTGATATCATCACTATAAAATTCATGCTCACTGTCACTAACGCCTTAACCGCAAGTGTCTCCTCAATAGTTGAAATCAATGAATATTCATCTATAGTGTCTATCAAAGAAACTACCCATATATCTTTCATTTTCCATATCGACTGACATATATTGAAATTACCCTATTTGTCATTGAGTATGAATTTTATCTATCCCATCTCCATGTCCACCAATACCCTACTTGTGGCTAGGAAGGTCCTTTCTATGATGAACACTGAAATCCACCTCACAGTCAAGGATCACAAAGTTAACTAGGAATATAAAAGAAGCCATCTTCACCAACACCTTACATAGTTTACCAACTAACTTCTATACAATATGATCGACCTTCAATAATCTTGTAGATATCAGTTTAGATGTTTCCAACCACAAATTCTTGTAAGAAACTAGATAAAACTAATTATTGATATCTCCAAGATCACATAATGCCCATGCAAAATTAAAGGACCTAGTAGTAGTAGAATAGTAAAAGCTCCAGAATCCTTAATCTTCTCAGCCAAAAAATAAGAAACAATAGCATTGTAATGGTGCATATTATCAATGGGCTTAAAAATCACCTTCTTATTCTTAGTCACACAATCATTTATGAATTTTGCATAACTGGGCATATTGTTTAAAGCTTCTTCAAGAGGAATGTGCAAAAAATTACTTCAACATCAACATTGATATTTGATATTTCCCTTCTTCTGCTTTCTTCTTCAACCTTTGAGGAAAAAGTGGAGGAGGTCGTGGAATGGTTTTCAATACTTGTTTGACCTTCTTACCCTTTCCTTTTATCATACTAAGCTCTTTTTTGTACATTTTTTTATTTTTCAATGACTCACCATTTATTACCAAATTATCAGGCACAACTTTAAGTACATCATGAACATCCACAATATCATTCCTTAGCTTATTAACCACAAGTGTTTGTAGATAAATAGAACTTTTACCACTCGTATTGGTGATAGCTAGGTAGTGATTTTCATTCTTTAAATTCTAAATGATGTTTTTCTTAAGAGTCCTGAATTGATTTTGATTTAATATTGCTGAAATCAACTCAAATTATTGCTCAAGCTACATAATTATGATAGCATGAAATTCTAGTTTCTATCTCAATCCCGATATGTATGCCTTAATCTCCTTACAATATTCTCTGGGTTCTCTAAACCCATCACTAGCTTAGTAAGAAACACTTCCATTGTTGAGTCAACATCATGGTACCCTATTGGAACATATACACCACCCTTCTCCTATATTCATCCTTTTTTCTTCAGTCACGATTATACTCTCTCCTCTTTTCCCTAAACCTATCACTATATTAGTTCTAACCTTAACCTTGAGTTCCAAGTGTTTTTAACTGGTCCTTGGCTCTTGGATCAGAAACCCACAATTTATCTATCAGGGTACTTTGCTTCATCCTCAGTATCATATTTAAAATTCCTAGAATATTAAATTTTGTGGCCACAACATTCACCTTTTTTTTATCTTCGAGAGTAGTAAATTTCTTAGTAAGCACCCCAATCTCAGTCCTTAACTGTGCTACCTCTTGAGCCACTATTTTATCTAGGTATATCTGCTAACTAGAGGCTCCAATAGTGTAAGTACCATCTTCTCTTTCTTCCTCATGAGTATGCCAGCTCGTTTGGTTTTAGAAACTCAGCCTAAGATTTCCAAAGCTAGCTCTTAATGTAAACTTATGAAATCCCCACCAGTAATAGTATCAACCACATTTATTTTCATTCACAAATCTATAGAATATCTCATGTAAGAACCTCCCCAAAATTTTGTAATGAGGAACATTCATCAACATCTTCTTGAAACTCAACCACACCTTATATAATGCCTTATAATGTAAACTAAAATTATAAATATCATCCTTTAACAACAACATTCTATAAGGAAAGAAAAAATAGTCCAAGAATGATGTCCTTAGCCCATTCCAAGTGGTAATGGACCTACTAGGTAGCTATCTAAACTAAAATATTGCTTCACCTATAAGAGATAATAGGAACAACCTAAGTCACAAATCTTCCTAAATCACCCTCGGTAGATTGTACGAAGTAGAAATCCCCACAAAATTCATAATGTTCATGTTCGCATTATCAGTTGTAAAATAGAAAACACACCCTTTTGATTGAGCATCTAAATAATTACACTCCTAATGTCAAACTTAGTTACTTAGCGAAAATTTGGAGGAATGATGACTCTAGTATTAATTGGTTTAAAATACCATAAATTTTCTTCGGAATCCTTATGCACTGGTATTTACTGATAAGCGGGTTGCTAAATAGTATTCCTTCTAGCTTTGTCTCTATTGAGTGCTACTCGACGCTCTTCCTCATTTCTTACTATTTTCTCCTCATCGGCTACGTAACGAATAGTTGCTAACCTCGCATGATTTTTAGTTTTTAACTGAGTAGTGTTTTGTGCTAAGTTTCCTAAACACTATATGAAGGTGGAAGGGGAGGAATCTGGTTTATTTTGAAGTACATCATGTCTATATTTAGGCTTATACTCTTCAATCTTATGATTCTATTATACGGTCCATTCATGCTCACAATCAAGTAGAATCAAAGGATGCCTTGAATCCTAGTACTGATCATACACCAGTGTATACACCCAAAATAGTAGAAAATTTAAAACCAACAACCTCAACAAGCTCAATAAATCAATCCATAACCATATTCTTCAACAACGGTGCCAAAATTTAGTGTCCCCTAAATTATACCTTCTAAAAAGTATAACATAGTTTCTTGTCAAACATAGAATCCAACAATGTTGTTAATGACTTATTTTTGTGAATTATTTATCTCTATGTGATTTTATCACTTTGTCCCTCCTTGTGGTTGCCTTATGGTATTTATATGGTGTGGGGATTAATGGAATAATTCCTAATACTTTTCAGAGTGATTTAGGTGAAATTGTTATTTTTAGTGATTAAAAAGGCTTATTAGTTGATTTCAGTAAACATATATTGATCTATGAATTGAATGTCAAAATAGACTGTGCCAGCAGACATAGTTGGTACAGATTTACAACTTTTGTATCACATTTTGACCCTTGGTTTAGAAAGTTATCAAATCAAGTTTTAGGGTTTAACTCTGTGAAAATGATGTTTTCTTATAAATCTTATATCGCTATTGAGTTTGAAACATCATATTTTATAGGATAGCATAGTTTGTTTTTGTTCTCGAAATAATGAATCCCGGGAGAACCATGAAGACTTGGAATTCTCTAAGTCTCCAGCTGGTGCACCTTTAATCAACATTTTTATTGCTTAAGTAACTTGTCTTGTTAGCCAAAGTGTTGCTTATATGACTTTAGGCTCGTTTAAGCCATATTCGATAAAGCGATAGCCTGATTGGTTAAGAGATTATGGTAGTAGTGGGTGTCTCTTAAGACACATTTGGTCACTTAATAGATGTCCACTAAATAAAACCAGTAGTCACTTAAGCGATGCCTAGGTAATATTAATTCCCCTTCTTCATAATTCTTTATCATTTTTGGGAATTAGAGCTTGGGGTTTTAAGTTATGAAATTTCTTTCATATAAAGTCTTAGGTAAGGACCTAAATCATAATTTAATCAATTTCTTTGATTTCATCTTTCAAACCTTGTCAAACTTGGGTTTAAAAAGTGGAATTTGCGTATTTTGGCTCGAAAGGCCTAAATTAGTAATTCTTTGATTTAAAACCCCAATTTCAAACCTTTTTCACTTTGGTTTTCTCTCATGGGTTCCTTTACTTAATTAAAAAGTATTTTTGTATAAAAAAATTAATTTTACCCCTCTTTTTTCAAAACCCAATTTGGGAGTCCATTTTGATCCTTACCTAAAAATGGGCTATATGGGTATTTTTCATTTACTTTTGATGTGTAGATCCTATAATTGTAAGTTTTAGTTGAATACGGGTTTGATCATAATGGGAAATCTCTTTATTGAATGCTTTTTGGACCAATTTTTATCTTTCTAAATAGGTTATTGCTTGACTTTTTTCAAACTGACCTGGGTATTTAATATTGGTATAAAGTCATTTCATATGTATGGGAATTAATCACAAAAATGGCATTATTGTTGTTGTTTGCACGTGTGGGGGTTGTATTATTTTTATTTGGTGGTTTTGAGACGTTATCTATTATCTGTGATCATGTGGGGTCATATATGATGATATTGGCCGCGTATTTGAAAAATTTATTGTTATTCTTGGTGCATATTGTCTAAATTTGTAATTATTATGGTATGAAATGTCATATTATAGTGTATCTCACTGTATTTAGCTGTGGATTATGTTAGATCACGGATGACTAGTTTATTGAATGGATTTTTGGCTCAAGTACTTGGTATATTGGTTGGAATTGGAAATCCTTATATGGTTGGTTGTGAGCCTTACGTCCTTATATAATATTCAATCATGAAACTTTAGTACCACTATAGAAATCCAGGAAACACTAGCTCTGAGGGATGTTCCAGAGAGCAGTCATGGATATTGGTATTGAATATTGGTTTGTATATAGAATAATGAACCCCACCAGGGGTCCTACCTTGGTAGCGCAACTCAATAGGTATATACGAAGGTTTTGTGACAACCTTGTGCATCACATCACATCATCATCTTTATTATATTCCAAACATATTGTGCTCATTTTGTGTTGTATTAATCTTGATGTGACACCTACTTATGTGAACTTCTTTTTCCAACTTATATGTGTGATATTTTTTTTTTCTTCTTTCTCATATTTGCATGTGGTATATGTGAATATTATAGAATTGTTAGTACAGAGACTGTTGGATGCCATTTGAGATATTTTTTAATTGGAGGTGACGTGTCCACTATGTGTATTTTTTAAACTTTATTTTCTAATTTGCTCAGTCGGGCTATCATACCTATGGAGTAAAAATGGTCCGTACATACCTCTACTGCACCTTTTTTATATAGATCCAGGTATATGTGCACCACATAGTAGTTGTTCAAGAGATGCTTGGAGTATATTTAAGGTAGCAATTGACCTATGCATCTAGATTTGATCTACTACCTCTTTTTATGTATTTTCTGTCTTTTTTTTTTTTGTATATTTAGAGCCAAATTATGATACTTTAGGTCTAGTATTGTATCTTTTGGCATTTGATATGTATTTAGTAGTTCTTACACTTTGACATGAAGTTTTGGGATATTCCTATGGTATTCTTAGCTATGTATTTTTACTATTACTATATTATGTGGTTTAGCTTCATTCTAGTCGCCTTAACTTGGGTAATGGTATTTTCTTTCCTAATTTATATCAGTTTAGGTAATAGGCTTATTTGTCAAGGCTTTCCATGGCAAGTTTCATCATGACCTTTGGTTTTGACTCATGACAAATTAGTATCAGAGTAGCCAGGTTTATTGGTCTCAATAATGTAATAACAAGGTGTCTAGTAGTATCTCGTAGATCGGTATGTAGACATTCGTATCTATCTTCAAGAGGATATAATATGTATTTAGGGAATTTTATTTATTTTATTTCTTATTGGAAGATCTTGCATACCTTGTGTCTAAGACATATATCACTCTTTTCTATGCAAATGGTGATGACTAGGTCTCATAAGGGTAGAGATATGAACCCTTTCTCTAAGGAGAGATCCCAGTCTTAACGGTAAGTTGCGGGTCATAGAAAGTCCTGAGGTAGAGGATAGGTACATGGATCTACCACATCCAGAGGTAAACCTATGGGTATTTCTCCTGAGCCCCTAATTGAGCAGTGATAATGTCTAACCTACACCTCATCTCTAAAGACTACTTTGTCGCTTCCAAATATAGTAACCCAACAAAGCTTGGGGTCAAATCCCAAAGAAATATGTGGACCCACGATTCTCAATTGTTGTAAGCAATGGGTGAAATTGAAAAAGTGAATGGGGTTTTGAGTATCAACCTCGAACTAGTAGTAAATTTCAACTTTAGTTGCAATTATCATAAGTGAAAACTAGGATTGTGTTCTCTCTGGATTTTGAACTCTGTAGGCTTATCATTATTTATTGAACCTACCTGATATATTGCATGCATAATCGATACGCTATGTACCTTCTATAGTTTTTTGGACGAGCAAAAGGATTTCACCCTTTACCCTTTGAGTCTCAGGATATTTCCTTTCTAACCCTTATCTTTATCCTAGTTAACTATTATCTTTTGGGTCTCTAGTTATTCGATGAAACCTAACCATTTTACAAAGATGAAACTAAGAAGCATAGATCAATAATTAAACTCCAAATTACTATTATCTTTATCTTTTCCTAGTCACTACTACTCTTTTTGGGTGAATAGCAATAATATAGGTGGGATCCTAATGTCTGCACCCATTAAGAAAACTATTATAATAAAGATTAATCAATCCATCCATGAGTATCGATTCCGAACAAAAATTAGCACTTCCTTTACTTCGTCAATCTGCCAAGGTTTTCAAAACCCTATCTATGGGTTTCTAGTCGCTTATACTTGTGAAGAAATCAACATCATTTATAATTAAAGGAATATATGAAATAACAATAAAAAGAAGTAGAATAACCCACAACAGTAAATAAATTAATGAATCAAAGTCAATATAAGAGAATCCGAAGATCAAAATCAAATCTTAGAATCAAATTTTGTTTCTGAGTATTAAAAGTGCATAAATCCAACTAAAAACACATAAAGGATATTTATAGTACATGAGAAAACCCTGAAACCAAAACTCAAATGAAATAGTAGAAAATATAGTCGGTGGAAACTTAGGATTTGCACTGGTGCCCTAACCCTAGGCACAGGTAGCACTTGTGGCCTGCTGGGTAGGCACAAGTACCTGGTGAAAGTGCCAGCATATAATTTTTGTACAAGTTTGCTCTCGGTATTTTAGACTTCTGACACTTGCTTTGCCCACATATGGTCCAATAGTGCTACTTGCGATCCATATATTGACTTAGCGAGTGTCGAGAGTCATATTTTCAGCTCTTCCTTAAGTCCCAAACATTCTTTTATCAAGAACAAGATGGAAAGTGTCCCAAACATCCATAATTGATCCTATAAGTAGCCAAAAACACCTTTTTCATTTTTTTCACAGACTTAGCTTCCATTTATGACTTTCTAGAAAACATACCCAAAATGCATTATATCAAACAAAACAACCTCAAAAAGATGCATATTTTCCTTATTTTAAATGTCGAAAGTGTTGTATTTCTATAGCACATCAAGCAGGTTGGGGATATGGATCCTACTCCGATTGTATCGAGTTCTTCTACCCTAGTCTTTGAAGGGTTACTGATATGCTTGTTGACCCATTTTGAGGGTGCTTCTTTGACTGCACTGGTGGTCCTTTAGTTTTGAGTATTGTACCTTTATATATGTTGGTTTTTTTTTTATGATTCTTCAGTCCTGAGTGTGGATCCTTTAGTGTCATAGACAATATCTTATAGTACTCAATAGACTCCGAGTGTTGTTTCTCCTTCAACACTGATATACGAGTATGGTATTAACAATTCACGAGTTTATCCTTCATCTATGTTACCTCCTCATTTAGGATCTTATCTAGCCAAATTCACTATCCCTCCTCTTATTGCGAGTATAGTTATGTCTTTGGAGGATCAAAAAAGTTTTGAGAGATTCACTCATTTGGGTCCTCCTAGGTTAATTGGTGTTGTGGGTAAAGATGTATATAAGTTTTTATTAGACTATTGGGAGATATTGCATAACCTTGGTTTGCTTGTGTTTCATGGGGATTCTTATACTACTTATCAATTGAGAGATGCGACTAGAGATTAATAGAGGTCACTTGTTGGTTATAGATCTCTCGATTATTCGTAGATGACTTGGGATTAGTTTGTTGAGGCCTTTTTGAATAGGTTTGTGCTATACAGTCTAAGTGATCAAATCAGAGATGAGTTTGATCACTTAGAGAAGGGCTCTATGACTGTTATGGAGTATGAGGCATGCTTCCATGCCTTGTATAGATATTTCTATGCCAATATTTCCATTGAGTCTAAGAAGATTCAAAAGTCATTAAAGGGTTAGACATTTTTCTTCAGCTAGCTATCCTTTAGATGATAATTTATAGAGTATCATTTTGAAGTATAGTGGATTATGCTAGAATAACTGAGTCTATTCTTCAAGGGTTTCACATATTATGGATTATATGTGTAGTAACATAGTAATTCATGTAAGAGCCTTGAAATTGTAAATTTGATGTTGGAATCTTTGAAGGGAAAATTAATTAGTTGTGGTATGATTTATGTAACTACATGTTAGATGATGAATCCATGAGTGGATTTAAGTATATTCATGGTTATAATGTTGATTGGGTTTATAACCCACGACTAAGTGCATTATTTATGTGAAATTAATAATTTTTATGTATGGAGTATTATGTGAATTCATATTAGAGCCTTGAGATGGTGAACTTGGTGTTGGAATTTTGATACTCAAGTATTGATTTGCATTATGATTAAATGTAATGTCTTCCAAGTATTTGATGAATGGTTTGTGTGAATTAAACAAGCGAAATTATATCATATAAGTATATGTATTAATTCATGCCATCCAAGTGTTTGATAAAATGCTTAAGTGAAGAAAATAGAGTCAATATAAAATGTTGACAAGAAATTTCCAAGCTATGTATAAGTTCATGCCAAGTGTGGTTGAAAATCTCTAGTAAATTAGTTATGGTATGTTGTGTGAAAATCCTATCCATGTGCTTTCCTTGTTGAATGAATTATGAGGCATTAGTATGAATCCTTACACACAGTTATGTTTATGATTTCCAAGTGTTTGAAGAATATTATGAATTCTTGATCATAATTTGGGTTTATGACTTACAAGTACTTGAAAGAGTGTCTTATTGATTTTGTTGCGAGTAATAGACTGTTGTTATGTCATGCAATATTGTTGTTTTTAATTTAATTACGCCATCGAGTCCTGGGGGTATTTATACCCGAAATTAGCCTACTTGTCTAGAGCCTAGTCAGTTTTTAGATAATCTCAGTCAATCCATGATTAGTAAGTTTCAGTCAGTCACAGAACTCAGGAAAACTCAACAGATTTAGAAAATCAGTCTCAGTATAGTATTCAGATTAAGAAACTCAAAATGTCAAGTATCTATCTAGTCCACTTCAGATCTTCATAGTATTTTAGTATTTAGTCAAGGCTTCAGTAAGGCTCAATAATATATGAAAATCTGTAGCACTCGAACAGAAAGTAGATATTCTGTAGTATTTTGTCAGATAATGGAACCAAGTGAACTCTGTCAAATCAACTCAGTAATATACTAAGTAACAAGATTCAGCTCAGTCTAAAGTTCAGTGAAGAATCAGTTCAGAGTCTTTCAGTTGGGAGTAGAAACTAGCCCCGAGCGAGTGTAGGATGATAACTTCCCTATTAGAGAGGCGGAGTCGTTAGTAGTAATCCCTGTACTCCAGAACTACGTAGCCAGTGTAGGACGAGGAGTTACTCATCAGATAAAAGGCTTGACTAACAGCAGGAGTCCACATAGCCTTAAGCTTGACTTTCTCTTGAGGGTCACCCGCTAGAGAGGTTTGACCTGAGAGGTCTTTACCCATGACACAATATTGACACCCTTCCAGTTGGGGTTATAGGTTGGACCCCACTAGTTCAAATTTGGGGCATGTCGGTTAAGTGAGAACTCCCACAATTGTAGTCACAGTTACAACTAAAGTCTCAATTTCAGATTCAATCTTCAGAAAAAAATTTAGAAATCAGAACTGTCAGATACAGCTAATCAGTATCAGTATCATAAGATTCAGAGATCACCCATCAGATAATCCTGATCTCAAGTTATAGTTAATCATTATTCTGATCAGAAGATTTAGAGATCACCCATCAGATAGGCCTGATCTCCAATTAAAGTTATTCATTATTCAGTCAATCATTCTTATTATTAGTAGATTTGGAGACAACCTATTAGATAGGGATTGCTATTAGTTTCAGAAGCTTCAGTTACTCGCAATCTTAGTATGTTAAGAAATTTCAGAATTTTAGTATATTCAGTATCAGTTACCAGAGTTAGTCTGTGTATGCTCAGTGACAATATGTGCAGTATGTTCAGTAATTACAGATACTTTATGTATGATAATTTAGTTCTTGCATATTCTTCAGTTAAGTTATGTTCATGCATAAGTCCTTTCATTTAGCCTAACCTCATTTGCATACTCAGTATATTCCAATGCACTGACGCATTTGCGCGATGGTGTTTCTTCTTATTTGACATCATAGATTTAGTGACACCGGTTCCAAATTAGCAGTAGCAGTTCAGTACCCAGTAGTGAGTCCTCGTATTCCAAGGATGGATTATTATTTCAGTACATTATTACATTTATTTTATTTTATTAGATGAAGTTAGTTGGGGACATGTCCTATCAACTCTAGAATTCAGACCGTTAGAGGCTTTTTAGATAGTTGTATAAGTATTCAATTTGAAGAATTTTATATTTTAGATATTTTGAAGCTTAAGGAAAGTTTCTGCCATTTTTGTGCATGTATTTTATTATATTATTCAATGAACAGGTATAGATATCAGGAGAGGGTTAGCTTGTGGTCCTTCGAGATCATAAGCACCGTGTGATGTTCTGGTTACAGAAAATTGGGGCATTACACTAATAATGTAGGTACTTGTTCTAGCCTACATGACATACTTAGACAGTTTGTAGCTTCCAGCCAACAGGTAATGAGTTCTTTTGTTTTAGGGACTCTAGTCAGTATTAGTTCATGTACTTTTCTTTGATTATTCATATGTATTGAGTTGTGGTAGTTGGAGAAAAGTCCCATCTTTTTACAGTTAGTATAGTAGAGGCTTCATAAATAGTCAGTTAGAGTCATGAAATATAAATTCCAATTCTCGTTTCATTTTTTTTATTAGGATGTAAGCTTTATTAGTATTATATTTATCTAGATTACAAAGATTATGTTTCTGCATAACAAACATAGCTATTTTATATATTCTAAATCAGTTTCTCAAGTATCGCACAAGTTCATGGGTGAGCTTGGGATCACTTGTCGTTCTGAGAACTGTGTTACGACTATGGGTAGTCTTGGGTTATGATAATTCATTAAGGCACTTATTGAGACAAGAATCATTAAAAACAAACTTCACCTCCTTCACTAAAAGTTTGGAAGATTTGCAATCTTAGAGAAGTCCTTATGAACCACCTATAAGAACCTGCGTGACCCAAGAAACTCCTAATACCTTTCGCAAAAATTGGTGGAAGCAATTTTTCAATCTCCTCTATCTTTGCCTTGTCGACCTCTTTCCCCTTCTTTGGAATTTTGTATCTTAGAACTATTCCCTTCTTAACCATGAAGGGACTTATATCCTATTTCAAAACTAGATTGCTCTCCGTTCTTCTTTGAAGTGGATTAGCCAAGTAAGTCAAATATTCTTCAAATGAGTCAACCAAAATTGAGAAATCATCCATAAAGACCTTGATATTATCCTCCACCATATCATTTAAGATAGTTATCATGCAATACTAAAATATGCAAAGAGCATTACAATGATCAAAAGAAATTATCTTGAATGTACATGTACCATATAGACATGTTAAAATGGTCTTCTCTTGGTCTTTAGGGGAAATAAAGATCTAATTATACCCTAAAGAATCGTCAAGGAACAATACCATCCTCTGTCTGCAGTATGGTCTAACATCTGGTCCATGAATGGCATAGGAAAGTGATCATTTTGGAACCAAGTATTTAGTTTTTGATAATCCATGAAAACTCTCCATCTCATGATCGGTCTTATGAGAACTAACTCATTCTTCTTATTAGGGACCAAAATGATCGCACTCTTCTTTGGTACATACTGAACTTAAAGTAAACTACGCTTGCATCTAACCACTTAATAATTTCCTTCTTCACTCCCTCTTGCATAGCTGGATTCAGATCATGCGATGATTAATGTTAGTCATACACAATGGATCAAGATAAATCTTATGAGTACAAATTTTGGGTGGAATCTCAAGTATCTGCAATAGTCCTCCCAGTGGCACATTTAAACCTCTATAATTCTAAAATCAAGGCCTTAACTATGTATCTAACAAATCTATAGCAATAAAAATTGCTAAGGTATTATTGAACCCTAAAATGAGAAAGGAGGGCCTTCAATTCCACAATTGGTGGTTCCTCAATAGATTGTTGAGCTGGTGGGGTTTCTCTTCTCTTCAAGTAAAGATCCAATTTTTATGGAGTATAAGAATAAGAACCTTTGCCCAGAAGTGTGCTCACCATATCATCATACTCTTTGATATCATCACTATAAAATTCATGATCACTGTCACTAACGGCTCCACCGCAAGTGTCTCCTCAATAGTTGAAATCAATGAATATTCATCTATAGTGTCTATCAAAGAAACTACCCTTATATCTTTCAGTTGCCATATCGACTGAAATATATTGAAATTAACCTATTTGTCATTGAGTATGAATTTTATCAATCCCATCTCCATGTCCACCAATACCCTACTCGTGGCTAGGAAGATCCTTTCTACGATGATAGGAACACTAAAATCCACCTCACAATCAAGGATCACAAAGTCAACTAGGAATATAAAGAAGCCATCTTCACCAACACCTTATATAGTTTACCAACTAACTTCTATACAATATGATCGACCATCAATAATCTTGTAGATATCGGTTTAGATGTTTCCAACCCCAAATTCTTGTAAGCAACTAGATACAACTAATTATTGCTATCTCCAAGATCACATAATGCCCACGCAAAATTAAAGGAACTAATAGTAGTAGAATAGTAAAGGCTCCAGATCCTTAATCTTCTTAGCCAAAAAATAAGAAACAATAGCATTGCAATGGTGCATATTATCAATGGGCTTAAAAATCACCTTATTATTCTTAGTCACTCAATCATTTATGAATTTTTCATAAATGGGCATATTCTTTAAATCTTCTATAAGAGGAATGTGCAGAAAATTCCTTCAACATCAACATTGATTTTTGATATTTCCCTTCTTCTTCTCTTCAACCTTTGAGGAAAAAGCGGAAGAGGTCGTGTAATGGGTTTCAATACCGGTTTGACCTTCTTACCCTTTTCCTTTTTCACACTAAGCTCTTTTATATACATTTTTTTATTTTTGCAATGACTCACCATTAATTACCAACTTATCAGGTACAACTTTAAGTACATCATGAACATCCACAATATCACTCCTTAGCTTATTAACCACAAGTGTTTGTAGATAAATGGAACTTTTACCACTCGTATTGGTGATAGATAGGTAGTGATTTTTATTCTTTAAATTCGAAATGATGTTTCTCTTAAGAGTCCCGAATTGATTTTGATTTAACATTGCTGAAATCAGCTCAAATTATTGCTCAAGCTACATAATTGTGATAGCATGAAATTCTAGTATCTGTCTCAATCACGATATGTATGCCTTAATCTCCTTACAATATTCTCTGGGTTCTCTAAACCCATCACTAGCTTAGTAAGAAACACTTCCATTGTTGAGTCAACATCATGGCACCCTATTGGAACATATACACCACCCTTCTCGTATATTAATCTTTTCTTTTTCAGTCACCATTATACTCTCTCCTCTTTTCCCTAAATCTATCACTATATTAGTTCCAACCTTAATTGTCTTACCTTGAGTTCCAAGTGTTTTTAGCAGGATCTCGGCTCTTTGATCAGAAACCCACCATTTATCTATCTAGGTACTTTGCTTCCTCCTTAATATCATATTCAAAATTCCTAGAATATTATCGTTTTTGGCCATAACATTTACCTTTTTTATCTTCGAGAGTAGTACATTTCTTAGTAAGCACCCCAATCTCTGTCCTTAACTGTACTACCTCTTAAGCCACTATTTTATCTAGGTACCTTTGCTAACTAGAGGCTCCAATAGTGTAAGTACCATCTATCTTTGTCCCTCATAAGTATACCACCTCGTTTGGTTTTAGAAACTTAGCCTAAGATTTCCAAAGCTAGCTCTTAATGTAAACTTTTGAAATCTCCATCAGTAATAGTATCAGCCACATCTTTTTTATTTTCATTCACGGATCAATAGAATATCTCATGTAAGAACCTCCCCAAAATTTTGTAATGAGAAACATTCATCAACTTCTTCTTAAACCTCAACCACACCTTATATAATGCCTTATAATGTAAACTAAAATTATAAATATCATCCTTTAACAACAACATTCCATAAGTAAAGAAAAAATAGTCTAAGAATGATTTCCTTAGCTCATTCCAAGTGGTAACGGACCTACTAGGTAGCTATCTGAACTAAAATATTGCTTCACCTATAATATATAATGGGAACAACCTAAGTCACAAATCTTCCTAAATCACCCTCGGTAGATTATACGAAGTACAAATCCCCATAAAATTCATAATGTTCATGTTTGCATTATCAGTCGTAAAATAGGAAACACACCCTTTTGATTAAGCATCTAAATAATTGCACTCGTAATGTCAAACATAGTTCCTTGGGGAAAATCTAGAGGAATGATGACTCCATTATTAATTGGTTTAACATACCATAAATTTTCTTCGTAATTCTTATGCACCGGTATTTACTGATAAGCGAGTTGCTAAATTGTATTCCTTCTAGCTTTATCTCTATTGAGTGCTGCTCGACGCTCTTCCTCATGTCTTACTATTTCCTCCTCATGGGCTACATAACTAATAGTTGCTAACCTCGCATGATCTTTAGTTTTTAACTGTGTAATGTTTTGTGCTAAGTTTCCTAAACACTATATGAAGGTGGAAGAGGAGGAATCTGGTTTATTTTGAAGTACATCATGTCTATATTTAGTTTTATACTCTTCAATCTTATGATTCTATCATAAGGTCCATTCATGCTCACGATCAAGTAGAATCAAAGAATGCCTTGAATCCTAGTACTGGTCATACACTAGTGTATACACCCAAAATAGTAGAAAATTTAAAACCAAAAACCTCAACAAGCTCAATAAATCAATCCATAACCATATTCCTCAGCAACGGTGTCAAAATTTAGTGTCTCCTAAATTATACCTTCTAAAAAGTATAACACAGTTTCTTGTCAAACATAGAATCCAACAATGTTGTTAATGACTTCTTTTTTGTTATTTTTGTGAATTATTTATCTCTATGTGATTTGATCACTTTATGCCTCCTTGTGGTTACCTTATGGTATTTATAGGGTGTGCGGATGAATGGAATAATTCCTAATACTTTTCACATGATTTATGTGAAATTGTTCTTTTTAGTGGTTAAAAAGGCTTATTAGTTAATTTCAGTGAACATATATTGATCTATGCATTGGATGTCAAAAGGGACTGTGCCAGCAGACATAGTTGGTATGGTTTTACAACTTTTGTATCACATTTTGACCCTTGGCTTAGAAAGTTATCAAATCAAGTTTCAAGGGTCAACTCTATGAAAATGATGTTTTCTTATAAATCTGATATCACTATTGAAAGGAACATATTTTATAGGATAGCACAGTTTGTTTTTGTTCTCGAAAGAATGAATCCTGGGGGATCCATAAAGACTTGGAATTCTCTATGTCTTCAGCTTTTGCACCTTTAAGCATCATTTTTATTGCTTAAGTGACTTGTCTTGTCAGCCAAAGTGTTGCTTAAGTGACTATAGGCTCATTTAAGCCATATTTGATAAAGCGATAGCCTGATTGCTTAAGATATTATGGCAGTAGTGGGTGTCTCTTAAGACACATTTTGTTACTTAACAGATGTCCACTAAATAAAAACAGTAGTCACTTAAGCGATGCCTAGGCAATATAAATTCTCCTTCTTCATAATTCTTCATCATTTTTGAGAATTAGAGCTTGGGGTTTCAAGTTATTATGAAATTTCTTTCATTTAAAATCTTAGGTAAGGACCTAAATCATAATTTAATCAATTTCTTTGATTTCATCTTTTAAACCTTGCTAAAACTTGGGTTTAAAAGTGGAATTTGGGTATTTTGGTTCGAAAGGCCTAAATTAGTAATTCTTTGATTTAAAACCCCAATTTCAAACCTTTTTCATTTGGGTTTTCTCTCATGGGTTCCTTTAATTAATTAGAAAGTATTTTTGTATAAAAAAAAATTAATTTTACCCTTCTTTTATCAAAACCTAATTTGGGAGTCCATTTTGATGCTGACCTAAAAATGGGCTATATGGGTAGTTTTCATTTACTTTTGATGTGTAGATCCTATAATTGTATGTTTTAGTTGAATATGGGTTTGATCATAATGGGAAATCTCTATATTACATGCCTTTTGGACTAACTTTTATCTTTCAAAATAGGTTATTCCTAGACTTTTTTCAAACTGGCGTGGGTATTTAATATTGGTATAAAGTCATTTTATATGTATGGGAATTAATCACAAAAATGGCATTATTGTTGTTGTTTGCACGTGTGGGGGATGTATTATTTTTATTTGGTGGTTTTGAGACGTTATCTATTATCTGTGATCATGTGGGGTCGTATATGATGATATTGGCCGAGTATTTGAAAATTTTATTGTTATTATTGGTGCATATTGTGTAAATTTGTAATTATTATGGTATGAAATGTCTTATTATAGTATATCTCACTGTATTTGTGTGTAGATTATTTTAGATCACGGATGACTAGTTTATTGAGTGGATTTTGACTCAAGTACTTGGTATATTGGTTGGAATAGGAAATCCTTATATGGTTGGTTGTGACCCTTACTCCTCATATAATATTCAATCATGAAACTTTAGTACCACTATAGAAATACAAGAAACACTAGCTCATGTCATCCTTATAGACCCACTCTGAGGCATGTTCCAGAGAGGAGTCATGGATATTGGTATTGAATATTGGTTTGTATATACGTTAATGAACCCCATCATAGGTCGTACCATGGTAGCAAAACTCATTAGGTATATACGAAGGTTTTGTGACAACCTTGTGCATCACATCACATCATCATCTTTATTGTATTCCAAACATATTGTGGTCATTCTGTGTTGTATTAGTCTTAATGTGACACCTACTTATGTGCACTTCTTTTTCATACTTGTATGTGTGATATTTTTTTTTCTTCTTTCTCATATTTACATGTGTATGTGAATATTATAGAATTGTTAGTACAGAGACTGTGGGATGCCATTTGAGATATTTTTTAATTGGAGGTGACGTGTCCACTATGTGTATTTTGTAAACTTTATTTTCTACTTTGCTCAGTTGGGCTATGATACCTATGGAGTAAAAATGGTCCGTACATACCTCTACTGCACCTTTTTATGTAGATCCAGGTATAAGTGCACCATATAGTAGTTGTTTAAGAGATGCTTGGAATATATTTAAGGTAGCAATTGACCTATGCATCTAGATTTGATCTACTACCTCCTTTTATGTATTTTCTATCCTTTTTTGTACATTTAGAGACAAATTATGATACTTTAGGTCTAGTATTGTATCTTTTGACATTTAATATGTATTTAGTAGTTCTTACACTTTGACATAATGTGTTGGGATATTCCTAAGGTATTCTTAGCTATGTATTTTCACTATTACTATATTATGTGGTTTAGCTTCATTCTAGTCGTCTTAACTTGGGTATTGGTATTTTCTTTCTCAATTTATATTAGTTTAGGTAATAGGTTTATTTGTCAAGGCTTTCCATGACAAGTGTCATCATGACCTTTGGTTTCGAGTTGTGACAAATTAGTATTATAGTAGCCAGGTTTATTGGTCTCAATAAGCTATTAATAGAGTGTCTAGTAGTATCTCGCAGATTGGTATGTAAACATCCGTATCTATCTTCAAGAGGATATAAGATGTATTTAGGAAATTTCCTTTATATTATTTCTTATTGGAAGATCTTGCATACCTTGTGTCTAAGGCATATTTCACTCTTTTCTATGCAAATGGTGATGACTAGGTCTCATAAGGTTAAAGATATGAACCCTTTATCTGAGGAGAGATCATAGTCTTAAAGGTAAGTTGCGGGTGTGGAAAGTCCTGAGGTAGAGGATAGGTACATGGATCTACGACATCCAGAGGTAAACCTATGGGTATTTCTCCTGAGCCTCAAATTGAGCAGTGATAATGTCTAAGCTACACCTCCTCTCAAAAGACTACTTGGTCGCTGCCAAATATAGTAACCCAACAAAGCTTGGGGTCAAATCCTAAAGAAATATGTGGACCCACAATTCTCAATTGTTGTAAGCAATGGGTGGAATTGAAAAAGTAAATGGGGTTTTGAGTATCAATGTCGAACTAGTAGCAAATTTAAACTTTAGTTGAAATTAATCATAAGTGAAAACTAGGATTGTGTTCTCTCTTTCTTTTCAACTCTGTAGGCTTATCATTATTTATTGAACCAACCTGATATCTTGCATGCAGAATCGATAAGTTATGTACCTTCTACAGTTTTTTGGATGAGCAAAAGGATTTTACCTTTTACCCTTGGAGTCTCAGGATGTTTCCTTACTAACCCTTATCTTTATCCTAGTTAACTATTATCTTTTGGGTCTCTAGTTATTCGATGAAACCTAACCATTTTACAAAGATAAAACTAAGAAGTGTAGATCAACAATTAAACTCCAAATTACTATTGTCTTTATCTTTTCCTACCACTACTACTCTTTTTGGGTGACTCGCAATAATCTAGGTGGGATACTAATGTCTGCACCCCTAAAGAAAACTATTATAGTGAAGATTAAGCAATCCATGCATGGGTATCAATTCAGAACAAAAATTAGCACTTCCCCTACTTCGTCAATCTGCCAAGGTTTCCAAAACCCTATCTATGGGTTTCTAGTCGCTCATGCTTTTGAAGAAATCAACATCATTCATAATTAAAAGAATATATGAAATAACAATAAAAATATGTAGAAAAACCCATAACAGTAAATAAATTAATGAACCAAAGTCAATACAAGAGAATTCAAAGATCAAAATCATATCTTAGAATCAAATTTTGTTTGTGAGTATCAAAAGTGCACAACTCCTACTAAAAACACATAAAGGATATTTATAGTTTATGAGGAAACCCTGAAACCAAAACTCAAATGAAATAGGAGAAATTATAGTCGGTGGAAACTTAGGATTTGCACTGGTGCCCTAACCTTAGGCGCAGGTGGCACTTGTGACCTGCAGGGTAGGCGCAATTACCTGGTGAAAGTTCTAGAATATAATTTTCCTACAAGTTAGCTCTCGATATTTTAGGCTTCTGAAACTTGCTTTGCCCACATATGGTCCAATAGTGCTACTTGCGATCCATATATTGACTTAGCGAGTGTCGAGAGTCATATTTTCAGCTCTTCTTTAAGTCCCAAACATTGTTTTATCACGAACAAGTTGGAAAGTGTCCCAAACATTGATAATTGATCCTATAAGTAGCCAAAAACACCTTTTTCATTTTTTTCACAATCTTAGCTTCCAAAATATGACTTGCTAGAAAACAAACCCAAAATGCATTGTGTCTAACAAAACAACCTCAAAAAGATACATATAGGTTGGGGATATGGATCCTACTCTGATTGTATCGAGTTCTTCTACCCTAGTCTTTGAGGGGTTTACTGATATGCTTGTTGACCCATTTTGAGGGTGCTTCTTTGACTGCAATGGTGGTCCTTTAGTTTTGAGTATTGTACCTTTATCTATTTTGGGTTTTTTTTTATGTTTCTTCAGTCCTGAGTTTGGATCCTTTAGTGTCATATAAAATAGCTTATAGTACTCAATAGACTCCGAGTGTTGTTTCTCCTTTAACACTGATATACGAGTATGGTATAAACAATTCACGAGTTTATCCTTCATCTATGTTACCTCCTCATTTAGGATCTTATCTAGCCAAATTAACTATTTCTCCTCTTATTGCAAGTATAGTTATGTCTTTGGAGGATCAAACAATGTTTGAGAGATTCACTCATTTGGGTCCTCCTAGGTGAAGTGGTGTTGTGGGTAAGGATGTACATAATTTTTTATTAGACTGTTGTGAGATATTGCATAACCTTGGTTTGCTTGTGGCTCATGGGGTTTCTTATACTACTTATCAATTGAGAGTTGCGACTAGAGATTAATGGAGGTCACTTGTTGGTTATAGATCCCTTGATTCTTCTAAGATGACTTGGGATTAGTTTTTTGAGACCTTTTTGGATAGGTTTATACTATACAGTCTAAGGAATCAAATCAGAGATGAGTTTGATCACTTGTAGTAGGGCTCCATGACTATTATAGAGTATGAGGCATGCTTCTATGCCTTGTATAGATATTTCTATGCCAACATTTCCACTGAGTCTAAGAAGATTCAAAAGTCGTTAAGGGGTTATATGTTTTTCTTCAGCTAGCTATCCTTCAGATGATAGTTTATAGAGTATCTTTTTGAAGTATAGTTGATCATGCTAGAATAACTGAGTCTATTCTTCAAGGGTTTCTGGGAGATGCCAAGAGGGTACACCATTAGGGCGAGTTCAGAGGTCATACTTCTTGAGCTAAAGATTTTAGAGATTTTTATAGGTATTATGGTAGACCCATTCATTAAGCATTTCAGAGTCCTGATAGTGGGTGTTTTGGTTTAGAACCCTCGAGTGGATTTTATAGATCAACCATATCTCTTCTTATTGATTTGGGCTACAGAGTTTTCTTTATGTTTGATGAGGTTGGACATTTGGCCAAGGACTGTCCCCATCATGTTTATGGGGCTACTCCTATATCAGCTGTGAGAGGTAGAGTTACTATTAAAGGTCCGATGGAGCAAAGGTAGAGGTGCTCGTGGTGGTGATCATGGGGCTACTCAGTCATATGGTAGTCACGGATAGTGTTATGCTATTCCCACCAGAGCAGAGGTAGAGAATTTTAATACCGTTATTATAGGTACCATCCCTATTTGTTTTAGATCTGCATCTGTGTAATTTGATCTGTGATCAACTTTCTCTTATGTATCTACAACTTTACTTTAGATTCTGAATCTATTTGTGAGCCTCTTCCCATGTCTATTTGTATATCCACCCATGTAGAAAACTTCTTAGTGTTTCATCGGATGCACCAATTCTCTATTGTGACATTTGCGGGGTGTGGGTCTTGGATTTACATGCTAAGAGTGTGAGTTTAGCTCTATCGAGTGTGCCAAATATAGCTTGGAAGGTTGCACTTCATTTTGGTCCCAACAGAGTTAAATTTTTTCATTAGTCTCTTCATTTAGTAGAGAGGGGATTTTTGTCTTATTTAGCTCATATTCTTGATACTAGTGTTGTTTTCCCATCTTCTTTGGATTCTGTTAGTGTTGCATACAAATTTGTGGATGCTTTTCCTATGAATTTGCCTTCTATGACTGTGGATCGTGATATTGACTTGCTATTGATGTTGAGTTGTGCACCAAGCCTATTTCTATTCTTCTTTATAGGATTGACCCCAAGAACATAAAGGATTAGTTAGAGGAGTTAGTGGATAAGGGATTTATTCAGCCTAGTGTATCACATTGGGGTGCGCTTGTCTTTATTTTTAAAAAGAAAGATGGGTTTATGCATTTGTATATTGATTATCGATTGTTGAACAAGGTGACAGTTAAGAATAAGTATCCTCTTCCTCATATAGACTACTTGTTTGATCAACTTCAGGGTGCTTTAGTGATTTTTAAGATTGATTTAAGGTTTGGATAACACCAATTGAGGATTAGAGCTTTGTATGTTTTTAAAATAGCTTTCTAGACACGATATGGTTATTATGAGTTCCTGGTTATATCCTTTAGGTTGACCAATGCCCCAGTTGTATTTATGGAGTTGTTGAATCAGGTGTTTCAATCGTATCTCGATTCCTTTATTACTGAATTTTTAGATTATATCTTGCTTTATTCCAAGAGTGATGCCAACCATGAGGAGCACTTATGGATTTTTCTTTAAAGATCGAGGGAGGATAAGATGTATGCTAAGTTCTCCAAGTGATCTTAAGTTGGAGTCTATTTCTTTCTTGGGTCATGTGGTGACTACAGATTGTATTATGGTCAATCCCGCCAAGATTGCAATAGTTCAAGATCCCTAGTGAGTTTGGATCATCCTATTTGATATGGTAGCATAGTTCGTTTGAGTTCTCGAGATTTCGGCTGAATCACGAGGGGTCTATAGTGACTTGAAATTCTTTAAGTCTCCTGCTGGTGCACCTCTTAAGCGATATGTCTTATTAGACAAAGTGACTCTTAAGTGACAATGGCAGTATCAGTGGGTATCTCTTAAGCGATTTATGCTTAAGCGACCCAGTGGTAGCTTAAGTAATGCCTGGACAATATAAATGCACTTTTTCACAATTTTTAACCTTTTTCAATTCTTGGATCATAGGGTTTCAAGTTTTTTAGTAATTTAATCCATTTTCAATCTTGGGTAAGCTCCAAACCCATAATTCAAGGACTTCTCTTTGATTTTTATCATTTAAACCTTGGTAAAACTTAGATTTAAAAGTGTAATTTGGGGATTGTGGATCGGAAGGCCAAAATTAGTAATTCTTCGATCTATACTCCAATTTCAAACCATATCACTTCAGTTTTGTCCCATGAGCTCATTTAATCATGGGAATTATATTTTTAGACAAAAGTTTCAATTTTACCCTTCTTTTTTGAAAAACCATTTTAGGGGCTTGTTTTGACCCAAATCAAAAAATGGGTAATATTGGGTAATATTGGTATCATTGGCTTTCTTTTGATGCCTAAATTCTATATTCTTATAGTTTAGTTGAATCGGGTCCATTTGAGAGGGGAAAGCACTGTGTTAAAGGATTTTGACTGATTTTTTGCATTCAATGTAGGTTATGGATTAATTTCTTTAAACTATTCTGGGTAGTTAATATTAGAATAAAATCATGTTAGGGGTATGGAAAGTTATCATAAAAATAGCTTTACTGTTGTTGTGTATTTGTGCGGGGGCGTATTGTTGTTATTTGGTGGTTTTGAGACATCATCTATTATGTGTGACCATGTGGGGTCCTATTTGAAGATATTGACTTAGTATTTGAATAACTAGTTGTTATTCTTGGTGGAATTGTCTAAATTTGTATTTATTGTGGTATCAAATTGCATATTACGGTATATCTTACTCTATTGGCATGTGGATTATGTTGGATCATGGATGACTAGTATATTGAGTGGATTTTTGGCTCACGTACTAGGTATATTTGTTGGAATTAGAATTCCTCATTTGTTTGGTCGTGTGCATTGCATCCTCATATCATATTCATTGATGAAACAATGGTATCACTGTGGAAATACAGGACATACTAGCTCATGAAATCTTTATTTACCTTTGATGTGTGAGCTAATGCTAACGCATTTGTGGCTTTTAACTAGAAATAAATGTAAAGTCTTAAGAAATTTTTGTCGTTTTAGATTGGTTTCTCTTTGATAATGCAGGAAAGTCAAGATGCAAGAAAACCAAAGACAATAAGAGCAAAAGAGGTGAATTTGGAACAAGTGGCCATGAAAGTGCAGTTGACGATTTGTCTGATAAGTCATCATATTTGTGATAAGTTATCAGACTCATCGTCAGTTGTAGATAGTGTGAGGAAGTTGGAGAAGAATTGTGACGACATCTCTAATAATTCGTCAAAATTCTGATAAGCCATCAAGAATGTCGTCAGCCTAAGGCAGTACATGAGATTTGAAGTGAAGAAGTGATGACATTGTCTAATATGTCGTCAAAGCCTTGATAAGCCGTTAGGATTTGCCGTCAGCCTAAGGCAGAAATCATCAAATTTGGAAGAGGAGCTAACTAGAATGTCTGATAAGTCGTCAGACTCCTGATAAGGCATCACACTTCATCATCAGCTGTGCGAGAAAAAGTTGTACTCTGTGATTTGATTCCAAATTTAGTTCTTGGTATTTTACAGAAAGTTCTTAGGTTTTATTAAAGAGGACATTCATCTTGAACTTCATTGACTTACACTGTTTTCTCCATAGTTTTCTCTGTAACTCTACAATTAACTTTTGAGAGATTGTTATCATAATTATCTTGGGATTTCTACTGTGATCTAATCTGAGAAACACTTGTTGATATTCATTATTCTATAAGTTATCATTTGTCGAATTATGAATACAAATTGTCTTGTTGCTTTTTACATTATGAGTAGCTAATTTCTTTAACCCGAGTTGTGGGATCTAAGGGTTTGGTTTTTTCAAGTAACTAGGTGTTCAGGATTCTAAAGGTAGTAGGAACTCCTTGTTCATTCCTCTATTTTACATATTTTCTATTAGTTGCAAATGATAGGTCATTCCTACTAGTGATTTGCTTGAAATAGGAAATCAACCCTAGTAGGAAGTGAATTACCAACAGGGACTTAGAAGCATCAACCTTTCATATAATAATTAACGTTGTAACAAGGTTAATTAACCTTAGACAACATCCTGTTATGAAATATAAATTCCCTAAGTTTGAAAGAATTAGGTAATTAAATGTCTAAATAGGTTGAGAGACATTTAGACATTACTTCGACAATGATAATCTACTGTTCCTACCTGCCATAAGAATCTTGAACCGTTACTAATTTCTATTAAATAACCACACTCATAGTGAACACAACTCTGGTTTTCCATATAATATTGATTACAAACACTGACACTAAATTAGAAATAATTACTTGTTAGCCTTACAAGAATCACCATTTGCAGGAAACTGCTAACTATAAGTTGATTGACTCGTGAACAACTTAAATTAACACCATATTCCTTGTGGGATTCGACCCCAACCTAGTTGGGTTATATTTTTGACAACGACCGCTTACTCTTTCGTAAGAGAGGTATAGTTTGGGCATTATTAAATTTTGGCGTCGTTGTTGGGGAATATGGTTGTCAATTAAGTTTATGTGTGCTGATTGACTCTTAGTCATTTTTCCTAATTTTATGTTTTTTTGTTGTTTTTTTTTGTTATAGGTTTAGGGTTGTTTATGTCAAGTACTAGAAGTTTAGGAGAACCATTACTACCCTTTAATCTTGAACGCCGACTGATCGACAGAATGACAGACCCATGGGAAGCTGATAGGCTAGCCGCTTTAGCTAGAACTTAGGTTAATCTGCAGAATAATGGTTAGCAAGCCCATAAAATGAATTCAAATGATGATGACTTGGGAGATGAGCAATTACTAAATCCTGTTACCCAAAGGAGTGCTGCACCAGTCAACAAAAATGTAAACCGAAACCGTTCTTTCAGGGTGATACCTGATTGCTAAGCTATACAATTTGATCCTAATGAGGATGATGATGGAATGGATGGAGCTGGTGCTACTGGAGCTATTATCCCCCCACCTCTAGCACCAGGAGCAAAGTTCAACGCTACTAGTACAAATGATTCAACTCTTTCATCTAAAGGGGTTGTTTGATGCACTCCCGGGAATGATCCCAATATGTATTTAGTGAACTTTTTCACTATTTATACGTCTTTTGATAACCTAGGAGTGGGACAGAATGGATCCTCCTGTGTTTATTTCTGTTGTCTCTATCTGGAGAGGCAATATTGTGGCTTACTAAGCTAATGCTTAATTGTATAACCAATTGAAGTCAGTTGAAAGAGGCTTCCCTAGAAAGGTTCTTTCCACCTTCTAGGAGGGTACAGTTGAGGGATGATATTAGTAACTTTAGATAGCTCCCAATAGAAGCTCTCCATGAGACACGGGAGTGGTTAAAAAAGTAGCTGATGTAGTGCTTGAACCATAACATGACAAATATTCACCTGATGGAGACTCTTTATCGGGCTTTGAGCTCTATTACAAAGCCAGTTGTTGATAATGATGCAGGGTATCATTTGTGGATCTTACTCTCCAAGAGGCCTCAAAAATGCTTAATTGGATGACTAAACAAAGTAGAGCTTGGCATACCAGGGATTCTGTGGTAGCAATACCTACTTTGTATGTTGGCATGACTGTGGAACAACGGAAGAAAGAGGAAGAATGTGATCAAGACATGTAACACTTGAAGACGCGGATGGATTTATCGACCAAGCACTTATTACCTGCAAAGACTGAAAAAGTGAGAGCTATTGGATGACAAGGTAAATATGATTCTGATTCAAAAGAAGAAGCCAACTATTTGAATAACCAGAGGGGTTTCCGAGGCAATATCCAAGGAAATCAAGGTTGGACTTATTATGAAAATAATGGATATAAAGATTAGGATCAAGGAAATTATAAGAGCAAGAATGATAGAAGTGGGTTGTGTGTACCTCCCAAAAGCAGAGATAATGTGGCAACTAGATTTGGTAAGAATTCCATGGAGGACATGATGGAGAAATTGTTAAAGGGAGTTGAGGCTACCAACTCTGGGGTGACTACCATGAAGTACGATCTGTCGTCTAAAAGTCAGTTAGTAAACTCACACTCTACTTCGATCAAACAGTTAGAACAACAAATGAGCCAACTTTCTAAAATATTAAATTAGAGGAAAGGTGGAATAATGCTAAGTGATATAATTCAGAACCCTTGGAATAATGGTTCGTGCATGGCTATTACCACACAGAGTGGTAAGGTTTTATCAGGCCCTTCTTTGGGCAAAGCTGTTTATGATGAGGTAATCGAATAAGATGTTGAGCTTGAATAAGGTAATCCAATGGAGTCTGAGAAGCTGGATGGCATTGATATCCCTTTCAATCATGAATAGGTTGATCAGGTGGAACAAGGGAAAGAGAAGGAAAAGGAAGTAGTGGTTAATACTCTTCTAAAACCACCACCTCCCTTTTCACAGAGATTGAAAAAGAAGGTCGATGACATGAAGTTTAGTAAATTCATGGCATTGTTGAAGCAGTTAACAGTGAATGTGCCTTTACTCGAGGCACTTGAACAAATACTAGGATATGCTAAATTTATGAAGGATCTTGTGACGAAGAAAAGAAGGTTGAGATACGAACTGGTGGATAACATCCATTATTGTAGTGCTATTTTTATAAGGTCCTTGGTGCAAAATAAAATAGGCCCAGAAGCATTCACTATTCCTTATACTATTGGGTCTCTGGAATTCGCTAAGGCATTATATGATCTGGGAGCAAACAAAAATCTAATGCCATTAGCTATCTATAAAAAGCTGGGTTTGGGCGACCCACACCCCCCAACATATAACTTGTGATGGTAGACAGGTTGGTAAAATGACCTAATAGTATTTTGGATGATGTGCTGGTAAAAGTATTAAGCTTCATATTTCTAGTAGATTTTGTAATTCTAGATTTTGAGGTGGACTTCGAGGCACCCATAATCTTGGGTCAACCTGTTCTCGTAACCGAAATTGTGCTGATTGATTTTTGAGCTAATGAGCTTTTAGTTTGGTTGAATGATGAAGTGGTTCAATTTGATGTGTGAAAATCAATGAAGCAACATAAAGAAATGAGTGTGTTCTTAATTGTTGATGTGTATTATGAGGATGAGAAGGAGGTGTCAATAGAGGAAAAGCTTATTCTCGAACCTTTAGCTATAGTATTGATGTGTTTTGATTGTCAAGGCATTGAGGAGTATGAATAAACTATTTGTGCATTGTCAAGAATTGGTTCATACTCTAATCCTCCTAAGAATCAAGATCTTGATTTTGCTAATCGACCATCACCACTGGTAAGCCATCCATTGAAGAGCCACCAGTGTTGGAATTGAAAAAACTGCCAGGGCATTTAAGTTACGTGTTTTTGGGCAGTAGAAACACGTTACATGTTATTATTGAAGCTGATTTGGGAAAGCAACAGGTGGAAACACTTATCTCGGTACTTCAAAGGTACAAAAGGGCAATAGGCTGGACTATTGCAGATATTATTGGCATTCCTCCTGGCATCTGCACTTGTAAGATACATCTTGAGGAGGAATGCATTCAAACCATCAAACACCAATATCGTATTAATCCACTGATGTAAGAGGTGGTTAAGAAAGAAATTATTAAATGGCTGCATGTAGGAGTAGTTTATCCTATTTCTGACAGTAAATGGGTGAGCTGAGTTCAATATGTGCCCAAGAAAGGGGGCATTGCTGTTGTTGCAAATAAAAGGAATGAGTTGATTCCACTCAGCCTGTGACCGGGTGGAAAGTGTGCATAGACTACTGCAAACTAAACTCATGGACTTTGAAAAACCACTTCCCGATGCCCTTTATAGATCAAATGCTTGATCGATTGGCAGGAAAGGGGTGGTATTTCTTCTTGGATGGTTATTCTAGGTAAAATCAGATATGTATTGCCCCTAAATATTAGGATAAGACAACATTTACATGACCATATGATACTTTTTCATTCAAGTGGATGATATTTGGGTTATGTAATGCACTGTCACCTTCCAATGGTGTATGATGTCTATTTTCTCAGATATGGTTAAAGAAACCTTGGAAGTGTTTATGGGTGATTTTTTTGTGGTAGGAGATTCATTTGAGTTGTGTTTGGCGAACCTGAGTATGGCCTTGCAACAATTTGTGGAATTCAATTTGGTGCTTAATTGGAAAAAATACCACTTTATGGTGGAGGAGGGCATTGTCTCGGGCACAAAATTTTAGCAAAAGAGATAGAGGTAGATCGAGCCAAGGTAGAGGTTATTGAGAAACTACTACCTCCTATTTTAGTGAAGTAAGTTTATAGTTTCTTTGGACATGTTGTCCTTTACCAGAGGTTTATAAGGGATTTCTCTAAGGTTGCAAATCCACTTTGCAAACTTTTGGAGAAAGAAGTTAAGTTCTCCGTTAGTGATTATTGCTTGAAGGCATTTGAATTCCTTAAAAAGAAGATGGTAGAGACCCCTTTCATTATTTCACCGGACTGGTCAAAACTGTTCGAAATCATGTGTTATGCAAGTGGTGTTGCCCTTGGAGCAGTGTTAGGACAAAAGAAGGACAAATTGTTTCATCCAATTTATTATGCCAGCAAAGCACTGAAAGGAGCTCAAAAGAACTACACCGTCACCGAATAGAAATTCCTTGTTATAGTTTATACTTTTGAGAAATTCAGGGCTTATCTGCTAGGAACCAAGGTGGTGGTCCACACAAACCACACAGCCTTGAGATATTTGATGGCTAAGAAGGATGCAAACCCAAGGCTGATTAGATGGGTGTTGCTGCTCCAAGAATTTGACTTTGAAGTCAGAGATAGGAAGGGTTGCAAAAACCAAGTTGTGTATTATCTGTCTAGGATGGAAGGTGAGCAAGCAGTTAGTGATGAAATAGAGATAGATGATGCATTTCCTGGTAAAGATATCTTGTCTTCTTCTATGGATAAAATTCCTTGGTACGCTGATTTTGCAAACTATGCTGAGAGTGAAGTCATTCCAGAAAATCTATATTTCCATCAAAGAATGAAATTCCTCCATGATGTAACACAATACTTCTGGGATGAGCCGTCTCTTTTTATGCGATGTGCTGATAATATTATAAGGAGATATGTGCCAGAAGTAGATGTATTATTTATATTGGAAGCATGTCATACTTCACCAGTTGGTGGTCACTTGTAGGTGATAAAATGGCTAGAAAGGTGTTGTAGAGTGGCTATTATTAGCCAACATTATTCAAGGATGCTCACGAGTTTGTACAAAAGTGTGACCAATTCGAGAGGCAGGGGTCAATCTCCAAGAGGCATGAGATACCTTTAACGAAGATGCTTGAAGTAGAATTGTTTTACGTTTAGGGCATCGACTTCATGGGACCTTTTGTTAGCTCATACAGGATGAAGTACATCCTAGTTGTTGTTGATTATATATCAAAATAGGTCAAACCCATCAACTTATCGATTAATGAAGGAAAGAGAGCTGTTAAATTTTTGAAAAAGAACATTTTCTCTCGCTTTGGAGTACCACGTACTATTATAAGCGATGGAGGATCTCATTTTAAAACAAAGTGTTTCTGGTGGCTCTGGCGAAATATGGGGTAAAACAACATAGAGTAGCGACCCCATATTACCCACAAAACTAGTGGGAAAGTAGAGGTCTCAAATCGGGAAATTAAAGCTATTTTGGCTAAAACAGTGAATGCTAGTAGGCATGATTGGTCTCGAAAGCTAGATAATGCTTTGTGGGCATATCGTAATGCTTTCAAAACACCAATTGGCATGTTACCGTATCAGCTTGTCTATGGGAATGCATGTCATTTACCGATCGAGTTGGAGCACAAGGCTTTATAGGCACTAAAAAGGTTTAATGTAAATTGGAAGTAGATAGCGGAGCTAAGACTGGGGCAATTGAATGCGATGGACGAATTCCACCTCAGGGCTTATAAAAGAGTAAACTTATACAAAAAGAAGATAAAGAAGTATCATGATTGAAGAATTGAAAAATGAAACTTCCAGAAAGGTGATTTGGTACTCCTCTTCAACTCCAGACTGAAGCTATTCCCATGTAAGTTGAAATCAAAGTGGTCAAGCCCATTCAAAGTGAGTCAAGTTTACTCATCTGGAGTAGTTGAACTCGAGAATGAGAATGGGAGCGTCTTTAAGGTAAATGGGCAGCGAGTGAAGCTATATATCAGTCCAAAGGACTCGATAAAGTTTATAGCCACCATATATCTCAATGAAGTCTGAGTAATCAAGATAACTAAGTCGTGCCGTGACACTAAATCAGGCACTATTGGGAGGCAACCCAAAGTTTTTATGTTTGATATAAGTTGTTTTATTTATCTAGTTTCATGTTTACTTTAAGGATTGTGATCGTAATGAACTGATGAGGTGAAATCAATGTTATAGGGAAGGTTTCTTGACTATCAAGTCAGATAAGCTATCATACTTTTGATAAGCCATCACACCAGGTCGTTAGAGAAGCCAAGATTGAGGTATGTTCTATTTAAGGCTGACAGTAACACATGACAGGTTATCTTACTTGTGATAAGCTATCACACGAGGTCGTCAACTGAGAAAATTTTGAGATATGTTCTTGATAGAGCTGACGACAAAATATGACAGGCTATCACGACTCTGATAAGCCATCAAGATTGATCGTTAGATATGCTGAAATAAGGCAACACTCTGCCTTGTGCTGATGTCAAATGTGACCGGCTATCACACCTGTGATAAGCCATCAGATAATTTTGAGCCCAGAGGGGGAAATATGACCCAGCCCACAGACCAGTCTTTTCACCTTCCCTCTTCTCTTTTTCTTTTGTTATTTCCTTTTTCTTTTTAGTTTATTCTATTGCCTATACTCATTATTTCCTAGTAAAACAAGAAAATTTGTTTCCTTCTTGCCCTTTTGTTTTATTTCAAACATAAGTGGTTTATTTTCCCTTTTCCTTTTCTCTACCTCGATCGAGAATCAGCGTTGGAACTCCATCATAGCTTCTAATTCAACTAACAAGTATTCTCAGAACTCATCTCTTTTATACTTTGGTGAGTAGGACACATGTTTTTTCATGGGTATTGAGTCAATTTTAGCAAAGAATTGAGGTGAAAACTGGATCTAGGGTTTTCAATTATGCCTCGAACACTAAAAGTTGGAATCTCAACCCAAGAATGCAATTCCATGTGTAATTGAGAAGAATTTAGGATGAAGATCAAGTTAAAATTGAGCTGGGGATTGTGTTCTAAACTAATGACATTGGTTGATAAGCTATCATAAATATGACGGGCTATCAAATCATGTCGTCGCAATTTTTCATAAAGGCACTGATAAAACCCTGCCAAGAAATTTGAAGTGATTATCATTGATGTGTTCCTTAATCCTGGATACTAAATAATTGCTTTCTATTGCTGCAGAGTTTAGTATGCCTCCCAAAGGAAAAAGGTCCAAATCAATAAAGAAGGTAGCTAAGGAGAGTGTGCCTCAAAAACTTTTTAATGAGTCTGATTATGTAGAAAAAGAGCCACAGCTAAAATAGCAAAGAAAGAAGAAGAGTTCAAAGATGCCTTAACCAAATCCATAAGATAAGGAGGAGAATAGTGAAGAAAGTGAATCCGTAGAACCCTCAACATCGAAACATACATCTTCAGAGCAGACAGCTTCTAAACAACCTGATTCTCCGCACCCTGATTCTGAGCAACCTGATTTGGAGCAACCAAATTTGAGCAACCTAATTTTGAGGAACCATCATCGGGGTCCACTCCTTCAGAGCAACAGGTCGAGGAGAACTCACCGATGTAGGGAAATCTGATCAAATGCAAGAACCCTGGTGTAAGAGAAAGTGTTAGATGGCAACTTCTCGGGGAAAAGAAGATTTTCGATGATGGGTTTCTTAGAACTCAAAGAAGATCTGTTAAAAGGACAATTTATAAAAAAACATCTGAATCATTACCACCGAGTTGAGAAGATATCCTTCAATGGAGCATACATTTTGAGACTACAACCAGTCATGGACTACACTTAGAGGTAATTCGTTTTGCCCAACACTAGTCTGTCAGTTCTACGTGAACTACTAGGCTACCTTGAAAAACATGTGTAGTAAAAAAAAAGGCAGATAAGCCCACATTAGAGAAAGTTTCGATGAGGGCATAATGGTAGATCTCTCAGAAAGAACCATCAACAGATTCCTTCATGTTCCAAACTTCACTTCTCAGGTCACTTCACTAACATTCTACTATCGGTTAAAGGATCGTGAAAAATAGCATCCATGGTTAGCCAATATCATAGCTGAAGAAGAACCAGAATAGTTGACCAACCCAAATAAAAGAATAGTCAAGCCCTTCCTTACTCAAGAGGCTAGGTTCTAGTGGGGTGTAGTACTCACTGGGTTGATGCCTATGGTGGGAGATAATATTGTGGATGACGATAGAGAAGTCTTAGTCGCAAGCCTTGTGGCTAAGATTCAGTTAAGCTTTGAGGAGATTATTGTTGATGAGATAAAGATTTTGGTATCAAGACCCAACACTTCATATCCTTTCCCTTGTATCATTATAAAGTTGTTCCGGGCTGCTAATGTACCAGAGGTTGCAGGGGTAGATGATAAAACTCCTGCTAAGAAAACGTACGACCCCATGAGATTTGATGAAAACCACCCTAGGCTGGTGCTAGATAAGGGAGAAGGGATTGCATTAGATCCAGTGAGGGTTACAGAAGTGCAACCAGCTCTTTATAGGTGCTAACTCAGCCCCAAATAAAGAGGTGAAAAATTATAAAGTTATATAGTCAACACTCTTTGCAGGGGCGAGTTTAGTGCACAAGGATGAAGCAAACCCCACAGTAGTTACTTAAGTATCGTTGTTGACTTTTAAAGCTCTAATTTTTAGGAGAGTGATAAAAAAAGCAAGGCGATGCAAGGTAGAACTGCAACAATTTGCCAACCAGTTTGCCTCGACTATGGATAAGAGGATCAGGGTAGCCGTTGAACCCTTCCAAACTTTGCCTGGTTAGGTTGATGAGTTGGAGAACTGTGTCAATGCATGGTTAAGAGAAATGTCGGCCCCGGATCTTGCACTATTAAGAGAAACATTGGATAAGTTGAAAGCTACTGTTGGGGCATTGTAGCAGCAGTAACTTTTGATATCTGTGGATCCAGTTGTTGATGTATCTGAGGATAAAGTTCCCTTACTTGACATTAATGGGGAACCGATGAAGTAGAGGAAAGAAAAGAGTGATAATAAAGACAAGGTTAAAATGAAAAAAGTTAACAGAGAAGATGAATGAAAAGTAGAAAAGAAGGCAAGAAAGAAGGCAGAAAAAGCAAAAATGAAAAGGGCAGCGAGCATCCAAGGCAGAAATGGAGAGAAGGGAGAAAGAGCTACGAGATAAGGTTGTAGGAGCATCATCTAGTGGACTCTCTCAATAGGCTATGACAGTTGTGCCAGCCCAGCAGCGGGCTACAACTATGAGTATTCCAGCGGAAGACATTGCTACAGGGTCAGGGACCCGTGATTCTCGTGGTTGAGCTACTCAAGGTATACCCTAACCCTTAGTTCTGTTTCTCTTTGCATTTACATTGAAGAAAATGCTTGCTTTTAAGTTTAGGGTATAGGGCAATTTGTTGTAAAATGTTGTAGTTGACTAGGAGAAATATAAGTACCTTAGGCAGTTAATATGTTTTTGTTGATTTTTGAACACCTCTCCAATAGTTTGTTTTATAACTTTGTGATATGCATTTATGTGTGACCACTATGTATCATGTTAAGGTATTAATACTAGTGACATGATAACCATTGATAAACAATTGTATGAACCGGATGGGTAGTAGCTTGTAATGTACTTGTGTGCCACGTGCGTGTGAGATATTACTTAGTTCCCTTTGTATGCTAAATTTCAAAATTGCCCGGTTAGTCTTGCCTTGATTGTAGGATAAGGATTTGGAAAAGATCATAGGTCATTTTGAGATTAGTCCACTTCTAGCCTAAATTACCTTCCCTGTAAGAATGATATCTCTTGATCCCGTTTTTGAGCCTAAATGCCTATTATTTTATGATACATATGACCTTCATATTTGTATCAGAATGAACTTATTTTTTCTCGGGTCCTCCTTTGACATTGTGCACTTTGATCAAGGCAAATAACCTAAGTTGAGGGTTGCTACCATAGAGGTGCGTGATGTAAAATGAGTATGAAGAAATGTAGAATAAAAGAAAAGAATACAAAGCTGGGTGCGGTGGAAAAAGAAAAAAAAAGAAAACTTTTGAAAAAGAAGAAATAATTGTCCAAAAGATCGCACCCATCCGGAGTATGTGTGATCAAGAAAGGAGAGAATTATAAGTGAGACCCAAAAAATTAGTATAGTGTCAAGAAGGCTTAGTTACCTTTAATATCATCGACTATCATGCCAAACCTTATCCTACGTTACAAGCCAAAGAAAAAGACCTATAGTGATCCTAACTTACATGTCTGAAAACCTTGGTAGTGAAAATAAGGGCAAGCTTATGTTGTTTCGCATACATTGACTGGAACTTCTTTTTGAGAGTGAGTGTCTATTGATTTTTCTCACAATTACCTATGTTATATCTTATATGAGTGAGGAGGGACTTTTTTATTGTAAGGGCACACTGGTTATGTTGTGAGTTGCTAACTTAATTGGGTAGTGTAATATTGGTACATGCATGGTTTTTGTTGCTAATTTGATGCCATAGCTTAATTCCTTTGTGTTGCATTATTTCTTTTCAGTAATTTACATAGTTGAGTTTGATATGATTGACCTTGGAGATGGTAAATGTGTTTTGAGCTAACATGGATGATTGACTTTCGAATGTGCTTTGTATATTCTTAGTTATATTTAAGTTACTTGAGGACAAGCAATTGTTTTAAGTTGAGGGTGTTAATGTGTGAGCTAATGCTAACCCATTTGAGGCTTTTAACTAGAAATAATTGTACAGTCTTAAGAAACTTTTGTCATTTTTGATTGCTTTCTCTTTAATAATGCAGGAAAATCAAGATGCAAGAAAACCAAAGACAATAAGAGCAAAAGAGGTGAATTTTGAAGAAGTGGCCATGAAAGTATAGTTGAAGACTTGTCTGATAAGTAGTCAAATTTGTGATAAGTTATCGGAGTCATCATCAGCTGTAGATAGTGTAAGGAAGTTGGAGTAGAAGTGTAACGACATCTCCGATAAGTCATCATAATTCTAATAATTCATCGAGAATGCCATCAGCCTAAGGCAGTATATGATATTTCAAGTGAAGAAGTGATGAGATTTTCTGATATGTCGTCAAAGTCCTGATAAGCTGTCTGGAGTTGCCTTTAGCCTAAGATAAAAATCATCAAACTTGGAGGAGAAGCTGACGACAATTTTTGATAAGTAATCAAACTCCTAATAAGGCGTAACAATTCATCGTCAGCAGTGCGAGAAAAAGTTGTATTTAGTTATTTGATTCCAAATTTAGCTCTTGGTATTTAAGGGAAAGTTCTTAGGTTTTATTAAAGGGGACATTCATCTTGAACTTCATCGACTTAGACTATTTTCTCTCTAGTTTTCTCTATAACTTTACAGTTAACTTTTGCGAGATTGTTATCATAATCATCTTGGGATTTCTACTGCGATCTAATCTGATAAACACTTTTTGATATTCATTATTCTATAATTTATCATTTATTGAATTATTAATACAAATTGTCTTTTTGCATTTTACTTTATAAGTAGCTAATTCCTTTAACCCGAGTTGTGGGATCTATGGGTTTGATTTTGTACAGTAACTAGGTGTTCAAGATTCTAAAGGTAGTGAGAAATCCATGGTAATTCCTCTATTTTACATGTTGTCTATTTGTTGCAAATGATAGGTCACGCCTACTAGTGATTTTCTTGAAATAAGAAATCAACCCTAATAGGAAGTTAATTATCAACAGGGACTTGGAAGCATCAAACTTTCATTTAATAATTAACGCTGTAACAAGGTTAATTAACTTGAGACAACATTCTGTGATTAAATATAAATTCCATAAGTTCGAAAGAATTAGGTAATTAAATGTCTGAATAGGTGGAGAAACATTTAGACATTACTTTGACAAGGATAATCTATTGTTCCTATCTACTACAAGAATCTTGAACTGTTACTAGTGTTTATCAAATAAAGTTACTAGTGTTTGTCAAATACCAACACTCATAGTGAGCACAACTCTATTTTTCCATATAATATTGATTACAAACACTGATACTGAATTGAGAAATAATTACTTGTTACCCTTCCAAAAAACCCCATTTACAGGAAACTGCTAACAATCAGTTGATTGACTCACGAACAACTTAAATCAACACTATATTCCCTATGGGATTTGACCCCAACCTAGTTGGGTTATATATTTGACAACGACTGCTTACTCTCTCATAAGAGAGGTACAGTTTGAGCGTTATCAACCCTCACCAAGGGATATGCCAAAGAGGAGTCATCGATATTAGTTTGTATATGGGTTGCCGAACCCGTCCATGGGTCAAACCTTGAGAGAACAACTTGATATATGTATATGGAGGTTGTGTAATAACCTTACCCATATGGAGGTTGTGTAATAAGCCCACCCATCACATCACATTATTGTTATCACAATCATTTTCACTACATTTTATGCATATTATGCTCATTCTGTGATGTATTATTGTCTTGATATGATACCTATCAATATGTACTTATCTTTCAACTTGTATGAGTGATATTAGTATTCTTGTGCTTCTTTTTTGTATTTATGTGTGGTATATGTGAATATTGTAGAACTATTAGTGGAGATGATATGAGACATTTTCTAATTGCAGATTATACGCCTAGAGTGTGTATTTTGTAAACTTAATATTTCAATTTTCTTTGTCTACCTATGATACCTACTGTGTTATAGTAGACCTTACTCACCCATATTACACCCTTTTGGTGCAAATCCAGGTATGAGTTCTCCACAAGGTAGGTGACTCAGACAGTGCTTGGAGTGTATTTGAGGTACTTGTTAACCTATTAATCCAGAGTTAATCTACTACCTCTTTATATCTATTTTCGGTTATGTTTGTATTTTCAGAGATAGATTATTATCCTTTATGTCTAGTATTCTATCTTTTGACATTCAAGATGTATTTAGTAGTTCTTACACTGTGACACCATGTTTTGGGATATTCTTATTATATTTTTGGTTATGTATTTCTGCCATTACTATATTGTGTCCTTTGACTTTGTTGTAGAAGCCTCAGCTTGGGTTGGGCATTCCCTTTCTCAATTTATTTTACTTAGGTGATAGACTGACTTGTCAAAGCTTGTTGTTGCATATTCCATCATGACCCTTAGTTTTGGGTCATTGTAGGTTGGGATCTGAAACGCCCTGGATTTTGGAACCTTAGAATTTATTTTTGATTTCTGGTTTCGGGCATCATATGACTAGGGGGTACTGGTCATATGATGTAGTATAGGTGGTATGGTATTGATCGTATGTTAACCACTATTGATTGGTGGGTTTGGATTGGTTTTTGGTGTGGGTAAGACATGTGTGTTAGTGTCTTGATATAGTCCCTTCCATTGATATGAATTATTATACTATGAGAGTTGGGACTTCTTTGATATAGGGGTACATGGGCTGTGTTGTTAACTGCTTATCTGTTCGGGAAGTGTCAATTGCATATATGCTTAGTTATATATTGATAATGCAATTCCATTAATTTATTCCTTTGTGTCATACATTATGATACATGGATCAACACAATGATTTTGAAAAATAAAAATAGGAGGGGGTAAGGTATTTGAGCAAAATTGAGTTGACTGTCGTACTTAAACATCATATTTTCATTGTCATATGTTAGTTTCTTGAGTACATGCAAATGTTCAGTGTTTAGGATGTTGATGTTCTATAGTTTTGATGGCACTTTCGATGCTTAAAATAAGGAACTTATGTAAGTACTTAAGTCTTTTGTTAGATGTGATGTGTTTTGTACTGGTTTTGCAGGAAAACAGGTTTTAAAGTAGTGAACCAGCAAAAAAGGTTAAAGTAGAGTAGAAAGGCTACATACGTACCCTACCTATGAACCATAGGTACTACCTACGAGACGATAGGTGGCCCATGTAGGTAGAAGAGTTGAAGTCTTTTACTAATTCCTATGGATCCTACCTTTTAGGCAAAAGTACTACCTACAATCCCGTAGGTACCCCTCGTAGGTTGGGATTCTAAAAGCCTAAGATCCCTCTGATTCTGATCCTACCTATGACCCGTAAGTGCGGTCGTAGGTTCATCACTCTATTTTCCTACATTTTTTAGGATAGGTTTTTTTAGGTTTTCGGATGTATCCTTAAATACCCATGGGATGTTTCATTATTGGTTTACATTCTTTACATACTTATTACATTGTTTTGAGTTCTAGGATATACTTTTGATCTTTGAATTCTTGTTCTTGTTTTGTATGGTCCGATATAAATTTGATATTTTGATTTCATTCTGATTATTCATGAGATCATTAGTGTGTTTTCAGTTATGAATTATATGTGTGTTCATGCAAACATGAACAAATAAACCCCATAACTAGTGTTGTGGGAACCTTGATGGATTAAAAAAATAGAGGAAGTACAAAGTCATTCTAAATTGGTGTGAGTTCATGTAATGTGGTTTTCTTTTTTTTTTTTTTATTGCTTTCTTAACGGTTTAAAACATCAAGAACACGCTTGTATTCGATACTAACTCAATAGTAAGGGGTAGAGATTGGGTAAAGAATATTACAATAGTAATTGAAGCTACAAAACTTTAACGAATTAAGTTGAGACTGAGAGGAGATATTTAATCTGTGATCCAAAACTAGGGTTAGTAATGTGACACCAAAATCCAAGAGGATATGAGTGAAATTCACTCAAAACAAAGTCAAGAGAACTTTAGGTGATTAATAACTTGTTAGATTCTATATGTAAGGAACCTAGACAGTTAGACGAGCATGATAAGCTTGTAAAGTGAAGAAGTTAGGGGAACACAGTCCTAGTGATAGTCTCATACTAATAACAACCCTATTTTCTAGTCTTGTAGCTCTTACTATAGTTCTTACAAAAACCCCCATTTACTTTATACACATTCCTATTTTGTCAGCAAACTCATGATAGATTTTTATCCTATTCCCTGTAGGATCGACCCAACCCCGATTGGGTTCTATCTTTGAAAAGAGACCTCATTTTACTTTTTGGAGTCGTAATTTGGGCAACATCAATACCTCTTAAGCATAGAGACATGAAATACCAGATGCACTCTCGACAATCCCAGTGGTAGAGCTAACCTATACAAAATTAGACCCACCTTTTAAAGAATCCTTAAGGATGAATATACAAGGGCTTAGCTTACCCCTCTTGCTGAACCTCATGAAACCCTTCACGAGAGACACCTGGAAAAAACTTGCTCCCCAACCTTAAATATTGTGTCTTTTACCTTATGGTTTGCATACCCATTTTTGCCTATTTGAGCATTAAAAAACTTGGTTTGAATGAACCTTTCTTTATATTGAGCCTCTTTTACCAAGTCAGTGCCCAAAATCTGAACATCTCCAACCTTAAACCTCTCAATAGGTAACCTACACTTCCTTCCGTATAGTACCTTAAATTTTGCCATATTAATGCTAGAGTGAGTTAATGTTGTATGAAAGATCACACAATAAAAAGTTGGGTCCATTGACCACAAAAATAAAAAATCACCCAGACCCTAAACATATCCTCTAAAACCTAAATCATCCTCTACAATTGCCCATCAATTTGAGAATGAAAGACAATTCTAAATGTCATCTTGCTTCCCAACTCCTCATACAACCTATCCTAAAATTTAGAAGTGTTGTTTTTTTTATCAAAAATGATGATAAGGTCACCCTATGAGGTTTTGAAAACTGGTTGATGTATATTTTAGCTAACATCGGAGTGTTGTAGTCTACCCAAAATGAAAAAAGTGGGTTGGTTTCGGTAACTGATCCACTATCACCTAAATAGAGTCATACTTTCCTAAAGTCTTAGGAAGACCTATTACAACATCCATAGAAATGTGCTCCCATATTTACATAGTATAGGAATCCTTTGAAAAAACCTCATAGTCCTTTGGTTTTTATACCTCACCTGCTGACAATTTTGACACTTGTACACATAATCCAGTACGTCACTCTTCATCCCTAACCACTAATAAAGATGCCTCAATTCAAGGTACGTCTAGGTTATACTCAAATGAATAGACAATCCAAACCATGGGCCTCCAAAATTACATTACGAATCAAATTATAACATGAGGAACAAATAATTTTCCTTTAAGCCACAACACCCCACCCGTGTCAAGAGTGGCGTACACCACTTCTTTGTGAACCTTTTTATTCTTCAGTGCATTTCTTTTCTTATGCTAGATTTTTTGGAATTAATTTTCTCTAAAAATATCACTTTACCTCCATACTAGCCACCACACCACCCCTATCTAAGACCCCACACTGCATGCTCAAAGGTACTAGAATTTGAAACTCTTTAGCTAAAGAATGCCTAGACACCCTCAAGAATGACAAACTACCCATACTTATTGCTTTTCAACTCAATGTGTATGCCACCATATTGGCCTTACCCTGATGATACTGAATAGTGGTATCATAAATCTCCAACAACTATATCCACCTCTAATTGCTTAGGATAAAATCCTTTTTAGTAAACACGTGTTGCGGGCTATGCTTGTCTATGAACACCTTACACTTGAAATCATAAAAAAGGAGCCGGCAAATTTTTACTGCAAATACGACCGATGCCAACTCCAAGTCAGTGTTGGGTAGTTGCTTTCATGAGGCTTTAGTAGCCTCAAAGAATAAGAAATAATATCTCTGTCATGCGTCAACACAACACCCAAGCCCATAAGTGAAGCATTACAACAAACTATAAAGTCATTACCTTCAACTAGTAATTAAAGGATATGCATTGTAATAAAGAGTGTCTTTAGCTTTTGGAATCTTTCCTTACATTGATATGAACAAACAAATGACACTTCCTTCTAAGTCAACCTTGTCATGTGCATTAAAATAGATGCAATGATGTTGACAAATGTGTAGTAAAACCTAGAAAGAGCCACAAATCTCCTTACTTTAGTCACTGAACTAGGCCACATCCAGTTCTTAATTACCTCAAAATTCTGAGGATCCACCATCTAAAGACAATCAAAATTCACTCTTTGAAAATGTAGCGAATAGTCACTTCTCCCTCAGAATCCCTAAAACTATGCAAAGGTGACCTGTATGCTCCTTTTTACTCCTAGAGTAGACTAGAATATCATCAATAAAAATAATAACAAAAGATTCCAAGAATGATTTAAAGATACTATTCATCAAGTTCATAAGAGTTTAGTTCACAATTCAACTTTAAAAAGTATCACTAGACCCGCATAATGGCCATACAAGTTCTAAAAGTTTTCTATAATATGTCCTTCAATCCAATTTTCAATTAATGATTACCCAACAACAAATCAATCTCTGATAACACTGAAGAACCCTTTAACTAGTCAAATAAATTATCTATGCGATAAAAGGGATATTCATTTTTGATAGTAACCTTTTTTAGTTGTCTACAATCAATGCACATCCTCAAAATACCTTCTTTCTTCAAAACAAAAAGGATGTAGCACCCAAAGGTGAAACACTTGGAAAAATAAAACCCTTGTCAAGTAGTTCCTGCAGTTGAATTATGATCTATGTCAACATTTATGGAGCTATTAGATAGGGGCGAGTGCCCAACTCTAATTTAATACAAAAATTGATATCTCTATCTGGAGGCATCCCATGTAAGTCTGAAGGAAACATATCTCGAAACTCAAAAAATAGTGAAGCTGATCTATAGAAGGTGACCCCAGATTCACATTTTGGAGATGAGCTAAAAATATTGAACACTCTACTACCATGGACTCACCAATTAGTAGATATATAAACAGGGTAATCAAGTACATCACAAACCAGATTCAAACCCACCATATATTGAACAGATACATATGAATAAGTTTACCCCAAATAAAAAAAATAATCTAATCAATCACAAAAATAAATAGTACTTGTAATCACGCATTAGAAGAACAATCATCAGTCTTCCCTAAAAATGCATAATAGTGATCTAGACCATTAATTTGAGTTAAATCCTTCCCCAACTGTTCTCTTCCCCTTGCATTGCTATTTCCACACCTACCTGTATGATTTACCCATTCACCCTATGAATTACCCCTACTATTACCTCCTCCCATTTTACTTTCAGGAACTATAGCATGAGCCTATAATTGTACCTAGGTATTAACCTATTTCATAGTACATTTCATCTTAAAGTGATTAGCAATACAATAATGGTAACATCCTCGCTTTAGTGAAGGCCGACTAGCAGAAGAGTAAGAAGCCCTTTGGACCTTAACTGTTTGCTACTTCGAAGAATACTTAACTAAAGCAACAATAGAAGTTGGAAAGGCCAATTAAATATGAAAAGCCAAATAGTCCTGTTGATCATGGACCTTAGAGTAGGACCCACTAAAATTGCAAATATTATGGGAATTCTTGGATAACATCTTATCCTGACTTTCTTGGGCCACGCCATCAAACTTCATAACATATTTAGAAACTTTATTAAACATCATTTCAGCAGAAGTAAGATATGCAGAAAAAGCTTGAAGATCATAACTCAAACCCATTATGAAGAGGTAAATCCTCTCCCCCTCAGTAGTTAACTATTGAGTGGAATAGCGAGATAAGTCATCAAACTTAGCCTAATAGGTTGGAACTGAAATGTCACCCGACACAAACGCCAAAAATCTCATCCTTTTTGCAATCTTAGAGAGCACGAGGCATAGACATCTTTAAGAATAAAGCATAAAACTATTCCTAGGTTAATAAATGTAAAACCTATAGCTGGCATTCTACATATGCCCTCCACAATTGTTTAGCATCCTTCTCTAAATAAAAGTCACAAACTTAACTCCATTTTGCTTCATTATACTTATCTCGTGAAACTTGTCACAACAATCAATGATGAACTCAAAAGGATCCTTAAACTTTGTACATTGAAAGGTAGGTTTTTTCATCTTCAAATATTTTGTTAACAACTCATGTTTAGTACCAGTCATCATCAAACCCAAAACCAAATTAGGAAAAGCATTGGTCCTAAGGCTTCATCTTATTTAAGATCCATGGAAATAGTAGGACAAATAACTTGAGCTTGAAAAGACACTACAATAGGGGATAGTGCTGCAGCCCCAATCATTGCTGCCACCCCGAGCTTCACTTCCTGCTCTCCTACTACTTCCATCTCCTCTAAATAATCATGAGGTAGGGGATATGATATTGACCTTTTAAGGGTCTGGATAGCTGTTTCTTAAGATACAACTATGGTGGGTGTGGCTCATCCTATCATTCCCCTACCTCCCCTTCTCATGTGTCCTCTTTCCCATAGGGTTGGCTCCTCAATTGAAGAAGATAGTGCTAGGGATGCTGGTTGAGGTTTTGTTTTATCTAGTAGCGACCATCTATAGGCAAAAAATGAGGAAGATTAGATACCAATTTGGATGAGTAAATACCAATTGGAATGAAGTTAAAGAATAAAAGAAACAAGAATAATAGATTTCCTAAAGCCCTATAGCCTCCCAAAGAAAAGTACAAACATTTGCATATCATCCCGTAAGACTTTACTAGATCCATTTTGGTATGATAAGATTGATGAACCTAGGATCGAATACTAAAATTATCATAAGCCAAACCCATTGTGAGTGGCACCCATACTACTCACCTATCGAGAGAGCCATCTACCCTAAAATACCACTTTAAAGAAATACCCAAACGAATCCATCAATAAAGCAATTCTAAATCAAAACATAAGTACAACATAATACTAAACATTATAGTTAACTAAAACCATCCCTAGAATTCAAAAGTCATCCGAATAAAAATTAATAAAGATTGCCAAGAAGGGGATGCAACCCCAAAAATAAAGGAAAGATAAAGTCTAGAAATAAAAACTTGTCATAAAGAAAATATTTCATGGTAGTCCCAACATGCTACTCACCTTAGAATCTAAAATCAATCCCTAGAATAATAATTGAGATGTCACTGGATCAGCTTTTATGTGCACTACACTCACAAGGGTAAGAGCAGGGGTAGTTCCAACACAAAATAAAATAGTAATGTTCTCGAAGGGTCATTTGACCAACCCAAGATTAAAATATCAACATATAACAAAATTACAGTACAACAAGTTAATCCATGAGCCAACCAACATATACTTAGAATAAAAAGCAACAAATAAGTAGTTTAAGATTAAAACCAACAAGTCAACCAAATACCACCAAGTCACATTCAGTAAAGTCAAGTAAAGATATATAATAATTATCAAGTCCAAAATATACTGCCTCGTTCAATAATGGAACCTTAGAATCACCATACCTTCGTATAGACAGGCTATGATAAACATCCACCCTCTAGCCATATCCTGTAAGGAACAATTTCTATCTATGTACTAAATCCAAAATATAAGTGTCAATGAACCTTGTTTCACCGATAATACAAGAGAACATTATAAAAACCAAACCCTAGGTCAAGTTCATGATCATTCCCTTCTCGTTCTAGTGATTTTCTACAGTAATTCACCTAACACTACTAATTCCATGGAAAAATTAGTGAATTAATGAATACAATAGTAAATTAATTATAACTAATCAAAACCCATTGAGTTATTAATTAGTTTTCTTCTTTTCACCATAAATAATCCAAACTCACCCTAAAACCTTCCTAAACTCAACAAATTAATAATTTTAAGGGATACTTATCAATGATTAGTGATGAGGAATAAATCCTTACCTTAACGAAGCCAAATAATTAAAATCTCATAAAAATCACCCAAAATTTCCCTTCTTTTTTGAAAAAAGAGTTTGAGATAATAAACTATTTAGGAGAAAAACTTAATTAATTGTGTAAATTTCCTTACTATAGCAGGTATGGGTTGACCAGGCCTGACTGTTGCTCTAACAAAAATTTCTCTGCTATAGCGATACCTCATTATAGCAGTGTACATGCTGATGTACTGATATCAATGGTACAAAATGTAAATTTTTACCCAAAATCCTAGTTTTTGTAATACACATTAAATACGGGACATTCCAAACAGTATTTTTTATGTTAAGATAAATTTCAGGGGTTCTACTAATCAAAATTTAATTCTGTAAATTACTATGAGTTCTTTATCATCTTAGCTAACTATTAATTAAATTAAACACCCCCAAATTCCCTAAATTATTCCTATATTTTCCTAGACCATCCCTCACTCTAATTTCACTTGAAACTAGCCTAGCATAAATTTATAAATCCAAATGCATGCACAACTTTAACATGAGATTTTCAACGAGAGGTTTATATATAATAACATAAATGATCGTTATAGTTCACACTTCATTTTCACCATTTTAAGACTTTGGGATCTTGGTTTTTAGCGATTTCAAAGAAACATTTCATCAATCTTGAGTGGGTAAACTCTAAACATCTTTAAAACAACTTCAAATCATTAATTTCCAACTTAAATTTTGGGTTTTTACCTGTTAAATATATAAATTAGTTTTTTTTAAGTCCTATTTTAACTTGCATTTTGTTAGGTTTTCACATTTATAATCCTAAATATGATTCTTCAATAAAATTTTAGTTTTACCCTTTTATTATGTTAAGTTAATTTCCAAACTATATTTGGATCTAAAATGAAAGTATCCAATATAAGTATCTTTAGACTCCTTTAAACATGTATATTATCTATTTTTTTATAGATTGGTTAATTCCAATGCTACTATTAAAATAAAGGCTCTGTGTTGAAAGGTCAAGCTCATGTTTTCAGTTTTCAAGGTAGGTTATGGCTTCATTTTCTCCATATTAGGCTAGATAGTTAACAATTCATGTAAAGGATGCTATGGGCTGGGAATTTCATCATGGGATTAATGTTTTGAGATACTTATTTTATCATGTTTAAAATAGTAAATTTACTGTGTTGCCTGTATGAGGACTTATTTGAGTATTATTGTTTATTTGAGGAATTATTATTGTTGTGATGTCAGAGTGTGGACATATATGAGCATCATATTTGGCTTGAGAGGTGATTATTATAGTAATATCTTAGTACAAGTTGATACTAGTTTTATTTGTGAATTATTTTCCAAATGTCTTTATTGTGATATCTGTGTAGAAGCTTGAATTGATATTATTAGTGTCCTATATGACTATTCAATATTGTGGTGATGTGTAATTTCTTATATCATAATTTATTGAGATATTGGTGAGATTTAAGATCATTTGATAACATGATTGACTTTATTTATCACATATGACATTGTATTAGTTATTGATCATGAATCCTCGTATCATTCATCCATATACATGGAATTTGTACCACAGTGACATATTAATTTTTTTAAGAAAATGAAACACTTTATTCAACATTTGAATAAGGAGGTTGTCAATGAGGTTAATTGAGATATGAGATTGAGATTGTGAAAGTATATAGGTTGAGAACCCGCCATGAGTCCTATCCAAAAACTTATTCTTGAAAGGTGTATATGAGGCCATGTGATGGGTTATATCATCATCATCACACTATCAATCCATGGCATTGCATCACTTATAATTCCTTCTTATATTTAATATCATTTATTTAATCTTTTATAATATAGTCAGATATAGTTAATATTATGTAGATGTTATACTTTTATAATTGTTAGGAGCTACGGTTTGAGCCATTAGTGGAACCTTTTGTATATGTGTGTGGAAGTGTTCTCGTAGCATTCTTTACTTGCTTAAATTTCTACCTTTTTTAGCTGACCTAGAATACCTACTGAGTATAAGTGGACTGTACGCACTCTTACTTTTGTGCCTTTTTGGTATAGATTCTAGTAAAAGTGATACCTAAAGTAGCTAATTTATATTATGAGAACTAATCTATAGTATTGGTAAGCTCCCTATTTGGAGTCTTATTCCACTCTCCATCTATCATTTATGTCTTTACTTATATTTAGAGACAGTAATGTATTATCAAATTTCAGTATTGTCTTACATACCCCTTATACTAATAATATTAGGTTTTGGGATTTAATTATATTTTAAATTGCATATTTTGGATTTTATGAATATTATGGCATGGATTTGTTATTGAAGTCACATATTTCCTTGCTTATTCTCTTTGCATATTTCATATGTGGATTTTTGGCTTTCCAATCAAGTTTGAGCCGAGGTAGGTGCCATCTTGATCTCGGTTTCTGGGTTGTAATAAATTTATATCAAAGCAATTTTTCACCAGTTTCATGAGTAAAAGAACAATACGTATAGTAGAGTCCTTTTAATTGATATATTGAAATTTGTTTCTATCTTTGGGAGTCTAAGTGATAGTTTTCTTAAAATTTCCTCTAATTTGATTCCTTGTTTTGCGTAGGATTCATGTCCAATAATCTAAAAAATGTTCAATTCTTTTTGTGAAAATTATGAGAGCTAAAACTATAGTTATTGAGTATACTAAGCCAGCACCCTTTATTAAATCCCCAATCAAGGGGCAAAGTTGGGATCACAGTCAAGAAAAGTATAAAGGTTGGGCATGAGGAGTAATTCTTGCTAAAGAACAAGCTAGAGCAGCTTGTCCAAAACTTAAGAATGATTATGATGATGAGATTTATCAGCCAAAGAATGTGGGACTAGCTTAGTCACCTCAGGGTTTTATGGTTACCCCTGTTTGCAGGATATATTGGTTCATATTTTGGATAATATTTAGAGAATTCCTTAAACTGGTATTATACCATGTACAATATATTATCTTAGACTATATAAGGTATACAACCACCATTGTAGGATACTATGTAAGGTTTTTAGATTCTTGAGGCACAACAAGAATGTAGTAGTCTGACATGTTGATGTTTTTCCTAATAGATTTATTGTTCTGCCTTTTTTGTAAGTTTTTTATGTTTTCCAATGGTTAGAAAAGATTTAAGAGATTCATTAGATTATCCCCTTACAGGATCAGTGGTACCATTAGTTAGGATGATAATGAGTTTTTGATTGACTATCAAGAGAGGTTGCATAGCCTCAAGTACTTGAGTAGCATGGTGTTGCTTACACTACCTACTTGTTAACTAATATGGATAGGAGGAAGTGGAAGTGTTTTGTGAGTTGTATACCATTTAATTTCCCTTAGAAAACATGGACTTAATTTTATTAGGCTTTTGTAGAGTGGTTTGTACCGTTTAGCTTGAGGTACCAGTCAAGAGATGAGTTTGATCATCTGAAGAAGGGGCTCCATGACTATTGCTAAGTATGAGGCTTGTTTTCATGCCTATTTTTTAGATATGCCATTACTAGTATCATTATTGAGTTCGAGAGGATCAAAAATATTTTTAAGGGTTTTACTTGTTATTACCAATTAGTGATGGCTTAGTTATTGGGTTTATAATTGTTCTCCTCAGATCATATTGAATCATGCCAAGATAATTGAGAGTATTCATAATATTATGTAGGGTGGAAGTTCTACAAGGATAAATCAATAGAGTGTTTTCAGTGGTCATACACCTCGAGGTAGGGTGTAATGCCCCAAGTATTCATGCTTTAAACCTATAAAGATATAGGCCACTAAGTTAGATTTTCAATGCTTAAAGTCTCGCCGTAATCTGATGTCATGGCAAAGAGTTATGGAAATATTCCCCTAAAGGCCTGATACACTGCTCTGACTATGACTTAATAAATCAGTCATAACCACTCTTGAAAAGTCATCATGAGTGAGTCGTATTCATATTAGTATGTAACAAAGAATCTCTCACAATGGTTACGAGTTTAGCATACAACTCGTAGTCTGACTTTATGAGCCGTTCTGTGGACCCGTATCCTGACCAATAAAAGATCCACGAATCAAGCTTCAGACTTTAACTTCACCCAATGATATGTTTTCAGCCTTAACGAGTCTTTAGGAGGTTATTCATAGTCATACCAAAGTGTATCTAGAATCCCAAGATCCTAGGATGTTGATCACACTATGACTCATGAGCTGTTGTAATGAGTTACAAGGTGAGTCGTAAGGACTGGGAACGTAATTTCCTATATGTTTTCTCCAGGAACTTTTTGTCTTTTCCCTCTCCCTTAAAATCCAAAACCTTGTCTTTTTGGCTTCCCAAGGGATAGTGTAAAAGACCCAAAGCCCCAAATTCATAACACAATTTTCAATTCCACTCAAGCAAATCAAGAGAGGCCATTTTCTTTTTCCATCACGGGCAAGTTAGGGTTTGTAAAAGAACAAGAACAATATCAAGGATTTTGTCTAAGCTTTTACTTCAGGTAAATATGTTATTAATCAATGGTTCCTTTCCGCCCATTGAGTCCCATTAATTCCCAATTTTTAGAAGTATAAACTTTTTGCCTTCAATTGGTGAAATTTTAAGTAGATTATGAATTCTGTAAATTTTCCCTCAATTTTCTTCATGTTAAACCATGAAAATATATTCCCTTATGATAATGGTGTTACCATATGTTTGGTAATACGTATGCCAACTTCGTGAATTATTATTGAAACATGGGGTATTATTCATGATATTCCCATATCATGAGTTATTTAATAATTGTCAAGAGTATTTTGAAATAGATAGTGCCGCTAGGCTATGAACAACTGATACTATGATAGTCATGCTTGTTTTAGCTTTTTAAGTTACAAGACATTCATACCATGTTTGTACCATGAAATTTACGACATTTTCATAATAAGCACTCACCAATATTGTATCATGATAATTACATTAGTTAACATGTTCATGATTACTTCAAATTATGCAAGCACTATTATTATCAAAATATCACGTTTGAGAAAATTAGTTATCAGTGCATGTATTAGTTTATGCTTTTGTGTCTGATCAGTTATAAGTAGAACTTATCACCGAGCGAATTTAGGGATGAAGTATTTCCTTTAATATTAGGGTGAGACCTTTAGTAGCAGTCCCTAAGTTCAAGAATTGCATAGCGAGCATAGGTTATGATATGTATTCCTGCCAGTTTAGGGTTGATACTCTCTTAGGGGAACCTGCCAATTTATGGTGACACCTTCGTCTTTTGTGACATCAGATTAGTGTATTCATATAGATAATGTTAGTACCCATGGAAAGGTATTAACGCCCTTACAACTGAGGTTACAGATTGGACCCTGATTAGCTCAGATTGGGGCATATTTGTTAAATGTTAGCTCTCACAATCTTAGTTAAGTATCTAGTTAATATCCAATATATGTCTGCATGGCCAAGAGTTTTTATACTACCCAATACTTTTTTTAGTCTCATTTATCTCCTAGAATGTCAAGGGTTAGTTTTGAAAATTAATAAATCTTGATACATGTAAAAAATTTTGAATCTCTAGACCCACCAATGTGTAGATAATTGGCTCGGCTTTCCAATGATACCAATTTTTCCTTAATCCGATACTTGACTGAGAAGTTATGGCATTTTTAGTAAAACAGTATGGCATTTTGTCAGGAACCATGCCGTGGTGAAGGACAATATCACAATTGTCCGATTCCAGTAAGGCATCGCAATTAGTGGCACATTACGGTGGGGACCAAAATTTGTATTTCCAGTTTCCAAAGTTGATTTTAAAAGTGTAGTTTGTTCTTTTGTAATCCCCCAATTCGTGTATAACATTGAATTAATCCTATTCCAACTATTATATGTTTACTTTTCATCAACTTCCTCTCATTGAAACTCCAGAAGATCAAAACTTAATTCCCAGGAAGTCCAAAATTCCACCATTCCTTCTCCAAGAAAGCTCAAATTTAAGGATTCCCAATTCATGAACTTCAAGACTCTAACTTCAAGAGCACAAATAGGGATTCAACATTCGAGTTTCTTTATCGAATCATCAATTAAGGTATGTGGGGTTTTTAAACAAGGATAATCCTTTTATCCCTATGCCCAAAATTTTATTTAAAGTTGATTTTGCATGAAATTACATGAGTTTCAAAATAGGGTTCATACCCAATATTACTATTTGCAAGATTATACGATTTGAAGTAATTTACATGATGAATTTGCATGTTTAGTTTCATATTTCCATGTGCATTGCAGTAATTTCTAGATTTAGACTTGAATTTTCAATATTTTCATTCCTTAGCATGAGGTTTATGATGCCTTGATATGAATTTGATGAATGGGTTTTTAGCCCTAGTTTGAATGTTGTTATTTCCAGAGAAGATTATACTTCCAAGCATCCCATAATTTGTTATATTCAGAATTTGAACAAACATTTGATCTTTTTGATCCCAGCTTATATATGGAGTCTACTTTACAGATTTAGCTACAATTTAATGTAAACAGATTTACAAGAGGTTTTCATTGTAAGCCCTTATATTAGTCTTTAAAAGTGAATTTCCTACAGAATGAGCATACAAATTAAAGGGAGTGGTATTTAGCACCGAGTTGGGTATGTTTACATGCCCCAAAACTATGAGCCAACTTAGGTACAAATTATCAGATTATTCCTATTTCTATAAGGATGACAGTTACAAATGTGTTTACTTAGATTAGGTTATACTCCTTGGAAAGAGTATGACACCTCTTCCCAAAATGAGTTTTTCCCATAAGGGAACAAGATGTTGGACTCCATGATAGCTCACATGGTTTATGTCAGTTAGAAGAAACTCCCTACAAAATTGAGTAACCCTAATAGTAAAGATTTTCAGAATAGGTTTTAAAAGTATTTCCCTTGAACCTAAAGTTTACAGACTATAGATTTCAGAACCAAAGAAAGATAATAGAACAACTTTTAGAAAGTAAGTGTAACAACTCACAACTTTATTTAGATTTTTCTTTATAAAAGACATTATATAGAGATTTCTGCTTTCAGATTTTAGATATAAAAGTGAGTCCTTTCAACACATAGACAAAATAATTGCCGACAGAATTCAAGTACAACTTTATGAAGTAAGTGTCATGACTCACTAAATTTATACAACATTCATTACTACTCATGATTACGATTCTCTGTTTTTTAGTTATTCAAGATTATGTGAGTCATCCACACTTAGCATGAATTCTTTGCAAATTTATAAAAATGTTGAGATATTGATTTACTTATGCATTCACACCCACATGCTCAGTACATTCTTAAAGTAATAATCCACATATATGTCTATGTACTACATTGTTTAATAATGTAGGTACTAGTTCAGCTGTAGTCCATATATCATGATCAGATTGTTGCAGATTCCAACCAACGGATGATGAGTCATCCTACTTCGAGGACATTAGTTAGATATTATTTATGTACTTTACTTCCTTAATCATATGTATTGATTAGTGGTAGATGGAGTCACGTCCCAGCTATCTATAGTCAGTATAGTAGAGGCTTTACATATGTCAGTCTGAGTCATTCATGTAATTTTAGTTCTGCTTTTTAGTTTTATCAAATGTTAAATTGTACCAGTATTGTTATTTTCTCAGATGTCCTCATGATTATATTTCTGCATAGTAAACTCAGTTATTTTATACAGATTTATTTTAGTTACTTAATAGTGTTCCAGTACAAAGATTACCTTAGGACAACTTGTGGTCTTAAGCACCATGTGAAGACTAGGTAGAAGCCTCAAGTCATTACAAACATGGTATCAAAGACTAGAGTTCAAGTGTCCTAGGGTATCTGTGAAGCCGTGTCTAGTAGAGTCTGGCATAACGGTGCAGAGATGTCTATATTTTTCTTAGTCAAAAGTATATAGATGAGCTTATCAGTGTTATGGAGTTCGGGTTAAGGTGATTTGCCCTTGTGTTTTATTTTAGAGGTAATGAATGTGGTACACGTTCCTTGGTAGTAAATAGACAAAGAGCGATTAGTTATGGTGAATTGTTGTTTTTTTTAAGTACGAATGGAGTTATTGATGGTATTTATTTTGTTCAAAATGTATTGGTTATTGATGAAAGTATTTGGTGGTCTAGTATTATTAATTTACGCTTTCCTTGGGGTTACAAAAAGAAGTTTAGTTGAAACTTGTAGAGCCATGAAAGTAATTTAGATATATAGATGGGTGAGTACTAGAGATGTGGGAAAGAGGAATGTGCTTTTAGACTATAATTAGATAGACTATAAGACTATTTTCAATTGTGGTTATTATGATGTTCTAGTGTGCTAGTGCTTCTTGATGCTTTATTTTAAATTTTCCAAGTGAGAAAAATATGTGAGGTCGGGTTGCAAATCATGTTAAGCACTACAGGTTAAGTTAGAATGGTAGATGATCATCAAAGTAGAAGTATTGATTGCTTGATTAGTGATACTAGCTAAATGGAAGTGATCCAGTATGCTTGAACAGTATATGCAAGAGTTTAAGTCCATTTATTCGTAATTCAGTATGGTGTAGTAAGTATGATGTAGAGGTGTGATCAAGGTGATATGGGGTTGCATTATTTTCTAAGGTTATTACATTTTTTGTGTGGTTAGTAGTACCATTGAGTTTCTAAGTGGAAGGATACTAGTTATATAGTATATGTTGTTCTTAATAGCTAAGTTAAGGAGTTATTGATAGATAATGTTGAGCCGTTTTGGTTTGATCTTGATTCTCATGGTTTAGAAATATAAGTTTAGAGATGTGATATTAGTAGGCTAATACAGAAGAAGTATGGTTAATTACAGGTTTGGGGATATCCACGTTAAGTGTTAGAATCTATGTTTTAATCCTTAAAGATAGAGCAAATAGAAATAGGAGTTGAAGCTCTTGATGGTGTGAACTCAGGATATAGTGACACTCATGAAGATTCTAAGTTATTAAATGTTCAAGTAATTATAGGATGACTATTGGGCTATAGAAAGATAGAGTTGTATGTTAGAAGGAAGTATTATCAGCGGGTCTTACACTTTTAGGTGTAGTCTTTCAGAGTAAGTTTATTATTTACGTGTATTGTTGTGTTCTGTACTCTAGAGTGCAGTGAGTGTAGTTTTGTTTAGAGTTTAGAAAAGGGTTCCCCAGACTTAGAAGTATGGCTTAAAGCTAAGGGGGAGATGATGGAACAAGTAACCTAGTCAAGCTTTCAGATTCTAGTAGGGATGTTAGTATGTTGTAGAATAGCAGTAAGAGAGGATAGTAATACCTTGAAAATCCAGACCAATATTAGGGATATGCTTCATGTTCATAATAAATAAATTATAGTGTCTTGGTAGTTTTAGGAGTGAGTTTGATGTATATTAAGGCCTCAAATAACTCCTAGCTATTATATGAATCAAAATATCTCTTACCAATTGAGTTCTCGAGAAGGATGATGATGTAGTCAACTTCAAATGATCATAAATTTCGTTCTACTAAGAATTTTTTACCTCATGACCTACCAATAGATAGATGATTTAATTATGTTTTCAACTATACTAATTTCGCCTAAATCCAATAACCGAGTCAAAAGTTCTATAATTTTTTGTGGGAAGCAATGGGTTACCGTAACTACACTGCTCGGCGGTGAATAAAGGTAAGCCAATACCGCTCAGTGGTATACCTCCAAATCAGAGTTGTCCCAAGGTACTAGATCACCTCTATTATCCTACTCAGTGGTGCTATAGTGGTAGGACTAATACCGCTCAGCGGTAATCCCCAAAATCAGGAATTTTAGTGTCCAGTGACCTTTTGGTCATTTACCTAGATCCAAATCCATCCAAACATAGGATTTAAGTCCCAAAAGAGCACTATATACTCATTTGTTTCACAAATTACTCAAATTAAAGTAGCCCTCTTTCAAGAACAAAAACCCAATCTATAACGCTCCGAGTCTGTTAGCGACCCCGAAGGACCACTAGCTAACCCATGACTGATACCTGCTGTGACCACTGAATAATAAAAACACTATAATGATAATATATCTGAAATAAAAGGAAGAAGATAGGTTTAAAATTTCCATAAGGAAAATTTCCATAAGGTTCATAACTGAAACAAATACTGAATACTAATAACTGAAAACTGAACATCTATCTTAAAAACTCTAGTTTGAAAGTCTCTAACTATCAGAATATAGAGTTGATGGGAAAAGCCCCCAACTAAATGCCACTACTGAACTATTGAATAAAAACATATCCTCGATAGATGAGGACTCACTACCAACTCTGAAATTGATTGCTAAATCTGAATCTGTCTATGCGCGATCAGGAACCTAAACTTCTTAATCTATGATATGAGACATGATAATGCAAAAAAAGAGTATGTGTCAGTATGTGGAATACACTGCTATGATAGATGATGAAAGGATGAATGGAAGGGTTCATATGCATGAACAATAACTGACTAAATGATATAGAGTTACCGAATACGAGAGTACATGGATAACTGAAACTGTTGTAAATACAGATTATGTAATATGGTGCACATACACATATATATATCTATTGAATTTGAGGTTTTCTGAAGCTAAGTACTAAGTTTTGATAACTGAGAAACTGATTTCTGAAATTACTAATTACTAAATTATTGATATTAAATGTTTGTGTCTGACAGTCCAGATTCTGTAGAACAGAACTGAGTTCTAGACTGAGAATAAAACCTGAGACTGTGGGAGGTAATTATCTAACCGATATGCCCCAAATCTGATTTGTTAGGGGTCCAATATGTGACCCCAGTTAGAAGGGTACCAATACCGTGCCATGGGTACTAACATTGGAAAACTAAGATGCCAATCCTATTTGATGAGTGACACTTGGGTGGAGCCAAGCCTAATCTAACGGGTGACCCCTGGGAGGTAATCAAGCCTAGATTGATGAGTAACTCCTCATATTTTGCTGGCTACACAGTTCTAAATTACAAGGACTTCTACTAACGACTCTGCCTCTCTGATAGGTAAGTCATCATCCCTACACCCGCTCGTTGCTAAATCCTACTCCCAACTAAAAGACACTAATTATTAAACTGAACTGAACTGGAGTGATACTGAGATTTACTGAGTTCGGAAACTGACCGAGTTCACTAAATTCTGCTAACCAACTGAGGGCTACTGATCATAATGCTACTACGACTATTCAATAACTGACTGTGGCTCTAGGTAAAAAACTAGATTTTCTAGTATTAATTACCCCCAGGACACGATAAAATGGAAAGTCAAACATAGCATTATAATAAAGGCATAACAATACTTGCTTTCTAACAATGCACTCATTTAGACATTTTGTCAAAAACTTGATTTACATTAACTTGTACCTTAATGCAATCACATAATATCATGTCATGTTTTCACAAGTAAAATCACATAAGGGTTTTATCAAACACTTGTAGGGCATAAGCTTGTACATACACTAGCATGCCATGATTTCACCGTTTAATTCACATGGACATTCTATAAAACATTTGGTAAACACAACATAATACATGGATAACATATAAACATTGCAACTTAAATGATAAATCATGAAAATTCATGGGTTATAACATGGGAATTACAGAATTCAATGCACATGCTATTTCAATTTCATGGATTCTAAATTTATCACGGATTGAAAACCAATTAATGTAATGAACATGAATACAGTCCAATTTTATGAATATAAATCATGAATTAACAATCTTGTAGTTTTAAAAAGAGATTCATAGACTCTATGGGTGAAAGGATCCCATAGATGAACACCTAACATACCTTAATTGTTAATTTCGTGTAGATTGGTGGAGTTCTTGAGCATAATGAAGCTAGGGCTTTTTCTGGAGAGGATTTTGTGAAAGGAATGAGAAATTTAGCTATTTGGGGATTTAATCCCGTGTTATTGAGTTATTGGGTGAAGGGAAAATAACCCATTTGCCCTTAAAATTGCGGAACAAAGCTGCAGGAAAATACACAGGCCGGACTATCTAGGGCACCGTGGGCTGTGAAGTGCCGCTCTAGGTGAGGCACCACAGGCCTTTGAGCACTGCCCTAGGTGAGGTGCTGTGGGCTTAACGTAACAATCCATTATTTCTAAATTCCAAATACACCCTTACCGTAATCCAAAAATTCTGAAACTCACCCAAGGTGAACTATTGACTTCCCCTATCATGAATGAACCTAAAAATCAACACTTTAAGGTTTTTAGGGTCAGGAAAAATGGTCACCAACTTATGAGGCTAAAATAATCCTAAGTGTAAATACTTAGCTGAAATTTCTAAGTATGGGACCCTTTATCAAGCTCTAAGGGCTGAGTTAATATTAGAATTTTGCGGGGTCTTACAACATCCACCCTTTGAGAATATTCGTCCTCATATGAGACTGATTAATCTGAGGAACACTAATAGACTGAGTTTAGACACTGAATATGTAAATGTGATGCATAGAATACATGACTGAAGCTAGTTATAAGATGAGATTTCATACTGATCATACATATCTGATGCATGAGTACATGACAGAACTGATTCATGAATGCATGACCGAATATGCAATGATAAAGAATTCCAAGTTTACATCCGTAACAGAACTATGGAACTAAATAAAACTAAGAAAGACTATCACCTTAAGGTGAGAATACTAATGAACCTGGGATCATTTACTGAACATGCATAAATGGGAACATGAGAACATGACTGATTCTGAAGCATGATATATGAACAAAATACCATGAACTGAACTAATTTCTTGAATACATGTCATAACATGGGTATGGTCATGCGGCTGAGATTGAAATGAGACAGTCTACTTATGAGTACCCATTAGTTTAAATAGGATCTTGTTACATGAAGAGAAATTATAAGGTTTAGGACATAAAACCTCAGGGGATATAGTGCATATCCCCCTTAGGACATTATTTCCCCGAATAATCTTGACTTGGCTGGGATTCAGAAGAAAAACTGAGACGATGCATGGCACCTACAAACTAAATCATGAGTGAATATCTGAGACCTGAAATTAAGCCATGATACATAAACTAGGCTGAAATCATAACTACTAGGATACTCCATCTTGGAATGGGCATATCCATGAGACTTTAGATAGGCCGACTAGAAGAAAAGATGGGAAACCATACGAACTTGTCCGTCTGATTGCTAAACTGAATTCCTAGCTTAACTTACTAACTCATACTGCAAAATTTATAATCAACTGGAATATTTCTTAGCACTCTTTCTATAAAGCTCTATTGACTTTAAGGAGCAAAGAAATCTTGGTATGGTCTGAATAAGACATCTGAATGAGAATTCACCACATGGCTAAAATTATATAATATCGGAACTAATAACTCTAACTACAGAGGTTTGATCTGGACTAAATTTCTCCCAATATGTTCAAGCCTACTCAAATTTCTAATATACATTTAGCCACTAACACATCAACATGACATTCCATCATATCCTTATAACTACAGCTTCATATAAAACTAGCATACAACAATCTTTTCTTAACATGAAACATTTACTCTCTCCATTCTAAGGAACTTCTCCTCAGTACATCATTTAATAAGGAGAGTACATTGAAGGTTAAAACATGAGGACTTGAAGCATGAATGACACTGTATCGAACCTGACACTTAACTAAGGCTTGAGGAATAGAACATTAACATCTTGGATTTTATCCAGAGATATAACCTGAGGATATACATGATGAAATATGAATTTAGCTGATCATTTGGAGAATAGAACAAGTCATCGAAACTTAGCGTACTGTAAAGAATTAGTACATGAGTCATGAGCTGTATGACCCGCATTTGGAGTTTCTGTGTTTGAGGAATATGATTCATAACACTGAGTGAACTGGAACTCCTTATACTAGGAATGGTAACCGTACATGATTTTCAATAATGTGCACGAATAGGAGCTTTGATCATAGAGTTGATATGCAAGGCATGGGTAGTTATTATGATAGCTGAAGTACAAAACTTTGCTCTAATGGTAGGACGGGTTGGGAATTAACCTCTCCCACTGGTTTTCTACACATACTGACATTACTTCTAAAATCTGAAAGTCTGAGTTAGTTCTTGTTCTACCATCTCCCACTTGGCCTAAAGTCGTTATTATAAGTCATTGAACCCTTTAATAAACTCTAAATCAAACTGAAACCACTTTACTCTAGAGCTCGAGACATAATAATACTCATAAATACTAAAATCATTCTAAAGGACAACTCCTGATAATGTAAGGTCCACTGCTAGTACTTCTTTCTGATACATGATTCTTGGTTTTTGATTTACCCAACAATCATCATATAACATCCTCAATACTGACTGAACTTAGAATTCTCAATTTTTTCCTACTAGTTCAATCAAGATATTCAAACTTAAATCAACTGAAATTAAAGTACTACCCCTTCATTCAATGATTGGTTCATCAGGAAACAAAAATGGAACGACTCAATTATTGAAATTAACTAAAGGAATTTTCTGACATACTATAATCGACCAATTTCTGCATACTCGTCTGGTTGGAATTAATTTACCTATTGAGGTAAGCACTAAGAAAGGTTCTACTATGATTTCTAGTCAAACTTTGAAATTGATTACTATGAAAGAAATAATAAAAGATAGAAAAACTCCTGGATCTAATAAGACAAAATATGTAAATGGGAGATCTGTAACATACCACTAACCATATCAGGAGAACCTTCCTAATCTTGTATGGACTAAAGTGCATAAAGACAGTTTGAGCATTGCCCACTGGCAGCACTAGAAATGGCACCATACTTTTGCAACACCCTAAGTCTGTACCTTGGGTGCTACACGGTGCTAGTGACTCTGATGGTCCACTAGCTAACTTATGACTGGTACCTGCAGTGAGCACTGAGTAATAACAACAATGCAATAATAATATATCTAAAATAAAATGCGGAAGATAGGCTAAAAATTTCCATAAGGTTTATAACTAAAACAAATATTGAATACTGATAACTGAATACTAAAAACTGAACATATGTCTGAAAAACTTTAGTCTAAAAGCCTCTAACTGTCTAAATATGGAGTTGATAGGACAAGCCCCCAACTAACTCCGACTACTGAACTACTGAATAAAAATATATCCTCAATAGATAAGGACTCTCTACTAACTCTGACACGGCTTGTTGAATTTGAATTTGTTTATACGCAGTCAGGAACCTGAGTGTCTAAACCTATGATATGAGACAGCATAGCGCAAAGAATGAGTATGCGTCAGTATGTGGAATGTACTGGTATGCTAGATGAGGTAAGACTAAATGCAAGGGTTTATATGCATGAATATTGACTGAATGAATAATATAGTATAATCGAATATGAGAGTACACGATAACATAAACTGCTATAAATACTGAGTATGTAATATGGTGTACATATATATATATAATGTATATGAGATTTTATGAAGCTAAGTACTGAGTTATGATAACTGAGTAAATAATAGCTGAAGTTACTAATAACTGAATTACTGATACTGAGTGACTGTGTCTGACAATCCTAATTCTGTAGAACTAATCTGATATCTAGACTAAGACAAAAACTTATACTATGGGAGGTAATCATCTAACAAACATGCCCAAAATTTAAGCTGATAGGGGTCCAACCTGTGACCCCAGTTAGAAGGGTGCTAATACTATGACATGGGTACTAACACTGGAAAACCAGGATGCTAAGCCCAACTGACAAGCGGCACTTGAGAGGATCTAAACCTTATCTAAATGGTGACCCTTGGGAGGTATTCAAGCCTAGTATAATGGGTGACTCCTCATCCTACGCTGGCTATGCAGTTCTGGAGTACAGGGACTGCTACTAATGACTCTATCTCTCTAACAGAGAAGCCATTATCCCTACACTTACTTGGTGCTAAATGCTACTCCAAATTGAAAGACACTGATTATTAAACTTAATTGAACTGGATTGATATTGTGCTTTACTTAGTTTGAAAAATGACTGAGTTCACTGAATTCTACTGATTGATTGAGGGCTACTGATTATGATGCAACTGAGACTATTTTGTAACTGACGGATTCTCTAGATAAACAACTAGATTTTTGGGTATTAAATACCTCTATGACTCAATACCATGGAAAGTAAAGCATAGCATGATCATAAAGGAATAACAATACTTTCTTGCTAACAATGCACTCATTTAGACATTTTTTCAAACACTTGATATACATAAACTTGTTCATGGATGGGATCACATAATATCATGTCATGTTTTCATTAGTCAAATCATATAAGCATTTTATCAAGCACATGTAGGGCATAAACTTGTACATGTACTATCATTTCATGACTTTATCCTTTAATTCACATGGACATTCTATCAAACATTTGGAGAACACAACTTAATGCATATAATCATGGATAACATATAAACATTGCAACTATAATGCGAAATCTTGCAAATTCATGGGTTGTAACATGGGACTTACACAATTCAACGTACATTCTATTTCAATTTTTGTGAATCTATTATTTATCATGGATTGAAAATCCATTAATGTTATGACTATGAATACAGTCTAATGTTAAGAATATAAATCATGAATTAACAATCTTGTAGTTTTAAAAATGGATTCGTGGACTCTATGGGTGAAAGGAACCCATAGATGAACACCAAACATACATTGATTGTAAATTTTGTGGTGATTGGGATAAGGTTTTGAGGCTTTATTCTTGACCTTGATGAATCTAGGGCTTGTTCTTTTGAGGATTTTATGAAAGGAATAGCAAATATTTTTATTTGGTGCTTCAATCCCGTGTTATGGAGCTATAGGGTGAAGGGAAAATTACCCATTTGCCCATAAAAATGTGGAGCAAAGCTATAGAAAAATTCACAGTCCGAACTAGCTAGGGCACCGTGGGCTTAGAAGCACCGCTCTAGGCAAGGCACCGTGGGCCCTGGAGCACTGCTCTAGGTGAGGCGTCGCGGGGTCATCACCTTAAGTTACTGTTTCTAAATTCCAAACATGCCCATACTCTAATATAAAAATTCCAAAACTAACCCAAGGTGAACTATTGACTTCCCTGATCATTAATCAACCTAAAAATTTATACTTAAAGGTCTTCAGGGCCAGGAAAAAGGATCGCCAACTTATGAGGCTCTAATAATCCTAAGTGTAAACTCTTGGAAGAAATTTCTAAGTAGGGAACCCCTTATAGTGCTCTAAGGGATGATTTAAGCTTATAATTTTATGGGGTCTGACACTAGCCTCCATAATTCAAGAACAAATCTCAAGAATTAGCCATTAACTCAAACGAATTCATCAACCCAGGTATGTTAAATGTTCATCCATGGGCTCCTTTAACCCATGGAGTCCAAGTATCAAATTTTAAATTTAAAATTGTGATCTTTATAAGTCATTGTAATTTTAAATGGTGATTTTAATCATGAACTCCCACGAATTCTAATTTTATGCCATGTTTGCATGAAATTGTAGATGTTATCAAACCCCACATGTTTTAATATTGTTATTCACTAGTTTAAATCATAATTAGTGTTGTTGAGGTTGAATTCATGGTATTACTACAAACTTTAAGCTATTCCCATGCTTATCTTGAATTATGCATATCAAGAGTTTGATTAAATGCCCACAAGAATGGATTTTGAATAAATGTTTCTATGTTATGTCCCAAAAGTTTAGTACTATTTTACTATTATTGGTATTGATTCATTGAGGTTATGAATAACAAAAAATATAGTCGTTTGCTTAGTCTCAGAATCTTTAGAATATATTCTAAGCATTATCAGTTCAATCAGTTATCATAATAAGTTAAACTTAAGATAGTTCAGTATTCTGAGTGAGTTCATTTGGGAGTAGGATTTAGCACCGAGAAAGTGAAGAGATGGAGGCCTCCATGTAAGATAGGCATAGTCGTTTGTTGTAGCTCCTGTACTACAGAACTACGTAGCCAGCGTTAGATATGAGAAGTCACGCGTTACTTTAGGCTTGACTACCTCTCAGGGGTCACTCATCAGTTTAGGCTTGACACTCTTAGTCCTTCGGTATAGTATATCAGTGGATCCATACAACCAGAGTTAGTACCCATGGCACGGTACTGGAACCCTTCCAACTGGGTCATAAGTTGGACCCCAATTTTCTTGCTAGGGCATATCAGTTAGATGATAGCTCCCACAGTCTCAGCCCAGTGATCAACTCAGTAATTTAATTTCATTTTTACTTTAACATTGCATACAAATATAATTTATTCACTTATTAGTATTTAGCATCTCAGTTTATATATTATGTCCAAAGCATGTTTTATTCTTGGTCATTTATCCATCAGTATCTATAGATTTCACATATTCTAAGCATTTACGTATTTCATACATTCTACTCAGTCCCTCATGCTATTCATTCAGTCAATTATTACTTATGCACATGAAACCATGTGTGTCAGGCTACCTCATCTATCATTTTAGTTTATTAAAAGTATTGATCGTATACTCTTTTCTAGAACAATAATGTATCATATCATAGGTGCAGACGTTCAGTTCCCTGACTGTGCTTAGAGACATACAAGTTTGTCAGTTGTAGTAGTGGTGAGTCCTTATACTTTGAGGATAATAGTTTATTTCTCTCAATTTACCTTATCAATTCTGTATCTTTTAGTCAGTCAAAATTAGTTGGGGGATTGTCCCATCAACTCCACGGTCAGTCGGTAGAGGCTTTTCTGACTACTATAGATAGTTAGTTTATAGATTTCAATTGTCATTATCAGCATTATTAGTTTTGTCATACATACTTATTAGATTTATGACTTAAAACATTATGGCTTTCCACTATTTGTTTTTGTATATGATATTTTGATAGCAATTTTACTTAGTTCTTACAGCAGGTACCGGCTCATGGGTTAGCTTGTGGTCACTTATGACCATAAGAACCGTGTGACGCCCAGGATGTACTCTCAAGGTGTTAAAATCTTGGTATCAGTTACTGAGGTTTAAAAGAATCCTAAGAAGTCTAAAAGCTATGTCAAGTAGAGTATTATGCATGGGTGTAAAGCATGCCGCACTTATGGATAGGAGGATACTAGGCATTTTAGGAAAATTACCCCTCTTTTAGTGTTCATGTCGTGCTAAAGATGATGATTCTCAAGTTGAACTCTCTGCCTAATCTACTTTCCCTTCAGTTTACGGAACATGCCTTCAATAAAGACAAAAGGAAGAAGAAATGTAAATCAGCTAGCACCTCTGCCCATCCAGGAAGATCCCCTGAATGAGCATGTTTCTTATGCAGACTTTAGAGCTACATTCACCACTCTTTCTCACTCCGTAGAATCCTAAAATTAGCGGACAACTATTGTTTCGATCAGCCCTGTGTTCAATACTACCGCATCCAAAATTTTGGACTTTACCCAAATGAATCCTCCTCTATTTTTGGGATCCAAATTGAAAGAGGATACATGGTAATTCCTAGACATTGTCCAAAAGGTAACCGACATTATAGGGGAACTTCTAAAAAGAGTGCTAAATTGGTTGTATACTAGCAACAGGTTGTAGCCTATACCTAGTTTCAGCAGTCGAAAGGTGATAGGGGCATAGATGTAGTGCCTGTAGAGTGAGAGGAGTTTGCTACAACCTTCTTAGATAGGTTAATTCTATTAGAGTTGAGAGATGCTAAAGTGTTAGAGTTTATCAACTTGAGGTAGGGCAACATGAGTGTGAAGGAGTATTCCTTTAAGTTTACTCAGTTATCTAGGTATGCTCCTCATGTGGTGGTTAACAATAGGTCTAGGATAGGTAAGTTTGTGTCTAGGGTATCTGATAGTATGGTCAAGGAGTGTAGGACTGTGATGCTAATTAAGAAGATGGACATGTCTAGGCTTATGGTCCATGCTCAACAGATTGAGGAGTAGAAGCTTAAGGAAAGGGAGAGGGAGAACAAGAAGGCCAGAACAGTTTGCTTTAATTTTACTCGACCTAAGTTAGAGGTTGGTTATCATCCCCAATTTCACTCGAAATTTTCTTCTCCAATCCCATCTTGAGCTAGTGCCCCGGTACCAAAGTTCAAAAATGACAATCGGGATAGGGCGCCAGGCTCTAAGTCCAGAGGTAGTGTAAACAGTGGTCATACAAATTTGCTTTGCCAAAAATATGGTCGAAACCATCAGGGTAAGGTTAGAGTTGGTGGTGATGTATGATTTGGGTATGGAAAGCTAGGCCATCAGATCTGAGAGTGTTGGGTAGTTGCTTAGAAAGGAAGTTATTTGCACCAACGGGGCCAGTCCCATCAGTCATCAGTTCCAACCAGCCACCCGACTCAGCAGGGCACTACTTCTAGTGCTACTAGTAGTCAGTGTCAAAATAAGCTTTATGCTCTTCAGTCCCACCAAGATCAGAAAAGTTCTCCTAATGTGGTTACTAGTACATTGCAAGTCTTTTATTTACATGTTTATGCATTATTATACGCTGGAGCTTCTTTTTCTTTTGTAACCCCTTATATAGTTGTTAACTTTAGAGTTAGTCCTGATGCAGAGCCTTTTTAAGTGTCTACCTTTGTAGGTGTCTCTATTGTAGCCCGATGGGTATACAGGAACTTCTTGGTTACAGTGTCTCAGAAAGTTACTTCAAGAGATCTTATAGAACTACAGATAAATGATTTTGACGTGATTCTCAACATAGATTATCTCCACTCATTCTATGCATTAGTTGATTGCAGAAATAGAGTTGTTTATTTTTAGTTTCCAAATAAACCAGTCCTTGAATGGAAGGGTAGTACTACAGTGCTTAGGGGTCCACTTATTTCATACCTTAGAGCGAGCAAAATGATATCCAAGGGGTGTATATATTATCTTGTATGATTCAAGGACTATAATTCTGAGACACCTAATCTTAAGTCAGTTTCAGTAGTGAGGGAATTTCCAGATGTGTTCCCTGAAGATCTTTCTAGAGTTCCTCCAGAAAGGGAAATTCACTTTGGAATTGACCTTCTTCCAGATACCCAGCCTATCTTTATTCCACCATATATAATGTGTAACACCCTGAAATAGTCTTGAGATATCACACAGTGCTTAGAACCACAAGTGATCACAAGCTAATCCTTCTGCTAACATAACTCATAAGCAACTAAATAAAATACATAAATCTAATCAAAATGAGAAAAAAATAACTTTTTTCTAAATTTGATCAATATAGAACTAAATTAAAATGTTTACAACTCTACTTTTACAAAATAATACGGGAATCAAATACATTAACTCTACTGACTGTCTATGAATCCTGTACTAGTATTGACTCTAGGTAGTTGGGACATGACCCCCAACTATCCCAAATTAATACGACTGAATAAAGAAAAATAGAACACTGCTCAAACTATATGATTGACTCAAGCCATTGAATTAGGAGGACTCATCACCTACTGACTATACACTGCAAACTATCTGAATATGGTATGCGTGCTATAACTGAATTGATACCTACATTATAAGACAATGTAGCACATAGACATAGTACTTTGATGATGTATTGAGTATATGGGAGTGGTTTCATAGGTAAAAGCATCATCTCATCATGATAATTTGTAAAACAATGCATGCTAAATGTAAATGACCCCCCACATAAGCTGAAATATCTGAAATACTGAAAATAATAATCATGAGAAGCAAGTCATGATTTATAAATTTAGTGAGTCACACATTTAGTTCTAAAAGTTATACTTGTATTTTATCTTTAAATCACGTCGTTTAAGTGTAGAAAGGACTCACTCTTAAATTTGAGCTCTCAAAGCTGAAAACTGTAGCAAAAGTTTTTATGTAAAACATAGTCTGAATAAATTCGTAAGACTTTACACATACTTTTTTAAAAGATTTTCTATTATTCTTTTCTATTAGAGAAAATACTTTATCTTAAGGGAATTCCTTCAAATCTTTTCTTTACTAGTAGGAAAAATACTTTAAAACTATCCTGAAAATCTTTATTGATAGGGACTTAGGAACTTCAGCAGGTTTGTCTAACCAACATAAACGATGTGAGCTACATGGAGTCCAACGTGTCATCCTCCTAATGAAGAAACCCCACATTGGGGAGAGGTGTTATACTTATTCCAGGGAGTATAACCTACTTTCCATGTGATTGATCACAAGCTAAAATTGTCATCCATAAAGAAATGAGAATAATCTCAAAATTTGTACCTACGTTGGCTACATAGTTCTGTGGAAGATAGGGCATGCTAATCCCACTCTGTTACCTCGATGCTAAATACTACTCCTTTTTTATTTGCTATGCTTATTCTGTTGGAAATCCACCTTAAAACTAGCATAAAGGATTATCTAAAACAAAATATACATTCATCTGATCATATCTATGAATAAAGCCGATTTGAATTTTGTAATATGTAATAATCTTAAAAGTGGATTCCATAGCTATTCTGATTATTGAAAAATCAAAGCTTTACTGAATATTTGTAAATAATCTGATAATAGGATGCTTAAAGCATCATCTTTATTGAAAGAATAACAATCAATCTTGGGGTAATAGCCCATGCAACAATCTCATGTCAAAACATTAGAAAAATCATGTTTGATATTGAAAACAATGATAATTCATCTCAAAATCTGTAAATTACCGCAATAGGAATGAAAATACGAAAATAGACATGCAATTCAACTTCCAAAATATTTGAAATCTCAAAATCTAGTAAAGAGCAATAATTGGTATGAACCCTAATTTAAAATCCATGTATAAATATCCAAAATCATATGATTTGAAATTAAAAAGCTTGGTTTTGGGTCAAGGATGAAAGAAGATCCTTATTCATAAACTTCACATACCTTGATTGAAGATTAGAGGAAGAAACTTTATCTATTGATTCCTATTTATTTTCTTGGAGATAAGTTCTTGATTATCTTGTCTTAAAAATCCTCAATTTGGAGCTTTCTTGGAAAATCTATGTAGGATTTTAGATTTCTTGGAGAAGAAGCTTTGGAGCTTTAGGGTTTTTGTTTGAAATAGAATTGAAGAAATTGGGAAGAAAGTGCTTAAAATAGGCTCAGATCTTATGTTTGGAGGGATTTGGGGATTGGGAATTGACCAAAATTCCCTCTTTAAACCTCTAAGCGAAACTGGAAAATTCCTTCGAAACTAGGTGGCCACCATGATGCACCAATATTGTGGTGGCTTACTAGAAAATGGACAAGTGGGAATTGGACATTCTCCGCGATGTGCCACCATCACGGTTCCCCTTTGAAATGCCATTTTGGCCACTGGCGTGACGCGCCAATATTTTGTTGGGCTACTGAAAATTGACAATAAGGAAATTGTCCCTCTCAGCAATATCGTAGAGGTCCACTTGAATTGAAATTTATGAAATTTTCTTTCACCGCGATGCAGTGGTGTAGGACATTGTTAACTTAAAAATGCCTTAAATCCTCAACCGAGTATTGGATTTGGGAAAATGAGGTATAGATGGAAAACTTATTCAATTTTTCACACAATGGTAAGTCAAAATCATGAAAATTCCATCTGTATAAATGGTATTCATTTATGAAGCAAATCTTTGACATTCTACGAGAAAAATTAAGTTAGGAAAAAGTATGGGGTACTACAAAATGGCTCCAGTCAAACTTAAAAAGTTGAAAGAATAGTATAAAGATATCCTAGATAAGGGATTCATAAGGTCTAGTATTTCCCCATGTGTTGAACCAGTCCTATTCGTGCGTAAGAAAGATGATTCTCTTAGAATATGTATTCAATACCGTCAATTGGACAAAAACAAAATTAAAAACAAATAAGTACTTCCTAGAATCGATTACGTTTTCTACCAACTTCAGGGTACAGTTAATTTTCTAAGATAAACCTCAGATCTTGCGATCATTATCTTAGAGTCAGAGAATGTGACATTCCAATAATAGATTTTAGAATTCGGTATGGTCACTTCAAGTTTCTAGTCATGTTCTTTGTTCTCATAAATGCACCAGTAGCCTTCATGGACTTGATGAACCGAGTGTTCAAGCAGTACATAGACATGTTTGTCATAGTCTTTATTGATGACATTCTTGTCTACTCCCATAGTGAAAATGATCATGCAGACCACCTAAGAATAGTATTGCGGAATCTTAGCACCCATTAGTTATTCATTAAATTCCTTAAGTGTAAATTTTTGCTATGATAAGTAGCTTTTCTTGGGCATATTATTTTCAATGATGGCATTAGAGTTAATCCTCAACAGACCAAAGTGGTGAGAAACTGTCCTAGACCTATCTCTCCATAAGATATCAGGAGTTTCTTAGGTTTGACTGGCTATTACCAACGCTTTGTTAAAGGGTTTTTGTCTATGGCATCCCCCATGTCCATATTGACTTAGAAAAAAGTTAAGTTTCAGTGGTCAGATTTTTGTGATTAAAGTTTTCAGGAGTTAAAGACTCGACTTACTACAACCCCAGTTTTGATATTGTAAGATGGTTCAGATGGGTTTGTTGTGTACTGTGATGCTTCTAGAGTTGGTTTAGGGTGTATTTTGATGCAAAAGGGTAATGTTTTGGTGTATTCTTCAAGACAGCTTAATCCCTATGAAAAGAATTACCCTACCCATGATCTGGAGCGAGCAACTATTGTGTTTTCCATAAAGATTTGGAGGGACTATGTGTATGGGGTGTATGTTGATGTGTTCATAGGCCAAAAAATCTTGCAGTATATATTTTCACAAAAAAATTTGAATGTGTGTCAGAGTAGATGGTTAGAATTGCTGAAAAATTAAGATATGAGTGTTTTGTATCACCCGGGCAAGGCCAATGTAGGGGTAGATTCTCTAAGTATATTGTCTATGGGTAGTGTTTCTCATTGAGGATGATAAAAAGAAGTTAGTTAGGGAAGTTCATCAACTTACCAGGTTGGGTATTTGTTTTGTTGATTTAGCTAAGGCCTGCATTAAGGTGTAAAATAGTTTGGAATCATCTTTGGTTGTTGAAGTAAAAGAAAAGAAAGATAGTAGTCCTATTCTAGTGAAGCTAAGGAGTCAGTCAGATATCAAAAAGTAGAGGTTTTCTCCCAAGGGGGAATGGTGTGCTGTTTTGCCAGGGTAGGTTATGTGTGTTGTGTGTGGATGAGTTCAGACAGTAGATTCTTACAGAAGCGCATGGGGTGCATTACTCAATTCACCCCAGGGGCCACAAATATGTACTGTAATTTGTGGGAAATATATTGGTGGAGTGGGATAAAGAGAGATATTGCAGAGATGGTAGCTAAGTCCTCCACTTATCAGCAAGTTAAGATTGAACATCAAAAGCCATGTGGGTCTATGTAGGAGTTTAGTATTCCCACTTGGAAGTGGGAGGAAGTGAACATGGATTTTGTGATAGGTTTGCCTCATACTGATCATCAGTATGATTTAATTTGGGTTATTATGGATAGGATGACCAAATTAGCCTATTTCTTACCAGTCCATATTCCTATTCAGCCGAGGTCTATGCCAGGCTCTACATCAGAGTGTTTGTTATGTTGCATGGTGTCCCATTGTTCATTATTTCATATAGAGGTACGCAGTTCACCTCACAATTTTGGAAAGCCTTCCAAAAGGGTCTTGGTACCCAGGTCCACCTCAGTATAGCCTTTCTCCCTCAAAAAGATGGTCAGGTAGAGAGGACCATTCAGACCCTTGAGGATATGTTAAGAGCGTGTGTAGTTGAATTTAAGAGTAGTTGGGTTGACCACTTTTCTTTTATTGTATTTACTTATAATAACAACTATCATGCCCGTATTCAGATTTCTCCATTTGAGGCTCTTTATGGGAGGAGATTTAGATCTCCCATTGGTTATTTGATGTAAGTGAGGGTGTGGTGGAGGGTCCTAACTCTGTGTTTGATGCTTTAGAGAAAGTATAGTTAATCGGGAAGATGCTTAAGACAGCCTAGAGCCGATAGAAATTGTATGAGAATATGAGAATGAAAGATCTTGAATTTTAGATTAGCGACTATGTGTATTTGAAAATCTCTCCCATGACGGGGGTTAAGAGGTTTTTTAAGAAGGGGAAGCTTAATACCCGATATGTTGGCCCTTACAGAATTATAATCCATTTTGGAAAGGTAGCTTATGACCTTAAGTTGTTTGTAGGCTTAGCATTAGTGCACCTAGTATTATATATCTCTTTGTTGAAGAAGTATATTGGTAACCTAGTAGTAGTTGTCCCTTTAGATAGGGTAGACGTTTAGAACATCTTTTCTTATGAAGAAATTCCAGTCGAGATCCTTGATCACTAGATTCATAGATTAAGGAACAAAGAAGTTCCCTTTTTCAAAGTTCTTTTGTGGAATTAGTCCGTTAAGGGAGCCACTTGGGAAGAAGAAGTTATGCGGACCAACTACCCACATCTTTTCTTCGTAAACTCAGATTCAGCTTAAGGTAATAATTTTCTTAGAATATCTCTTTTCTATGCTTAGTTCCAGCAGCATATCATTGTTATGTCAGTCATACATACACAGAACCAGTTCAGTCATGTGTCTTGTTTTAGATTCAATCATGTAATCATGTTATCATCACGTATATTTAGTATGAAACAAAAACTCCTTAGTGTTGTCAGCTTAATTAATCCCATTTGAGGAAGAATGTTCCCAAGAAGGAGATATTGTAATACTCAAAAAATTAATAACAATATTTGGGATATAAGTCAATCTTATGAGAAATAAATTATAGTTTCTTTGTAGTTTTATGAGTGAGTTTGATCTATTAAGGCCTCAAATAACCCTTAGCTATTAGATGAATCAAAATATACCTTACCGATTGAGTTCTCTAGAAGGATTATGATATAGTTAACTTTAAATTAGCATATCTTTCATTTTACTAAGAACTTTTTATCTCATTACCTACCAATAGATATATAATTGAATTATCTTTTCAACAATACCAGTTTCACCTAAATTCGATAATCGAGTGAAAAGTTATAGCATTTTTCGTGTGAGGTAGTGGGCTGTCGCAACTTCACCGCACGATGGTGCAATAACGGTGAAGCCATTATTTCTCAATGGTAAACCTCCAAATTGGATTCATCCCAAGGCAGTAAGTCACCACTATCATCCCGCTCAGTGGTGCTATAGAGGTGAGACAAATACTACTCAATGATAAGCCTGAAAATCAGGATTTTTAATGGCTAGGACCATTTGGTCATTTCCCATAGCTCCAAATCCATCGAAACATGGGATTTATGTCCCAAAAGAGCATTATATGCTCATTTTTTTGGCAAAATACTCAAATTAAAATATTGCTCTTTCAAGAACAAAAATCCTAGCCTCCACAATTCAAGAACAAATCTCAAGAATTCACCATCAACTCTCACGAATTCATCAACCTAGGTATATTAAACGTCCATCCATGGGCTCCTTTCACCCATGGAGTCGAAGTATAAAATTTTAAATTCAAAGTTGTGATCATTACAAATTATTGTGATTTTAAATGGTGATTTTAACCATGAACTCCCATGAATTTTAATTCTACGCTATGTTTACGTGAAATTGTAGTTGTTATCAAACCCCACATGTTTTAATGTTGTTATTCACTGATTTAAATCATAATTCATATTGTTGAGGTTGAATTCATTCTATTACTACAAGATTTCAGCTATTCCCATGCTTAGCTGGAATTATGCATATCAAGTGTTTGACGAAATGCCAACTAGAATGGATTTTGAATAAATGTTTCTATGTTTGTCCCAAAAGTTTAGTACTATTTTAATATTATTACTATCAAGTCCTTGGGTTATGAATACCCATTAAAATAGTTGTTTACTTAGTCTCAGTATTATCTGAATATGTTTTGAGCATTATAAGTTCAATCAGTTATCATATTCAGTTAAGCTTAGGACAGTTCAGTGTTCCGAATCAGTTTAGTAGGGACTAGAATTTAGGACCGAGCAAGGGCAGGGATGGCGGCCTCCTCGTCAGATAGGTAGAGTTGTTAGTATCAGTCCCTATACTCTAGGACTACGTAGGTATCATATGATATGAAGAGTCACCCCTTAGTTTAGGCTTGACTATCTCTCAGGGGTCACCCGTCAGTTTAGGCTTAACACCCTTAGTCCTTTGAGATAGTATATAAGTGGGTCCACACAGCTAGTGTTAGTACCCGTGGCACGATACTAGCACCCTTCAAACATGGGTCACAGGTTGGACCCCAATTTGCTTATTGGGGCATATCATTTAGATAATAGCTCCCACAGTCTCAGTCCAGTAATCAACTCAGTAATTTAGTTTTATTTTTGCTTCACCATAGCATACAGATATAAGTTATTTACTTATCAGTATTTAGTATTTGTAATACCCCAATTTTGCACCTCGGATGCCACACGGTGCTTACGACCTCAAAGGATTACAAGCTAACCCGTGACTAGTACTTGATGTGAGCACTGAATAATAATACTAAAATAATATAGAAGTATAACTGAAAGGTCATAAGGTTCTCAAAAATACTGATATGAGTACTAAAATACTTATATAAATACTTAAAACAAAATTGAATACTATTTAAGAAAATCTAGTTTGAAAGCCTTTAACTGTCTGAGCATAGAGTTGATGAGACAAGCCCTAAAATAACTCCAAATACTGAACATGTTAAACTAGTGAAATAAAATAAACTTTGTCCTAGAACTATGAGGACTCTCCACTATTTCTTCTATTGATGGTATGAACTGCTAAGTATGGTCAGGATCCTATGCGTCTGAACCTATGATATAAGATATCATAGTTGAAAGAAAAAAGTATGTGTCAGTACTTTGAATGTGCTAGTATGCTAAGTGAGGATATGCATGGGTTCATATGCATGAATAATAACTAACTGAGTAATAAGAATATAACTGAGTAAGAGTAAAGGACTAACTGAATATATTGTAACTACTGAATATGCAATGCTACATATATACAACTATACTATTTTCTAAGATTACACTAAAGCTGAGTATTTAGTTTTGATAATTGAGTAACTAACATCTGACATTACTGATAATTGAATTACTGATAATTGGGTGACTTTGTCTGATAGTCTTGATCCTGTAGAATTAAATTGAGTTCAGTATGGGATGGGTGACTGTGTCTAATAGTCCTGATTCTGAAAATTGATCTGAGGTTTTTAATTAAGTCTGAAATAGAAACTGTAACTATTGGAGTATTCATCTAACTGACATACCCCAATTATAGACTAAGTTGGGGTCCAACCTGTGACCCCAGTTGGAAGAGTGTTAGCACCTTTCCAAGGGATACTAACAATGGCCATGAGTTAACTTTCTCTGGCAGAAAGCTCTTTCGTCAACCCTCGCTGGCAGGAAAACTCGTACAAGATATATCAAACCTAGTCTAGCAGGAAGATATTTCAACCTATGCTGGCTACGTAGTTCTGTAACTCAAGGATTGCTACTAAGGGTCAAACCCTCTCTAGCAGGAATGCCCCCATCATTGGGTTCGCTCGATGCTGAATCTTACTCCCAACTGAATATACCCTGAACTAATTTCTAACTATACTGGTCTTGATAGAACTAACACTAATCATATTGACTGACTGAACTAGACTGAGTTCACTAAGTTTTACTAGCAAACTGAGTTCTACTATTCATGAAATCACTGAAACTATTTTGTAGCTACTGTATTTCTAGGTAAATAGTTATATTTTGGGTAGTAAAATACTTTCAGGACTCGATAGCATCAATAAGAATGAGAAATCACCATTTTTTAAAACATAACGATAATCAATTGTCTACAATACATTCACTATGACATTTTGACAAATGTGTAGACTTGTACGTGAATGGAAAGACATGCGAACATATCATAATCTCACTATTCCAATCACATGGACATTTCATCAAATAGTTACAAGGCATAGATTTGACATGGGAGTAATTTTAAACATGTTGTTCTAGCATGAATTTATCATTAAGATCACCAATGGATCACAATGACGAATTTATTCACTTTGGCTTTTTGACAAGCATATAGGAGGCATAACTTTATAATTGGGCATGAACATCATGCTAATACATCATGACTACACTAATAAATTCGTAATTCAAAGGTTTCAACATGGGGCTTACAACAATTACATACATGGAATCTTATACTTGTGAAAACTATAATTAAATATTGGGTTGAAAACCCATACAAAAACATGAACATGAAACAACCCAATTGGTACATGTAATTCATGAAACTATTAACTTATGATTTTAAAAAGGATTCTTGAACTCTAAGGGTGGAAGGAAACCCTTGGATGAACACTTAATCTACCTTGCTTGTTAATTTTCTGGAGATTAGGGTGAGTTCTTGAGGCTTGATTCTTGAACTTGATGAAGCTAGGATTGTTCTTGAGAGGATTTTATAAAAAGGTGAATACCCTGGATTTTTTTAAGTCAAATGTAGTCTTCATAAGAGTTAGGGATGACTTCATAATGATTAATATTTAAATCAGAAAGAATATCCATAATTTTGATTTTTAGCATGTACGAAATTGAATTATCTTTCTAACAATACCAATTTTATCAAAATCCGGTATCGGAGTAAAATATTATGGACATTTTATCGACAACTGTCAGAACCGCCCAGGTGCGACGGGCAGGTTGATGGACCGTCGATCTAGATATGGACCATCGCCTATACCATTGTAGCTGAGGCAGCAAGTCAATCTGCTGACTAAGGTGTCATGCACAGGTTGACAGACTGTCGAACTTGCGATTGACCGTCGCCCAATCCATCGTTGTTAAGGTAGTGAGTCCCTATTCTGGTCCACGTATGATGGTCAGAACGATGGATCGTTAAACCTCCATGGTGGATCCCATTCATCAAATTCTAAGCCATTTTTAAAAGGATATTTTTGTTTTTTTCACTAATTTTAACACCTATTTATATCAGACCAAGGCTCATATGTTCATTATCCATATATAATATCAAATTAGGCTTTTCTCTCAAAGATAATCCCCAGGAACAAGATCCAAATCATTCTTCAAGAAACTAAGAGATTTCTAGTTCTTTAAGTCCAAGAACTTCAAGAAACTCACAACCTATGTACCTCATATGTTGATTCATGTGTCCCTTTTGCCCATGAAGCTCAAGAATCTCTTTTCAAAATCCAAGATTTGTATATTTATGAATGTTCTTGATTTAAATTGAAATGAAATTCATGTTCATGATGTTGTGGGGTTTTGATTCATGTTTAAAATTACATATTCAAATGATTGACCCTAGGATGTAGTTATTTGCATAATAATCATTATAAACCCTTAAATTTAGACGTTAATTGGTGTATGCATGATTATTAGATGTGCTAATGATTGTATAACCAAAGCAGTCTCCCCAAGTATTCGATTAAATCCCTATGTGAAGGAAACGTCCCATACTAGTATGATAATATGAAATCCCTATTTATGTACAAGTTTATGCATGTTCAGTGTTTGATGAAATTTCTTGGTCAATTAATCATGGATATATGTGTATCCATTGTGGTCCTTTAAGATTTGTTCTTCATAAAATCTCCAACTTATTATATTATGGACTGTTAATGCTGGTCATGTATTCAAGAAAGTCATGCTTTGTCAGTTTCTTCCCATCGAGTCCTAGGGGTAGTTGTACCTGAAAATTTAGTTGTGTGCCTAGAATCAGTGTAATGTTTTCAAGATAATCTCAGTAAAGCCATGATCCATAAAATTTAGTCAATCACATGACTCAGGAAAACTCAGTAATCTGAGTAGTATTCTGTCAGTCAACAAAACTAAGTTAACTCAGTCCAGTTTAGTTCAGTTAATCATGTTCAGTGTCTATTCTTATGAGAGTAGAAATTAGCACCGAGTGAACCAAGGGATGGGAATCCACCTTTTATATAAGGGTGTAATTCTTAGAAGATATCCTTTCATCCAAGAACTACGTACCCAACGTAGGTTCAGACATCATAGCCTGTTATATGATGGTAGATGAGGTGGCTTAACCTGTTATATGAGGGTTCCCACCATTCTCAGTAGAGTTACCTATTATATGAGGGTTACTCACAGATTATCCTTATCAATGGGTGGTAGTGACACCCTTCTAATTGGGATTACAGATTGGACCCCAACTTAACTATATTTCATTATTTGGGGCATATCAGTTCGATCACTGCTTCCCATATTTTCATTAATTAAATCAAGACTGTCAAATATAGTCATTCAATCTAATTAATAAAACTCATATAGTTCTACAAAAATTAGGACTGTCAAATACTGTCAGCTCAGAACAGCATGGAACTCAGCTATTTCCATTAGAACCTAGAATATCAAATATATTTTCTTCATATTAGTTATTTTAGTTATACAGTTATCAATATCTCATGTTATTAGTATGTAGGCTCAGTAATCATGTTATCGTTGAACTCAGTTAAAGTTATTATGTATTCATACATACATTCTCACGTTCATATTATCCAGTTAGTTAGTATAGTTCATGCATATGAACCCTTCATATTCATCCTACCTCACAAGCATACCAGTACATTAAAATGTACTGACGAATTTATGCTATGGTGTTTTATACCATAGGTTCAGAAGCATGAGCTCCAGAGCATAAGTTAAATTCTAGTCTCAGAAGTCAAAGTTAGTAGTGAGTCCTCATCCTTAGAGGACATGACCATTACTTTATCATCTCATTAGTTAATTTATTTTAGTAGTTGGAGTTAGTTGGGGAAATTCCCCATCAACTCCTTATTCCACAATTTAGAGGCTCTCGGACTAGCATGTTCAGATAGTTATTTCAGTTATTTTCGATATTGATATACCATATCTTCAGATGTTATATTTTATCAGATCTTTAAACCTTATAGTCTATGAACCTTTATTTCTGTATTTATATAGTGTATAAGTACAAATATCAGTCATGGGTTAGCTTATGGTCTTTTAGGGTCATAATCTTCGAGTGTTGTTTTAGGTACCAGACTCTGAGTGTTATAAAAGGATGAGAAATTTTGCTATTTGGGGCTTTAATCCCCTTTTATGGACCAATTGGTTGAAAGAAAAATGACCCCTCTGACCATAAAGATACTGAACATAACTAGAGAAAAATACATAAGCCGGATGAGACAGGGAATCGCAGGCTCTGCATCGCCTCTCTAGGCAAGGCATCGTGGGCGCTGGAACACTGATCTAGGTAGGTTACCTCAGCCTTATCGCCTGGAGCCACTATTTATGAATTCCAAGCACACCCTTATGCTTGTTTGGAAATTCAAAAACTCACTCAGGATGTACTATTGACTTCATCGACCATGAATCAACTTAAAAACTAGTTTCCGGAGTTTGTAAAGGTCGTAAATAAATTTGTCAAAGTTTGAGGGCTTTAGAAAAGACTAAGTCCTAACACTTCGCTAAAATTTTCTAAGTTTTGGAACTCTTTGGGAATGATTTAAAGGACTTAAATGATTAGGATTCTGAGGGGTCTTACAATATCTCAATTTACATATTATATTCAGAACATGTTTTGTTCTTGGTCATGCATCCATCAGTATGTACATATTTCACGTATTCTCATCATTTAAAAATTTCATTCATTCTATTTTGTACCTCATGATGTTCAATCAGTTAATTATTACTTTTACACATGAAACCATGCATGTCAGTCTACCTCATTTAGCATACTAGTAAATTCAAAGTACTAATCATATATTCTTTTCTTGCGCTATGATGTATCATATCATAGGTGCAGACGCTTAGTTCTTTGATCATGCATAAATACATACCATATTGTAAACTGTAATAGTAGTGATTGCTCATACTTTAAGGAAAATGGTTTATTTCTCTTAGTTTACCTTATTAGTTTAGTATCTTTTAGTCAATCGAAGGTAGTTGGGGGATTGCCCCATCAACTCCACAGTCAGTCAGTAGAGGCTTTTCAGACTAGTACAGACAGTTAATTAGGTTTCAAATTTTAGTTGTCATTATCAATATTATTATTTTTGTCTTACAAACCCTATGGCATTCCTCAATTTATTTTCACATATAATCTTACGATATCAGTGTTACACAGTGCTCACAGCAAGTACCAGCTCATGGGTTAGCTTGTGGTCACTTATGATCATAACAATCATGTGATGCTCAGGGTGTATACTTAGGGCGTTATAAGGATGATGCCTAATCCATTCTTATTTCAGTAGTTGCACTTTAGTTATTCCAATATCTTCTCATGCCTTATGTGTCGGTTCCATGATTATAGTTCTTGTTCATTTATGTAATAGAGAATCATGTACACTATCCCAATTCCTAGTATAAGGAGTTCCAGTTCATTCAGTAGTCGGAATCATATTCCATAAGTTGTGAACTAAAAATTTAGGTCATGCAGCTCATGACTTATGTACTCATGCTCTATAGTACGTTCAGTTTCAATACTCATGCAACACTCTTAATGATCAGTGAACTTCTAATTTATATCATGTACATGCTCAGATTTGATCTCTTTAATGAATCCATGTCGTGAACACTCCATTCCTTAGGCCTCGGTAAAGTGTCAAGTTATGCTTAGCATCCCTTCATGTTTCAAGCCCTGATATCCCGACCTGTGACCTTTCTTTAGATCAAGATAGTGATGATGAAAAATTATGTAGATGGTAGAGAGTAAATATGTTATGTTGCGAAAGATGGTTATATGCTTGTTTTATGTAAGTCTATAAATGAAGAAATATTGAGGTGAAGCTTTTTGTGTATGACTTAATTAGTTGAGAATATTTTATGCATCTGTTCTTCAGAATAGTGCACAGAAGTTTTTATAGATAGAGGTATTAGAGAGTAGGAGAAAGATTCATTTGAGGTGTTTATTTAGAAGTGCATATGTAGTTATGAAGATAGGCTTAAATTTCATGTTTGTATATTTCAGGCTAGGTATGTTGTGCACTAATGATTTCCTAGTAAGAGGTTAAATTTAGTTGTTAAAGTAATAAGATGAATTATCCTAGAGTTGAGAAGTTATGACAATGTTTGGGGTACTAAATTCATGGTTTAGAATAGTATTATGGTTTTATGTATAGTACCTTGTGATTTTGAGTTAGGCTTGACCATGATGAGAGAATTTAGTTCAGTTTAGACTTTAGTAGATGGATTTATCAATGCCATATGAGAATTATAAGTTGAATCAATTGAATATTAACATAGTATTTAAGGGGTATAGTATAGTTGAGGGAGTATTTTAGAAGTGTTGGTAAGCTTAAAAGTAAGAGGTTGCATTGTTTAAGGCCTAGTAATTCTATTCTAGATTATGATTTATAGGTCTATGTTTCATGCTATAGAGCTGCAGCAATGTTGTAGTTTCTTATTCAGATGTCTTTTCAGAACACGACCAGAGTTCTTTGACCCTAATATCATTAGAACTTCCTAGAAGAGTGTTTACGAAATACCCCATTTGCGGTGTGAGCATTCAGTATGATCCAGTGCATAAAGCCTGCAATCCATTTTAGCAATCAATCAGACAAGCTCCTACAAATTTCCAACTTTCCATCTAGTCGTAGTACCTAAATTTTTGTGTGTATGACCATTCTATAGGGTAAAATATTTGTATTTGTGCAAATTATGAATCCAGCTCAGTCCAGGCATCAGGTAACAATCTTATATTAAGATATTTAGTCATGATTCAGTTCATAAGTATTCAGTGAATTATCTTAGTTCTCCAAGTATTCTAGCTCAGATAGTGTAATACCCATTGCATGATCTTAGCCTCATTGTTTCATGATTTATGCCTGCATAATTTATGACTTTGCAGTTCAACACGAATAATTACATCATGAACACTTCAAGTGAATTCTAAACTCTCAGCATTAATCAGCTCCTTATAGTAAGTAAAGGCAAGGCAACTCAAAAATTAGTTTCATGATAGAGTTTTAATGTTTTATACTTAGACCTGTATGTCCCCAGATGTGAATTTTTAGTATATGATCTCAGTTACCTTAGTCCAGAACTCTCAGTTCAATCAGTCGATTCATATGATTTAGATTCAGACAGGCAGTTTTGTTTCAGTTGTGCATGCCAACATATAGTTTAGTTTCTCAGTATCCTCAGTTTAACCAGTCCCATTCGTGGATGAATTTTCCCAAAGGGGAGATATTGTAATACCCCGTACTTTTCTTAGTCCTATTTAGCTTTTGGAATGTCAATGGTTAGCTTTGAAAATGAATAACTCTTGATACAAGTAGAATTTTCAAGCTCTAGACATACCAATGTATAGATAATTGGCTAAACTTTCCAACAATAACAATTTCTCCTTAATCCGATACTTGGTTGGAAAGTTATGATATTTTTAGTAAAACAGTATGGCATTTCGACAAGCACCCCGCTGCGGTGAAGGATGAAATCGCAATTGCTCGATTCCAGTGAGGCACCATAATTAGTGGTGCGTCACAGTAGGGCCAAAAATTTAGATTTTTAGTTTTCGAAGTTGATTTTAAAAGGGTAGTTTAGTCTATTCACAATCCCCCAATTCATGAATAACACTAAATTAATCCTATTCCAACCAGTATATGCTCACTTTTCATCAACTTTCTCTCAAAAAAACCCTAGAATATAAAAACTTAATTCCCAAGAAATCCAAAATTACACCATTCTTTCTCCAAGGAAACTCAAAATTAAGGATTCCCAATTCAAGATCTCCAAGAGCACAAATAGGGATTCAACATTCCAGTTTCTTTGTCTGATCATCAATTAAGGTATGTGGAATTTTTCAACAAGAATAATCCATTTATCCTTGTGCCCAAAATTTATTTAAAGTTGATTTTGTATGAAATTACATGAGTTTCAAATTAGGGTTCATACCCAATATTGCTATTTGCAAGATTATGAAATTTAAAGTAATTTAGATGATGAATATGCATGTTTATTTTTGTATTTTCATACGTATTGGAGTAATTTCTAGATTTAGACTTGAATTATAAATATTTTCATTCCTTAGCATTAGTTTGATGATGACTTCACAAAAATTTGATGACTAGGTTATAATCCCTATATTGCATGTTGTTATTTTAAACAAAGATTTGATCTTTTTATCACAAATTAGATATGGAGTCCACTTTACAGATTTAACTATAGTTTAAAGTAAATAAATTTACAAGAGATTTTCATTATAAACCCTTATCTTAGTTTTTAAAAGTGGATTTCCAAAAGAATGAGCATATAAATTAAAGGGATTAGTATTTAGCATCAAGTTGGGTATGTTTACATGCCCCAGAACTACGAGCCAATGTAGGTATAGATTATTAGATTATTCTCATTTCTATGTGGATAACAGCTACAAATGTGATCATTTAAATTAAGTTATACTCCCTGGTAGGAGTATAACACCTCTCAATGTGAGGTTTTCCCATAATCGAAATAGACATTGGACTCCATAATAACTCACATCGTTTATATCGGTTAGAAGAACCTCCCTACAGAAAAGAGTAACCCTAATAGTAAAGATTTTCAAAATAATTTTTAAAAGTATTTCCCTACAGCCTAAAGTTTACATACTACAGATTTTAATATAGAAAAGAATAACAGAAAAGCTTTTAGAAAATAAGTGTGAAGGCTCACAACTTTATTCAGATTTTGCTTTTTAAAAGACATTAGCTACAGATTTCAGCTTTCCAATTTTAGATATAAAAGTGAGTCCTTTCTACATTTAGAGATTATGATTACCGACATTATTCAAGTAGAACTTTTAGAACTAAGTGTCATTACTCACTAGATATATACAACATGCTTTACTACTCATGATTACGATTCTCAGTTTTCAGTTATTCAAGCTTATGTGTGTCGTCTACACTTAGCATGCAATTTTTGCAAATTTATAAAAATATTGAGATATTGATTTACTTATGCATTCACCCCTACATGCTTAGTAAATTCTGAAAGTACTGAGCCATATATATGTCTATGTTCTATATTGTTTAATGATATAGGTAACAATTCAGTTGTAGTCCATATATCACGATCAGACAGTTGCAGATTCCAGCCAGCAGATGATGAGTCCTCCAACTTCAGCACTTAGGTTAGATGTTATTTATGTACTTTACTTCCTTACTCATATGTATTTATTAGAGGTAGTTGGAGTCCCATCCCAGATATCCTTAGTTAGTATAGTAGAGGCTTCACAGATGTCAATCAGAGTCAGTCATGTAATTTCTATTCTGCTCTCCAGTTCTATCAGAATGTTAAATTGTACCAGTATTGTATTTTTCTCAAATGTCCTCATGATTGCATTTTTAAACAGTAGCCTCAGTCATTTTATATAGATTTAGATTAGTTACTTAATAGTATGCCAGTACAAGGGTTAGCTTTGGACCACTTGTGGTCTTAGGCACCGTGTGATTGCTAGGGGGTAGTCTTGAGTCGTTACAGTTTTGTTTATTAGTTACTCAGTTATTAAGTTTTAAAGATTATTTCAGCACTTGCTTTCTTGGTCTACATTCGTGTTACATATTCAAGCAATCAAGCTCTGTATCCATATGTATTACAGTTAGTCCTTATATTATGTACCAGTACATTCAAAGTACTGACCATATACTCTTTTTTGCACTATATTGATTTCAAAATATAGGTTTTGATGTCCAGTTCCCTAATCGTACTTAGATTGTTCGTGCGCCCCTCAACAATAATTTTGGTGAATCCTCATCCTTAGAGGACAAGTTATCTATAGTTACTTTCATTATTTCTTCTATGTTAGTTAGGCGAAGTTAGTTGGGGGATTGTCCAATAAAATCCTCATGTTTTAGAGGCTTTCAGATAGTCAGACTTGTTTTTAGTTTTTATTAGATATTAGACATGATGAATGTTATATCTTATTTGAGTTTTCATTAGTTTAGGTTATGAATATGATCTTATATTACTATCATATTTAGTTCTCACAATAGATACCAAATTATAGGTTAGCTTAGGGGAACTTGTGGCCTTAAGCACTGTATTACGACTAGGTGGTAGCCTCGGGTAGTGACAAAATTTGTATTAGAGCCCAAGGTTTAAAGTGTCCTAGGGTATCTAAAATTTGTGTTAAGTAGAGTCTTATGTATGGATGTGAAGCACACCATACTTATGGGTAAGTGGGAATGAGGCATTTTAGAAAATTTTCCCTTCTTTCAGTATTCATGTTGTATGATGGGGCACGAGCTCCATTTAAACTTCTCTTTCTAATTCATTCTCTACTATTTACAAAATATGCCTCCTAGATGTGATAATGGAAGGAGAAATAGTAACCAGCCTACCCCACCTACTCTCAGAGACCCTTTTAATGAGTATGTCTCTCATATTAAATTATGGGTTACTTTCACTATATTATCCTAATCTATAGCCACTCAAAATAATTAGCAAGTTGTTGCTCCATCCAAACCCTTATTTAATACCATAGCTACTAGGATTTGAGTCTTTACTCAAATAAATCCTCTAGTTTTCTATGGAACCAAGTCTGAGAAGGATCCATGGGAGTTTCTTAATTTTGAGTACAAGGCGACCGATATCATAGGTGTCACTTCCAGTGAAAGTGCTGACTTAGTTTCTTACAGTTGCAAGGGGTAACTTATATTTCAGTTAAGCAAGAAAAGAAGGACAGAGGTGCTGATGTACGACATGTAGAATAGGGTAAATTTACTACTACTTTTCTAGAAAGGTTCTATCTACTTGAGTTAAGAGATGCCAAGGTGCAAGATCTTATAAATCTAAAGTAGGGTAACATGACAGTGAAGGAGTACTCACATTAGTTTAGCTAGTTTGGGGAGGTATACTACAAATATAGTGGATGATCCCTGGTCCCGAATGTGTAATTTTATGTTAGAAGTTTTTTAAGAGATAGTCAAAGAGTTCAGAACAACAATTTTTGTTAAGAATATAGAACTCTCCAGGATGATGGTTCATGCGGAGCAGATTGAGGAAGAATAGCTCAAAGAAAAAGAAAAAGGCAATAAAAGGGCAAGGATTGGTAGTTTCAACTTGTCTCATCATAAGTCAGATGGATGAATCATTTCAAGATCTATAAGAAATTTTCAACACCATCCTAATCTCCTGCAAGTGCTCCTATGCTTATGTTCAGGCGGGAGAGTTGAGATAGAGCACCAGGCTCTATATCTCAAGGTAGTGTTAATACAAGCTAAACCAACCTAGTGTGCAGGGGATGTGGTAAGAACCATAAGGGTGATATCACGGCCGACAGTGCTGCCTATTTTAGGATTTGTAAGTCAGGTCATAAAATCAAGAAGGGTCCAGTGGCTGGACAAAAGGGGAAAGATTTTCACCAAGTAGGTTAGTCTAATTTCTCTTTAGCTCTAGCAAGTCGCCCGACTCAGTAGGGTCACCTCCAGTGCCCCCAGTATGCAGCGTCAGAATTGACTCTATGATCTCCATCTCGATAGGATTAGAAAAGTTATCCTGATGTGGTTACTGGTATGTTGCAAGTCTTCCACCTTCATCTGTATGCAATATTACACCTCAAAGATTCACTTTTCTTTGTGACTCCCTATTTAACTGCAAATTTTGGAATCAGTCCCGACATAGTAGCAGAACCCTTCTTAATATCTACTGTATTATGTAGTTCTATTATAGCCAGGCAAGTATACAGAAATTATCCAGTTACAATGTCCCAAAATATTTCTTTAGTATGTCTTATGGAGTTATGGATGACTGATTTTAATTTCATTCTCGACATGAATTGGCTTTATTCTTATTATGCTTTAGTTTTTCATAGAAATAGAACTATCAAGTTCTGGCTTCCTGATGAGCCAGTCCTTAAATAGAGGGTAGTACCTCAGATCTTGTAGGTCTATTTGTCTCCTACATTAAGGAGAGGAAAATGATTTTTAAGGGTTTTATTTACCAACTTGTCTAAGACAAGGACTCAAGTTTCAAAACCCCAAGTCTTGAGTCAGTACCAGTAGTAAATGAGTTTCCAGACGTGTTTCCTCAAGATCTTCCTAGTGTTCCTCCTATGACAAAAATCAATTTTAGAATAGATGTCCTTCTATATAAATATCCTATTTAAATTCCACCTTAATGGCTCCTATTGAGATTAAGGAATTGAATGAACAGTCAAAAGATCTCTTAGATAAGGGTTTCATCAGGCCTAGTATCTCTCTAATGGGAACTCTAGTTCTCTTCATGCACAAGAAAGATGGTTCTCTCAAAGTGTGCATCGACTACCGTTTGCTAAATAAAGTCACAATCAAGAATAGGTATCCACTCCGTAGGATTGATGACTTATTTGACCAACTTTAGAGAGAACATTTTTTCTACAATATAGACCTCATATATGGCTATTATCAGCATAGAGTCAAAGAATGTGAAATTTCAAAGACAATTTTCAAGACTCAGTATGGTCACTTCAACTTGTAGTTATGTCTTTTGGACTAACAAATGCTCTTGTAGATTTCATTACCTCGATTAAAAGAGTGTTCAAGCAATACTTGGACATGTTTATCATAGTTATTATAGATGACATTCTCATTTATTCTTATAGTGAAGGTGATCATGCAAATCACCTGAGGATTATTTGGCAGACCCTTAAGGATCATCAATTATTCGCTAAGTTTAGTTGGTGAAAATTTTTGTTAAGATCAGTAACTTTGATCGATAACATTAGTTCTGGTGATGGTATTCAAGTTGATCCCTAAAAGACCCAAGCATTAAAAAAAATTGGACCAGACTCATCTCTCCATTAGTTTTTATATATTGAAGACTCAACAACTTTTTCTCTAGTATTGACTCTACTAGAGGGTTCAGATTGGTTTTTAGTAAATTATGATGCTTCTAGTGTTGTTCTTGGTTGGGTATTAATCCAGTGAGGTCAGGTCATCGCATATGACTCCAGGCAGCTTAAACCCCATCAAAAGAATTACCAGACTTATGATCTTAAATTAGCAATAGTTTTTTTGCCTTGATGATTTAGAGACAATACCTTTATGGTTTCTATGTGGATATGTTTACTGATCACAAGATTTTAAAGTATGTATTCATGCAAATATACCTATATCTTTATTAGATAAGGTGGGTCGACTAATTATAAGATTATGATATAAATATGTGTATGACCTTGGTAAGGCCAATGTTGTGGTTGGCGGACTTAGTAGGTTGCCTATGGGAAGTATTTCTTATGTTGACGATGTTAAGAAGTAGTTAGTTCATGAGGTTCATCATCTTGATAGATTGGGTGTTTAGTTGGTTAATTCGGTCCATGGTAGTACATAGGTTTAGAATAGTTTGGAGTATTTTTTGGTTTCTAAGGTAATGGAAAAGTAAGACAGAGATCCTACTTTGGCTAAGTTAAAGGAGATAGTTTTGGATCAAAAAGTTGAGGTTTTCAATCAAGGAGAAGATTGTATGCTTCATTGTCAGGGCAGGTTATGTGTTTTAAATATGGATGGTTTGAGGCAGCTAATGTTAGCAGAAGATAATGGTTCGCGATATTCTATTCACGCAAGAGCTACTAAGATGTACTGTAGTTTTTAAATAGTCTTTTAGTGGAATAGTATGAGAAGGATATTCTAAAATTTGTGGATAAGTGTCCAAATTGTCAACAGGCTATGATTGAGCACCATAGACCCAGTGGTACACTTTAGGAGTTCAGCAGTACCACTTGGAAATAGGAAGTGGTGAATATGGTTTTTTTTATGTTTTAACCATATGCATTGTCAGTATGATTTGATTAGGGTCATTTTTGATTAGATGACCATGTCAGCCTATTTCTTACTAGTTCATATTTCATATTTAGCTGAAATTAAGCTAGACTCTACCTTAGTGAGTTGGTAAAGTTGCAAGGGGTTCCTTTGATCATCATTTCAATAGAGGCACTTAGTTTACCTCTTATTTTGGAAGGCCTTTCAGAAGGTTCTTGGTACCCAATTTTATCTCAGTATATCATTTTACCCATAGATGGATGGTCAGGAAGAGAGGACCATTCATCCCATAGAAGATATGTTGAGAGCTTATGTTATTAACTTTAAGGGTAGTTTGGGATGATCACTTACTATTGATTAAGTTTACCTATAATAACAACTATTACTCTCATATCCAGATGGCTCTATTTAAGGCTCTCTATAATAAGAAGTATAGATATCCTAATGGTTGGTTTGATATTAGTGAGGCTACTTTGATAGGGCCAGATTTTATTTATGAGGTGATGGAGAAAGTTCAGTTGATTTGAGAAAGGTTGAAGACAACCAAAAGTCATCAAAATCCTAAGCAGATATGAAGAGAAGGGAGCATGAATTTGATGTTGGAGATATTATGTATCTAAAAATTCCTGCCATAAAAGGGGTGAAGAGTTGTGGTAAGAAGGGGAAGCTCAGTCCTTGCTATGTCGGTCTGAACAGGATTTTAAGGTATTTTGGAGAGGTAAATAGCGAGTTAGCACTGTCTGCAGAGCTAGCATCAGTGAATCGCATGTTTCACTTCTCTTTTCTAAAGAAATACATTAGTGAGCCAGCTTCAGAAGTTCCTTGGGAAAGTATGGTTGTGGAAGGTAGCCTTTCCTATAAAGAATTCCCAGTTGAGATCCTTGACCATCAGATTTGTAGGTTAAGGAATAAAAAGGTTACCTTACATAAGGTTCTATGGAGGAGTCAGTCCATTAAAGGATTACATCCAAGCTTTTACTTTAGGTATGTGGGATATTCATCAGTGGGTCCTTTCCTCCGATTGAGTCATAAGAATTCCCTATTATTATAAGTATAAACCTTTTTTCCTTAATTGGTGAAATTTTATGTAGATTTTGAATTCCATAAATTTCCCCTCAATTGTCTTGATTCTAAACCATGAAAATACATTCCCTTATTATAGTGGTGTTACCATATGTTTGATAATACAAATGCCCACTTTATGAATTGTTATTGAAACATGGGGTGTTTTTCATGAGTTTTCCATAACATAAATTGTTCAATAATTGTCAAGAGTATTTTGCAACAATAGTATCATTGGTTTATAAGCACCCAATTCTTTGATAGTCATATGTGTTTTAGATTTTCAAGTTACAAGTCATTCATACCATGTTTGTACCATGAAATTTACAACATTTTCATAATAAGCACCACCAATATTGTATCTTGCTAAATACATCAGTTAACATGTTCATGTTTACTTTAGATTATGTATGCACTATTATTTTTACAATACCATATTTGAGCAAATAAGTTATCAGTGCATGTACTAGTTTATGCTTCTGTATCTGTTCAGTTAGAGTAGAACATAACATTAAGTAAATTTAAGGATAAATTCTTTATTTCTAACTTAGGGTGAAACCCTTAATAGCAGTCCTTATGTTCCATAACTACATAGCCATTGTAGGTTACAAGAGGTATTCCTTCCAGCAGAAGGTTTATATTCTCTTAGGGGAACCTGCCTGTTTAGGGTGATACCCTAGTACTTTGAGACATTAGATTAGTAGATCTACATAGCCAATGTCAGTGCCCACGACAAGGTATTAACTCCCTTCCAACTGGGGTTACAGGTTAGAACCTGAGTATCTCAGATTGGGGAATGTCAATTAAATATTTGATCCTACAGTCTAAGTTCAGTATCTGAATAATATCTAATACAGGTTTGCATGACCAAGAGTTTTGTTTATCAGTTATTCAGTTTTACAAATTATTTCAACACATGCTTTCATAGTCTGCATTCATTTTACATATTCATGCATTTAAGCTCTGTATCCATATACATTTCAGATAGTCCCTATATCATATACCAATAAATTCAAAGTACTGGCAACATACTCTCTTTTGTGCTATATTGATTTCATAATATAGGTTTGGACGCCTAGTTCCGCGAGCGTATGTAGATAGTTTGTGTTCCACTTAGTAGTAGTTATGGTGAGTCCTCATCCTTTCTAGATAAGTTATACAAAGTTACTTTTTGTATTTATTCTACTTCAATCAAATAAAGTTAGTTGTGGGCTTGTCACATCAACTCTTCATGTTTTTGAGGCTCTCATATAGTTAGACTTTTTCTTTTGTTTTTATCAGACATTAGACATGATGAATATTATACCTTATTAGAGTTTTCATCAGTTTAACTTCTGCATATGATATTTTACTATTATCTTATTCATTGCTTACGAAAGATACCATATCATGGGTTAGGTTGGGGGCGCTTATGGCCTTAAACACCGTGCTACGACTAGGGGAAGCCTCAGGTCATTACATATGGATTTCTTAGATATAAGCTCGCATGGATATCATTGCAGACAACTTTAGTAAGCTTTATAGAATTTAGGTTATAGATTTGTTGGTTTAGAGGCTTCTAGTGGTCAGAGATTACGCGATGCAAGCTGAGGGTCTCATTCTAGTTCATTAGATTATTTGGGACATTTTGGTTCTTTGATGCCCTCTTAGATAATTCTTCTAGTAGAGGATATTTTGTGTGTAATGAGCATGGTCACTTACCAAGGGATTGTCCCTGACATGCAATTAGTTATTCCTAAAAGAGATCTCATCTTCAGATTTATCCAACTATAATTTTATTAGTTGTAGGTGGTACAATCAATAGGAATGGTTTTGAAGCTGTGTAGATGATGCTTAGGGAGCTCATGGTAATGGTTTAGGAGTCATCTAATTTGGTAGTAAATATGGATAGTGCTATGTATTTTCTAGGAGAGCCTATGTAATGGGCTCTGATATATATTACAAGTATCATCCCTGTTTTCCATCATCCCAGTACATTACTATTTAATTTTTTATCTATATTCTCTTTTGTGTCTGTATATTTTGCTACTGGAATTAAAGCTATATATAAGTCCCTTGATATGCCTATTTATGGATCATCACCTGTAGGCAAATTTTTTTATCGTAGATCAGGTTTACCGATCTTTTGTTATTACCTTTTTTAGGCATGAGACTTGGGGGGACTTAATTATCCTATATATGGTTGATTTTGATGTTATCTTTGGTATAAATTGATTGGTCCTTTATCATACAGTTTTGGATTAGTTTGCCAAGACTTTACTTTAGCTACTCTTGGTATTCCAAGGTTAGAGTGGAAGGTTGCTTTTAGGTTGTACAAACGAGTGTTATATCTTTTATACATAATCATTACATGATATGAAAGGGTTATCTTTCCTATTTAGCCAATATTCATGAGATTAATGTTGGTTCACTACCTTCTTTAGATTCGATGTGAGTTATTAGGGAGTTCAAAGATGTGTTTCTTATGGACTTGCCTAGTATACCTCTAAATTTTGACATTGATTTTTTTTATTAATTTTGAGTCGTGAACCAAGCTCATTTTTGTTTTTCCTTATAGGATGTCCCTAATAGTGTTGAAGAAATTGAAGGAACAATTATAGGTATTTCTATATAATAGTTTTGTTAAATTGAGTGTCTTTCCTTGGGGTGCTCTTGTCTTGTTTGTCAAGAAAAAAGATAGATTAATATAGATGTGTATTAATTATATATAATTTAGTAAGGTGAATATCAAGAATAAGTATCCTCTTCCTTTCATTGATGACTTTTTAAAGCAAATTTAGGCTATAGTGTCTTCCAAAATTAATTTGAGATTTTATTCTCATCTATAGTAGATTAGAGCTTTGGAATAGCCATTATGAGTTCTTGGCTATGTCTTTTTGGATGATTAATATCCAAACAACATTTATGGAGTTAATGAACATGGTATTTTGGCCTTAAAATTGATTCCTATGTGATTGTTTCTTAGTTTACATATTAGTTTATTCCAAGAATAAGACTAGTCATGTGATGCATTTAAGGACCATATTTTAGAGGTTGAGATATAAGAAATTGTATGTCAAGTTCTCAAAGTGCGAGTTTTTGTTGGATTCTATTTGTTTCATGGGTCATGCTGGACCTACTTATTGTATTATAGTTTGGAGTTTAACTGGTTAGCAAGTTATTGTTGGTGCTATGTTCAGTGTCTCTATTTTACTATAGATCCATTGACAAAGTTGACTTAGAAGAAGGTTGTTTTTAGTGGCCTAATATAGCATAGGTTTTATCATGTTTTGTAAAGATTCAAAATTTGGCTTGGGTAGTATTTTCATGCTAAAGAGAAAGGTAATTATTTATGTTTCTCGACAATTGAATCCTCATGAAAAGAACTATCCTTCTTAGGATTTAGAGCAGTGCACTATTGCGTTTGTGTTGAAGTTATGGCAACAATACTTGCATGGAGTTCACTATGAGATTGTCTCCAATCATCATAGCCTTCAATACTTCTTTACTTATAGAGAGATTAATATTAGAAAATGGAGATGGTTAGAGTTGCTTAATGATTATGATCTCTATATTCTTTATCATTCAAGTAAGGGAACATGGTAATGGAGGCCTTGAGTTGGAAAGCAGCAAGTATGAGGTGTTTGGATCATCTTTTGGTAGGGAAGTAGGCTTTAGCCTTAGACGTTCAGTTTTAGCTATCTAGTTGGTAGACTTGATATTTCGACACTAGAGCATGTTTTGGACATTGTTGAAGCTAGATATTTATTGTTATAGAATATTTGAGCTCATAAATTTGATAATAAAATGAGAGTGATTCATGATAAAGTGTTTAGTGGTGAGGAAAAGACTTGTTTTCTTGGCCCAAATGTAGTTTTGAGGATCAATTAGCATGTTTGTGTGTCGAGAGTCGGTAGATAGATTAGACTAATCTTAAGAAAGGCTCATTGTTCAAAGTATTGTATTAATCAAATAGTGGATAAAATGTATCATCCCTAAAAGAAACACAATTAGTGTTATGGTATGAAGAAGGAGATTGTTGAGTTATTGACAAAGTGTTTAAGTAGTCAGCAAGTGAAGTATGAGCATCAATAATTGGGTGGTACTATATGGAGAATGTCCATCCCAAGAGGAAGTGGAAGCTGATAACTATGGATTTTGCTGTTGGTGTACCTTTGAATTTAGAGAAGTTTAATTCTTTTTAGGTGATTGTGGATAGTTTAACTAAGTCCACCTATTTTATACTTATGAGGGTAAGCTATAATGTTGAGATGCTTGCCAAAATCTACATTTGAGATATTGTTCGATCACATGTTTTATCTATATCTATTATTTCTTATAGAGTTTCTCAGTTTACCTTTAATTTTTGGAGTTTTTTTAAAGAGTGGGGTGGATATTTATCTTTATAAGTGCATAGCTTTTAACCCTCAGATGGATAGTCCATCATAAAGAACGTTTTTGGCACTTGTGGACATGCTTTGAGCATTTCATATGGCAATCGATTGTCACTGGGAACAGTGTTTTCCCTTAGCAAAGTTTGTCTAAAAGAATAGTTACTATTCTGACATTCAAACTTTTAAGGCTTCGTATGAGAGGAGGTGCAGACCCCTCATTAGATGGTTTGATTTGTTTAAGGTTAGTCCTTGGAGCATTAATTTGTTGAGAGACTCAATGGATCTAGTTTGATTGATTCAACAATGGCGTGTGGCTACCTAGAGTAGGCAGAAAAGTTAAGAAAACCATTAAGTTCATGATGTAGAATTCATGCTAGGTAACGAAAGTTTATTGGGGGTATCACACATGAAGGATATGATGAGATTTGTCAAGAAAGTAGTGCTTAGTGTAAGATTTATGATGCCATTTGAGTTTCTTGAGAAGTTTGGAAATATGGTGTATAACTAGTTATGCTTCCATATCTCTGTTGTTCAATAGGTATTCCAAATTTCTATGTCATAGAGATACCATCCGGATGTCTGACATGTGATCTTGTGGGATTCAGTAGCATTGGATTATGGCTTGTCCTATGAGGAGGAGCCAATTGTTATTCTAGATATCAGACACTCAGAATAGGAAGTTAAGGCTAAAGCATATTGATTCTATGGAAGTCTAGTAGATTCATTACCCCATTGAGGAGGCTACATAGGAGGTTGAGTATGATATGTGTATTAGATATCCCCAACATCGTACCAATTTAAGTACCTTATTTCTTAGGATGAACTTGTATTTTAATGGTGGATAATGGTACAACCTTTGTTGTGACTTTAACCTTTAATATGTTTTGACTATTTTTCCCTTCCCCGAGTTTTTATACGTTATTTATGAGTAATGGGGCTGGTTGGCATGGTCCTCTAAAGTTTTGGGAATAATTTGAGTGAGTTTGAACTTTTGAAAAGCCTTGAAAGTGTTTAATTTGACTTTGGTCAAAATTATATGTTTTGAGCACCAAATGGTTATTCAATCAGTTACATGCGATTCAAAATATCAATTTTGAATTGTTAGTGTTGTTGGTTCATGTTCTAATCCATTATATTGAGTTTTAACCTATTAGATGAGAAACTAGTTAAATTTATGCTGAGGAGTTCTAGGGGATAACTTATTGAAAATGACCTATTTTCATAAATGTGATTGTTACATTGATCTTGTAATATGAAAATTATCCCAGTTGAATTATTGGATTATTTTTGCGGGTTCCCGAATGAATCCTTAGTGTTCAATGGGGACTATTTTTTAAAGTCCCCAACTCCTTAACTATTGTATTTAGGGAAAGACGGGATCCTTTTTTGTGTTAGCACGCCTCTATTCATGATCATATAGAAGGAAAATATTATTCATCCCAAATCGTTTTTTGTGTTTTCAGGCTGCTAGTCATGAACCCAGAGAAGGAAAATATTATTCATCCCGAATGGGATAACGGGGCCGCTTCCCAAAGGTTTGTCTCCTTTGTTCACGACATTTGTGGGGTATTAACCACATTTGTGAAGGGTTAGTTGGTTCAGGCCTGGAATTTTATTCATTTCGATCGGTATTTGTTAACCACAATTGTAGGATTCAGCTCACCTTCGCGATTGAATCCCGGGTCTGCATTCTAAAGAAGAAAATGTACCTGAAAAATATGAGTTCTTTTTTAGTCCACAACTCAATTTTCATCACTTTTAGACTTCATGAACTAGGTTCTTAGTAATTTTAAAGTGAAATTTCATCAATCTTATGTCGGGAAAATCTGAACTACTATTTTCATCATTTCATATTTATTTTATCTTCAAAAAAACTTCAAATCATTGATTTTAATCTTTGATTTTGGGGGTTTTACCCGATAAAGTTTAAAATTGGATTTTCTTTTATTTTACGTCTTATTTCAACTCATTTTACATAGGGTTTTCAGATTTAGAACCCTCTTAGTATGGGGAACATGATCCTTAAATAAAATTCTAGTTTTACATTTTCTTAGTCTGAGTCATAATTTCAAACTATTTTTGGACAAGAAATGAAAGTAGACAATTTAGGTATTGTTAGATTCTTTCTAATGCATGTATTATATTTTTTATAGATTAGGTTCATTCTAAAGTAGCTCATAAAGGAAAGGCTCTATTTTGAAGGGTCCCAGTCTAGTGTTTCGGCTTATTAAGGTAGGTTATGGCTTAACTTTGATCAGATTGGAATTGGTAATTTACCATTCATTTGAAGCATGCTATTGGTTGGGATTGCATTATGAGATTCGTATTTTGAGATAACTATGTTACCATGTTGCCCATGGGAAGGCTTATTTGAGTATTATTTTTGACTTGAGATATTATTATTCTTGTAATGTTTAAATGAGGGCTTATATGAGCATTATATATGAATATTGAGGTGATTATTTTGGTGATATCTGAGTGAGGGTTGATATTTTTTTTTTTTTGAGCATCATTTTCCATCTATCTTTATTGTGATTCCCGAGTGGTGTCTTGCATTGATATTATTAATGCCTTATATTACTATTTATTCATATGGTTTTATTTGATTGCATATATATCATTATTTATTAAGATACTGAGGTGTTTTGAGCTTATTTGATATCATCATTAACTTGATTAATTATATATGATATTGTCTTTGTTATTGAACACACATCCTAATATCATTCGTCCATGTACATGAAATTTGTACCATAGAGAAATAATATTTTTTAAAATATAGTGAAACACTTTATAAAACCTTGACCGAAGATATTATCAGCAAGGTTGATTGAGATATGAGAGTGTGTTTGTGAAAATATATGGATTGCATAACCCCTATGATTCCTGCCTGGAAACCTTTATACGTAAGTTGCATACAAGGCCATGCAATGGCTGCTATTTAATGGCCTATATCATTAACATCCTATTTTCATTACATTGCATTACACCACTTACACTTCTTCATTGTGTTTGATATCTTATATTTAGCCTTTCATTATATATTTATGCGTAATTATTAATATATACATGTTATATCTGTAGAATTGTTAGAAGATATGGTTTGAGCCACCAGTGGGAACTTTTATGTATATTGGTAGAAGTGTGCTCATTGTATTCTTCACTTGTTTTATTTTCTACTCTGCTCAATTGGAGTACAAGTAGACCATACACACTCCTACTTTTGTTTTCTTTCAGTGCAAATCCCAATACAATAGCTAATTTGTGTTGTCAGAGTTGATCAAGAATACTGGTGAGCTCCCCATCCAATGTCTTGTTCCAGCCTCCATCTATCATTTATGTCTTTAATTTTAATCGGAGACAGTGATGTATTATTGGATATCAATTGTCTTAGATGCTCTTTATATTTCTGAATTAAGTTTTAGTATTCAATTATATTTTTATTCACTTATTTTAGATCTTATGACTATTATTTCCTAACTTCAATCAATAAAACTTACATTGCTTCACTTCTTCTCTTTTTATATTTCATATTTATTGTGGAGTTTTGCTTACCTACCAAGGATGGATTAGGGTAGGTGCCATCATGACCTTGATTCTTATGTTATGAACACATGTTTGTTGCATATCCTCAAGAACATGAAGGGTTGTCTCAGACTGCTCATCGATTAGAGGATGAAATCAAGTACTAAGATGAAATATAATGTCCAAATCCTATGCAATTTGTGACAAAATTTAGAAGTAAATTACAGACCTCTACCGGATATGAAGGATATTGGCAGTCTTCACAATCTCACGACCTCTTTAACATAAATCTTTACTAACTTCTCTGAGTTATAGTTCACCTTAACCAGGATGAAATGAGAAGAGTTTGTTAACCTGTCAACAAGGACCTCAATAGAGTCCTACTGTCCCATGGTCTTAGGGTGACCTACCACAAAATTGTAATGCCCCAAGAGTACACCCTGGGTGTCACACGGTGCTTATAGTCCCGAGGGACCACAAGCTAACCCATAAGCTGGTACCTACTGAGAGCACTAAATAACACAATCATAAATCTTGAAGAATAACTGAAAAGCCATAAGGTTTTAAGAACAGAAATCAATACTGAATTATGAATCTGAAGAAATAACTATTTGAGACTGAATAAATACTAAAATCTAAGATAAACTGAATAACTAACTGTTGTGTCAACTGAAGTCTGAATACCAAAAACTAACTGTATTATCTGAAAGCCTCTAAAATGAATAACTGTAAGTTGATAGGACAGGCCCCAACTAACTCTAACTAACTACTGGAAAGACTGAAAATATGAAAAAAAATAATCCATCCTTGAAATATGAGGACTAACAACTTCTACTGCTGAGATTTTGAGATGTCTAAGCGCGATTCGGGAACTAGGTGACAGAACCTATGATATAATACATCATAGCAAAAAAGAAAGGTACGCAATCAGTAATGTAAAGGTACTAGTATGCTAAATGAGGTAGGCTAACATACATGGTTTCATGAATAGGAAGAGAAACTTTCTAAATATACATGTAAAACATGGAATACTGAATAGAGAGCATGAAATCCATAGATACTAAAAATATGTGAAATCTGTAAAATACTGTGTATGCATGAAAGTCTATAAATACTAACGGTACATGAAATTTATAGATACTTGGGATGCATGACCAAGCATATAATATGAACTGAACAAAAGTCTGTAAACTAAATGTAATGCCCCGATTTTTTGAACTAAAACGCCACACGGTGCTCATGACCCCAAAGGACCGCAACCTAACCCATGACTGAAATCTTTACCTGTAAACTGCACAATATCTCATAAAATATGTGGAAACATAAACTCTAAGGCCATAAGTTTCAATACTGATACATATTTGAAAAACATGGTATAACAATACCAAAAAGGAACATAAATACTGAAGTCTGAACATCTAATCTGACATCTAGTCTGAAAGCCTCGAACTGAACTGAATAAGAAGTTGATGGGACATGTTCCCAACTAAATCCAACTACTGAAATCGAGTGAAAACTGAAATAGAAATGAAATGATCATGTCCTCGAAGGATGCGGACTCACATCTAACTTTGATTGTTGATCCTGGAATCTACTGCTGATTTGGAGCTCATACCTATGAACCTATGGTATAACATAAGAGAAAGCACTATAGTGCAAATGCGTAAGTATGTCTGAATGTACTAAGTATACGAGTGAGGTAGGCTAAATGCAAAGGGTTATATGCATGGACAATACTGACTAATATTAACATGAGAGTACATACATGCATACATAACTATAACTGAACTCGTGGAGATACGAACTACTGAGTCTGAATACTGACAAAATGAGTGTAGTGATAATGAGATTTTGAAAGACCGAGTTTACTGATATTGATATGTAAATCACTAATAAGTGATGGATCTGATACTGTATTACTTAATACTAAGAGACTAATATTGCATTAATGATAAATGATTGATTGTTTCTGAGAGTTTGAATTATGAAAAACTGGTCTGATTGACTGTATCTGATAGTCCTGAAGCTGAATACTGATAGTATGAGTTCTGATAATTGTTTTGATTGATAGCATATACTAAAATCTGAAGAGCTATCTGAGTTCTTTACTGAGACTGGGTAGCTATAGCTGACAGTCCTAAAATCTGTATCCGAAACTGTGGGAAGTAGTTGCCTAACCGACATGCCCCAGATATGCTATAATAGCTAAGCTAGGGTCTAATCTCTGCCCCGACTGGAGGCGTGTCAATACCGCGCCATTGGTAAGGACAGCTGTGAGAACCCTATACTGGCAGGTACTCAAATGAGAACGGTGGGAACCCTAAACTGACAGGTTAAGTGACCTCATTAAACCTAATCTAATAGGTTAAGTTGACTCAACCTACACTAGCTACTTAGTTCTGGAACACAAGGATGACTACTAAGAATCACACCCTAAACTGGTAGGTGAGTTCCCATCCTTGGGTTCACTTAGTGCTTACTTCTACTCCCATCTGAAGAAAAATGAACTGAATAACTAAGTTGAACTAAACTGATTAGCTGAACTGGTACTGATTAATTGGATTGATACTAGTGGTATTGTTTAGCGGAGCTAAACTAAGTTTACTAGATTCCGATGACTTATGGAATGTACTTAGTTCTGAGGACTGGTTGAGAGTACTGAGGTTACTAACATTGACTGTGAATACTGAGGTTACTGAGGTTACTGAGCACTGAGATTACTGGACTACTGATATTACTGAGATTTTTGAGTTTTCCTGAGTCACATGACTGACTGAATTCTATAGATCATGGCTTGACTGAGAGTATCATGAAAACATGACCTGGCTCTAGGCACACAACTATATTTTTCAGGTACAAGTACCCCCAGGACTCGATGGAAGGAAACTGACACAACTTGAATTTCTTGAGTACAAGACCATCAATAAAAATCCATAATACATGAGTGGGGGATTTCATGAAGTACATGGTCATCATAATATCTATCATGAATATGAATGCTTATAATCAAGTCATAAATCTCATATTCTAATATCATGGGCATTCCAACAACATATACTATTCATAGTAATGGCATGGAAACTATTCAAGCATAAGGGAATGTCAACATGTAACATTTAGTTCATATTGAAATGATTTGGGGATATTATACTTTATGTATGTATTCAACATCTCATACATGGTAGGGAAAGCGTGGATATATTTTGTGTGCATAATTTATATATCTATTATCATACTTGCTTTATACCACAACAATAACAATACAAAATTTGCATGGAAATTCATATTGGAGTGCATGACTAACATGAACTTGTTATTCAGATATCATGAAATCATGTAAATATGAAGTTCTAACATACTAGGCATTTTATCGAACACCTTGCATGTATTCTTTAAGGCATAGGTGGATTTCATACTTGCATTCTATCAATCAATCTAAAGATCATGTTGTTCAACTAACAACATAACTTACATGAGATATATAGTCATGATACTATTATATAGCAAAACAAACAAGCATCAACATGGGTATGATCATATCATCACAACCAACCAAGATTTTGTATTTTAAAGATTGATTCTTGAACTCCATGGACGAAAGGAATCCGTGGATGAACACTATGCATACCTTGGAAGGGAGGTTCTTGATGATTGACGGAGGAATTTCCTTAAAATTGGATCTTCAAGCTTAATTATGCAACCCTAGTTGTTTTTCTCTTTTAATGCTCTTGGATGATGATCTTTGAGATGTTAATAAGGTTGTAATGTGTTTAGAAGCTATATATTTCATAGGGTTAAGTTTAGGGATGTGTAAGGAGTGTTAAAGAACCTAATTTCCCTCAACATAACTCAAAACAGAGTGTTTTTGGAACTTGGAGTTGACTTAGGCAGTGCCTAACCAATCGCCTAAGTTTGGTTGGGCGGTGCCTAACCAATCGCCTATCCTTACTGTCTCTCACGAAAATGGGCATAACTTTTCACTCGGGTATTGGATTAAGGCAAAATTGGTATCATTGGAAATATAATTCGATTCTCTACGATTTGATGGGTCTAAATATGCAGAAATACCATATTATCATCGAGTTATACTCGCTCAAATATGACTCTTACAAAATCAATACTAAAACTTGATGGATTGAAAAACTCTTAGCTTGTATTACATTATGTGACTCATATGAACATGCTTAATGTATGATAAGATATCTTATCACTAGGATACTCATTGTAAGTCATCCACTAAAATGCTACTCACAGGACAGGAGGTTTCATATGTAGGAAAACTTATTGAGTTCCTAGCTTAGAAACATCCAAGGTATTACACTGAAATATTGAAATAACTGATATATGTATGCCTCTGTCAAATAACACTAAGATTGAACTACTAATCTAATTATTGGACTAAGACTGTGGGAGCTATCGTCAAATCGATATGCCCTAATCTGAGCTAATCTAGGTCTAACATGTAACCCCAGTTTGAAGGGTGTCAATACCATTCAACGGGTACCAATGCTGGCTATGTGTATCCACTAGTCTGGTATACTGTATTTCCCCGAAGGACGACGAGTGTCAACCCTAATCTAATGGGTGACCCCTGTGAGATAGTCAAGCCTAAATTTTGGGTGACTTCTCATATCTTATGCTAGTTACGTAGTTTTGGAGTATTAGGACTGCTACTAATGAATCTGCCTATCTAACGAGGAAGCGGACATCCCTACACTCACTCGGTGCTAAATTCTACTCTCATCTTAATGACATTGAGTTACTAACTATTTCTGAGTTTATTGACTGATCAAGTAATGCTCATGATGTATTCTAAAGTTGTTCTGAAGATACTGAGATGAGACTATTTTGATAATACTAAGAAGAGAATGTTCTGAAGACACAAAGATGAGACTAAGTAAACAACTATGATTTTTCGGTAACCAATACCCCCAGGACTCAGAAGCAAAAATAGTAACACAATATTAAACTTAGAGGACTTAGCATGAAAAAATTTATCAACTACTGATTCTTGTAGGCATTTTATCAAACAGTTGTAGTTCGTAGTTTAATGCAATCTTAGAAATGCTATGGAACAAGTATTAATAGCATGGATTCGACATGAATAGCACTAAATGATGATTTAATTCAATGAATGATAACATTAGACATGGAGAATGGAATAACAACAACAATTCCATTCATACATGGTGTAGAATCATAGTTCATGGAGATTCATGGTTGAAAACTTAATTTAAAAATAGAGTAACTTGAAAAGATCATGAATTTGTAATTAAAATTAGATATTTTGACCCCATGGGTTAAAGGAACCCATGAATGAACATTGAACATACCTGAGTTAATGAATCTGGAAGGATTGATGGTGAGATCTTAAGATTTGGTCTTGAATTTGAGAACTTGGGTTTTTTGTTCTTGAAAATAGAATCTTTAATTTTAGAGGAATTGAATAATAACAAGTATTTAGGTCAAATAGGGGTTAAATTTCGTGTTTAGGATGAGTTTAGTGCTTTAGAAAAAGAACTAAATACTCCAAAACAAATTTTAAAATGTAATCTGGAAACGGAACATCCCGAGTTTTTGCTTTTGCATAACGCGTCACTGTCTCACCAAGCAACTGTAAAAGGGAAAATTATGAAACTGAATGATGGCATGACGCAGTATGATCGTGGTCCTTCACTATAATGTCATTTTGGCCAAATCGCGATGTTCCATAATCTTGGAGGCTTACTAGAAATTGCCAGATGTGAATTGGTCTTTGGCGCGGCATGCCAACATTGTGGTACCACAATGGAAACTGACAATTGTTTTTTAGAATGGCTTCACGATGTGCTAAGGGTTAAAATGACGGTGTTTAATGATTAAAACATAAAATCCCCATAACCTCTAACCCAGTTATTGGATTTGGGAGAATTTTATATCATTGGTAATCTAATTGTATTTCATATGCAATGGCAGTCTGTAAACTAAAAATTAAAGAGTATTTCTAAAAAATTTAGATATGAATAATCATGTATTGGTGACAACGCTTAACTTACACATAAATTTAGGGCAAGACGGTTGTCGTCAATATATTAACCCAACTTTGGAGTCGGGGTCGAATCCACGGAGAGCAATATGAGTGGTGATTAAACTAGTTTAAAACTAAATCTAAAAGTTAGATTCAAACAACTGGCATGAAAAGACAAAATGGGGGTTTTGGAGAGTAGAAAATAATTGTTGGTCACTTTAGTTTCAGTGTTTGTAATTAAGAGTTTATAGAAAACCATAGTTATGTTCACAATGGGTATTGGTATTTTATAGACCCTAGAAACGATTCAAGATTCTTGTCGTAGGTAGGAACAACAGATTATCCTTGTCGAATTTATGCCTAAATGTCTCTCGACCTACTTAAGCATTTAACTACCGATTTTTTTTGAACTTAGGGAGTTTATATTTCATGTTATCTCAGGTTAATTAATCCTGCTACATCACTAATTATTAAATGGAAAGTTGGTAGCTTCCAAATCCCTGTTGATAATTCGCTTCTTACTAGGATTGATTTCTTAGTTAAAGCAAATCACAAGTAAGTAGGGCCTATTGTTTGAAACCAATAAATAAAGTGTAAAGCAGAGGGATTAACAAGAACGGCAAAAGTTGCTTAAGACTTTGAAATTATTCTCTGTTAAAAGCCTCAAATATGTTTGCATCTGCTCTCACATCAACACCCTCGACTTAAAACAATTGCTTGACCTCAAGAAACTAAAACACAACCAAGAGGATAACAAGTACATTTGGCAGTCAATCATCAATATTATCTCCAAACCATCTTTACCTTCTCCAAGGTCAATTAATTTGAAATAAACTGTGTATGCTACTGAGGAACAACAATGGGACACATAGGAATCAAGATATGGCATCAGTTCAGCAACAACAACCATGCATGTATCAAGCTTACACTATCCAAACAAGTTAGCAACTAATAACGTAACCAGTGTGCCCTCACTACAAAGAAGTTCCACTTCACTTATATCAAACATTACATATGTAACCATGGGGACAATCACCAGACACTCGCTCTTAGAATGAAGTTCCAATCAATGTATGTCGAATACCATAGGCTTGCCCTTATTTTCATTTCCAAGACTTTCAAATAGCTCAATTAGGATCACTATAGGTCTTCTCTTAGGCTTGTATTGTAGGCTAGGGGATGTTATGATACACAAGGATATTTAAAGTAACTAAGCCTCCTTGGCACAACACTATTTTTAGGGTATCACTTATCAACCTTTACCTTATTTCTATCTTTCTTGATTAAAGCACATTCCAGCTGGGTAAAGTTTTTATTCATTCATTTTTTTTTTCACAACTTTTTTTTCCATTCTTTTTCTAGCACAACCAGCCTTGTATATGTTTTTTACCCTTCCTCATACTCACTATTCACCATGCACCCCTATGATAGCCACCCTTAACTTAGGCTATTTGCCTAAGTCAAAGTGCACAATGTCAAAGGAGGTCCAGGTCCAAAACTGGTTAATTATGATACAAATTAGAGGTGATAGGTATAATAAAAAGAATAGGCATTCACCCTCAAAAGCAGGATCAAGGAATAATATTTTCACATGAAAGGTCATTTAGGCTAAAAGTGAACTAATATCAATAACGACCTATGATCCTCTCCTAACCGCGATCCTACAACCAAGGCAAGACCAACCGGGCAAGTTTTGGATTTAACACACAATGGGGATTTGGTAGTATCTCACATACACATGGCAAAAAGGTGCGTCACAAGCTACTACCCATTTGGTTGATGTAATATTTTAGCAGTGATTATCATGTCTCTAGTACTAATTCCATAACAAGATGCACAGTTGTCACAGATAAATACATATCACACAGTCAAATAATAGACCACGAGAGAGGTGTTCAAAAATCAATAAAAACATGTTAACTGCCTAAGGTACTTGTATTTCTCCTAGTCAACTACAATATTTTACAATAAATGACAATATGCCTAAACATGCCGGCTCTAGTCAAAATAAGACATCGGGGAAAAGAGGCACGACAACAAAAACCCCAAGAGGACATCAATACACACAAGTAGCCCCACCCTCAACTTAAAATCATATAATGTCTCCAATGCTTCAAACCAAAGCAAGAGAGTTAGAAATATACCTATGGCACCATGGGTGCAAAAATCTGATGTCAATCACATAATACGTATACAAATAACAAAATACCTTAGGTAGCCTCCCAAGTAGTACATAATTTAGTGTAATGGCACGACTAGGTTATCTTGACTATTCAGAATTCATCAAGATACCTTAAAAGTGCTTCATCCTTTATCCTCCCACTTAGATAATTTGAATTTCACCCCAACTTAGAGTCCATCTTCTTACCTCAATCGTAGGGGGTGGTACAAAAATTATGAAGTCAAGTAATGGATTGAGGGTTGTAAACCACTCGGCCTTTATGTGAGGTGTGTTTTATGTTTCTTATCAAGTGTAAAATATAGAATATATGATTCTTGTTCCTCATCTTCACACTATTGCACTATTTTAGATGATTCCACAAACAGGATATCATCTAAACATAATTTGGAAAAATAATTTGATTGAGGCCCAACTAATTCTACTTCAAAATTTACACTATCTACTACACACTCACTTTTATTTACATTCTCAATATCAGTCTCCAGATCAAGATGTCAATTGAGTGATTGCAATTACTGAGTATTCTCCTCGAATTGGTTATGTCCTCCTCATTTTCTCTTTGTTTAGCAATTGTAGACATGGTGTAAGTATTAACTCCTTCAGCTCTGCCTACAACTATGCATGATTCTCTAAAATTTATTTCATCAACTTGTCCATTTGAATTCTGATAGCACACAGATCTTCAGAATGATCACTTCGACCGTAAGCCAAACACCAAGTTACAGTCTGTTCCCCAGTTAAAATAGTGTCCGCATCATACTGTGAAGATCTCCCAAATAATAGCAAGAATTATTATCACTTAAAAAACCATCTATCCAGGCTGATATCTCAAGAAAGGTGAGAAAAAAAAGGAAATAAAAATAACAAAAAATAAAAAAATAAACTAAGAAAATATTTGCAAGTTTGAATTCAAGCAAGTAAGATAAAAATCCAAACCAACACAATACGCCAAAATGTTCTCCGACAACGGTGCCATTTTTTATAATGCTCAACTTACACGTTAATTTAGTGCAAGGAGGTCGTCGTCAATATATTTACCCAACTTTGGAGTCGGGTTCGAAACCATAGGGAACAATGTGAGTGGCAATTAAATTAGTTTGAAACCAAAGCTACAAGTTAGATTCATACAATTGGCCCGAAAAGACAAAATGGGGGTTTTGGAGATTAGAAAATAATTGTTGGTCACTTTAGTTCTAGTGCTTCTAATCAAGAGTTTATGGAAAACTAGAGTTATGTTCACTATAGGTGTTGGGATTTGACAGATGTTAGAAACGATTCAAGATTCTTGTGGTAGGTAGGAAAAATAGATTATTCTTGTTGAATTTATGACTAAATGTCTCTCGACCTACTTAAATATTTAACTACCTAATTCTCTCAAACTTAGGGAGTTTATATTTCATAAAAGGATGTTATCTTAGGTAAATTAATCTTGCTACAACATTAATTATTAAATGGAAGGTAGTAGCTTCCAAGTCCCTGTTGATAATTCGCTTCTTACTAGGGTTGATTTCTTAGTTAAAGCAAATCATTAGTAAGTAGGAACTATTGTTTGCAACCAATGGATAAAGTGTAAAGCAGAGGGATTACCAAGAAGTTACTACCACCATTAGAATCCTGAACACTTAGTTGTGTTATAAACCCAAACCCATAGATCCCCTAACTCGGGTTAAGGGGTTTAGATACTCATACTGTAAAGACCAATATAGCTTGTTGAATTCATAATGCTATGGAATAATGCTTACACAAAAGTGAATAGCAACAGTTGTATCTCAGATTAAATTGCAGTAGAAAAATCCTTAAAAATAATATGATAATCTCTCCAAATCTAACTGTAAACTTTTATTAAAAACTATAGAGCAAACACGTGAAGTTAATGTCCAGAGTGTCGAGTACCAGCCCCTTAGAAAACCCTAAACAATACTTTTAATAGTTCACCCTAATTATGGAAACAAAATCATAGAGTTAAGTAATTTCTCTGATAGGTGATAACATTTTGTGATGCCTTATCAAGATTCTGATGACTTATCACATATATTGTCAACTCCTATTCACTTTTTACATTTGCTGCCTTAAGCTGACGATGAAGCATGACGGTTAATCAGATCTTTGACCACTTATCACAGATGTCGTTGATAATTTACTTCCACTGTCATGTTATTCCTTAGGCTAATAATGATCTTAACGGCTTATCACATGTCATCGTCACTTCTTCCAGCTGAATCTCATCCTCTATTTAAGGCTGATGATGTAGTTGATAACTTATCAGAGTACTGACGACTTATCAGGAATGTCCTCAGCTACACTTCTCTTCTATTTGCTTCAGATTTTGGATCTATTACTTCCATCATTGTTGGTTCTCTTGCATCTTGACTTCCACTGTAAAATCAATGATAAAATAATCAAAAATGACAAAAGTTACGTAAGACTTTGCAATTATTCTCATTTAAAATCCTCAAATGCATTAGCATTTCCTTACACCTCAATGGGGAATTATATTATGATAGGGAAATATAGGGTATTATAATATCTCGCCCTTGGGATCATTCGTCCTCGAATGAGATTGGTTAAGCTGATGAAAATTGATGGACTGAGCTTACACACTGAACATACATATCTAATGCATGAAATGCATGACTGAATTAATTTGTAAATGCACGAATGACATAAACATGATATGCCACTGAAATTGAGCAGGATAGAGAGAAATATTAAGAAGATTAGTACCTTAAACTATATCTAAATTTGCGGAGAGAAGATAAGGGTACTTGGATGGCATATCTACTTCTGCTTCCCAAGTGGCTCCCTCAATGAATTAATTTAACCAAATTACTTTTACTAATGGAACCTCTTTGTTCCTTAGTCTATGAACTTGATAATCAAGAATTTCGACTGGAACTTCCTCATATGAAAAACCATTATGTACATCCATACTTTCTAAAGGAACAATAAAACATAGATCACTGGGTGTACTAAAGCTAGATCTTAAGGCAACTCAACCTTATAAGCTATCTTTTTGAAATGGTTGAGAATTCTGGAAGGAATCACATATCGGAGACTGAGTTTTCCCTTCTTGCCAAACCTCTTTACACCCTTAATGGGAGAGATTTTTAAGAACACAAAACTCGAGATCCTTTCTCCTTATATCTACATACGATTTCTATCGGCGCTGGCTGCTCTAAGTCTTTGTCTGATCAACTGAACCTTCTCTAAATCATAAAACACCAAGTTAGGCTCTACTACTATGGCCTCACCCACTTCAAACTAACCAATTAGAGATCTAAATCTCCTACCTTAGAGAGCTACACGCGGAGCCATTTAAATACTAGAATGATAGCTTTTATTATATGTGAATTCAATTAAAGGCAAGTGGTCATCCCAACTACCTTTAAAATCAACTATGCATGCTCTCTGCATATCTTCAAGAATCTGTATGGTCCTTTCTGCTTAACCGTCTATTTGAGGGTGGAAGGCTATACTGGGGTGGTCTGGGGTACGAAGATCCTTTTGGAATGCCTTCCAGAAGTGAGAGGTAAACTGGGTACCTCTATATGAGATGATAGATAAGGGAACACCATGCAACCAAACCAACTCTCTGAGATAGAGTTTGGCGTAGTCCTCGTCTGAGTAAGAGGTATGGAATGATAAGAAAATAGCTGATTTGGTCATCCGATATACTATAACCCAAATATAATCATGCCGATGATGGGTATGAGGCAAACCTAACACAAAATCAATGTTTACTTCTCCCTATAGAAACTAGAGATGATTCAACTTTACTCTGCACCCACACACTACCCTCTTATTCAACCTATGATCCTTAGACTTTAGATAGTCTTATGACTCAGGAAAATCACCATAATCTCATGAGCTCAGTCAGTTGTCTGATATTAGTAGTACTTCATCAGTCAACACAAATTCAGAAATTTAGCTCATGTTCAGTTCAGTAAATCATGTCCAGAGTCTATTCAGATAGGAGTAGGAATTATTACCAATGAACCCAAGGATGGAAACAAACACTATCAGATGAAAGTGTGATTCATAGAAGTCATCCTTGCATTCTAGAACTATGTAGCCAGCATAGGTTGAAACATCAAAACTATCCGATGAGGGTTGACGAGGTAGATAAGCACTGTTAGATAACGGCCCCACCATTCTCGTAAAGGGGACACTATCAGATGAGGGTCACCCACAGCTTGTCCTTAACTATTGTGCAGTATTGATATTTTTCCAATTAGGGTTATAGATTGGACCCCACTTAGCCATAATGGCATATTAGGGGCATGTCGGTTAGATAACTACTTCCCACAATTTTGTGTTACAGAATCAAAACTGTCAGATACAGTCAATCAGTCTTAGTAATAGAACTCAGAAAGTTGATCAGATTTCATAACTATCAAATACAGTCAACTTAAATACAGTACAAAACTCAGTTAATTCCATCAGATTTAGGACTGTCAGATACAGTCACTTATGTTATCAGTTATATTTAGATTTAGTAATTATATTATCACAGCATTAGTGTCAGTTGTTATGTCTCATGCATGTATTCTCATGCTCATGATTGTTATAAGTTATTATTATTGTTCATGCATATAAATCCCATGTATTTAGCCTACCCCACATGCATACCAGTACATTTAAAGTACTGACATATTTATGCTATGGTATCTTATACCATAGGTTTAGAGACAAGAGGTGCAGTGCAAAAATAGATTCCGAATATCTGCGAAGAGAGATAGAAGTGAGTCCTCATCTTTTTAGGACATGATTATTCCCTATTATCTCATTAATTAGTTTATTAGTTAGAGTTAGTTGGGGACATGTCCCATCAGCTTCTTACTTAGACAGTTCAGTCAGTTAAAGGCTTTCTAGACTATTATGTTTCATACTTTAGTATGTTCAATTTTGTTTTGGGTATTCTATTACCCCACATAGATATTATATCATTCAGATCATGTTCAGTATTTAACCTTATGGCCTTTCATTTTATGTTTTCACATTATAAAGTATTTCATGCAGTATACCAGTATAAATATTATTCATGGGTTAGATTATGGTCCTTCGGGATTATGAGCACCATTTAGTATTCTATGTACAAGATTCGGGGAACTACAAACTTTGAATCAGAGCTAAAGGTTCAATGGAGTCCTAGGAATTCTGAAAGTCGCATCTAGTAGAGTCTTATACATGGGTGTGTCAGTTTCTCCTCTTTCAGTATTCATGTCATGACAATAAGCATAATATTAAGTCAATTTCTTAGTGTAATCCATTTCTCCCTTTCTTCTATAGAACATACCTCCTAAAATAAGAAATGGGAATCAGCCATCCTTTCATCTCAAAGAACCTTTGGGCGAACATGTTTCTTATGCAGAGGTTTGAGCTGCATTCACTACTATTGCTAACTTAGTTACTACTCAGAATGAATTACCAACTATCATTCTGGCCAATCCAGTAGCTAATTCAGCTACAGTAGGATTCAGGATTTCATACGAATAAATCCTCCATCCTTTCTTGGGTCTAAGTCAGATGAGGACCTTTGAGAATTCCTAGATCAGGTTCAGAAGGTGAAAGGCATCATGGGGGTGACTATTGTTGAGAGTGATGAGCAACTGCATATTAGTCACATGATGTTACTCACATTTGGTTCAAATAGTAGGAGTCAGAAAGGGCAGATAATGCAGGGTTGGTTGAGTGGGATGAGTTTGTTTCAACATTCCTTGATAGATTCTTTCCCCTAGATCTTAGAGAAACTAAGGTGCTAGAATTCATAAACCTTAGGCAGGAAAATATGATAGTAAATGAGTATTCTCATAAGTTTACTCAATTAGCCATATATGCCCCTCACGTGGTTGCAGACAATAGGGCAAAGATGAGTAAGTTCATTTTAGGGGTAAATGATTGCGTGGTTAATGAGTGAAGATCTGTCGTGCTGAATAATGGCATAAATTTATCCAGGCTCATGACTCATGCTCAACAGATAGAGGAGTAGAAGATTAAGATGAGGGAGAAGCAGAATAATTTAGCAAAGACAGGTAGTTTCAACTTTTCTCAGCCTAAGTTAAAAAGAGGAAACTGTTCTTAGTTTCATCCTAAATCATCAGTTCCATATCCTTCTTAAGCTAGTGCTCCAGTTCCTAAGTTTAAGGAGGGTAGTAGAGATAGAGCGCCAGGCTCTAGGTCTTAGGGCAGTGTTCGCAATGCCCGAACTAATCTCCTTTGTTAGATGAGTACTTACAATGCTGGTAGAGATGTCTGTTTTAGTTATGAAAACCTATGCCACATAGTTAGATACTTCCCTCAGGTAGGTTATTAGAGTTATCTCCGTTTTTTAGCTCAGTCTGGTCACCCAAATCAGCAGGGTGCCACCACCAGTGCTACTAGTGGGAAATGCCCAAATTGTCTATATGCTCTTCAGTCCCAATAGGATCAATAAAATTCTCCTAATGTAGTTACTGGTATATTATTGATCTTTCATGTTAATGTTTATGCTTTGCTAGATCCAGGAGCATCTTTGTGTTTTGTTACTCCCTATATCGCAAGAGATTACAGAATCAGTCCTAAAATCTTAGCAAAGCCTTTTTTAGTCTCTACCCTAGCGGGTAAAACAATCATAGCCCGGCGGATATATAGGAACTGCCAAGTTATGATATTTCATAAAGTCACTTGAACAGACATAGTCGAATTAAAGATGAATGATTTTGATGTCATTTTTGACGTGGATTGGCTTTATTCTTACTATGCCACAATCGACTGCAGAAATAGAATAGTCCAATTTTAGTTTCTGAATGAACCCATCCTTGAGTGGATGGGTAGTTCTTCAGCGTTCAGAGGTCAAATGTTTCCTACCTTTGGGAATGAAAAATGATATCTAAAGGATGTGTCTATTATCTTTTTCAAGTTAAGGACACTAGTTCCAAAAATCCTAGCCTTGAATCAGTTCCAGTTCTAGGTGACTATTTAGATGTCTTTCCCAAAGATCTTCCAGCAATTCCTCCCAAAATGGAAATAGACTTCGGCATTGATCTTCTTTCATATACTCAACATATATGTATTCCTCTATATAAAATGGCACTAGCATAACTCAGACAACTAAAAGAAAAATTAAAAGAACTCTTAGATAAGAGATTCATCAGGACCAGGATTTCCCTATGGGTTATTCTTGTATTATTCATGCCCAAGAAAGACAGTTATCTTAGGATATGTGTAAACTACCGTTAACTGAATAAGGTCACGATCAAGAAAAAGTATCCTATTCCCAAAATTGATGACTTGTTTAACCAACTTTAGGTGTTATTTCCTGTAAGATAGACCTCAGATCCGGCTATCATTAGATAAGAGTCAGAGAATGTGACATTCCAAAAATAGCTTTCCATACTCAGTATGGTCACTTCAAATTCCTAGTCTTGTTATTTGGTCTTACCAATGCCCCAACCGCTTTCATGGACTTAATGAACCATGTGTTCAAGCAGAACTTAGACATATTCATCATAATCTTTATAGATGATATTCTAGTATATTCACGCAGTGAGCATGATCATGCAAACCATCTCAGAACAGTACTTTAGACTCTTAAAAATCATCAATTGTTTGCAAAATTAAGTAACTGTGAATTTTAGCTAAGGTTAGTAGCATTCCTTGCTCATATTATTTCTGGTGATGGCATTAAAATAGATTCTCAAAAGACTAAAGCAATAAAAAATTGACCTAGACCTGTCTCTCTATCAGATATCAGGTGTTTCTTGGGTTTTGCTTGCTATTTTCAATGGTTTGTTGAGGGATTTTATTTTATGGCATCCCCTATGTCCAGATTGACTCACAAAAAAGTCTATTTTTAGTGGTGAGATGCTTTCGAGAAGAGTTTGCAGGATATGAAGACTCAACTCACCTCATCTCCAGTATTAGCTCTTCCAGATAGTTCAGATGGTTTCATAGTGTATTGTGATGCATTAAGAGTGGGTCTAGGTTTTGTCCTCATGCATCATGGTAAGGTCATAGCCTATCCTCCAGACAAATTAAACCCTATGAGAAGGATTATCCTATTCATGATCTTGATTTAGCATCTGTAGTCTTTGCCTTAAAGATTTGGAGGCATTATCTATATGTTTTTCATATAGATGTGTTCACTGATATAAGAGTCTTTTGTATATCTTTTCTCAGAAAGATCTTAACCTTCTTTAGAGAAGGTGGTTAGAGCTCTTGAAAGATTATGACATGAGTGTCCACTATATTCTGGGCAAGGCCAACATAGTGGCCGATGCTCTCAGTAGACTATCTATGGGTAGTATTTCTCATATTGAGGATAGTAAGAAGAAGTTAGCTCAGGAAATACATCAGCTTGCCATACTAAGCGTTCTCTTAGTCGATATAGATGAGGGTGATATATGGGTTCAGAGTAGTTCAAAATTATCTCTAATTTTCAAGGTAAAAGAAAAGCAAGATAAAGGTCCCAGCCTTGTCTAGTTGAAAAAGTCAGTCCAGGATCAGAAAGTAGAGGTTTTCTCCCAAGAGCGAGATAGTGTCCTTTGTTGACAGGGTCTTCTCAGTGTTCCAGATGTAGATGAATTAAGGTAGTGAATTCTTGTAGAAGTGCATGGTGCATGATGCTCTATTCATCCAAGGGCCACAAAGATGTACCACGACTTACAGAAATTCTTTTAGTGGAGTGGAATAAAGAGAGATATTATAGAGTTTACGGCTAAGTGGTCGATATGTCAGTAGGTTATGATAGAGCATCAGAAAACTAGTAGGTCCATGCAAGAGTTTAGTATTCCTACTTGGAAGTGGGAAGTTGTGAACATGGACTTCGTGATGGGTTTGCCTCGAACTCATCATCTGCATGATTCAGTTGGGGTCATTATAGATAAAATGACCAAATCAGTTCATTTCCTTCCAGTTCATACCTCTTATTCATCCAAGGATTATGCCAACATCTACATCAAGGATTTGGTCATATTTCACGGTGTTCCATTATCCATTATCTTTGATAGAGGTACCCAGTTCACCTCTTATTTCTGTAAAGCATTCCAAAAGGGTCTTGGTACCCAAGTTAATCTCAGTACTACCTTTCATCTTCAGATAGATGGTGAATAAAAAAGACCATTCAGACATTAGAAGATATGCTAAGGAGTGTGCAATCGATTCTAAGGAAAGTTGGGATGACCACATACCTTTGATTGAGTTTGGACACAAAAAAAAACTATTATTTAAGTATTCAGATGACTTAAATTGAAGCTATTTATGGTAGGAGATGTAGATCTCCAATTGGTTGGTTTGAAGTTAGTGAGGCCTCAGTTATAGGGCCTAACTTAGTATTTGATGCCTTACAAAAAGTCCAGTTGATTAGAGAAAGACTCTAGGCTACTCACAGCCGACAGATGTCTTATACGGATGTTTGTAGTAAAGATTTCCAGTTTGAGATTGGTGACTATGTCTATCTAAATCTCTCCCATGAAGGGAATTAAGCGGTTTGGAAATAAAGAGAAATATGTCGGTCTCTTTAAGATTCTTAGTCGATTCGGCAACGTAGCTTATGAGCTTGAATTGCCTTCAAATCAAGCCTCAGTTCATCTAGTCTTTTATTTCTCTTTGCTCATGAAGTTGATAGTTGACCCATTAGTAGTCGTCCCTATTCATAGAATTGATGTTCAGAACACTCTCTCTTATGAAGAGATTCTAGTCGAAATCTTAGACTATCAGGCTCATAGATTAAGTAACAAAGAAGTCCCTCTAGTTAAGGTTCTTTGGCAAAAATAGTCCGTTGAGGGAGCTACTTGGGAAACAGAGGAAGACATGCTTACCAAGTATCCTCACCTCTTCTTCTCCAACTCAGATCAAGCTCAAGGTAATAGTTCTCCTTTAGCTTACTTTTATGTTCAATGTTTATCACAAACTTGGTATGCAGTTTCATGATCATGTTCCCATTATAAACTTTCTATCAAGTACCATTACATATTCAATCTTGAACCTATGTAATTATGCATCAGATATGCATTCACATTGTGAGAAACTTAGTTCTTCAGAACACTCAGTCATGCATTCATGAATCAGTTACACATGCATCAAATATGCATTTTCAGTATTATATGTTCAACTTATCAGTCATGTCAGACATGAGACCATGTTCTAGTTATTCATGTTCAGTATGTATGTCAGTTGTATTTTCTCCCCTCTTAGTTAGTCTCATTCGATGATGGATATTCTTAAGTGGGAGATATTGTAATAACTCCTACTTTTTCTAGCTAATTTTATCTTAAGAATGTCTAGTATTAGCTTCTAAATTAAATGTTTGTTATTACATGAGTAATTTTCAAGATTATCACTTTTTCTCATGTGGGAAATTCAATAATCTTTCCATCGATATAAGATTCGCCCAAATCCGATAACTGGGTCAGAAAATACAACTATTCCAAGTTCCTATCATAAAACAATGCCATATTAGTCGGTGGAGCACCGCGCCAGAAGAGGTAATGGAGTTTGACAAATTCCAGTATGGGTCCGTTATTATGGCATGTCGCGCCAGGGCCCAAATTCAAAATTGTCCTTTTCCAGAGTCTTAGCATGATTTTTTCCGTGTCGTGCCAAAGTTCAAGGTCGCAAAAAAAGGGGCAGCGCGATGGCTCCGCATCACACCATCCCTCAGTTTCCCAATTGTCAATATATAGTGACACGGTGCGATAGTGCCGCATCGTGCTAGGATTTCAGTTTGGAAAAATTTTACTAAAATTAAATGATGCGTCCAGGGTTAAAAGGGTCGAATTCCCACCCTTATTTAAGCCCTTTAACACGTGATTCATCCATTTTTCACCCAAAATACACTGTCTTCTCTCAAAAACCTCTCAAGAATATGCTAGGGTTTTCATAGAAGATACAATTCCATGAAATTCACTCTGTCAATCTTCACGAAATCACAAACTAAGGTATGCATAATGTTCATTCATGAACTCCTTTCGTCCATGAAGCCCAAGAATCCCTTTTCTAAATTTAAGTTTATGCTTTTTCTTATGAATTTCATGATTGGGCTGATCTGGTTCATGTGGATAATGAGAAATTGAATTCTACTCCATGTTGGGTGATAAATTCTATGTGGGTTACATTATTATAGATATAGATTCATGCAAACCTATGATTAAACCTTTGAATGGTGAAATTAGAATTGATCTGAGACGTTTAATTATTGTACAATGATGTTTACATGTACCATTCTTATAATATGTTTGATTAAATGCCTAGATGAAGGAAAAGTTCCTAACTAGCATGATACCATGAAATCCCCATGTATGTACAAGCTATGCCTATCACACGTTTTGATGAAATGCTTCTATAAATGTATTATGGATTATGATGTTAGTTATATGTTCAAGTAAGTTATCCTTGGTCAGTTTTCTCCCATCGAGTCCTGGGGGTACTCATGCCCGAAACATTAGCTGTGTGCCTATAGCCATGTCATATTTTTATGATACTCACAGTCAAGCTATGATCCTTAGAATTCAAACAATTTTATGACTCATGAAAATCTCTATGATATCGTGACCTTAGTCTGTTGTCAGATATCAGTAGTATTTCATCAGTCAACGCAAATTCAGAAATTCAGCTCATGTTCAGTTCAGTAAATCATGTTCATAGTCTATTTAGATGGGAGTAAGAATTAACACCTAGTGAACCCACAGATAGGAACACACACTATTAGATTAGTGTGTGATTCTTAGAAGTCATCCTTGCATTCTAGAAATATGTAGCCAGCATATTTTGAGACATCAAGACTATTTGAAGAGGGTTGATGAGGTGGATAAGCACTGTTCGATAAGGGCCCCACCATTCTCGTACAATGGACACTATCAGTTGATGGTCACCCACATCTTGTCCTTATTGGTGGCGCAATATTGACACCTTTCCAATTGGGGTTACAGATTGGACCCCAACTCAGCCAAAATGGCATATCAGGGGCATGTCGGTTAAATAACTACTTCCCACGATTTCATGTTACAGAATCAGGACTATCAAACACAGTTAATCAGTCTCAGAATAGAACTCAGATAGTTCTTCAGGTTTCAAGACTGTCAGATACAGTCAACTCAGATATAGTACGAAACTCAGCTAGTTTCATCAGATTTAGGATTGTCAGATATATAGTCACTCATGTTATCAGTTATATTCAAATTCAGTAATCATATTATCACAGTATTAGTTTTAGTTGTTATGTCTCAAACATGTATTCTCACGCTCATAATAGTTAGTCAGTTATTATTATTTTTCATGCATATGAACCTCATGCATTCAGCTTACCTCACAGGCATACCAGTACATTCAAAGTACTGACGCATTTGTGCTATGGTGTCCTATACAATTGGTTCACAAACATGAGCTCCAGAACAACAGTAGATTCAAGATATCTGCAAATAGAGTTTGAAGTGAGTCCTTATCTTTTGAGAACATGATTATTCCCAATTATCTCATGAATTAGTTTAATAGTTGGAGTTAGTTGGGGATATGTCCCATCAGCTTCATACTCAGATAGTTCAGTTAGTTAGAGTCTTTATAGACTATCATATTTCAGACTTCAGTATGTTTAGTTATGTTGTGGGTATTCTATTACCCCACACAGATGTTATACCATTCAGATCATGTTCATTTTGAACCTTATGGCCATTCAGTTTTTGTTTCCACATTATAAAGTATATCATGCAGTATACAGGTACAGATATCAGTCATGGGTTAGCTTATAGTCCTTTGGGGTCAAGAACACCATGTAGCATTTTGGGTACCAGATTCCGGATGTTACAACCCTATACAAGTAATGCCTCCAAATCATTAAGGTAAACAATACAACTGCTAGTTCCAAATCATGAGTAGGGTAATTCATCTCATAGGGCATAATTTGTCTGGACGCATAGGCTATGACATTACCCCTCTTTATGAGGACATAACCTAAACCTACTCTGGATGTATCACACTACATATCGAGCCCATCTGAACTATCTGGTAGAGTCAAAATTGGGGCTTAGGTGAGTCGAGTCTTCAACTCCTAAAAACTCTTCTCGTAGGAATCTGACAACTGAAACTTAACTTTCTTCTGTGTCAATCTGGGCATGAAGGATTCAATAGAATAAAATTCTTTAAAAAACCGATGGTAATATCCAGCTAAACCCATAAAACTACTGATGTTTGATAGAGAAATGAGTTTGATCTAGTTTCTCACCGTCTTGGTCTTTTGAGGATCAACACTAATGCCATCACTAGAAATAATATGTCAAAGGAAAGCTACTGATATTACCTAGAATTCACACTTACTAAATTTAGTGAACAACTGGTGAGTTCTAAGAGTTTGTAACACTATTCTGAGATGTCCTGCATGATCACTTTCGCTATGGGAGTAAACAAGGATGTTATTAATAAAGACTATGATGAAAATATTAAAGTAAAGCTTGAACACTTGGTTCATCAAATCCATAAAGGTTGACAGGACATTTGTGAGACCAAAGGACATGACTAAAAACTTGAAATGACTATACCAAGTTCGAAAAGCTCTTTTTAGAATGTCACATTCCTTGAATATAAGCTTATGATAGCCTGATTTGAGGTCTATCTTTGAAAAGTTGTTGGCATCCTGAAGCTGGTCAAACAAGTCATCAATTCTAGGAAGAGGATATTTGTTCTTAACTGTGACTTTGTTCAACTGATGGTAGTCTATGCACATTCTAAGAGAAAAATCTTTCTTACGCATGAATAGAATAGGTGCGCCCCATAGGGAGATGTTGGGTCCTATGAAACCCTTATCTAGGAGATCCTTTAACTATTCTTTTACCTCTTTGAGTTTTACTGGAGGCATTGTATATGGCAGAATAGATATGGATTGAGTGTCTGGGAGAAGTCCTATTCCAAAGTTGATTTCCCTTTTGGGAAGAACTCTGAGAATATCTTTAGGGAACACTTCAAGAAATTCCCTCACTACTGAAACTGACTCAAGAGTTGGAGTTTCTGAATTTGAGTTTTTGACTTGAACAAGATTATAAATACACCCCTTCGATATCACCTTTCTTTCTCTAAGGTATGAAATCATTTGATCTCTAATACCTGTGGTACTACCCCTCTATTCAAGGACTGGTTCATTTGGGAACTAGAAATGAACTATTCTGAATCTACAATCAACTAAAGCATAGCTTGAGTGGAGCCAATCCATGCCAAGAATGACATCAAAATTTGTTATCTTTAACTCCACGAGATCAACTTAGGTAACTTTCTGAGTTATTATGACTAGACAGTTCCTGTATACCTGTCTGGATAGAATAGAAATACCTACTAGGGAAGACACTAAAAAGGTATCTGCTAGAGTTTCGGGACTGACTGTAAAATTGATGGCTATAGATGGATTTACGAAAAAAAGAATCTTCGGGGTCTAGTAAAGTATAAATATATAAGTGAAAGAACTGGAATGTACTAGTAACTACTTTAGGAGAAGTTTCCTAATCTTCGCAGGACTGAAGAGCTTATTATCTGTTCGAACATTGACCACTGGTAGCACTGGAAGCAGCACCCTACTGAGTTGGACGATCGGATGGAATTGACGACTGACTATAATGGCCTTATTGGTGGAAATCCCTAACTCTATGAGTAGCTAACTAAAACTCCTAATGGTGATTTCCAAACACAAAGAATTGTCGTGGATCCTCTTCAGACTTGGATGTGTCTTTCACCCCAAGTCATCCATTACCTTTTGAACCATATCTAAGAATTCTCGTGGATCCTCTTCAGACTTGGATCTTTTGAAAGAAGAAGGATTCATCCGGGTGAAGTCCCAAATTCTAGATGTAGCAGTATTGGCCACAACATTGGTCAGAACCGCATCTAGTTGTTCATTTTATGCTACAATGAAATTCTATATAGTAGTGAATGCAACTCTGAATTTTGTATGAAAGACATGCTTATCTAGAGGATTTGCCTGGACGGGCTGAGGTTCAGGATGGTTTCCTGATCCTCTTTTATTATTCTTTTTGGGAGGCATATTCTATAAATAGAAGGAAGAAACGGACTAGACTGTGGGTTTAACATGACCTCATGCTCACTCGCACGACATGAATACTGAAAGAAGGAAAACTTTTCCTAAATTCCTTGTAGCCTTTCGTCCATAAGTATGGCGCGCTCCACACCCATGCATAAGACTCTCCTTGATGTGTCTTTCAGACTTCCTAGAACACTTTAAAATATTAGGTTCTGATACCAAGTATGTAACGCCCCGAGAATACACCTTAGGCGTCACACTATGCTTACAGTCCCAAAGGAACATAAGCTAACCCATAAGGTAGCACCTGTTGTGAGCACAAAATAACATAATCATAAATTCTGAAGAGTAACTGATATGACATAAGTTTTTAATAACTAGAAAAATACAAAATTAGGAATCTGAGTCTGAATAAATACTAAAATCTAAGATAAACAGAATAACTAACTGTCATGTCAACTAAAGTCTGAATACCGAATAACTGAATGTATTATTAAAATTCATCTAAACTGAATAACTATGAGTTTATGGGATAAGACCCAACTACCTCCAACTAACTACTAGACTAGACACATGAAATAAAATAACCTATCCTTAAAATTTGAGGACTCCCTAATACTGTACCTGAGAGTCTGAGAAGTGTAAGTGTGATCCATAAACTAGGCATCAGAACCAATGATATAATACATCATAGCGCAAAGAAAGGTATGCGATCAGTACTTGGAATGTACTGGTATTATAAATAAGGTAAGCTAACATGCATGGTTTTATGAATAGGAATAGTAACTGTCTGGATATATATGTAAAACATGGAATAATGAATAGAGAGCACGAAATTTGTAGTTACTAAAAATATGTAAAATTTGGAAATATTGTGTATGCATGAAGTCTGTATTAGTGATGGTACGTGAAATCTATAGATACTGGGGATGTACGACCAAGAATATAGCATGAACTGAATAGAATCTTGCAAACTTAAATACTGAAATAACTAATATCTGTATGCCTTGGTCAAACAACACTGAGATTAAACTACTGATTTGATTATTTGACTGTGACTGTTGCTGAGACTATGGAAACTATCATCTAACCGACATGCCCTAATTTGAGCTAATCGGGGTCCAACCTATAATTCGAGTTGGAAGGGTTTCAATACCGTGTAAAATTTACCAATGCTGGGTATATGTATCCACTAGTATGGTATACTATATTGCCCCTAAGAACAAAGGGTGTCAAGCCTAATTTGCTGGGTGACTTCTCACATCCTACGCTGGCTATGTAGTTCTAGAGTATAGGGACTGCTACAAATGAATCTTCCTATCTGAAGGGGAAAACCATGCCTATACTCGCTTGGTGCTAAATCGTACTCCCATCTGAATGACACTGAGTTACTGACTATTTCTGAGTTAACTGACTGATCTAGTAATGCTCATTATGTATTCTGAAGTTGTTCTGAATATACTAAGATGAGACTATTGTAGTTCTGAAGATACTAAGATGAGACTAAGTAAAAAACAATAATTTTTGGGTATTCAATACCCCCAGTACTCAAAATAAAACATAGTAACACAATATTAAACTTAGAGGACTTAGCATGAAAACCTTCATCAACTACTCATTCTTGTAGGCATTTTATCTAACACTTGTAGTTCTTCGTGTAATCAAACCATAGAAATGTTATGGAACATGTAGTAATAGCATGGATTCATAATGAATAGCACTAAATCATAATTTAATACAATGAATGATAACATTAAAACATGGGTAATTCAATAACAACAACAATTCCATTCATACATGGTGTAGAATCATATTTCATGGAGATTCATGGTTGAAATCTTAATTTAAAAATAGAGTAACCTGAAAAGATCATAAATTTGTAATTAAAATCAGATACTTGAACTCCATGGGTTAAAGGAACCCATGAATAAATATTTAACATACCTGAGTTAATGAATTTTGGAGGATTGATGGTGAGTTCTTGAGAGTTGGCCTTGAATTTGAGGGCTAGGTTTCTTGTTTTTGAAAAAAGGATCTTTAATTTGAGAGGAATTGAATAATTCTAAGTATTTAGGTCAATTAGGGGTTAAATTTCGTGTTTAGGGCTTAGGAAAAACATCCAAATACCCCTAAACGAATTTAAAACGCAAGCTGGAAATTGAAGATCCTGATTTTTGGCCTTGGCGCGATGCACCACTATCATGCCAAGACACTTGAAAAGGCACAATTGGGAAACTGGACGATGGCACGATGCAGTAAGATTGCGTTCCTTCACTGGAATGGCATTTTTTCCACCTCTGTGACGTGCCGTTATTGTAGAGGCTCACTGGAAATTGCCAAACGTGAATTGGGTCCTTGGCGCGATGCACCAACATCGCAGTAGCACATTGAAAACTAGCAATTGTTATTTAGACTGGCTCTACGATGTGCAAAGGCTCAAAATGATGGTATTTAATGACTAGAATATAAAATCTCCATAACTTCCTACCCGGTTATCGGATTTGGCTAACATTATATCGTTGGAAAGCTAATTGAATTTTGTACGCAATGGAAGGCTCTAAACTAAAAATTAAATAGTATTTCAAAAATTTTATATATGAATACTCTTTTATTGGGACTTAGATTATTCTAGGGAAATACAAGGTATTACAAAAATCTATAGCAATTCTCTCCCACTTCCACTAGGCAATAGACATCCTTTGTAGCAAACCTATCAGTCTTTCATGTTCATATTTCACATGCTTACAATTATAGTAATTGGTCACATACTCTACTATATTTGTCTTTATTTTAGGCCACCAATAGATTTTTCTGAAGTCATGATACATCTTGGTTTCACCAGGATATAAAGATGAGCAGGAACTTTAAGTTTTTTGAAGAAAATTTGGAATCACCTTTAACACACCACAAGAATAAAGTTAGTGTCTTGGGGCTCACCACACACCACCTTGTTTTTAATCTTTATTAACTTTGCATCATTGAATTGATTTTCCTTGATTTGATCAAGGAATGTTGAACTCGCCTTAATATTATCCTACATTTCATCCCAAACTACATAAACTGCATTACTAGAGTTTGGTTTCCCTAGTTAAAGGTTGCCATGCTACTCTCAAGCAAACTAAGTTGCTCATACTTACTGATTTTCTGCACAATGCATCTGCCACTACATTAGTCCTTCTTGGATGATACTGGATGGTCACAACATAATGTATTAGTTAGTTTATCCACTTCCTCTACTTCAGATTCAAATCCTTCTGAGTGAAACCATAATATAAGTTATGATGAACTATGAAAACCTCATGCTTAGCACCATACAGGTAGTGTCTCCATATTTAAGTGCAAGAAACAAAGCTACGAAATGTAATTCATGAGTTTTATAATTCATATCATGAGGCTTTAATCGCCTTGAATCATAGTATCACATTCTTATCCTCTATCAACGCAATACCCACGATAAAATGTGATGAATCACAAAACATAAAAAAATCCATACCTTCACCAAACAAAGCATGGATGGGAGCTTTTGTTAAAAGAGATCTAAGCTTTTGAAAGATCTCATCACACATTTTAGACCGACCAAATGGTACCTAGTTCTTTGTCAGTCTTTTTAACTGAGTGTCAATAGAGGTAAATTTCTTGACATATCTCAGATAATTGCTATGAAGCCCCAGGAAACTCCAAACATTAAAAATAGTGTTGGGGCTAACCCAAATTGTAACAATGTCAATCTTTTAGGGATCCACCATTTCCCCCTTTTTAAAAACCATATACCCCAAAAATGACATAAACAACATTCAATTTGCACTTGTAGAATTTAGCATAAAACTGCTTTGCTTTCAAAATACCCAAGACTATATGTAAATGTCCTGCACGCTCCTCCTTACTCTTAGAGTAAACAAAAACATCAATAATAAATACAATAACAAATGGATCTAAGAAATGTTTGAATATACCGTTCGTCAAGCTCATGAATGTTATTGGCATGTTACTCAACCTAAAGGACATAACTAAGAGTTCATAATGCCCATAATGTGTGTTGATAGCTATTTTGTGAAGATTCTCAGGCCATATCTTACTCTGGTGATACCCTGACCTCAAATCTATCTTGTAAAATACTGAAGCACCTTACAACTAGTAAAATAAATAATTTATTCTGGAAAATAGGCACTTATTCTTGATAATAACCTTATTAAACTGTTGATAGTCTATACATATTCTCATGCTACCATCATTTTTCTTAACAAAGAACACTAGAGCAACCCAAGGTGAATAGCTTAGATGAATCAATTCATTATCAAAAACTCCTGCAATTGAGTTTCAGGATCTTTTAACTCAATTGGAGCCATATTATACGAAAGAATAGAGATAGGAAGAATGTTGGCCCCAAATTAATTCAAAAGTTGATGTCTTGATTCGAAAGCGTACCAGGCAAGTTGGTGGGAAATACCACCTAAAATTTAGGCACTACGGGAATTAACTCAATAAAGAGACCTATGTATTAGTGTCCCAAAAATGTGCTAGAAGGTCAAACACCCCCTCCCTAATAGCTTCTTAGCAAGAATAAAGTAAATTACTTTTACTTGGCTAGACTTACAAAAACCTTCCCATTCTAACCTATCCATCCCTAACATACCTAAGGTCACAGGTTTAGCATTACAATTAAGAATAGTATGATATGGGGAGGACCATGTCATACCCAAGATGATATAAAAACTAAATATATCTAGAATCACCAGATCCACACAAGACTGCAAGACTAAAAATATCACAATGCAAGAACGATATACTTGAGTCACTAACATAGATTCTCTAACTGAAGTAGATACATACACATGTAAGGTAAGCATATATAAACCATTTGTAAATAAAAGGAAGATTTAATACACATATGAATAAGTAAAAACCATATCAAATGAGATCATATCCATCCGGTTATAGACAAGAAAGGTACCTATAATGACTGCATCAAAAACCATTGCCTTTGATTTATTGGGGAAGCCATAGCAATAGGATCTATCGTCAATCTAAGTAACCTACATAGCATGTTGTGTACCACTTCTACTTTCACAATAACCCCCTCTGTTAACACCATAGCTATCGATGGCCCCTACTATTTTCACCATCTACTTTGTTGTTTGAAACTATTACTCTAGTCTGCTGCTAACCTTGAAACCCAACTACTTACTATTAGGAAAATTACTTTTGAAGTACCCAACACAACCATAACAAAAGCAAGGTCGATCCCACAAAGGCCATCTAGTAGAAAAATAGGAAGCCACTTTGTTTCCCATACCTAAAACATATTAAGTGAACACTGATGGACCATGTGTGGATATTAGAAGGATTTACAATATTGAACATACTTGGTAGACCTTTTGACCATGGCCTCTAGATTAAGATTTGCTAAATTTAGCTAAATTTTTCGGATCTCGTCGCTATTATATTTTCATGCCCAACCTTTTTAACTCCTTTTACTTTCTTCACAAAGTAAGATATATTATTAAAGGTGTTTTGAAAAGAAGTCATCTCCAATGCCATAACTTACAAGTCAGTATTCAAACCCGTCATAGAGTGGCAAATCATTAATATCAACCTAGTGGCAAATCTTGGAAAAGTATTGAACTTAGCTTCAAAGGCTGTAAGAATCAGATGGCCTTCTTATGGGCAAGAAACTCATTCTTTTTCTTGTTAGGAAAGGTGCATGGCATATACTTCTCAAGAAACAAAGTGTGGAACTAAGACCAGTATTAGATGAGGGAAGACTCCTGCCCCAGAAAGCTAATACATCCTAAGGGATAAAGTAACAACATATTGCACTTCTAAATACTAATGAATAGGCATTGTAAGAATTCTCCAATATCGGCCAACCACTCCGAAAATAAAAGATTTACTGAATCAACACAGAAGATAATTATAGAGGATTGCTAATTATAGAGATGGTATGGATCCCTCTTACTCTAGAAGTTTCTCGTGAATAAACTCGTCATAATTTGATATTTTAGTTAGGGAGGTGTCTCAAAGCTCTACTAAGATGGATCGGCTATATCCTTAACTTTACCTTAGAAGGGGTTACTTTCTCTCCTCCTCCTTCTACCCCACCCTCTACTTCTAGTTATAGGTTCTATGAATGGAAACATTAGTGTTAAAGTTACTTCTCTAACTCTATCTACTCTCATATTCACCATTTGGTAAATAATAGCATGAAGAAACCAGATAGAAGTTAGGATTTCTATATACAAATTGAAATCAAGTAATCACACAAATGAAGAAAGGAAGTATAATTTTTCTAAATACTTATAGCCTTTCTAAGAAAAGTACAAATGACTCTACACCATTTTGCAAAACACTACTAGACTCATTTTGATGTTATGAGATTAATGAACCAAAGGATCTGATATCAACTTTGTCATGACCCAAACCCCTTCACGAGTAGCACCCATACTAACCCTCCAATGGGAGAACCATCTACCCAAATATCCATTACCGATACTTAGAAAATTTAATTGCAAAAGAAGGCATTTTTTGTATTGAATAAAAAATCCAAAGTAATTCTAAAATGACACAATATGGAATGTAAAACAGAAGTCTAAAATGCCCCCTGAAATTGTAGGTCATCTTACCAAACCATCTAAGAAAATTAATCTATAGGTATAACTTAGAAAAATAACAATAACTAAACCATTTATGTTTAGAACAAGTGCATAAGAAGATAGTTCAAGAAGATACACAACTGCTAGAAAGATGAAGCTCACGCTTGAATAAAAAATTGACTATTGTCTACAAGTGATCTCTCATATGAACCTTTGAAATAAGGTCTACTCTCAAAAAAAGAAGAGAACAATGTAGTATCAGAACAAAACCACTATTTATAGGTAGAGTGATAGGCTAACTTAAGTTAATGAATTTGAACACATAACCAATAATTTGTAAGCAACAACAACCCTGTAACACTTAGAAATTATACCTTCACTTAATGTTTTCTTACAAATTTGTTAAACAATCAACCATGTAAATAAGGAAAGCATAGCACAAGTACAAATATTCAACCAAGTCAGTTGCTATGTCTAACAATAGATAAATTAACCTTATCACAGTTATCCCTTTATTGAACTTCAACAATATCAACTCAGATAAAATATATCAATAGACTGGACCACTCATTTATCTAAATAAGAACAACAATATAACTAGTTTCACTCAAGGAACCAAAATAGCAACAAAAATATATCCCAAACCACCTATTAAATAATAAAAATCTCCAATACTATATACAAACATTGTAATGGTCTTATAAATATCCAATAGCCATAACCTTCATGGGACGAGCTTAGTCTATATACCCAATAACATATAAAACTAGTATGAGTCACTCTTATCCTAAACCAAATATTGTACCATCTTAATTCCAATGTCTTGATGCAGCCCAAACCGGGGCCTTGTGGTAATGGGCTTCCCAAGTCCGACCAGGATCGAGAACTGCCCCCTTAACCTAACCCAACTATCATATATAACCTTGGCTGAATATAATTTTGAGCATATAACAAGATTGCTTAATTCTCTCTTGAAGACTCTAGGATAGGGTCTTAATCATGACAAACCCAACCGAGTCCAACTATACCAAACCAACCATCCATTCCATACCAAACCATTTAGAAAGTATCAAACATAATATGATAACAAAACCCAAAATATAATATGATGGAAAAACTAATAATATCATCTAATGATGTCAGTACCAATACCATTGCCAATGCTAAGCCCAACACCAACACCAATCCCACTCATACCAACCCCTAAAAGTACCACAAATCCTCTATCTAAAAGAATAAAAATATTAGGCTGGGACATGCCCCTAACCATAGCCAAAACCAATATCCGAAAAGAAAGTAAAATATCTAAGAATATCCTTTATGAAATGATGGATTCTGAAAGAATGAAATCTCACCATTTTAGTCCAATAAGCTATCCCCGATCAAGTAATATGAAGGAGAAGTTGAATATTCAATACCAACATAGCGTGTGTTCACAATAGCCTATAGATTGTTTAGTGGGTGAACACCATCATGAAACTCGAGATAAGGATAAAGTAATGCAGTTATCAAATCAAAGTAAAAGCTATATATATATATATAGAAGTGCTGGGAAAAAGGACCCGACTTAATAAGTTATTTAAGAGGTTTACCTAGGTTGTAAAACATAGCCATCCTACCACCCATGAGCCATATGGGTTTAGTTTCTCCTACTGAAAGAGTCCTACTACATGTAGCTTTACGACCAGGCAATATCCCTCGGATGACTAGTACATCACTCCTATATACATATGACACTCATATGTGGCCATCAAAGATCACTAATATAGGAAAATATGAGTTTATGGTTTTGATCCCCCCGAGACAACCACTTTCCATAGTTTAACATCCACTACCTGCCATTAATGCCCAATTAAAGCCATTAATACATAATCCAATTATCCATTTATTAACCAAGTCTATTCAATAAATTTGTTGTATCATCATACCACTCTGCTTGCAAGCATTATCCATAGCCAAACTATTTAGATTAAGGGGACATTCAAGTTACCTATCATTAACCATATTAAACCTCTTGGGAGACTACCATGTTCTCCATAAACACAACCAATTATCCTTATGCCATTGTAAATCATTTAAAAATATTTAAGGTGTTATGCATAAGCTAAAAAAGCAAGAGTTCCATTAAAATAAGCCAATGCAATGATCATATCTTAATAAGCATTTTATCAAACACCTTAGGGCATAATATAACTAAAATAAAATCCCATTACCATTAAATCAATACCATGCAATTCAATTGTCCAAAACCATCATTAATGCATAAGAAATATAATTAAAACTATTGGAAATCATAATCAAGCATTTAACATAAAAAACCCCAGATCAATAGTCGAAAGCCTTAATTATGGAAGAGAAAAACCATGAAATCAACTATGTAACCTTGACTTTAATTGAAATTGCAATTAGGGAAGAGAATCATGCCTTAAACTAAGAATATTGATGGAAATAATTCACCAAGACAAGCCCCAAAATAATCCCTTAGTTGAAAGCCTAGATCTTTATCCTAAAATCTCTTGAGAGAATTATGATATGCTTAGGAAGAGTTTCGAAGTGTTTATGAATGAAATAATAGAGTAAATAACCTCCTAAGTACATTAAAAGTCATGGGTCCTTATTAGGATAAGTAGGTAAATGTCAAGAATACCTCTACTTAAATCTGATATAAACCGACAATGGGTCACGACTGACCCCCTTACGAGTCGTAACCTCCCTTTAGCTATATACCCATTCGATCGTGACTAGTCTCAACAACGGATTAGATATTGTCCAGTATAAGACTCATCCACCCAAGTCATAACCTCAATATACAATACTTACCCATGATCTGTATCCTTGGAAGAATGCAATACTAGGAAGATCAAATGCTATCCACCTTATGAGTCACCTTTATGACTTGTACCCAACCATACAACACTCACCCCTATGTCGTATCCATTCTAGTGACCAAAAGCATCGCAACAACTAACACTAGTCAGCTTATGATAGAACTTAACCACTCATACACTAGCGTATAGCTTATACCATGAGTCATATTGGGTTCGAAGAATGGGATTCTAGGAAGTTTTATAAGGTTCAAACCCTAGGACTCTTTGGTCTTCCCCGAATGATGAATAAGATAGGTGTAACACCCTATATTTTCGTGTTAGAACTCTTTCCATCATTTCTATGCATATAAGATCCAATGAAAATGATTTTACATGTAAATAGAAGTTTTATGATCATTATCATAGTGTGTGAAGTTCTTTCAAGGCGAAGTATGTTCATAGGAATCACTTAGAGCAATGTAAGCTAAGAGCCCTTGATTCAGGCATTTTTTGGTGTTTGATTTAACAAGGGTCATCATTGAATAATTATAACTTTATGTATATGTTTAATTTGGAAGATTAAAACCTAAAACATTATAGATAATCAAATTAGCTTTCCAATAATACCAACTTTACCTTAATCTGATACCCAAGAAAAAATTTATAGCTTTGCAAAGAGGTGTGTGACACAAACCTTTAGGTTTTCCATGGGTTGTGTGATGCAAACCTTAAGGTTTTTCATAGGTTGTGCAATACAAATCCTAAGGAAAAATGACATAGACTCTTTGTTTTTGAGTTATTTCAAGGGCAACCAAGTCTTTTTACATTCCAAAACCGTCCCTAAATATCTATAGATGAAATTAGGGCCATTAGTAATGATTTAACTCTCTTAAATCCCTAGTTCGTCTTCCGAAAATACAATAGGAGCAAAACAACTTAGGGTTAAACATTCAAGATCAATGGATCAAATTTTTCTCGAATTCTTCATCGATTAAGGTACGTAGGGCTTTTCTAAACTACATGGGCATGGATAAATCATTGTATTAATATTTTAAATGTTGATAAATCATGTTTCCATGAAGAGCTTGAATTACATTAAAAATAAGCATTGTTAATCCTTCCAATAATATATGATTTTAGTCTTGAGATCTTACGTTAAATCCAACCTTTACTCATGTATATCTATAAATGTGTTTTTAGTTTTGAAGTATGAATTTAAAGCATGAAGAATGAATTTCCCTCTCTCATTGTATACCTTTTGATTTCAAAGTTAAGGGTCATTCAATTGCATGACTTAAAGGATGAGCTAAGGGTTTTACTATTAATTACGATATTTATGTTAGTTGTGAATTGAAGAGAGGGATATTTTATTGTTTTTAAATGCAAAATGTAATAATCGAGGGAATTGCATGATCGTTTTGAGAAATGGACCATCATTGATTGAAATATTTAAAAGAGAGTCTTTCCATTGTTTGACATATGTTTTGAAATATGTGTTCTCTTGTATTATTTGAATGTTTTTGTGGTCTGAACATTCTTTTGAGTTAAGTAACTGTGATACAATTATGATATGACTTAGATTTATAACTTTTAAGTCTTGATATGACGATACCAAATTCAGATAATGCCATAACAGAATTTGAACAGAATAAAAGTTAGATTTTAATTTGATTTTTAGAATTTGAGTTTTGAAAGATGCATGTTCAGAAAAGGTTAAAAATAGGATTAAAATATGTTAGGTGGTTACCCGAAGAAGGCGCGAGTTCAGAAAACTCATTTCCCGAAATTGTGTTTTACCAATATGGGTTATTATGTCCCCAAGAGGGATTGTATGCTAGCTTAGTGCCTTGTGGCATATCGGAATCATAAACTCCAACCTTTGCAGAAAACTTGGGTTAGCGGCTTGGCTTCCGAGTCAAGGGAAGATTCCATATAACTCATGGAATATAGGACTTGTAGGGTGTACGACCTAGCTCTAAACTAAGACAAAGATGTTGAGTTGATATTTACCAAAATATTTTAAAATCCTATTTATTATGCCAATGAATTTTCAAATCTTTGATGCTGACATAATTTTCAAGAAATACTCTCACTTACTTTACATGTTAGTATTTTGTTTTTGGATTGTTCTGCATACTAGTATATTTGTATTGACCCCTATATTTTAGGATCTGAGGTACATTCTTGGTGTCCCACTAAATAGTAGATTGGTGTGTCTGAGACTTGCAGTTGGTCAGCCTTCTCTATTCTAAGAGGCCTAGTTATTAGACTTTATTATTTTATTTTTATTTATGGTTCGACTAGAGGACTTTTTCTAGTTTTTGGATAGAAGTTATTTTTTTGCTATTAGAGATTTTGTAGACTGGTGTCATGTATTTTAAATATCATGAACCTCATTCCATATTGCCCAATTGAATTTAAAAATTTACTATGTTTCCATTTTGCTAAATTTTCATATTTGTTTACATTATATGACCATTGTGTATGATTGCCAGATAGAATAGGGGCACTCGAGCCTTTATGGTCAAGATGATCGTCACAGCCAGGGTCTCAAATTAGGTCATGAAAAAACTATTATCAAAGTATGGTTTATGGTCCAAGGGAATCTTCGAAGTAGTATCTAAAAGAGTCTTTCTTAAGGGTGTGTTGTGCATTACACTTATAATCAGAAGGCTATCAGGCATTTAGGTGTTGTTTCTTATTATTTCATACTCTATTTTGTGCTATAGTGTGTCCATAAGAAAGTAATCCAAATTCTTTCCTTGCTCAAATTTCATGGGACATACCTCATTTCATACTCTAGTTCGGGATATAGTATCATCCACAAGAAAGTTATCCAAATTCCTTCCTTGCTCATGGGCCATGCCTCATTGTTGAGGCAATGCAAGTCTAAGAATCTAGCTCCCCTAGTGATGTAGTTTTCTCTAATTAAGTTATCTATGAAGTTATAAGACATCACAAGGACTTGAAAGAAGTCCATTAGTGCTTCAAGGTATATTGATTTGAGAGTATACCTTTATCCTAGTGAAATTAAGCTTTTTAGGTATGAAGTATACTCTATCCCCTTTTAAAATTCTTGTTGCAGATGTCATGCATAAGGGTAATAACGTGTAGCAGAATGTTGGAACTATATTTCTTCCCGAGTAGTGGTATATGTTAAAGTGTCATGACATATTGGTAGTGAGATGGTCCACAAATTGGTGAGATAATTTCGCAAGGTTAGCGGTCAGAGTAAGTGTGCATTTTACATAAATAAGTAGTTTTAGTTGTATAACCATTTGATTGAGGGGTGGTTTTTCCTTTTATGGTCGTTAACTAATGTTATATAAAGATTTAGAGATTGTATGGTAGTCTGTGAAGTAAGTGTTTGACTATGAGTATTGTTTATTCAAAACCGGGAAGGAGCCTAAAGTGGATAGTTATAGTGGTTATAGAAATCAGTTATAGGTTGTGAATGGAAAGGGGTAGACTAGTTAATATGTTATGTGTAGACACTCATTGGTTTTTATGGAATTTGGTAATAGTGAGAATTTATGCATGGGTAAGTAGACTTAATATTAGAAGGTATACAGTGGATTTTGAGGTGTAATAGTAATTTCATGGAGAGGATGTGATTGTAAGTAGTAGGTAAGTGAAATTCCCCAAGTTGATGGTCTGGTATAGTATGTGGCATGTTTATCGGTGGTACATGATTGAATGTAGACTATAGGATTAAACTTTAAAAGTGAGTTGTGGAAAAACAAAAGATAGTAACTTAATATTAATGTTGTATGGTTTGTGGGAGTAAGTAGTAGGCTTAATTTGATGTTTGTAATAGCCTAGTTTGTCAACAAATGGACTAATGAGTGGACAATTATGTTGTATATGTATACATAAGAACAATAGTAAAATAATCTATTGTGGTTGAATCATTAAGTAGATAAGAGCGTGGGTATATAATAATAACTTGAACCCCCAGGTACCATGTTGTTAGATAAGGTTTATATATGGTATATGTATCATGTGTACCTAGTTCATGTTTTTGAATTTTTTAGTATGGGGATGACTAAGGAGATGTTATATTATCTACTTTAGGGTCGAATTGAGGAAACATAGGTAGCTAATAAGAGTGTTTGGTATGGTTTTATAAATTTTGTTATGTTGTAAGTTATGTGATTCTAGATCTAACGTTAGGGTGTGAGTAGTAGAGAATGAATCATTATGTGATAATGAGTGTCGATGTGTATGCTCATGAGTGTGAGTTGTAAGATGAGGGCTACAGAGGATAGATAAAGTTAAGAGTAGAATTCTCAAAAAGCAATTCCTTCAAAGTATAGTTTATCAGGGGAAGTTTAATTTTTATATATATGGTGATACCTTTTTGTGTTGACAGTGGTGGGTATCGATTTGATGAGGATTTATATCCTCAACTTTAGGATTTTGACTTTGATCTAAGAGTGAAATGACGGATTAAAGTAGTTCCCGATTTTTTTTGTGGTGTAAAGTTTCAAGTAAGAATCATGATAAATCAATACCTATTCAAGGAAGCTCCTCCTAATTCAATTTGAATGGACATCTACCAATGTCATATGTGTTCATGTCCTGCCTATGTCTCAGGTTTGAGCTCCCTATGTTACTCTTGTCATGTCCTGACCTCCAAACTAGAAGCAATAATGTCCCTCAGTGATCAAATATTCCAAGTACCCTACTTTATGTTATGTTGCTCATGAAACATAAGTCTGTGTCCCAAATAAGGCTTGGTTCTAAGGAACTATGTTTTCATATGTTACTGATTTATTTTATTTTGGGATTAGCCAAAATGATAAAGTTGTGAGAACTAATGACTATTTGAGCTATGAAAATTAGAAGTGATATCTTCGAGTTGAAGTCCTTATCTCAATCGCAGATTTCATGAATTCCAAACTTATGTTATATGACTCATTATGTAAGAACTCATGTTTCTATGGTCTGTCCTAAGTACTCATGCTATGTTGTTTTTATGCTAGATCGACTCTTCACTTATGATCCAGACTCTTGATATGTGAAACACTTTGTGATTGTATCGTACCTTCACCACATATCTCTACTTGAGTAGTATAATAAAAATAAGTTATGATCTAATAGAGATACCTCTATTCTTGTTATTTATGCTCGGGTCCCTTAATGACCTTCCGTATGTTAATATGATGGTGGTTGTGGAAGCATAGTAATATTTGTGGTAGGGGAGTAGATGTTCTTGAATGTGAAAATTTTGATGTGATTTCTTGAGACTAAGGTCATATGCGAAGGAGGAAGAAGGAGATGAACTTTCGTTACGTGAAATAGTTAAGGAGTTATATGGCAAAAAATATTAGTTAGAGTGATTGATTTTTCCGGTCTTGGTGGAGAGATCCATGAAGTGGGTGTAGTAATGATAGGCTTGAAAGTTATGGTTGATAAAAATGCAAACCAATGTATTATATGGTTGGTACTCCTTGGTATAAGACGCGAGTGTGTTTTATGATAGTGATAAGGTGATGTAATTTTATTAAAGGAATGTAGAGTGCAGGGTCCCGTAGATTAAGTTAGCACCTTTTTGCTGCGAGTTAGGCTTTAACATAAAATCACTATGTAGTGGGACTCAAACTCTTATGGTTAGATCTGTGATCGGGGTATCGTAAGTTGGAAATGATAAAGTATGTTATTTATTGTTTGGGGAATGTAGGAGTAGTGTCTGTAAGTTTAAGTCTAATCGTTGTATCTTGTAAGGTAGAGAATGCTTCCATTTCTTATCTTCCACGAAATCCTATTTCATGATTCGTAACAATGTAAAACAGTCCTATGTTCACCAAATTAACTCATGCCTTATGTTGTGATGAATATGATTCATAGAACTCATGCGCAAGATCAACACTCTGTAAATTCTCATTACCTTATGTTTCATGCTTATACGTTTAAATAGGGGTTATCATGAAGCTCGGTTGATTTCTTTTCCTAATTTGTTGAGAAAAAATGTTCAATGCGAGATTACATTCATTATTCCATTCTTATAGATCTCAAAGAAATCCCTATCCAACATTCGGGGATGAATGATCCCAAGTAGAGGATAATGTAACACCTTGTATTTTTGCGCTAGAACTGTAACAATCATTCCTAAGCGTATAAGCTCCAATCCAAATGATTTTACAAGTGAATATAAGTTTCATGATAATTATCCGACTGTGGAAGTGCTTTCATGGTGAAATATGGTCATACGTATTACTTAGAGCAAAGTGAGCTAAGAGCCCTTGATTTGGCCAATTTTTGCTGTTCGATTTCTCAAGGGTGATCATTGAATGAATATAACTTTATTTATATGTGGAATTTGGCAGATTAAGACCCACAAAATTGTAGACTATCGAATTAGCATTCCAATAATGCCAATTTTGCCTTAATCCGATACCCGAGCAGAAAGTTATGGCTTTGCAAAGGGGTAGACACTCTGATTTTGAGTTATTTCAAAGGAAACCAAGTGTTTTTATGTTCCAAAACCGTCCCTAAATATGTCTAGACGAAACTAGGGTAATTAGTAACGTTTTAACTCTCATAAATCCCTAGTTCATCTTTCAAAAAATACAATAGGAGAAAAATAACTTAGGGTTAGACATTAAATCTCAAGGGATCAACTTTTTCATGAATTCTTCATTGATTAAGGTACGTAGGTCTTTCCTTGACTACATGGTCATGAATAAATCAATATATTATTATTATGAATGTTGATAAATCATGTTCTAATGATGACCTTGAATTACATTAAAAAGTAAGCCTTGTAAATCCTTCCAATGATATATGATTTTTATCTTGAAGCATTACGTTAAATCAGAATTTTACTCATGTATATGTATAAATGTGTTTTTAGTTTTAAAGTATGAATTGAGAGCATGAAGAAAGAATTTCCCTCTCTCATTGTGTACCTTTTGATTTCCAAGTTAAGGATTTTACAATTACGTGACTTAAAGCATGAGCCAAGGGTTTTACCATCAATTACGAAATTTATGTTGGTTGTGAATAGATGTGTGGGATATTATCTTGTTTTTAAATGAAAAATATAATAATCGATGGAATTGCATGATCGTTTTAAGAAATTAACCACCTTTTTTTGAAATATTTAAAAGAGAGAGTCTTTGCATAGTTTTACATATGTTTTAAAATATGAGTTCTCTTGTATTGTTTGAATTTTTTGAGGTCTTAACATTGTTTTGAGTAAAAAAACTCTGATACGATTATGATATATCATATAATTATCACTTGCAAGTCGTGGTATGACGATACCAAAATTAGATAATTCCATAACAAACTTAGAATGGAATAGAAGTCAAATTTCAATTAAATTTTTAGAATTTGAATTTTGAAAGATACATGTTCAGAAAGAGATTTAAATGGCCTTAAGAGATGTTAAGTGGTTACCCAACGAAGGCACGAGTTAAGAAAAATAATTTCCCAAAACCTTGTTTTTCTTATACGGGTTATTATGTCCTGAATAGGTATTATACATTTTCCAAGTGCCCTGTGGCATATATAAATTATAAACTCCAACCCTTGCGGTGAACTTGGGTTGGGGGTTTGGATGTCGAGTTAAGGGAGGATTCCATATATCCCGTGGAATATCGAACTTGTAGGGTGTACCACCTAGCCAAAAACTAAGACAAAGATTTTGAGTTGAGATTTCCAGAAATGTTTTAAAAGCCAATTAATTTTGCCCATGGATTTTCAAATGTTTGATGATGACATACTTTTCATGAAATGCTCTCACTTACTTTACATATTAGTATTTTGTTTTTGGATTGTTCAGCGTACTAGTACATCTGTATTGACCCCTATATTTTAGGATCTGAGGCACAGTCCAAGGGTCCTGCTAAATAGTAGATTAGTGTGTCCGAGACGTGCTGTTGGTGAGCCTTTTTTATTTTGGGAGGCCTATTTTCAGACAAAAGTTGTTTTCATGTTGTTAGAAATTGTACAAACTAGTGTCATTTATATTGAATATTATGAACCTCATTCCATATTCCCCAGTTGAATTTAGAAATTTACCATGTTTTCATTTTTCTACCTTTCTACATTTCTTTACATTGTATGAACACTGGTATGATTGCCAAATAGAACATGAGCGCTTGGGCCTTTATAGTTTGAGATGCTCGTCATGGCTAGGGTCTCGGCTCGGGTCATGACAGTAGGGGTAACCACACACAGATTCATTTGCATTATCAAACATAAACCCCAGCATTTCGATGTCTCTACTCATACCTTTACAAAATGAAAAACAAAAATACAAGAGATACAACTCTTCTTTTAATAAACTCATAAAATAATAATGTGTTCAAGAACATATACCTTCTGCACGAATATTAGAAGCAGAAAACAAAAGTAGATACTTGGACTTCATGTCCTCCTCTTCTTCCCACGAGGCCTCTTCTACCTTGTGGTTCTGCCATAAAAACGTAACAAAAGCCACATCCTTGGTCCGCAACCAACGAACCAGCCTATCGAATGTCTAAACCTAGTCCGCTTTATAAGACATAGAATCCGAGATATCTAATCCTTCCAAAGGAATAGTTGAAGAAGAATCACCAGCGTACTTCCTGAACCTAGAAACATGGAATACCATAAGAACCAAACTCAAGCTAGATGACAATTCCAATTCATACATAATATTGTTCTCTCTTAAAAAAATATCATAAGGACTATTGTACCGATGACTGAGTTTTCCCTTTTTGGCCAAAACACACTACTTCCTTCATAGGAGATACCATAAGGAAAACCTTATCCCCAACTGGAAACACCAAGTATCTACACCTAATATTCGCATAGGACTTTTGATGACTATGTGAAGCCTTGAGCCTATCCGGAATCACCTTCAACTTTTCCATAGCTTGACAAACCAAATCCAGACGAAATAAATCATCCTTGGAAATCTCAAACCAACCTATAGGAGATCTATACCTCCTACCATACAATACTTTAAAAGGAGCCACACCAATACTCTTATGATAGCTAATGTTGTAAGAAAAATCTATCAAAGGTAGATACTCTAGCCAACTGCCACCATAGTCAATTAAATAGTCTCAAAGAAAATCTTCTAATGTCTGAATAGTTCTCTCCATTTGCCTATCTGAATGTAGATGTAAAGAAGTAATCATACTCACCTTAGTGCCAAACTCTTCCAGGAAAGACCGCTAGAAGCAGATGCCAGACCACCAAAGTAGGAACAATATATAAAGCCACTTAAATCTTATTTTCCCTCGTAAAAACCTTGTTAGATGTATAATCCCTGAGACGATGTCCTACTAGGACACAGTTGAAGCACTTATCCCTTACCACATCACAGAATCCCTGATAAGGAATATAGTAAAATAAAAAAGGATGACACGAAGAAGCAGATTGACCTCTGCTTGCCTAAGACTGGGCTCCCTGTGCTTGATAATTCTCACCATCATAATGAAGACTATCTCCTGAATTCTAGGCGTAATGAGTACTGGCAATACATAAGGAACTAAAAATTTTTGACTTCTTTGTCTGCCACTTCCCACCGTCTCGATCACAGTGAGATTGGGTACCTCCCTAATAAAATAACCTGCCCTACTTACCTGCCTTTCTCCATATTATACCTACCATATCTTATCATGCTTAACATGCTACATATGAATAGTCAGCCTCGACATGTCCATATCATTCATAAGTAAAATAGTCTTGCTCTCTCGAATCAGATCTCGGTTCATCCCAGAAGTGAACTTCCTTATTCTCGACCTTGTATAAGATACCAAATTAGGAGCATACCTCAACAACTAATAGAGCTTCAAAGCATACTCCTTCACAGACATTCTCTCTTGCCTGAGGTTCATAAACTACTCCATCATAGATTTCCTCAATTCTTGAGGAAAGAACCAATATATGAAGGAATTAGAGAAGGCCTCCCACAAACCATCCTCTTAAAAATCACCCCCATCTCTGTCCCACTCCTTATACCAAAGATAAGTAACCTCTTTATGCTGATAAGTTGATATTTTTACTCCTTCCATATTAGTAGCCCTCATTACCCGGACGATCTTCTCCATCTCATCAAGAAATCCCTGTGGGTATTCCTCTATATTCACTCCCATAAAAGTCAGAAGTCCCATCTTAATAAATTGTCCAGGACTAGTAGCCTTAGTAGACACAATCATAGTCGTACCCCACTCGGCTAAAGCAATAACCAGTTGGGCAATAACAAGCATAGACTGATGAAACTTCACATTCATTACGTTTCCCTAAGGGTCATAAGGATTAGTATGAGGAATAGGAGAAACTCTGGTATAATTAGGAATAGGACCATGAGATCGAAGATGAGCCCAGGAGTAGAACGTGCTCCCTCAACATCACGTTCAGATGAGGCAAAAGAATTTCCTGGTGTTCCATATCTAGGAGACATGATCTAAAAGATGAACAAACAATGATTAGACGAGATTCCAAGACTGAGAAGTCAAGCTTGAATAAAGAATATGTAATACCCTGTAAAAATCTTCTACGCGGTATCTCACTTAGTAGCATATTTTAGAGGATAGCAACTTGAAAATATTCTAATTGTCAAAAAGGACTTAGTCATATTTTTATCTCGTAAACTTGTGTGATCTATAAATAAATTTTTCCAATCTTGACATATGGACTTTTAAGTTGTTTCATGTTTTAGGGAGTAAAGGGGATGTGTCAGGGAAGTTTTGGATTTGTCAAACAGGGTTAAAGGTGCGATTGGATGTTGGAAATAGTGAACCGATGAGAAGTCGACGCATCATATTGATGAACACATCAATAAAATAGTGGACCAATACAATATCAACGTGCCATGTCGGTGAGCACATCGTTGCCCATTTCATGATTTCTTTTTAAATTTTTGGTATGGCGGGGTATATTAGTCAATTACCCTTGTCTAAACTCTGTCTTGACACGAAATTAAATCAATTTTAGGAAAAAATACTAAGAAACCTCTTACAATCTCCCAAATCAAAAGACCTAATCTCTTCCACTAAGATCAATAGTTCATCTTTGAAGTCAGGAATTTCAAGAACTTAAGCGAGATTTGAATTCTACCATTCCTCTTAAGTGATCTAAGGTATGTGCGTTTTTCCTAAAACTACATATGCTTTAGGATAGTGTTTCAATAACATTTAAAAATTGTGAGATCATGAATTTTGAAGGGTTTTGGAATTATATATACAATTTTGCATTATGAATTCTTTAATGATATTATTATTTTGGTCTTGAGGACTTTCCCCTAAATTTATTTGTACTTGTATATATATATATATATATAAATTGGGTTTGAATATTTAATTGAGAGCATGAACATATGGAATCCCTCTCTTGCTATGATTTCCCAGTCTTTTCATATGATATGGATTATTTCGAATACATTTTGAGAAGCATGATACAAAGGTCTTGATTATTATTTATGATTTGATTATGGTTTTAAATTAAAGAAAGGGGTTTTACATGTTGATAAAGGTTGAAAATATATAATGAAAGAATTGCATGGCTTGTAAAAAATACATGACCACCACATCTTTTGTTTAAATTTTAGAAAAAGAGATTCTTTGCATAATTTGACAACTGTTTGAAGTATGAATCTTCTTGAATTGTTTGAAGTATGGTGGTCCAAACTTTATGTTTTTAAATAAGAAATAATATTATGATAATTTATGGCTTAGATATTTGACTTATAAGTCAATGGTATGATGATACCATATAAATAAATGCCATAATAGATTAAGAGTTTCAGACTCGATTTTAGAGAATACATGTCTTAAAGTGCTAAAAATGGGCTTAAAAAGGGTTAGGTAGTTTCCCAAAGAAGGATTGAGATCAAATAACTCGTATCTCAAAACTGTGTTCTGCCAATATGGGTTACATTACATCCCTAAGAGGGATTATACGTTGGCCTTCTGCCCTATGGCGTATCAAAAACAAAGACTCCACTCTTGCAGCAAACTTAAGTTGGCGGCTTGGCTGCTGAGTCAAGGAAATATTCCTTATAGCCCATGGTATTTCAGAGTTTTAGGATCTACCACCTAGATCAGCAATAATACAAAGCATAGAGTTGCATTTACAATACTGTCTTAAGAGCATTCGAGATGGCCCATGTATTTTGAACTATTTCATGCATAATGTTTTATGAATTGATCTCACCTATGTTATAAATATTTATAAATTCATTATTTTTGATTAGTCTGTGTACTAGTACGATTGTATTAATCCTCTATATTTCCGGATTTGAGACTCAGTCTAGAGGTCCTACTAAGCCGTAGAGTTTTTAGAAAGAAGTGAAGTATGCAGTTGGTGAGCTTTCTCTATTATGGAAGGCCTATTTCTTTTTATATAATTGGTATTTTCTTGTGATTAGGTCTACTGGGGGCCTGGTCCTAGTTTTAGACAGTTCAATAATTTGATATGTAATAGAGATTTCATAGACTGGAACAAATGTTGTCTAGTTATTGATTTACTTATTTTGAAAGGTTAAACGGAACTTAGAGTATGACCATGATTCTATTTGTTATATTCTGCATCTTTTTTTTTGTTATTGTTATGAGTGGTGTTCATGAGTATAAGACAGGAAGGGCCGCCTAAGCCTACAGGGTTTGGGATGCTCATCGCGGCCAGGGTCTCAACTCGGGTTGTGACAAACTTGGTATCAGAGCATGATTTATGGTCCCTGGGTGTCTGCCAAATTACGTAGGGTAGAGTCCTATTTATGGGTGTGTAGAGCACCAGATTTATAAGTAGGATCATACTAGGCATTTAGGAATGATTTCCTTCTTTGTGATTTAGTTCGTGCGATAGAGTCTGAAAGTCCCCTAATTAATGGTCTCTTATTTTAGAAAAGCTATCATGCCTCCATGTCGCTCTAATAATTAGAACGCTTAAAATGAAGGTGTCTGCTATACCCATGGGATGAGGAAATATAATAGGGCTCACATTCCTGAATTTTAGCTGCTCCAGGAGTCCCTCCTATTCAGAGTAGCCCACCCAGGGCACCAAGGGCTCCATGGTCATGTATTAACTATACCAAACCTCTCCAAAGAGAGATATCAAATGGTGAGTTTAGAAAATCGATGAATATGATTGCACAGTTAGTGGATTTACAGACCCAATTATCAAAGGATATTTGGTTTGCGTCTGCTCCATCTGAGATAAGATGGGTGGGTCAGTTTATGAGGCAGAACCGACCTATGTTTATGGGTACAAAGGTGAAGAAGGATCCATAAAAATTTGTGGATGAGATGGTGAAGAGTTATTTGAGTGATGCATGTGGATGAAGTGGAAGGTGTTGAACTAGCAGCTTATCAACTTAAAGAGGTAGAAAATCACAATGAGTGGGAAGACTCCTGAGTAGAAAATGTTGAGCCTTCTGTGTGGGGAGATTTTATGGAACCTTTCCTGGATCGATTCTTTCCCTAAGAGTTGACAGAGTACAATGCTAAAGAGTTCATGAATTTGATATTGGAAAAGATGAGCGTTAAGGAGTACACCCTGAAATTTAATCAACTATCCCATTATGCTTTAGAATTAGAGGGGAACATAAGAGCCCGTATGAGAAAATTTGCATTCGATCTACCAGATGACTTGTTGTTGGAGGGAAAAGGGGTGATGTTGAAAAGAGATATGGACTTCTCTAGATTGTCTACCCACATACAGTAGGTTGAGGATCAGAAAAAAGGGTTGCTAAAGCAAGGGGGAATGATAGACAGGCCAAGAAAGCCAGACTAGTAGACCAAAACTACAGTTAGCACCACGATGATAACTGGGGTAACAAGTGGCCGAAGAAATAATTCTGGAGTAATGCTTAGCCTGTAGCCAGTGCCCCCACACCTAGATCTCCAGTTGATCAATGATTTCAAAATTTCTAGTCTAACCATGAGCTGAGAATACAAGGTATGCAGTCGCAAGAGAGTGTGGGACAACTTTCTAGGTCATACCCTTGATGTAACATGTGTGGAAGGCACCACCACCCAGGAAAATGTCAGTTTGGCACAATGGTATGTTATTCTTATGGATAATAAGGTCATATCCAGAGATATTGCCCAAAAACAAGAGGTAATATTAGGGGATCTAAGTCACAAGATAATTCCTCAGTGTCACCACTACCTCTAAAAGGTGATACTTTAGCTACTAAGAGTAGTAACAACTAGTTATATGCCTTGTATAATTACCTGAAGGCAGAGGCCTCACCAGATGTAGTGACAGGTATGTTACAAAACATCTTCCATGATGTGTATGTATTACTTTACCCTGGGTCTACTTTGTCTTATGTGACCCCACATGTAGAAGTCAGTTTTGGGTTTGAGCCCAAAGTTATTTTGGAACCTCTCTCCGTTTCCACTTTTGTAGGTGATTTTTTTATTGTTAGGAGGATATATAAAAATTGTGTTGTGTCTATTTGTAGCCGTGATATAGTGAAATATCTCATAGATCTTGATATGTTGGAAATTAATGCCATTTTAGGAATGGACTGGCTCATTTCATATTTTGCCATCCTAGATGGTAGAACTCTAAAGGATACATTCTCTTTTTCAAATGAATCGGTGATAAAATGGGAGTGGCATTCTTTAGTACATAGAGAGAAATTCATATCTTACCTCAAAGCCCGTTAACTCATTTACAAAGGTTATTTGTATCATTTTATTCGGGTTAAAGATTCAAATATCAAAAGTTCTTCGCTTCACTCTGTCCCTATTGTTAATGAATGTATACAAGTCTTTCCTGATGATCTCCTAAGAATACCACCTGATAAGGTTATAGATTTTGGTATTGATTTATAGCCAGATACCCATTCCATTTTTATTCTTCCCTATAGAATGGCTCTTGTAGAATTGAAGGAGTTAAAAGAATATCTAACAGATCTTCTTGACAAAGGTTTTATCTGTCCTATGGTTTATACCTAGGTTTCACTTGTACTATTTATGGATAAGAAAGATGGTTCCCTCCACATGTGTATTTACTACTGTCAGCTGAATAAGGTCACTGTCAAAAAAATATCTCCTTCCTAGAATTGATGATCTCTTTGACCAACTTCAGGGTGCTAGGTTTTTTTGAAAGATAGACCTTCGATTGGGGTATCATCAATTGAAGGTTAGGGAGGCTGATATTCCCAAAACAGCTTCCTGAATCTGATATGGCCATTATAAATTCTTAGTAATGTCCTTCGGATTGACTAATGCCCCTGCAACTTTCATGGACCAAATGAATAGGGTTTTTTATTAGTTTCTATATCTGTTTTTCATAGTCTCCATTGATGAAATTTTGATTTATTCCAAGAATAAGGAGGATCATGCCAATCACCTCCAAATTATTCGTCAGACCCTCAAAGATCAAAGATTATATGCAAAAGTTTCTAAGTTTGAATTTTGGCTTAATTCTATTGCTTACTTGGGGCGTATTATTTCTAGTGAGGGAATTAAATATGATCCCCAAAAGATTGAGGAAGTAAGAAAATGTCCCAGACCCATGACTGTAACCGATATTCAGAGCTTCTTGGGTTTGGTGGGGTACTACCGGAGGTTCATAGAGAGTTTTTCTTCCATAGCTACTCCACTTACCAGGCTGACACACAAAAAGGTAAAATTTGTATGGTGTGACTCCTGTGGGAATAGTTTCAAGAAGTTCAAAGTAAAGGGGACTAATGCACCTATTTTAACCCTTCCCGAGGGTATAGAGGGTTTTGTTGTATACTATGCTGAATCCCGAGTGGGACTTAGATGTACTTATGCAGAATGGTAAGGTGGTATCTTATGCTTCTAGGTAGTTGAAGGTGCACAAGTGAAATTACCCCACTCATGTCTTGGAATTGGTAGATGTGGTGTTTTCACTTAAAATATGGTGGCACTATCTTTATGGGGTATATGTTGATATATTTACTAACCACAAAAGTTTTTAGTATGTTTTCTCACAGAAAGAACTGAATCTCAGACAGAGGCGTTGGTTGGAACTGTTGAAGGATTATTATATGAGCTTGCACTATCATTCAGGCAAGGATAATATGGTGGACGATGCACTCAGTAGATTATCTACAGGTAGTCTTTCTCATGTTGAAGAAGAAAAGAAGATGGTGAAATATTTTCAATGGCTTATACATCTAGGGGTATGACTTTTAGATTTCGAAGATGGAGGAGTAGTTATGCATGAAGTAGATAAATATTCCTTATGTGCGCAAGTTAAGGAGAAATAGGCCGGGGATTCCATCTTGGTGAAGATTAAGAAAAATATGGGTCAACAAAAGGTGATGGAATTTGAAATTGGTGGTAATGGTATTTTGAGGTACCAAGTAGGCTGTGTGTACCGAATGTGGAACGTTTGAATGGGAGGATCCTTGAAGAAGATCACACTTTGAGGAATGTGGTTCACCTAGGCTCTACTAAAATGTACCATGATCTTAAAGCTATATATTGGTTGAATAATATGAAACGTGATGTTGCTGATTTTGTTTCCAAGTATTTGAATTACCAACTAGTTAAAGCGGAACATTTGAAACCCGGTGGTACTTCCCAAGATATAGCTTTTCCTATATATAAATGGTAGATAATCAATATGGACTTATTCAAAGGACTTCTGAGGTCCTGTGAGGACTAACTATTCAAGAGATTATTATGCCAAGCTATACATTGAGGAAATAGTATGCTTGAATGGTAAACCAGTATCTATTATACCCGATCGAGGTATACAATTCTCTTCACAGTTTTGGTGATCTTTCCAGAGGGGTTTAGGTACCCAAGTGAACCTGAGTACTACATTCCACCCTCAGACCGATGGGCAAGATGAACGCACCATTTAGACCTTGGAGGATATGTTAAGGGCCTATGTAATTGACTTAAAGGGAAATTGGGTAGATAATTTGCCATTGATAGAGTTCACCTATAATAATAGTTACTATGCCAACATTAAGATGGCTCCTTTCAAAGAACATTATGGGAGAAGGTGTAGATAACCAATTGGATGGTATGAAGTGCGTTAAATGCGGTTGTTTAGGTCTGATCTTGTATATCAGGAAATGGATGAGGTGAAAATCATTAGAGAATAACTTAAGATAGCTCAGGGTCGTCAGAAGTCCTATACCATTGTTAGATGAGAGAGTTAGAATTTGAGGTTAGAGATTGGGTATTTCTCAAAGTCTCCCCTATGAAGGGAGCCATGCATTTTGGAAAGAAGGGGAAACTTAGTTCTCATTTTATAGGACCACACCATATTTTAAGAAGGAGAGGTGGAGTTCCCTATGAATTGGAACTGCCCACGAGTTTAGGCTCTGTACATCCCATGTTCCATGTGTCTATGATGAAAAAGTGTATTGGGGACCATTCATTGGTGTTACCTATAGAGGAAGTCAATGTGAAAGACTCTTTGATAAATGACGAAAAATCTGTCGCTGTTCTGGATCGTCAAGTCCAAAAATTGAGAATCAAGGAAATAACTTCAGTTAAGCTGTTGTGGAAAAATTAAAAAGTTAAGGAAGCTACTTAGGATTCGGAGGACGATAAACATGCAAGATACCTAAATTCTTTTTATTTGGTGAAGATGAACTGGAAGGTACAATCTTTGCCTTATTCTTTTTATCTTTTTCTCACTGAGATAAATGGTGCTTACCTATGTTCCGCATCATCATTCAAGGGTGAATAATCCCAAGTGGGGGATAATGTAACACCCCAAAAATCATCTACTTGTATCTCTCCTAGTAGCATGTTTGAGAGGCTTGCAACTAGAAAATTTCAAAAGTGACAAAAAGGACTTATTCATATATTAAGCTCCTAAACTTGTTTCTCTAAATCAATTTTCCAATCTTGAGTTATGGAATTTTAAGTTGTTTCATTTTTTGGGGATTAAAGGGGATGTGTCGGGGAAGTTTCGGATTTTTCAGACAGTGTTAGAGGTGAGATTGATGCTGGAAATAGTAAACCGATGTGAAGTCGACACGCCGTATTGATAAACACATCGATGAAATAGTGGACCTATGCGATATCGATGTGTCGCATCATTTGGATCGTTGGTGCCCAGTTCACAATTTCTTTTGCTACTTCAAGTTAGAAGGGGTATATTAGTCAATTACCCTCATCTAAACTCTGTCTTAACACGAAAATAAATTACTTTTGGGGCAAAATACATCAGAAACCTCTTATAATCTCTCAAATTAATAGCCCTAGTCTCTTCCCCTAAGATCAAGAGTTCATCTTTGAAGTCAAGAATTTCAAGAACATAATCTAGATTTGGGTTCCACCCTTCCTCCTAAGTGATCTAAGGTATGTGGGGTTTTACTAAAACTACATAGGCATAAGGAAATTGTTTCAATACCATTTAAACATTGTGAGATCATGAATTTTTGAATGGTTTTGGAATTATATATACGATCTTGCATTATGAATTCTTTAATGATATTATTGTTTTGGTCTTTAGGCCTTTCCCCCAAATTTATTTGTACTCGTATATATTTGTGTATGAAATTGGGTTTGGATATTTAATTGAGAGCATGAACATATGGAATCCCTCTCTTTCTATGATTTCCAAGTTTTTTCATACGATATAGATTGTTTCGAATGCATTTTGAGAAGCATGATACAAAGGTCTTGATTATAGTTTATGATTTGATTAGGGTTTTGAATTGAAAAAAGAGGGTTTTACATGATAAATGTTGAAAATATATAATGAAAGAATTTCATGGTTTGTAAAAAATACATGACCACCACATGTTTTGTTGAAATGTTGGAAGGAGAGATTCTTTGCATAATTTCAGAAATGTTTGAAGTATGAATCTTCTTGAATTGTTTGAAGTATGGTGGTCCAAACTTTATGCTTTAAAAGAAAATATTATATTGTGATATTTTATGGCTTAGATATTCGACTTTCAAGTCAATGGTATAATGATACCATATAAATGAATGCCATAACAGAGTAAGAGTTTCAGAATTGATTTCAGAGAATACAAGTCTTAAAGAGATAAAAATAGGATTAAAGAGGGTTAGATAGTTTCCCAAAGAAGTCTTGAGTTTAAATAACTCCCACCAAAATCGTGTTTTGCCGATACGTGTTTCATTACATTGCCAAAAGGGATTATATGCTGGCTTAGTGCTCTGTGGCGTAATAGAGACAGAGAGTCCAACTCTTGCGGCAAACTTGAGTTGGGGGCTTGGCTGCCGAGTCAAGGGAAGATTCCATATAACCCATGGAATTTTAGAGTTGTAGCGTATACCACATAGATCAACAATAATACAAAGCATAGAGTTCCATTTACAAGATTGTTTTAAGAGCATTCGAGATGGCCCATGTATTTTGAACTATTTCATGCATAATGTTTTATGACCAGCTCACACTTATGTTATACATATGTATAAATTCAATATTTTGGATTGCTCTACATACCAATACTCGTATTGACCCCCAATATTTCAGGGTCTGAGGCTCAGTCTAGATGTCCTGGTAAGACATAGAGTTTTCAGAAAGAAGTGAAGTATGCAGTAGGTGAGCCTTCTCTATTTCAGAAGGCCTATTTCTTTTTAGATACTTGTTATTTACTTTGGTTTAGGTCCACTGGAGGCCTTGTACATGGTTCGGGATGCTTTACACGGCCAATGTCTCGACTGGGTCGTGATAGGATATCAAGAAAGTGAAACATTCCTAAATGTCTTATAGCCTTTCCCTCATGAGTGTGGCCTGCTACACACCCCTAAAGGAGACTAGACTCGAAATGTCCTTGTGTACTCCCAACTGAACATGAATATATTCTCTAATACCAACTTGATGTCGCCTAAACTAGGGCCTTGTGATAATAGGCATCCCAAGTCCAACCAGGACCGAGGATGACCCCATAAACCCAACCCAACCATCGTATACAACCTTGGATGAGCCAAATTTTGAGCATATAATAAGATTGTGTAATGCTCTCATAAGTACTCTAGGATAGGGTCACAATCATGACCGAGTCCAACCATACAAAATCAACCATTCATTTCATACCAAACCATTTAGAAAGTATCAAACATAATATGATAACCAAACCCAAAATCAAATACAATGGAACAACCAATAATATAGACCAATGATGTCATCCTCAACACCAATGTCGATGCTAAGGCAGACGCCAATACCGATCTCACCCATACCAATCCCCAAAAGTACCACAAGGCCTCTATCCAAATAATATAAATATTTGGTTGAGACGTGCCCCCAAACATGGACAAAACCAATATCCGGAAAGAAAGTAAAATGTCTAAGAGTGTAAAACATGAAATAATTACATCCGAAAGGATGGAAGATCACCACATCAGTTCAATAAGTTGACCTCGAATCAAGTAATATGAAGGAGTAGTCAAACGGTCGATTCCTGCATAGAGTGGGTATACATCCGCCAGTAGACGGGTTAGTGGATGAACACTAGCATAAAAATTAAGATAAGGGTAAAGTAATGCCAGTTATCAAATCCAAGTGATAATCATCCAATGCAAGAAGCCATATATATATATATATATATATATATATATATATATATATATAAGTTCTATGAAAAGGGACTGGGTTTAAGATTCTATTTAAAACCTTTAACTGGGTTGCGCAGCTTAGCCGTCCTACCACCCACGTGCCATATGGGTTCAGCACCCTCTGCTGAAATTTTCCCTGTGCATGTACCCGCACGACCAGGAAATATCCCTGCGATGACTAGTAAATTCATCTAATATAAATGTGATACTCACATGTGGCCATTGAAGACCCCTTATATCGGTCAATATGAGTTTCAGGTTTTGATCCCCCTCAGAACCGCCACCTTTTATGGCTTAGCTTATGCTCTCCGCCACTAATACCCAATTAAAACTATTAATAAACAACCCAATTATCTATTTATTAACCAAGGCTATTCAATAAACCACCGGTATCATCATACCTCCATACTTGCAAGAGTTATCCATAGCCAAACTATTTTGATTGAGGGAATATTCAAGTTCCCTATAATTGGCCTTATTAAATCTCTTGGGATACTACCATGATATCCACAAGCATAACCAATTAACCTTAAGACTTTGTAAACCAGTTAAAAACATTTAAGGTTTCATGCATAATCCAAAAACAAGAAAGAGTTCCATTATAATAAGCCAATGCAATGAACATATCTCTATAAGCATTTTATCAAACACCTTGGGGGCATAACATAACGGGCATAACATAACCAAAACAAAATTCAAATACCATTAAACCAGTACCATGAAATTAAATTATCCAAATCCACTGTTAATGCATATAAAACATAATTAAAACCATAGGAAATCATAACTAGGCATTTAACATCAAAACCCCTAAATCAATTGTTGAAAGCCATAACTATGCAAGAGAAAAACCATGAAATCAACAATGTAACCATGCCATTAATTGAAATTACAATTAGGGAAGAGAATCATTCCTTAATCCAAGAAGATTGATGGAAAGAATTCACCAAGCCAATCCCCAAATTAATCCCTTAGTTGAAATTCTAGTCTTTGCCCCAAAAGCTCTTGAGAGAATTATGAATTGTATAGGAAGAGTTTATAACTGTTTGAGAATGAAATAATAGGGTAAATAACATCCTAAGTGTATTAGAAGTTGTAGCTCCTTACTATGGTAAGTAGGCAAATGTCTAGAATACCCCTACTTAAATCCTATAAAAACCCAACACAGGGTCACAACTGACCCCCTAACGAGTTGTAACCTCCATTACGATTGATACCCACCTGATCGTAGCGAATCTTCAACCATGGATGAAAAATTATCTAGTATATCACTCATCTACCAAAGTCATAACTTTAGCATACGATCCATATCCAAGATCGGTATCCTTCGCAGAATGCAACACCAAGAGGATCAAACATTGTCCACCTTACGAATCACCAATATGACTCATACCCAATAATACGACAGTCACCCATAGGACTTCACCACTCGTACCCCAGTATACGGCTCATACCATGAGTCATATTGGATCCGTAGAATGGGATTCCAGGAAGTATTCCAAGGGTCCAAACCCTGGGTGCTTTATGTCTCAATCTTTATACCCCCTAAAATCAACTAATTCCATGAAAATTAACATTTATTGGTTTATCTCACAATAAAACCCATGTCATAATATGTACAATTACAAAATGTGATAATTCAACCACTCTTGTACTTTTAAATAAGTTTCATTACATAATCTCATATCAAGTTGATCAACAACGCATTAAAATATCCATCAATCAACTTGAAATATCATGCATTGAAACAAGTAGTCAAATAGGTAGTTATAATAGACACATGAACTGAATTGAGTTTTAAACTCTAATTCGGGCATAAGCTACCTCAATCTAAGCCATGGAATGCTCTAATGAACTTGAGCTTTATATTTTCTTGGAACTCTGGCTTGACTATGATCCAAAATAATAATATAATCACTAATCAGAAAATGCTTTGACAATTTCACATATTACAACATAAACCTATAACATAAAGTAAAAAATGATCATTCCCTTATTATAGGATTTTTCTACCTTCTATCCACTATAATTCGATCAAATTCATATTTTCAAGAATGCATTCTACCTATGTAATCAAAATCCACCCTTGACCAAAACCCAAGGATTACACATTATTTTCACTACTTTACATCCGTAAATCAACCCAGGTCAAGTTAATTCCTCCATCACAACCAAAACCTAGAGAACTAGAAACTAATTAACATAGAACAAGTTTAGTTTATGGAATAACTTATCTTAACAATAAAAACTCTCCATAAGTAACCCTCTCCTAGTCTTGAATGATTTTAGGATGAAAAATATGTTTTAAGTCCTACAACAATAGTTTACAATGTGTATCCCTCTATAGCTTCTCGATTCCTACTATTGCAGCCTTGCTATAGCGGGATCTACCCATTAAGGAAGAACTAACTAAATTTAACACCTACTATAGTTGAAACTTATGGCATGCCTATGGTAGCAGCCTCTCTCTCACAATAGTGGTAAATGCGAGGTAAAATGTTCAAAATCCCAATTTTTAATCAATTTTACAGTACACTCTCAAATTTTGACCTTCCAAATAAACCCCTTTACATTAAACACTCTATTACTTGCTAAAATTAAATTTTGAAAGATTCTACGAACTCTGTAACCTCTAAGATAACACATTATGATCTCAATCATGTAGCCATCAACTTATCCATTGATGGATTCTCGTAGCTCATAACACACATAGCATTCATCTGAGACTAGCCTATCCTAAAATTACAAAAACATCATCCTAGGAGAATCTTAACCCAAATATTTACATGCTAGGATATACTATTATGATTGAAAAGGTTTTTACATAGTAAGATAGGAATTACAAACTTAGAATAGCTTAATTATGAATGACTACCATAACTTATCATATAACATGAAGATAGTAGGAATTTACACAACCACATATAATTACACTAGTCCTAATCAACTACTATGACCCCTTTCTAGTTATATACTTTTATATATACACAATGCAACATCTTCACCACACTTAATAAGATATACTATCTCAAGTTTTTTGATTTACCTAATATTTTTCTCCTTTTGTAATAACCTTCTCATGACAATTTTTTAACCCTATTTGCCTATTTCACCCAAGTAGCATATAAACACGCTCCTTTTTAAGCCCTTAAATTACATCTCAACTTACATATATCTACAATTCTATTATCTTGCACATAATCATCTAAGCAGATATTTCATCTAATTAAATGCCAATATTACCTCAATCCCATTATATGAATCCATATTTAAATCCCTATTTATATGTATAGTATCTATATATACATACATAAGAGTTTAGTCCATGATAGTTGGCTTTTATTAATAACCAATTAATAGCTACAACACTTCCACCCATCTACTAACAAAACCTGACTATTGTAATAGGACCACAATGACATTATCAGGGTACATAAGTTATAGTAGCGGAGGCACTGGAACTCAAGGATATTTTGTACCATCAATATCACAACCATGGAAATTACTAATTCAGATTATACCTTATCAACCATATTGGTCACATTTTATAACAAGGTTACAAAACATACCTGATTAGAACCAAAACCCATCTTTATTATCTAGTAACCCACAACTGCTAATATTTATTTACAATGTTATCTCTAGCTTACATCTCTTTCTAAGGTTAAAAATTTTGATGGAATAGCTCCATCACTAAAATTTCCTAACAATGCACTAGGTTCCACTCATGCTACAAATGTATGAAATAATTTCATAGAATTAATAAACCCTTCAAGAATACACAGAAATTGATTACTTGTAATTGCATAGATTTAACCAACCAAGTATCATGTTAAGTGATAAACCAAAAACTATATCTTACTACATGTAGCCTGCTATAGCTGATCGATACACTCTATAACAACCTCTCTATAAAAGGACCTTCCCATTATAGAGGGACTAATTGAATTTAACTCCTGCAATAGCAGAAATTATAACAGTTCTATAGTAGCAGCCTATCACTCTCAATAGCGAGGCAGAAAATCTAACAATCCCAATTTTTGACCAATTTTAAAACACACTCTCAGATTATGATATTCCAAATTAATCCATTTATGTCAAACACTTTATCTGGAGTTTACTAGCCCAAATTCAATTTCGAATGATTCTACAAACTTCTTTATCTCTTAGCTAACACATTATGGTCTCAATTAGATAGTTATCAAACTATCTATTGATGGATTTTCATAGAACATAACATACTTGGAATTTATCCTAGACTAGACTAGTGTAAAATTTCTAGCACTTTATCCAGGAAGAATCTTAAACAAATATTTTCATTCTAAGTGATATCTTAATGAAATAAAGGATCTATATAATGTCTACAAAAACTAAACCTCCAAGAAGTGTAATGTGATTGATGTCAAATATAGTAACCCAATAGAGGTTGGGGTAGAACCCATAGAGAATAGGTCGAATATCTCTCACGAACTTGCTGAAGTAGCCAGATAATGCAAGAATGTAAATGGGGGATTTTGTATAGTATAGTATACTAGAAAGAAGTCCTTATTACTTTAGCATGAAATCAATCAAATATGAGTACTAATACTAAGTTCCCCCCTGGCTTCCTAGCTCCATAGATTTATCCTGCTTAATAAAATTATCTCAATGCCCTATATATAGAATCTGATAAAATATGTATCACCAATTGTCTTGTGAACTCTTTTTGTAAATATTATTCTTCACCTTGTGAGTATTGGAGTGTAGCCTTACTAACCTTTGTCTTTGATCCCAGTACAAATATCTCATTTTGGGTTTAAACACAATTTGACAAGGATTGGAAGCGTAAAATTACTATAACAATTTTCTTTTCCTAATGTCAACCTCTCTTGTCAAGATGATCAGATACAGGCATGTTTATAACTTTGACAGCAGTTAAGAAATCAAATAAATCAAAAAATATAACAATACATGAATAAACACTGATTTAGTATGACCTCACACTTTCGCTACTTTATTTTTCTGCCAAGGTTCCCAAAACTCTAGTTAGGTGGTTTAGCCTCTCATGTTTGCAAGAATATCCATGGAATTTATAAAATAAATCATAATAATTATATCATAATAATTTAATAACAAAACCCAAAATATAAAATTAATAATAAATTGTAAAACCAAGAACAATGGATTCCAAGATAAAAAGTCAAATCATAGAATGAATATACCTTTGTCAATATAAAGAGTGCATAAACAAATACAAAAATATCAAAATGGTATCTATAGACCCACTTACGGGTTGTAAGTGTTACTTATGGACCCCTAGGTGGATCATAAGTGTCATAAAATCTTTAGATATTCAGGATGCTTCTCATGGTGGTACTTATTGTTAATTAAGTGGTACTTGTACCCCGTATGTGACCTCATCAAAACTGTCCGCCAAAACCGTCACTTTTAGAATCTTTGAACCTTTATCCTCTTATACTTTGTGGCCACTTACGGTGGCCATAAGTAGAACTTATCTTTCATAAGTGGCCCTATATTAAAGTCAGAATACAATTCAGCTTTAAGATACTCAGGATCATCTTCTCTAATAATTATGAGGCCACTTACAGTGGCTATAAGTGGCACTTATGACCGTAAGTGGTCTCATATGTAGGGTGTTCTGCAAACTTCAACTCTTTTTCTTCTTCTAAGCTCTAAAACCTAGTTTTCTGCAACATAAACACAAAAAAAATCATATCTAAAAAAATGACATAAGTACTTGCATATTTTAGGTTTTAAGAATTTAAATTTACATGATATCATGGAACATCAACAGCCTCAACTTAGAACATTTGCATATCCTCAGGCTACAAACAGAATAGCGGAACATACACGATGCTTAAATTAGAGAAACGTAAGGTACCTACAACGTTTAACATAATTTTAGCTCAAAAATTCTTACCCCTTCCTATTGTTAACTTTTAAAAACCAATTTTGTGGATCTAAAATGATGCAACACAAAGGAATAAATCTATGGCATTACATATCAACAAACAATCAATCAAATGTACAAGTTACACTACTCAAATAGACAAGCAGCTAGTAACATAACCGATGTACCTTCTTCACAAAAAGTCCCATTTCACAGTATAATCTTGTATGGCAATGTGGGGATGATATCAAGACACTCACTCTCACAAAAGATGGTCCAATCAATGTACATAGAATACCATAGGATTGCCCTTATTTTCTTTGCCTAAGTTTTTTGGAAACTCATGTAAGATCACTATAAGACTTTATCCGACTTGTAACGAAGGCTTGGGCCTAGTACAATACCTTTGGGAGTTAGTGATTGACCCTCCTTTACACTATGATTATATTTGAGGTCCACTTCTTAACTAATTTTTCCTCTTATATTTCTCCCTTATTTACCCTTTATTGCTTATTCATGTTGGGTGAAATTTGTCTTACTCTTTTTTTAACACACCTAACCCTGCTTTTTGTTCTATTATTTAACCATTCATCATACCAAATTCTAACTATGTACCCCTATTATAGATACCCTCAACTTAGGCGATTTTCCTGAGTTGAGGTACACAGTGTCAAATGAAGGACCAGGGCCAAAATAGGTTCATGTAATCAAACTGGGAAGGTGATAGGTAAAAATAAGAAAATGGGTCTATGAAGGCTCATATCAGGGATCAAGGGATAATTTATAACATTTGAATGGTTATTTAGGCTAATAGTGGACTAAATAATAAACGACCTATGATCATGTCCTAATTGACTATCCTACAACCTAGACAAGACTAACTGAGCAAGTTGTGGGTTAAATGCATAAAGGGAACTAGATAAGTACCTCACACATACATGGCATAGGCTTATGTTACCAACTACTACATATTCAGTTCACGCAAATGCTAAGCTATGATTATTTTGTCCTAAATCCTAATCCTATAAAAAGATTTACAATAGGCACATAGAGGTTTACATCACACAGTTCATAAAACCTTTTTAGAGGGGTATCATTTTTTCTCAAAACACTTAAAATAGATAAAATTTGTTGACTGCCCATAGGTTCCTTATTTTTATCTTAATTAAACACAAACAAAACATAGCACATATATGAAACAAATAAAAAATAACCTAAACATGCAATCTCTACTAAGAATAGACTCAAGAGAAAAAAAATATGGCAACAAAAGCCCCAAGAGGACATCTAAACTGACAAGTAGCTCCACCCATATCACGTAGACATGTATTGTCACCAATCAATTGGGAAGTTACAAAGCAAAAAAATTAGGAACATACCTATGGCATCTTAGGTGAACATATATAACATTAATCAACACTAACACAAAATATCACAAATGAAAAAATAGCAAGATACGTTGGGTTTTCTCTAAAGAAGTTCCTAATTTAATGTTGCCGCAATGACATGTGTACCTTCATTACTTACACTTCATAAATGTAGCCAAAGGGTTAGCCTCCAGGGTCATCAACACAGCTTATTATTGAAACCACCCTCATGTGAGTCAGCTTCTTCATGGTTCTGTAAATATCAAACATGACTTCCTTATTATTTAGCCTATCTCCATATCCATAAATTCTCTGCCTGCTACAAAAAATGGTCCATTAAAAATTTTGGGCATCTTAAAATCAACTTCATAATCCAGGACAACAAATTCGGCCCACAAGATTAAGTTGTCTTCCTTTACCAAAACATCAAATTATATGCCCATGGGCTTTTTCACTATATGATCTGCAATTAATAACCATATCATTATTGGTTTGGGAGGTCTCAAGCCCAATTGTTTAAAGATTTCCAGTTGTATCAAGTTAATGCTTGCAGCTAAGTCACACAAAGCTATATAAAATTTAGATGACCTAACTGTAAATGGAATTGTGAAGGCTCCAGGCTGACCTTTATTTTTCACAAGTATCAAGAAAAAATCATACTACAACTATGCAAACCACCACTAACCTCATAGCTGACAGTTCTCTACTTTGTCAATAGCTTACTTGGCCAGTCTAAAAGCATTTTTACCTCCCTTTATTATAATAACCCCAATCAGGACGACCAGAAAACCAAGAAGAAGAGCATGAAAAATTGGATTGACCCCTCACTCGCTTGATATTGGGCACCTTGTGCCTGATAATTGTCATGTTATGCTGTTAGTCACATAACCATACAGTTTTCTATGTTTTAAAACATTTCTATGTTCAAATTCATGATTATCATATGTTTGATGAAATGTCTACTTTTGGGTCATCGAACTATGATTCAATTCTAAAGTTGTAAGCTTTAATATGATATTTTATGATAATTCAATGTTGGTAGGTTATCAACACTCGATACCTAAGTGTTGTACATGATTTTAGATTTTCAAGTAATAATTTAGTGAAACCATGAGTCTTGTTTTTTACTTAGATATATATGGTAATGATTAGCACTATCATTTATCAAAAATAATATTTAGATAAACTTAGTTTAGTTCAATACCAGTGTTAGTTTCATTGGGAGTAGGAATTAGCATCGAGTGAATACAGGGATAGTGGTTTGCTCATCATTTAGGCAGAGTTGTTAATAGCAGTACCTATATTCTAGAACTACGTAGCCAGTGTAAGATATGAGGGGTCACGCATCAGTTTACACTTGAATTCATCTCAAGGGTCACTCGTTAGTGTAGGCTTGACACCTTAGACTGTTGGGATATCAAATTAGTGGATCCACATAACCAGTATTAGTACCCATGGTATGGTACTGACACCCTTCTAACTGGTGTTATAGGTTGGACCTCCATTAGTTTAGATTCGGGCATGTGGGTTACATGATACCTCCCGTATTTTAAGTCAGTATTTAGTATGTCTTACCTCAATATTGCTTCACCAAAGCATACAGATTTTTAATTATTTAGTTATACAAAATTCAGACTTTAAGATTGTAGATTATCTTAGAAATATATTTATTCTTAGTCTTTCATTCTCAGTTTTACATGTTCATGCTATTTTTCATATTCAGTACCCATGAATGATCCTCAGTTCAGTTTTATAGTCTATTCTATTTTATATGAGATTTACATACAGTATTCATATTTTACCGCTTCCTAGCTTCAGTTCTACTAATTCTACAAAAACAAAGATTTAAGTAACTAAGTGTAGTAATTCACCAGCTTATCAGACTAGGTTTATTACTTATGTTTTAAGATACTTCCGCTTTTAGTTTACTTTAGTCTCTTGGTGAGTCTACTTGCACTTAGCATGCATATTTTAAGATTATGTATGAAATCAGTTTTACTTATTTCATTCAACCCCACTTACTCAGCATATTCCAGAAGTACTGATTTATATATATGTCTATGTGCTTGATTTTCTCGTAATGTAGGTACCAATTTAGCCTATATGACTTAATCAGACAACTTGCTGCTTCCATCCAGTAGGTGATAAATTCTCTTATTTTAGGGACTCTGGTCAGTAGCAGTTCATATACTTTTCTTTGATTATTCATATGTATTGAGTTGTGGTAGTTAAAGGCATGTCCTATCTATTTATGGCCAGTATAGTAGAGGCTTCATAGATATTCATTCAGAGTCATGAAATGTAAATTCTAGTTATCTCTTTAATTTTTTATCAGGATGTAAACTTTGTCAGTATTATATTTATCTAGATTATGCCATTATTAAGTTTCTGCATAATAAACTTAGTTGTTTTATATATTCTAAATCAAGTTCTCAAGTATCACGCCAGTTCATGGGTTGGCTTTAGATCACTTGTGTTTCTAAGCACCGTGTTACGACTAGGGGGTAGTCTTGTGTCACGAAAAAACATAGTATCAGATCACATAGTTCAAGTGTCCTAGGGTGTCTATGAAGTCATTTCTAATAGAGTCTTATGAAATGGTATGGAGATGTATGTTGTTTTCTTCGAGAAGCTATAGGGAATTTAAGAAATATTTCATTCTTTCATGTCTCAGATCGTGCTGTAGAAGTGTTCTTTAAGGAACTTATATAGATTCCTATATTTATCCATTTATGCCAACTCTATCTCATTCTTTAGGCAATAGAAATAGTCCAACTTAAGTTCTTACAGATTATGTTTTTTCAGACAGTTATGAGGTTCCATGTAGGCTCAAAAGTATCCCATTAGTTCTTTTATGTTCTAAAGTGTTAAAAATTTCATTAATGTTCATGAAAATCATAGCCTAACCTAACATCATATATTCCCTCAAACACCTTCTCAGAATTCTATGGCAACATATGATCTAGAGTTAGATGCATGAACTTAAAATTTTAGCAGTAGTAAAGTGGGTATAATGTTTATCTGGATTAAGTAGATTATGTGTCCATGGGTGTAGTTGTATGAAAGGTGAATCAGTAGGCTTGAAATAGTGTATGCAAGAATTTAAGGTATTCATTAAAAATTAAGTATGATGATATGTATATAATCTAGAAGTGTACCTAAGGTTATATGGGATTATTTTTTTGTGTGTTTTAATAGTGTGTGTGCTCTTGTATGAATGAGGATATGTAGTCTATGATGTTCATATCAGCTAACCTATGGGTTATAGGTTGATGATGTTGAGTATATTGTTGCAATGATAATTCTCATGGTGTAGAAAAAATTATAAGTTTAGAGTTATGATATTAGTAGGATATGACGGAAGTTAGTATGGCTTATTAAAGGTTTGGGGATATCTATGTGAAGTGTTAGAATCTAAGTTTGAATTATGGATTATTGATCTAATAGAAAGAAGATTTAAAATTTGAGATGCCACATTTAAGTGTAGTCTTTTAGGCTGAGTTTATTATTTATGTGTATTGTTATATCTCAGAATCTAGAGTAAAGTGATTAAAGTTAAGTTTAGAGTTTACTAAGGGGTGCACAAACTTAGAATTATGGCTTAAAGCTAAGGGGGAGATGATAGAGCAAGGAACCAAGTTAGGCTCTCAGATTCTAGTAGCGAGGCTACTGTGTTGTAGAGAAATAGTAGGGGAGGAAGATGTCTAACCTATTCTTATCTCAATGCAAAGTTTTCTACTTCAATAATCATGATATCTACTCGTTCCTTACATGCCAACTCCATGATCATAGCTCATATTCATGTACTTTCCATCAAATTATATATTCTCCTAGTTTGTAGTATGAGGACATCCATTTCACTAAGAACTATAGATCATATTCCATAAATTTATCAGCTCTAAACTCAGTTTATGTAGCTCATGACTCATGTAATAATGCTTTACAGTATGTGTAGTTCCCAAAACTCATGGTACACTCTTTAGGACAAGTTAACTTTAGATTATGTCATGTATGTCCTTAGTTTAGATCATTTTAATGAATTCATACCCTTCTTACCCTATTCCTTACATTTCAGTTAAGAGTCAAAGTTGTTCTTTCAAGCTTCAGGATCTCATATTCTAACCTTTCAGTGACCTCTCCTTTTGAAATGATAGTGGAAATGAGAAATTGTTTACATGGGAAAGAGTAAATGTTTCATATTGGAGAAATATTTTTATATGCTTATTTTATCTAAGGCTAAAAATGTGAAGGAAGATTAAGGCAAAATTTTTTGTATATGCCATGGTTACATAAATAATTTTGTGTGTGTCTTTGTAATAATGGTGCAAGAAAGTTATTATTGATAGAGGTTTAGAGAATATGAGAAAGATTCTTTTATAGGTGTTTTCCTAGAAGTTCATAGGTGGTTATAATGATAGACTTGAATGTTGTGTTGGTATATAAGTGGATGGGTGCATTTTGCACAAGTAAATTTCCTAGTATGAGGCGAAATTTAGTTGTTTAGGTGGTAATAAAAATGATTCTTGAGATGAGAAATCATGAAAATGCATGAGGTATTGAATTCATGGTTCAGACTAGCATTATAATGTTATATGTAGTACCTTGTAATTTTGTGTTACGCTTGAACATGGTGAGAGAAGGAAATTTAACTCAGATTTTTGCTGGAGTATTTATTTGTACCCATATGAGTATTTAAAGAGTGACGCTAAGCTTGATTTAGGAAGTTGCATTGCCTACGACCTTGTAATTTTATCCCAGCTTATGTTTCATAAGCCTATGTTTCATATAATAGAGTTAAAGCCATATTAAGATTCCTTACTCAGATATCTTATTCAAATCATGCTTAAGAATTCATTGCTCCCTACTGTTATTAGAACTTCTTAGAAAGAGTCTTGTAGAAATAATGCAGTTGAGCATAAGCTTTTAGTATAATTCAGTCCGTATATCTAGCAATTCAGTTTAGCAATCAGATAGACAAATTCCAATGGTTCTTCCATCTTTCGATCTAGACTCACTATCTGAAGTTTCATAAGTATGACCATTACAAGAGGTAATTCGTTCGCATCTATGTAAATTTTGAATTCAGTTCAGTTCATGCATCATGTGTTAGATTCAGATACTTTGTCATGATTTAGTTTATAAGTGTCCCGTGCATCATCTCAGTCTTTCCTTAGTATTTCAGCCAAGTCAGTATCATTTAGGGGACAAATGATACCAAGGCAGAGATGTTGTAATACCCTGAGTTTTCATGTCCTAAACCTATCAGCTTTTCTTCACGAAACCAGATCCAGCTTGAGGTAATGGTTACTCATAAGTTGACTCTGCCATTTCTATCTCAGTCTTATAACTATTCTTATGTTATTGTATGTATTCATTAAAAACAGTTTAGTTTATGTATCATGCTTAGACTCAGTTATGAAATCATGTTTCATGTCATGCAGGTTAAGTATATAGTCGCAGTTACCTTAGTATTCTTAGTCTTACTAGTCTTATTCAAGGACAAATGCTCCCCAGGGGGAGATAATGTAACACCCCACAAGTTTCTAAGCTATAAATTGAACCTATGTTCCTATTTATGTAAACTCTATTTCTGTTACTCACATTTGAATGCATGATTCATGATTACTATCCTAGTGTGAATAGAGCTTATGAGGTAGAAAAATGTTCATAAGAATCACTTACAGCAATATGAGCTAAGAGCCTTTGATTTGACCAAATTTTGTTGTTCAATTCTACAAGGTTCTACATTGAACGTGTATAACTCCTTATATATATGTTATTTTTAAGCTCAAGTCACACCAAATTGTATACAATTAAATTATCTTACCAACGATACCAATTTTGCCTTAATTAGATATCTGAGTGAAATGTTATGGCCATGAAAAGGTCATGCATCGCATGACAATCTCAAAAGGCCATAAGCAAGGGTGCACGATGGCCATGCATCACACACTTGGGGCCGTGTAAAATCCTTGCATGTCCCACCTTGGGTTGGGCGATTGTTGTGCATTGCATGGTGATTTCATAGTGCTTAAAGTTCTCTATTTCGACTTAAATCAAGGAATTGAAGTCTTATACATCCCTAAACCATCCATAATCACTCTTAATCGATATAAGGGTCTTTAAACACGTAAATTATACTCCCTTAAGCGCAATCATTCAATTCATGATTCAAAAACCCGTCTTCTCTCCCAAGAACAAAATCCAAGCACCTTTCTCAAGAATTAAAAATTCAAGCTTCCAAGTTCAAGAAACCCTGAAGAAATCTTTGAGATACTACCCATTGAGGATTGTGGATGTCCATCAAAGGGACTTAAACCCATTGATCCAAAAATCCCCCTTTTTGAGTAAAGTATGAGTTTTTACTCTATTGTGAAGTTTGTTATGTTCAAGATGAGTTAAATTCATGTTCTTCCTTAGTTTTTTAAACTCAATTCATGTTCAAGTATGATTCCATGAAACTTTAGGTTATCTCATGTTTCAAGATTTGATATCCCATGTCATATTCAAGTGAATTTCATGTTATAATAGTAACTTATGCTCTTAGTCCTGTAACCATTCTGTTTTCCCATTTTTAAGAAATTCCCATGTTCAAGTTCATGATTCTCATATGTTTGATAAAATGTCTACTTTTTTGATCTTTGAACCATGACTCAATCCTACAATTTTAAGCTTTGATACTATATTTTATGATCATTTAGTGCTGGTGAGTTATGAACACCCAATACCTATATTCTTTAAATGATTTTAGATTTTCAAGTAATAAATCAGTGAAATCGTGATTATTGTTATTTACTAAAATATTTATTATCATGATGAGAACTATAATTTATCATAAATAATGTTCAGTTATACATAGTTCAGTTCAGTACCAATGTCAGGTCAATTGGGAGTAGGACATAGCATCGAGCGAATGCAGGGTTGACGGCCTCCCCATCAGTTAAGCAGAGTCTTAAGTAGTAGTTCACATATTCTAGAACTACGTAGCTAGCATAGAATATGATAGATCACATATCATTTTAGGCTTGACTTCCTCTTAGGGGTCACCCGTTAGTTAAGCTTTGATACTCAGTTCTCTTGGGACATTAGATTAGTGGATCAACTCAGCTAGTATTGGTACCTGTGAGACAGTACTGACACCTTTCCAACTAGGTTATATGTTGGACCCAAATTACATCAGATTGGGGCATGTCGGTTACATAATACCTCCCATAGGTTTAGTCACTATTCAGTATGTCTTAGCTCAGGTTTGCTTGACCAAAGCATACGAATTTTCAGTTATTCAGTTATACAAAATTCAATCTTTTTTATTACAGATTATCTCAGAAACATTTTTATTATTGGACATGTATTTATAATTTTACATGTTTGTGCTATTTTTCACGTTCAGTACCCATGCATGATGCTCAGATCACTTTTACAGTCTATTCAATTTTTTATGAGATTTACATACAGTATTCATGTTTTACCCTTCTTGGCTTCCGATCTACTTATTCAACAAACATAAAGATTTAAGTAACTAAGTTTAGTGATTCACCAGTTTATCAGACTAGGTTTGTTTCTGATGGTTTAAGATACTTTAGCTTTCAGTTTATTTCAGTCTCATGGTGTGTCTACTTGCACTTATCATGTATGTTTTACGATTATGTATGAAATTAGTTTTACTTATTACATTCACCCCCACTTATTTAGTACATTCTAGAAGCATGGATCCATATATATGCTTATGTGCTACATTGTCTAATAATGTAAGTACTAGTTGTAGCCTACACGGTATAATTAGACAGTTGGCAGCTTCCAGCTAGCACGTAATGAGTTATTTTCTTTTGGTGACTTCAATTTCTCAAGTATCACGGTAGTTCATAGGTTAGCTTGGGATAACTTGTGGTTCTAAGCACCGTGTTATGACTAGGGGTAGTCTTGGTCGTGAAAATAACTTGAGGATCTCATTGAGACAGGCATAATTAAAAATAAACATCACCTCCTTCTCTAAAAGTTTGATAGATTTTCAATCTTAAAGAATTCCTTGATGAACCACCAATAAGAACCTGCGTGATTCAAGAAACTCCACACCGACTGACACATATTGAAATTAACCTACTTATCATTGAGCTTGAATTTCATCTATCCCTTCTCCATGTCCATCAATACACTACTCGTGGCTACGAATGTCCTTTCTATGATGATAGGAATATTAAAATATACCTCATAATAAAGGATTACAAATTCAACTAGGATTATGAAAGAAGCCATGTTCACCAACACATTACATAATTTACCAAGTAACTTCTTTACAATAGAATTGACCATCAATAATCTTGTAGATATCAGCTTAGATGTTCCCAACCCCAAGTTCTTGTAAGCAACTAGATACAATAGATTAATACTATATCTAAGATCACATAATTCCCATGTAAAATTAAAGGACCTAAAAGCAGTAGAACATTAAAAGCTATAGAATCCTTATTCTTCTCAATCAAAAATCAAGAAACAATAGCATTGCAATGGTTCATATTATCAATGGGCTTTATAATCACTTTCTTCTTCTTAGTCACTCAATCATTCATGAATTTTTCATAAGTAGGCATATTTTTTAAAGCTTCTACAAGAGGAATGTGCAGAAAATTCTATCAACATCAACATTGATTTTTGTTATTTCTTTTCTTCTGCTTTCTCCTTCAACCTTTGAGGAAAAAGGGAAGGAGGTCTTGGAATGGATTTGAACACTGGTTTGGCCTCCTTACCTTTTCCTTTATCATGCTAAGCATTTTTTTATACAACTTTTTGTTTTTGCAATGACTCACCATTAATCACCAACTTATCAGATACAACTTTAAATGCATCATCAACATCCACAATATCATTCCTTAGCTTTTTAATCACTTGTGTAGGTAGATAAATAACACTTTTACCACTCGTACTGGTGATAGGTAGGCAGTGATTGTTATTTTTTGAATTCTAAATGGTGATTCTCTAAAGAGTCTCGGATTGATTTTTATTTAATATCACTGAATATCTGCTCAATTTATTTTTCATTCTACAAAATTGTGATGGCATGCAATTCTAGTTTTTGTCTCAATCCCGATATGTATTCCTTAATCTCCTTACAAAATTCGTTGGGTTCTCAAAACCCATCACAATCTTTGCAAGAAGCACTTCCATTCTTGAGTCAACATCAAGGTACCCCATTGGAAAATATACACCACTTTTCTCCTATATTCATCTTTTCTTCTCCAGTGACCGTTATTCTCTCTCTTTTTTTCCCTATACATATCACTATATTAGTTCCAACCATAATTCCCTTACCTTGAGTTCCAAGTGTATTCATCTGACCCTTCGCTTTATGATCAGAAACCCACTATTTATCTGCCTAGGTACTTTTCTTCCTTCTCAGTATCATATTCAAAATGCCTAGAATATTTAACTTGTGTGTCCACAACATTCACCTTTTTTATGTCCGAGAGTAGTAAATTTCTTAGTAAGCACCCCAATCTCATCCCTTAACTATGCTACCTCTTGAGTCACTATTTTATCCAGATATCTCTGCTAACTAGAGGCTCTAATAGTGTAAGTACCATCTACTCTTTATTCCTTATGAGTACGACAACTCATTTGGCTTTAGAAACTCGGCCTAAGATTTCGAAAGCTAGCTCTTAATGAAAAATTATGAAATCCCCACCAGTAATAGTATCAGCCATATCCTTTTTATTTTTATTCAAAAATCTATAGAATATTTCATGTAATCACCTACCAAAAATTTTTAATTAGGAACATTCATTAACTTCTTATTGAACCTCATTAATATCTCATATAATGCCTTAGAATGTCAACTAAAATTATAAATCTCATCTTTTAACTTCAACATTCTAGAAAGAGAGAAAACTTAGTCCAAGAATGATGTACCTAGCTCATTCCAAGTGGTAATGGACCCACGAGGTAGCTCTCTAAACTAAAATATTGCTTCACCTATAAGAGATAATGGGAACAACCTGAGTCGTAAATCCTCGTAACTCACCCTCGGTAGATTATATAAAGTACAAATCCCTAAAAAATTCATAATATGCATGTTTGCATTATCATTCAAAAAACTAGAAAACACGCCCTTTAGATTGACCATCTAAATCATTGCACTCATAATGTCAAACTTAAATCCTTAGGAAAATGCTGGAGTAATGACGGCTCCAGTCATAATTGGTTTAACATACCATAAATTTTATTCTAAATCCTTAAACACTGTTATGTACTAGTAAGTGGGTTGTTAAACTCTATATCTTCTAGGTTTATCTCTATCGAGTGCTGCTCGATGCTCTTTCTCATGTCTCACTTTTTTCTCCGCATGGGCTACATATGGATAGTTACCAACCTTGCATGATCTTTAGTTTTTAACTGACTTGGGTTTTTCGCTAAGTTTCTTGAACACTATATGAAGGTGGAAAGGGGGAAATCTAATTTATCTTGAAGCACATCATGTCTAGATTTAGGCTTATACTCTTCCATCTTATGATTATGTCATAAGGTCCATCCATGCTCAAGATCAAGTAGAATCAAAGGATGCCTTAAATTCTAGTACTTGTCGTACACTAGTGTATACACCTAAAATAGTAGAAAATTGAAAACCAACAACCTCAACAAGCTCAATAAATCAATCCATAACTATATTTCTCAGCAACAATGCTAAAATTTAGTGTCTCCTAAATAGTATAACACGGTCGCTTGTCAAACATAGAACCCAACAATGTTGTTAATGCCTTATATTTGGTGATTTTTGTGAATTATTTATCTCTATATGATTTGATCAGTTTACCCCTCCCGGTGGTTGCCTTATGGTATTTATAGGGTGTGGGGATGAATAGAATAGTTCCTAATACTTTTAAGAGTGATTAATGTAAAATTATTATTTTTAGAGGTTAAAAAGGTTTATTAGTTGATTTCACTAAACATATATTGATCTACACTTGGATGGAAAAATGGACTATGCCAGCAGACGTGGTTGGTATGGTTTTACAAATTTTGAAACACATTTTGACCTTTGGTTTAGAAAGTTATCAAATCAAGTTTCAGGGGTCAACTTTGTGAAAACGATGTTTTTTTATATATCTGATATCGCTATTGAGTCCGAAGCATCATATTTTATAGGGTAGCATAGTTTGTTTTTGTTCTTGAAAAAATAAATCCTGAGGCTCCACAAAGAGTTGGAATTCTCTAAGTCCCTAGCTTGTAATTCTCTAAGTCTCCATCTGGTCTACCTTTAAGAAACATGTTTGTTGCTTAAGTGACTTGTCTTGTCAGCCAAAGTGTCACTTCAGTGACATTAGGCTCGTTTAAGCCATATTCACTTAAGTGATAGCCTGGTTCCTTAAGGAATTATGGCAGTAGTGGGTGTCTCTTAAGAGACACTTGGTCGCTTAAGTGATATCCGGTAAATCATCCCAGTAATTGCTTAAGTGATGCCTGGGCAATATAAATTCACCTTCTTCATAATTCTTCATCATTTAGGAGAATTAGAGCTTGGGATTTCAAGTTATTAAACAATTTCTTTCATTTTCAATCTTAGGTAAGCTCCTAATTCCTAATTTAATCAATTTTCTTTGATATTGTCATTTAAACCTTGTTAAAACTTGGGTTTAAAAGTGGAATTCAGCTATTTTGGCTTGGAAAGCCTAAATTAGTAATTCTTTGATTCAAAACCCAATTTTAAACCGTTTTCACTTGGGTTTTCTGTCATGGGTTCCTTTAATTAATTAAAAAAAATTGTATAAAAATTCTGATTTTATCCTTCCTTTTTAAAATCCATTTTTGGAGTCCATTTTGATCCTGATCTAAAAATAGGCTATATGACTATTTTGTCACTTACTTTTGATGCGTAGATCCTATAATTGTATGTTTTAGTTGAATACAGGTTCGATCATGTTGGGAAATCTCTATTTTGAATCATTTCTGGACCAATTTTTAGCATTCGAAATAGGTTATAGCTTGACTTTCGTCAAACTGAGATGGGTAGTTAATATTGGTATAAAGTCATTTCAAATGTATGGGAAGTAATCACAAAAATGGCTTTATTGTTGTTGTTTGCATGTTTGGGGGTTGTACTATTTTTATTTGGTGGTTTTGAGACGTTATCTATAATCTATGATCATGTAGGGTCGTATAAGATGATATTGGCCGAGTATTTGAAAAATATATTTTTATTCATGGTGCATATTATCTAAATTGGTAATTATTATGGAATTAAATGTCATATTATGGTATGTCTTACTCTATTTATGTGTGGATTATGGTAGATCACGGATGACTAGTTTATTAAGTGGATTCTTAGCTCAAGAACTTGGTATATTGGTTGAAATTGGAAATTCTCATTTGTTTGGTTGTGAGCCTTACATCCTCATATAATATTCAATCATGAAACTTTAGTACCACTATAGAAATACAAGAAACACTAGCTCATGTCATCATTATAGACCTTCTCCGAGGGATGTTCCAGAGAGGAGTCATCGATATTGGTATTGAATATTGGTTTGATATAGGTTAATGAACCCCCCCCATGGTTCCTACCTTGGCAGAACATCTCAGTAGGTATATACGAAGGTTGTGTGACAACCTTGTACATCACATCACATCATTATCTTTATTGTATTCCATACAATTGTGCTTATTCTGCATTGTATTATTTTCTTGATGAGACACCTACCTATGTGCACTTCTTTTTCATACTTTTATGTGTGATATTAGTTTTTTTGTTCTTCTTTCTCGTATTTAAGTGTGGTATATATGAATATTATAGAACTATTAGTACAAATAGTGTGGGATACCATTTGGGATATTTTTTAAATGAAGGTGACGTGTCCACTATGTGTATTTTGTAAACTTTATTTTCTATTTTTCTCAATCGGGCTATGATACCTATGGAACAAAAACGGTCCATACATATCTCTACGGCACCTTTTTGATATAGATCTAGACACAAGTGCCCCACATAGTAGTTAATTCAAGAGATGCTTGGAGTATATTTAAGGTAGCAGCTGACATATGCATCTAGATTTGATCTACTACCTTTTCCTATCTATTTTCTCTCTTGTTTAATATATTCAAAGGCAAATTATGATACTTTAGCTGTAGTATTGTATCTTTTGACATTCGGTGTGTATTTTGTAATTCTTACACTTTGACATCATGTTTTGGGATATTCCTATGGTATTCTTATCTATGTATTTTTACTATACTTTGCATGCAAAATCAATAAGTTATGTACCTTTTATGGTTTTTTGGATGAGTAAAAGGATTTCACCCTTTAACCATTGAGTCTCAAGATGTTGCCTTACTAACTCTTATCTTGATCCCAGTTAATTATTACTTTTTGGGTCTCTAGCTATTCGATGAAACCTAACTATCTTACAAATATGAAACTAATAAGCGTAGATCGATGGTTAAACTCCAAATTACTATTATCTTTATCTTTTCCTAGTTGCTACTCCTCTTTTTGGGTGAATAGCAATAATATAGGTGGGATCCTAAAGTGTGCACCCACTAAGAAAACTATTATAATGAAGATAAAGCTATCCATGCATGGATATCAATTTACAACAAAAATTACCACTTCCCTTACTTAATTAATTTGACAAGGTTTCCACAACCCTATATATGGGTTTCTAGTCGCTCATGCTTGTGAAGAAATCTACAACATTCATAATTAAAAGAATAGATGAAATAATAATAATAAAAAGTAGAAAAATCCACAAGTGTAATTGAATTAATGAAACAAAGTCAATACAAGAGAATCCCAAGATCAAAATCAAATCTTAGGATTAAATTGTGTTTGTGAGTATCAAAAGTACGTAACTCACACTAAAAACACATAAAGGCTATTTATAGTACATGACAGAACCCTAAAACCAAAACCTGAATGAAATAAGAGAAAATAGGGTCGGTGGAAACTTATGTTCCGCATTTGTACCCTAACCCTAGGCACAAGTAGCACTTACGGCCTGTAGGGTAGGCGCATGTACCTGGTGCAAGTGCTAGAACACAATTTTCCTACAATTCAACTCTCAATGTTTTAAACTTCTTGCACTTGCTTTGCCCACATGCGGTCTAGTAGTGCTACTTACAGTCCACATGTTGACTTAGCAAGTGTCAAAAGTCATTTTTTTTGCTGTTCTTCAAGTACCAAGCATGCTTTGATCACGAAAAAGCTAGAAAATGTCCCTAATATCCATAATTGATCCTATAAGTAGCCAAAAAACCTTTTTTATTTTTTTCACAAACATATCTTCTAAAATATGACTTGCTAGAAAACATACCCAAAATGCATTATATCTAACAAAACAACCTCATAAATATGCATATTTTCCTCATTTTAAGAATAAAAAATATTATATTTCTATAGCATATCAAGTAGATTATGGATATGGATCCTACTCCGATTCCACCAAGTTCTTCTACCCTATTCTTAGAGAGGTTACTGATACAGTTGTTGACCCATTTTGAGGGTGCTTCTTTGACTTCACTTGCGTACCTTTAGTTTGGAGTATTGTAACTTTATTTATGTTGGAGTTAGTTTATTGTGTTCCTCCCTCCTGAGTGTGGATCCTTTAGTGTCATAGATAATATTTTATGGTACTCAATAGACTCCAAGTGTTATTTCTTCTTCAACGCTGATATATGAGTATGGTATGTAGAGGTTTAGAGTTTATCCTTTATCTATATTACATCCTCATTTAGGATCTTATCTATCAAAATTCATTATTTCTCCTCTTATTGTGAGTATAGTTATGTCTTCGGAGGATCAAAAGAGGTTTGAGAGATTTACTCATTTGGGTCCTCCTAGGTTCAGTGGTGTTGTGGGTAAGGATCTATATAAGTTCTAATTAGATTATTGTGAGATGTTGCAAAACCTTTGGTTACTTATGCTTCATGGGGTTTCTTAAACTACTTATCAATTCAGAGATAATGGAGGTCACTTATTGGTTACAAATCTCCCGATTCTCCTAATATGACTTGGCATTAGTTTGTTAAGGCCTTTTGGATAGTTTAGTGCCATATAGTCTAAGGGATCAGATTGGAGATGAGTTTGATCCCTTAGAGCAGGGCTGCATGACTGTTATGGAGTATGAGGCATGCTTACATGCCTTGTATAGATATTTTTATGTCAGCATTTCCCCTAGGTCTAAGAAGATTCAAAAGTTGTTAAGGGGTTAGATGTTTCACTTCAGCTAGCTATCCTTTAGATGATAGTTTATAGAGTATCATTTTAAAGTATAATGGATTATTATAGAATAGGTTATTTAGTTCTTCAAGGGTTTCAAGGAAGGGCCAAGAGCACCATCAGGGCGAGTTCAGAGGTTATACTTCTCGAGGTAAAGATTCTAGAGGTTTTCGTGGGTATTATAGTAGACATGCACATGAAGCTTTTCAGAGTTCAGATAGTGAGTCTTTTTATTTAGAAGCCTCGGGTGGTTGTTATACCTCAACCATAACTCTTTCTATTGAGTGAGGCCACAGAGTTTGCTTTGTGTGTGATGAGGTTGGCCATTTAGGCAAGGATTGTCCCTATTATGTTTACAGAGCTACTCTTATATTAGTAGTAAGAGGTAGAGTTACTATTAGCGGTGTGGCGGAGTAGAGGTATTGGTACCCGTGGTGCTGATTGTATGGCTACTCAGTCAAGTGGTGGTCGCAGACAGTGTTATTCTATACCCACCAGACCAAAGGTAGAGGATTTTGATGTTGTTATCATAGGTATCATCCCTATTTTTTTAGATCTGCATCTGTGTTATTTGATTTGAGATCAACTTTCTCTTATGTATATATAATTTTACTTCAGGTTCTGATTCTACTTGTGAGACTTTTGCCTGTCTATTTGTATATCTACCCATGTTGGAGACTTCTTAGTGGTAGATAGGATGCATTAATCATGTATTGTGACATTCACAGGCTATGAGTCTTTGATTTACATACTAAAACAATGATTTTAGCTCCATCGAGTGTGCTAAAGATAGCTTGGAAAGGTGCACTTCATTTTGTTCCCAATAGAGTTATATTTTTCTTTAGTCTCTTTATTTGGTAGAGAGGGGTTATTTGTCTTATTTGGCTCATATTCTCGATACTAGTATTGTTTCCTCGCCTTCTTTGGATTCCATTCATGTTGTTTACAAATTCGTGGATGATTTTCTTACGAATATACCTGCTATGACTATGGATCATGATATTGACCTTGCTATTGATGTTGAGCTATGCACCACGCCTATTTCTATTCCTCTTTATAGGATTTACCCAAAGAATATAAAGTATTTAAAGGATTAGTTATAGGAGTTATTGGATAAGGGATTTATTCGGCCTAGTGTATCATATTGGGGTGCGCTTGTCTTTATTGTTAAGAAGAAAGACGCATCTATTCATATGTATATTGATTATCGAAAGTTGAACAAGGTGACAGTTAAAAATAAGTATACCCTTTCTCATATAGATGATTTTTTCGATCAACTTCAGGGTTATTCGGTGTTTTTGAAGATTGATTTGAGGTTTGGATAACACCAATTGACGATGAGAGCTTTGTATATTTTAAGGATAGCTTTGTAGACTCGGTATTGTTTTTATAAGTTCTTGGTTATGTCCTTCAGGTTGACCAATTCCCCAGCTGCATTCATGGAGTTGTTGAAAAAGGTGTTTCAATAGTATCTCGATTCATTTATTATTAAATTTTTAGATGATATCTTCCTTTATTCACAGAGTGAGGCCAACCATGAGGAGCACTTGCGAATTTTTCTTCAAAGATTGGGGGAGGAAAAGTTGTATGCTAATTTCTCCAAGTGTGAGTTTAAGTTGGATTCTGTTTCTTTCTAGGGTCATGTGGTGACTATAGATGGTATTATGACCAATCCTGCAAAGATTGCAATGGTTTAAGATCTCCATTAAGTTTGGAACATCAAATTTGATATGGTCGCATAGTTCGTTTGAGTTCTCGAGATTTCGGCTGAATCACGAGGGCCTGCAGCGACTTGGAATTCTCTAAGGCTCCAGCTGGTACTCCTCTTAATTGACCTATCTTATTAGAAAAAGTGACGCTTAAGTGATAAAGACAGTAGCAGTGGGTGTCTTTTAAGCGATTTCTACTTAAGCGACCCAGTTGGCAATATAAATTCCCTTTTTCTCTATTTTTAACCTTTTTCGATTCTTGGAGCTTAGGTTTTTATGTTTTTAGCAATTTCATCCATTTTCAAGCTAGGGTAGGCTCCAAATCCATAATTCAAGGACTTATCATTGATTTTTATCATTTAAACCTTGTTAAAACATTAATTAAAAAGTGGAATTTGGGGATTGTGGCTCGAAAGGCTAAAATTAGTAATTCTTCGATCTATACCCCACTTTCAAACCATATCACTTGGGTTTTATCCCATGAGTTCATTTAATCACCGGAATTATATTTTTGGGCAGAAGTTTCAATTTTACCTTTTTTTTGGAAAACCATTTTGACCCAAATCAGAAAATGGGTAATATGGGTATCATTGGCTTTCTTTTGATGCCTAAATTTTATATATTTATATTTTAGTTAAATTTGTGTCCATTTGAGAAGGGCAAGCTCTATGTTAAAGGCTTTTGAATGATTTTTGGCATTCAACGTAGGTTATGAATTAAATTTCTTTAGACTAGGTTGGGTAGTTAATATTAGTATAAAATCATGTTAGGGGTATGGGAAGTTATCATAAAAATGGCTTTAATGTTGTTGTGTGTTTATGTGGGGGTGTATTGTTGTTTTTTGAATGTTTTGAGATATCATCTATTATGTGTGACCATGTGGGGTCCTATCTGAAGATATTGACTTGGTATTTGAATAACTGATTGTTATTCTTGGTGGAATTGTCCAATTTGTAATTATTGTGGTATCAAATGGCATATTATGGTATATCTTGCTCTGTTGGCATGTGGATTATGTTGGCTCATGGATCACTAGTATATTGAGTGGTTTTTTGGCTCATGTACTAGGTATATTAGCTGGAATTATAAATCCTTAATTGTTTGGTCGTGTGCATTACATCCTCATATCATATTCATTCATGATACAATGGTACTACTGTGGAAATTCTTGACATACTAGCTCATGAAATCTTTATAAACCCTCACCAAGGGATATGCCAAAGAGGAGTCATGGATATTTGTTTGTATATAGGTTGGCGAACCCTTCCATGGGTCAAACCTTGAGAGAACAACTTGATATATGTATACAGAGGTTGTGTAATAACCTTACCTATTTGTTAACTGATTTGGCAAGGAAGAAGTTGTGACTTTTTAGGTGTACACCATCGAGTTTCCCTTAGTAGACATGGACTTAATATTCTAAGACTTTTCTAGAGTTATTAGTACCCTTTAGCTTGAGGGACGGACGAGCGAAGAGATGAGTTTGATCATTTAAAGAAGGGGTTCCATGACTATTGCCAAGTATTAGGCTTATTTTTTATGCATTTTTTAGATGTGCCATTGCTATTATTATTATTGTGTTTGAGAGGATCAAAAAGTTTTTTTAAAGGTATTACAATTTATTACCAATTAGTGATGGCTTAGTTAGTGGGTTTATGGTCGTTCTCCTTAGATCATATTAATAATGCCCAAATTATTGAGAGTATTCAGAATATTATGTAGTGTGAAAGTTCTAAGAGGATACATCAATAGGGTGTTTTCAGAGGTCATACACCTCGAGGTAGGGTGTAATACCCTATGTCTTCATGATCTAAACTTCTCAAGAGATAGACCACTAAGTTAGCTTTCCGATGCTTCAAGTCTCGCCAAAATCTGATGTCAAGGCAAAGAGTTGTGGAAATATTCCCTAAGGACTTGATGCACTGCTCTGACTACTACTCAAGAAATGAGTCATAACAACTCATGATGAGTCATCATTAGTGAAATCTATTCAAAGTAGTATGTAACCAAAAATCTTTCAAAATGGTTATGAGTCGAGCATACAACTCGTAGTCTGACTTTATGAGCCATTGTGTGAACCCGTCCTAACAAATAAAGGATCTAAGAATCAAGCCTCAGACTATTAATTCACCCGATGGCATGTTGTCTGTCTTAATAAGTTGTTAGGTGGCCAGTCATAGTCGTACCAGAATGTATCTAGAATCCCAAGATCCCAGGATGTCGATTAAACCATGACTCATAACCAGTTGTAATGAGTCATGAGGTAAGTCGTAAGGACTGGGAATGTATTTTCCTACATATTTTTTCTAGGAACTTTTTGTCTTTTACCATTCCCTGAAAATCCAATAACTTCTCTTTTTGGCTTCCCAAGGGGTGGTATAAAAGACCCAAAGCCTCAAATTCATAACACAATTTTTAATTCAACTCAATCAAATCAAGAGAGGCCATTTTCTTTCTCCATCAAGAGCAAGTTAGGGTTTCTAAAAGAACAAGACCAATCTCAAGGATTTTATCCAGGTTTTTACTTCAGGTATATGTTTATTCATGAATGGTTCCCTTCCTCCAATTGATTCCCATTAATTCCTAATTTTTAGAAGTATAAACCCTTTTTATTTAATTGGTGAAATTTCAAGTTGATTATAAATTCTATAAATTTCCCTTGATTGTCTTGATTTTAAACCATGAAAATATATTCCCTCATGATAATGGTGTTACCATATGTTCTATAATGCATATGCCCACTTCGTGAATTATTATTTAACATGGGGTATTATTCATTATTTTTCCAAACCATGAATTGTTCAATAATTTTCAAGAGTATTTTGAAATAGATAGTGTCAGTGGGTTATGAACAACCGATGCTATAATAGTCATGCTTGTTTTAGATTTTCAAGTTACAAGTCATTCATACCCTGTATGTACTGTGAAATTTATAACATTTTCATAATAAGCACTCACCAATACTGTATAATACTAATTACATTGGTTAACATGTTCATGATTACTTCAGATTATGCATGAACATTTATGATCAAAATATCACATTTAAAGTTATCACTGTGTGTATTAGTTTATGCTTCGGTGTCTACTCAGTTATGAGTAGAACTTAGCACCGAGTGAATTTAGGGATGAAGTCTTTCCCTCCAGCTTAGGGTGAGACCTTTAGTAGTGGTCCCTAAGTTCCAAAACTACATAGCGAGCATAGGTTATAATAGGTATTCCTGCCAGTTTATAGCGGTCCCTAAGTTCCAGAACTACATAGCGAGTATAGGTTATAATAGGTATTCCTTCCAGTTTAGGGTTGATACTCTCATAGGGGAACCTGCAAATTTAGGGTGAAACCTTCATCTTTCGGGACATCGGATTAGTGGATTCACATAGCCAATGTTATTACTCGTGGCAAGGTATTAACACCCTTCCAACTGTAGTTACAAGTTGGACCCTGAATAGCTTAGATTGGGACATGTTCGTTAAATGTTAGCTCCCATAGTCGCAGTTAAGTATCCAGATAATATCTAATATATGTCTGCATGACCAAGAGTTTATGAAATGCCCAGTACTTTTCTTAGTGACATTTAGCTCCTGGAATATCAAGGGTTAGTTTTTAAAATGAATAATCTTGATACATGGAGAATTTTCAAGCCCTAGACCCACCAATATGTACATAATTGGCCCATCTTTCCAACGATACATATTTCTCCTTAATTCGATACTCGATTGAGATGTTATGGCATTTTTAGTAAATAGTATGGTATTTCGATAGGCACCACACCACGGTGAGGGAAAAAATTGCAATTGTCCAATTCCAATAAGGCACCATGATTAGTGGCACGCTACGGCGGTGACCAAAATTGCTATTTCAAATTTTTGAAGTTGATTTTTAAAGGAGAGTTTAGTCTTTTCCAATCCCGCAATTCCTGAATAACACTGAATTAAACCTATTCCAACCATTATATGCTTACTTTTCATCAACTTCCTCAGAAAAAAACCCTAGAACATCAAAACTTAATTCCTAGGAAATCTAAAATTCCACCACTCTTTCTCCATGAAAGCTCAAAATTTAGGATTCTCAATTCAACAACTTTAAGAATCTCCCTTTAAGAGCACAAATTGGCATTCAGCATTTGAGTTTCTTCATCTAATCATCAGTTAAGGTTTGATTTGTTTTTCAACAAGGATAATACGTTCAGCCTTGTGCCCAAAATGTGTTTTAATGTTGATATTTTATGAAATTACATGAGTTTCAATTAGGGTTCATACCCAATATTGCTATTTGTAAGATTGTGAAATTTGAAGTAATTTAGATGATGAATTTGTATGTTTATTTTCGTATTTTATGCGTAATGCAATAATTCCAGATTTAGAGTTGAATTGTCTATATTTTCTTCACTTAGCATGTGTTTGATAATGACTTGACATGAATTTGATGAATGGATTATTAGCCCTAGTTTGAATATTGTTATTTGAAGAGAAGACTATGCTTCTAAGCGTCCCATGATTTGTTATATTCCGATTTTGAACAAAGATTTGATATTTTTGATCCCAGCTTATATATGGAGTCCACTTTACAAATTTAGCTATAATTTACTGTAAACAGATTTACAAGAGGTTTTCACTGTAAACCCTTATATTAGTCTTTAAAAGTGAATTTCCAACATAATGAACATACAGATTAAGAGGAGTAGTATTTCGCACCGAGTTGGATATGTTTGAATGACCCAAAACTATGATCCAACTTAGGTACAAATTATTAGATTATTTTCATTTCTATATGAATGACAGTTACAAATGTTATCACTTAGATTAAGTTATACTCCTTGGAAAAAGTATGGCACCTCTAACCAACATAAGGTTTTCCTATGAGGGAAAAATATGTTGGACTCCATGATAGCTCATATGATTTATGTCGGTTAGAAGAACCTCCCTGTAAAAATAAGTAACCCTAATAGTAATGATTTTCAGAATAGTTTTTAAAAGAATTTCCCTATAGCCTAAAGTTTGCAGACTATAGATTTCACAACAAAAAAGAATAATAGAACAACTTTTATAAACTAAGTGTAACAGCTCACAACTTTATTCAAATTTTATTTCATAAAAGAAATTATCTACAGATTTCAGCTTTCAGATTTCATATATAAAAGTGAGTCCTTTCATCACTTAGACAACATGATTACCGAAATAATTTAAATACATCTTTTAGAACTAAGTTCCATGACTCACTAGTTTTATACAACATGCTTTACTACTCATGATTACAGTTCCCAGTTTCCAGTTATTCAAGTTTATGTGAGTCATCTCCACTTAGTATATATTCTTTGCAAATTTATAAAAATGTTTAGATATTTATTTACTTATGCATTCACCCTATATGCTTAGTACATCCTCAAAGTACTAATCCACATATATGTCTATGTGCTACATTGTTTAATAATATAGGTACAAGTTTAGTTGTAGTCCATATATCGTGATACGACAGTTGCAAATTCCAACCAACAGATGATGAGTCCTCCTACTTTGGAGACTTCAGTTAGATGTTATTTATGTATTTTACTTCCATAATCATATGTATTGATTAATGATAGTTGGAGTCGCATCTCAGCTATCTATAGTCAGTATAGTGAGGCTTCACAAATGTCAATCAGAGTCAATTATGTAATTTCAGTTTTACTCTTCAGTTTTGTTAGAATGTTAAATTGTACCAATATTGTATTTTTCTCAGATGTCCTCATGATTGTATTTCTACACAGTAAACTCAGTCATTTTATATAGATTTAGATCAGTTACTTAATAGTATGCCAGTGTAAGGGTTATCTTAGGACCACTTGTGGTCATAAGCATAGTGTGACGACTAGCTGGTAGCCTCGGGTCATTACAAACTTGGTATCAGATCCCAAAGTTCAAGTGTCCAAGGGTGTCTGTGAAGCCATGTTTAGTAGAGTCTTACAGAATGATACAGAGATGTTAATACTTTTCTTTGAGAGGCTATAGGATATTTACGAAAAGTTTCCTTTCTTTCATGCTCTAGATTATGTTGTAAAGTTGTTTTCTCAGAAACTTTGGTACGTTTGTGTGTAACTCCATTATTCTTCATCCATAACATTCCAAGATAACCTAAGTACTAGATTCCAACTCCTCCCAAGATGATGCTCTTAAATTTACTATCAGTAACTTTAAAAGTCACACAAGGGGTTTAAGAAGAGCTACCTAGAGTATTAATTTCCTTAAGTTGAAAGTTTATGTCCTTATCTATATGAGTTTTTCACTTAAGAAAGAGCAATACATATATCTAGATTCCTCGTTAACCCTTAAATACGAATAGTGCTCATGAGTGAAGACAGTTTGAACCTAGATTATTCAATAAAGTTTGCATTCAAGGATTATTGCAACCTAGAGTGTTATGATTTATAAGTAGTAGAACTTCTTTTATAGTTGAAAGTATGGGTATAGAAGTGTAGTTGAAAGAAAGGTGGGAATGGCAATTGCTCGAAAGTATATAGATAAGCTTATGCGTGTTATAGAGTTTGTGTTAAGGTGATATGTCCTTGCGTGTTAGTTTGAAGGTAATGAATATGGTACATATTCCTTGGTAGAAGGTAGATAAGGAGAGATTAGTTAAGGTGAATTATTGTTTTCTCAAAGTATGAACGAAGTTATTGATTGTATTTATTTTGTTAGAAAAGTATTGGTTATTGATGGAAATATTTGGTGGTCTAGTATTTGGGGTTCCAAAAAGAATTTTAGTTTAAACTTGTAGAGCCATGAAAGTAATTTAGATATATAGATGGGTGAGTACTAGAGAAGTTGGAAACAGGAATGTGCTATTGGACTTTAATTAGATAGACTGTAAGACTATTGTCAATTGTGGTTCTTATGAGGTTCTAGTGTACTAGTGCTTCTTGATGCTTTATTTTATAGCTTCCAAGTGAGAATAGTATGTGAGGTTGGGTTGTAAATCATTTTTAGCACTACACTTTAGATAGAATAGTGGATGATCATCAAGTTAGAAGTAATTATTGCTCGATTAGTGATGCTAGTTAAATAGAAGTGCTCTAGTAGGCTTGAACAGTATATGCAAGAGTTTAAGTCCATTTATTCATAATTCAATATAGTGTTGTAAGTATGATATACAGGTTTGATCAAGGTGCTATGGGGTTTCATTATATCATAAGGCTATTATGTGTTGTGTGTGGTTAGTAGTACCGTTGAGTTGCTAAGTGAAAGGAGACTAGTCATATAGTATATGATGCTCTTAATAACTATGTTAAGGAGTTATGGATAAATGATATTGAGCCTTTTTGGTATGATCTTGATTCTCATGGTTTAGAAATATAATTTTACAGATGTGATATTAGTAGGCTATGACAGAAGCAGTATGGTTCATTAAAGGTATAGGGATATCCATGTTAAGTTTTAGAATCTAAGTTTGAATCCTTAAAGATTGAGCAAATAGAAATAAGAGTTGAAGCTCTAGATGGTATGAACTTAGGATATGGTGATACTCATGAAGATTCTAAGTTAGTAAGTGTTCAAGTAATTATAGGATGACTACTGGGCTATAGAAAGATAGAGTTGTATCTCAAAAGTAAGTATTTGTAGTGGGTCTTACAATTTCATGTGTAGTCTTTCAGAGTAAGTTTATTATTTACGTGTAATGTCGTGTTCTGGACTCTAGAGTGTTGTGAGTGTAGTTTAGTTTAGATTTTTGTAAAATGTTCCACAAACTTAGAAGGATGGCTTAAAGATAACAGCAAGATGATAAAACAAGTAACCAAGTCAACCTTTCAAATTCTAGTAGGGATGTCAGTATGTTGTAGAATAGCAGTAAGGAAGGATTGTAATACACCAAAATTCCAAACCAATCTTAGGCATATGATTCTAGATCACGAGAAATAAATAATAGTGTCTTGGTAGTTTTATGAGTGATTTTGATGTATATTCTGGGGTCAAATAACTCCTAGCTATTAGATTATTAAAATATCCCTTACCAATTGAGTTCTCGAGAAGGATGATGATATAGACAAGTTAGAATGATCATATCTTTCTTTTTACTATGAACTTTTGAGCCCAAGACCTACCAAAAGATAGATAATTAGATTATATTTTGAACTATACCAATTTCATCTAAATCTGATAACCGAGCAAAAAGTTATATTATTTTTTGTGTGAGGGAGTGTGTTACCGCAACTACACTGCTCGGTGGTGCAATAGCGGTAAGCAAAGAGGTAAACCTCCAAATTGGAGTCATCCCAATAAAGTAGGCCACCATTATTATCTCACTCAGTGATGCTATAGTGGTGGGACCAATACCGCTCTATGGTAAGCCACAAAATCGGGAGTTTTCATATCCAGGGATCGTTTGGTCATTACCCATAGCTCCAAATCTATCCAAACATGGGATTTAAGTCCCAAAAGGGAACTATATGCTCATTTTTTCAAAATTACTCTAATTAAAGTAGCCCTTTTCCAAGAACAAAGACCCTAGCTGTAACACCCCGAGTATATACCCCAAATGATACACGATGCTAGATACCCCGAAGGACCACCAGCTAACCCATGATCGGTACCTGCTGTGACCATTGAATAACAACAACACTACAATGGTAATGTATCAAAAATAAAATGTGAAAGATAGGTTAAGAATTGCCATAAGGTTCATAACTGAAACAAATACTGCATACTAAACACTGAACATCTGTTTGAAAAACTCAAGTCTGAAAGCCTCTAATTGTCTGAATATAGAGTTGATGGGACAAGCCCCCAACTAACTCCGATTACTAATATACTGAATAAAAACATATCCTCGATAGATGTGGACTCACTACTAACTCTGACACTTCTTGCTAAATCTAAATCTGTCTATGCGCAGTCAAGCCCCTCAGCATCCGAACCTATGAATGAGACATCATAGTGCAAAGAAAAAGTATGTATCAGTTCGTTGAATGAACTGGTATGCTAGATGAGGTAAGTCAGAATGGAAGGGTTCATATGCATGAATAATAATTGACTAAATGATATAGAGTAACCTAATATAAGAGTACATGGATAACCGAAACTATTGTAAATACTAAGTATGTAATACGATGCACACACATATATATATATATTGTATCTGAGCTTTTCTAAAGCTATGTAATGAATTCTAATAAGTGAGTAAATAATATTTGAAGTTACTAATAACTGAATTACTGATACTAAGTAACTGTGTCTAACAATTCTGATTCTGTAGAACTGAACTGAATTCTAGACTAAGACTAAAACTAAGACTGTGGGAGGTAATCATCTAATCAACATCCCCAAAATCTGAGTTGATGTGAGTCCAGCCTATGAACCTAGTTGGAAGGGTTCTAATACCGTTCCTTGGGTAATAACACTGGAAAACTAGGATGCCAAGCCTAACTGATGAGTGACACCAGGGTGGAGCCAAGCCTAATATAACGGGTGACCCCTGGGAGGTTGTCAAGTCTAGTCTAATGGGTGACTCCTCATCCTGGCTTGCTATGCAGTTCTTAGTATATTAAACCGACTAACGGAACTTTTGAGATGCCACCTTAAAATATCAAAAAAGTGTTTTCAAGGGACTGTTACAAATGAATATTCCTCTCTAACGGGGAAGCCGCCATCCATGTAATCACTCGATGCTAAATCCTACTCCAAACTGAAAGACATTACCTATCAAACTGAACTGAACTGGAATGATATAGAGCTTTACTGAGTTTGGAAACTAATTAAGTTCACTGAATTCTGCTAACTGACTGAGGGCTGCTGATCGTGATGCCACTGAGATTATTTTGTAACTGGCTATGCCTCTATGTAAAAAGCTCAATTTTTGGGTATTAAATATCCCCAGGACTCGATAGCATGGAAATTAAAGCACAGCATGATCATAAAGGCATAACAATACTTGTTTGCAAACAATGCACTCATTTAGACATTTTGTTGAACACTTAATATACATGAACTTGTGCATGAATGGGATCACATAATATCATGTCATGTTTCAATAGTCAAATCACATAAGAATTTTATCAAATACTTGTAGGGCATAAGCTTGTACATATACTAGCATGTCATGATTTCACCCTTTAATTCACATTGAGATTCTATCAAACATTTAGAGAACACAACTTAATTCATATAATCATGGATAACATATAAAACCTGCAACTACATTGACAAATATTGCAAATTCATGGGTTATAACATGGGAATTACACAATTCAAGGTACATTGTAATGCCCCGAGTCTGTACCCCGGATGCTACATAGTACTCATAATCCCGAAGGACCACAAGCTAACCCAAGACTAGTACCTGCTGCAATAACTATGTAATAAATAATATAATGATTACATAAATAGGAGGAAACATATGCCATAAGTTTCATATCTGTAAATCAATCTGAATATAAGTACCAAAAAACTGAACAATTGTCTGAAAATACTTTATTCTGAAAAGCCTCTAACTATCTAAACTGTGGAGTTGATGGGACAAGCCCCAAACTAACTCTATCTACTAAAATAAAATTGAAGTACTATAAATAATAAGAATGTACTCAAACTATAAGGACTCATTACTACTCTGAAAGCTGAGAATCTGAACTTCTAAGGGTGCTCTGGAGCCCATGCATCTGAACCTATGATATAAGACATCATAGTGCAAAGAAAAGCATATGTTAGTACTTTGAATGTACTAGTATGCTCAGTGATGTAGGATGAAATGCATGGGTTCATACGCATGTGCAATAATAACTAAATAACATAAGTATGACTGAGTAAGAGTACACACTTGAATACATAGACTGTAACTGAGCTCATGCTAATACTGAGTACCGAATCTAAATACAGATAACCGATATCTGAGTTTATGAATACTGTATTATTGATTTTCTAAATGACTATATCTAAAAATTCTTACCACTGTGGAACCATACTGAGTCCTATACGGAGCTAAGTGACTCTGTGTGATAGTCCTGAATCTATAGAACTATACTGATTTTTATTCTGAGACTGAGACTGAAATTGAGACTACAGGAGGGAATCATGTAACTGACATACCCCTCTCTAAAATTATTGGGGCTAGACCAGTAACCCTAATTAAAAGGGTGGCAATAACGTGCCATGGGTAAGGACAAACTGTGAGTTAACCCTCTCTAGAAGAAAACTCTTTCGTCAACCCTCACTGGCAGGATAACTTGGATGAGGTATATCAACCCTCATAATATTTGGTAAGAAGATATCTCAACCTACGCTAGCTACGTAGTTCTGTAACGCAGGGATTGATACTATGGTTCAAACACTCTGCAGGCAGAAGTGCCCCCATCCATAGGTTATCTCGGTGCTGAATCCTACTCCCAACTGAAAGGACACTGAACTGAATTCTAGTCTGGACAAAGATGGAATGGACTGTTACTGTGATTATTGTTTAACTAGATTAACTAAGTTTATTAAATTCCATTGGCTGATAGAATATTACTAAATTGTGTTAGCTGACTGAGTTTACTGAGCTCTGAGCTAAATACTAAATTAGACTAGACTCATACTGAATCTACTAAGTTTTCCTGGGTTCTGTAACTGACTGAGAGTAGTACTGATCATGGCTTGACTAATACTATTCTATGACTGACCATGGCTGTAAGTAAACAACTAAATTATTGGCTAAAAGTACCTCAGGACTCGATAGCATAAATTAAGAGACACAGCATAAACTTGAAATATGAATACTATGAACTTGGTCATGATTCATTCATTGGGGCATTTTCACAAATACTTGCATGACATCAAGCACTGGTTGAGAATAATATATACACATAGTATTGATTAAAAAGTAGGTATCATGATTCAAGTTCAAATTCCCAATTCAACGGTTTAACATGGATTCATATGAATTTACTCACATGTTAATCGAATCTACATAAAACGTAAAACAAATCATGAATTAATCCAAATAACAATCATGAATACACTTTTATTTCAACAATGGGAATCATGAAATCAATTACTTGAAATTCAAAAGAGATTATTGGACACCAAGGGTGGAATAAACCCTTGGAAAAACACTTCACATACCTTTATTGAAGAATTTCTTAAAGTTTATGGTGGAGTCTTGAGTTCTTGACTTGAAATTGAAACTTCTAGAATTTTGTTCTTGAGAAAATTGAGAAAGAATGAGTTTATTTGATCTATAAGGTGATTAATTTCATGTTTTGGGGGATGAGGGTCGAGGAAAAAATACCCAAATACCCCAAAGAATGCGGTCTTTTAATGATTGAAAACAGGGTTACTGACGTGCAGGTTGACGCACCGCGTCCATGGCATCGACGCGATGGACAATGTATCGCGCTATATTCATGTTGGTTCACTGGAATTTGTACTAAACTGTGGAAAATCATCCATAGACAAGATAGTTGATGCGACCTATCGGCATCGCATCGACCCACTATTTTGGGCACTCAAACATGGTCTAAACGGGATATGAAAAATCCAAAACTTATCTTGGAACACCTCTTGACCTCCCTGATCATGAATCAACCTAAACATCAACATTTAATAGATGTAAAGGTCATAAAATAAAATTACCAACCTTAATAGGATAAAATTATACTATGTCTGATTACTTAGCTAAAATATTCCAAGTCTGGGACCACTTGGCAAGCTTAAAGGATTGAATTAAGCTAGAAATTTTTAAGGTCTTACATTATCTCCCCCTAGGGAACATCCATCCTCGAATGAGACTGCTGAGACTGAAAATAGTGAGAGACTAAACATACTTACTAGACATGAACATCGCAAACATGACCATTTGACTTATATTACTGATATACTGAATTTTGTACTGAACATGCATATCTGATGCATGAGTATAACTTAACATAATTCATGAATGCATAACTAGATTATTGATAAGCTAAGTTTATATGTTGGACATGCATATCTGATGTATGGATACGTGACTGAAATGACTTTTGAATATATGACTGAATATGCAATGGTAACTGATACCAAGTTTGTAACTGAAATCTGAACATAGAAATGAATAAGCTTAAGGAAAGCTATTACCTTGAGTGAGTATGGATAAGCGAAGAATAGATGAGGATACTTGGTTTGCATATCTTCTTCTGCTTCCAAAGTGGCTCCCCCAATGGACTGATTCCACCAAAGAACTTTGACTAGAGGAACTTCTTTATTCCTCAGTCTGCGAATCTAATAGTCAAGGATTTTGACTGGAATGTCTTCATAAGAGAGGTTGTTCTGAATATCTACGCCATCAACAGGGACTACGACTAAAAGGTAACCTATGCATTTCTTTAGCAAGGAAACGTGGAACACTAGATGAACTAAATATAGATTTGAAGGTAACTCAAGCTCATAAGCTACCTTTCTGAAATTACTGAGAATTCGGTAAGGACCGACATATCAAGGACTAATTTTACCTTTTTTTCCAAGTTTCTTCACCCCCTTCATGGGTAAGATTTTCAGATACATATAATCTCCAATCTCAAACTTGAGATCTAGTATGTGCATATCTGCTTACGATTTCTATCAGCTCTGCGCTATCTTAAGACTTACCCTGATTAACTGGACTTTCTCTAAGGCATTAAATACCAAGTCAGGCCCTACCACTTTAGCCTGTCCCATTTCAAACCAACCAATGAGAGACCTACACCTCCTCTCATAAAGCGCCTCAAATAGATCTATCTAAATGCTCTAGTGATAGTTTTTGTAGTATGCAAACTTGATCAGAGTCTAGTGGTCATCCCAACAACTTTTAAAGTCTATCGCACACGCTCACAACATTTCCTCTAAAGTATGTATGGTCCTTTATACTTGACCATCTGTCTAAGGATGGAAGGATGTACTGAGATAAACTCGGGTACCAAGACCCTTTTGGAATGCCTTCCATAAATGAGACGTAAACTGGGTACCTCTATCTAAGATAATAGACAATTGAACACCATGCAATCTTACCAACTCCCTGATATAGTTTTTGGTGCAATCCTCAGCTGAGTAAGAAGTATGGTCTGCAAGGAAATAAGCTGATTTGGTCATCCTGTCTATAATGACCCAAACTAAATCATGCTAACGATGAGTACGGGGCAAACCAGTCACAAAGTCCATGTTCAATTCTTCTCATTTATAAGTGAGAATGCTAAACTCCTGCATGGTCTCACTAGGCTTCTGATGCTCAATCTTAACCTGCTGACATGTTGAGTAATTAGCCACAGACTTTGTAATGTCTTTCTTCATCCCGCTCCACCAAATGATCTCCCGCAAATCACAATACTTCTTTGTGGCCCCTGGATGAATAGAGTTACACACACCATATTATTTTGCAAGAATTCGCTACCTCAAGTCATCTATGCCTGGAACACATAGTGAACCCTAGAAACGCAGCACATCATCTTCTCATTTGGAGAAAACCTCAACTTTTTGATCTCTGATTGATTCTTTTAACATGACTAGACTGGGATCCCTATCCAACTTTTCCTTCACTTCATAAGCTAGGGATGATTCTAAACTAATCTGCACCTATACACTACCTTCTGCTGAATTGACCAAGCGAATGCCTATTCGGACTAACTGATGGAATTCTTGTGCTAACTTCTTATTAGTGTCCTCTATATAAGCAACACTACCCATATACATTATATTGAGGGAGTTAGACACTACGTTGACCTTGCCCAGATAATATAGAACACTTATAGTGTAGTCATTAAACAACTCCAAGAACCTTCTCTGATGGAGGTTTAGGTCCTTCTAAGAGGACACATATTCCTGTCTCTTATGATCAGTGAACACATTAACTTGAACACCATACAAATAGTGCCTCCAAATCTTTAAGGCAAACACTACTACTACAAACTCAAAATCATGAGCAGGATAGTTCTTCTAATAAAGCTTAAGCTATCTAGGCGCATAGGCTATGGCCTTACCTCTCTACATTAAAATACAACCCAATTCGACTCTAGAAGCATTGCAATACACAACAAAGACATCAGAACTATCTGGTAGGGTAAAAACTTGAGTTGTAGAACTCTTCTTACAAGAATCTAACCACTGGAATTTGACTTTCTTCTGAGCCAATCTGAACATAGGGAATGTAATAGATGAAAAAACCTTAACAAACCATTGGTAATAGCCGACCAAACCAAAGAAACTGCTGATATCTAATAGAAAAGTAGGTCTGGTCCAGTTTCCTACTACCTCTGTCTTTTGGGGATTAACTCTAATTCCATCACTGGAAACGATATGGCCTAGGAAATCTACTAATCTTAGCTAAAATTCACACTTACTAAATTTAGCAAATAACTAATGATTTCTAAGGGTCTGTAATATGATTCTGAGATGGTTGACATAATCTTATTCACTACGGGAGTAGACCAAAATGTCATCTATGAAAACTATGACGACCATGTCAAAGTACTGCTTTAACAAATGGATCATCAAGTCCATGAAAGCTGTTGGGGAATTGATAAGACCAAAATACATGACTAAAAATTTAAAGTGACCATATTGAGTTTTGAAAGCAAATTTTTTGATGTCTAATTCACCAACTCTGAGCTGATAATAGCCTGATCTAAGGCCTATCTTAGAGAAATAGATGGCACCCTGAAATGGTCAAACAAGTCAACAATTCTGGGATGTGGATACTTGTTCTAGACTATAACTTTTTTAACTGATGGTAATCTATACACATTCTGAGAGAACCATCTTTCTTACATACAAAAAAAACTGGTGCACTCTACTGGGACACACTGGTTTGATGAATCCCCTATTTATGAGATCCATTAACTATTTCTTTAATTTTTTGAGTTTTGTAGGTGCTATTTTGTATGGCAGAATAAATATGGGCCTAGTATTTGGAAGGAGATCAATTTCGAAATAAATTTCCCTTTTGGGAGAAACTCCTGAAAGATCTTCAGGAAACACATCTATGAATTCACATGCTACTGACACTGACTCAAGAGTAGGATTTTTTGAACTAGAGTCCTAGACTCGAATAAGATGGTAGATGCACCCCTTTTATATCATTTTCTAGATTGAAGGTAAGAAATAAGTTGCCCCTAAGTTCTGAAGTACTACCCCTCCACTCTAGGACGGGTTCATTCAGAGACTATAACTGGGCTATTTTGTTTCTCCATTCGACTGAGGAATAGCAGGAATGAAGCCAATCCACTCCAAGAATGACATCAAAATTAGTCATCTCTAATTTGGCTAAGTTTGCTGAAGTGACTTTCTGAGACACCATAATCGGGCAGTTTTTGTATACTCACTAGGCTATGATGGATTCACCCATTTGGGTGGAGACTAAGAAAGGATCTGCTAGGATTTTTGGACTGACTCCGAAATCAACTGCTATATAAGGAGTAATAAAGTACAAGAAAGATCTTGGATCTAGCGAAGTGTAAACATGCAATTAGTAAACTTGAAACGTACTAGTGACCACATCAGGAGAACTTTTTTGATCCTATCGAGACTGAAGAGCATATAGTATGTTTGGGAGCTACCCACTGGTGGCACTGGATGAGGCACTCTACTAATTCAGATGACCGAACTGAGCTAGGGGATGGGTATGCTGACTTTACAAACCTACCTAAGGACACTGTCTGACTTTGTGGCCTGGCTTGCCACATCCTAAACACACATTACTGCCTGCTCTGTAGATATCCTCGTGGTTTCTATCGCACTTCTGGCAAAGGGGATTAGTTTGAGCAGTGCTAACATAGCCCTGGGGATTAGGGCTTGGAGCCCTATCTTTGTGGTTATCTGTGAATTTTGGCACTGGAGCAATATGTGAGGACAAAGCTAGAACTGAGGATTTTGGGTGGAATTGAGAATGATTCCCACCCTCTGACTTAGGCTGAGCAAAACCAAAACTACCTTTCCTCACTCTCTTAAACTCCTTCTCATTCTTTTTATTCTTGGCCTTCTCTATCTACTGAGCGTGGACCATAACCCTGGACATGTCCATCTTCTTTATCAGCATTACAGTCCTGCACTATTTGACTACATTTCTAGATACCCCTGATTCAAACTTACTCATCTTAGATTTGTTATCTACCACAACATGCGAGGCATATCTGGCCAACTAAGTAAACTTTAGGGAATACTCCTAAACTATCATATTGCCCTGCTTCAGGTTTATAAACTCTAGAACTTTTTCTTCCCTCAACTCTAGCAGGAAGAACCTAACCAAAAAAGCAACTGCAAACTCTTCACATTGTATGTTCCCTGCATCTGCGGCCCTCTATGCTTTATACTATTTGAACAACAAGTGAGCCACATCCTATAACTAATATACGGCTAACTCAGCTCTCTCAACAGTAGTCACCCCCATGATATTGGTAACCTTATGCACCTAATCAAGAAATTTTTGAGGTTTACCATCTGACTTAGACCTGATAAACGATGGAGAGTTCATCCAGGTAAAGTCCCGAATCCTAGCAGCAGTAGTTTTGGCCACTGGATTGGCTAGAACCACAGCTGAATATTCATTCTATGCTACTACAGAATGATCTAGGATGGTGAAGTCTTCTCTGAACTCCATGTGACAGATATATCGCCCAAAAGATCAGGATAAATGGGCTGAGGGACTGATTGGTCTCCCATTCCTTTTTCCTAAGTCCTCTTGGGAGGCATATTCTATTGATGAAAGAGAAAGGATGAGACTAAGAGTTTAACTAGAGCTCATGCTCACTCCAATGACATAAATACTGAAAGAATGGAAACTTTTCCAAAAACAACTCGTAGCCTCTTGTTCATAAGTGTGGCGCACAACACACTAATGCATAAAACTCTACTAGATTTGGCTTTCAAACTGCCTAGGACTGTATTGAATCTTAGGCGCTGATACTAAGTTTGTAATGCCCTGAGTTTATAGCCTGGGTGTTACATTGTGCTCAAAATCCCGAAGGACCAGAAGCTAACCTATGGCTTGTACCTACTTCAATAACTGTATAATAAATACTATTATGATTATGGAAATAATTAGAAACATATTCCATAAGGTTCACATATGTTAATAAATATAAATATAAGTACTGAAAAACAAAACAATTGTCTGAAAATACTTTAGTCTGAAAAGCCTCTAACTATCTGAACTTTGGAGTTGATGGGACAAGACCCCAACTAACTCTATCTACTGAAAAAATATGTCCTTCAACCATGAGGACTCACTGCTACTCTGGAAGCTGAGAATCTGAACTGCTAAGGGTGCTCTGGAGCCCATGTATCTGAACCAATGATATAAGACATCATATCTCAAAGAAGAGAATGTGTCAGTACTTTGAATGTACTAATATGCTCAGTGAGGTAGGCTAAAATGCATGGGTTCATATGCATGTACAATATTAAATAAATAACATGAGAATGACTGAGTAAGAGTACATGCATGAATACATAGATGGTAACTGAGACCGTGCTAATACTGAGTATCAAATTCAAATATTGATAACCGATATCTAAATTTATGAATATATTAATGATTATCTGAATGACTATATCTGATAGTTCTGAATACTGTGGAATCATACTGAGTTCCGTACTGACCTGAGTGACTATGTTCGAAAGTCCTAAATCTATAGAACTAAACTAAGTTCTATTCTGAAACTGAGACTGAAACTGAGATTGTGGGAGGTAATCAACTAGCCAACATTCCCCACTTTAAACAAATTTGGGTCCAACCTATAACCACATTAGGAAGGGTGTCAATATTGTGTCATAGGTAAGGACAAACTGTGAGTTAACCCTCTCTAGAAAGAAGCTCTATCGTCAACCCTCACTGGCAGGATAACTCCGATGAGACGTATCAAACCTCGTAATGTTTAGAAGAAAGATATCTTAACCTATATTGGCTAACTAGTTCTGTAATGTAGGGATTACTATTAGGGGTAAAACCCTTTGCTGACAGGAACGCCCTCATACCTGGGTTAACTCGGTGCTGAATCCTACTCTTAACTAAAAGGACACTGAACCTGGACAAGGATGGATCGAACTGTTACTGAGATTACTGTTTAACTAAACTGAACTGTGTTTATTAAATTTCGTTGACTAATGAAATACTATTGAATTCTATTAGATGACTGTGTTTACTTAGGTCTTAGCTGAATACTGAATTACACTGGAATCATACTAAATCTACTAAGTTTTCTTGAGTTCTATAACTGACTGATAGTACTACTGATCATGACGTGACTGATACTTTTCTATGACTGACTATGGCTCTAATTAAACAACTAACTTATCGGGTACATGTACCCTTGGACTCGATAGCATAAATTAAGAGACATGGAATAAGCTTGAAATATGTAAACTATGAACTTGGTCATGATTCATTCATTGGGGAATTTTCACAAACACCTGCATGATATAGTTTACACATAGGCTAACTTTGACATGATTTCATTCTTGTAATAGTTCACATGAACAACTTATCAAGCACTAGGTGATGATATATACACATAGTATTGAACAAAAATTGGGCTTCATTATTCATGTTCAACTTACCTATTCAAGGGTTTAAAATGGATTCAAATGAATTTACTCACATACAAATCGATTCCACATAAAATAAATCATGAATTACCAATAAAATCCAAATAACAATCATGAATACACTTTAATTTCAACCATAGAAATCATGAAATCAATTACTTGAAATTAAAAGAATATTCTTGGACTCCAAGGTTGGAATAAACCCTTGGATGAACACTTTACATACCTTTGTTGAAGAATTTCTAAAAGTTTATGGTGGAATCTTGAGTTCTTGACTTGAAATTGAAACTTTTAGGGTTTTGTTCTTGAAAAAATTTGAGAAAGAATGAGTTGATTTTCTCTCAATGGTGATTAATGTCGTATTTTAGGGGCTGAGGGTTGAGGGAAAAAGACCAAAATACCCCCAACAACGCGGTCTTGCAATGACTAAAAACTAGATTACCGACGCACAGGTCGATAAGCCACATCGATGGCATCGATGTGATGGACAACACTTTGCACCATGTTTACGTTGGTTCACTGGAATTTGCTCTGAAGCTAGGGAAAAATCATACATCGATGCAATAGTCAAAGTTACGCGTTGAGATCACATTGACCCATTATTTTAGGCACTCAAACATGGTTTAAATAGGATCAAAAAAATCTAAAACTTGCTCGGGAACACCTATTGACCTCCCTAATCATGAATCAATCTAAACATCAACATTTAATAGATGTAAAGGTCATGAAATAAGATTGACAACCTTCATAGGTTAAAATGACACTAAGTCTGATTATTTAGCTAAAATATTCCAAGTCTGGGAACCCTTGGCTAGCTTAAAGGACTGTATTAAGCTAGAAATTTTGTGGGATCTTACATATATGCTATTTTAATTTCATGGAATCTATAATTTTTCATGGACAGACATTCGATTAATGTCATGAACATGAATACAATCCAATTTCAAGCATATAAATCATGAATTAACAATCTTGAAGTGTTAAAAATGGATTCATGGACTCTATGGGTTAAACGAACCCATAGATCAACACCTAACAAACCTTGATTGTAAATTTCATGGAGATTGGGGTAAGTTATTGAGGCTTGGGACTTGATCATGATGAAGCTAGGGTTTTTTCTTGAGAGGATTTTGTGAATGAAATGAGAAATTTTGCAATTTGGTGCTTTAATCTCATGTTATAGAGCTATTGGGTGAAGGCAAAATGACACATTTGCGCTTAAAAATGCGGAATGAAGCTGTAGGAAAAAACATGGGCCAGACTAGCTAGCGCACCATGGGCTCTGAAGTGCCACTCTTGGTTAGGCACTGCGGGTTCATTGTATCGAGCCACTGTTTATGAATTCCAAACATGACCTTACTAGAATCCAAAAATACCAAAACTTACTCGAGGTGAATTATTGACTTCCCTAATCATAACTCAACCTAAAAATCAACACTTGAAGGTCTTCTGGGCCGGGAAAAAGGATCGCAAACTTATGAGGCTGAAATAATCCTATGTGTAAACACTTAGCTGATATTTTTATGTATGGGACCCCTTATCAAGCTCTAAGGGCTGAGTTAAGCTTAGAATGTTGCGAGTTCTCACAATATCTCCCTTTTGAGAATATTTCTCCTCAAATGAGACTGATTAAGCTGAGGACACTGATAGACAGAGTTTAGATATTGAACATGTATATCTAATATATGGAATACATGACTGAAGCTAGTAATAAGCTATGTTTTCATACTAAATATGCATATCTAATGCATGAGTACATTGAACTGATTCATGAATGCATGACTGAATATGCAATGGTAAAGAATACCAAGTTTACATCTGTAACTGAATCATGAAATGTGCAAAATTAAGGAAGATTATCACCTTAAGCTAAGAATACTAATGAACCTAGGGTCATTTACTGAACATGCATGAATGGGAACATGAGAACATGAATGAGTCTGAAACATGATATATGAACTGAATACCATAAACTAAATTAATTTTTTGTATACATGTCATGACATGGGAATGGTCATACGGCTTAGATCAGAACGAAAGAGTCTACTTATGAGTACCCACTACATAAAACTGGATCCTGTTACATGAAGAGAATCTTTAAGGTTTAGGACATGAAATCTCAAGGTTTATACTGCATCTCCTCCTTGGGATATTTTGTTCCCCAAAGAATTCTGACTTGGCTAGGATTCTGAGGAAAAACTGAGACAATGCACGGGGCACCTATGAACTAAATCATGACTGAATATCATAGACCTAAAACTGAGGCATGGTACATTAAATGGGCTTAACTCGTAACTACTATGATGCTCCATCTTGGAATGGCATATTCATGAGAGTTCAGATAGGGCGACTGGGTTGAATGATGGGAAACCATACAAACTTGTCCGCCTGACTGCTTAACTAAATACCTGGCTTTATGGACTGACTCATACTGAAAACTTATACTCAGCTGGAACATTTCTTGACACTCTTTCTATAAAGTTCTATTGACTTTAGGGCGCAAGGAAATCTTGGCATGGTATGAATAAGACATCTGAATGAGAATTCACCACATGGCTAAAATTCTATAATATGGGCCCTAATAACTCTACCTATTGAGGTCTGATTTGGACTAAATTTATCCCAATTTGTTCAATCCTACTCAAATCTCTGAAATGGATTTAGCCACTTACATATCAATATAACATTCAAGCCTATCTTTATAACTACAACCTCATAAAAAACTAGCATGCAATAATCTTTTCTTAGCATGAAACATTTATTATGTCCCTTCTAAGCAGCTGCTCATCACTGCATTATTTAATAAGACGAGTTCACTGAAGGTTAAAACATGAGGACTTGAAGCATGAATGACACTATACCAAACTTTCACTTAACTAGGGCCTGAGGAATAAAAAATCAATATCCTTGATTTTGTCAAGTGATCTAAACTGAGGATATATAAGATGAATACGAAATTAGCTAATCATTAGGAGAATAGAATAAGTCATGGGAAATAAGCATACTGTAAAGCATGAGTACATGAGTCATGCGTTGCATGACCTGATTTTGGAGTTTCTGTGTTTAAGGAACGTGATTCGTAACACTGAGTGACCTAGAACTCCTTATACTAGGAACACTAAGAGAACATGATTTTCAATAATATACATGAATAGGATCTATGATCATAGGGTTGACATGCAAGGCATGGGTAGTTATCATTATAGCTGAAGTACAAAACTTTGCACTGAGGTAAGGACGGGTTGGGAATCAACCTCTACCACTGCTTTACTGCACATACTGCCATTACTACTAAAATATGAAAGTCTGTCTTGGTAACTTATTCTACCATATCCCCCTTGGCTTAAAGTCATTATTATATGTCTTTGAACACCTTAATACACTCTAAATTGAACTGAAACCACTTTACTCTGGAGCCCGAGACATAACAATACACATCAACACTAAACTCATTCTGAAGGACTACTCCTAATAATGTATGGTCTACTGATAGTACTTCCTTCTGATACATGATTCTTACTTTTCATTGCCCTAACAATCATAATATAGCAACATCAACACTGACTTAACATAGAATTCTCAACTTCTCTTTCTACTAGTTCAATCTACAGATTGAAACTTAAATTATCTAAATTGAGGTACTATCAATTCATTCAATGATTGGTTCATCGAGAAACTAAAATAGAACGACTCCATTACTGAAATAAACTAAATATTTTTTTTGACATACTATAATCGAGCAATTTCTATATACTTGTCTAGCTGGAATATATTTACCTATAAAGGTGTGAACTAAGAAAGGTCTTTTTAAGATTTTTGGTCTGAATTTGAATCGACTGCTACGTAAGGACTTACAAAAGACAGAAAAGCTCCTGGATCTAATAAGACAAAACATGTAAATGGGTGATCTGTAACGTACCAGTGACCACATCCAGAAAACTTTCCCGGTCTTCTGAGGGCTAAAGTGAATAAATCCTATTTAGGCATTGCCTACTAGCAGCACTAGAAGTGATACCCTGCTGGTTTCAACGACCGGACTAAACTGAAGAATGGTTGGACTGACCCTGTTGGTTCAAATCCCTTCCCCTCTTATCTATTACTCTACACTTTCATATCTAGTGGTCTAGATTACCACATCTAAAACATATATTGCTACCAGCTCTACTTGAACCTAGGTGATTTCTATCACATTTTTTGCAAAGCAGATGGGTACAACCACTGCTCAAACTATCCTAGGTTTTAGAGCTTGGTTCCCCATCTTGAAAGCCATTCCTATACTTTGGTACTAGTACACTAGCTAGGGATGGAGCTAGAACTGAAGAATTTGGATGAAACTGAGCATGGTTACTGCCCTCTAACTTAGGCTAAATGAATTTGAAACTACATGTTAAAGCTCTTTTTTTCTCTCTCTCCTTCTTCTTAAGCTTCTTCTTCTCAATCTGTTTAACATGGACCATAATCCTAGAGATGTCCAACACCTTAATCAACATCACAGTTCTACACTTCTTAACCAAAATATCTGATACCTCAGACAAGAACTTGCTCATTCTAGACCTATTGACTGCTACTACATGGGGAGCATACCTGGCTAACTAAACAAACTTAAGGGAATACTCTTTCACACTCATACTACCTTGCTTGATATTAATGAGCTCTAACACCTTGGCTTCTCTCATCTCTAAGGGAAAGAATCTATCTAGGAAAATAGTAGTAACCACTTCCCACTCTTTGGGCTCTGCATTTATGCCCCTGTCTACCTTACACTGCTTAAACTATGTATGAGCTACATCTTATAGCTAATAGTCAGCTAAATTAGAACTCTCACGGGAAGTTACTCCCATGATATCTATGACTTTTTGAACCTGTTCAAGGAACTCTTATGGATTCTCTTCTCACTTAGATTTTAAGAATAAGGGATGATTCATTTGGGTAAACTCCCGAATCCTGGCTGCAATAGTATTGTCAATAGAATTAGACTAAACAGTTATTGGCCATTAATTCTAAGCTATTATAGGTTTTCTAGAGTAGTAAATACGGCTCTAAAATCTGCATGGGAGACATGCTCATCCAGGGATCTGCCTGAACGGGATGAGGTGCTTACTAATTTCCAGTTCTTCTTCCGTTAGTCTTTATGGATGGCATGTTCTGTAACCAAAAGGATGAAAAGGATTAGACTAATAATTTAGATTGACCTCATGCTCACTAGTATGAAATGAACACTGAAAGAAGGGAAACTTTTCCTAAAAACATCTCATATCCTTTTGTCCATAAGTGTGGCACGCTACACACCCATGAACAAGACTCTACTTGATACGGATTTCAGAATCCATAGGAATCTATTGAACCTGGCTCTAATAATAATTGTGTAACACCTTGAGTTTGTACCCCGAATGCTACACGGTTCTAGCAACCTTGAAGGACCACCAGCTAACCCATGACTGGTACCTACTGTGAGCACTAAATAATAACAACAATGCAATAATAATATATCTAAAATAAAATGCGGAAGATAGGCTAAAAATTTCCATAAGGTTCATAACTAAAACAAATACTGAATATTGATAACTGAATACTGAAAACTAAACATCTATCTAAAATACTCTTATCTGAAAGCCTCTAACTATCTAAATATGGAGTTAATGGGATAAGCCCCCAACTAACTTTGACTACTAAACTTCTGAATAAAAATATATGATCGATGGACGAGGACTCACTACCAACTCTAACACTACTTGCTGAATCTAAATCTATCTATGCGCGGGCAAGAATCTGAGCGTCTGAACCTATTATATAAGACACCATAGCGCAAAGAAAGAGTATGCATCTATACGTGGAATATACTAGTATGCTAGACGAGGTAAAGCTGAATGAAAGGGTTCATATGTATGAACAATAACTGACTGAATGATATAGAGTAACTGAATATGAGAATATATGGATAGCTGAAACTTTTTTAAATATTGAGTTTGTAATACGGTGCACATACATATATATATTGTATCTGAGATTTTTTATAGCTAAGTACTGGGTTCTAATAATTGAGTAACTAATATCTAAATTTACTAATAACTATATTACTGATACTGAGTGACTGTGTCTGGCAGTCCTGATTCTATAGGACTAAACTGAGTTTTCGAATAAAACTGAAACTGAGAATGTAGGAGGTAATCATCTAACCGACATGCCCTAAATCTGAGATGATAGAGGTCCAACCAATGACCCCAGTTAGAAAGGTGCTAATACCTTGCCATGGGTACTAACACTAGAAAATTAGGATGCCAAGTATAACTGATGAGTGACACCTAGGCAAAGCAAAGCCTAATCTAATGGGTGACCCCTGGGAGGTAGTCAAACCTAGTTTTATGGCTGACTCCTAATCCTGCAATGTCTATACAGTTCTAGAGTACAGGGACTATACTAATGACTGTACCTCTCTGATGGGAAAGTCATCATCCCTGTACTGTCTTGGTACTAAATCTTACTCCAAACTGAACGACACTTATTGTTAAACTAAACTAAACTAAACTAGACTAATACTAAGCTTTACTGAGTTTGAAAAATGACTGAGTTCACTAAATTCTATTAACTTACTGAGGGCTACTAATTGTGAAGCTATTGAGACTATTCTGTAACTAAATGTGGCTCTAGGTAAAGATCTAGATTTTTGGGTATTAAATACCCCCAACACTCAATAAGATGGAAAGTAAAACATAGCATGATCATAAAGGCATAACAATACTTGCTTGCTAATAATGCACTCATTTAGACATTTCGTCAAACACTTGATATACATGAACTTGTGCATGAATGGGATCACATAATATCATGTCATGTTTTCACTTGTCAAATTAAATAAAAATTTTATCAAACACTTATATCAAACATTTGGAGAACACAACTTAATGCACATAATCATGGAGAACATATAAACAATGCAACTACAATGCCAAATCTTGCAAATTCATGGGTTATAACATGGGAATTACACAATTCAAGGTACCTGGTATTTCAATTTGATGGAATCTATGATTTTTCATGGATTGAAACTCCATTAATGTCATTAACATGAATACAGTCCAATTTCAACCATATAAATTATGAATAAACAACTTTGTAGTTTTAAAAAGGGATTCTGATCTCTATGGGTGAAAGGAACCCATAGATGAACACCTAACAAACCTTGATTGTAAATTTTGTGGCGATTGGGGTTAGGTTTTGAGTCTTGATTCTTGATCTTGATAAAGGTTGTGCTTGTTATTGAGAGGATTTTGTCAAAGGAATGAGAAATTTTGCAATTTGGGCTTTAATCTCGTGTTATGGAGCTATTGGATGAAGGCAAAATAACCCTTTCACCCTTAAAAATGAGCAACAAAGTTGCAAGAAAATACACAGGCTGGACTAGCAGGGCACCAGGGGCTTTGGAGCGCCGCTGTAAGTGAGGTTTCATGGGGTCATCGCCTCGAGCCACTATTTTTGAATTCCAAACACGCTCTTACTCTAATCTAAAAATTCCAAAACTTAGTCGAGGTGAGCTATTGACTTCTCCAATCATGAATCAACCTAAAAATCGACACTCTAAGGTCTTCAGGGCCAGGAAAAATGATTTCCAACTTATGAGGCTAAAATAATCCTATGTGTAAAATCTTAGCTGAAATTTCTAAGGATGGGACCCCTTATTAAGCTCTAAGGGCTAAGTTAAGCTTAGAATTTTGTGTGGTCTTACACTAGGATCCACTATTCAAGAACAAATATCAAGAAATCACCATTAACTCTCTTGAATTCATCAACCCAAGTACGTTAAATGTTCATCCATGGGATCCTTTCAGCCATGGAGTCCAAGTATCAAATTTTAAATTTAAAGTTGTGATCTTTATAAGTTATTGTGATTTTAACCATTAACTCCCATGAATTGTAATTTTGTGCCATGTTTACATTAAATTGTAGTTGTTATAAAACCCCACATGTTTTAATGTTGTTATTCACTAATTTAAATCATAATTAATGTTTTTGAGGTTGAATTCATGCTATTACTACAAGCTTTAAGCTATTTCCATGCTTAGTTTGAATTATACATATCAAGTGTTTGATGAAATGCCTATAAGAATGGATTTTGAATAAATGTTTGTATGTTATGTCCTAGAAGTTTAGTACTATTTTACTATTATTACTATCGAGTCCTTAGGTTATGAATACTTGACAATATAGCTATTAACTTAGTATCAGTATCTTCAGAATATGTTATAAGAATTATCAATTCAATAAGTTAATATAATTAATTAAACATAGAGCAATTCAGTATTTTGAGTCAGTTCATTTAGGGGTAGGATTTAGCACCAAGCGTATGCAGGGATGGTGGCCTCCCCGCTAGGTACGCAGTGTCGTTAGTAGCAATCCCTGTACTCTAGAATTGTGTAGATAGCATAGGATTTGAGGATTCATCATTCAGTTTAGGCTTGCCTACCTCCTATCAATAACTCATCAGTTTAGGTTTGACACCTTTTGTGCTTTGGTAAATTATATCAGTGGATCCATATAGCCAAAGTAAGTACCAGTGTCATAGCACTGACATCCTTCTAATTAGGGTCATAAGTTGGACCCCAATTAGCTCATTATGGCAAATTGGTTAGATGATAGCTCCTATAGTCTCAGTCCACTAATCAACTCAGTAATTTAATTATAGTTTAGCTTGACCATAGCATATAGATATAAGTTATTCACTTATCAGTATTTAGTATCTCAGGTTATAGATGATGTTCAGAACATGTTTTATGCTTGGTCATACATCCATCAGTATCTACAAACTCACATATTCTCAGTATTTCCATATTTTATGCATTTTATTCAGTGCCTCATGTTATTCATTCAGTCAATTATTACTTATACACATAAAACCATGCATTTAAACCCAGCTCATTTAGCATTCTAGTACATTAAAAGTACTAATTGTATAATGTTTTCTTACACTATGATGTATCATATCATAGGTGCAGACGCTCAGTTCCCTGACTGTGCTTAGAGAGAAACCAGATTATCAGTTGTAGCGGTGGTGAGTACTCATACTACGGGGACAATAGTTTATTTCTCTAAATTTACTTTATCAATTTTGTATCTTTTAGTCAGTCTAAGTTAGTTAGAGGATTGTCCTATCAACTCCACAGTCAGTCAGTTGAGGCTTTTCAGACTAGTACAAAAAGTTAGTCAGTTTTTAGATTTCAATTGTCATTATCAGTATTATTAGTTTTGTCTTACAGATATATGAAATTTATGACTTAAAAAATTATGGTATTCCTTAGTTTAATTCCATATATGATCTTTTGATATGAACTTTGCTTAGTTCTCATAACAGGTACAAGCTCACGGGTTAGCTTGTGGTCACTTAGGACCATAAGCACCGTGTGACACCCAGGGTGTACTCTTGAGGCATTAAAAACTTGGTATCAGAGCCTATGGTTTTAAAGTGTCCTAGGAAGTCTAAAATCCGCATCAAGTAGAGTATTATGCATGGTGTAAAGCATGCCACACTTATGGATAGGAGGCTACAAGGCATTTTAGGAAAAGTTCCCTTCTTCAGTATTCATGTCATGTTAAAGATCATGATGCTCAACTTAAACTCTCTGCCTAATCTACTTTTCTTTCCATTTACCAAACGTGCCTCCTTGAAAGACAAAAGAAAAATGAAATGTTAACCAGCTAGCACCTCCGTCCGCCCAGAAAGATCCCCTGAATGAGCATGTTTCTCATGCAGAGTTTAAATCTATATTCACTACTCTCACTCCTTTCGCAGAATCCAAAAATGAGCAGCCAACTACTTTTTCGACCAACCTAGTGGCTAATACTACTTCAGCCAGGATTTGAGACTTTACCTGAATAAATCCTCCTCTATTTTCATGATCCAAATCTAAAGAGGATCTGTAGGAATTCCTAGACATGGTCCAAAAGGTAACTAATATAATAGGGGTGACTTCTAGTAAGAGTTTTGAATTGTCTACTTACCAGTTATAGGATGTAGCCCATACCTGGTTTAAGTAGTTGAAAGGTGATAGGGGCATAGATGCAGTGCCTGTAGAGTGGGAGAAGTTTGCTACAGCCTTCTATGATAGTTTCTTTCCATTATAGTTGAGAGAGCCTATAGTGGTAGAGTTTATCAACTTGAGGCAGGGCAATATGACTGTGAAGGAGTATTCCCTTAAGTTTACTTAGTTATCTAGGTATGCCCTTCATGTTGTGGCTGACAATAGGTCGAGGATGAGTATATTTATGTTTGGGGTATCTGATATTGTGGTCAAGGAGTGTAGGACTGTGATGCTAAGTAAGTAGATGGATAGATCTAGTCTTGTGGTTCATGCTCAACGGATTGAGGAGCAAGAGCTTAAGGAAAGGGAAAGGAAAAATAAAAAGGCTAGAATAATTTGTTTTAATTTTACTCAACATAAGTCAAAGGGTATTAATCATCCCTAATTTTGCTAGAAATTTTCAGATCCTGCCCCATCTTCAGCTAGTGTCCCAGTGCCAAAGTTTAGAAATGACAATCAGAATAGGGCGCTAGGCTCTTAGTCCCAAGGTAGTGTAAACAGTGGTCGAAAATTCCTCTTTGCCATAAATATAGTAGAAACCATTAGGGTGAGTGTAGAGTTGGAAATGATGAATTATTTGGGTGTGGCAAGCCAAACCATCAAATCCGAGAGTGTCAAGTAATTGCTCAGAAAGATAGGGATTCGCACCAACAGGGGCAGTCCTATCAGTCATCAGTTCCAGCCAGTCACCCGACTCAGCAGGGCGATGCTTCCAGTGCTACTACTGGTCAGTGATAGAACAAACTTTATGCACTTCAGTCCTGACAAGATCAGGAAAGTTCTCCTAATGTCATTAATGGTAGTTGCAAGTTTTTTATTTACATGTTTAAGCTTTATTAGACCGTTGTTTCTCTTTCTTTTTGTAACCCCTTACATAACTGTCAACTTCAGAGTTAGTCCTAAAATTTTAGTAAAGACTTTTTAAGTGTCTACCCCAGTAGGTGTCTCTATTATAGCCTGGCGGGTATACAGTAACTGCCCGATTATAGTATCTTAAAAATTTACTTTAGTAGATCTTATAGAACAAGAGATGAACACTCTTTCTATGCGTCAGTTGATTATAGAAATAGAGTTGTTCATTTTATGTTTCCAAATAAACCAGTCCTTGAATGGAAGAGTAGTACTACAGCGGTTAGGGTTCAGAGTACTACAACGGTTAGGGGTTAGCTTTTTTCATACCTTAGACCGAGGAAAATAATATCCAAGGGGTGTATTTATTATCTGGTCCAAGTCAAAGACTCTAATTTTGAGACTTCTAATCTTGAGTTAGTTTAAGTAGTGAGGGAATTTCTAGATGTGTTCCCTGAAGTTCTTCCCGGTGTTCCTGCCAAAAGGGAAATTGACTTTGAAATAATCGTTCTTCCAGATACCCAGACTATCTCTATTCCTACATATAGAATATGTAACGGCCCAAAATGGTCCCGAGATTTCACACAGTACTTAGGACCACAAGTGATCCAAGTTAACCCTTCTACTGGCATAACACGTAACATAGTAAATAAAATACATAAATCTGATCGAAATACATGAAAGGTAACTATTTTTTGAATTTGATCAACATAGAACTAACTTAAAATGTTTACAACTCTTCTTTTATAACACAATACTAAAATAAAATACATTAACTCTACTGATGTCTATAAAGCCTCTACTAGTGTTGACTATAGGTAGTCGAGATATGACTCCCAACTATCCTAAATTAATACGATTTAATAAAGAAAAATACAATACTACTCAAACTATATGACTAACTCAAGCCCTTGAATTAAGAGGACTCACCACCTGCTGATTGGAAACTACAAACTATCTGAATATGGTATGCATGCTACAACTGAATTGATACCTATATTATGAGACAATGTAGCACATAGACATATATGTTGATTAGTTCTTTGTGGATTTACAGAGTATATAGGGGTTAATGCATAAGTAAAAACATCATCTCATCATCATAATTTTTAAAACAATGCATACTAAATGTAAATGACTCACATAAGCTGAAATATCTAAAATACTAAAAATAATAATCATGTGAAGAAAGTAGTGCTTTACAGATCTAGTGAATCATAACATTTAGTTCTAAAAGTTGTACTTGTATTCTCTCTTTAAATCATGTTATATAAGTGTAGAAAGGACTAACTCTTAAATCTGAGATCTGAAAGCTTAAAACTGTAGCAAAAGTCTTTCTGTAAAGCATAGCCTGAATAAATTCATGATCCTTTACACATATTTTACTAAAATCTTTTCTGTTATTCTTTTCTTTCAGAGAAACAATTTTATCTTAAGGGAATTCTATTAAAGCTTTTCTTTACTTGTAGGGAAAATACTTTAAAACAATTCTGAAAATCTTTACTGATAGGTACTTAGGAACTTTTGGAGGTTTTTTTAACCAACATAAACCATGTGAGCTACATGGATTCCAATGTCTTGTCCTCCTAAGGAATAAACCTCACATTGGGGAGAGGTTTCATACTCTTGCCAGGGAGTATAACCTACTTTCCATGTGATGAATAATAAGCTAAAATTGACATTCAAATAGAAATGGCAATAATCTAAAAATTTGTACCTACGTTAGCTACATAGTTCTGTAGAATATAGGGAATGCTAATCTCACACTTTCTGCTCAGTGCTAAATACTACTTCTTTTTTATTTTCCATGCTCATTCTGTTGGAAATCCACTTTAAAACTAGCATAAGGGTTTATCTAAAACCAATTATGCATTTATCTAATCAAATCTGTAAATAAAACGTATTTGAATCTTGTAAACTATACTAATCTAAAATGTTGATTCCATAGCTAATCCGATGATCAGAAGATCAAAGTTTTATTGATGATTTGTAAATAATCTGATAATAAGATGCTTAAAAGATCATTTTTCTTGAAAATAATAACATTCAATCTTTGGGTAGTAAACCATGCTTCAATATCATGTCAAAACATCATAAGAATCATGCTTGATATTGAAAAATATGATAATTCATCTCAAAATCTATAAATTACCATAATAGGCATGAAAATATGAAAATAGACATGCAATTAAACTTCCAAAATACTTGAAATCTCTGAATCTTTCAAAGAGGAATAATGGGTGTGAACCCTAATTTAAATCAATATATAAACATCCAAAATCATATGATTTGAAATTAAAAAGCTTTGTTTTTGGCACATGGATGAGAGAAGATCCTTGTTCATAAACCCCACATATCTTGATTGATGATTAGATGAAGAAACTTGAACTATTGATTCCTATTTATGTTCTTCGAGATGAGATCTTAATTATCTTGCCTGGGGAATCCTTAATTTGGATCTTTCTTGGAGAATCTGTGGAGGATTTTTGATTTCCTAGAGAAGAAGCTTTGGATCATTAGGGTTTTGCTTTGAAAGAGAATGGATGAAATTGGGCATAAAGTGGTTAAATAGGCTTAAATAATATGTTTGGATGGATTGGGGGCTTGGGAATTGCCCAAAATACCCTCTTTAAACTTCTAAACAGAACTACAAAACATAATATTTTTTTGAACTAGGTAGCTACCATGATTCACGACTATCATGGTGGCTTACAAAAAAATGGATGAGTGGGAACTAGACATTCTTCAAAATGCACCACAATCGTGTTGCCTCTTTGAAATGTCATTATGGCCACTGGCGTGACTCGACAATATTACGTTGGGCTACTAGAAATTTATAATTAGGAAATTGGCCCTCTCTATGATGAGCCAATATTGTGGAGGTCCACTGAAATTGACAATTATTAAATTGTTCTTCACCGTAACGCGGTGGTTGCTCAGGTGGGACACTGTCAACTTAAAAATACCCTAACTCCTTACTCGAGTATTGGTTTCGGGTGAATTTGGTATCAATGGAAAGCTTATTCAATTTTCCACACAATGGAAAGTAGAAATCTTAAAAATTCTACATTTATAAAATGGTATTCATTTTTGAAAAAAATCTTTGATATTCTCAGAGAAAAATTAATCTAGGAAAAACTATGGTGTATACAGAATGGCTCCTGCCAAACTCAGAGAGTTGAAAGAACAGTTTAAAGATCTCTTAGATAAAGGATTCAGAAGTCCCAATATTTCCCCATAGGGTGCACCAGTTGGAATGGTGTTTTCACCTTGCCAAGGGATACTAACAATGGCTATGAGTTAACCTTCTCTGGGAAGAATCTCTTTCGTCAACGCTCACTGGCTAAAAAACTAGTATGAGATATAACAACCCTAGTCTGGCAGGGAGATATTTGAACCTACATTGGCTACGTAGTTCTATAATGCAGGGATTACTACTAAGGGTCAAACCCTCTCTAGTAGGAATGCCCCCATCCCTGGGTTTGCTTGGTGTTGAATCCTACTCTCAACTGAATAGACCCTTAACTGATTTCTAACTGTACTAGGCTAGACTGAAATGAAACTAATCGTGTTGACTGACTAAACTAGACTGATTTTACTAAGTTCTGCTAACTTACTATGTTCTACTATTCATGACATCACTGAAACTATTCTGTAGCTACTGTAATTTTAGGTAAACAACTAGATTTCAGATAATAAATACCCTTAGGACTCGATAGCATCAATATTAATGAGACTTGACAATTCTTGAAAACATAACAATAATCACTAGCCCACAATACATTCACTAAGGTATTTTGAGAAATGTTTGTACTTGTACGTGAATGGAAAGGTAAGCTAACATATCATAATCTCACTATTCCAATTACATGGATATTTTATCAAACACTTACAATGTATAGATTTGACATGGAAGTAATTTTAAATATGTAGTGCTAGCATGAATTCATCATTGAGATCACTAATGGATCACAATGCCCAATTTATTTATTTTGGCATTTTGACAAGCACATAGTAGGCATAACATTATACTTGGGCATGAACAACATTCTAATGAATCATGACTACATTAATCAATTCACAATTCAAGGGTTTCAACATGGGGCTTACAACAATTGCATACATGGTATCTTATATTCATGAAAACTATATTTAAATATTGGGTTGAAAACCCATACAATAACATGAACAAGAAAAAACCCAAATGATACATGTAATACATGGAACTATTAACTTGATATTTTAAAAAAGATTCTTGAACTCCAAGGGTAGAAGAAAACCCTTGGATAAACACTTAACATACATTGCTTGTTAATTTTGTAGGGATTGGGGTGAGTTCTTAAGGCTTGATTCTTGAACTTTATAAAGCTACGGATTTTTCTTGGGAGGATTTTGGGAAAAGGATGACAAATTATGCTATTTTGGGCTTTAATCCATTTTTATGGACTTATTGGGTAAAGGGAACCCCTTTTTCCCTTTAAGATATAGAACCTAACTGTAGGAAAATACACAAGCCGGAATAGCCAGGGCATCGCGGGCTCTGGAGCATTGCTCTAGGTGAGGCATCGCGGGCTCTGGAGCGCCACTCTAGGTGTGCCACTGCAGGCTTATCGCCCTTACGCTTGTCCAAAAATTCTGAAACTCACTCAGGATGAACTATTGACTTCCTCTATCATGAATCAACTTAAAAACTACCTTCCTGAGGTCGTCAAGGTCATAAATAAATTCCTCAAAGTTTGAGGTCTTTAGAAAAGACTAAGTCCGAACACTTCGCTGAAATTTTCTAATTCAGGGAGCTGTTTTGGCATGCTTTAAGGGACTAAAATGATTAGAATTCTACAGGGTCTTACAGTGTCTCAGTTTACAGATTATATTTAGAACATATTTTATGTTTGGTCATGAATCCATCAATATCTATAGAATTCACGCATTCTCAACATTTAAAGATTTCATGCATTCTATTTTGTACCCCATGCTATTCATTCATCCGATTATTACTTAAGCACATGAAGACATGCATGTCAGCCTACCTAATTTAGCATACTAGTACATTCAAAGTACTGATCGCATACTCTTTTTTGAACAATTATGTATTATATCATAGGTGCAGACATTCAATTCCCTGACTGTGCGTAGAGACATACCAGATTGTTAGCTATCACAGTAGTGAGTCCTCATACTTCGAGGACAATGGTTTAGTTTCTTCAGTTTACCTAATTAGTTCAGTATTATTTAGCCATTCAAAGTTAGTTGAGGGATTGTCCCATCAACTCCACAGTCAGTTAATAGAGGCTTTTAAGACTAGTACAGATAGTTAGTCAGTTTTTAGATTTTAGTTGTCATTATCAGCATTATTAGTTTTCTCTTATAGACTTATAAGATTTATGAATTAAAACCTTATGGAATTCCTTAGTTTATTTCTGCATATGATCTTTTGATATCAATTTTACTCAATGCTTACAATAGGTACCATCTTATGAGTTTGCTTATGGTCACTTGTGATTTTAAGCACCATATGATGCCTTAGGTGTACACTCGGGGCTTTACAAGGATAATGTCCAATCTATTCTTATTTCAGTAGTTGTACTTTAGTTAATCCAATATCTTCTCATGCGTTACATGTCAGTAGCATGATCATAGTTCATGTTCATGTATGTAATAGAGAATTATGTACTCTCCTAATTCCTACTATGAGGTGTTCAAGTTTATTCAGCAGTCGAAATCACATTCCATAAGTTATGAACTCCAAATTCAGGTCATACAGATCATGACTCATGTACTCATTCTTTACAATATGTTTTGTTCTAGTACTCATGCAACACTCTTAACGATTAGCGAAAATTAGATTTATATCATTTATATCCTTAGATTTGATCTCTTTAATGAATCTATGTCGTGAACACTCTATTCCCCAGGCCTTGATAAAGTATCAATTTATGCTTAGTATCCCCTCTTGTTTCAGGCCCTGGTATCCCAAACTTTTGGTGACCTTCCCTTAGTTCAAGGTAGTGATGATGTACAATTATGTAGATGAGAGGGAGTAAATGTGTTATGTTGGGAAAGATGGTTATATGCTGGTTTTATGTAAGTCTATAAATGAAGGAATATTGAGTTGAACCTTTTTGTGTATGAATTGGTTAGTTGAGAATATTTTATGCGTGACTTTTTAAGAATAGTGCATGGAAGTTATTATTGATAGATTTATCAGAGAATATGAGAAAAATGATTTTGTGAGTGTTTGTTTAGAAGTGCATAAGTGATTATGAAGATAGGTATAAATGTCATGTTGGTATATGAGAGGATAGGTTTGTTATGCACTAATGAATTCCTAGTAAGTGGTTGAATTTAGTTGTTAAAGTTATAAGAATAATTATCCTAGAGATGAACAGTTATGACAATACTTGGGGTACTGAATTCATGGTGCTGACTAGTATTATGGTGTTATGTGTAGTACCTTGTGCTATCGAGTTAGGCTTGACCATGATGACAGAATTTAGTTCAGTTTAGACTTTAGTAGATGGATTTATCAATGCCATATGAGAATTATAAGTGGAATCAAGTGAATATTAACATGGTATTTAAGGGAGATAATATAGTTGAGGGAGTATTTGAGAAGCATTGCTACGCTTGAAAGTAAGAAGTTGCATTGCTTAAGACCTTGTAATTCTATCCCAGCTTATGATTTATAGGTCTATGTTTCAAGCTATAGAGTTGTAGCATAGTTGTAATTTCTTATTCAGATGTCTTGTTCAGATCATGCCCAGATTTCTTTTCCCCCCTAATATCATTAGAACTTCCTAGAAGTGTGTTGAAGAGATACCCTATTTGGGGTGTGAGCTTTCCGTATGATCTAGTCCATATAGCCTGCAATCTAGTTTAGCAATAAAACAGATAAGCTCCTATAGATTTCCAACTTTCCATCTAGTCGTACTATCCAAAGTTCTACGAGTAAGTCTATTCCATTAGGTAAAATGTTTGCATTTATCCAAATTACTAATTCAACTAAGTCCAGGCATCAAGCATCAGTCTCAAATTAAGATATTTAGTCATGATTCAGTTTATAAGTATTCAGTAAATGATTCCCAATTCAAGAACTACAAGAATCTAACTTCAAGAGAACAAATAGGGATTCAACATTCGAGTTTCTTTGTCTAATCATCAATTAAGGTATGTGGGATTTTTCAATAAGGATATTCCTTTCATTCTTGTGCCCAAAATTTATTTAAAGTTGATTTTGTATAAAATTACATGAATTTCAAATTTGGATTCATACCCAATATTGCTATTTCCAAGATTATGAGATTTGAAGTAATTTAGATGATGAATTTTCATGTTTATTTTCGTATTTTCATGTGTATTGCAGTAATTTCTAGCTTTAGACTTGAATTGTCAATATTTCATTCCTTAGCATGAGTTTGATGATGACTTGACATTAATTTGATGCATAGGTTATTAGCGCTAGTTTGCATGTTCTTATTTCAAGTGATTATGCTTCTAAGAATCCCATGATTTGTTATATTCACATTTTGAACAAAGATTTGATCTTTTTTATAACAACTTAAATATGGAATCCACTTTACAGATTTAGCTAGAGTTTACAGTAAATAGATTTATAAGAGGTTTTCATTGTACACCCTTATCTTAGTTTTTAAAAGTGGATTTCCAACAGAATGAGCATACAAATTAAAGGGAGTAGTATTTATCACCGAGTTGGGTATGTTTGCATGCCCCGAAACTATGAGCCAATGTAGGTGCAGATTATCAAATTATTCCCATTTCTATATGGATGATAGTTACAATTGTGATCACTTAGATTAGGTTATACTCCCTGGCCAGAGTATGACACCTCTCCATAATATGAGGTTATCCTATGAGGGAACTAGATGTTAGACTCTGTGATAGCTCACATGGTTTATGTCGGTTAGAAGAATCTCCCTGCAGAAAAGAGGAACCCTAACTGAAAATATTTTTAGAATAGTTTTTAAAAGTATTTCCCTATATCCTAAAGTTTACAGAATATAGATTTTAGATATGAAAAGAATAATAGAAAAACTTTTAGAAAATAAGCGTGAAGGCTCACAGCTTTATTCAGATTTTGCTTTATAAAAGACAATAGCTATAGATTTCAGCTTTCAGATTTTAGACAACATGAATACCGAAAAAATTGAAGTACAACTTTAGAACAAAGTTTCATGACTCACTAGATTTATACAACATGCTTTACTACTCATTACTACGATTCTTACTTTTTAGTTATTCAAGCTTATGTGAGTCATCCACACTTAGCATGAAAACTTTGCAAATTTATAAAATGTTAAGATATTGATTTACTTATGTATTCACCCCCATATGCTAAGTACATTCTCAAAGTGCTGATCCACATATATGTGTATGTGCTACATTGTTTAATAATGTAGGTACCAGTTCAGTTGTAGTCGATATATCACAATCAGATAGTTGCAGATTCCAACTAGTAGATAATGAGTCCTCTAACTTTCGGGACATTGGTTAGATGTTACTTATGTACTTTACTTCCTTACTCATACATATTGATTAGTGGTAGTTGGAGTCACATCCTATCTATCCATAGTAAGAATAGTAGAGGCTACACAGATGTCAGTCAAAGTCAGTCATGTAATTTCTGTTCTTTTCTTTAGTTTTATTAGAATGTTAAATTGTACGAGCATTGTATTTTTCTCAAATATCCCCATGGTTATATTTCTGCACAATAAACTTGATCATTTTATATAGATTTAGATCAGTTAGTTAATTGTATGCTAGTACAAGGGTTAGCTTAGGAAAACTTATGGTCTTAGGCACTGTGTGATGACTAGGGGGTAGTCTTGGGTCGTTACAGTTTTTCTTTATTAGTCATTCAGTTATTCAGTTTTAAAGATTATTTAAGAACATACATTCATGGTCTACATTCATGTTACATATTCAATCATTCAAGCTCTGTATCCATATGTATTTAAGTTAGTCCCTATTTCACGTACCTGTATATTCAAAGTACTGACCGCATACTCTCTTTTGTGCTATATTGATTTCACAATATAGGTTTGGATGCCCAGTTCCCTGACTGTACTTAGACAATTGATGTTCCACTCAACAACTATTATGGTAAGTCCTCATCCTTCGAGGATAAGTTATCTATAGTTACTTTCAATATTTTTTCTATTCAGTTAGGCGAAGTTAATTGGGGGCTTTTCCAATAAATTCCTCATATTTTAGAGGCTTTCAGATAGTCAGACTTGTTTTTAATTTTTATAAGACATCAGACATGATAAATATTATATCTTATTTGAGTTTTCATTAGTTCAGGTTCTAACTATGATATTTTATTATCTTATTCAGTGCTTACAGCAGATACCAAATTATAGGTTAAGTTAGGGGCTCTTATGGCCTTAAGGACAATGTTGTGACTAGGGGGAAATCTCAGGTCATGATAAACTTGGTATCAGAGCCCAAGGTTTAAAGTGTCCTAGGTTTTTTTAAAGTTATGTTAAGTAGAGTCTTGTGTATGGATGTGAAGCACACCATACATATGGGTGAGTTGCAATGAGATATTCAAGAAACTTTTCCCTTGTTTCAGTATTCATGTCCTGCGATGGGGCACGAGTTCTATTTAAACTTCTCCTTCTAACTCATTCTCTACTATTTACAAAATACGCCTCCCAGAAAAGATAATGGAATGAAAAATGGTGACCAACCTATCCTACCTATTCGCGAAGACCCTCTTAATGAGCATCTCTCTCATATCAAATTAAGGGTTTGTTTCACTATATTATCCAAATCCATGTACGCTCATAATAATTAGGAGGCTATTGCTTCAGCCAAACCCATAGTTAATACCATAGTAGCTTGAATCCAAGACTTTACTCGGGTAAATACTCCTGTGTCCTCTTGATCCAAGTCTGAGAAGGATCCATGAGAGTTTATTAATTGTGTGCAAAAGGTAACCGATATCATAGGTGTCACTTCCAGTGAAAGTTCTACCTTAGTTGCTTACCAGTTGCAAGGGGTAACTCATATTTCGGTTAAGCAATGAAAGAAGGACAGAGGTGCTAATGTAGGGCATGTAGAATGGGATAAATTTGCTACTGCTTTTCTAGATAGGTTCTCTCCACTTGAGTTAATAAAGGACAAGGTGCAAGAGCTTATAAATATAATGTAGGGTAGCAGGACTATGAAAGAGTACTCATATAAATTTACCTAGTTGGGGGAGGTATGCTCCAAATATGGTGGCAGACCCCTGGTCCCAAATGAGTAAGTTTGTGTCGGGAGTTTCTTAAAATGTAGTGAAAGAGTTCATGTAACTCCCCAAATATGATCCCAAAACGTTACACGGTGCTCATGAATCCAAAGGACCACAAGCTAACCCATGACTGATATCTGTACCTGTATACTGCACAAAAAACATTATAATGCAGAAACACGAACTGAAAGGCCATAAGGTTCAAAACTGAGACATAGGATATGATAAAAATGTAACATTTGGGAGGGGTATACAATACCCTAAAAAACTAAAATAATCTATCTAAACATAATGTAGTCTGGAAAGCAACTAAAATATAACTGTCTGAATAAGGAGTTGATGGGACATATCCCCAACTAAATCTAACTAATACACTAATTACTGAGATAATTAAATGATGATCATATCCTCGAAAGATGAGGACTCACTGCTAACTCTGAAAGCTAAGACTGGAATCTACTGATGATTTGGAGCACATGTCTTTGAACCTAAGATATAAGACACCATAGTTCAAATGTGTCAATACTTTGAATGTACTGGTATGCATGTAAGGTAGGCTGAATGCTTGGGGTTCATATGCATAACAATAAAAATAGCAGACTGACTATCATGAGTGTGAAAATACATGCATGAGACATAATAACTGACACTGATATAGTGATAACATGATTACTAAATTTGAATACTGATAACATGATATACTAATAACTGATAAAACTGATAACATAAGTAACTGTATCTGACAGTCCTTAATCTGATGGAACTAGCTGAGCTCCGTACTATATTTAAGTTAACTGTATGTGACAGTCCTGAAATCTGAAGAACTATCTGAGTTTTATTACTGAGACTGATTGACTTTGTCTGATAGTCCTAATTCTGTAACATGAAACTATGGGAAGTAATTATCTAACAGACATGCACCTAAAATGCCATTATGACTAAGTAGGGGTCCAATCTGTAACACCTATTAGAAGGGTGTCAATAATGCACCACTGGTAAGGACAATCTGTGGGTGACCCTCATCTGATAGTGTCCCCAAAAGAGAATGGTGGTGCCCTTATCTTACAGTGCTTATCCACCTCATCAACCTTCATCGGACAGTATTGATGTCTCAGCCTATGCTGTCATTCATAATTCTGGAATGCAAGGATGACTTCTAAGAATCACACCCTTATCTGATACTGTGCATTCCCATCATTAGGTTCACTCGGTGCTAATTTCTACTCCCATCTGAACAGACTCTAAGCATGATTTACTGAACTGAACAAGGGCTGAATTACTGAATTTTGCTGACTCATGGAATACTACTGATATTTGACAACTGACTGAGTTCATAAGATCATGGAGATTTCCCGAGTCATAAGATTGTCTGAAGTCTAAGGATTCATAGCTTGACCGAGAGTATCGTGAAAATATGACATGGCTCTAGGCACAAAACTAATATTTCTGGTATGAGTACCCGCAGGACTTGATGGAAGGAAACTGACCAATCATAACTTACATAAACATATAAATAACATCATAATCCATAATACAATTATAGAAGCAGTTCATCAAAACATGTGATAGGCATAACTTGTACATACATGGGGATTTCATGGTATCATGATAGTTAGGCACTTTTCCTTCATCTTGGAATTTAATCAAACATATTGTAGGCATGGTACATGTCAACATCATTGGACAATAATTAAACATCTTGGTTCAATTCTAATTACATCATTCAAGGGTTTAGTCATAGGTTTGTATGAATATATATCTATAATAATTTAACCCATATAGAATTTATCAACAGACAAGGAGTAAAATTCAATTTCTCATTATCCACGTGTACAATAGCAGCCCAATCATGAAATTCATAGGAACATCCATAAATTTGAATTTACAAAATGGATTCTTGGGCTTCATGGACGAAAAATGTCCATGAATGAATACTATGCATACCTTGGTTCATAAATACACGAAGATTGACGGAGAAAAATCTTGATTCTAGCTCTTCTATAAAAGCCCTAGGTTGTTCGTGAGAGTTTTCCGAGAGAAGAGAGTATATTTTGGAATCATATTTTAAAGGGCTTAAATAGGGGTGGAAAATTGTAATGCCCCAATTATCTAAATCGGAATGCTACATGGTGCTTATGACCCTGAGGGATCACAATCTAATCCATGACTAATATCTGTACCTGTACACCACAATATATATAACATAATAGTATGGAAAACATAAACATGTAGGCCATAAGGTTAAGCTGAATAAAAATCTGTCTAAACATGATATCCATATGGGTGAAAGATACCCAAAACTACTGAAAGCTGAATCTAAAATTTGAACTAAATCTGTATACTGAATCAGAAAGCCTCTAAGTACTGTCTGAATAAGGAGATAAAGTAACATGTCTCCTACTAACTCTGTCTTGCAAAATTGAGCTAAAATAATAAATGAACTAAATAATATCATCCTCGAATGGACGGGGTCTCACTGCAACTCAGCTACTGGAATGCTACTGCTACTGCTGATCTGGATCTCATATCTGTGAACCTATTATGTAACATGAAAGAAAGCACCATAGTACAAATGCGTCAATACAACTAAAAGTTCTGAGTATATGAGTAGGGTAGGCTAAATAAAAAAGGTTTTACATGCTTAAGCAATGCTAACTGACTTAATAATATGAAAGTGAGAGTGCAAACATGCGTACATAGTAACTGTGATCGTGAATACATGATATCTGGATCTATATGCTAATACATGGTTTACTGATATCTAACATGACTAATACTAGAATTTTGAATACATAGATGACTGTGTCTGACATTCCTAAATTTGAGGGAACTACCTGAGTTCCGCACTATGACTGAATTGACTCTATCTTACATTCCAGATATCTTGAAGAACTATCTGAGTTCTTTTACTGAGATTGATACTGAAACTATGGGAGGTAGTTTCATAACTGACATGCCCCAATAATGCAAATAGCTAGGTTGGGGTCTGATCTCTGCCCCAACTGGAAGGGTGTCAATACCGCGCAACTAGTAAGCATAGCTGTGAGTGACCCTTAGCTGGCAGGTGCTCAAATGAGAACCCTAAACAGACAGGTTAAGACACCTTATCAACCCTAATCTAGTAGGTTGAGATATCTCAAACTATGCTGGCTACGTAGTTCTGGAACATAAGTATGACTACTAAGAATCATACCCTAAACTGGCAGGTGAGTTCCCATCCTTGGGTTCACTCGATGCTAACTTCTACTCCCATCTGAAGAGACTGAACATGATTTAACTGGCTGTACATGGACTGAGTAACTGACTTCTGTTGAATGACAGAACAGTACTACTATCTGAGAATTTATTGAGATCATGATATTTCTGAGATTTCCTGAGTCACATGACTGACTGAGTTCTATAGATCATGGCTTGACTGAGATTATTATGATAACATTACATGGCTCTAGGCACACAACTATATTTTTTAGATACTAGTAACCCCAGGAGTCGATGGAAGGAAATTGACACTCATAACTGACTTGATCACAAAATGGAGTCCACAATTCACCATATCATAAGTAGAGGATTTCACACTACGAATAATTCTCAACATCTTATGTATGGAAGGGAAATTCATACAACATGTATATACTTGCGCAGCTTTAATATCATGGTCAATCCATATCACTACAACAACTTATATCACTCACATGGAATTCATGGGAAATCGTAAAGCATAGAGCATGGTCTTGTCATTTAAGCACTATTAAATCATGGGACACTAATTCTATCATCTAGGCATATTATCAAACAGTTTGCATGCATTCTTTTATCTTAAGTGTGTTCATGAATTTCACCATATTAATCCATATAAGGATCATGGGTTCGGCTAACAAACACATATACTTCATGAAAACACCTTGAGATATCATTTGAAACTTAAACAACAATCATCAACATATGCATGCTCATGTCAAAACAAGACAATCATAAAATATTTAAAACATGGTTATTGAGCTCTATGAATGAAATGGATCCATAATAAACACTACACATACCTGACTCAAGGTTGTTGACGTTTCTGAACTTGAAGAATTTGAAATCCTTTGATTTTTGAAGAACATTGGGTCTTGCTCTTGGAGATTAAATTTAGAGAGAAAATCTAGTTTTCATTTGTGAAATAATAATGATGAAAATGGCTAAATTCGGACTCATCTAGGTATATATAGGCGAGTGGTAAAAGACCAAAATACCGCTATTAAAATTGCTTAGAAGTAAACTGAATATGGCATTTAACGACCCGACTAACGGTCTGTCAGGAAGTTGATGGTCCATCATTTCAACCGTCATACATGGACCAAAAATGGGGTTAACTGGATAAGAGTTAATAGCATGGATGACAGTCCATAAAAAATCTGATGGTCCGTCAACTCGTCCGTCAATCTTTATCCAGAACGTGGCCCTACTTCCTTAGCTGTGATGGTCAAAGTGGCGGTCCATCACTTTTTTGGCGGTCCGTCAACTTGGATGACGCACTTGGGCGTTTCAGTTAGTTTTGAGTAATACATCCATAACTTCCTCATCTGGTATTGAATTTGGACAAAATCGGTATCGTTAGAAAGCTAACTCAATTTCCCACGTGATAGAAAGTAAAAATCTCAAAAAAACCACTAATACAAAAATAGAGTTGTATTTCAAAGCAATTACTAGCATCATTAAGATGATTTCTAGCAAGGAATAAGCACAGTTATTACAATATCTTCCCCTTGGGAACATTCGTCCTCGAATGAGACTGACTAAGAGGGAAAATAATAAATGAACATAAATTGAACATGAGTGACTAAGACATGAATTCATGACTGACATACTAAATATAATGAACTCATGCACATATAATGCATGGCTAACTGTTACATGAATGCATGACTGAGTCTTCTGATAAACTGAGTTTCTCAATACGAGAATGCATAGCTAATTCCATATTTTATAACTGAACGGATACATGAATGCATGATAGAGTATAAAATGGTAGTAGATACCACTTTTATAATGGGAACTTGAATATAAAATTGAATAAGCTTAAGGCGAACTATTATCTTCAGCTTGATCTGAATCGGTGGAGAAGATGTAAGGATAATTGGTACGCATATCTGCTTCTGTTTCCCAAGTACCTCCCTCATCAGACTGATTTCGCCAAAGAATTTTAACTAGTGGGACTTCTTTGTTCGTCAATCTATGAGTCTGGTAGTTCATGATTTCGACTGTAATCTCTTCGTAAGAGAGGTTGTTCTTAATGTCAATGCTTAGAATAGGGACTACAACTGTTGGGTCACCTATGCACTTCTTGCGCAAAGAGACATGGAAGACTGGATGAATGAAGGCTAGATCTAAAGGCAATTCAAGCTCATAAGCTACCTTATAGAAATGACTGAGAATCATAAAAGGACATACATAGCAGGGACTGAGTTTCCCTTTCTAGACAAACCTCTTCACTCCCTTCATGGGAGATATCATAAGAGAGATACAGTCACTAACCTCAAACTCGAGATCCTTCCAACGAACATCTCCATATGACTTCTGTCGGCTCTGAGCTGTCCAGAGTCTTTCTCTAATCAACTGAACTTTCTATAAGTCATCGAAAACTAAGTAAGGACCTATGACTGAGGTCTCACTAACTTCGAACCAACAAATTAGAGATCTACATCTCCTACCAAAGAGACCTTCGAATGGAGCCATCTGAATACTGGACTGATAGCTATTGTTGTATCCAAACGCAATCAAGGGCAAGTGGTCTTCCCAACTTCCCTTGAAATAAATAACATACGCCCTTAGAATATCTTCAAGAGTCTGAATGGTCATCTCTGCTTGACCATCTGTCTGAGGATGAAATATTGTATTGAGATTGACTTGGGTACCAAGACCCTTTTGGAATGCTTTCCAGAAGTGAGAGGTGAATTGGGTACCTCTATCTGAGATGATAGATAATGGAACATGGTGTAATCTGACCAATTCCCTAATATAGAGTTTCGTATAGTCCTCGGCTAAATAAGAAGCACTAAATAGAAAGAAATAGGATGATTTGGTCATTCTATCTACAATGATCCAACCTGAATCATGCTGATGATGAGTTCTAGGGAAACCCATCATGAAGTCCAAGTTCACTTTTTCCAACTTCCAAGTAGGAATGGTGAACTCCTGCATGGAACTACTACATTTTTTATGCTCTATCTTAACCTGCTGACATGTAGATCACTTAGCCACAAACTCTGCAACATCTTTCTTCTTCCCACTCAACCATAGATCTCCCGCAGGTCGCGATACATCTTAGTGGCCCCTGGATGAATAGAGTATCACGCACCATACAGTTCTACGAGACTTTGCTCCCTCAAGTCATCTGCACCTGGAAAAAAAAGACGACCCTAACAATAAATAACACCATCTCCCCTTGGAAGAAAACCTCTACCTTTTTTTCTTGAACTGACTCTTTAATCTTGACAAGGCTAGTATCCCTGTGTTGTTTCTATTTCACCTCGAAAACTACAAATGACTCTGAACTACTCTGAATACATACACCACCCTTTGAAGAGTCGACTAAGCGAATGCCTAGTATTGCAAGCTGGTGGAATTCCTGGGCTATCTTCTTTCTATCCTCAACGTGAGAAATGCTACCCATGGAGAGTCTACTGGGAGCATTGACCATAACGTTCTCCTTGCCCGGGTGATAAAGGACACTCATGTCATAATCTTTCAAGAGCTATAACCACCTTCTTTGACGAATATTGAGTTCTTTCTGAGAAAACACATACTGGAGATTCTTATGATCTGTGAAGACATCTAGATAAACTTTGTATAAATAATGCCTCCAAATCTTTAAGTAAAATACTACGGCTGCTAACTCAAGATCATGAGTAGGATAATTCTTTTCATGGGGTTTTAATTGTCTGGAGGCATAGGCTATGAACATACCATGATGCATAAGGACAAAATCTAAACCCACTCTGGATGCATCACAATATACTATGAACCCATCTGAACCATCTGGAAGAGCTAGAACTAGAGCTAAAGTGAGTCGATCCTTTAATTCCTGAAAACACTTCTTGCATAAATCTGACCACTGAAACTTGACCTTCTTCTAAGTCAATCTAGACATGGGAGATGCAATAGAAGAAAATACCTTGACAAACCATCTGTAATAGCCAGCTAATTCGAAGAAACTTCTAATATCTAATGGAGATATGGGGTGAGGCTAGTTTCTTACCACTTCGATCTTCTGAGGATATACTCTTATTCCATCACCAGATAAAATATGACCAAGGAATGCTATTTATCTTAGCCAAAATTCGCACTTACTAAACTTGGAGAATAACTGATGATCCCTGAGAGTCTTAAAAACAATCTTGATATGGTATGAATGATCACGATAGGTCCAATAATAGACAAGAATATCATCTATAAATACTATGACGAACATGTACAAGTACTGCTTGAACACACGGTTCATCAAGTCCATGAAAGCTGTAGGGGAATTGGTAAGATCAAAGGACATGACTAGAAATTTAAACTGACCATACCGAGTACGAAAAGTTGTCTTTGGGATGTCGTATTCTCTAACTCTTAACTGATGATAGACTAATCTGAGGTTTATCTTAGAGAAATAATTGGCACCCTGAAGTTGTTCAAACAATTCATCTATTCTAGGAAGAAGATATCTATTCTTGACCATGACTTTGTTGAGCTGGCGGTAATCAATACATATCCTGGGAGAACCTTCTTTCCTGAGCACAAATAAGACTCGTGCACCCCATGGGGACACACTGGGCCTGATGAATCCCTTATCTAAGGGATCTTTTAACTGATCTTTTAGTTACTTGAGTTCTACAGGTGCCATTATATATAGCCGAATAGAGATAGGTTGAGTATCTAGGAGAAGGTCTATACAAAAGTCTATTTACCTTTCGAGATGAATTCCTAGAAGATCTTCGACAAAGATGTATAAATATTCATTAACAACTGGAACTAATTTAAGGCTAGCAGATTCAAAAATGGAATCTTTAATATGCACTAGATGATACACACACCCCTTAGAAATCATCCTCTTCGCCCGAAGGTAGGAAACAAGCTGACCCCTGAAAGATGAAGTACTACCCTTCAATTATAGGACAAGCTCATTCAAGAACTAAAATTGAACTATTCGGATTATTCAGTCGACTGTGACATAGCAGGAATAAAGCTAATCCATGCCAATAATGACATCAAAATCAGTCATCTTTAATTTGACTAAATATACTGATGTGGATTTTGAAATAACATAACCGGGCAGTTTCTGTATATCCACTGAGCTAAGAAGGTTTTACCCACTGGAGTAGAGACTGAAAAAGGGCTCTATTAAAATTTGAGACTGATTCTGAAATTGCCTGCTATGTATGGAGTGACAAAAGACAAGGATGCACCTGGATCTAGCAAAGCACATACATGGACATGGAAAATCTTTAATGTATCAGTAATGACATTAGGAAAATTTTCCTAATCCTATCAGGTCTAAAGAGCATAGAGTCGATTTCAGCGTTGCCAAAGAGTAGCACTAGAAGTGGCACCCTGCTGGTTCGGGCGACTGGACTGAGCTGTGGAATGATTCTGCTAACCCGGAGGACTTGGCTGAGGATAGTCCCTAACTCTGTGGCCTGGCTTGCCACAACTAAAACAAATGCCTTGACCCGCTCTACACATACCCTGATGGTGCTTACCATAAGTCTGTCATTTAGGATAAGTACGGGCACTACTAACACTGCCCTAAGATTTAGAGTCTGGTGCTTTCTCTCTATTTCTTTCTCTGAATTTCGGCAATGAGGCATTTGTAGAGGAAGGACTTGGAGCTGCTAACTTGGGATGAGACTGCAAATGGTTTGCTCCTTCGGATTTGGGCTGAGCAAAACCTGAAACTTACTGATCTTGCTCTCTTGTTCTGCCTCTCCCTAGTTCTAACCTTCTACTCCTCTATCTACTGGGTATGGGTTATGAGCCTGTCTAAAGTCATATCACTATTCAGAATGGCAGACCTACACTCATAAATAACGCTATCATTTACCACTGACACGAATTTGCTTATCATAGCTCTGTTGTCTGCAACCACATGAGTAGCATATCTGGCTAGCTAAGTAAATTTGAGAGAATATTATTTAACCATCATATTTCCCTACCTGAGGTTGATGAACTCCAGAACTTTTACCTCCCTCAGCTCTTGGGGAAAGAATCTATCTAATAAAGTCGTGACAAATTACTCCCACTCTATAGGATCTGCACCATCTACCCTCTCAGACTTCCACGATTTGTACCAAGTATGGAAAATATCCTATAACTGGTATGCGGCTAACTCGGCACTTTGACAAGAAGTAACTCCCATGAGGTCTATGACCTTCTAGAATTAGTCAATGAATTCTTGAGGGTCTTCATTAGACTTAGACCCAAAGAAAGATGGAGGGTTCATTTGAGTGATGTCCAAAATCCTAGCTGTGGCTGAGTTGGCTGATGGATTGTCCTGAATAACTAGTGGCCATTCATTATGGGTAGCAACAGACTAAGAAAGTGTGGTGAATGTGGCCCTAAACACCGCATGATAAACATGTTCATCCAAAGGATCTTTGGGCTTAGGAGCGGGCGGCTTCTTCTCTTTAGAGGCATATTCTGAAATAAGAGAAGAACGAATTAGACTGAGAGATTAACTTGAGATTATACTCACTAGAACGACATGAATACTAAAAGAGGGGAAACTATTCCTAAAACATCTCATATCTTGTTGCACATAAATGTGGCGCGCAACACACCCATGCATAAAACTCTACTAGATTCGACTTTCAGACTTCCTAGGACTCTATTGAACCTTAGGCTCTGATACTAAGTTTGTAATGCCTCGATTATCTGAACTAGAATTCTACATGGTGCTTAGGACCCTGAGCGACCACAAGATAACCCATGACTGGTATTTGTACCTATACATTGCAATATAAATAACATAATAGTGTGAAAAACATGAATATATAGGCTATAAGGTTCAACCGAATAAAAATTTGTCAAAACATAATATCCATATGGGTGAAAGATACGCAAAACAACTGAAAGTTGAATCTAAAATCTGAACTAATTCTGTATACTGAATTTGAAAGCCTCTAAGTACTGTCTGAATAATAAGTTGAGGGAACATGTCGCCAACTAACTCCATCTATCAAAACTGAGATAAAATAATAAATGAAACAAATAGTATCATCCTCAAATGGATGAGGACTCACTGCAACTCTGCGACTGGAATGCTACTGCTACTGCTGATCTGGAGCTCGTATCTGTGAACCTATGTTATAACGTGAAAGAAATCACCATAGCGCTAATGCGTCAGTACAACTGAAAGTACTGAGTATACGAGTGGGGTAGGCTAAATGCATAAGGGTTTACATGCATGAGCAATGCTAACTGACTGACTAATATGAACGTGAGAGTACAAGCATGCATACATAGTAACTGAGATTGTGAATACATGATTTCTAGATCTGTACGCTAATACATGGTTTATTGATATCTAACATAACTGATACTAGAATATTGAATACATAGATGACTATGTCTGACAGTCCTGTCTCTGAGGGAACTACCTGAGTTCCATACTATGACAGAATTGATAGTATTTGACAGTCCTGATATTGATACTAAAACTGTGGGAGGTAGTTGCTTAATCGACATGCCCTAATAACGCATATAGCTAGGTTGGGGTCCAATCTCTGCCCTGACTGGAAGGATAACAATACCACACCACTGGTAAGGACAGCTGTGAGTGACCTATACCTGGCAGGTACTCAAATACAATAGTGGAAACCCTAATCTAATAGGTTAAGCCACCTCATCAGCCCTAATATGGTAGTTTAATAGGTCTCAACCTACGCTGGCTACGTAGTTCTGGAACACAAGGATGACTACTAAGAATCACACCCTAAACTGGACGGTGAGTTCCCATCCTTGGGTTCACTTTGTGCTAACTTCTACTACTATCTAAAGAGACTAAACATGATTTAAGTGGCTGTACATGGACTAAGTAACTGACTTCTGTTGACTGACCAAATAGTACTACTATCTGAGAATTTATTGAGATCATGAGATTTCTGAGATTTCCTGAGTCACATGACTGACTGAGTTCTATAGATCATGGCTTGACAAAGATTATCGTGATAACGTGACATGGCTCTAGGCACACAACTATATTTTTTGGGTACTAGTACCCCCAGGACTCGATGGAAGGAAACTGACACAAATAACTGACTAAATCATAAAATAGAGTCCACAATTCACCATATCATAAGTAGAGGATTTCACACTGACTATAGTTCTCAACATCTTATGTATGGAAGGGAAATTCATACAATATTTATATACTTGCATAGCCTCAAGATCATGGTAAATCCAATCACAACAACAATGCATATCACTCACATGGAATTCATGGGAAATCATAAAGCATAGAGCATGGACTTATCATTTAAGCACTATTAAATCATGGGACATGAATTCTATCATCTAGGCATATTATCAAACACTTTGCATGCATTTTTTTAGCTTAAGTGTGTTCATGAATTTCACTATATTAAGCCACATAAGGATCATGGGTTTACACTAAAAAACACATATGCTTCATGAAAACACCTTTAGATATCATCTTGAAACTTAAACAACAGTCATCAAAATATACATGCTCATATCACAACAAGACAATCACAAAATATTTAAAACATGGTTCTTGAGCTCTATGAATGAAATTGATCCATAGATAAGCACTACACTTACCTGGCTCAAGGTTATTGATGTTTTTGAACTTGAAAGATTTGAAATCCTTTGATTTTTTAAGAAGATTGGGTCATGTTCTTGGAGATTAAATTTAGAAAGAAATCCTAGTTTTTGTTTGTGAAAAAATAATGAGTAAAATGGCTGAATTCGGAATCATCTAGGTATATATAGGCAAGTGATAAGTGACTAAAATACCTCCATTAAAATTGCCTAGAAGTAAACTGAACGTGGTGTGTGACGACCCGGCTGATAGTCCGTCAGGAACATAACGGTCCATCATTTCAACTGTCACACGTGGAACAAAAATAAGGTTCACTGGATAAGAGTTGATGGCTTGGATGATGGTCTGTCAACTCATCCATCAATCCTTATCTAGAATATGGCCCTACTGCCTTGGCTATGACGGTCAAAGTGGTAGTTCATCACTTGTTTGTTGGTCCATCAACTTGCATATCCATCACTTCCTCGTCTGGTGTCAGATTTGGACAAAATTGGTATCGTTAGAAAGCTAACTAAATTTCCCATGTAATAGCAAGTAGAAATCTCAAAAATACTACAAGCACAAAAATAGATTTGTATTTCAAAGCAATTACTAGCATTCTTGTGATGATTTCTAGCTAGGAATAAGCATGGGTATTACAGAAATTGATCCTTTCAACCCTAAACATGTCTTGTTATTTCAGTAAAAATTTCTCGAATTGGACCCCTGATAACGCTCAATCTACAGCTCTTGTAACAGTGTAAAGCGGTCGTTGTCAAATATATAACCCAACTTGGTTTGGTATCGATCCCACAGGGAATAGCCGGTCAATAAGTAAGCAAAGATTATTAGATTGTTGGTGAAAGTCTCGTAAAAGGGGGGATTGTAACATGCAAGTAATGTAAACTAAATAGTAAATTGATAAAAGAAATAGCAAAGTAAACAGAAAGAGTGTTTAGTAAGATGTTAATCAATGATAATTGAGAGTTGGGGTTATGTCCACCTTATGAGTTATACGTCTCTATTGGCTATGAGTTATGCGGAATTCAGACATGCATGTGCTTATAGAGAATTGTATTCTCTGGTAAATCCAAGCGTCTTTTGACCTAACAAGGACTATTTCACTTTAACTCTTTCGAGCTTAAAGGGTATCTAACGGTACAAATTCTCCAAGAGGTTAATCCAGTTACAACACTAACTTTTTAACAGGGGTTGGTGCCCTATTACCTTGACATTATCTCTTTTCCAGACATATAACTTTTATTTCGAACAAGTTAATGCTATACTGGCGTATTCTATGCGTTTGCAACCACAAGAATTTGCATTAAGATGAAGAGAATAATGATATAAGCATCATACGTGTCACGAATTCACAAACTCATAGAAATAGATAGTATCTCATACGGCTTCCATAACCCCAACAGAGAAGTTTAGCTACTCAGGATTGCAACGGAAAACATAATAGCAATTATCATCATACCAAAATAATCTCACGATAAGTCTAGGGGTAAGAAAGGCGTGAATTTCTTGCTGAGTAACGGTTCTCTTGGTGTGGAAATTAAAAATTGAATAGATGAAGAGAATAAGAATAAAAAGTAGAATTAATGGAAGAATTAGAAGTAGTCAAGCCACAAAGAATCGTACAAACTACCCAAAACTCATCAACCATGTGTGTCTCACAAAATATAACCCATAATCACTCACAAGTATTGTATATATGTCGAACATGGGTATAAGATTATCCTTGCTCTCACTTTCACCAAGAATTCGTATGTTGCAACTGATGACCATAGGCTTGCCCTTAGTGTAATGCTCCACTAAATATAAGAATGTTAAGCTTAGGATCAAATAGTTCTTTACAGGTTGTAATGTAGGCGAAGGGATGGGTAGGACTATTTTGGCCAGAAATTGTGACTATGTTCCTAAGCGCTTTAGTACATCACATTATGCCATTTATGGTTTCTTTCAGACAACCTTTCTACTTTCTTTTAATCTACCACCCTTTCTCACCTCTTTTGTTTTTCAATTTTGAACATAACTAACTTTTTAGTTTTCTTTTCCATTTTCTTTTCATAACACACCTCTTATGATAGCAATTATTTTTCGTAAAAAATTCAAGCACCAATACATTGTAAGGCTTCATACTCACCCAATTTTCTCTTATGTTGTCATATGACTTTACACTTTAAAGCACTTAGGAATTTGGATCAAATTATGGTCTTGAAAAAACATGGATTAGGCTTACATATGAGGATGTCAAAGAAAATAGGCTAAAGGTTCAAAAGGGGTTATCTAGGATGATGTCCATGGGTAGATAAAACGAAGGTAAACAATCATAGGTTGCCAAAGAAATGCCTAAATCATCTCCTAAACTCACATTTTTTATTTTTGCTTCACACACACACCAGGCAAGTTCTAGCATCAACCACAAACATAGAATATACTATTATCTCACACACACAAGGCACATGGTTGACTTTATTGGGAGCAGTATAGACTCTTGACCCAACAGATAAAGGAATTGAACCACACAATATCACATAGTGAGTCGCAAGTAGAGCCTAAACGTCTCAATAGTAATGATTTTATCACAAACTCTTGTTATAATACCATGCTGCCTATCAGAAAAATTTCATGCAAGGTTTTTTTAAAAAAAAAATAATAATAATTTGTCTAAAAAAAAAAGATTTATCTAAAAAAAATAGAAATTTAACTACTAAAAAAAAAACATAAATATAAATGCAAATGCACATAAAGAAGGATAGCATGCAAATACCAACACCCCACACTTAGACGGGACACACTTCCCTCAGTGGAAAATAAATAAGAAGAACCTGGTTAGTCGGATTCCTCCTCTATGTCTGGGGCCATACCCCCTTCGTCGGAATCATCATTGGAGTCGTCTTCATCAGAATTCTCCTCCACGTCGGAGTTTGGCATTCGTCGATCATCATTGGTTGGCACATTGTCATCAAGAGGTTCCTCAAAGTACACACCTATTCCACACATTTGCCTTGCATGCTCATTCATTGGGTAGTCATAGTCCAGCTGTTGGAGCTCTGCAGCAGTTGGAACACGACCTCTGCTCATCATGGTAAATCGAGTCATGCCATAAAGATGGCGAAAGAAACTCTCATCCCGAGCATGTCTCTCAGCAGTAGTAAGGTTGACGCCATGTGTAGATTCAGCATCTTTAACCTTTGTGAGGTCAACCTTCTTCGAGTTGTGTGGAAGCTTATGATCAGCCGGTTCCTCTTCGATGTCCTCCTTCCTTAAAATTGCAGTCAACAGGTTGCCAAAACTGAAGTGGGACCTATTGTGTAGCCTAGCTTTCTGTATTGTAGATTGAATAATTGCCCCAATGTTTATAGGGACATTCGTCATCAATGCGTATACCAAGCACACTCTATCTCGTGTTATATTGGTGTACTGGGTCCCTGGAATTAGGCAAGAGTTGACTATGCACAACCATATCCTTGCTTCCCTATTCAAAGGAGCATATGGGAAGGTGTTGTGCCAACCGGTGTCCTTGTGTCTACTCCATCATGCCATAGATCTTGGTCCACAAAGTGTGTGTTGAATGGCCCTGTATGGAGGTCTATTGTACAGCTCCTTTAGTGGTGATGGATCAACTGAAGGCAAACCTAGAAAGGAGTTGAAGAAATTCGCATTTAGTTGTAAAACTTGGCCCCGAATCTTGACTTCATTCCCTGTTGTTTTTGGTGACCAGTTGGCATACAATTCTTGTGTTAAATTAGGATTGTACTCTCCCATATCTCGGAATATGAAATCAAGATGTAACGCCATTATCTTGGCCAACATGTGCGGTTCTTTCTTTGCTAGGCTTTCTTTGTGTATCAGGTCCACATGAACATATTTTCTCTCTTTATTGTTCCTATACCACTCCTTTGCTTCCTCTTCGAGGACCCATTTAATTCCGAACATGCGGTGTGGTACTGGCATCGAGGATGATTGTCCTTGCTCTTTTCGTCCTCTTTTCTTGCCTTTTTGTGAAGTGGTTGCTTTATCTTTGCCTTGTCTTGCTTTGGGTGCCATTGTACCTGAGATTAAAACAATAGTCATGTTAGCATAATCTCGGTGGATACAATCAATAAACAGGCAGTAGTGGCACCACCCCACACTTAGTTTGTTGGCATCAACTAGTGAAGTGAAAGGTTGTCGATTACTCAGACTTCATCGATATACGTTTTAGGCGCTATATTCCAACAATATAATCAGTGTAGTCATACTTCTTGTGACCTTGGCACTACTTTCATGTTTGATGTATCAAGACGTACTACATAGTGATTTAATCAAGGTATAGCATCTAGAAATAATCACAATATCATAGGTTGGTTGTCAACCATAGTTTTCACCTTTATACACAAATTATTCCAACATGTAAGATTTCTATTGACAAGATTATGCAATGTTCTTGATCATGTCAATTCTGCAAAAGTATGATAGTGCATCAAAATTAAATACAAGTTAGAAACATGTTAAGATCATTCTTATGTATTCTTGCACTCACTTAGTTGTATCACAACACATTAACCACATTCAAATCACCAATACTACTTCAAGATTTAACAATTCATAATAGGCGTAGTAGTGTAGTACTTACGGAATATAAATGAAGAACAAAGAAGTACTTACTTGGTTGATGACCTTGGATGATGTTCTTGCAAAGTAAAAGAGCAAAAGGAAAACTTTTGATAGGATTTGGAGAGGTAGGCGGCGCTTATGCTAGGTTTGCAATGTATTTTTGGTCTAAGACTAAGTTTCTTATTTATAGGGCAAGCTTGGGTCGGGTTTTGACCCATTTAGAATCGGATTTGGAGACCAAAAGTGACCATAGGCGGTGCCTAAAGCTTTGCCTATGCTTGGCATAGGCGGCGCCTTTTTCAAAGCATTGTTGAGCATAGGCGGCACCTATGCCATGGCATTGTTAGGCATAGGCGACGCCTTTTGCATAGCATATGAGATTCAGAGACAAAAGGCATTGGCATAGGCGGCGCCTATGCTATGGCATACTTGGGCATGGGCGGCGCCTATGCTATGGCACACTAGATTCCGAGAGCTTAGGCCATAGTATAGGCCTTGCCTTGTTCGTGGCCTAGATTTACATAGGCTTTGCCTTGTTCTTTGCCTATATTTTCATAGGCAATGCCTAATCCATAGCCTTTTGCTTCTTCATTCCTAACTTACCACCTTCAACCTGCAATACTTCCAAATCAAAATTTGAAACCAATCTCCTCTTTGACACCTCTTGTACCTACACTTTCTCAAAGACAACAAAAACGATTAGAACGATGGGTTGCCTCCCATCAAGCGCCTTAGTTTTGGTCGTGGCTCGACAAAATCCTAGGAAAACAAAAATAACCAAAATAATTAAAAATGATGGGTTGCCTCCCATCAAGCGCTTGAATTATTGTCGCGGCACGACAAAGCTGTCTCGATTACTTAGACTTCATCGAGATAGATGGTGCATCATTTTCTGAATGGATTCAGACGATGCTGATACTTACTTGTAAGCATGCAATCTTCTTCGAGATGACTTTTGTGCATACAAATCCTAGGAGGGATACCAATTATATCATCAATAGACCAACCCATAACTCTTTTGTACCTCTTCAAAGCAGAGATGAGAGCCTCTTTGTACTGTTCACTTAAATCATCCGCCACACTCACAGGAAGTGTGTCTCCACTTCCGAAGAACGCATACCTTAGATAATTGGGGATCTCTTTCGATTCTAGCACTAGGGGCTGTTCAATGGAATTGTTCACTGTTGGTGAGGGTCGATTCTTAAGATCAGGGTCTAGCTTCTTAGGGGCATGAGAACAGGACTTTATTCTTGTTAGAGCACAAACGGTTTCTTCATGTTCTTCAGAATCCTCACGCTCGACATTCATAAGCACAACTGCCAATGGGTCAACAAGAGGCTGCTTCTCTATGGATAATTCTTTCTCATCCTTATCATAAACATTATCTATAGAGAACACATTAATATCGCTGGGCTGCTTCATGGCTTTGCACACATCAAAACGTACCACTTCGTGATTCAACCAAAATAAAAGCTCATTAGCTCTCATGTCAATAAGCACACTTCCTGTTGCAAGGAAAGGGCGTCCCAAGATTTGGGAACTTCAGAGTACACCTCGCAATCCAAAATAAAAAAGTCTGCAGGAAAGATGAAGGTGGAAACCTTCACCAACACATCATTTAAGATACCAACAGGTCGTTTTATCGACCTATCCGCCATCACGAGCCGCATATTGGTTGGTATAGGGTCGCCTAAACCCAACTTTCTGTTGACGGATAGTGGCATCAAATTGATGCTAGCTCCCAAATCACACAATGCCTTAGCAAAATTCATAGATCCAACCGTGCAAAGAATAGTGAAAGCACCAGGGTCTGCCTTTTTCTGTACTAAGGACCTTGTGGAAATTGCACTGCAATGATGAATATTATCTACCGGCTTATAGCTTACTGCCCACTTCTTTGTTAAAAGGTCCTTCATTAATTTAGCATACCCAGGCATCTGTTCCAGCACCTCAACTAATGGAACATTAATGGTCAGCTATTTTAACATCGTCATGAATTTATTGAACCTTGTATCATCTGCTCTCTTCTTTAATCTCTAAGGAAAAGGTGGTGGTGGAAGGGGAATAGTTTTCTCCACGACTTTCTTTTCCTCTTTCTTCGGGTTGGTGATCTTTTTGGGCTGTGGACGTTGGGTAATGACGTCATGAACGTCTTCATCAGTTTCGACAGTGTCATCTCCTACGATACCTTCGGCCACTTGCTTGCTTTGGGATGAATTTTCCAGCACCTTACCACTTCTGGTAGTAACAGCCATCATGTTCCATCGTTTCTTGGGTTTTGCAGTGTGTCGCTCCATAGGGTGCCAGCTTTTCTTTGATTTAATGTGGCTGAAATTTTACTCAATTATTGTTCCAGCTATCTTATTAAAGTGGAATGTGAGTCAACCAATTGCTTCATTGAGAACAAGTCATTTATTACCTCAGTTACTCCCGTGCTGGTTGCTTCCACTCCTTTCAACAGCTTAGCCATCATATCTTCCATATTTCCAAAACCAGATATAGTGGCGTCACATCTTCCTGGGGGAACATACAAACCACTCTTGTCATTCTTGTTCTTCCAACTACCTTGGTCCTTGTTTCCAGATTTATCTTAATAGTTCCGACCTTGGTTTCCTTGGGCATTGCCTCGAAAACCCCCTGATTGTTCACGTAGTTGGCTTCTTCCTCAAAATCAGATTCCTCTCTTCCTTTTGACGCAATAGCTTTGACTTTTTTGGTCTTCCCTTATAGTAGATTCTTTGTAAGAAGATCCACTTGTGTTTTCATGTGCGCCAAATCTTGATCACGTTCTTCTTCTCTTATCTTTTGTTCTGCAGTCATGCCTATAAAAAAAGTGGGGCTTGCTACCTCAGAATCCATGGTATGCCCCGCCCTACTTTGCTTCATCATCCGATCTAGCATATTGCTTGCCTGACCAAAGGTGAGATCCATGAATGATCCTCCAGCCGCATTATCCACCACTGGTTTAGTTATTGAATTCAAGGATCTGTATAGTATCTCCATTAGGTGGACATTGGTCGTATGATGGTTTGGACACCGCATAAGCTTTTTCTTGAACCTCTCCCATGTTTCATAAAGAGCTTCGGTTGGAAGCTGCCGAAAATTGCTGATTTCATCTCTCAATTGTGCTCTTTTGGATGGCTGAAAGAATCTTTCTAGGAAAGCGTCTTTCAATTGCCTCTAATTAGTGATAGAATCAGGAGTCAGCCCATTCAACCATAGAGTTGCCTCCCCAGACAAAGACAATAAAAATAAGCATAATCGTATTGCATTCTGACCAACACCAGGATTGTCAAACGACTTGCATGTAGAAATAAAGTTGATCAGGTGAATATTTGGATCATCGCCTACTAGTCCACCAAATAATCCCTTGAGTTGCAATAACTGAATCATGGTGCTTGTGATGTTAAACTTGGCTCCGTGTGCCAATGGTGGAGGAATAATGGCTCCTGTGGAACCAGCTCCATCAAGATCATCATCATCATCATCAAATGGTATGGCTCGGCGCTCAGGCCTGAACCTAGCTTGACGATTTCTTCTGTTGGCTGGTGTCGCCATCTCAGCATAACGCCTAGGGTTTAGTAACTCATCATCACCTAGATCCTCATCGTCAGTATTTGTTGCTAGCCCAGGATTATCAATTTTCTGTTGATGCACTTGAGCGGCGGCCAGAGCAGCTAGTCTAGCCTGTTCCTGTTGAGCAGCCCTTCTTTCAATTTCCTGTTGTGCCTCCATTCTGTCAATACGTTGTGGTTCAGGGTTGATAGGTAATAACAGTTGACCAGAACTTCAAGTATGGGCCATGCACTGAATAAAAACTTGCAGGAAATAAAAACAAAAACTAAAAGTAAAAGTACGAGAATCTTTGACCAAAGGGTCTAGTAATTATCACAAACCTAGTTGACAACCGTATTCCACGGCAACGGTGCCAATTTTTGATAACGCTCAATCTATAGCTCTTGTAAGAGTGTAAAGCGGTCGTTGTCAAATATATAACCCAACTAGGTTGGGTATCGATCCCACAGGGAATAGCCGGTCAATAAGTAAGCAAAGATTATTAGACTGTTGGTGAAAGTCTCGTAAAAGGGGGGATTGTAACGTGGAAGTAATGTAAACAAAATAGTAAAGTGAAAACAAAAATAGCAAAGTAAACAGAAAGAGTGTTTAGTAAGATGTTAATCAATGAGAATTGAGAGTTGGGGTTATGTCCACCTTTTGAGTTATACGTCTCTATTGGCTATGAGTTATGCGGAATTCAGACATGCATGTGCTTATAGAGAATTGTATTCTCTAGTAAATCCAAGCGTCTTTCGACCTAACAAGGACTATTTCACTTTAACTCTTTCAAGCTTAAAGCGTATCTAACGGTACAAATTCTCCAAGAGGTTAATCTAGTTACGGCACTAACTTTTTAACATGGGTTGGTGCCCTATTACCTTGACATTATCTCTTTTCCAGACATATAACTTTTCTTTCGAACAAGTTAATGCTATACTGGCGTATTCTATGCGTTTGCAACCATAAGAATTTGCATTAAGATGAAGAGAATAATGATATAAGCAGCATACGTGTCGCGAATTCACAAACTTATAGCAATAGATAGTATCTCATATGGCTTCCATAACCCCAACAGAGAAGTTTAGCTACTCATGATTGCAACAGAAAACACAATAGCAATTATCATCATACTAAAATAATCTCATGATAAGTCTAGGGGTAAGAATGGCGTGAATTCCTTGCTGAGTAATGGTTCTCTTGGTGTGGATATTAAGAATTGAATAGATGAAGAGAATAAGAATAAAAAGTAGAATTAATAGAAGAATTAGAAGTAGTAGTGAATGATGAGAATAATGTTGTGTTGAATGAATGAATAATTAAAAATCTCTAGCAAAATAGGGTATTTATAACACCCATATCCTATTCCTACTAAGCTAATGCATTACTTAACCCAATCCTACTAGGTTACTGCATCATTATCCTAATCCTAATAAGTTACTGCTAGTCCCCAAAGTCTTTAGAATTGTTGTTTTTGCCCGGGACAGATTTTCAATGCGTCACTTGTGGTCCTTGGCATCAAAGCTTTCCCTTCCTTCTTTCATGAAGCTTCCTTTGGCGTCAAGTTATCCATAAATTGCTGAAATCTGCATCATTTCTACCTGAAAACTTGCTAATCACATTTGTTAGCTCACTTACAGGAAAAAGGACTAAAAGTGCATGAATTATATAATTTGTCCTCAAAACTTAGCTAAAATATGGGTAAAATATAGTACTTTAGGCGTGTAAATTCGCCTAACATCAACCCAGGCGCGATGCAACACTATCGCACCATGTCACTAGAATTTGACAATTGAGTAACTGAGGGATGCGGACGTAGAGCCATCGCGTTGCCCCTTCTTTTGTGACCTGAAACTTTGGCGCCACGTGGAGGAAATTGCGTTGGTACACTAGAAAGGGAAAATTACCATTTTACCATGTGGCACGACGTGCCACTAACCAATATGGCATTGTTTTACGATAGGAACTTGAAATAGTCATAACTTCTTACCCAATTAATGGATTTTGGCAAATTTTATATTTATGGAAACCTTATTGAATTTTCCACTTGCAAAAAAATGTAAAAATCTAAAAAATACTACATGTACAAAAGTGGATTCATCTTTTAAAGAAATCTCCTAACATTTTTTAGATGATTTCAAGCTAGGAAAAGGTATTGGGTATTAAAATATCTCTCCCTTGAGAACAGTCATCCTCGAATGAAACTAAGAGTGAGAGGAAGAATATAAACTAATATACATACTGAACATGAATAATTGAAACATGATCTCATGATTGACATGACCGATAACTGAATAAATCAAACCTGACATGCATACCGATACAAGCATAACTGATTTATGAATGCATGTTTGAGTGTTCTGTGGAACTATGTTTCTCATAATCAGAATGCATGTCTGATGCATATTTATATAACTGAACTGATACATGAATTCATGATTGAATATGCAATGCTACTTGATACCAAGGTTGTGATGAACACTTAACATGGAGCTGAGTAACCTTAAAGAGGACTGTTACCTTGAACTTGATCTGAGTTGGCGGAGAAGAGGTAAGGATACTTAATACATAGTTTGTCTTTAGCTTCCCAAGTAGTTCTCTCAATAGAATAATTTCTCCATAGAACTTTAACTAGAGGGAATACTTTGTTCCTCCGTCTACGTGTCTGATATTCTAGGATTTTGACTGGTATCTCCCCATAAGAGAGACTATTTTGAACATTAATGCTCTGAATAGGGACTATAACTACTGGGTAACCTATCCACTTCTTGAAAAAAAAGACATAGAATACTGGATGAACTGAGGCTAGATCTTAAGCCAATTTGAGCTCATAAGCTACCTTTCCGAATCGAATGAGAATCTTGAAGGGAAGGACATATCGGGGACTGAGTTTCACTTTCTTAACAAATCGGTTAACTCCTTTCATGGGAAAGATCTTTAGATAGACATAGTCACCAATCACGAACTTGAGATCTTTCTATGAACATCTACATAAGACTTTTGTCGGCTCTGATCAGCCAGGAGTCTTTCTGTAATCAACCTGTCATTTTCAAAGATATCAAATACTAAGTCAAGCCCTATGATTGAGGCCTCACTAACTTCAAAATAACCGATCAGAGATCTATATCTCCTACTATAGAGAACTTCAAATGGAACCATGTGAATAGTGGAATGATAGCTATTTTTGTATGCAAACTCAATCAAAGGCAAGTGGTCACCCAAATACGCTTGAAATCAATTTGCCACGCCCAGAGAATATCTTCTAAAGTCTGAATAGTTCTTTCTACTTGACCATTTTTTTGAGGATGAAAGGTTGTACTGAGATAAACTTAGGTACCAAGACCCTTTTGGAACGCTTTTTAGAATTAAGAGGTGAACAGGTATCTCTGTCTAGGATAATAGATAATAGAATGCCATGTAATATGACCAACTCCCTAATATAGAGTCTAGCATAATCCTTCTCTGCATAATTGTTATGAACTGGAGGGAAATCAACTGATTTGGTCATCCTATCTATAATGACCCAAATTGAATCATACTGTTGACGAGTTCGAGGCAAACCCATCACAAAGTCCATGTTCACATCTTCTCACTTCCACTAGGATTCTGATGCTCTATCTTAACCTGCATGGACCCACTAGGCTTCTGATGCTCTGTCTTAACCTGCTGACATGTAGAGTACTTAGCCATAAACTCTGAAATATCTCTCTGCATGCCACTCAACCAATAGACTTCCCATAAGTCATGGTACATCTTTGTGGCCCCTAGATGAATAGAGTAGCGTGCACCATGTGCTTCAGCAAGAATTCGCTGCCTTAAGTCATCCACACCTGGAACACAGAGACCACCCCAACAATGCAAAACACCATCTCCCCCTTAGGACCAAAATTCTAGTTACTGATCCTGAACTGACTCTTTCAACTTGACAAGGCTGGGATCTCTATCTTTCTTTTCTTTCACCTCATAAACTAGATATGATTCTGAACTACTCTGGACCCATATATCACACTCATTTTAATCTACTAAGCAAATTACGAGTCTGGAAAGATGATGTAGTTCCTGAGCTAACTTCTTCTTACTGTTATCCACATGAGCCATACTATCCCTAGATAGTTTACTGAGAGTGTCAACCATTACATTGGCCTTGCCCAGATGATAAAGGACACTCATGTCAAAATATTTCAAGAGCTCTAACCACCTTCTCTGGCGAAGATTGAGATCTTTTGGAGAAAAGACATACTGAAGAATCTTATGATCTATGAAGATATCTACATGAACTTCGTAGAGATAATGCCTCCAATTCTTTAAGGAAAATACTATGGCTACTAACTCAAGATCATGAGTAGGATAATTCTTCTATTGGGGTTTAAGCTATCTGGAGGAATAGGATATGACCTTACTATGCTGCATGAGAACACAACCTAAATCAACTCTGGATACATCACAATACATTACGAACCCATTTGGACCAACTTGAAGAGCTAAAACTAGAGCTAAGGTGAGTCGAGTCTTCAACTCCTAAAAACACTTCTCCCAAGGATCTTCCCACTAAAACTTGATTTTTTTCTGATTCAATCTGGACATAGGGGATGCAATAGAAGAAACTCCCTCAACAAACCATCTATAATAACCTGTGAAACCCAAGAAACTCCTGTTGTCTAATGGAGAGACAGGTCTGGGCCAATTTTTTATCACTTTGGTCTTTTTAGTATCTACTCAAATGCCATCACCCGAAATGATATGACCAAGGAATGCTACTAACAGTAGCCAAAATTTGCACTTACTGAATTAGTCAAAAAGTTGATGATCTCTGAAAGTCTGAAGTAATGTTTTGAGATGGTCTGCATGATATCACTAAATGAGGGAATAATCCAGAATATCATCAATGAATACTATGGTGAACATGTCCAAGTACTTCTTGAAAACATGGTTCATCAAGTCCATGAAAGCTGTTGGGGCATTGGTAAGACCAAATAACATGACTAGGAATTCAAAGTGTCCATATCGAGTACGGAAAGCTATTTTTGGAATGACTGATTCTTTAACTCTGAGTTGATGATAGTCGAATCTGAGGTCTATTTTGAATAAATAGCTAGCACCCTGAAGTTGGTCAAACAAGTAATCGATTCTGGGAAGAAGGTACTTCTTCTTGATCATGACCTTATTAAGTTGACGATAGTCTATACATATTTTGAGAGATCCATCTTTCTTATGTGCGAATAAGATGGGTGCCCCCACGGAGTCACGCTGGGTCTTATGAATCCCTTATCTAAGAGATCCTTCAACTATTCTTTCAATTCTTTAAGTTCTGCTGGTGCCAGTCTATATGGATAAATAGAGATAGGCTGAGTATCTAGAAGAAGATCAATGTCGAAGTCTATTTCCCTTTTGAGAAAAATTACTTTAAGATTTTTGGGAAAGATATTTAAATATTCATTCACAACAGGAATGCATTCAAAACTAGGAGTTTTAAAACTGGAATCCTTAACATGAACAAGATGATAGACACATTCTTTAGATAAAGCAGACATATTACCCTTCCATTCAAGGACGAGTTTATTTGGGAACTAAAATTGGAATATCCTATTTCTACAGTCGACTGTGGTATAGAAGGAATAAAGCCAATTTATGTCATGAATGACATCAAAATCAGTCATCTCTAATTTGACTAGATCTGCTGAAGTGACTTTTTAAAATATCATAACTAGGCAGTTCCTATATACCCGACGGGCTATGATGGTTTTACCCACTGGGGTAGAGACTAAAAAGGCCTCTGCTACAATTTTAGGGGTGACTCTAAAATCAAATGCTATATAGGAAGTAACAAAATACAATGAAGTACCTAGATCTAGCAAAACATAAAACTACACATGAAAGAACTGTAACAAAATAGTAACCACATTAGGATAATTTTCCTGATCTTACCGGGACTGGAGAGCATAGATTCTGTTTGGGTGTTGCCCACTAGTAGCACTGGAGGTGGCACCCTGCTGATTTGGGCAATCAAACTGTGCTGAGGAACAGAGATGAATCTGATAACTTGACTGAGGGTAGTCTCTGACTTTGTGGCCTGGATTGACACAATCAAAACAGACATCGCTACCAGCTCTGCATACACCCTTGTAGTTCTTACCATAAGTCTAACAAAAGAGATTAGTTCAGGCACTGCTAACACTGCCTTGACACTTAGGGCTGGTGCTCTATCTTTGCTACGATCTCTAAACTTAGGAATTGGAGCACTGGCTGATAAAAGAGCTAGAACTAATGACTTAGGATGAATCTGAGAGTGATTTCCTCCCTCTGACTATGGCTGACTAACATTAAAGCTACCTGTCCTAGATTTCTTATTCTACTTCTCCCTCTTTTGCTCCTTTATATATTGAGCATAAGTCATGAGCATGGCTAAAGTCATGTCACTATTCAACATGGCAGATCTGCACTCATTAACCAAGCTATCATTCACCCTTGAAACAAACTTACTCATCTTGGCCCTGTTATCTGCAACAACATAAGGGGAATATATAACTAATTGAGTAAACTTAAGAGAATACTATTTCACTATCATATTTCCCTGCCTGAGGTTGATGAATTCTAACACCATATCTTCTCTAAGATCTAGGGGAAAGAATCTATAAAGGAAAGCATAAGCAAACTCCTCCCACTTATCAGGCCCTACATTATCTTGCCTTTTTGACATCCACTATTTAAAATAAGTGTGAGCAACATCCTATAACTAATATGTAGCTAGCTCGTCACTTTAACTATAAGTAACCCTGATTATGTCAGTGACCTTCTGCACCGGATGTAGGAATTCCTAAGGGTCCTCATCTGACTCAGTCCCAAGAAAGGTTGGAGTGCTTATTCAGGTGAAGTCTCGAATTCTGGCTAAAGCTAAATTGGCCACTGGATTGGTTGGAATGACAGTTGGTCATTCATTTTGATTAGCAACTGAGTTATAAAGAGTAGTGAGGGGTCGGCTGATTCCCCCTTCTTCTTTTAGAAGGAATGTTCTACAGAAGAAAGAGAGAATGGATTAGACTGAGAGATTAACTGTATATTATGCTCACTGGCATGACATGAACACTGAAAGAAGGGAAACTATTCCTAAAACATCTTATATCCTCCTTTACATAAATGTGGCATGCAACACACTCATGTACAAACTCTAGTAGATATGGCTTTCAGACTTCCTATGACTCTATTGAACCTTAGGCTCTGATACCAAGTTTGTAATGACCTAAATTTGATACCTGGAATGGTACACAGTGCTCATGACCCCGAAAGACCAAAAGCTAACCCATGACTGATATCTGAATATGTATACTACATAAAATACTTTATAATGTGGAAATATAAACTGAAAGGCCATAAGGTTCAAAACTGATACATAGTATTTGATAAAAATGTAACATCTGAGAGGGGTATGAAATACCCAAAACAACTGAAATAAGTTATCTGAACATACTGTAGTCTAGAAAGCCTCTAAAACGTGACTATCTGAATAACGAGTTGATGGGACATGTCCCCAACTGACTCTAACTAATAAACTAATTAATGAGATAATAAAATGATTACCATGTCCTTGAAAGATAAGGACTCCTTGCTAACTCTAACAGCTGAGACTGGAATCTACTGATGCTCTAGAGCTCGTGTCTCATAACCTATGGTATAATACACTCTAGGACAAATGCGTCAGTACTTTAAATGTACTGGTATGCATGTGAGGTAGGCTGAATGCATGGGGTTCAAATATATGAACAATAACAATAGCATACGGACTAACATGAGCGTGAGAATATATGCATGAGAAATAATAACAGACACTGATACTGTGATAACATGATTACTGAATCTGAATATTGATAACATGATATACCGATGACCAATATAATTGAAAACATAAATGACTATATCTCACAGTCCTGAATCTGATAGAACTAGCTCAGTTCTATACTGTATCTGAGTTGATTGTATCTTACAGTCCTAAAATCTGAAGAACTATCTCAGTTCTATTACTTAGACTGATTGACTGTGTCTGACAGTCCCAATTCTATAACATGAAATTATGGGAAGTTGTTATCTAACTGACATGTCCCTAATATTCCATTATGGCTTAGTTGAGGTCCAATCTGTAACCCCAATTAGAAGTCTATCAATATTGAGCCACTGTTAAGAACATGCAGTGGGTGATCCTTGTCTAATAGTATACCTAAAAGAGAATGGTGGGGCCCTTATCTGACAGTGCTTATCCACCTTATAAACCCTCATCTGACAATGTTGATGTCTCAATCTATGTTGGCTACATAGTTCTAGAATTTAAGGATGACTTTTAAGAATCACACCCTCATCTGATAGTGTGTGTTCCCATCCATAGGTTCACTCTGTGCTAATTCCTACTACTATCTGAATAGACTCTGAACAAGATATACTAAACCGAACATGGGTTGAGTTACTAAATTCCGTTGACTGATGAACTACTACTGATATCTTACAACTGACTGAGTTCATGAGATCATTGAGATTTCTTAAGTCATAAGACCACCTGAATTCTAAGGATTCATAGCTTGACTAAGAGTATCATGAAAACATGACATGGTTCTAGGAACACAGCTAATGTTTCAGGTACGAGTACCCCCAGGACTCGTTGGAAGGAAAGTGACCAAGAATAACTTACTTGAACATATAACTAACATCATAATCCATAGTATATTTATAGAAGCATTTTGTCAAAACATATGATAGGCATAACTTGTAAATACATGGGGATTTTATGGTATCATGCTAGTTAGGCACGTTTCCTTCATCTAGGCATTTAATCAAATATTTTGTAGGCATGGTACATGTAAACATCATTGTACAATAATTAAACATCATGGTTCAATTCTAATTTTATCATTCAAGGTTTGAGTCAGAGGTTTGCATGAATATATATCGATATTAATTTAACCCACATAGAATTTATCACCCAACATGGAGTAGTATTCAATTTCTCATCATCCACTTGAACAAGAGTAGACCAATGATGAATTCATAAGAAAATCCATAAACTAGAATTTAGAAAAGGTATTCTTGGGCTTCATGGATGAAAGGAGTCCATTAATGAACACTATGCATACCTTGGTTCGTAAATACACACAGATTGATAGAGGAAGTTCTTGATTCTAAATCTTCTATGTAAATTCCTAGGTTTTTCTTGATAGGTTTTTGAGAGAAGAAAGTGTATTTTGGGTGAAAAGTGGTTGAATCACGTGTTAAAGGGATTAAATAGGGGTGAAAAATTGACCCTTTTAACCCTGGACATGTATTGTAATTTAAGTAAAAAATTCCCGAATTGGCCCCCTGGTGCGACGTGGCGCTATCGCGTCGTGTCACTGGAATTTAACAATTGGGAAACTGAGGGATAACGTGTTGCAAAGCCATCGCATTTTCCCTTCTTTTGCAACCTATAACTTTGGTGTGATGTGGAGGAAATCACTCTAAGACACTGGAAAGGACAATTGCCATTTTATCTTGTGGCGAGGTGCGCCACTGACCAATATGGCATTGTTTTACGATGAGAACCTAAAATAGCCATAACTTCTTACTCGACTATCGAATTTAGGCAAATTTTATATTGATGGAAAGCTTATTGAATTTCCCATATGACAAAAATTAAAACTCATAAAAATACTACATGTACCAAAGTGGATTCATCTTTCAAAGAAAGCTTCTAATATATACAAGATGATTTCAAGCTAGGAAAAGCTACGGGGTATTACAATTCATAACAACAATTTTGGTTAAGAAGATGGAACTATCTACGATGATGGTTTATGCTCAGCAGATTAGGAAAGAAAAGTTCAAAGAAAAAGAAAGAGAGAATAAGAGGTCCCAGACCGGTAGTTTCAACTTCTCTCAGCAGAAGTCAGATGGAAGTAATCATTTCAAGCTCCACAAGAAATTTTCAACCCAATACTAATCTCCTACAAGTGATCCTATGCTTAAGTTCAGGTAGGATAGTCGGGATAGATCACCAAGCTCTAAATCCCAAGGTAGTGTTAATAGTGGCCGCATCAACCCAGTTTGCAGGAGATGTTGTAAAAACCATAAGGGTGATAGTATGGTTTACTGTGATGCGTGTTTTAGGTTTGGAAAGTTAGGTCATAAAATCAAGGAGGATCCAGTGGCTGGCCATATGGGGAAATATTTTCACCAAGTAGGTCAGTTAAATTTCTCTTCATCTCTAGCAGGTCGCCCGACTCAGTAGGATGCCACCTTCAGTACCACTAGTGGGCAGCATTAGAATTGACTCTATGATCTCAAAACTCAACAGGACCAGGAAAGTTCTCCTGATGTGGTTATTGGTACGTTGAAAGTCTTCCACCTACATGTTTATAGATTATTAGACCTCAGAGATTTACTTCCCTCTGTAACTCCCTATATAACCATAGATTTCAAAATCAGTCTCGACATAGTAGCAGAACCCTTCTCAATGTCTACTCTATTAGTTAGTTCCATTATAGCCAGACAAGTTGTAACGCCCCAAAATATCATCCCAAGCTGCTACAAGGTGCCCAAAGCTACGCGTAGCCTCAAGTTAACCCTTTAAGCGTAAACACTACCTTTGGGTTCCAACACAACAACATACATACTACGTTAAGGATATGCATATAAGTACATATCATATCATATCGGACATAGCATGGAATATCGTTAGACTGTACATATATGGAATGTCTATACACAAACCAACCCAACAATACACTAGTCTGACATAGCATCTACATAGAAAAATCAACGAGCCATTGGGACAAACCCCCAACTGACTCAACAGACCAAAGGGATCACAAAACAACAACACTAAAACTAGCAACTTCGTCCTCAAACCATGAGGACTCACCACTGAAAGAACGTAGATGCGACACTTAGATATCACTGTCGCGGCTGAGTACCTGAACCTACATTATGGTAAGAATCTACCCTATAGAGAAATATGTGGGTCAACACAAGATATGTACTGAGTATGTGGGGGCGCATGGTAAATATAAATAATATCATAAATTTCGTAAAAACGTACATACGGACCATAATGACAGCCCTGGTTTGAGTGACATTGAGTCATGCAACTCATAACACCTTAGATAGGAAATGTAGGAGAGAAACCTCATAAATTATTGTAGATCATTATAGGCAACTTGACTTACCACATCAAAACTAGGAGTTAATCGGTATTTCAATAAACATGATTCATATGGACAGGGGTGTTTCCTATAACCGATAACCCCACGTGAGCTTTGTGGAATACCAATGTTTGAAACCCCCGTTGGCGTGAGGATCATACTCTTTGCCAGGGAGTACGACCTTAACATTGCAATAATCACAATCGGGCTCTCTGGCCAATAATATCATCATCAAACAACCCTACGGTGGAACATAGGTTTGGGGAAATACCAAATTTTCCTCTTGGTGCTAAGTACTACTCCCCGACAAGATCAGAACGAGTTAGGGATTCTACTTCAAAACGTCTCAAGGGTCAACAATGACGACCAAAATCATGTATCTTTCTCAAATTATTAAATAATCATTTCTGGATCCCTAACTTGATTCAAATCAAGAATATTTGCCAACATCGAAAAGTATCACCTTTTTAAACCACCACAACATCAATAACACCAAAACAATGTCAAGGCTCATCATAGCCCTCCAACTTCAACATCAACATGCCTCAGTTCACAATCCAACTCACATTTTAAAGACACTTGAAACAATAATCAATAGTAGGGATACAGAATTCTCGATAACAACTATCAAGTCATATTAAGGAAGTAATGGTATAATTGTATAAATCAAGGTTTAATAATTCAAATCATAATATATTCATAACCAAGTAATTTTGGACACAATTCCATTTCAAAATCATATATGTACCAATTTACAAAATTCCATATTTCATGGATAACAATATGAGCTATAAAATCATATTTCTAATCCATGGAAAAACATGTAAAATCTTATATCAACATAAGTAAATAAAATTCCGGGCACAAGATCGAAAGGATAATCTTGTTCAAAAACCCACATACCTTGAAATTGACCTCTTGAATATGAAATTATGTTCACACAAATAAGGGGTTCTCCTCGAAGGTCTCAAAATGATGAGTTCGATTATCGGATCAAATTTGAATTTCTACGGTGAAATTGGAAGATATTTTGAGCTCAAAATGAACCTAAGGTTTAGTTCTCTCAATATTTTTTATGGAAGAACATGAATTTTATGGCTCAATAGAGGTATAAATGGACAATTTTCGTCCATGAAGTGAAGGCATAATGACAAAAATGTCGGTAAAAATCAAATAATTCTCGAATCTGTCCTTTGGTGGACTATTTTGATAGTCTGAAGTAGATCAACCATAATGTTTTACTCTGATATCCAAATTGGATGAAACCAATTTCATTAGAAAGAAGACTCTCATATCCTTCCATTGATATATAGTATATGACCCAGCTCATTATGTACAAGGAGTTATGATCATTTGAAGTTGACGCAAAAATTTACTTTTGATAGGCTGAAGTAGATCGACCATAAATTTTTGCTCCGATACAAAAATTGGATGAAACAAATTTCATTGGAAAGAGGACTCGCAGATCTTTTCGTCGATATATAGTAGATCACGTAGATCATTATGTACAAGGATTTATGATTGTTTAAAGTTGGAGCAAAAATACGCTAGGCCTCAATACTTTTTCCTGCGCGTTTCACTGTTCATTACTATTCACGATTCGATCGGAATGTTCATAACTCGTCGCTCAGGTGTCCGTTTTGGATGATCCACATATCGTTGGAAAGCTTATTCGATACTCTACGCAATGGTGGGTCATAATATAAGACATTCCACATGAAAAATTTATAATTCATTCTAGAAGATAGAACCCAATATGTTTACGCATAAAATTTCAACAAAAAATTTTCTGCGATATTACATCATCCCCCCTTGGAAACATTCGTCCTAGAATGTTGATGAGTAAGTCAGGAATACTATGGAAATGAGGATATCGAGCGAAACTACCTTGCTCAACACATATGTTTCACACTAGATTTCCGATATTTAAGAAAATACATAAGCTAAGATAAGTATAGTAATAAGGATCAAATCAAAAGAGAATGATACCTTCGACACGTTCCGGATTCGTAGAGAAAAGATGAGGGTATTTGGTATGCATTTCCACTTCTACCTCCCATGTCACACCCTCGCCGGATTTATTTCGCGAAAACACTTTAACTAAAGGAACTTCCTTGCTTCTTAGCTTCCGAACTTGAAAATCTAGAATCTCAACCGGAAATTCATCAAATGAAAGATAATTCTGGATATCCAAATCCTCAGAAGGTTCAATTACAACTGAGTTACCAATACATCGCTTAAGCATGGATACATGGAAAACCGGGTGAACATTAGACAACTTCGTGGCCAAATCAAACGCATAAGCTACCTTCCCAACAGGACTTAGAATCCTATAAGGGCCAACGTAACGGGGACTAAGTTTCCCTTTCTTTCCAAACCTTTTAACCCCTTTCATGGGTGAAACCTTTTGATATACCAAATCGTCAATATTAAACTCAATATCTTTTCTTCTCAAATCCACGTACGACTTCTGACGGCTTTGAGCGGTTTTCAATCGTTCTCGAATCTGCCTAACTTTTTACATAGCTTCAAACATAGCATTAGGTCCAGTCACACTAGCTTCACCAACTTCAAACTAACCTATGGGTAATCTACACCTTCTTCCGTAAAGATCTTCAAACGGGGCCATTCCAATAGTAGCATGAAAGTTGTTATTCTAAGAAGAATCAACTAATGGCTAGTGCTCATCCCAACTTCCTTTAAAGTCAAGCACACAAGTTCTCAACATATCTTTTAAAGTCTAAATGGTTCATTTGGCTTGACCATCGGTTTGAGGATGGAAAGCAGAACTTAAACAGACTAGGGTACCGATACCCTTCTGAAAAGATTTCCAAAACTGAGAAGTTAATTGAGAACCCCTATCAGAAATAATAGCCAAAGGGACTCCATGAAGTCTGACGAGTTCCCGAATATACAGTCTAGCATAGTCTTCACCTGTAAAATATGAATGCACTGGCAAGAAATGAGCTAATTTCGTTAACTGACCTACTACCACCCAAATCGAATCATGATGACAACGAGAAAAAGGTAAACCAACCACGAAATCCATATTCACTTCTTCCCACTTCCAAGTAGGAATGCAAAAATCTTACATCACACCACTGGGCCTTTAGTGTTCTATCTTAACTTGTTGACACATAGAATATTTTGACACAAATTCTGCTATGTTCCTCTTCATACCGTTCCACCAATAAATTTCTCGCAAATCATGATACATTTTCGTATTACCAAGATGAATGGAATATCGCGTGCCATGTGCTTCTGCCATAATTCTCTGCCTCAAGTTATCAATATTCAAAACACAAAGTCTATCTTGAAATCTCAACGCGCCATCTCCCCCTTAGGAGAAAACCTCTACCTTTTGGTTTTTAATGGATTCTTTTAACCTAACCAAGGTAGGATCCTTGTCTTGCTTCTTCTTCACTTACAAAAATAAAGAGGACTCGGAACTACTTTAAACTCCTATGATACCCTCAGCATCACTAAACAACCTAAATCCTAACCTAGCCTAGCGATGCATCTCACGTGCTAACTCTTTCTTATCATTTTCTACATGCGCTACACTACCCATAGACTTCCGCCTAAGGGCATCCGCATTTACACTGGCCTTGCCCGGATGATACAAGACACTCATATCATAATCCTTCAAAAGCTCTAACCACCGTCTCTGCCTAAGGTTCAACTATTTCTGGGTGAACACATACTGCAAGCTTTTATGATCTGTGAAGACATCTACGTGCACACCATACAAATAATGTCTCCAGATTTTCAAAGTAAAGACCACAACAGCTAATTCAAGGTCATGAGTAGGATAATTCTTCTCATGTGGCTTTAACTTTCTAGAAGTATAGGTTATAACCTTACCTTTTTGCATTAAAATATAACCCAAACCCACTCTAGAAGCATCACAACAAACGACAAAACCATCAACACCATCCAGCAAAGTCAACACAGTGGTTGAATTGAGTCGAGTCTTCAACTCCTGAAAACTCTTCTCACAAGATTCTAACCACAGAAACTTCACATTCTTTTGGGTCAAATGGATCTTAAGAGACGCAATAGAAGAAAACTTTTCAACAAAACGACGATAATAACCAGCTAAACCCAAGAAACTTCAGATATCAGGGGGAGAAATAGGCCTAGGACAACTCTTTATAGCCTCTATCTTTTGAGGATCAACTGTAATACCTTTAGAAGAAAGAACATTACCCAAGAAATCTATGGACCTTAGCCAAAAATCACATTTCCTAAACTTGGCAAACAATTAATGATCCCTAAGAGTTTCCAGCATAATTTGGAGATGGTCTGCATGATCGAACTCGCTTTGGGAGTAAACAAGAATGTCATCTATGAACACGATAACAAAAAAATCGAAATACTGCTTTAATACTTGGTTCATAAGATCCATGAAAGCCGCAGAAGCATTGGTTAACCCGAAAGACATCACTAGGAATTCAAAATGACCATGACGAGTTTGAAAGGTTGTCTTAGGAATATCACATTCCCTAACCTTTAGTTGGTGATAACCAGATCTAAGGTCTATTTTTGAAAAAAAAGCTAGCACCTTGCATCTTATCAAACAAGTCATCAATTCGAGGAAGGGGGTACTTGTTCTTGATAGTTACCTTATTAAGTTTACAGTAACCAATACACATACGCAAGGTACCATCTTTATGCCACACAAATAGAATAGGTGCACCCCAAGGAGATTCACTAGGCCTTATAAAACCCTTATCTAGGAGATCTTTGAGTTGCGCTTTCAACTCTTTAAGTTCAGCAGGAGCCATATGATACGGAGGAATGAAAATAGGCTGAGTATCGAGAAAAAGGTCAATCCCAAATTCTATCCCTTTATCAGAAGGTACTCCAGGAAGATCTTCTAGAAAAATATCAAGAAACTTGTTAACAACACTAATTGACTTAATGGTCGGGGTTTCAGACTTGGTATCTTTAACCCGAACCAGATGATAAAAGCAACCCTTGGAAATCAACTTCCTAGCTTTGATATTGGATATAAAATGGCCTTTAGTAGTCATAAACTACCGGACAATTCAAAAATAGGCTCATCAGGAAACTAAAACATAACCACTTGAACATGACAATCTATAGACGCATAGCGCTAGTGAAGGCAATGCATACCCAGAATGATGTCAAAATCAACCATATCTAGCGCCATCAAATCAGCATACGTAACTCGATGAAGGATAGTGATGGGACACTTCTTATACACTCGCTTAGCAATAATAGACTCTCCTACCAGGATAGAAATCAGAATAGGCTCAGAAATCAGTTCAGGATTCATTTCAAAGTTTACAGCAACCAAAGGTGTCACATAAGAGAAACTTAAACCAGGATCCATCAATACATAGACATCAAAATGGAAAACACGGAGCATACCAGTGACAACATCAGGAGAGTCCTCCTACTCCTAATGGGGTGGTATAGTGTAGAAATGATTTTGGCATTAACTACCAGCAGTACTAGATAAAGCACCATGAAGAGGAAATAGATGGGCTACGAGAAGCAGGGCACTAGTAGCCTGACTCTAGGGATGGGCATCACAACTCCGCTGTCTGGCATACGGGCAGTATTTAAGTATATGGCCCAATTTTCCACAACCAAAACAGCCCCACTGCCCCATATAACACTCCTCAAAATGGTCTTTACCACACTTAGCACACAAAGGAGGATAAGGCTTGTTGCTTACACTGTCCTGAGACCTAGAAGGTACCGACCTATTCTCGAGCTTCTACCTGCCCCAATATACGAGAGCACTAGCTGAGGAAGGCACAGGTATAAATGGATGTCTCTGAAACTGAGGGCGACTCCCTCCAGAGAATCTAGTCTTACCAGACCACTATTACTCCGATCTGACTCTCTTAATCCCTCTTACTCTTTCTCTTTCCTTTATCTTTTCTGACTCAATCTGTTGGGCATAAATCATTAACTTTGGAAGATCAATCTCCCTTTTAATCATAGCAATTCTAAATTCTTTCACCACATAACTTCACACCCCATTTAGAAATTTGCTCATACTAGTCCTCAAGTCAGCCAACATATTGGGAGCGTACTTCGATAGCTTATTAAAATACTCCTTAACTGACATGGAGCCTTTTCTGAAATTCATAAACTCCTCTATCTTAGCTTCCCATAACTCAAAAGAAAAGAATCTATCCAAGAAAGCATCTTGGAATAATTGCCAAGTCACCAGAGCGGTATCTTTCTTTCTACCCTTATTCGACATTTGCACCTAGTCATAGGCAACATCCTCCAACCAATAAGAAGATATCTCCACACTTTCTTCCTCGATCACGTGCATAATCTGTGTAATTTTGTTCATTTCATCAATATACATCTGCGGTTCCTCACCTGCTCTCGACCCATGAAACTCTGGCGGATTCATTCGTATAAAGTCATGAATTCATACTGCTGCCAAATTATTTTCCTACGGAGGTGGAGTGTTGGCCTGAGTATTGGTGGTATCTTCCTGGGCTAGTCTCTGAAAAGCTGCCCAAAATTTGGCATGGGATACCGTCTCATGTAACGGATTAACGAGTTGAGGTTGGTTGTTGTTTCCACTAGCTCGACGTGGAGGCATTTTCTGTCATAAGAGTGCATGAGCTAAAAGAAGAAAAAAATTGTAAGAACGATAAACTCTTTTAGAATGAAAGAAATGACTTTTCCTAAAACGTCCTGTAGCCTCTTGTTCATAGATGTGGTGCGCTACACATTAATGATCAAGACTCTACGTAACGCAGCTTGTCAGACTTCCTAGGACACTTTAAACCTTAGGCTTTGATACCAAGATTGAAATGCCCCAAAATATCATCCCAAGATGCTACACGGTGCCCAAAGCTACACGTACCCTCAAGATAACCCTCTAAGCCAAAACACTTCCCTTGGGTTCCAACACAACAACATACATGCAATGCTAAGGATATGTATATAAGTACATATCTTATCACATCGCACATGGCACGGAATATCATTAGACTATACATATATGGAAGGTCTATACACAAACTAACCCAACAATACACATAGAGCCTCTACACAGCAAAATCAACGAACCATTGGGACAAACCCCCGACTGACTCAATAGACCAAAGGATCACAAAACAACAGCACCAAAACTAGCAACTTGGTCCTCGAACCATGAGGACTCACCACTGAAAGAACGTAGATGCGACACTTAGATATCACTATCGCGACTGCGACTGAGTACCTAAACCTACATTATGGTAAAAATCTAGCCCATAGAGAAATATGTGGGTTAGCACAAGATATGTACTGAGTATGTGGGGGCGCATGCAAAATATAAATAATATCATAAAATTCGTAATAACGTACATACGAACCATAATGACGCCCCTGGCTTAAGTGACATTGAGTCATGCAACTCATAACACCTTAGATAGGAAATATAGGAGAAAAACCTCAAAAATTATTATAGATCATCATAGGCAACTTGACTTACCACATCAAAACTCGGAGTGACTCAGTATTTCAATAAACATGATTCTTATGGACAGGGGAGTTTCCTATAACCGATAACCCCACGTGAGCTACGTGGAATACTAATATTTGAAACCCCCATTAGCGGGAGTGTCATACTCTTTGCCAGGGAGTACGACCTTAAAATTTAAATAATCATAATCGAGCTCTCTGGCCAATAATATCATCATCAAACAACCCTACGGTGGCACATAGCTTTAGAGAAATACCAAATTTTCCTCTCGGTGCTAAATACTACACCCCGACAAGCTCAGAACATGTTAGGGATTCCATTTCAAAATGTCTCAAGGGTCAACAATGACGACCAAAATCATGTATCTTTCTCAAATTATTAAATAATCATTTCTGGATCCCTAATTCAACTCAAATGAAGACTATTTCCCAACATTGAAATGTATCACCTTTTTAAACCACCACAATATCAATAACACCAAAACAATGCCAAGTCTCATCATAGCCCTCCAACTTCAACATCAACACACCTTAATTCACAATCCAACTCACATTTTAAAGACACTTGAAACAATAATCAATAGTAGGGATACATAATTCTCGATAATAATTATCAAGTCATAATAAGGAAGTAATGGTATAATTATATAACTCAAGGTTTAATAATTCCAATCATCATATATTCATAACCAAGTAATTTTGGACAAAATTCCATTTCAAAATCATATATGTACCAATTTACAAAATTCCATATTTCGTGGAGAACAATATGAGCTACAAAATCATATTTCCAATCCATGGAAACACATGTTAAATCTTATATCATCATAAGTAAATAAAATTCCGGGCACAAGATCGAAAGGATAATCTTGTTCAAAAACCCACATACCTTGAAATTGACCTCTTGATTATGGAATCCTGTTCACACAAATAAGGGGTGCTCCTTGAAGGTCTCGTGATGATGAGTTCGATTATCGGATCAAATTTTAATTTCTATGGTGAAATTAGAAGATATTTTGAGCTCAAAATGGACGTAGGGTTTAGTTCTCTCAATATTTTTAATGGAAGACCATGAATTTTATGGCTCAATGGAGGTATAAATGGACAATTTTCTTCCATGAAGTGAATGTATAATGACAAAAATGCCCTTAAAAAATCAAATAATTCTCGAATCTGTCCTTTGGTGGACTGTTTTGATAATCTAAAGTAGATTAACTATAACGTTTTACCCCGATATCCAAATTGGATGAAAATAATTTCATTAGAAAGAGGACTCTCATATCTTTCCATTGATATATAGTAGATGACCCAGCTCAGTATGTACAAGGAGTTATGATCATTTGAAATTGATCCAAAAATTCACTTTTGATAGGCTGAAGTAGATCGACCATAACTTTTTGCTCCGATATAAAAATTGGATGAAACTAATTTCATTGGAAAGATGACTCACAGATATTTCCGTTGATATATAGTAGATCACGAAGATCATTATGTATAAGGAATTATGATAGTTTAAAATTGGAGCAAAAATACGCCAGGCCTCAGTACTTTTTCCTGCACGTTTTACTGTTTACTACTATTCACGGTTCTATCAGAATGTTCATAACTTGTCGCTCGGGTGTCCATTTTGGATGATCCACATATCATAGGAAAGCTTATTCGATACTCTATGCAATGGTGGGTCATAATCTAATACATTCCACACGAAAAATTTATAATTCATTCTAGAAGATACAACCCAACACATTTACGCACAAAACTTCAATGAAAAATTTCCTGGGGTATTACACAGGTATACAAAAATTATCCAGTTACAATGTCCCTAAATATTTCTTTAGTATATCTTGTGGAGTTATGGATGACTAATTTTAATAATATTCTTGGCATGGATTGGCTTCACTCCTATTTTGCCTTAGTTTACCATAGAAATAGAACCGTCAAGTTTTTGTTTCATAATGAGCCAGACCTCAAATAAAGGGTAGTACCATAAATACTGTTGGTAAATTTTTTTCCTACATTAAGGCAAGGAAATGATTTCAATGGGTTTTATTTACCATCTTGTCTAAGCCAAGGACTCAAGTTTCAAAACCTCAAGTCTTGAGTCAGTACCAGTAGTAAATGAGTTTCTAGATTTGCTTCCTGAAGACCTTCCTGGAGTTTCTCCTAGGAGGGAAATTAATTTCAAAATAGATGTCCTTATAGATAACTAAACTATTTCAATTCCATTTTAAAGAATGGATCCTATTGAGATTAAGGAATTGAATAAATAGTTGAAAGATCTCATAGATAAGGATTTTATCAGTCCTAGTGTCTCTCCATAGGGAACTCTAGTTTTCTTTGTGCGCAAGAAAGATGGTTCTCTCAAAGTGTGCATCGAGTACCATCAGCTGAACAAAGTCGCAATCAAGAATAGGTATTCTTTCCCTAGGATTGATGACTTGTTCGACCAACTTCAGGGAGAAAATTATTTTTCTAAGATAGACCTCATATCCAACTATCATCAGCATAAAGTCAGAGAATGTGATATTTCGAAGACAACCTTCCAGATTCAGTATGGTCACTTCAAATTTGTAGTTCTGTCTTATAGACTAACAAATGCTCTTGTAGCTTTCATGAACTTGATGAACGGAGTGTTCAAGTAATACTTGGACATGTTTATCATAGTTCTTATAGAAGACATTCTCTTTTTTCCTCATAATGAAGGTGATCATACAAACCACCAAAGGATTGTTTGGCAAACCCTTAAGGATCATCAATTATTCGCTAAGTTTAGTACGTGGAAATTCTAGATAAGATCATTAGCATTAATTGATAACATTATTTTTGGTGTTGGTATTCAAGTTGATCCTTACAATACTAAAGCAGTAAGAAATTATACCAGACTCATCTCTCCATCAGATATCAGGAGTTTCTTGGGATTTGCCAATTACTATAGATAGTTTGTTGAGGGATTTTTTCTATTACCTATTCCATGTCCATACTATCTCAGAAGAAAGCCATGTTTTAGTGGTAATATTCCTGCGAGAAGAGTTTTTAGAAGTTGAAGTCTCGACCACTTTTGCTCAAGTATTGACTCTACTAAAGGGTTTAGATGGGTTTTTATTTAACTGTGATGCTTCTAGAGTTTTTGTTGGTTGGGTATCAATGCAGCAAGGTAAGGTCATCGAATATGCCTCCAGGAAACTTAAACCCCATCAAAAGAATTACCATACTTATGATCTTGAATTAGCAACAGTTTTTTTGCCTGAATAATTTAGAGGAATTACCTCTATGGTTTCTATGTTGATGTGTTTACTTATTACAAGATTTTACAGTATGTATTAATGTGAAATATCTAAATCTTCATTAGATAAGGTGGCTTGAGTAGTTAAAAGATTATGATATGAGTGTGTTATATCACCTAAGTAAGGCCAATGTTGTGGATGATGGCCTTAGTAGGTTGTCTATAGGAAGTGTTTCCTATGTTAAGGTTGATAAGAAAGAGTTAGTTCGTGAGGTTCATCAGCTTGATAGATTGGGTGTTTACTTGATTAATTTAGCCGAAGGTAGTACATGGGTTAAGAATGGCTTGGAGTATTTTTTGGTTTCTAAGGTAATACAAAAGTAAGACAGAGATCCTACTTTGGCTAAGTTGAAGGAGGCAGTTTGGGATCAGAAAGTTGAGGTTTTAACTCAAGGGGAAGATGGTATGCTTCATAGTCAGGGAAGATTATGTGTTTCAAATATGGATGGTTTGAGGTAGCTAATGTTAGTAGAAGATCATGATTCACGATATTCTATTCACCCAGGAGCCACTAAGATGTACTGCAAGTTTTAAAAAATCTTTTAATGGAATGGTCTGGAGAGGTATATTCCAAAATTTATGGCTAAGTGTCCAAATTGTCAATAGGTTAAGATTGTGCATCAGAGACCCAGTGGTATTCTTAGGGATTTCAACATTTCTACTTTGAAATAGGAAGTGGTGAATTTTTTATATTTGTTACCCATATGCATTGTCAGCATGATTTGAATAGGATCATTTTGGATATAATGACCAACTCAACCCATTTCTTACTAGTTCATACTTCATATTTAGCTAAAAATTATGCTAGACTCTACCTCAGTGAGCTGGTAAAGTTGAACGGGGTTCGTTTGGTCATTATTTCAATCGAGGCACTCAGTTTACCTCTTAGTTTTTCAAGGCATTTTAGAAGGGTCTTGGTACCCAAGTTTATCTCAGTAAAACTTTTCACCTGCAGATGGATGGTCAGGAAGAGAGAACCATTCATACCTTAGAGGATATATTGAGAGCTTATGTTATTGACTTTAAGGGTAGTTTGGGATGATTACTTACCATTGATTAAGTTTACCTACAATAACAACTATCACTCCCGTATCCTGATGGCTCTATTTAAGGCTCTCTACAATAGGAGGTGTAGATCTCCTATTAGTTAGTTTGATGTTAGTAAGGCTACTTTGATAGGGCCAAATTTCGTATATGAGGTGATAGAGAAAGTTTAGTTAATTGATAAAGGTTGAAGACAACTAAAAGTCATCAAATATCCTAAGTAGATGTGAGGATAAGAGAACATGAATTTGATGTGGGAGATATTATGTATCTAAAAATTTCATCCATAAAAGGGGTGAAGAGGTTTGGTAAGAAGGGGAAGCTTATTCCCCCTATGTCGGTCCGAACAGAATTTTGAGGTTTTGTTGGAAAGGTAGATAACGAGTTAGCATTGCCTTTACATTTATCATCAATGAATCTCGTGTTTCATTTCTATTTGCTAAAGAAATACATTAGTGACCCAGCTTTAGCAGTTCCTTGGGAAAGTATGGGTATGAAACATAGCCTTTCCTTTAGAAAAGACCCAGTTGAGATCCTTGCCATCAGATTTGTAGGTTAAGGAATAAATAAGTTACCTTACATAAGGTTCTATGGAGGAGTCAGCCAATTGAGGGAGCTACTTGGGAAGCAGAAACCGATATGCGAACCAAGTATCCCCATCTTTTATCTATGAATTTAGATTCATCTTGAGGTAATGGTTCTTTAAATTGATTCTTTCATATTTGATCTCATCTACCTAACCATCCTCCAGTCATAATATGCGTTTACGAATTCAGTTTATTTTGTACATCATATTTTCAGATTTAGATATTCAATCATGATTCGGCTCATAAGTATTCAGTGTATGATCTCAATTTTCCTATTACTCAAACTTAGCTAGTTTCATTCGAGGACAAATAATACCAAGGGGGAGATATGGTAATACCCCAAGTGTTCATGTTCTAAACCTCTATAAAGATAGGCCAGTAAGTTATATTTCCAAATCCTTAAGACTTTCCATAATTCAATCTCATGGTAAAAAGTTGCGAAAAGATTCCCCAGAGGACTTGATACACTACTATGACTACGACTCAGGAAATAAGTTGTAACCACTCGTGATGAGTCATTACAAGTTTGTCATACTCACAACAGCATGTGACCAAGAATCCCTCCCATTGGTTACGAGTCCAGTATATGACTCATAGTCAGACTTTACAAGCTGTTGTGTGGACTCGTAGCCTGAACAGTAAAGGATCAAAGAATCAAGCCTCACACTATGAATTTACCTAACAAATCATACTCGGTCATAATGAGTCATATGTTGGCTAGATGTATACATACCAGAATATATCCTGAATCCTAAGATCCTAGGTTTTGGCTCAAACAATGACTCATAACCAAGCATAAAGAGTCGTGAGGTCAGTCGTAACGACTGGGAATGTGTTTTCCTGCACATTTTTCAAATAACTTTTATCCGTTTTCCCACTCGCTTAAAAGACTAACCCATGTCATTTTGGCTTCCCAAGGGGTGGTATAACAGATCTAAAGTTCTAAATTCATAACACAATTTACAACTCTACTCAAGCAAATCAAGAGAGTTTTTATTTCTCCCTCAAGGGAAAGTTATGTTTCTCAAAGAAAAAGACCAATCTCAGGGATTACATCAATGCTTTTACTTCAGGTATGTGGGATATTTATCAGTGGGTCGTTTCCTCCTATTGAGTCATAAGATTTCCCTATTATTATAAGTATAACCTTTTTTCCTTAATTGGTGAAATTTTATGTAGATATTTAATTCAATAAATTTCCCCTCAATTGTCTTATTTTAAACCATGAAAATACATTCGCTAATGATAATGGTATCATCATATGTTTGATAATACATATGTCCACTTCATGAATTGCTATAGAAACATCGGGTGTTATGGGGTGTTATTCATTATTTTGCCATACCCTAAATCATTCAATAATTTTCAAGAGTATGTCGCAACAATAGTGCCGATGGGTTATGAACACCCGATTCTTTGATAGTCATGCGTGTTTTAGATTTTTCAAGTTACAATTCATTCATACATTATTTGTACCATGAAATTTATGAAATTTTCATAATAAGCACCACCAATATTGTATCATGCTAAATTCATCAGTTAACATGTTCATGTTTACTTTAGATTATGCATGCACTGTTATTTTAGAATACTATAGTTGAGAAAATAAGTTATCAGTGCATGTACTAGTTTATGCTTCTGTTTCTGCTCAGTTGGGAGTAGAACTTAGCACTAAGCAAATTTAGGGATAAATTCTTAATTTCCAGCTTAGGGTGAGACCTTAGTAGCAGTCCCTATGTTCATGAAGTACATAGCCAACGTAGGTTACGAGTGGCATTCCTGCTAGCATAAGGTTGATACTCTCTTAGGGGCACCTGCCAGTTTAGGAAGACACCCTCTTACTTCGAGACATTTGATTAGTGGATCTACATAGTGATAACGCTCAAACTACAGCTCTCGTAAGAGTGTAAGCGTTATAAAAAATTGGCGCCGTTGCCGGGGAATACGGTTGTCAACTAAGTTTGTGATAATTATTAGACCCTTTGGTCAAAGATTCTCAAATTTTACTTTTAGTTATTGTTTTTGTTTTATTCAGGTTTTGTTCAGTGCATGCCCCATACTCGATGTTCGGGACAACCATTATTACCCATAAATCCTGAACCACATCGTATTGGCAGAATGGAGGCGCAACGTGACATTGAAAGAAGCGCTGCTCAACTAGAGCAGGCTAGACTAGCTGCGTTGGCCGCTTCCCAAGTACATCAACAGAATATTGATAACCCTGGGCGAGCAACAAATCCTGACGATGAGGACCTAGGTGATGACGAGTTATAAAACCCTAGGCATGATGCTGAGGTGGCGACACCGACAAACAGAAGAGATCGTCAAGCAAGATTTTGGCCTGAACGCCGAGCTATGCAGATTCCCTTAGATGATGAAGATGACGATCTTGATGGAACTGGTGCCACAGGAGCTATTATTCCTCCGCCATTGGCACCCGGAGCCAAGTTCAACATCACTAGCACCATGATTCAGTTATTGAAACTCAAGGGATTATTCGGTGGACTTGCAGGTGATGATCCGAATATGTATCTGGTCAACTTTATCTCTACATGCAAGTCATTCAAAAATCCAGGCGTTGGACAGAATGTAATTCGGCTGCGCTTATTCCCATTGTCTCTATCTGGGGAGGCAACTCTATAGTTGAACGGGATGAATCCTGATTCTATTACAAATTGGAGGCAATTGAAAGACGCTTTCCTAGAAAGATTCTTTCCGCCATCCAAAAGAGCACAGTTGAGAGATGAGATCAGCAATTTTCGACAGCTTCCAACTGAAGCTCTCTACGAAATATGGGAGAGGTTCAAGACGAAGCTTATGAGGTGCCCAAATCATCATATGACCAATGTCCACTTGATGGAGATATTATATAGGGCTTTGAATTCGGTGACTAAGCCAGTGGTTGATAATGTTGCGGGTGGTTCATTTATGGACCTTACTTTTGTTCAAACAAGTGATATGATAGATCGTATGACAAAGCAAAGTAGATCTTGGCATACCAGGGATTCTGAGGTAACAAGATCTACTATATCTATTGGCATGACTGCATAACAAAGGCGAAGAGAGGAAGAATGTGATCAAGACATGGCACACATGAAAACACAAATGGATCTTCTTACAAAGCACTTATTATCAGGGAAGACCAAAAAAGTCAAAGTTGTTGTGTCACAGGCAAGAGGTGAATCCAATTCTGAAGAAGAAGCTAACTACTTGAATAATCAGGGGGGTTTCCGAGGTAATGCCCAAGGAAACCAAAGTCGGAACTATTATGATAAATCGGGAAACAAGGACCGTGATCAAGGTAGTTGGAAGAACAAGACTGATAGGAGTGGTTTGTATGTTTCTCCTGGAAGACGTGACACCGGTGCATCTGGGTCTGTAAATATGTCCATGGAAGATATGATGGCTAAGCTGTTGAAAGGAGTAGAGACAACCAGCACGGGAGTAACTGAGGTAATAAATGATTTGTCCTCAATGAAGCAATTGGTTGATTCGCATTCTACTACAATAAAACAGCTGGAGCAACAATTGAGTCAACTATCAGCGACAATCAACCAAAGAAAAGCTGGAACTTTACCTAGCAACACCGTGCAAAATCTAAGGAATGATGGATCATGTATGGATATTAATACCAGGAGTGGTAAAGTGTTGGAAAGTCCATCCAAAGGCAAGCAGGTAGTTGATGATGTAGCGGATAATGTTATTGATGCAGAATGTGAAGAGGCCGAAGAAGCTGAAGAGTGTGTTCATGACGTCAACCCTAGACGTCTGCAGCCTGAAAAGGTTGATAATCGGAAGCAAGATAAAAAGGAAGTGGTGGAGAAAATGATTCCCCTTCCACCACCACCTTTTCCGCAGAGACTGAAGAAGAAGGCGGATGATACAAGGTTCAGTTAATTCATGACGATGTTGAAGCAGCTGACTATTAATGTTCCTTTGGTGGAGGTGCTGGAACAGATGCCTGGGTACGCTAAATTCATGAAGGACCTTTTAACAAAGAAGCATGCAGTAAGCTATGAGTCGGCAGATAATATTCATCATTGCAGTGCAATTGCCACAAGGTCCTTAGTACAGAAGAAGGCAGACCCTGGTGCTTTCAGTATTCCTTGCACGGTTGGATCTATGAATTTTGCTAAGGCATTGTGCGATTTGGGAGCAAGCATCAACTTGATGACACTATCCGTCTACAGAAAATTGGGGTTAGGAAACCCTACACCAACCAATATGAAGCTCGTGATGGCAGATAGGTCAGTAAAACGACCTGTTGGTATCTTAAATGATGTGTTGGTGAAGGTTTCCACCTTCATCTTTCCTTCAGACTTTGTTATTTTGGATTGCGAGGTGGATTCTGAAGTTCCCATAATCTTGGGATGCCCTTTCCTCACAATTGGAAGCGTGCTTATTGACATGAGAGCTAATGAGCTTTTATTTCGGTTGAATGACGAAGTGGTCCATTTTGATGTATGCAAATCGATGAAGCAGCCCAGCGATATGAATGTGTTCTCTGTAGATGATGTTGAGAAAGAATTATCTGTAGATAAGCAGCTTATTGATGAGCCATTATCTGCTGTGCTGTTGAATTGTGAGCGTGAGGAGGTTGAAGAATATAAAGAAACCGCTTGTGCTCTAACAGGAATAAGGTCCTATTCTCATGCCCCTAATAAGCTGGACCTTAATCTTAAGAATCAACCTTCACCACCAGCAAAACCGTCCATTGAAGAGCCACCAGTGCTAGAATCAGAAGAGCTCCCCAGTCACCTAAGGCATGTGTTCTTAGGAAGTAGAAATACACTTCCGATGAGTATTGCAGCTGATTTAGGCGAACAGCACGAAGAGGCTCTCATCTCTGCTCTGAAGAGATACAAGAGAGCTATAGGTTGGACTATTGATGATATAATTGGTATCCCGCCTGAGATATGTATGCACAAGGGTCATCTCGAAGAAGATTGCATGCCTACAAGTAAGCCTCATTGTCGTCAGAACCCATTCAAAAAATGATCCACCATCTATCTCGATGAAGTCTAAGTAATCGAGATAGCTATGTCGTGCCGCGACAATAAATCAAGCGCTTGATGGGAAGCAACCCATCGTTTTTAATTATTTTTGTTGTTTTTGTTTTCCTAGGATTTTGTCGAGCCATGACCTAAACTAAGGCGCTTGATGGGAGGCAACCCATCATTCTAACCATTTTTGTTATTTTTGAGTAAGTGTAGGTACAAGAGGTGTAAAGGGGGAGATTGGTTTCAAATTTTGATTTGGAAGCGGTTCATGTTGAAGGTGGTAAGTTAGGAATAAAGAAGAAAAGGCTATGGGTTAGGCATTGCCTATGAAAATCTAGGCAACGAACAAGGCAAGGCCTATGTAAATCTAGGCAACGAACAAGGCATGGCCTATGCTATGGCCTAAGCTCTCAGAATCTAGAATGCCATAGCATAGGCACCGCCTATGCCCAACAATGCTGTAGCATAGGCGCCGCCTATGCAAAATCCTTTGGTCTCGGATTCTACAATGCCATGGCATAGGCGCCGACTATGCCCAACAATGCCATAGCATAGGTGCCGCCTGTGCCAAAGCCTATGTCCAACTAGGCTTTGCAAAAGGCGCCGCCTATGCCAAGCATAGGCAAAGCATTAGACGCTGCCTATGCTCACTTTTTGATCTCTGAATCTGATTCCAAATGGGTCAAAACCCGACCCAAGCTTGTCCTATAAATAGAACCTTAGTCTTAACACAAAATTGCATTGCAACTTCAACCTAGGCGCCGGCTACCTCTCCAAACTCTCTCAAAAATTTTCCTTTTTGCTCTTTTACTTTGCAAGAACATCTTCCGAGGCCATCAACCAAGTAAGTACTTTGTTGCTCTTCTTTTATATTCCGTAAGTACTACACTACTACGCCTACAATAAATTGTTAAATCTTGAAGTAGTATTGGTGATTTGAATGTGGTTGATTTGTTGTGATACAACTAAGTAAGTGAAAGGATACGTAAGGATACTCTTCAATTGTTTCCAACTTGTATTTAATTCTTATACACTGTCATACTTTTGCGGAATTGACATGGCCAAGGAAATTGCATAATCTTGTAACTAGAAAGCTTACATGTTCGAATGACTTGTTCATTAAGATGAGAATCATGGTTGACTACAAACATACGATGTTGTGATTATTTCTAAAAGCTATAACTTGATTCAATCTCTATGTAGTAGTCTTGCTTAAAAGATACATCAATCCAAACATGAAAGTATTGCCAAGATTTCATGAAATAGAATCAAAAAGGATAGTTAAGATGACAAGAAAAGTATGAATGCACTGATTATATTGTTGGAACATAACACCAAAACGTATATCGATGAGGTCTTAGTAATCGACATCGTTCACTTCACTAGTTTGTTCCAACAAATTATGTATGGGGTGGTGCTACTACTGCTTGTTTGTTGATTGTATCCACCGAGATGAAGCTAACATGACTATTATTTTAATCTCAGGTACAATGGCACCAAAAGCAAGACAAGGAAAAGAAAAAGCAACCACTTCACAAAAAGGCCATAAAAGGGGACGAAAAGAGCAAGGAGAATCCTCCTCGCTGCAAATACCTCGCCGCATGTTCGGAATCAAATGGGTCCTAGAGGAGGAAGGAAAGGAGTGGTATAGGAACAATAAAGAGAAAAAATATGTTCACGTGGAGTTGATACTGTAACACCCCATACTTAATTATGTGAATTAGCCATGTTTATATGTGTTGGAGTATATGTATTGATCCTAAGTTAGGTATATATGAGTTTAAGTATGACTATTGATTATTTTGAGATGGTTTCAAGTGTATAGTTTGATTATATGTGTATGGGAATCGACTTTATTTATACCAGAATTTGCCCGTCGATGGTTCCATACGAAGTTTATTGAATAAGCTTTCCAAAAATATAAAGATTTCCAAAAACGGATAAGTTTCGGATATAATCGAGCACGTTCGAAACTATAAAACGGCGGTCGGGATAATTGGGAACAGTAAATGTGCAGGAAATTCAAACTACTAAGGCCTGCCAGTTTTTGGGTCGACTTTGAACGATCATAACTCCCTCAATATAATGAACTGGGAGAGCTACCACCTATCAAAATAAATATCTTTGAGTCTTATTTCCAATGCAAATGGTTTCATCCAAATCCAACATCTGTGTAAGGAGTTATACTCGTTTTACTTCAGCCTCTCAAAACAGTTTTTAGGGTCAACTTCAAATGATCATAACTCCTTGTACAGGACGAAATGGGTGGCCTACTTTATATGAAATGAAATCCCTTTGCATTATCTATCCAAAAATACAAGTTTCACCCAAATCCGATAGCGGAGCAAAGGGTTATGGCTGATTTACTTTAGCCTGTCAAAACAGTCCACCATGGACAGATTCGGATTTACTTAAATTTTTAAGGGTAATATGGTTATTTTCCATCACCACTTGGACGATAATTGGTCATTATAAAGATATAATTGGTCTTATATCCATCAATTATCATCATATTATTGGAAATAAGAAACACTAGCCTAATTTCAACACCAATTATCTTGTGATTCAACCGTAGAAAATCCAAATTGATTCCGTAGTTGTGTTCACCGTCTCGAGGGCTTCGAGAAGCACCCCTTATTTGTGCCAACAGGACTTCAAAATCAAAAGGGTCATTTTATGGTAAGGATGTAAATTATGTTGGTGTTATTTATATGGATATGTATATATATATATATATGAATGTGAGCATAAGAAGTATGTTATTTGATTGTTGTTGAAAGATGATTGGAAATGATGTTGGATTATTCTTGTGCATGGTTGGATTATGTTGAATTGTGAAGGGATTTGGTGTGATGATGTGGTATTGAAATGATCATTATATATATAAATACACATAAACCTATTGATCAAGTTGGTTTTTTGGAATGTTTTACAAATATTGGTTGTATGGAATTATGGAAGAGAATTGTGGTGTTGGGTTGCTAATACTAGGTGACAAATATTTCATTGTAGATAAGTGATTTGTAAAGGCGGGAAGTTGTGCCGAATTGGTGTCCAAATCTATAAAGAGGTATGTAAAGCATACTCTAACGATATTCTTTGGCATGAAAACACCAATGTTCCATCAAGTAAGATTCCGAAGTTGTCCAAACACATGTATTGTTCTACATTACCAACGAAGTTGTTTCCATTCTATAAAGTGTCAAAATGTTTCATTTATATACCAAAAGGCTCCTATTTCATTATTGTGATATTGATGATTCTGAAACACGTTGTAGATGTACCAATGAGTCTTTAGGACATTTTTATTGTATAGAAGGTCTACTACTTGATTCCTATTGATGTATCATTGTTCCAAAGGTAATATATTGGCATGAACACTAATGTAATAATCTCAATAGCTTTTGAATTAAGTTATTGGAAAGATTTCTTATATGTGTTACTTGATATACGTGTGGGTGGTATCCCAGGGGCATAACCCTAGCATGGGTCGATCCCTATTTATGTGTTTATGGGTGGTATCCCAGGGCATCAGCCTAGCATGGGTCGATCCCAATTGATATGTACTGGAGGCAGTCTAATGGTCATAGTACAGTACAATATTGATTATTGTTAGGTGGTTGGAGGTTCGGGAGGAGGAGGTAATGGCGAATGATAATTGTAAAGAATGAAATGAACGAATATATACCGTTCCACAAATGTGTTTGAATCCAAGAACCCAGTTCAGATTAATGATAATGTACATGATCCTAAAAGTGTTTATGAAGTGTGGTTCACCTCTATTATGATTTATTCACATGTGTATGATTTTCTTGATCCCCCATATCACATTTGATTATCTACAGCTTTACATACTCAGTACATATTTCGTACTGACATCCCTCACGGGGGACCTGCATTTCATGCTGCAGGCATAGGTACTTCAGCTTATTCACAACATAGATAGGAGCCGGGTCGTACAACTATTGTTGGTGAGCTCCAGTTTGCTTCGGAGCTTTCTTAGTTGGTTCCTTATGTTTTGTTATTGTACAGGAGTAATGTGTGGGCGGGGGCTTGTCCCGACCCTAGTTATGTCATGTATATATGTCCTAGAGGCTTTGTAGACATTAGGAAGGGTCAAGTCATGGGAGTTTATATAGTGATGTTATATTTGTATATGTGGTGGCCCCGACGGCCAAGTATTATATATATATATATTTGTGCGTGTTGTGGTGATACAGGGAATTAGACCCTTCTATATGTAACGAAGTGTTGCCCAAATTTTTGGTGAATGTAAGTAAAGGTACAGGTATTTGAACGGGTTCTCCCGGGCCTTCTCGGCTTCGGGTGCTAGTCCGGCCCGATAGGATTTTGGGGCGTGACAAAAGTGGTATCAGAGCGGTTCGTCCTAGTGAGTCTACAAAGCCGTGTCTACGTAGAGTCTTGTTTATCGGTGTGTTGTGCACCACATCTATAAACAGGAGGCTATGGACATTTAGGGATTGTTTCTTTTCTTCATGTCTTAGATCGTGCGATAGAGCTTATATTGTATATGAAGTCATAGTTGACCACTGAATCAGCTTGTTTCTCTTATTATAGTAATGATGTCGGTTACCAGAAGGAAGAATACCGGTAAGCAAGTAGATGTGGCTGCCAGAGAGGGGACTAGTAAGTCACCCACTATACCAGTTAATCAAAGTGAGGCTCCAGTTGAGCATGCATCAAAAACTTCCCCCAGTCTGGAAGAAATAAGGAGGAGGAGAACTATATCCCCAGAGCCACCTATTAATGCTGTTGATCAAGATCTTAGAAATGCAGTGCAACTTTTGACTCGTATAGTTGCTGGGCAAGTCCAAGGGCAAGCTATTCCTGCCGCGGGTTCTAGCGGTACTGATAGGGCGGCTAGTCTTCGGATGCAAGATTTTCTTAAGATGGATCCGCCTACTTTTACCGGATCCGATCTTAATGAAGATCCGCAGGACTTTATTGATCAGATCAAAAGGGCCCTAGAGGTGATGCATGTATCGGGCAGAGAGACAGTGGAGTTAGTCGTGTATATATTCAAAGGTGAGGCTATATACTGGTATGAAGACTGGAAACGTTCAAGGGGCATTGATGCACCCCCAGCTACTTGGAAAGATTTCAAAGAGGCATTTATTGATCATTATCTTCCATATGAGACTCGTTAGGCCCGTGCGGATCAGTTCTTAAATCTTCGGCAGGGTAATACAAGTGTGAGGGAGTATAGTCTTCGATTTAATTCCTTGTCCAGATATGCTCCTAATGTTATAGCTACTATGGATGACAGAGTTCATCGGTATGTGAATTGATTGGATCCGTATTTGGTTAGGGATTGTACTATTGCTGCACTGAATAAAGATATGGATATAGCTAGAATCCAAGCATTTGCACAGAATATGGAAGATCAAAGGCAAAGAAGAAGAACACAGGAATTTGAAAGCGGATATTCTAAGAGGGCCTGATCTACAGGGCAGTTTATGGCGCCACAAGGAGGTTTTAGACCTCAATTTTCTGTTAGACCACCTAGGCCATTATTTTCTTATTCTGCAGCTAGTGCTCCACCACAGCATCAGGGGTTCAGAGGCAGTCAATTTGGGCAAAGAAGTGAGGGTCATAGTTCGTGATCTGTGGGTTATCATGGGCAAGGTAATATGAGCCAATCGAGACCTCCTCGAGAGCCATGCAATAAATGTGGAAGGCATCATATGGGCGTATGTCAAATGGGAACAAATGTTTGTTATTGGTGTGGTATGACAGAGCATATGATGAGAGAATGCCTACGAAGAGACGCAGGTGGCATAGCACGACCTTTGGGATCAACTGTTGCATCATCGTCACCGGTATCTTATTCTGGTAGGGGTGCACGACCTGTGGGTCACGCTAGCAATGAAAAAAAGTCGCCCGTTCCAGCGGGACTCAGAATCGCACTTATGCTTTAGCGGATCGACAGAATCTAGAGGCTTCCCCAGATGTGGTTACGGGTACGTTGTCCATATTTTCATTTGATGTATATTCTCTAATTGATCCCGGTTCTACATTATCATATGTTACTCCTTTGGTTGCTGGAAAGTTCAAAAGAACCCCCGAATTGTTAGATAAACTGTTGGAAGTGTCTACCCTGGTTGGGAAATCTATTATTGCTAGAAGAGTTTATAAAGATTGTGTAGTAACTGTGTGTGGTCGAGACACGATGGCCAATCTTGTGGAAGTAGAAATGGTAGATTTTGATGTTATAATGGGTATGGATTGGTTGGCGTCTTGTTATGCCTAAATTGACTGTTGTACGAAAAAGATGTATTTACATTTTCCTAATGAAGCAGTTGTTGAATGGCAAGGTAAGATTGGCGCACCAAGAGGTAGATTTATTTCTTATTTCAAAGCGAGAAAAATGATTTCCAAGGGCTACATATGTCATTTAGTTAGAGTAAAGGATACGGAATCGGAATCACCAGATTTTCACATTGTACCAGTGGTAAATGAATTTCCTGATGTATTCCCTGAAGATCTTCCAGGTTTGCCTCCTGAACGAGAAGTAGAGTTTGGTATTGATGTAATATCAGGCACCCAACCAATCTCCATTCCTCCATATAGAATGGCCCCAGCATAATTATGAGAATTGAAAGAGCAATTGAAAGATTTGCTATAGAAGGGATTCATAAGGCCTAGTATGTCCCCTTGGGGAGCACCAGTGTTATTTGTGCGCAAAAAGGATGGCTCGCTGAGGATGTGTATTGATTATCACCAATTGAATAAGGTGACTATTAAGAATAAATATCCACTCCCAAGAATTAATAATTTATTTGATCAGTTACAGGGCGCCAAGTGATTTTCTAAGATTGATTTGAGGTTAGGTTACCACCAAGTGAGGGTCACAGAAAACGATATACCCAAAACAGCTTTTCGAACAAGGTATGGTCATTATTAGTTTCTAGTTATGTCATTTGGGCTAACAAATGCACCTGCAGCTTTTATGGATTTGATGAATAGGGGGTTTAAGCCATTCTTGGATTTATTTGTGATAGTTTTTATAGATGATATTCTAGTTTATTTTAGATCAGAAGAGGACCATGCCAATCACTTACGACAGACATTGCAGACTCTTCGTGATTGTAAGCTTTATGCAAAGTTCTCTAAATGTGAGTATTGGTTAAAGTCGGTGGCCTTTTTGGGTCATATTGTATCTAGTGAAGGGATAAAGGTTGATGATCAAAAGATAGAAGCTATGAAGAACTAGCCAAGGCCCACAACGCCTATGGAGATTCGTAGTTTTCTCGGGTTGGCCGGTTATTATAGAAGGTTTGTTAAAGACTTTTCTTCCATTTCAGCACCCTTAACCAAGCTAACGGATAAAGCATCCAAGTTCCAATGGAATGATGCGTGTGAGGAGAGTTTCCAAGAATTGAAGAATAAGTTGAGTTCTACACCTGTGTTGGTACTTCCAAAAGGTACAAAAGGGTATACAGTGTATTGTGATGCTTCGAGAATTGTTTTAGGATGTGTATTAATGCAGCATGGTAAGGTGATAGCATATGCCTCAAGGCAATTGAGGCCACATGAGAAAAATTACCCCCCACATGATCTTGAGCTGGAAGCGGTTATCTTTGCTTTAAAAATATGGCGCCACTATTTATATGGGGTTCATGTTGATATATATACTGATCACAAGAGCTTACAATATATTTTCAGTCAGAAGGATCTAAAACTGAGGCAGCGAAGGTGGATGGAACTATTAAAAGATTATGATGTTGATATTTTGTATCACCTAGGGAAGGCGAATATAGTAGCTGATGCGTTGAGTCGTAAGGCTATGATGGCACCTATAGAAAGGCAAGGGATGATTAAAGATCTTCATCAGTTAGCTAGTTTGGGAGTTCTCCTTCTTGGAACTCCGAACGAGGAGCTTATTGTGCATAATGCCGCGGAATCCTCATTAGTAGCTGAGGTGAAAGAAAAGCAAGATGCAGATCCTATTTTATTACAGCTTAAGGTGAACGTTCAGATTGGTGCGACCAAGGCATTTGAGCTTACGCGAGAAGGAGTACTTCAGTGCCAAAACCGATTGTGTGTGCCGGATGTAGACGGGCTAAGAAAGAAGATTATGAAAAAGGCACATTTTTCAAGGTATTCCATTCATCCAGGATCAACCAAAATGTATCAAGATTTGAAAGATATGTATTGGTGGAACGACATGAAGAAGAGCATTGCAGAATTTGTAGCTGAATGTCCAAATTGTCAAAGAGTTAAAGTTGAGCACCAAAAACCCGGAGGCTATATGCAATGCATAGATCTTCCAATTTGGAAGTGGGACATAATCAACATGGAATTTGTTACAGGTTTACCTCGTACAGCTCGGAAATTTGATTCTGTATGGGTGATTATGGATAGGCTTACTAAATCCGCACATTTCTTACCCGTTAAGACCACTTACACAGTTGAAGAATATTCGAAGCTGTATGTTAAAGAAATAGTCCGATTGCATGGAGTGCCAACTTCTATTATATCGGATCGGGGAACTCAATTTACTGCAAACTTTTGGAAGTCTTTCCAACGGATTTTGGGAACACAAGTGAATTTTAGTACAACTTTTCACCCTCAGATGGATGGACAAGCAGAGCGCACCATTCAAACACTTGAAGATATGCTACGAGCATGTGTTATAGATTTTAAAGGCAGCTGGGATGATCATTTACCTCTTATTGAGTTTGTCTACAATAATAGCTATCATTCAAGTATCAAACTGGCACCATATGAAGCTTTCTATGGGAGGAAGTGTAGATCACAAATAGGATGGTTCGAAGCGGGTGAAACTCTTATGTTCGGATCGGATCTTGTGTATCAAGCCATAGAAAAAGTCAAGGTGATTTAGCAACGGTTGAAAACAGCCCAAAGTCGACACAAGTCATATGCGGATAGTAGAAGAAGAGGGCTAGAGTTTTCGTTAGGCGATTGGGTATTTTTGAAGGTATCGCCAATGAAATGGGTGATGAGATTTGGCAAGAAAGGAAAGTTGAGTCCATGATATATAGGCCCATATAAGATTATTCGAAGATGTGGGCAAGTTGCGTATGAATTAGAGCTACCCCAGGAACTCTCATCAGTGCATCTAGTATTTCATGTATCGATGCTTCGAAAGTGCATCGGAGATCCGTCCCTTATTACTTCTACTGAAGATGTGCAAGTAACAGAAGATCTTACCTATGAGGAGATGCCTATTGCTATATTAGATCATCAAGTTAAGAAGATGAGAAATAAAGAAGTAGCATCGGTGAAAGTACTTTGGAGAAATCAACAAAGGGAAGAGATTACATGGGAAGCGGAGGAAGCAATGAAATCGAAATACCCTTATTTATTCAAAGGTGAAAAAGAAGTGCAAGGAGTGTAACTGGGACACTAACAAGTAAGTTTTTGCATATGCATAATATCTATATGATGACGTGAATATCAATTATGAATTCGAACTTGTTTCGGCTAAATAACTACATTTACATTCGAGGACGAATGTCCTTAAGGGGGGAAGGATGTTACACCCCATACTTAATTATGTGCATTAGCCATGGTTATATGTGTTGGAGTATATGTATTGATCCTAAGTTAGGTATATATGAGTTTAAGTATGAGTATTGATTATTTTGAGATGGTTTCAAGTGTATAGTTTGATTATATATGTATGGGAATCGACTTTATTTATACCAAAATTTGCCCGTCGATGGTTCCATACGAAGTTTATTGAATAATCTTTCAAACAATATGAAGATTTCCAAAAAAGGATAAGTTTTGGATATAATCGAGAACGTTCGAAACTATAAAACGGCGGCTGGGATAATTGTGAACAGTAAATGTGCAGGAAATTCAAACTACTGAGGCCTGCCAGTTTTTTAGGTCGACTTTGAACGATCCTACCTCCCTCAATATAATGTTCTGGGAGAGGTACCACCTATCAAAAGAAATATCTTTGAGTCTTCTTTCCAATGCAATTGGTTTAATCCAAATCCAACATCTGAGTAAGGAGTTATACTCGTTTTACCTCAGCCTCTCAAAACAGTTTTTTAGGGTCAACTTCAAACGATCATAACTCCTTGTACAGGACGAAATGGGTGGCCTACTTTATATGAAATGAAATCCCTTTGCATTATCTATCCAAAAATACAAGTTTCACCCAAATCCGATAGCGGAGCAAAGAGTTATGGCTGATTTACTTTAGCCTGTCAAAACAGTCCACCATGGACAGATTCGGATTTACTTAAATTTTTAAGGGCAATATGGTCATTTTCCATCACCTCTTGGACGAACATTGGTCATTGTATAGATATAATTGGTCTTATATCCATCAATTATCATCATATTATTGGAAATAAGAAACCCTAGCCTAATTTCAACACCAATTATCTTGTGATTCAACCATACAAAATCCAAATTGATTTCGTAGTTGTGTTCACCGTCTCGAGGGCTTCGAGAAGCACCCCTTATTTGTGCCAACAGGACTTCGAAATCAAAAGGGCTATTTTATGGTAAGGATGTAAATTATGTTGGTGTTATTTATATGGATATGTATATATATATATATGCATGTGAGCATAAGAAGTATGTTATTTGATTGTTGTTGAAAGATGATTGGAAATGATGTTGGATTATTCTTGTGCATGGTTGGATTATGTTGAATTGTGAAGGGATTTGGTGTGATGATGTGGTATTGAAATGATGATTATATATATATACACACATAAACCTATTGATCAAGTTGGTTTTTGGAATGTTTTACAAATATTGGTTGTATGGAATTATGGAAGAGAATTGTGGTGTTGGGTTGCTAATACTAGATGCCAAATATTTCATTGTAGATAAGTGATTTGTAAAGGCGGTAAGTTGTGTCGAATTGGTGTCTAAATCTACAACGAGGTATGTAAAGCATACTCTAACGATGTTCTTTGGCATGAAAACACCAATGTTCCATCAAGTAAGATTCCGAGGTTGTCCAAACACATGTATTGTTCTACATTACCAACGAAGTTTTTTCCATTCTATAAAGTGTCAAAATGTTTCATTGATATACCAAAAGGCTCCTATTTCATTATTGTGATATTGATGATTCTGAAACACGTTGTAGATGTACCAATGAGTCTTTAGGACATTTTTATTGTATAGAAGGTCTACTACTTGATTCCTATTGATGTATCATTGTTCCAAAGGTAATATATTGGCATGAACACTAATGTAATAATCTCAAAAGCTTTTTAACTAAGTTATTGTAAAGATTTCTTATGTGTGTTACTTGATATACGTGTGGGTGGTATCCCAAGGGCATAAGCCTAGCATGAGTCGATCCCTATTTATGTGTTTATGGGTGGTATCCCAGGGGCATAAGCCTAGCATGAGTCGATCCCAATTGATATGTACTGGAGGCAGCCTAATGGTCATAGTACGGTACAGTATTGATTATTGTTAGGTGGTTGGAGGTTCGGGAGGAGGAGGTAATGGCGAATGATAATTGTAAAGAATGAAATGAACTAATATATACCGTTCCACAAATGTGTTTGAATCCAAGAACCCAGTTCAGATTAATGATAATGTACATGATCCTAAAAGTATTTATGAAGTGTGGGTCACTTCTATTATGATTTATTCACATGTGTATGATTTTCTTGATCCCCCATATCACATATGATTATCTACAGGTTTACATACTCAGTACATATTTCGTACTGACGTCCCTCACGGGGGACCTGCATTTCATGCTGCAGGCATAGGTACTTCAGCTTATTCACAGCATAGATAGGAGCCGGGTCGTACAGCTATTGTTGGTGAGCTCCAGTTTGCTTCGGAGCTTTCTGAGTCGGTTTCTTATGTTTTGTTATTGTACGGGAGTCATGTGTGGGCGGGGGTTTGTCCCGACCCTAGTTATGTCATGTATATATGTCCTAGAGGCTTTGTAGACATAAGGAAGGGTCAAGTCATGGGAGTTTATATAGTGATGTTATATTTGTATATGTGGTGGCCCCGACGGCCAAGTATTATATATATATATATATATATATATTTGTGCGTGTTGTGCTGATACAGGGAATTAGACCCTTCTATATGTAACAAAGTGCTGCCTAAATTTTTGGTGAATGTAAGTGAAGGTACAGGTATTTGAACGGGTTCTCCCGGACCTTCTTGGCTTCGGGTGCCAGATACATAAGGAAAGTCTAGCAAAGAAAGAACCCTGCATGTTGGCCAAGATCATGGCGTTACATCTTGATTTCATCTTCCGAGATATGGGAGAATGCAATCTCGATCTAACACGAGAATTCTATGCCAACTGGTCACCGAAAACTACAGGGAGTGAAGTAAAGATTCGGGGCCAAGTTCTACAACTAAATGCAGAGTTCTTCAACTCTTTCTGGGTTTGCCATTTGTTGATTTATCACCACTCAAAGATCCATATAACAGACCTCCGTACAGGGCAATTAGACACATATTGTGTGGAACAAGATCTATGGCACGATGGAGTAGACACAAGGACACCGGTCGGCACAACACCTTCCCATATGCTTCCTTAAATAGGGAAGCTAGGATATGGTTGTGAATAGTCAACTCTTGCCTGATTCCAGGGACACAGTACACAAAGATAACACGATATAGAGTGTGATTGGTGTACACATTGATGACGAATGTCCCTATCAACATTGGGGCAATTATTCGATCTACAATCCGTAAGGCTAGGCTGCACAAGAGGTCCCACTTCAGCTTTGGCAATCTGTTGACTGCAATATTAAGGAAGGAGGACATCGAAGAGGAACCTGCTAATCATAAGCTTCCACACAACCCGAAGAAGGTTGACCTCACAAAGGTTAAAGATGTTGAATCCACGCATGGAGTCAACCTTACCACTGCAGAAAGACATGCTCACGATGAAAGCTTCTTCCGCCATTTATATGGCATGACGAGGTTTACCATGATGAGCGGGGGTCGTGTTCCAACTACTGCAGAGATCCAACAGCTGGATTATGACTACCCAATGAATGAGCATGCGAGGGCGATGTGTGGAGTAGGTGTATTTTTTGAGGAACCTCTTGATGACGATATGCCAACCGATGATGATCGCCGAATGCCAGACACTGACGTGGAGGAGAACTCTGACAATGACGACTCTGATGATGATTCCGATGAAGGGGGTATGACCCCAGACATAGAGGAGGAGTCCGACTAACCAAGTTCTTCTTATTTATTTTCCACTGAGGGTAGTGTGTCCCGTCTAAGTGTGGGGTGCTGGTATTTGTATGCTATACTTCCTTATCTGCATTTGCATTAATTTATGTTTCTTTGTTTTGATTTTTTTAGTAGTAAATTTTTTTTTTACTTTGCATGAATTTGTTCTAATAGGCAGCATGGTATGATAACAAGAGTCAGTGATAAAATCATTACTATTGAGATGTTTTGGCTCTAATTGTGACTCACTGTGTGATAATTTTGTGGTTCAATTCCTTTATCTGTTGGGTCAAGAGTCTATACTACTCCCAATAAAGTCGACCATGTGCCTTATGTGTGTGAGGCAATAGTATATTCTGTGTTTGTGGCTGATGCTAGAACTTGCCCGGTGTGTGTGTAAAGCGAAATAAAGAGTATGTGTTTAGGAGATGATTTAGGAATTTCTTTGGCAGCCTATTATTGTTTACCTTCTTTTTATCTACCCATGGACATCATCCTAGATAACCCCCTTTGAGCCTTAAGCCTATTTTCTTTGACAGCCTCATATGTAAGCCCAATCTATTTTTGTCAAGACCATAATTTGATCCAAATTCCTAAGTGCTTTAAAATTGTAAAGTCATGTGACAAAATAAGAGGAAATTGGGTGAGAGTGATGCCTTAGAGTGTATTGGTACTTGAAATTGTTATGAAAAGAGTGGCTATCATAGAGGTGTGTTATAAACAAAAAAGGAAAAGAGAGAAAAATGAAAAGAAAAATAAAAAGTTAATTCTGTTCAAAATTGAATAGCAATAGAGGTGAGAAGGGGTGGTAGATTAAAAGAAAGTAGAAAGGTTGTTTGGAACAAAGTGTCAATAGCTTAATGTGATGTATTAAAGCGCTTAGGGAACTTAGTCACTATTTCTGGCCAAAATAGTCCTACCCGTCCCTTAGCCTACATTACAACCTGTAAAAGACCTATTTGATCCTAAGCTCAGCATTTTGATATTAGTAGAGCATTACACTAAGGGCAAGCCTATGGTCATCAGTTGCAACATATGAATACTTTGTGAGAGTGAGAGCAAGGAAAATCTTATACCCATGTTTGAAATATATACAATACTTGTGAGTGATTATGGGTGATATATTGTGAGACACACATGGTTGATGAGTTTTGGGTAGTTGTATATGATTCTTTGTGCTTTAACTTGTGGATACAAATTAACCATCATCACGAGTCTATGTTGGAGGTTGAATTGTTTCTAGTAGCGATCTATAAAACTACTCTTTGTTAATAATTGGCGTGCCTGTCTTGATGAATATTTTGTGTTGTTACTATGAAACCCTAAGTAGATGTTTATATGGACATGATATTTTGTTCGAGGACGAACAAAGCTTTAAATGTGGGCCAATTTTTGATAACGCTCAAACTACAGCTCTAGTTAGAGTGTAAGCGGTCGTTGTCAAATATAGAACACAACTGGGTTGGCTGTCGAATCCCACAGAGAATACTTGATCACTAAGTAAGCAACGATTATTAGACTTTTGATGAATGTTTTGCAAATAAAGGGGGGATTTTGTGCGTGCAAATGATGTAAACAAAATAGTAGAGTAAAAACGGAAAGTAGAAGAGTAAAACGGAGTACTTGGTAGGTTTTAATCAATGAGAATTGAGAGTTAGGGTTATGTCCACCTTATGAGTTATACGTATCTATTGACTATGAGTAATGCAGAATTCAGTCATGCATGCACTTATAGAGAATCGTATTCTATGGTAAATCCAGGCGTCTTTCGACCATCAAGGACTATTTCATTTTAACTCTTTCGAGCTTAAAGCGTATCTAATGGTACAAATTCTCCAAGAGGTTAATCCAGTTACGACACTAACTTTTAAATAGGGGTTGGTGCCCTATTTCCTTGACATTCTCTCTTTTCTAGACATGTAACTTTTCTTTCGAACAAGTTAATGCTATACTGGCGTATTTTATATGTTTGCAACCACAAGAATTTATATTAAGATGAAGAGAAGAATGATATAAGCAGCATACGTATCAAGAATTCACAAACTCATAGCAATAGATAGCATCTCATAAAACTTCCATAACCCTAACAGAGAAGTTTAGCTATTCATGAGTGCGACAGAAATCACAATAGACATTATCAGCATACCAAGATAAAAATCACACGTGAAGTATGTTTTTGTAGGGCTTTTGGCGTGAATTCCTTGCAAAATAGCGTTTCTCTTGTTATGAAAACTAAAAGTCGAATAGATGAAGAGAAGGAAAGAAGAATTAATTGAAAGAGAATGAATTGTTTTAATTGTAATAATGCTAACTGAAAAGTTCAGCATCATAGGGTTTTTATAACACCCATATCCTATTCCTACTAGGCTACTGCGTACTTATCATAATCCAACTAGGATACTGCATCCTTATCCTAATCCAACTAAGTTACTGCTGATCCCCAAGTCTTTGGTAATGCTGTTTTTGCTCGGGACAAGTTTTCCATGCGTCACTTCTAGTCCATAGGCGTCCAAATGCTGCTTTCCTTCTTTCTTGAAGCTTCCTTTGGCATCAAGTTATCCATAAAATGCTGAAATCTTCATCATTTATACCTGAAAACTTGCTAATCACGTTGGTTAGCTCACTTACAGGAAAAAGGACTAAAAGTGCATAAATTATATATTTTGTCCTCAAAACTTAGCTAAAATATGGGTAACCTATGGTGCTTTAGGCGTGTAAATACGCCCAACATCACATAGCCAGTGTCAGTGCCCATTGCGAGGTATTGACTCCCTTCCAACTAGGGTTACAGGTTTGACCCAGTGTAGCTCAATTAGTGAATGTCGATTAAATATTTGATTCAACAGTCTCAGTTCAGTATCCGAATAATATCCAATACAAGTTTGCATGACCAAAGTTCTATTTATCAGTTATTCAATTCTTCAGTTTTTCATATTATTTAAACACATGCGTTCATAGTCTGCATTCGTTTTACATATTCATGTATTCATGCTCAGTATCCATATATATTTTAGATAGTCCCTATATCATATACCAGTACATTCAAAGTACTGACTACATACTCTCTTTTGTGCTATATTTATTTCATAATATAGGTTTGGACGCCCAGTTTCCTGAACGTACTTAGGTAGTTTATGTTCCACTTGGCAGTAGTTATGGTGAGTTCTTATCCTTTGTGGACAAGTTATACGTAGTTACTTTTAGTATTTATTCTATTTCAATCAAATAAAGTTAGTTAGGGGCTTGTCCCATCAACTCCTCATGTTTTAGAGGCTCTTAGATAAGATTATATCTTATCAGAGTTTTTATTAGTTCAACTTCCATATATAATATTTTACTACTAACTTATTCAGTACTCACAGAAGATACCATATCATGGGTTAGCTTGGGGTCACTTGTGGCCTTAAGAACTCTGCTATGACTAGTGGAAACCTCGGGTTATTACATATAGATTTTATAGATAGAATTTTGATGGATATCATAGTAGACTAGTTTAGTAAGCTTTATAGAATTTAGGTTATAGGTTTATAGGTTTAGAGGCTCCTTGTTGTCAGAGATTAGGCCATGCATGCTTAGGATCTCATTCTGGTTTAGTAGGTTATCAGGGACGTTTTGGTTCTTTGATGCCCTCTTATATAATTTTACTAGTAAAGGATATTTTATGTGTGTGAGCATGGTCACATATCAAGGGATCATCCCTGACATGCAATTGGTTATTCCTATAAGAGATCTCATCTTAAGCTATGTCCAACTCTATGTTAATTAGTTGCTGGTGGTACAATCAATAGGAATAGTTTTGAGGTAGTGTAGATGGTTCTTAGGGAGCTCATGGTAGTGTTTTAGGAGTCATTTAATTTGGTAGTAAATATGGATAGTGCTATGTATTTTCTGGGAGAGCCTATTTAATTGGCTCTGATACAGTTATTACAAGTATCATCCCAGTTTGACATCATCCCACTACAGTACTATTTGATTCTTTATCTATATTCTCTTTTGAGTCTGTATATTTTAGTACTGGTATTAAAGCTATGTGTGAGTCCCTTGATATGCCTAATTATGTATCACCACCTGTAGGCAATTTTTTTATGGTAGATCAGGTGTACCAATCTTTTGTTATTACCTTTATTAGGCATGAGACTTGGGGGGGACTTAATTATCCTAGATATGGTTGATTTTGATGTTGTCTTGGGTATAAATTGATTGGCCCATTATCATGTAGTTTGTGATTAGTTTGCCAAGACTATCACTTCAGCTACTCTTGGTATTCCAAGGTTAGAGTGGAAGGTTTCTTTTAGGTTGTACAGAAGGATGTTATATCTTTTTTACATGATCATTACATGGTATGAAAGGGTTATCTTTCCTATTTATCCAGTATTCATGATATTAGAGTTGGTTCAGTATCTCCTTTAGATTCGATGTTAGTTGTTAGAGAGTTCAAAGATGTGTTTCATATGGACTTGTCTGGTATACCTCTAAATTATGACATTGATTTTTCCATTAATTTTTGTTCTTCCTTATAGGATGTCCCCAATAGTATTGAAGGAATCGAAGGACCAATTATAGGTTTTTCTAGATAATAGTGTTGTTAAATCAAGTGTGTTTCCTTGGGGTGCTCATGTCTTGTTTGTGAAGAAAAAGGATAGAAATAATGTAATAAGGTGAATATCAGGAATAAGCATTCTCTTCCTTGCATTGATGACTTATTTTTGCAAATTTAAGCTATAGTGTCTTACAAAATTAATTTGAGATTTTATTATCATCTATAGTAGATTAGAGCTTTGGATGTTCTAATGACATCTTTCTGGATACAGTATAGCCATTATGAGTTCTTGGTTATGTCTTTGGGACTGACTAATATCCCAACAATATTTATGGAGTTAATGAACAAGGTACTCAATTCTTATATTTATTCCTATGTGATTGTTTCATCATTTACATCTTGGTTTATTCAAAGAAAAAGATTAACCATGTGAGGCATTTAAGGACCATATTTCAAAGGTTCAAATATGAGAAGTTGTATGCCAAGTTCTTAAGGAGCGAGTTTTTGTTTCTCTCATGGGTCATGCTAGACCTACTTATTGTACTGCAATTTGGAGTTTTATTGGTTAGCAGGTTATTGTTGGTGCTTTGTTCAGGGTCTCTATTTTCCTTTGACAAAGTTGCCTCAGAAGAAGGTTGTTTGTAGTGTCCTTATATGGCATTGGTTTTATCATATTTTGTAAAGATTCTAAAGTTTACTTAGGTAGTGTTTTGATGCAGAAGAAAAAGGTTATTATTTATGTTTCTCGGCAGTTGAAGCCTCATGAAAAGAACTATCGTTCTTATCATTTAGACTAGTCCACTATTGTGATTGTATTAAAGTTATGGAAACATTACTTGTATGAAGTTCACTATGAGATTTTCTCTAATCATCATAGCCTTAGGTACTTCTTTACTTAGTGAGCGATTAATATGAGAAAGTGGAGATGGTTAGATTTGCTTAAGGATTATGATCTCTATATTCTTTGTAATTCAAGCAAGGCAACATGGTAATAGAGGCCTTGAGTTGGAAAGCAGCAAGTATGGGTGTAAGACCCCGTAAAATTCATAGCTTAATTTAGTCCTTTAAGCTTGTTAAAGGGTCCCAAACTTGGAAAATTCTATCTAACTATTCAGACTTAGTGTTATTTTAGCCTTCGAAAGTTGGCAATCTTATTTTGTGACCTTTACATCCATTAAATATTGATATTTAATTTAATTCGTGATCTAGAATGTCAATAGGTGTTCCCAAGCAAGTTTTGAATTTTTTAGACTTTATTTGAACCATGTTTAAGTGCCCAAAATTGTGGGTCGACGTGATCTTTACGCATAGCGTCGACCATCACATCGATAAAATAGTTTTTCCCCAGATTCAGTGCACATTTTAATGAACTAATGGGGACTTGATGTGGTGCATTGGCTATTAGTCGATGCAAATAATGGGGTGCATCAGCCTGTGCGTCGGTAACACAGTTTATAGGCATTAAAAGGCCTCGTCCTAAGGGTTAAATAAGCCTTTTTCCCACCCCTTCAGCCCCAATAACACGAAATTTAGCCTTCTTTTAGCAAGATACATTCATTGTTTCACAAATTGCGCAAGAACAAAACCATAGGTGAATTAAATTCAAATCCAATGCTTCAGACTCTAACATTAATTTTTGAGAATTCACCAACTAAGGTATGTGAAGTGTTAATCCAAGGGTCCCTTCCACCCTTGGAGTCCAAGAAACTATTTTTTTAACTATAAGTGTATGGATTTCAGGAATTCCAAGTTCGGTTTAATTATGTTCATGTTTATAGTGATTAGTTAGGCTTCTAATCCATGTTGTATGATACGTTTCATGTAAGGTTAATTGATATGTATGTAATATCATGAGGATCTATGTAAAACCCTTAAAATTGTCAATGGGGATTTGAATTATGATGCCTGCATGTTGTTTAGTGTTATGTGCATATGTATGCTCACCAAGTGCTTGATGAATTGTTCATGCAAACTAATAAGGGAAAGAAATCATGTCATGGTAGCTTATATGCAAGTTATACCATGTAAGAGTTTCATAAGATGTCTCTATAGATGCATTATGAATTCAATGTGCATGATTATGCTAAGCAAGATCATATGATGTTTTATTTTCATGCTATCAAGTCCTGGGGGTATTTAATACCGGATAATTTAGTTTTTTACTTAGAGCCAGCGTGAGTTACGAAGTAATCTCAATAAAAATTATATTTCATGAATTTATAAACTCCAAACTTAGGTCATACAACTCATGACGCATGTACTCATGTTTTTCAATATGCTCAGTTCTCATAACTCATAGTGCACTCTTAACAACCAGTAAAATTCAAATTATATCATGTATGTCCTAAATTTTAATCTCTTTAATGAATTCATTCTTTTGATACTCTATTACTCAGGCTTTAGTTAAGTGTCAAAGTTACACATAGTATTCTTTTATTCTTCAGGTCCTCATGCTCTAACCTTTCAGTGACCTCTCCTTATGTAAAGATGGTGGGGATGAACAATGGTTTAGATGGGAGATATTATTTTGTATTAAAAACAAATTGTTGTATGCCTAGTCTATGTAAGGCTATAAGTTGAAGGATTATTGAGGCAAAACCTTTGGTATATGTCATGGTTAGTTGAAATTTCATGTTTGCTTTCTTCTGGATAGTGCAGGGAAGTTGTTATTGATAGAAGTATTAGACGATATGGTAAAGATACTTGTGTGGGTTATTTGCCAAGAGGTTTATATGTAGTTATAATGATATGCTTGAATGTCATGCTGGTATATAAGTGGATGGGTGCATTGTACGCTTGTGAATTCCTAATAAGAGGTTGAAATGAGTTGTTGGAGTTGTAAGAAGAATTATCCTTGAGATGAGAGCAATAAAAAATGCATGGGGTATTAAATTTGTGGTTTATACTTGTACTATAGTGTTATGTGTATAACATTGTAATTTAAAGTTAGGCTTGAACATGGTGAGACCAGGTAATTCAGCTCAAACTTTGGCTGGAATGGTTACATATGCAAATGTGAGAATTATAAGTTGATTCAAATGAGCATAGTATTTAAGGGGAAAATTATAGTTGATGAAGTTTCTGAGATATGTGGCTAGGTCTGAAGATTAGCAGTTGCATTGCCTAAGGCCTAGAAATTCCATCCTAGGTTATGTTTTAAAGACCTATGATCTGTGTAATAAAGTTATAGCCATATTGAGAGTCCTTATTTAGATATCTTATTCATATCACGCCCAAAAATTCTTTGCTCCCTAATGTTATTAGATCTTTTTAGAAAGAGTGTTGAAGAAATACTCGAGTTGAGAAAACTTTCAAAATGAGTTATTCCGTATAGCGAGCAACTCAGTTTAGCAATCAGACACATAAGCTGTTATAGATTTCCATCTTTCCATCTTGTCTTACTATTTAAAGTTCATGAATATGGGTATTCCAAGAGGTAAATTATTCGCATACATGTAAGTTGTGAATTTAGTTTAGTCCATGCATCACGTTTTAGATTTAGCAATTTAGTCATGACTTAGTTCATAAATGTTCCGTGCATGATCTCAGTTTTCCAAGTATTCCAGCTCAGACATTGTGATACCCCTTGTACGACCTTAGTCTCATTATCTCATGATTCATGCTTACATAATGTACTTGGCGATGTCATGAAACCCTTTTCTTTAGATTCTCATACATATTTTGTTAAGGGACAATTCCTAATGAAAAGCTACATACTTTAATCCATCCTTAGTAACTCTTGAAATTGTATTGAATAAGTTATCACTTCACATTTTATATGTTTGATTGTATCATGAGCATTTAAAGTGAGTTCTAATATATCAACATGAATCAGCTCCCTACAGTCAATACAGTCAAGTTAGTTCAGAAATCAGTTTCATGGTAAAAGTTATAATGTTTCATATCATCCATATCCTTCATTAGCATACATGTCATGTGTACATCATTCCATCCTTCTAAGACTTCTACAACTACTATCCATCATTCGAAGATGAATAATTCCAGATGGAAGATAATGTAACACCCCACATTTTAGGGATAGACTTTGACCTATGATTCCTATGTGTATGATCTCAATTCCCATTATTTATATTTAAATACATGTGTCATGATCATTATCCTAGTGTGAGGAGTTCTTATGAGGCAAAAAACTTTTCATAGGAATCACTTAGAGCAAAGTTGATCTAAGAGCCTTTGACTCGGTCAAATTTTGGTATTTGATTCTACAAGGGTAAACTTTGAATGCGTATAAAATTTAACACATATGTAATTTTGCATTTCAAGATCCACCAAATTATAGATAATTGAATTATATTTCTAACTATACCAATTTTGCCTTAATTTGAGACTTAAGTAAAAAGTTATGACCATTTTCATGAGAAATACTAAGGGTCCACGATAGCTCTGCCCATGGACCTTAGGCCCCACATTAGTCTCCACGACGTGGAGTACATGTTTCTTGAATTCATAAGTAACATCCCAAGGATTGTTTAAATCATTTCCCCTTTCCCCCAAGAACCCAAGTGATGGCTTAAAGCCTCAAGAGGGCATTATTTGCCCACTTTTCATCATCAAACACTCACGTAATCCCTTCCCCTCTACCGAAGAACAAGAAATTCAAGTTTTATTCCCCAAGAATTCAAGAATTAAAGTTCCAATTTCTAGTTTTCTTCAAGAAGTCATATAATTTAGGTATCTGCGGTATTCATTCCATTGATTGAGTCTGAAAAATCCCCTTTTTATTAAATTATGAAATTCTCCTTGTTTGATGAAATATTCCATGTTGGTAATGAATTTAATCCATGTATTTTCTTAGTAATTTGAATTCAATCCATGTAAACATGTGTATCAATATAAATTAATTTATTTTGTGCTTGAATTTTAATTTCCCATGTCATATTATATTTATTTCATGTTAAATCATCATGTTACGAATTGAACCAGTGAAAATGTTGCCCTTCCAAGTTTATCTCATTCCATGTTCAAATTCATGTATCTCCTTTATGCATTTAAATTTAATAGGATTTGGGTCTCTGAATTATGACTTTCTACCGGTATTTCAAGTTTTGTTATCTGATTAGTTATTATTCGGTATTATGGGTTATGATCAACTGATACCTATGTGTTTTGATATGTTTACAATTTAAAGTTACAAGTCAGTTAGATCATATTTTGATTACTCTATTCCAGCCATCATGTTCATGCTGAGTAGTTGTACAGTACCATGTTATGTTAAACCATTAATAACAACTTTCATTAGTTAGGAGTAGGATTTAGCACCGAGTGAATGTCGGGATGGTACCTCCCCCATCAGTTTAGGTAGAGTAGTTAGTAGCATCCCCTAAGTTGTAGAACTATGTAGCTAGCGTAGGATATTAGGGGTCACCAGTCAGTTTAGGCTTGAATTTCTCTTAGGGGTTACCCATCAGTTTAGGCTTGACTTTCTCTTAGGGGTTACCCATCAATTTAGGTTTGACATCCTGGTCCTTTGGGATAATATATTAGTGGATCCACACAGCTATGTGTTAGTACCTATGTCAAGGTACTGACACTCTTCCAACTGGGGTTACAGGTTTAACCCCAAATAGCTTAGATAGGGGAATGTTGGTTACATGATAGTTCCCATAGTTTAAGTCAGTATTCAGTCTATATCAGCTCAGGTTTATTTGACCAAGTAGTTAGATTCTCAGTTATTCAATTATTCAAATATTAGTTATTTAGTTATTCAGATTATCTTTGTGCATACTTTACTTGGTATTGCATTCTCAGTTTTACATGTTCATGTTTTTCATACTCAGTGCCCATACTTGTTCCTCAGTTCAGTTTTACATTATGTCCAGCCTTCTATGAGAATTACATAAAATATTCATGTTTTATCATTTCCCAACTTCAGTTCTACTTATCCTACAAAAGTAAAGATTTAAGAAACTAAGTGTAGTGAGTCACCAGCTTATCATATTATGTTTGTTAATGATGTTTAAGATACATTATATTTCAGTTTGTTCCATTCTATTAGTTAGTCTACTTGAACTTTGCATGCATGTTGTAAGACTATGTATATATTCAGTTTTACTTATTTCATTCACCTTCACTTACTTAGTACATTCCAGAAGTACTGACCATATATACGTCTTTGTAGCTACATTGTTTCATAATGTAGGTACCAGTGTATCCCCCATATCATAATAAGATAGTTCTCAGCTTTCACCCAGCAGGTGATAAGTCCTCTTGTTTTTGGGACTCCAGTCCATTGCAATTCATACATTGTATTTTGATTATTCATTTGTATTGAGTTGTGGTAGTTGGAGACATGTCCCAACTATTTATAGTCAGTATAGTAGAGCCTTCATAGATAGTCTGTTAGAGTCATGATATGTAACTCAATTTTTTTTCAGTTTTATCATGTTGTAAACTTTAATAAGCATTACATTTATTCATACTTTCTTATCATCATTCTTCCACTGAATAAATTTAGTTTTTATAAAATTTAAATTAGTTTCTCAAGTATTATGCCAGTACATGGGTTAGCTTTGGAGAACTTGTGGTTCTAAGCACCATGTTACAACTATGGGGTAGCCTCGGGTTGTGACGAAAACATAGGAACACCTTAAGAAGAAACACTAGGTTGGATGAAACCCTTACCATGGAGGTCCTTTAATTTCTTCATTAGTTCTTTCACTCTACTAGAGACATCATATAAGGAAGAATGGAAATTTGATGAGTATCTAGTAGAAGAACAATCCCAAAGTCTAGCTCTCTATCTGGGGGATCCCTATAAGAACATCGAGAAAAAATTCATCAAACTTATTAGATATAGGGATGGACTTCGAGGAGGGGACTTCAGAGTTAGAATCATTGGACTGAACTAGAAAATACACACACCCTTTGGAAATTAGCTTACTAGCTCTAAGATAAGAGATAAACTTTCCTTTAGGTACTAGGGAACTCCCATCCCATTCTATTATCGGTTTATTTAGGAAATGACAAGAGAATATTTAGGTCCAACAATGTAGGAATGCATAGCCTGAATTACACCAATCCATCCCTAAGATTACATCAAAATCCACCACATCAAGGTCTATTAAATCTACCAACGTCTTTCTATGAATGATGTAAACCACATAACCTCTATAGACTTTTCTAGAAATAATAGACTCACCCTCCAGGGTATAATTTGAAAAGGTGTTGAAAATACTTTTAAGACCAAAAACAAAGGGTACAACTACATAAAAAGTCACATAATAAATGGTGGAACTTCGATCAAGCAAGTAACAAACATCACATGAGAAAATTTGTATAATACCAGTGACATCATCTATGGATGAAATAGATTCCTAATGAGTAGAGAGTGAAAGAAGATTTCAACCAGTTTCCATCCCTAAAGTTGTAACATTTGTCGTAGGAGCTAAAAATTAGCAACCTAAGATTTACTAGCCCCAGCTGCACCCCAAGCTGAAGGACAATTTCACTGCATATGACTAGGTTGACTATAATTAAAGCACATATGCTTCCCCTTCTAACAAAATCCATGATAAAGCTTCCCATCAAAAGGGAAAGGAGGGTAAAGTGGTGCCGACTTAGCTCCACTAACCTGTGACTGGATACCCTATTCCTTAGGACCATTGCTAGTATAAAAACGCTAATAGTTTGAAGGCTTAGGATAAGGAGCACTAGATGAGAAATAAAAAATTCCCTAATTCTTCTTATTAAGCCTTTGCCTACCCTTCTTTCCACTGTTCTGCTAACTCACAACTCAAACTTCTTGTTGTGCCTTTCCCTATTTCTACTTGCTTAAACTTCTCATCTTCCACCGACTACATATAAACCACGAGCCTTGATATATCCATGCCAATGTTTAGCATAACAGCCATATACTCTAACACTAAGTCACGAGAAAGACCCAAAGTAAACTTTCTCATTTTATATCTCACACTAGACACGAGCTAATGAGCATAATGGGCAGTTGGTTGAGCTTCAACGCATACTCCTTGGCATCATCTTAACCTTCTTCAAATTTGCAAACTCTTCATCCTTGGATTCCCTCTACTCTCAAGGAAAGAAATGATCAAGAAAAGTACTTAAGAACTATTCCCACATAGCTAGCTCTACATCTTCACCCCTTAACTCTTTCCATTTCTCATACCACTTATAAGCTATTTTTTTTAATCGGTAAACTGCAAACTCAACCTCTTCTAAATTACCAACATACATAACTCTAAGGATCTTCTCTATCCCATAAATTAATCCCTAAGGATCCTCCTCAACCCTAGATCTTGTAAAGGTTAGTAGATTTATCCTCATAAATTGGCACCCGATGTGACGTTAAACAAACTGGTGATAGGACCAACATGATCTAACTGCAATGCCATAATATGAGCAAACATGTGAATGGATTGAGAAAACTCAGCATTTGAGACATCTCTCTGAGAAAACTGAATAACACTAGCTCAAAAATCCAGAGAAAGACTAGTATGGACAAATGGAACCCTAGGTATAGAAGTAAGCTCATTAGTACTATCCCTATATCGAGTATGCATTTCATGAGCAGGGAGAGCTTTATTTTTACTGTCCTTGTTGGGATGGAGGTTTTGGCTAAGTTCCTACAACAATCAGATCTATGTGGATGCATGATCAAAAATGTGAGTAAGCCAGGAGTTAAAGAAGATTTGTAGGAACTAGACTCTCTAGCACGAAATAAAACAAAATAAACAAGAACATTCCTAAATTCCTTGTAGCCTCCCACTTATAAGTGTGGCATGATACACACCCATAAAAACAACTCTACTTGACATGGATTTGTAGACACCAAGTGACCCTGAATCGTTCTCTAATACCAAGCATGTCAGAACTTGTATCGGGGCCCTAGCCATAACAGACTTCCCAAACCAACCAAGGACTTAGATGACTCCTTAGCCTTACCTTAGATAACTAATAAAATCAGAGCAAAATTTGATTTTAGAAAAATTTGATTTTAATAACTAAAAGGTTTAAAGTTGGTTAGACAAAATTTGACTCGACAAAATAACATCCCAACACTATCAATAAAGCCTCTAACCAAGTAATACCAACCAAGTAGGTACATGACCATGACTATGAAAAAAGATAAACAAAAGTGCTAACATAATAAAAAGATTAAAGGAGACCATCCATTTAGAATAATGGAGGTATCACCACGTCAACAGTTCTCCAAGTAAAACCAAACCACCGAACTCTGCACAGTGTCACAAAAAATCCTTTTGAACCTATACCATGAAATGATGTAGCATTTAGGGATGGTTAGTAGGGTAAGTATTATCATGAAAACTAAGGAAAGGGATAACATATATATTTACCAATACCAATCATAACACACATGTACAACAATCATAAATGTAATAAAATGTCAAGTTGGGGGCAAGAAACATAAAACATGATTTTATAAATATTTAGTCCTGAACTATATAGCTTATACAAACCTTCAGGCACCAATGGACTATATAGGTCTGTTTCCCCCTACTGGAGGGCCCTAATCTATGTTAGTCACATGAATAGAAGAACTAGGCTAAAGTCACTCGGACAATATCCTACAAAGATATGCTATTTAAAGAAAACATAATGTTCATAGACCCTTGATGTCGACAAATATGGTTTCTAGTATTTCCCCCCATCCCTCCCCTCCTGTCAATAATACACCTTTTTAGTGAAGCTACACAATTGAATTTAAAACTAATTAAAATAACTTTCCATATACCATTTTATTAACGAAATTTAAATTGGTATCATCATACCAAGATACTTGCAATTGATTCAAATTATGTCTTACCAAATACAATTAACTGTTTAGACTCCAAATTCAATTTAAAACCCCATAACTATATCCACCAAGGGCGTTTCAAAAATATTTTACCTTTTCACTAGTTAATGTTTTGCAAATTTTCTAATAAATAGTTTAGACACTATGAAATCCTCGTTCAAAAACCAAATCATAATATTGGTTGAGGTTAATGTCATTATCATGACAAAATCCATAAATATTATGAAACCTGGTTACTAAATTCCACCATTATCATAAAAAACACCATTTCATACTGTAATTCACCATTAAAACCATGGATAAAACATTAAAACAAGGAAAATTAATGCAAGTGTATAACAACTAAGACCCCCCTCAACCGTAGTTTAAATCAAATGTTCAAGAACACGTAAATATCTAATAAATTGATGAAATATAACAAGAAGTAAAATAGGGAGTGTCCAAAAATCCTTAATGATGGAACAATTCTGAGAAGAACTTGAGTTTATAGCCCGGAGAGTTGAATTCTTGAGAAAACTCGTAATTTATTTCTCCTGGGAGGTGAAAAGGGGAAGAACAATGATAAAAATTGATAATTGATAGTTTAATAGGAATTAAAGAATGTTTAAAGTAGCTTAATGGGGTAAGAGATCAAAAATCCCTCACTCTCAAACTATAAAAATAAACTATCATATTTTGTGCCCTTGGGTGTGCCACAGTCTTATCGCGGCCTGCCCAAGGAGTTTTATGCTGCTATCACGGACCCTCATTAGTTTGGGGACCCAATATGGTGCCAAATGATTACTGAAAATTCCAAAACTCTCTAATGATCCAATTAACATCCCTTATCATGATTCAAGTTAATAATCACTCTAAACATGAGGGAGGGTTCAAAATAAAATCATCAAAATTTTTTAGATCTTACAATAATTGGTACAATGCATGTTTAAGAAGAGTAAATTATTGATTATTATCTTATGTGTTAATCACATGAGGTTATATTAAAGTTTTATTGATTGTGCAAGTATGGTTGTTTGTTCAAATTATGGTTGTGATTGTTATGATATCTATTGCTATTGTGAAATATGTCGGTAAAGGTCATCGTCATGGGATAGATTAATATAAGGTTGTGGACACTAGATATCTGGGATGTTTCGTACATGTAAAAGATATTTTCCTTGAAGTTCATGGCAAATGGATAATCATAAGCTCCTTAGTATGTCTGTACAATGTATGGATGAGTTTGACAGTTCCTTGGGTTGACCGGGTTTATGATTATTATTTTTCTTTTAGTTGTATTGGATACTTGAGTGGTCTGGACTAAGGATATAAATGAATGGTATATCTTCTATATATGTCTAATTATTTAAATATATAAGGAAAGGTGTTACAATTCATTGTTGTCACATTCTTGGCTTGATGAATTGTCTACATTAACTTGTATTGTTGGGTTATTGGTTGTTTTCATTGAACATGGTGATGACTTGGTGGATTCGTGAATTTAATGGTATTTTTTGATCGGTTGAAATTGTTGTGATTTATAAAGTAAAGTACAACTTTTTTTCTATTACTTGGTTATCTGTTCATACGATATATGTACATCTCTACAAGTAGGTATTGATGAGAAGCATAATAATTATTGGGGTCAATTGATGGGGTATTGATTAGTGACACTTATAGATGATATGATGTGATGGTTAACTTATGATTTAATGGAAATGGATAAATATCAGAGAGTTTTATAAGAGTGTGTCAAACTAGAGAGATTAAGATTTAATAGGAAAAAGGCTATCTGATTAGTAAAATGTGTACGCATATGGGCGTCCTTTCAAATATTTATGTAGTGTATATGTGATTTAATTTGGGTCGGATGATGATGCTTACCAATTTGTATTGTTTTTATGGATACTATTCTTGTTATGGTGGAAGTTGGGTCGTGGTTACTTTCCTTGTCTTGTAGTAGCTCTTGTACCTAGCTAGACTAGATCCTCATGATTGAGTTTCTTGTGTATTTATAGTATTTTTACTAATGTTAATTATAAAGAAATGTTTGAATATTTTCTTTATGACTTCAACATGTTTCCTAAATGGGTGGTACATGTTCCTCTAACTAGGTGGATTAGAGTAGGTGTCTACATGGTTCGATTATCTAGGTCATGAAAGTTGGTATCAGATCCAAAGTTATCGGTCTCCTAGAACAAGATAAAATATCAAGTAGATGCCTGAATAATGATGTGTTCACATTCACTTTGAATCATCGGTAACCTATGTGTTATGACCCAAACCAAGGATGAGTCGTGATGGGCATCTCAAGCTCATCAGGAGATAGAGACTACCTCCTTAGCCTAATATCCAGAATACCATAAAATAATACAGAGTAAACCAATCAATTATTAATAAGTAGGATAGATAATCACATGTAAACTCTATGAATCAAAACCAACACCTAACCAGCTATTTTCCACAAAAGCCTATAAAACCAGAATTTCAACTAAGTCGGGAAATTCCCCCGACTATGACAGAAGTATTCAAATAGAAGTACTAGGTGAATAAAGAAACCAACGAAATGCTTAGGCCTTCCAAAAGAATGGAGGCTTACTACTTCACAGTAGATAAATAGGAATAATAAGTAACCTAATGCTACATAAGAGCAATATAAAACCCTTTGGACTCTAAGTCGAAATAATACAATGTCCAAGTATGTTCAGTGGGAAGCATTGGCATGAAACTAAAGGAAAGTAATAAAATAATGTCAATGCCATAAACCAATCAAAACCATATGCACAACAATTATATGTACTTATATATAGGATGCCAGTATAGGAACAAGGGCCATGAACGTGTGAGCTTAAATCATTAAATTTAACTTTGTAGCTCTCTCCATCCAAAAGGCACCCGCGGGCTATATAGGTTCATCTTCCATGCTGAAAGGGCCCCAATGCATTTTAGCCACACGAACCGAGGAATCCAAAGAAATATCTAAGGACACTAATTCTCTAACCATCCTAAAATATAATGTGTGAACTAAGAACATGGTCATATAGACCCCCACGCCAGGAATCATGGTTTCCTGTGTTAGTCCCTTTAGTACTACACTTTCAGGATGAGCTACATGATTTTCTTTAAGCCCAAATGAAAACAATTTACACATAACCCTAACCATTAACTCGGGAGGGATTCATTAAGGTATTTACCACTTGGTATCATCATTCATTTGTCCCCCAAGAACCTCATTAAGTATAGCAGCATCCATGGGGACACCTACTTCTTGAATGTGGATAATACGGTTGGGGTCATCCGAAAGCATAATAAGAGTAAAGAATGAAACCTACTAACCTTGCTTGAGACCCTATCCCATGGTGCCTATACTAGTGTCATCCAACAAAACTCTTAGAGTAAGTAATAGAACTCCAGCACGCTTGCTTTCATGCCCCACATAAGGAATCTCCTCTATAGCAAAATCCTATTCTCTGATAATCCCAAAATTATTCCTGATAGTTTTTGTTACAGAACCTTACAAAGGCGGAAGGAGCATTGTCTTGGTTGTCAACTATTGATGTAATATTCTAGTAAAAAACATGTAAAAGTGAGTTATAATTTGTCGAAGTGTTGTCTCAACTTTTGAAAAAGGGCTAAGCCTAATAAAGGTTAGGAGGCTACTGCCTAAAACCTCCCACTATAGCGGGTTGCATCCCACTATGATGGAACCACTATAGTGGGAATTCTTCAAGTATAGTGGCAGTGACATAGCATGATGAGGCAACTATTATGACCTACTTCATCCCCAATCTTCAAGAGGTGCACCAATAGAATATTTTGCAAAGATTTCTTGTTTTGGGATTTTAAGCATACAATAGTATGGGTAAAGTATCCTAGGACTAGTATATGAAAAAACTAGTAATTTAAACATCTTAACATGCCTAAAATATCAGTTACAAATCTAGAACAACCCATCAACTTCCTCACTAATTCGAGCCTAATTTGGCCATGAATTTTGTAATTCTTACTTAGAGAATGCTCTATGAGCATTGTAAACATAATAGGAGCAACTATGCTTCAACAGTATGTAACACCCCATATTTCTACACTACAATCCAAACCATTGTTCTTATGCATATAAGCCCTAATACAAATAATTCCCATTTGAATATAAGTTTCATGATAATTATCCTAGTTTTAAGAAAGGTTATGAGGTAGGAAAGATGTTCATAAGTGTCATTTGGAGTAAGGAGAACTAAGAGCTTTTGAAGCGCCCAAGTTTTGGTATTTATTTTTCCAAGGGTCGTTTTTGAATGAGTATAAATTCATGTATATGTGGAATTTGTCATCTTAAGACCCACAAAATTGTAGATAACTGAAGTAGATTTCCAACGATACCAATTTTACCTTAATTCGACACCCGAATGAAAAGCTATGGCTTTAAAAAGGGGTATGCATCACCTAACAATGGCAAACGTTTGATGGAAATAGTTTTCCATAGGGAGTGCAATGCAAACCATAAATTTTTCTATTATGAGTGCGACACAAATCATAAAGTTTGCAATAGCTTGTGCGACGCAAAGCCTAGGCACAACGACCTAGACGTTTTATTTTTGTGTTATTCCAAGGGCAACTAAGTCATTTTAAACCTCTAAAATGTCCCTAATCATAACAACATGATATTTATAGCTCCTAAACATGTTTAACCCTATTAACATCATTATTACATCATCTACAACACAAAAGAAGAGAAAAAACTAGGGTTTACATAATAAAGCTTGATTGTCCAATCTTTCTGCAATTTCATCCTCATTTAGGTATGTGAGGTTATGAGCACGGATATTTATTTCATCTTTGTGCCTAAAACTAGTTTTTAAAGATGAATTTACCTGAGTTTTAATTTAGGATCTATACCCAATTATCATTATATAAAGATTATGATGTTACAAGTTATTTAAATGTTAAATGCATGCATATCTTCACATCTTTATAAGATAGATATGATTGTACAAGTTTTAAATGAAGTTTTAGGCATGCTATTGTAATTTTTATCCCATCACTTGGATATTGTTTACTTATTTCAAGAAGTATATTGAGCATGATATTTTTCTATAAGTTTGCATAATTTTAAAGCATGGGTTTTAAAGCCCCAAGCTTGAAGTATTGATATCTCAATAAGATTATAATTTTTAGCCTCTAATGAATTGTTACCAAGATTTAAGGAAGAAACTTGATCTTTTGATCTGAAGACAAGATAAGGAATCCACATTGTTCATACAATTTGAGATTTAAAGAAGAGAAGCATAATTGGTTTTCATTACAAATCGTTGTATTATTTTAAGGTGGATTTCCTAAAGTTCTAATCAATAAGTATGGGAGTAGTATTTAGTATCGAGTTGGGTATGACTCCAAAGGTCTCATGCCTCATAACTACGGCCACCATAGGTTTATGATTTTGCCATAGTAGTCTAAGACAGTGATCACTTAATTTAAGGTTCTATTTAGATGACAATGGTAAAACAACTCTGTACAAAGTGGGTAAGATATTGGACTCCATTATAGCTCACAGGGTTTATGTCGGTTAGAAGAATCTCCCAAAGTCCCTAAGTCCTCAATCAAAATATCAGAATTGTTTTGAGAAAACTAAGTGTAAAGGCTCACAAATTTACTCAGATATTGTCTTACCTAAAACTTCAGTTATAAGATTTTAGCTTTAAGTTTCAAGATTGATAAAGGTGACCCCTTTTTACTTACCCTACATGATTTAAAGAACAGAATCAGAGTATAATTTTATTAGAACTAAGTGTGATGGCTCACAAGAATTTATTTTATGCTTTATCACTCATAATCTATGATTTGTCAGTCCACTTATATTTATCATGCAGTTTTGAAAGTTTATTTGAATTATTGCATTTTTTATTTTGCTTATACATTCAACCCCACATGCTCAGTACAATCCAAAAGTACTGATCCACATATATGTTTATGTGGTACATTGTCTCATAATATAGGTACGAGTTATAGTGCCACATCATATTCAGACAGTTTGCAGCTTCCAGTCGATAAGTGATGGGCTCTTTTGATTTGAGGACCCGAGTCGAGTCTAATTTTAATAGCTTTTCTTTTATTCAGTCATATTGATTAGGGATATCTGGGGGTCATGTCCCGGTAGCTTATAGTCAGTATTAGTAGAGGCTTCATAAGCAGTAAGTAGAGTTAACATATCGAATTCCAGTTTTGTTTCATTAAAGTAAAGTTGCAATCATTTTAATTTAGTTTTGTATTGATCAGATTCAGAAAGGATTTATCTTTTGCTTATTTCATTCAGAATTATATAGTTTATTTAATTGCTCATGAGTATGCCAGTAGAAGGGTTAGCATGGGATCACTTGTGGTCCTAAGAACCGTGTGACAACTAGGGGGTAGTCTTGGGTCATTACAAACTTGGTATCAAAGCATAGAGTTCAAGTTTCCTAGGGTGTCTATGAAGTCGTGTCTAGTAGAGTCTTCTTGAATAGTACAGTGACGTCCAGACTTTTCTTCAAGAGGCTATAGAGCATTTAAGAAATGTATTTTTTCTTTCATACTCTAGATTATGTTGTAAAGTCCCTCTCTTAGAAATTTCTATCGATTCATGTGTTACCCCAAAATTCTCCATCAATGACATTTTGAAATAACATGAGTACTAGATTCGAATTCCTCCCAAGATAATGCTCTCAGATTTACTATTAGTAATTTCAGAAGTTACAAGGAACTTGAGAAGAGCTCGTTACTGTGTTATAACTTCCTCAAGCCAAAAGTTTTTTCTGTATCCTTATGAGTTATTTAGTTAAGATAGAATAACATATGTATCTAGATTTCTCATTAACCCTTCAATACAGTTAGTATCATAAGAGAGATAGTATAACCCTAGATTGTTAAGTAGATTTTGCATTCGAGGGATATCATAACCTAGGGTGTTATGATTTATAAGTAGTAGAACCTTCTTATAGTTAAAAGTATGGTTTAGAGATGTAGTGACCAGAAAGGTGGGAAAGACGATTGATACAAGGTATAGAGACAAGCTTATGCATGTTATCGAGGTTGTGTTGAGGTGATAGGTCCTTATGTGTTTGTTTAGAAGAAGGTAGAGAATGAGTTATTATTTAAGGTGAATTATTATTTGATTGAATTATGAACAGAGTTATTAATGGTATTTACTGTATTATAAATAGTATTGGTTATTAGTAAAGTATTTGGTGGTTTAGTATTGTTAATTTAGGCTCTCTTTGAGGTTACAAATAGGAGTTTAGTTGAAACGTATAGAGCAATGAAAGAAATTTAGGTGTATAAATGGGTAAATAGTCATAATGAACAGAAGGAGGTTGTGCTAACAGTTTTTAATAAGGTATACCATAGGGTTATGATAAATTGTTAATATTATAAGGTTCTGGCATAATAGTGTTTGTTGGGGTTTTGGCTTGTAAGAATGGTGTATAAGATTGTGGTTAATCACGACTAGCACTAGACACTAAGTTTGAACAATGGATGATCATAAAGGCAGAATTAATGATTGCTTAGTTGGTGATGCTATTTATATGGGAATGATCTAGTAGTCTTGAATAGTGTATGTAAGAGTCTAAACACATTTATTTATAATTAAGTATGATGTAGAGGTGTGGCCAAGGTGATATGGGGTTGCATTATGTGCTAAGTTTATTAAGTGTTGCATGTGATTAGTGGTACCCTTGAGTTGGTAAGTTAAAGAAGTCTAGTTATATAGTATATGGTGTTCTTATTAGCTAAGTTAAGGAGTTATGCATGGATGGTGTTGAGTCATTTTAAGTATGAATTTGATACTTATAGTTTGGGGAGAATATAAGTATATAAGTGTGATCTTGGTAGGCTATGATTATGTTTTTAGTTAGGCAGGTATGTTTGTTCAGTTAATAGAGTGTAAGTCTATGATAATGACTATCAAAGCTAGAAAGTTAAGGATGGTATATGAAAAGGGTTGTTCAACAATGAAGTTAGTAAGTTTGAAATATAGTTAATTCTTGTGAGTTTAGCATTCATGTGTAGACATTAGAAGGAATAAATTATGGCTCTGTCTCGAGGATATGGAGTAGACCTATAAGCTTAGAATATCATCTTTGACCTAAAGGGGAGATGGTAGAGTGCAGAACCAAATCAAGTTTTGAGAATTAAATTATGTTGTATGTTAATAATTGTTGTGATTAGATAGTGATCCCTTCTTACTCTAGAGTTTTTCTCGGATTTCATTCATTATCACACCAAATCTATGTCTTGCATTATAGACCATGCCAAAGGCCAATGTTTATACACTTCATGCGCATTCAAGTTGATTCTCAACTTCTAGTAAGTAAGTAATAGCTTCACTCTGTGATTCTAATTATCCCTCATGAATCTATAAACTCCATTATTATGTTGAATAGCTTATGATAAGTACGAACTCATATTTCGAAGTATAATCAGTTCTCAGAACTCATGATACTGGTGAGATTTGCAATTTATCATTTATTTTTTCAGTTTAGATCTCTTTAATGAATCAATTTCTTTGACATTCTATTTCTCAGACATCAGCTAAGTGTTAAAGTATGTATAGTATTCTTTCATGCTTTAGGTCCTTATGCATTAGACTTTAGTGACCCATCCTATGTTAATAGAGAGGTTATGTTAATGGATAAGAAATGGGTTATATGAGATAGAGTTGATGACCCTTATTAATAAAGATTATTTAGGTATGTCTTCTAACGCATAGTGCAAGAAAGTTATTACTGATAGAGGTTTAGAGAATATGAGAAGTATGCCTATATTGGTGGTTGCCTTGAAGTTCATATGTAGCTATAATGGTAGTATTGAATGTTATGTTGGGATATAAATGAAGGAATGCAATATGCGCTAGTAGATCCATAGTAAGAATTCAAAGTTAGTCATTAAAGCGGTAAGGCATATTTTGCATAGGGTGTGTGATCTATAAGAGACATAGAAGATTGAAGTTGTAAGGCATGTTGTTTAGACTAGTATTATCATGTAGTGTGTTGTATGTTGTGATTTCGAGTTAGGATTGATCATGGTGAGAGGATTTAGCTTAGTTTAGACATTAGTAGATGGATTTAAGAACGCCCATGAGAGGATTATATGTTGAATCAATTGAGTATGGTATTTAAGGGGAATAGTATAGTTTAGGGAGTATTTGATAAGTGTTGCTAATCTTGAAAGTAAGAAGTTGTATTGACTTATTACTAGTAATTCTATCCTAGCATATGAAATATATGACTATGTTCCAAGCTATAGAGTTGTATCAAGGTTGTGATTCCTTAGTCAGTTGTCTTGTTCAGATATTACCAAAATTCTTTGTTCCCTAATATTATTAGAATTTCGTAGAGAGTGTTGAAGGAATACTCCATTTGGGTATGAGAAGTTAGTATAATACAGTCCATATAGCCTGCAATCTAGTTTACCTATCAGACAGATAAGCTCTTATAGATTTCCAAATTTCCATCTAGTCATACTACCCAAAGTTTTGCGAGTGTGGCCATTCCACGAGGTAAAAGATTTACATTAATAAAAATTATGAATTCATCTCAGTTCGTGCATTAGGCATCAGTTTTAGAGTCAGTATTTGGACATGATTCAGCTCATAAATATTCAATGAATGATCTTAGTTTTCCAAGTATTCTAGCTCAGACAGTGTAATACCTATTGTATGACCTTATGCACATTGTCTTATGATTTCTTCCTGCATAATTTATCACTTTATAGTTCTATATGTATGATTGTATCATGAACACTTCAAGCAAATTCTAAACTCTCAGCATGAATCAGTTCCAGATAGTCAATAAAGTCAAGTCAGCTCAAAATTCGGCTTCATGATAGAATTTGTAAAGTTTATGCTCAACTATATACTTCATTAGAAAATATTTCATGTGTGAATTATTACATACTTTTAATGTTTTAATAAGTTCCTACCCATCATTCAACGATGAATGATTCGAAGGGGGAGATAATGTAACACTTTATATTTTTGCGCTAGAATCCTAACCCTTGTTCTTATATGTATAATCCCTATTAAAAATGAATCCTATTTGAATATAAGTTTCATGATAATTATCCTAGTGTTAAGAAAGGTTATGAGGTGGGAAAGATGTTCATAAGTGTCACTTGGAGTAAGGCAAACTATGAGCTTTTGAATCGCCCAAGTTTTAGTGTTTGTTTTTCCAAGGGTCATATTTCAATGAGTATAACTTCATTTATATGTGGAATTTAGAAGATGAAGACCCACCAAATTGTATATAATTGAAGTAGCTTTCTAACGATACCAATTTTGCCTTAATCCGACACCCGAGCGAAAAGTTATAGATTTGCAAATAGGTATGTGTCGCCTAACAATCATAAACGTTCATTGGAAATAATTTTCCATAGGGAGTGCGACGCAAACCATAAAGTTTTCCATAGGGTGTGCGACGCAAATCATAAAGTTTGTCATAGATTGTGCGACGCAAACCTCATGGTACAATGACCTATACATTTCATTTTGGAGTTATTTTGAGGGTAACTAAGTCAATTGAGACCTCTTAAACGTCCCTAAACATAACTACAGGAGATTTATAGCTCCCAAATATGTTTTAACCCTATTAACATCATCAGTTCATTATCTACAACAAAAGAGGAGAGAAATACGTAGGGTTTACACAATCAAGCTTGAAGGTCATATCTTTCCACAATTTTGTCATTATTAAGGTATGTGGGGTTATGAACAAGGTTACTCCTTTCATCCTTGTGCCCAAAACTAGTTTTTAAAGGTAAATTTAGATGATTTTAAATTTAGGGTTTATACCCAATTACGATTATTTGAAGATTATGATGCTACAAGTAATTTAAATGTTAAATGCATGCCTATCTTCACATCTTTATGCGTATGATATGATTGTATAGATTTCTAATTAAGTTTTAAGCATGCTATAGCCATTTTGATTCCATCACTTGGATATTGTTGAAGTATTTCAAGAAGTATATTGAGCGTGACATTTTTCTATGAGTTTGCATGAGTTTAACTCATTGGTTTTAAGGCCCTAAGTTTGAAGTATTGATATTACAATAAGATTATGATTTTGAGCCTCTTATGAATTGTTTACCATGATTTAAGGAAGAAACTTGATCTTTTGATCCTAAGCTAAGATAAGGAAACCATATTATTCATACAGTTTGAGATTTAAGGAAGAGAAGCATAATTGGTTTTCATTACAAACCCTTGTGCTATTTTAAGGTAGATTTCCTAAAGTTATGAGTTCTAAGTATGGGAGTAGTATTTAGCACCAAGTTGGGTATTACTCTAAAGGTCTCATGCCCCAAAACTACGCGCCACCATAGGTTTATGATTTTCCCATAGGGGGCTAAGATAGTGATCACTTAAGGTTATATTCTGATGGAAAGGGTAGAAAAACTCTCCCCAATGTGGGTAACACGTTGGACTCCAAGATACCTCACATGTATTATGTCGGTTAGAAGAACCTCCCAAATTCCCTAAGTCCTAAATCAAAATGTCAGAACAGTTTTATGACAACAAATTGTAAAGGCTTACAAATTTACTCAGATAGTGTCTTACCTAAGACTTCAGTTATCAAATTTTGGCTTTAAGTTTTATGATCGATATAGGTGAGCCCTTTTTAGTTAGCCTACATGATTTAATGAGAAGAATAGGTGTATAGTTTATTAGAACTAAATGTGATGGATCACACGAATTTATTTTATGTCCTATAAGGTGAGTCACTCACATTTAGCATGCAGTTTTTAAAGTTTATTTGAATTATTGCATTATTGTTTTTACTTATGCATTAACCCCTACATTCTCAGTATATTCCAAAAGTACTGATCCATATTTATATTTTTGTGCTAAATTGTCTCATAATGTAATTATGATTTATAGCGCGCACATCATATTAAGATAGGTTACAACTTCAAGTCGACAGGTGATGGGTTCTTTTGATTCGAGGACCCGAGTTAAGTCTAATTTTAGTAGCCTTTTTTATATTCAGTCGTATTGATTAGGGATAGATGGGGGTTATATCCCGGCTACCTATAGTCAGTGTTAGTAGAGGCTTCATGGATAGTCAGTAGAGTTAATGTATTTGATTCCAGTTTTGTTTTGAAAAAGCAGAGTTATAATCATTTTAATTTAGTTCTTTAATAATCAGATTTAGAAAAGATTTATCTTCCAGTTATTTCTTTCAGATTTATGTAGTTTATTTAGTTGCTTACAAGTATGCCAGTAGAAGGGTTAGCTTAGGATCACTTGTGGTCCTTAGCACTATGTGACAACAAGGGGATTATCTCGGATCATTACACAGTTTGTCTTAATCAAGTCTAATTTAAATTTCAAAACTAACCCAAAAACTACCATATTTCTACAATTTCAGTAGATTCATATAATAATAAGAGTAATTCAATAAGAAAATATAGTTATAACAAGAGTTACCTTATTTTCGATGATGAAATAAAAGTGATCAAATATGGTAGGGTATTTTTGGAGTGTAAAAAGTGAGAAATATGTGTCAAACACATTTCTGAACTTTTAAAACTGGTCTATGCCGCTATAGTAGGATCCAATAGCTTGAGGGTGGAAAATCATTCATCCATTGTTTTTTTGAATTCATTTTCTCTCTGATCAATTATGAAGCCCCGATTACATTGGGTACTCAAGAAAATGTAGTTCAAGTGGTCTCATGTGATCCATGATTATAGATAATTGGTCGAGGGGAAGAAGTGGAGTAGTAATAAAGTGTGTCTTGAAAATTTAATGAGTCAGTGACAAAATTTGGTGAGCCAAGGGAGTAGTGTATTTTTGTGATCATTGAGGGAGAAATATTGTCTGAATAAGTTTTCTTCTGTTCTCTTTCTGCCGTAATTATTCAAGAGATAAATGATGGATAAATTAGTATCTATTGTAACGACTCGTTCCATCATTACTAAAGGCACTTCATCAAAGGCATAGGGTGCAAGAACTTTTGAAAATATAGTCTTGAACAAGTACGTAAAGACATAGTCAAACATTATTGAAATTTGAATTTTGGAGCGGCTATTGTCATTGTGCTATAGCAGCACCATGGTAGAGGCCTACCACCCACTATAGTAAGAAGTCAGGGACCGGGTGTCAATATCTTTTCTCCTCTCTAGTTGCAAATAGAACGAGTTTCACTTCTAAAAAGACCCTAGAGTTTACTCAAAACCTTGGAGCAATGGAGAGAGTGGGAGCATGGTAAACTCGTTATTTTTGTGTGGATTTCACACAAAAAATCACTAGCATAGAGTCACAAGTTTTTAGTCATGCCTTCATAGCAGCTGCTTGGAATATAAATAGGCTAGGTTTATATGATTATTATAAACATGGGTTATAAAATATATGCATAATATAGATTGATAAGAGATTTCATGCTTAGACCTACAGTACGACGTATGGATGGATAAAAATAATACTTCCAGATTTTCTTGTATATGACATAATGTTTTGTGTAATATTGAGATTGTGATATGAACTGGTATGAATTATTGTTAATACTGAACCGATTTATGGTTAATTGTAATTTAATTATGCTCATAATTTGTAATAGAAAAAAATGAAGACCAATCTAGAAATGTTTGGTAACTTTGTGTAAGGTAAATGATGATACTAGGTCGGAAAGTAGACTTAGTGATAATTTAGGTTAAAATGAAAGGTTGGATGTATCAAGGTGAAAACCAAGGGTGTGGATGTGTGTCTTTCATGTTGAAAGTCCTAGATAATCCCTCGATTGTTATATTAAATATTAGTGTGGCGTGTGACCTAGTAGGTGATGGTTAAATATAGTTAAAAATTCAACTTGATTTATGTGTGCATGTTGACGGTCTTTTCGTATACTTGTTATAATTCATGTTTAAGGAGAGTAAAATATTTAATGATATCCTAAGTAATAATCACATGTAATGGGGTTATCTTAAGGGTTTGTTGGTATGATTGTTTTGTCCGCATTGTGGCTATGATTGTTATGATATATATTTCTATTGTAAGATGACCCAATAAAGGACATCGTTACAGGATTGGTTGATATAGGTTTGGCAGACACTAGATATGTGAGATATTTGATACATGGACAATATCTTGTCCCTTGTAGGTCATGGAAAATCGGACACTATAGGACCCTTAGCATGTGTGTACAATGTATTGGTGATTTTAACAATTTTTTGAGTGGATTGAGTTTCTGATTATTATTATTGTTGTTGTTAAATTGAATTCTTGAGTAATCCGAACTAAGGACATAAACAATGGAATATCTTTTATAGATGTACAATTATTTGAATATATGAGGCAAGGTGGTAATTTTTATTGTTATTCACAGTGTTAACTTGATGAATTATTTGTAATAACTTATATTTGTCAGGTCATTGATTATTGTCATTGAACTTGGTGTTGCCTTGATGGATTCCTAAATTAATGGTATTTCTCTTATTGGTTGATGTCATTGTGATTTATTAAGTAAAGGTATTGGTGTATTTCTATTACTTGATTATATGTTCATACAGTGCTTGTGCGTCTCTACAACTAGGTATTTCCTAGAAGTATAATGATTGTTGAGGTCAATTGAAGGGGTAGTGTTAAGTGAAACTGAAATTTGAATTTAGTGTGATGGTTGGCTTATGGGTTAGTGAAAATGGCTAAAGATAAGTGATTTTCGATAAGAGTAGGTCAAACTAGAAAAATTAAAAGTTAATAGAAAGATGGTTATATGACTAATAAAATGCTTAAGTGCATGTTTTTTCTTCCAAATATTTATCTAGTGTTTGTGTAATTTAATTTGGATAGGCCTATAATGTTTACTAGTATGTGTTGTTTGTACATATATTACTCTTGCAATATTCTTTTTGAGGTATAATCTTGTTGTTGGATTAGTTAGTTTTTCTTTCTTGATGCGGTAGAGATCTTTAGCATCTTCTATATTCTTATTCCTATAGTGTAAGTTGGGTCTTAGTTACTTTTCTCTTCTTGTAGTAGCTCTTACCTGATTGGACTAGATCCTCAGGGTTGGATTTCTTGTGTATTTGAACTATTGTAACCAATATTAATTATAAATTGGGATTTTAATATTTTCTTTATGACTTCCTTATGTTTTCTAGATGGGCGGTACGGGTTCTCCTATCTAACTGGATTAGAGTAGGTGTTGCACGTTAGATTAGCTAGATCATAAACCATGACAGTGATAAATCGAATGATAAATAAAACTATACTAGAACATAATATTCTTGATATGCTTTGGCCAATTGACCAACATATTAAAAACTTAAAACAAAAAATATATAATTATTACGAGAAAATCTCTCCTAAACAAGACTCTTTAATAACTACATTGTTGATGCTATAGTGTTGTGGTATGAGAAGAGTGACCTTCAATTTTTAAAGGTACAAAATCCTTCATGTAAGAAAAGGTAAACCAAAGATGGAAGAAAATTATATTTTCCTATCAGGAAAAATAAAAGCAATTATGGTAATACTTTTATTTACCTTTCCAAAAAAAAAGTAAAAATCAAATTTTATTAGAAAATCAGAGAAAAAACTTTAACAATGCTCCAGTCACATGGAATGGCCCCATAATATCATCCTAAGCGAATCCAATCAATGTTAATTTATACAATATTCTATTTAGGGTTAGGCATAAAATACCAAATATTAAATTAGCGAATCGTGAAATTTGATATTTGGTATTCGATAATTCAATTTTTTGGTATGATGTTTGAGAGTAATGTTTTAAAAATATGATATTCAAATTTGGGGTTGATACAAGATATTAATACTATTTGATATTTGTTATTTATCAAATACCAAATTATTTATTAAATAAAGATCCACATCATATATATAATATAGGAAAAATACATAAAGTAGCATACTTAAGTATTAAATTATAAAAAAGAGCAACACTTTTATCAAATTATATTTTGTAGCATATGTATTTTTATGTATTTGTATTTTTGTAGCAACAGTTTGCAAAAATACAAAATACATATCGATCATAAGGGCACTAAAACTCATATGTATTTGTAGTTTTGTAGCAACGATTTGCAAAAATATAAAATACAAGTTGCTATATTATGTAATTATGAAACTTTTGTTATGAAACTCATAATTAAGGGGATAAGAATGCTATTTCTGAATTTTGCCCTATAATATATCTAATTGTCCTTTTGTCAATCCAAATAAGCCAAAGCCCAAAGGTGAAAGATCCCACCTTTATTTATTCTCTTCCGCTTTACAATGCTAACAAGCTCAAACCTATTTACTTCTAATTATCAAAAGAAAAATTCTTCATTCTTTATTGGCCTTCACAATGAGTAGATTTTGTTTTGCGAAAAAATAATTTTGACTTGACTAAACTTGAAAACATAAGAAAATCTTCAAATGTTACCAATAATAGAGCCATCACTTAATTTGATTAAGCAAAATTAAGAAAACATGAAAAGAACTTAAAGATTCAGAATAGAAAAAATCTCTTATTTCAAAGATTCAAATAAGGGTTCACATTAATACTCAAAAGGATTTTTAAGACATTAGGGGTACCTGCTAACTTAAAATTATCCGATCTATATGAAATTAACTTTATTGACTAACTTTGACTAAAAAAAATTGAGTTTTGACTTGTTTGAAAAACTTACCGTTATAATTTATAGTAAGGAAAATTTCAACTTTAAGCAAACTTGTTTAACTCAAAGTTTTAATTAAAGGTGATTAAAATTATCAAAAGCCTAAACCAATTTATAGAAAATTTATTCGAAAAACAATGACAACTCCAAAGAGAAAATCAACTAGATTAAATCAAGAGGCTCAATGTTAGCTAACAATTAAATAGATAAATAAATAAATAAATAAATAAATACGATAATTAAGCAGGGAACTTAGGCCCTAGGCCCAAATTCACTCAAGTTTCCTGTCCTAGACTGGATTTAAGCTTCGCTCTTACTTTCTGTTTACATGGTGTTGTGAACCACCAATCGTTTCTAGTTATTATATGTGGGTATAGTTTATCTAAAAATGGCATTCCTAAAAGTATATCTTTTGAAGTTAGTTCATAATTATAAATTTCTTCTATTGTCAATATCTTATCCCATATTTGTGCTTTTACATTCCTAGCTTTATAAGTAATTAAGCTTCCTTCATTATTAAATTCTTTAACTACTATTGGTATTTTTAATTTATCCCATTTATTTTCTGATAAGCAATTATATCTACATAAGTTTTATTTAGACTTATATATTCTGAATAATTACTAACTAAAGATTCTTTAATTTTTCTAAAAGCTTCTCTATTTTTAAATGGTCTTCTCATAATTAATTTAATAAATAACTAAATCATACCAAAATTTTATGCGAACAAAAGAATTATCGGACTATCTACAATTTTACAAGAGCTAGCAAATACATATTGCAACCAAAATCCTATATGGAGCTAGTATTCAAGAACTCATGTATTAATATATATTCAAATTCAAAAGAGCTACGAGAAACAGATATGCAAACTATTAGACAGTGGATTATCACGTTGCTTAACCAGAAACAGAACCTATCGCCAGAGCTATCAGAGAAAAATTTATTTCAGAAGAATTATTGACCGCCTCAAATGTTTGAACTGTGGCGGGCTTAGGCCCGCTTTGTTCTTCGATGAAAAAAATACATGGAGTAGATACCTAAGTATTAAATTATAATACATAGCAACAGTTATTTCAAATTTCACTATGTAGCATCTATAGCATTATTTTAATGTGGTCCCCTACTTTTGCCGCCTAAGAGAAGTAACTGTACATATTTTTCCCTTTTCACGCCACTATTTTTCTCTTTTCTTACTTTGAAATATTTGTACTATTTTTTCGCCATTAACAATATCTTTATTTCCTTTTGCACGATTTTAGCACCATCGATAAATATTATCTTCCTCTATTTCAGGTAACTCTTAATTTAGTTATTGCATGTTAGCGGTTTCTCTTTTTTTTTCTACTGTAATACATATCAAAATAAGATTTTAAGATTTTTTGTTTTAATGGCTGAACAAACACCAAAATTACAAGCAAATAGTGGTATACGAAATATTAATTTGGTGTCTGATTATGGACCATCTTTTAGTCTTGGGTTAACTCAAGAAAATGTAGTTAAAGTTGGTTCAAATCCTTTACAGTCAAAGAAATCTGGGAGATCGAAGAAGATTAGGTCAAAGTTTTGCAACGACCCGATAAAGATGACAGAAATTTAAAAAAAGAACATCGAAGAAAACTCCTTCTCCAAAGGAACAAAAACTAAAAAATACGAGAATAAAAGAAAAGCTAAAGAAATTGAAGAATTGAGTAAGGTTGATGACGATGTTCAGAACTCTTTTGCTGATGATTCTGAAGAAGATAGTGAACAAGAGGTATTTTTATATTGTAAATATATTTTTTTATTTTTATTATTGAGTGTTAAGTGTTTTTTTCTCTAAGTAAAGATGTTATCAAAGTTGGAAGTTATATGTATTTTATGTTTTGATGGTATTAGGAGGGAAAAATTCAGTAGAAAGCTTATTTGTGAAGATGATAGCATAAATATGAAAATATACTGTTATATTAACTACTCATGAAGAGTCTTTTGGATATTTGTACTTTTAGTATAATTGATATGTATTTTTCTATATTGGTTGTATTCTTTGTTTGATCAAAATACATATGCATGTTATGTATAATGAGGAGGAGGTTTCCTATTTTTTTTGTTGTAAATGTATTTTTTATTATTGAATGTTAAGTGTTGTTATTCTCTAAGTAAAGATTTTATCAAAGTTGAAAGTTATCTGTATTTTTTTCAAGTAGTTACTATGTATTTTATGTTCTGCTGATATTAGGAGGGCAGAATTTAGTAGAAAACTTATTTGTGAAGATGATAGTATAATTATGAAAATATATTGCTATATTAACTATTCATCAAGAGCCTTTTGGCTATATGTATTTGTAGTATAATTGATATGCATTTTTAAGTATTGGTTGCATTTTGGTCTTATAAAAATACGATCTTGTGAGAAGTTTGAACAACAGGTTGAAAGCTGGTTGTAAATTTTATTTGATTCAGGAAAGGCCACTGGCTATTCAAGTGTGGCTTTACGAGTGTTGTTCAAATGTCCTACGAAATATTGTATCGAAGGTTGATATTCGGATTTTCCAATTATTAAATTGGAAGACAAATGCACCTCGACCACGTTTTGAGTATTAGATGGATGTTATGTTCAATGATGATGGCAAGGTTTGTTGTTAATAAATACATGTGTATTAATATATTTTGTATATATACATATATACATTTTCATTTACAATTTTTAAACAGAGTCTTCAACATATATCTGTATTCCTAGGTTGTATTTAAGAATGTAGAGCTAACTCAAATGGAATTGGCACAGTTTCAAATAACACAGAAGGATGTAATTGAAGATGAACATTCAGTTGATTTAGATAATGACTTTCAGGATCCACCAACAAAACAAATCAATGAACGTTCAAAAAAAGTCAATATTGTTGATGATCATACCAAAAATAGGACACCAGCTCCTCACGCTGCAAAGGCTGCTGGTATGAAGACATCGATTTTTAAGCCAATTCAAACATAACAGGAAACGTCTTCAAAAATAAAGAAATTGAAGCAAACATCAAGGTTTATTTTTCCTCCAGTACAGTCAAAGCCAGAGAGTCCTGTAGATGTAGAAGCCGTGTCAAAGCCGGATAGTCCTATAGAGGAAGAATCCTTCATTTCTAAGAATGTTTTTGATGCATTCCGCGATGAGGTAAGTTATTTTTCAAATACTAGTTTGACATTAAAAACTATTTTTAATGATTTTGTATGAAAACAGGTTTGTTAAGTGTTTAAAGGAATTTGTAGATTAGTGAAAACAAGTTCAAACTGATGCTCAAAGCAAGGTAAAATTTTTATTATTACATATGTAGAGTAGTCAAAAATATATATGCAGACTATTCAAAAGTACATATGCAGTGTATTTAAAAATACATATATTGTGTATTCAAAAATACATACGTTGTGTATACAAAAATACATATGCAATATATTTAAAAATAAAAATGTATTTGTGAGTATTTTGTTATAAGAACTTGTATGCTTAGGTTGATTGCAAATATTATAATCTGAAAAATAGTTTGTTTTTAGTTTTTCATATTATTATGTATTTTGTGAATGATGTTGTATGGCAATATATATTTTAAGTGGGTTGGTATATACATATTCAGTGAACTCAATAGTTAATAGTTTATTGAACTATTATTTGTATCAACAATATAAACATAAAAATTCTGAATTCCAACATATGGATTATGTTGGTGCTGAAACATCACCTCAATGATTCAGTCCGAATGTTGATAGAATTTGCGTGAAAATTAGGATGGTACAAAGGTAAATAATAACTAACATATATTTTTTCATTAGAGTGCACATATGTAATTTTGTTTTTTAGTAGTTATATATTATTTTATATAAAGACTTAAATAAACACACAATTGAATTTTTGTTGGATTTTGTTTTAATTTTTTTTTCTTGTTTGAAAGGGGTGCACTGATTTGCATTAAGATAAAAAAAAACGTTGAAATTAAATCTCAAATTTTAATCCTCAATGAGCTTCTCCGAAGTATAAATTTGGCTTATATACATTCTGAGAAGATTGTTCATCGTGATGGTCGAGTATGTATATGTAATACCCCGTATATTTTTAAGCTAGAAAATAAACCATTATTTCTACGTATGAAACCTCCTATCTTGTGATTCATTTTTGAGTACATGACTTACAATAAGTATCCTAGTAGGGAAAGATCTTATGATGTGGTAAGCGTGTTCTTAATAGTTACTTAGAGTAAGGCAAGCTAAGAGCTTTTGAATCCATCAAATTTTAGTATTTAATTTTGCAAGAGTCATCTTTGAATGAGCATAACTTGATGTATATATAGTATTTTTGCAGATTTAGACCAACCAAATTATAAAGAATCGAATTAGCTTTCCAACGATACCAATTTTACCAAAGTCCAACACCCAAGCAAGAAGCTATGGCTTTGCAAACTGGAGTGCGTCGCCTAACAAATTGCCTAAGGCTACTAGAATGGTTGTGCCATAAGTTGTGTGACGCATAACCTAACTTAGGTGATAACTTGAGCGCCGCACAATCTAGCTTACGTGATAAGTTTGGTGCTGGATATATTATGGCCCAAGTGACGTAAACATCCCATGTTTTTGAGTTATTTTAAGGTCAGAATGGATATTTCCCACCCTTATATAAACCTATAACACGAGATTTAGCACCAATTCAACAAAAATAAAGTCACTTCTCTCAAAATTCTCTCGAGCACAAGTTAGGGTTCTTAGTTGGGGATTCAAATTAAAGAAAATTCTACTGTAAATCTTCGTAGAATCACGTACTAAGGTATGCATAGTGTTCATTCATGGATTCCTTTTGTCCATGAAGCCTAAGAATCAAGTTTTAAACTATAGATTATGATATTTATGCTATAGGCTGATTATGTTCATGTGGTTGTTGTTGAATGATTCCAAAGTAGGAATCTTTATATGTTTTTTATAAAAATATGTTAGCATATGAGTTGAAAACCATGAATTTTAGTTGGTTATGATATGATAATTTGATGATTATGTCATGCCTTAAGTCATGGAACATAAGTGTTTGATAAAATGTATAAGAGACTAGAAATTATGTAATATAGCTCAATTGTGATTTATGTAATGGGCTCATATTTCACCCTAATATTCAAATGAATCCCATGCTATTGATGTGCAATGTAGATGTTTGTTGGAATGTTCATGATGTTAGAGTATGAAATTTTGACAATTAGTATATGCATTCCTACCATGTACAAGATTATGATAACTATATACTTCATGAAATTCTCAACTTATTGTATTATGGATTGTTGATGTCGGTCATGTATTAAAAATGTCATGCCTTGTTAGTTTCCTTCTATTGAGTCCTGGTGGTACTTGTAACCGATAATTTAGTTGTGTTCCTAGAGCCAGCTTCATGTTTTCACGATATCCTCAGTCAAGCCATGTTCAGTAGAATTCAGTTAGTCATGTGACTCAGGAAAACTCAGTAAACTCAGTAATCCCAGTAATCTTAGAAAGCTCAGTAATTTAGTAATTTCAGTAGTATTTTGTCAGTCAACAGAACTCAATAAACTCATTCCAGTTTAGTTCAGTTAATCATGTTCAATGTCTACTTAGATGGGAGTATGATTTAGCACCGAGTGAATCCAGGGATGAGGACACACACTGACAATTGAGGGTGTGATCTGATATATGACCTAAAGCTAACACATTTGAGTCTTTTAACAGGAAATAATTGTAAAGTCTTAAGCAACTTTTGTCATTTTTTATTTCTTTCTCTTTGATAATGTAGGAAAGTTAAGATGCAAGAAAACCAAAGATAATATGAGCAAAAGAGGTGAATCTGGAACAAGTGTCCTTGAAAGTGTAGTTGATGACTTGTCAGATAAGTTGTCACATTTGTGATAAGTTATCAGAGTCATCATCAGTTGTAGACAGTGTAAGAAAGTTAGATCAGAAGTGTACATCTCTAATAAATCATCATAATTATGATAAGTCATCGATAATACCGCAAGCCTAAGGCAATACATGAGATTTTAAGTGGAGAAGTGATGACATTATCTGATATGTCATCAAAGTCCTGATAAGCCATCAAAGTCATCGCCAGCTTAGGCAGTGTATGGGAGTCAAATTTTGAAAGTGACGACATCTACAGATAAGCCATAAACTTTGTGATAAGTCGTTTGGATTACCGTTAGCCTTAGGTAGTGTTCAGAAGATGAGTTGAAGAAGTAAGAATATTCTGTGATAAGTCATCAGATCTTTGATAAGCCGTAAGACTCATCGTCAGCTGAAAATAGCGACATATCAAATACAAAGAAGAGTTTACAATATGTCTAATAAGCCGTCAACCCCATAATAAGTCATCACGTGTTGTCATCACCTATGTGATAAAAAGTTGTATGCTGTTATTTTCTTCCAAAATTAGGCTAAGTATCAAAGGAAAAGTTGAAGGTTTTCTAGGACATCTTGAACTTCACGACATTAATCCATTTTCTCTCTAGCTTTTAGGGCATAACATCTTAAACTTATTCCAAAGACTACTTCACTTCTCTTTGGTCTCTAAACTTGGATTTTAATTTTTAATTCTTTGATTTAGTTGTGGGATATTCTTCTTGAATTTGGGAAGAGAATCAATTTTTGACTACATTTTTTATGATTTTAATCACTCTGAATTATGAATTCAGTTATTTTTATCGCTTTTTTTCTCATATGGAAATAAAACCCATAACTAGGGTTTTGGGATCTATGTTATTCCTTCATGGATTTAATAGTTTGTTAGGGTTTGAGTGATTGTGGGAACATCTTGATTATTCCTTTGTAATGATTGTTTTCAATTGGTTGCAAGCAATAGATCTAGCCTTATGTTTTCTTGCTCAAACTGAGAAATAAACTAAAGGTAACAAATTATCAACGAGGATTTGGAAAGGTTAAGTTCTCATCTAATGATTAATGCTTTAACAAGATTGATCAACTCGATATAAAATTAGTATGAATAGAATATTTTCCTAAGGTTGAGAGAATTAGGGAGTTCAACATCTATGTAGGTTGAGAAACACTTAGATGGACTGTCAAATCTGATAATTTGGTGTTTCCCACAAGACATAATAATCCAGTACTATAACCTTCATTCAATGAGGGGTTAATAATCATAGTGATCACAACTCTAGTTTGTCTATATTATTGATTTAAAATATTGCAATTTAAGCTTTGAGTTCTAAGGCGAATTGAAGTGTTAATAACTTTTGTTCAATCCTTAAAAACCCTCATTTTATCTTTTCGTATCATTTGTTTGAATTTAACTTGTAGCTATAGTTTCAAATTATTTTAATCGCCACTCAAATTATTTCTCATGTATTCGACCCTGACTCCAAAGTTGGGTAAATATATTGACAATGATCGTCGTGGACTAAATTGACATGTAAGTTGAGTGTTATCAAAAATGGCACCATTGCCGGGGAACAATTTGGCGTATTAAGTTGGTTTAGAATTTTAGCCTACTTGCTTGAATTTAATCTTTTAAATAATTGTTTTTAATTTTCATTTATTTCCTGTGTTAGGTAGATTTTTATTTTAGTTTACTAATTAATATGGCATCGTAAAATGAATATAAGATTAGTGGTTGAAAATCATATCTTGATGAACCATGTCCATAATGTGATGGACCTCACTTTTTGCAAGATTGTAGATATGCTCCTCGGAGAGAGATGTGTGCACCATCTCCATCCTACTGGGAGTATGATTGTTCTTTATATGGTGGTCAAGATGGACACTGGAGTGATTTCCCAAATGTCCCCGCCCCCCAATTGTGCTAACCCAAATTCTAGTTCTTCTTATGAGTTTCATAGTTCTTATGGTCAAGAAAAGGAAGAACAAAGCACCGTAAAGAGTGGCATTAAAGCTATGTTTCAACAAATGTTAGATGTCCAGAATGAAATGTATGATATCATATGTGATATGTGTCAAGACATGAAACTAATAATTCATGAGGAGATGGATATAGAGGTCAATCATTCAAAGCATTCTTCTATATTATTATGTTTAGATGATATCTTGTCTGTGAATCATTTAAAATAATAGAAGAGTGTGAGGATGAGGAGTAAGAATCCTATATTGATGTTGATCTTGATGATAAGTAACCCTTGGTGATTTCCCAACCAACCATGAGAGATGATGCCAAGATTAAAGAAATAGTGCTAGAAGCAAAAGAAAACACCAAGCCAAACTCTAGTAAAAACTCCAAAATTAGGGAGATGACCTCACTCGAATCACTTTTCAACATTATTCTTGGTAGATGTGATGAAAGTCGAATCATCCAAGCAAATGATGAACTTTTTAAATGAGGAGGAAAATTCCTACATTTTGGAGTTTGTCTTTCTGAAAAGATATAATACAACCCCAATCTTGAAGTCTAAGAATCTTAATGATTGATGTCCATTTAGTGGCTTTTTAAGATACTCACTGTTACCAAATGAGCCCACATGAAAGTTCGATGCAAAATTGGGCAAGTGGTTCAAGTCTTCGAAGTGGTGTGATAGAAATTTACTTATCAAGCTCTCATATTTTCCCAACATACCTAAAAGATGTAAAGATCGAAAGATGGGCCGACAATTCAAATCGTCTAAGTGGAGAGATAAAGGATGAAACATTTTTAAGGTATCTTTATGAATTCTGAGTAGTCAAGATAGTCTAGTCGTGCCGCAACATTAAACCAGGAACTCCTTGGGAGGCAACCCAAGGTATTTTGTTGTTTGTATTTATATTATGTGATTGACATCAGATATCTGGACATATGGTGCCACAGGTATATTTCTAACTCTCTTGTTTTAGTTTGATGCATTGGGGATAATTCATGATTTTAAGTTGAGGGTGAGACTGCTTGTAGGTGTTCATTTCCTCCTGTGGTTTTTGTTGTCGTGCCTTTTTTCCCTGGTGTCTTGTTCCTAGTAGAGCTGACAAGTTTAGGCACATTGTGTTTGTTTTGTGATGTGTTGTAGTTAACTAGGGGGATATAAGTATCTAGGATAGTTGACATATTTTTCTTGAGTTTTTTGGAATGATAAATACCTCTCCAAATATCTATTCGGTAATTGTGTGATGTGCATCTATATGTGACTATTGTGAATCTTTTTATGGCATTAGTACTAGGGACATGATAATCACTGCTAATAATGGCATGAACCGAATGGGTAGTAGATTGGGTTGTACCTTTGTTCAATGTGTGTGTGAGATACTACCTAGTTCCCGTTGTGTGTTAAATGTAGAACTTGCCCGGTTGGTCTTTCCTTAGTTGTAGGATAGCGGTTAGGAAAGGATCATAGGCCGTTGTTGATATTAGTCCACTTTTAGCCTAAATGACCTTCCATGTGTGAATAATATCCCTTGATCCTGATTTTGAGCCTGAATGCCTAGTCTTTTTATTATACCTATCACCTTCCCATTTGAATCACAATGAACCTATTTTGGCCCTAGTCCTCCTTGGACATTGTGCACTTTGACTTAAGGAAATAGTCTAAGTTGAGGGTGGCTATCATAGGGGTCCGTGATATAAAGTGAGTGTGAAGAAGGGTATAAAAAAATATGCAAGGCTGGGTGTGGTAGAAAAAGAATGAGAAAAGGAAAGTTGTGAAAAAAATAAAATGAATGAGTAAAAACTACGCCCATCTTGAATGTGTTTTAATTAAGAAAGGGAGAAATAAGGTAAAGGTTGATATATGAGACCACAAAAATAGTGTAGTGCCAAGGAGGCTTAGTTACTTTAAATATCCCTGTGTATCATACCAGCCCCAAGCCTACATTACAAGATGAAGAAAAGTCCTATAGTGATCCTAACTTAACTGTCTGAAAGCTTCGGTAATGAAAATAAGTGCAAGCTTATAGTATTTGGCATACATTGACTGGAACTTCTTTTTGAGAGTAAGTGTCTCCTGACCGTCCCCGCATTGACATGCTTGAGTTAACATATGAGTGAGGAGGGACTTCTTTACTGTGAGGGCACATCGGTTGCATTGTTAATTGCCTACTTGTTTGGGAAGTGTAATTTGTATATAGGTATGGTTATTGTTGCTAATTTGATTCCATATCTTGACTCCCTTGTTTCGCATTGTTGATCTTCATTGATATACATAGTTGGATTTAGAGTGATTGAACTTGAAGAGTGTAATGTGTTTTGAGCTAAAATGGATGATTGACTACCTAATGTGCTTTGTATCCTCTTCTTTATGTTTAAGTAGCTTGAGGACAAGCAATTGTTTTACGTTGAGGGTGTTGATGTGTGAGCCAATTCTAACACATTTGAGGCTTTTAACTAGAAATATTTGTAATGTCTTAATCAACTTTTGTCATTTTTAATTGTTTTCTCTTTGATAATGCAGGAAAGTCAAGATGCAAGAAGACTAAAGACAATAAGAGCAAAAGAGGTGATTTGGAACTAGTGGCCATGAAAGTGTAGTTGATGACTTGTCTGATAAGTCATCAAATTTTTGATAAGTTATTAGAGTCATCGTCAGCTGTAGATAGCTTGAGAAAGTTGGAGCAGAAGTGTGACGACATCTCTGATAAGTCATCACAATTCTGATAAGCCGTCGAGGATGCCATCAGCCTAAGGCAGTACATGAGCTTTGAAGTCAAGAAGTGTATATATTGCCTGATATGTTGTCAAAGTCTTGATAGTTTGTCAAAGTCATCGTCAACCTTAGGCAGTGTATAGGAGTCAGATTTTGAAAGTGGCAACGTCTTTTGATAAGCCATCAACTTTATGATAAGTCATTAGAATTACCGTCATCCTTAGACAGTGTTCAGAAGCTGAGTTGAAGAAGTTGATGACATTTCGTGAAAAGTCATCAGATCTTTTATAAGCCATCAGATGCATCATCAACTAAAGACAACGATATATCAAATGTAGAGAGGAGTTGACAACATGTCTAATAAACCGTCAACCCCCGAATAAGTCGTCACATATTGTCATCACCTATGCGAGAAAAAGTTGTATGCGGTTATTTTCTTCAAAAATTAGGCTAAGTATTTAAGGCAAAGGTGAAGCTTTTCTAGGGCATCTTCAACATCACGACATCCATTTTCTCTCTTGTTTTTACGGCTTAACATCTTGAACTTATTCAAAATACTACTTTACTTCTCTTTAGTCTCTAAACTTAGATTTCAATTTTCAATTCTTTGATTTAGTTGTGGGATATTCTTCTTGAATTTGGGAAGTGAATCAATATCTGACTACATCTTTTATAAGTCTAATCACTTTGAATTGTGAATTCAGTTATTGTTATCACTTTCTTTCTCATGTGGAAATAAAACTCATAACTAAGGTTGTGGGATCTATGACTATTCCTTCATGGATTAAATAGTTGGTTAGGGTTTGAGTGATTGTGGGAACATCTTGATTATTCCTTTGTAATAATTGTTTTTTATTGGTTGCAAGCAATAGATCTAGCCTTATGGTTGCTTGCTCGAACTGAGAAATAAACTAAAGGTAGCGAATTATCAATAAGGATTTGGGAAGGTTAAATTCTCATATAATGATTAATGTTTTAACAAGATTAATCAACTCTAGATAAAATCAGTACGAATAAGATATTTTCCTAAGTTCGAGAGAATTAGGGAGTTCAACATCTAGGTAGGTTAAGAAACACTAAGATGGACTGTCGAAACTGATAATTTGGTGTTTCCCACAAGTCATGTGAATAAAGTACTACAACTATCATTCAATGACGGGTTAATAATGATAGTGATCACAACTCTAGTTTCTCTATATCATTGATTTGAAATATTATAGTTTAAGCTTTGAGTTCTAAGGTTAAATGAAGTGTTAATAACTTTTATTCAATCATTAAAAAACCCCTATATTCTCTTTTCATATCATTTGTTTGAATTTAACTTGTAGCTATAGTTTCAAATTAGTTTAATCGCCACTCACATTATCCCTCATGGATTTGACCCCGACCCTAAAGTTGGGTAAATATATTGACGATGACAGCCTTGCACTAAATTGACTTGTAAGTTGAGCGTTATCATGATCATTAGAAGCAATCCTTGCATTCCAGAACCATCTAGCCAGCATTGTTTGTGACATCAACACTGATACATGAAGATTGATAAGGTGGATAAACACTGTCAGATTAGAGTTCCACCTTTCTTTTTTGGGGACACTGTCAGATGAGGGTCACCCACAGCTTGCCTTTACCAGTGGCGTGGTATTGACACCCTTCCAATTGGGGTTACAGATTGAACCCCAACTCAGCTATAGTATAATTTTTAGGGCATGTCAGTTAGATGACTACTTCCCACAGTCCTAGTCTCAGTAAAAGAACTCAGATAGTTCTTCAAATTTTAGGACTATCAGATACAGTCAACTTAGCACAGTACAAAACTTAACTAGTCCCATCAGAACATGGACTGCCAGATACAGTCGCTCAGTATCAGTTATATCAATTATCAGTAACTTATGTTATCACTAATCAGACTCAGTAGTCATTACCATCACAAATTTAGTTACAGGTACTTATTCATGCCTGTATTCTCACATTCATGTTATACAGTTAGTTAGCATTGTTCATACATTTAAACCCTTTAAATTCATCCTACCTTACATGCATACCAATACATTCAATCGTATTGACAGATTTGGGCTATAATGCTTTATTCTATACCATAGGTTCAGAAGCACAAGCTTTACAGCATCAGTAAAATTCCTGTTTCAGCAGTCAGATTTAGCAGTGAGTCCTTATCCTTTGAGTACATGATCATTACTTTATTTCTTCTCTACGTAGTTTATTTCAGTAGTTGGATTTAGTTAGGGACATGTCCCATCAACTCCTTATTATAATAGTTTAGAGGCTTTATTAGACTAGAGTATTTTCAGAAAATTATTTTAGTTTTGGTATTATTATACTTTGTTCAATTTTATTTAAGTATTCAACATTATTGCAAGTTTTTGCTTGTTTTCTGAAATTTTTACAGTATATATTATTTAGTGCTGACTTACAGATATTAGTCATGAGTTACCTTATGGTCCTTTGGGGTTATATGCACTGTGTAGCACTCGAGGTTTACAATCTAAGGTGTTACAAACTTGTTATGAGAGCCTAAGGTTCAATAGTGTCCTAAGAAATCTGAAATCCACATCTAGTAGAGTCTTGTACATGGGTGTGTTGCTCGCGACATTTATGTGCAAGTGGCTATAAGATAATTTAGGAATAGTTTCCTTTCTTTCAGTATTCATATCATTCCACTGACCATAACCTTAAGTTAATCTCTTAGTCTAATCCTTTTCTCTTCTATCTATAGAGCATGCCTCCCAAGAAAAGAACTAGAAATCAGTTCGCCCCTCAGCCCAAAGATCCTTTGGGAGAACATGTCTCTCATGCAGAGTTTAGAGCTATTTTTGCTACTCTTGCCCAGTTAATTGTGGCTAAGAATAAATGACCAGACATCGTTCCATCCAACCCAATGGCCAATTCAGCTGGAGCCAGGATTCGGGACTACACCCAAATGAATCTACCATCATTATTTGGGTCTAAGGTAGATGAGGACTCTCAAAAATTTCTTGATAAATTTAAGAAGGTTATGGACATCATGGGGGTTACTTTTAGTGAGAGTGTGGAGCTATCTGCATATCAGTTGTAGGATGTTGCTCACACTTGGTTTAAGCAGTGACAGTCATAGAGGTCAGTTGATGCAGGATCCACAGAGTGGGAGGAGTTTGTCATTGTATTCTTGGATAGATTCTTTCCCTAAGAGCTGAGAGAAGATAAGGTGTTAGAATTTATCAACCTTAAGTAGGGAAACATGATGGTGAAAGAGTATTCTCTTATGTTTACTCAATTATCCAGATATGCTCCCCATGTAGTGGCAGACAGCAAGGCTAAGATGAGTAAGTTTGTTTCCGGGGTGAATGATAGTATGGTCAATGAGTGCAGGTCTGCGATGTTGAATAGTGATATAAATATTGCCAAGCTTATGACCCTTTCTCAAAAAATAGAAGAGCAAAAGATTAAGATGAGGGAGAGGAAGAATAAGTGAGCAAGGATAGGTACTTTCAACTTTGCTCAGCCTAAATCAGAAAAAGGGAATTGTTCTCAATTTTGTCCAAAGTCATCTATTCTAGCTCCTTCTTCATCTAGTGCTCCAGTGCTGAAATCTAGAGATTACAATAGAGATAGGACATCAGGCTCTATGTCTTAGGGTAGTGTCAACAATGCCCAAACAAATCACCTTTATTAGATTTGTGGTAAGAACCACAAGGGTGTTTGTAGAACTAGCAGTGATGTCTATTTTAGATGTGGCAAGCCAGGCCACAGAGTCAGGGATTTTCTCCAGTCAAGTTATCAGGATCAAAAAAACCGTTCCTCTGCCCAGTTCGATCGACCAAATAAGTAGGGTGCCACTTTCAGTGCTACTAGTTGGCAATGCCCAAATATACCTTATGCCCTCCATTCCTTGAAAGATTAGGAAAATTCTCCTGATGTGGTTACTGGTATGTTACAGATCTTTCACTTGCATATTAAGGCTTTGCTAGATTCAGGAGCCTCATTCTCTTTCGATACTCCTTACATATAATTTGATTTTAGAGTCAGTCCTAAAATTATAGTAGAGCACTTTTCAGTTACTACACAAGTGGGAAAAACTATCATAGCCCATGGGTATATAGGAACTGTCTGGTTATGGTATTTTAGTAAGTCACCTCAATAGACTTAGTCGAATTAGAGATGATAGATTTTGATGTAATTCTCGGCATGGATTGGCTTTATTCCTACTATGCCATAGTCGACTACAGAAATAGAGTTGTCCAGTTTAAGTTTGTGAATAAAATTGTCCTAGAATGGAGGGATAGTACTTCAGCTTTCATAGGTCAACTTGTTTCCTACTTTCGAGCAAGGAAAATGATATTTAAAGGATGTGCTTATCATTTTTTTTTTCATGTTAAGGACTCTAGCTCTGAGATTCACAGTCTTGAATTAGTCCTAGTCGTGAATGAATATTCAGATATCTTTCCCAAAGATATTCTATGAATTTCTCCCAAAAGGGAAATAGACTTCGACATTAATCTTCTTCTAGATACGAAGCCTATATGTATTCTACCATATAGAATGGCACCAGTAGAACTTACTGAATTGAAAGATCAGTTGAAGGATCTCTTAGATAATATAATCATCAGACCTTGCATATCCCCATGGGTTACACCAATCTTATTCGTGCGCAAGAAAGACAGTTCTCTCAGAATTTGCATTAATTATCATCAGCTCAATAAAGTCATGGTCAAGAACAGGTATCCACTTCCTTGAATTGATGACCTATTTGACCAACTTCAGGGTACCTATTATTTCTCATAAATAGACCTCAGATCAGGCTATCATTAGCTCAAATTCAGAGAATGAATCATGTTTCAGACTCTCAGAGATCATCAATTTTTGCCAAATTCAATAAGTGCAAGTTTTGGCTAAGGTCTGTAGAATTCATTGGTCATATCATTTTCAGTGATGGAATTAGTCTTGATCCTCAAAAGACCAAATCAGTAAGAAACTAGCCTAGACCTATCTCTCCATAAGATATCAGGAGTTTCTTGGATTTCACTGGCTATTACAGTTAGTTTGTTGAGGGATTTTCTTCTATTTCATCCCCTATGTCTAGATTGACTCAAAAGAAAGTCATGTTTTAGTGGTCATATCCTTTCGAGAAGAGTTTTTAGGAGTTGAATACTCGACTCACCTCATCTCTAGTTTGGCTCTTCGATATAGTTCAAATGGGTTTGTAGTGTATTGTAATGCAGCCAATGTAGGTTTGGGTTGTGTCCACGTGCAGTATGGTAAGGTCATAGCCTATGGCTCTAGACATCTTAAACCCTATGAGAAGAATTATCTGACTCATAATCTTGAGTTAGAAGCCGTAGTAATTTCCTTAAGAATTTGGAAGCATTATCTATGCGGAGTTTATGTAGATGTGTTCACAGATCATAAGACCTGTCAGTATGTCTTTTCCCAGAAAGATCTCAATCTTCATCTGAGGAGGTGGTTAGATCTCTTGAAATATTATGACATAAGTGCCCTTTACCATTTGGGCAAGGCCAACATAGTGGCCGACACTCTCAGTAGACTATATATGGGTAGTGTTGCTCATGTTGATGATAGTAAGAAGAAGTTAGCTTAGGAAGTCAATCAGCTTGCCAGACTGGGTGTTTGCTTAGTCGGTACAGAAGAGGGTGATATATGGATTTAGAGTAGCTCAGAATTATCACTAATTTTCGATGTGAAAGAACAACAGGATAGAGATCCCAACCTTTTCAAGTTGAAAGAGACAGTCAAAGACCATGTAATACCCCGTACATTTCCTAGCTTTAAATCATCTCAAGAATGTTAGAAGTTTTCTTTGAAAGATGAATCCACTTGTGTAAATGTGGTATTTTTAGTTCCTATTCAGGGCATTGATGTTCCGAACAGCCACTCTTATGAAAAGATTCTATTTGAAATCCTAGACTATCAGACTCGTAGACAAAGGAACAAAAAAGTCCCGCTAGTTAAAGTTCTTTGGCGTAATCAGTCTATCGAGGAAGATACTTGGGAAATAGAAGCAGACATGCGTACCAAGTATCCTCACCTCTTTTCTGCCGACTCAGATCAAGCTCAAGGTAATAGTTCTCCTTAAGCTTACCCAATTTCATGTTCAGTGTTTTTCATAAACTTGGTATTAAATACCATTGCATATTAAGTCATGCATTCATTTATCAGCTGAATTATATAATTATCCATCAGATAGGCATTCTCATTGTGAGAAACTTAGTTCATCAGAACACCCAGTCATACATTTATGAATCAATTACACATGTATCAGATATGCATGTTCAGTACATATGTTCTGTTATCAGTCATGTCGGTCATGAAATCATGTTTCAGTATATACGTTGGTTATTCTTTTCCCTCACTCAATCTCATTGGAGGATGAATGTTCTCAAGGGGGAGATATTGTAATACCCTATACTTTTTCTAGCTTGAAATCATCTCAAGAATGTTATAAGCTTTCTTTGAAATATGAATCCACTTTTGTACATGTGCTATTATTAATATTTTCACTTTTTTTCACAAGGAAAATTAAATTAACTTTCCAACGATACCAATTTCATCAAAATTTAACATCAGATGAAAGAGTTATAGCCAAAATATAGAAGGCAATAAAAACCACCCAAGTGCGATAGTGAAGACGATGGACCATCGGACTATTGGTGGACCGTCGCCCACGACCATCGCAAGGAAAACAGTGAGGCCACCTTCTAGATAAGGTGCGACGGGCAAGTTGATGGACCATCAAACTTGAAACGGACCATGGCCCAGGCCGTCGCTACTTAGACAGTAATCCCTTTTCTTGGTCTATGTACGACGGTCGAAATGACGGACCGTTGCCCTAGCGATGGACCATTGACCTAGCAACGAACCATTGCCCTAGCGATGGACCATCGCACGAGCCATCGCAGGTCCCGATTCAACAAATTAAATACTTTTTAAAAAGGGTCTTTTTGATATTTTTTCACCTATTTATATATCCAATTATATCCCACAAAAACTCAGAAATTCATTATTCTTTCACAACAAAATAACTAGGGATTTCTCTCTAACATTAATCTCCAAGAACAAAATCCAGATCTTCTTCAAGAACTAAGAGATTAAAATTCTTCAAGTTCAAGAATTTCAAGTAAACTCAACCCAAGTATGCATAGTGTTCATTTATGGACTCCTTTCATCCATGAAGCCCAAAAATCTCTTATCAAAGTTTAAGTTTATGGATTTACTTTATTAATTTCATGATTGGGGCTGCTCTTGCTCATGTTGATAATGAGTAATTGAATTCTATTCCATGTTGGGGGATAAATTTTATATGGATTTGATTAGTATAGATGTAGATTCATGTAAACCTATGATTAAACCCTTGAATGATGAAATTAGAATTGAATCATGATGTTTAATTATTGTGTAATGTTATTTACACATACTATGCCTACCAGGTATTTGATTAAATTCCTTGATGAAGGAAAATACCCAACTATCATGATATCATGGAATCACCATGTATGTACAAGTTTATGCAGATCACATGTTTGATGAAATGCTTTAATAAATGTATTATGGATGATGATGTTAATGATGTGTTCAAGTAAGTTATGCTTTGTTATTTTCTTTCTATCAAGTCCTTAGGGTACTTATACCCGAAATATTAGTTGTGCGCCTAGAGCCATGTCATGTTTTCACGATACTCTCAGTCAAGCTATGATCCTTAAACTTCAGACAGTCTTATGACTCAGGAAATCTCTATGATCTCATAAACTAAGTCAGTTGTAAGATATCAGTAGTATTTCATCAGTCAATGAAAGTCAGTAACTCGGTCCATGTTCAGTTTCAGAAAGTCATGTTCAGTGTCTATTCATATGGGAGTAAAAATTAGCATCGAGCAAACCCAAGGGTGGGAACTCACCTGTTATATGAGGATGTGATTTATAGAAGCAATCCTTGCGTTCCAGAACTATGTAGCCAGCATAGGTTTAGACATTATAGCCTACTATATGAGGGTAGATGGGGTGGCTTAACCTGCTATATGAGGGTTCCCACCATTCTCATTAGAGTTTCCTGTTATATTAGAGTCACTCATATGTCATCCTTACTAGTGGTGTTGTATTGACACCTTTCTAATCATGGCATAGATTGGACCCTAATCCAGCTATAATGCATCATTTGGGGCATGTCATTTAGATGAATACCTCTCATAGTCTCAGTATCAGTCTCAGTAAAAGAACTCTGATATTTCTTCAGAATTCAAGACTTTCAGATACAGTCAACTTAGATATAGTATTGAACTCAACTAGTTTCATTAGATTCAGGACTTTTTGATACAATAACTCATGTTATCCATTATCATAATTCAGTAATTAGTCATGTTAGTCATCAACATACTCATGTTATCACAATTTCAGATATAGTTATTATGTATGTATGCATGCATTTTCATATTCAAATTAGTCAGTTAGATAGTATTGCTCATGCATATGAATCCCATGCATTCAGCCTACCTAACATGTATACCAGTACATTTAAAATACCGATGCATTTTCACTAAGGTGTCTTATACCATAGGTTCAGAGACACGAGCTCTAGAGTATCATTAGATTCCAGATATCAGCAGTGAGTCCTCATCCTTCGAGGGAATAATTATTTCTCTATTATCTCATTAATTAGTTTATTAGTTAGAGTAAGTTGGGGATATGTCCTATCAACTCCTTACTTAGACAGTTCAGTTAGTTAGAGGCTTTTCGGACTACTATGTTCAGACAGTTATTTCAGTTGTTTTAGGTATTTCATACCCTATTTATATGTTATGTTTTACTTTAGTGATGTGAACCTTATGGTCTTTTAGTTTATGTTTCTGTATTATTCAGTATATTATGCTGTATATAGGTACAAATATCAGTCATGGGTTAGCTTGTGGTTTTTCGGGGTCATGAACACCGTGTAACATTTCGAGTACCAGATTTAGGATGTTACAAACTTGGTATCAGAGCCTAAGGTTCAATAGAGTCCTAAGAAGTCTAAAAGTCATATCTATCAGAGTCTTGTACATGGGTATGTTGCGTGCCATATTTATGTACAAGAACCTATAAGATGTTTTAGGAATAGTTTCCCCTCTTTCAATATTCATGTTGTACCAATGACCATAATCTCAAGTAAATCTCTCAGTCTAATCTGTTTCACTCTTTCTTCTCCAGAATATGCCTCTTAAAAGAAGAAGTAGGAATCATCCAGACCCTCAGCCTAAAGAACCTTTGGGCAAACATATTTCTCATGCAGAGTTCTAAGCTGCATTCACTACTCTTGCTAACTTAGTTGCTTCTCAGTTGAATGACTAGCTATCATTCTAGCCAAACCAGTGGCCAATTCAGTTGTAGACAGGATTCAGTACTTCACCCGAAAGATTTCTCCATCCTTTCTTATGCCTAAGTCAGATAAAGACCCTCAGGAATTCCTAGATTGGGTGCAGAAGATTACAGACATAATGGGGGTTACTTCTAGTGAGAGTGCCGAGATAGATGTATATCATTTATAGGATGTTTCTCACACTTGGTTTAAATAGTAGAAGTCAGAAAGGCCAGATGATACAGGGCCTGTTGAGTGGGAGGAGTTTGCTTCTACTTTCCTTAATAAATTCTTTCCCCTAGAGCTTAAACCTCAGGTAGGACAATGTGAAAATAAAGAGTATTCTCTAAAGTTTACACAATTTCCCAGATATGCCCCTCATGTGGTTGTTGTTAGCAGGGCAATGATGAGAAAGTTTATTTTAGGGGTGAATGATAGCGTGGTTAATAAATGTAGATCCGCTACGCTGAATAGTGACATGACTTTAGCAAGGCTTATGAATCATGATCAGTAGATTGAGGAGCAAAATATTAAGATGAAGGAGAAAAAAAATAAAAGGGTGAAAATAGGTAGTTTCAACTTTGCTTAGCCTAAGTTAGAAAGAGGAAACGGTTCTCAGTTTTATCCTAAGTCATTAGTTCTATCTCTTTCTATATCCAGTGCTCCAGTTCCTATGTTTAGATAGTGTAACAAAGACAGAACGCCAAGATTTAAGTCCCAGGGCATGTTAGCAGTGCCCGTACCTATCCTCTTTGTCAAATTTATGGCAAGCACCATCAGGGTATTTCTGGAGTTAGCAGTGGTATTTGTTTTGGATATGGCAAGCCAGACTACAAAGTTAGAGACTTTCCTCAGCCAGGTCTTTATGGTCAATAGAATCACTCCCCAGCTCAGTCTGGTCATCCAAATCTGCAGGGTGCCACCTCCAATGCTACTAGCGGGCAATGCCCAAATTGTGTTTATGCTCTTCAGTCTTGACAGGATCAGAAAAAATTCTCCTGATGTAGTTACTGGTACATTACATATCTTTCATGTGCATGTTTACTCTTTGCTATATCCAAGATCTTCTTTGTCTTTTGTTACTCCCTATATAGCAGTTGATTTCAAAGTCTCTCCCAAAATTCTAGTAGAGCCCTTTTCAGTCTCTACCCCAATGGGTAAAACCATCACAGCCTAGTGGGTATACAGGAATTCCCCGATTATGATATTTCAGAAAGTCTCTTCAGCAGACTTAGTTGAATTAGAGATAACTAATTTTGATGTCATTCTTGGCATGGATTGGCTTTATTTCTGCTATGCCATAGTCGACCGTAGAAATAGAATAGTCCAGTTTCAGTTCCTAAATAAGCCCACCCTAGAGTAGAAGGGTGGTGTATCCAATTTCAGATGTTAGCTTGTTTCCTACCTTGGGGCAAGGAAATTGATATCTAAGGGATATGTCTATCATCTTGTTCATATTAAGGATTCCAGTTTTAAAACTCCCAGTCTTGAATCCATTTTAGTTATGAATGAATATTCAGATGACTTTCCCGAAGATCTTCTAGGAATTCCTCTCGAAAGGAAAATAAACTTCAGCATTTATCTTCTTCCAGATACTCAACCTATCTATATTCCGCCATGTAGACTGGCACAAGGAGAACTCAAAGAATTGAAAGAAGATTAGTTGGATCTCTTAGATAAGGGATTCATTAGGCCCAGTGTTTCTCCATGGGGAGCACCAGTATTATTCGTGCGCAAGAAAGATGGTTCTCTCAGAATATACATAGACTACCATCAACTTAATAAGGTCATGGTCAAGAACAAGTATCCTCTTCCTAGAATCGATGACTTATTTGACCAACTTTAGGGTGCCAGTTAATTCTCTAAGATAGACCTCAGATTCGGCTATCATCAGCTTAGTGTCAGAGAATATGACATATCAAAAACAGCTTTCCGTACCAAGTATGGTCACTTCAACTTCCTAGTCATGACATTTGGTTTTACCAATACCCCAGTAGCTTTCATGGACTTGATGAACCGCATGTTCAAATGGTACTTGGATATGTTCTTTATAGTCTTCATAGATGTATTCTGGTCTATTTCCATTGTGCGTGAGATCATGTAGACCATCTCAGAACAGTACTTCAGACTCACAGAGATCATCAGCTATTCTATAAATTCAGTAAGTGTGAATTTTGGCTAAGGTCAGTAGCATTCGTTGGTCATATTATTTTGGGTGATGGAAGTAGAGTAGATCTTCAAAAAACCAAAGAGGTAAAAAACAGGCCCAAACTTTTCTCTCCATCAGATATCAGGAGTTTCTTGGGTTTGGTTAGCTATTACAGATGGTTTATTTAGGGATTTTCTTCTATTGAATCCCCTATGTCCAGTTGACTCATAAGAAAATCAAGTTTCAGTGGTCAGATCCTTGCGAGAAGTGTTTTTAGGAGTTCAAGACTCGACTTACCTCACCTCTAGTTTTAGCTCTTCAAGATAGTTCAGATGGGTTCATATCGTATTTTAATGCATCCCGAGTAGGTTTGGGTTTTGTCCTCATGCAGAATGGTAAGGTTATAGCCTATGCCTCCAGAAAACTTAAACCCTATGATAAGTATTATCCTACTCATGATCTTGAGTTAGCCACCATAGTATTTGGCTTGAAGATTTGGAGGCATTATCTTTACGAAGTTTATGTAGATATCTTCACAGATCATAAGAGTCTTCAGTATGTCTTTTCTCATAAAGATCTCAATCTTCATCAGAGAAGGTACTTAGAGCTCTTAAAACATTACGACATGAGTATACTCTATCACCAGGGCAAGGCTAATATAGTGGCTGACACTATCAGTAAGCTCAAGTTAGCACAGGAAGTACATCAGCTTGCTAGACTAAGCGTTCACTTAGTCGATACAGATGAGGGTAGTATATGGGTTCAGAGTAGTTTTGAATAATCCCTAGTTTCCACAGTGAAAGAAAAGCAAGATAGAGATCCCAGCCTTATCAAGGTGAAAGAGTTAGTTCAGGATTAGAAAGTAGAGGTTTTCTCCCAAGGGGGAGATAGTATTTTATGTTATCAGGGTCACCTTTATGTTCCAGTTGTAGATGACTTCAGGAAGTGAATTCTTATAGAAGCACATGGTTTGCACTACGCTATTCATCCAGGGGCCACAAAGATATATCGCGACTTACGGAAAGCCTATTAGTGGAGTGGGATGAGAAGAGATATTGTAGAGTTTGTGGCGATTAACAGGTTAAGATACAGCATTAGAAGCCTAGTGGTCCTATGCAGGAGTTTATTATTCCTACTTAGAAGTGGAAAGAAATGAACATAGACTTCGTGAAGGGTTTACCTCGAACTCGTCATTAGCATGATTCAGTTTGGGTCATTGTAGAAAATATGACCAAATCAGACCATTTCCTTTCAGTTATACGTCTTATTCAGCCGAGGATTATGCCAAAATTGAGATTAGGGAGTTGGTCAGATTACACGGTGTTCCGTTATCTATTATCTCAGACATAGGTACCTAATTCACCTTTTATTTATAGAAAGCATTCCAAAAGGGTCTTGGTACCCAAGTTCATCTCAGTACAGCCTTTCCTCACCAGAAAGATGGTCAAGCAGAATGGAACATTCAGACTCTAGAATATATGATAAGGGCGTGTGCAATTGATTTCAAGGGTAATTGGGGTGACCACTTGCCTTTTATTGAGTTTTCATACAACAACAACTATCATTCCAGTATTCATATGGCTCCATTTAAATATTTCTACATTAGGAGATGTAGATCTCCAATTAGTTGGTTTGAAGTAAGTGAGGCCTTAGTTATAGGGCCTGACTTGGTATTCGATGCGTTAGAAAAAGTCCAGTTGATCATAAAAAGACTCTGGGCTACTCCAATCCAACATAAGTCTTGTGCAGATATTCATAGAAAGGATCTCGGGTTTTTAGATTGGTGATCATGTCTATCTAAAGATCTCTCCCATGAAGGGAGTGAAGAGGATCGGCAAAAAGGGAAAGGTCAATCCCCAATATGTCTGTCCCTTCAAGATTCTCAGTTTCTTTGACAAGGTAGCTTATGAGCTTGAACTACATTCAAATCTAGCCTCAGTTCATACAGTCTTCCATGTCTCTTTGCTCAAGAAATGTATAGGTGACCTAATAGTTGTATCCCTATTCCAAGCATCAATGTTCAGAACAGCCTCTCTTATGAAGAGATTCTAGTTGAAATCATAGACTATCGACTCGTATAATAAGGAACAAAGAAGTCCCTCTAGTTAATTCTCTTTGGTGAAATCAGTTTGTTGAGGGAGCTTCTTGGGAAACAGAAGCAACCATGCATACCAAGTATCCTTAACTCGTCTCCACTGACTAAGATCAAGCTCAAGGTAATAATTCTCCTTAAGCTTACCCAATTTCATGTTCAGTGTTCATCACAAACTTGGTATTAAATACCATTGCATATTCAGTCATTCATTCATGTATCAGCTCAATTATATAATTATGCACTAGACATGCATTCTCATTGTGAGAAACTTAGTTCATCAGAACACCCAGTCATACATTAATGAATCAGTTACATATGCATCAGATATGTATGTTCAGTATGACATGCTCAGTTATCAGTCATGTTAGTCATGAGATTATGTTTTAGTATTCATGTTCAGTATGTATGTTGTTTATTCTTTCCCCTCACTTAGTATCATTCGAGGATGAAAGTTCTCAAGGGGTAGATATTGTAATACCCCGTACTTTTCCTAGCTTGAAATTGTCTCAAGAATGTTAGAAACTTTCTACAAAAGATGAATACACTTTTGTACACGGGGTATTTTTAAGATTTTCACTTTTCGTCATGTGGTAAATTGAATGCTTTCCAATAATACCAATTTCATCAAAATCTGACATCGGAGGAGAAAGTTATGGCCAAAATACAGAAGGCAATACAAAACACCCAGGTGCGACGGTGAGGCCGACGGACCATCGGACTAGCGATGGACCATCTCCCATGATATTCGCAAGGGAAATAGTGAGGTTACCTTCTATATAATGTGCGATGAGTAGGTTGATGGGCCGTCGAACTTGCAATGAACCATCGCTAAGGTCGTCGCTACTTAGGCAACAATCCCTTTTCTTGGTCTACGTACGACAGTCCAAATAATGAACCATCACCCTAGTGACAAACTGTCGCACCAGCCATCACACAAACCGATTTAGTAAATTAAAACAGTATTAAAATGGGGCTTTTTGGTCTTTTACCACCCATTTATATACCCAATTATATCCGACCAAATCTCAGATATTCATTATTCTTTCACAACAACAAAACTAGGGTTTTCTCTCTAACAATAATCTTCAAGAACAAAATCCAGATCTTTTTCAAGAACTAATATATTCAAATTATTCAAGTTTAAGAATTTCAAGAAAACTCAACCCAGGTATTCATAGTGTTCATTCATGGACTCCTTTCGTCCATAAAGCCCAAAAATCTCTTTTCAAAGTTTAAGTTTTTGGATTTCCTTTACAAATTTTAATATTTAGGCTACTCGTGTTCATGTTGATAATGAGTAAGTGAATTCTATTCCATGTTGGGGATAAATTTTATGTGGATTTGATTAGTATTGATGTAGATTCATGTAAACCTATGATTAAACCCTTGAATGATGAAATTAAAATTGAATCATGATGTTTAATTATTGTATAATGTTGTTTAGACATACTATGCCTTCCATGTGTTTGATTAAAAGCCTAGATGAAGGAAAATACCCAACTAGCATGATATCTTGAAATCTCCATATATGTACAAGTTTATTTAGATCACATGTTTGATGAAATGCTTCAATAAAAATATTATGGATTATGATGTTAGTGATGTATTCAAGTTGGTCATGCTTTGTCAGTTTCTTCCTATCGAGTCCTGGGATACTTGTACCCGAAATATTATTTGTGTTCTTAGAGACATGTTATGTTTTCATGATACTCTCAATCAAACTATGATCCTTAGACTTCAGACAGTCTTATGACTCAGGAAATCTCCATGATCTCATGTACTCAATTAGTAGCTAGATATCAGTAGTATTTTGTCAGTCAACGGAAGTCAGTGACTCAGTCCATGTTCAGTTTTAGAAAATCATGTTTAGTATCTTTTTAGATGGGAGTATAATTTAGCACCAAGCGAACCCAAGGGTGGAAACTCACCTATTATATGAGGGTGCGATTCTTATAAGCAATCGTTGTATTTAAGAACTATGTAGCGAGCGTAGGTTATGATATAATATCTTGTTATATGAGGGTAGGTGAGGTGGCTTAACCTGCTATATAAGGGTTTCCACCATTCTCTTTAGAGTTACCTATTATATTAGGGTCACTCACATGTTGTCCTTACCAGTGGTGCGGTATTGACACCCTTCCAATCAGTCTATAGATTGGACCCTAATCCAGCTATAATGCATTATTTGGGGCATGTCGGTTAGATGACTACCTCCCACAGTGTCAGTATCAGTCTCAATTAAAGAATTTAGATAGTTCTTTAAAATTCAAGATTGTCAGATACAATATGGAACTCAGCTAGTTCCATTAAATTTAGGACTTTCAGATATAGTCACTCATGTTATCACTTATTAGAATTCAGTCATTAGTCATGTTAGTCATTAGCATACTCATGTTATCACGATTTCAGATATAGTTACTATGTATGCATGCATGCATTTTTACATTCATATTAGCCAGTTAGCTAGTATTGTTCATGCATACAAAACCCATCCATTCATCCTACCTCACATACTTAGCAGTATATTTAAAGTAGTGATGTATTTGCGTTATGGTATCTTATACCATAGGTTTAGAGACATGAGCTCCAGAGCATCAGTAGATTCCAGATATCAGCAGTCAGAGTTAGCAGTGACTTCTTATCATTCAAGGACATGATTATTTCTCTATTATCTCATTAATTAGTTTATTAGTTGGATTCAGTTGGGGACACGTACCATCAACACCTTACTCAGACAGTCCAGTTAGTTAGAGGCTTTCCTAATATTATATTCAGATAGTTATTTTAGTTGTTTTGGGTATTTCATACCCCATCTAAATGTTATGTTTTACTTCAGTTATGTGAAGCTTATGTCTTTTCAATTTATGTTTCCACATGATTTAGTATATTATGCAGTATACAAGTGCAGATATCAATCATGGGTTAGCTTGTGGTCCTTTAGGGTAATAAGCACCATGTAGCATTCAGGGTACCAGATTTAGGGTGTTACATACATGGTATCAGATCTTTAGGTTCAATAGAGTCCTAGGAAGTCTTAAATCCACATCTAGTAGAGTCTTATACATGGGTGTATTGCACGCTACATTTGTGGATAGGAGGTTATAAGATGTTTTACGGACAGTTTCCCCTCATTCAGTATTCATGTTGTACCAGTGAGCATAATATCAAGTCAATCTCTTAGTCTAATTTATTTCACCCTTTCTTCTATAGAACATGCCTTCTAAAAGAAGAAATAGGAATCAACCAGCCCCTCAGCTCGGAGAACCTTTGGTCAAACATTTTTCTCATGTAGAGTTCTGAGCTGTATTCACTATTCTTGATAACTTATTTCCTGTTCAGACTCAATGACAAGATGTAATTCTAGCCAACTGATGTGTGAGCAAAAGCTAACACATTTAATGTTTTTTAGCTCAAAATAATTGTAAATTCTGAATCAACTCTTGTTATGTTGATGTGTTTGCTCATGATTTACAGTAAAAGGCTGAAGGAATGGAAATAAATGACAATAGAGCTAAAGAGTTGAAAATCTAAGCAAAAGAGAAGAAAACATGGATGATGACATCTTTGATAAGTCGTTAGCCTTGTCATAGCCTATCAAAAGTAGCGTCAGCCTTAACCAGGGAATTAGAGCTGAGAAGTAGTTCAGACGACGTATGTGACATGGCGTCAAGTGGGTGATAAGGCATCAAGAATGGCATTATCCTTAAGCAGAAAATCAGTGAGAAGAGAAGACATCTAATGACGTTGGTGATATGCCATCCGATCCTTGATGCGGCGTTAGAGTCACCGTTAGCCTAAGGTAGAGAATTAAACAAACTGGAGCAAGTTTGATGCCATCCGTGATAGGGCGTCAGACTCTTGACGCAGCGTCAGCTTGGGCGTCACCTAATATGAAAATTAGTTGAATTTGCTATTATATTTCCTTGATTAGGCTTTAGTATAAATAACATCTTTTAGGGTTTATTCAGAGAGTTTCTTTTTTTAGTTTTGGAGAGCTTTATTTTCTTCAACACTTATCAACTATTTATGGATTCCTATTTTCAAGATTAAATTGAAGAAACTACTTGTTGCTTTTCATCCGTTCGTAAGTTTATCCTTATTATCATGAATTCAACTTTGTGTTTTGTTCATCGAATCATGAGCAGCTAATTCCATTAGCCTGAGTTATGGGATCCATGGACTAGGATTTGATAGGTTACTAGGTATTTAATGGATTCAAAGAGTAGTAGGACGTCTTGAAATTCTGTTGTTTTAACTAAAATTTACTAGTTGCAAACATTAGGTTATGCCTTAGTTTTATTTTCTTCTAACGGAGAAATAGACTCGAGGTCGTGAATTATCAATAGGGACTCAGAAGCTACCAACCTTCTGTTTTATGATCATTGTCATAACTAGATTGATCTACCTGAGATAAAATCCTATTGGAAATAGATAAGTTATGTAAGTTCGAGAGAATTAGATAATAAATTGTCTGGTGAAGTCGAGAGATAAGTCAGACAGTATCGTCGTCAGGGATAATCTGTTGTTTCTACTTACTTCAAGAATCCCAAGCATTACCTAGTATATGTCAATTACCAAAACCCATGGTGAACATAACTCTGGTTTCCTATTTAGACTGATTTCAAACACTAAAATACTGAAAGTGACAATTAACTCTCTATGAACCTTAAACCCCTATTTTATCTTTTTATATTGATTGTATGAATATAACTTTTAGCTTTAGCTTCAAACTAGTTTAATCGCCACTCACATTGTTCCTTGTGGGATTCGACCCCAACCTAGTTGGGTTTTATATTGACAACGATCACTTACACCCCTTCAAGAATATAATTTAAGCGTTATCAAAAATGTTGCCGTTGTCGGGGAACAATTTGTCGTATTGAGTTTGTTTGAAATTTTAGCCTACTAGCTTGAATTTAAACTTCTAAATATTTGTTTTTAGGTTTTTTATTTCTTGTGTTAGGTAGATTTTTATTTTAGTTTATTTATTACTATGGCATCATGGAATGAACATGATCTTAGTGGTTGGAAATCTTATCTTGATGTTCCACATCAATATTGTGATGGACCTCACTTTTGGCAAAATTATAGGTATGCTCCCCGAAGAGAGATATGTGTACCATGTCTATCCTACCGGGAGTATGATTGTTCTTTATATGGCGGTCAAGATGGACATTGGAGTGATTACCCAAATGCCCCCTCCCCCTATTGTGCTAACCCAAATTCTAGTTCTTCTTATGAGTTTGATAGGTCTTATGGTCAATAAAAGGTAGAACGAAGCACCAAAAAGAGTGGCATTGAAGCTATGTTTCAATGAATGTTAGATCTCCACAAAGAAACATAGGATATCGTATGTGATATGTATTAAGATATGGAGCCGATCATTCATGAGGAGATAGATATAGTGGTCAATTATTCAAAGCATTCTTCTATATTATGTTTAGATGATATCTTGTCTGTGGAATCATTTAACATAATGAAAGAGTGTGAAGATGAGGAGCGAGAATCCTATACTGATGATAAGGTTGATATTGATCTTCCATTGGAGATTTCCCAACCAACCGACCATTCATGAACGAAGATGCCAAAGATGAGGAAATGGTATTAGAATTGAAAGAAGAAATCAAGAACAATCCTTGTGAACACTCTAGTCCATTTTGGAGTAAAGATACTAATAGAGATGCTACTCCAGAATTGACAGCCAGTCCTCATTCGAACCACTTTTCAACATTATGCTTGGTGGATGTAAATAAAGTCGAACCACCTAAGCAAATGTTAAATTTTGAAAATAAGGGGAAAAATTCTAACATTTTGGAGTTTATCTTTCCAAAAGGGTATACTAAAACCCCAGTCTTAAAGGCCAAGAAGCTTAAAGATCGATATCCATTTAGTGGCTTTTTAAGATCCTCATTATTGCCCAATGAGCCCATACGAAAGTTCGATGCAAAATTGGGCAAGAGGTTCAAGTCTTCAAAGTGGCGTGATAGAACATTCCTTATCATGCCCTAATATTTGTCCAAAGGACCTAAAAGATGTATAGATCAAAAGATGGGATGATAATTTAAATCGTCAAAGTGGACGGATAAAGGATGACTGGATATTGTCATGCCACGACAATAAATTAGGCACTTCTTAGGAGGCAACCCAAGGTATTTTATTTTTTGTATTTGTATTATGTGATTGACATCAGATCTTTGCACATATGGTGCCACAGGTATGTTTCTAACTCTCTTGTTTTGGTTTGACGCATTGGGGACATTGCATGATTTTATGTTGAGGGTGTTGGGGCTACATATGGGTGTTGATGTCCTCCTGGGGTTTTTGTTGCCGTGCCTCTTTTCCCCAGAGTCTTGTTCCTAGTAGAGCCGGCATATTTAGGCATATTACGCTTGTTTTGTGATGTATTGTAGTTGACTAGGAGAAATACAAGTAACTAAGATAGTTAACTTGTTTTTGAGATTTTTGAACACCTCTCCATTGGTCTGATATATTACTATGTGAATTGCATCCATTTGTGACCATGGTGCATCTTTTTGGGGCATTAGTCTGGAAACTGAATAACCATTGTTAAATAAGTGTTTGAACTGGATATGTAGTGATATGTAAGATACTTGTGTGTCTTGTGTATGTAAGGTTTTACTCAGTTCCAATGGTGTATTGAATCTTGAACTTGCCCTGTCAGTCTTTCCATGGTCATAGGATAGGAGTTAGGAAAGGATTATAGGCAATTTTTTATTTTAGCCCACTTTAGCCAAAATGATCTTATGTGCATAAAATCTCTCGATCCCTGTTTTGAGTCTAATTAGCCTATTTCTTTCTACGACACCTCTCACCTTCCTATTTACATCACAATGAACATATTTTGGCCCTGGTTCTCCTTGGATACTGTGCACCTTGATTTAGGCAAACAGCCTAAGTTGAGGGTGCCTATCATAGTGGTGCATGATACAAAATGAGTATAAAGAGAGAAAGAATAAAAGAAAAGAATAAATAGTTCGGTGCAGTGAAAAAGAAATAAGAAATGAGAAAGTTGTGCAAAAGGTGATAAAAAGATAATGTGATAATTAAAAAGACCGCATCCATCTTGAGCATGTGTGATCAATAAAAAAAAGGAAGAAAAAAAGGTTGGGATTTGAAACCCCAAGAGTTTAGTGTAGTTTCAAGGAGGCATATTCACTCTGAAATGTCCATGAATATCATACCAGCCCCTAGCCTTCCTTACAAGCTTAAGAAAAGACCTGTAGTGATCCTAACTGACCTGTCTGATGACTTGGGTACTGACTATAAGGGAAAGCCTATGGCATTTGATGCGCAAAGTTGAAACTTCATTCTGAGAGTGAGTTTTGTGTTTATCCCTGTGTTTATATATACAAATTCTGACATGAGTGAAAAAAGGATTTCTTTGTTGTGAGGGCACACTAGGTATGTTGCAAATCACTGCCTTATTCAGATAGTGTATTTGGGTATGTGCTGGATTGTTATTGCTAAAATTCTAGCCATATCTTGATCCTCGTTAGTTGCATGGTTATTTTCAATAATAGACACAGTTGCTCTTAATTTTACTGACCTTGGAGATGGTGCATGTATTCTGAACTGATATGAATAGTTAGCTGTCAACTTATACTTTATATACTCTTAGTTTGTTGATTGAGGACCAAAAATTGTTTTAAGTTGAGGGTGTTGATGTGTGAGCAAAAGCTAACACATTTAATACTTTTTAGCTAAAAATAATTGTGAATTCTGAAGCAACTCTTGTTATTTTGGTGTGTTTGCTCTTGATATTGCAGTAAAAGGCTGAAGGAGTGAAAATAAATGACAATGGAGTAAAAGAGTTGAAAATCTGAGCAAAAGAGAAGAAAACATGGCTGACGACATCTGTGATAAGTCATCAGCCTAGCGATAGCCTATCAGAAGTAGTGTCAGCCTTAACCAGGGAATTAGAGCTGAGAAACAGTTCTAACGACGTATGTGATGTGGCATCAAGTGGGTGATATGGCGTCAAGAATTGTGTCATCCTTAAGCAGAAAATCAGCCATAGGAGAAGACATCTGACGATGTTGGTGATACGCTGTCAGATCCTTGACACGGCGTCAGAGTCATCATCAGCCTAAGGTAGAGAACTGAAGAAACTGGAGTAATTCTGATGCCATCCGTGATAGGGCATAAGACTGTTGACGCGGCGTCAGCTTAGGCGTCACCTAATCCGAAAATTAATTGAATTTGCTATTTTATTTCCTTAATTAGGCTTTAGTACAAATAGCATCTTTTAGGGTTTATTCAGAGAGTTTTTTTTTAGTTTTGGAGAGTTTTATTTTCTTCAAAACTTATCAACTATTTGTGGATTCCTATTTTTGGGATTAAATTGAATAAACTACTTGTTGCTTTTCATCTGTTCATAAGTCTATCCTTATTATCATGAATTCAACTTTGTATTTCGTTCACAAAATCATGAGCGGCTAATTCCATTAGCCTAATTCCATTAGTCGGAGGTATGGGATCCATGGACTAGGGTTTGACAGGTTACTAGGTATTTAACGGATTCAAAGAGTAGTAGGGCATCTTGAAATTCTATTGTTTTAACTGAAATCTACTGGTTGCAAATATATGTAATGCCTTAGCTTTTATTTGCTTCTAATGGAGAAATAGACTACAGGTAGAGAATTATCAACAAGGAGTCGGAAGCTACCAACCTTCTATTTAATGATCAATGTCGTAACTGGATTGATCTACCTTAGATAAAATCCTATTGGAAATAGATAAGTTATATAAGTTTGAGAGAATTAGATAATAAATTGTCTGGTGAGGTCGAGAGATAAGTCAGATAGTATCGTCGCCAGGGATAATCTGTTGTTTCTACTTACTTCAAGAATCCCAAGCATTACCTAGTATCTGTCAATTCTCAAAACACATGGTGAACATAACTTTTGTTTCCCATTTAGACTAATTTCAAACACTAAAATATTGAAAGTGATGATTAACTCTCTGTGAACCATAAACCCCCATTTTATCATTTTATATCGATTGTTTGAATTTAACTTGTAGCTTTAGTTTCAAACTAGTTTAATCGCCACTCACATTATTCCTTGTGGGATTCGACCCCAACCTAGTTGGCTTTTATATTGACAACGATCGCTTACACCCATTCAAGAGTGTAATTTGAGCGTTATCACCAATGCAGTGGCTAATTCAGCTGCTGCCAGGATTCGGGACTTTACCCAATAGAATCCTTCATCTTTTCTCATATCTAAGTCAGATTAGGACCCTCAGAAATTCCTAGATCAGGTGCAGAAGGTTACTGACATAATTGGGGTTACTTCTAGTGATAGTGCTAATCTAGTTGCATATCAGTTGCAGGATATTGCTCATACTTGGTTTAAATAGTGGGAGTCAGAAAGGCTAGATAGTACAGGGCTTGTTGAGTGGGAGGAGTTTGTTGTTGCTTTCCTTGATAGATTCTTTCTCCTCGAGCTTACAGTAGCTAATGTATTAGAATTCATCAACCTCAGGTAGGCCAATATGATAGTGAAAGATTATTCTCTCTGAAGTTTACTTAATTAGACAGATATGCCCCTCATGTGGTTACAAATAGCAAGGCAAGGATAAGTAAGTTCATTTCAGGAGTGAATGATAGCGTGGTTAATGAGTGCAGATCTGCCATGCTAAATAGTGGCATAACTTTAGCCAGGCTTATGACTCATGCTCAGTAGATTGAGGAGCAAAACACTAAGATAAGGGAGAAAAAGAATAAGATGGCATAGACAAATAGTTTTAATTTTTCTCATCATAATTTTGTAGGAGGAAAGTGTTTTTAGTTTCATCCTAAGTCATCAATTCCAGCTCCTTCTACAGCTCGTGCTCTAATTTCTAAGTTCAGAGAGGGTAACAAAGACAGAATGCTAGGCTCTAATTCCCAGGGCAGTAGCAGTGCTCGCACCAATCCTCTTTACCAGATTTATGGATAACACCATTAAGGTATTTGCAGAGTTGGCAGTGGTATTTGTTTTAGATGTATCAAGCGAGGACACAGAGTTAGAGACTGTCCTCAGTCAGGTCCTCATGGTCAACAGAATCACTCCTCAGCTCAGTCATGGGCAGGGTGCCACCTCCAGTGCTACTAGTGGGCAACGCCCAAATCATCTTTATTATCTTCAGTCCTGATAGAATCAAGAAAATTCTCCTGATGTGGTTACTGGTACGCTACAGATCTTTCATGTGCATGTGTACGCTTTGCTAGATCTAGGAGTTTCTTTATCTTTTATTACTCCCTTTATAGAAGTTGATTTCAGAGTCAGTCCCGAAATTCTAGCAGAGCCCTTTTCAGTCTATATCCAAGTAGGTTAAACTATCATTGCCCGGTGGGTATATAGGAACTGCCTGATTATGATATTTCAGAAAGTCACTTCAGTAGACTTAGTAGAATTAGAGATGACTGATTTTGATGTCATTCTTGGCATGGATTGGCTTCATTCCTGCCATGCCATAGTTGACAGTAGAAATAGAATAGTCCAGTTTAAGTTCTGAAATAAACCCGTCCTATTATGGAAGGGTAGTGTATCCATTTTCAGAGGTCATCTTGTTTCCTACCTTCGGGCAAGGTAATTGATATCTAAGGGATGTGTCTATCATATTGTTCATGTTAAGGATTCCAGTTTCAAAACTTCCAGTCTTGAATCCATTCTAGTTGTGAATGAATATTCTAATGTCTTTTCTGATGATCTTCTAGGAATTCCTCCCGAAAGAGAAATAGACTTCGACATTGATATTCTTCCAGATACTCAACCTATCTCTATTCTGCCATATAGAATGGCACCAGCAGAACTTAGAGAATTGAAAGAAAAGTTGAAGGATCTCTTAGATAGGGGATTCATTAGGCCCAACATTTCCCTATGAGGAACACCAGTATTATTCATGCACAAGAAAGACAGTTCTCTTAGAATGTGCGTAGACTACCATAAACTTAATAAGGTCATGGTCAAGAACAAGTATCTTCTTCCCAGAATCAATGACTTGTTTGACCAACTTAAGGTGTAAGTTATTTCTCTAAGATAGACCTCAAATTAGGATATCGTTAACTCATAGTCAAATAATGTCACATTCTAAAAATAGTTTTTCGTACCCAGTATGGTCACTTCGAATTCCTAGTTATGACATTTGGTCTTACTAATGCCCCAGCAGATTTCATGGACGTGATGAACCGCATGTTCAAATGGTACTTGGACATGTTCTTTATAGTCTTCTTAGATGATATTCTGGTCTATTCCTGCAGTGCGCGAGATCATGCAGACCATCTTAGAATAGTACTTCAGACTCTCAGAGATCATCAGCTATTCGCCAAATTCAGTATATGTGAATTTTGGCTAAGGTCTGTAGCATTCCTTGGTCATATCAATGTGGGTGATGGCATTAGAGTAGATCCTCTAAAGAAAAAAGTGGTAAGAAACTGGCCCAAACTTATCTCTCCATCAGGTATCAGGAGTTTCTTGGGTTTGGCTGGCTATTATAGATGGTTTTTTAAGGGATTTTCTTCTATTGCATCCCCTATGTCCAGATTGACTCAGAATAAAATTAAGTTTCAGTGGTCAGATCCTTGAGAGAAGAGTTTTTAGGAGATGAAGACTCGACTCACCTCATCTCTAGTTTTAGCTTTTCCAGATAGTTCATATGGGTTCGTAGTGTATTATGATGCATCTAGAGTAGGTTTGGGTTGTGTCCTCATGAAGCATGGTAAGGTCATAACCTACGACTCCAAACAACTTAAACCCCATGAGAAGTATTATCCTACTCATGATGTTGAGTTAGCTGTCGTACTATTTGCCTTAAAGACTTGAAGGCATTATCTCTGCAGAGTTTATGTAGATCTCTTGACAGATCATAAGAGTCTTTAGTTTTTCTTTTATCAGAAAAATCTCAATATTCATTAGATAATGTGGTTAGAGCTCTTGAAAGATTATAACATGAGTATCCTCTATCATTCGGGCAAGGACAATGTAGTGGCCAACATTCTCAGTAGATTGTCTATGGGTAATATTTCTCGTAAGGATGACAGTAATAAAAAGTTAGCTCAGGAATTATATCAACTTTCCAGACTAGGCATTCACTTAGTTGATATAGATGGGGGTGATATATGTGTTTAGAGTAGTTCAGAATCATCTCTGGTTTCTGAGGTAAAAGAAAAGAAAGATAAAGATCTCAGCCTTGTCAAGTTGAAAGAGTCAGTTCAAGATAAGAAAGTAGAGGCTTTCTCCCAAGGGGGAGATGGTGTTTTGCATTATCAGGATCGTCTTAGTGTTCCAGGTGTAGATAACTTAAGGCAGTGAATTCTTGCAGAAGCACATGGTGCGCACTACTCTATTTATACAGGGGCATGAATATGTACCGCGACTTATGGGAAGTCTATAGATGGATTGGAATGAAGAGAGATATTGCAGAGTTTGTGTCAAAGTACTCTATATGTCAGCAGGTTAAGATAGATCATCATAAGCCTAGTGGTCCTATGCAGGAGTTCATGGACTTCGTTACGGGTTTAGCTCAAACTCGTCATTAGCATGAGTCAAACTCGTCCAGTTCATACCTCTTATTCAGTCGATGATTATGCCAAACACTACATTAGAGAGTTGGTCAGATTACACGATGTTCCGTTATCTAATATCTCAGACAGAGGTACCCAGTTAACCTCTCATTTATGAAAAGCATTCCAAAAGGGTCTTGGTACCCAAGATCATCCCAGTATTGCCTTCCATCCTCAGACAGATGGCCAAGAAGAAAGGACCATTCAGACTCTAGAAGATATGCTAAGGGTGTGTGCAATTGATTTCAAGGGTAGTTGGGATGACCACTTTCCTTTGATTGAGTTTGCATACAACAATAACTATCATTCTAGTAATCACATGGTTCCATTCAAAGCTCTCTCTAGTAGGAGATATAGAACTCTAATTGGTTGGTTCGAAGTTAGTAAGGCCTCAGTTATAAGGATTGACTTGGTATTCGACACTTTAGAGAAAGTCCAATTAATCAGATAAAGACTCTAAGTAGCTCAGAGATGACAGAAGTCTTATGCAGATGTTCGTAGAAAGGATCTCAAGTTCGAGATTGGTGATCATGTCTATCTAAATATCTCTCCCATGAAGGGAGTGAAACGATTCAGCAAGAAGGAAAAGCTCAGTCCCTGATATGTCGGTCCCTTCAAAATTATCAATTGCTTTAGCAAAGTAGCCTATGAGCTCGAATTGCCTTTAGATCTAGCCTCAGTTCATCCAGTCTTCCATGTCTTTTCTCAAGAAATTTATAGGTGGCCCAGCAGTTGTAGTCCCTATTCAGAGCATCGATGTTCATAACAGCCTCTCTTATAAAGACATTCCAGTTGAAATCCTAGACTATCAGATGCGTAGACTGAGATACAAAGAAGACCATCTACTTAAAGTTATTTGGTGAAATCAGTCTGTCGAGGGAGCTACTTGGGAAATAGAAGCAGACATATGTACCAAGTATCCTCATCTCTTCTCCGCTAACTCAGATCAAGCTCACTGTAATAGTACCTCTTAATCTTACCTAGTTTCATGTTTATTGTTCCTCACAAACTTGGTATTAAATACCATTACATATTCTGTCATTAATTCATCTATCAGCTCAATTATATAATTATGCATCAGACATGCATTCTCAGTGTGAGAAACTTAGTTCATCAGAACACCCAGTCATGCATTCATGAATCGGTTACAAAGGAATCAGATATGCATGTTCAATATGATATGTTCAGTTATCAGTCATGTCAGTCATAATATCATGTTTCACTATTCATTTTTAGTATGTTCTCTCGTTATTCTTTCCCCTCACTCAGTCTTATTAAAGGATGAATGTTCTCAAAGGGGAGATATTTTAATACACCATACTTTTCCTAGCTTGAAATCATATCAAGAATGTTAGAAGCTTTTTTTGAAAGATGAATCCACTATTTTACATATGGTTTTTTATGATTTTCATCTTTTTTTCATTTAGGAAATTGAATTAGCTTTCCAAAATTACCAATTTCATCAAAATTTGACATCGAAGGAGAAAGTTATGGCCAAAATACAAAAGGTAAGAAAAATTGCCCAAGTGCGACGGTGAGGCCGACAAACCATCGAATAAACGACGGACCATCCCCCAACACCATTGCAAGGGAAATAGTAAGGCCACTTTCTGGATAAGGTGTGATGGCCCGGTTGATGGACCATCGGACTTGAGATGGACCATCGTCTAGGCCGTCGCTACTTAGGAAGTAATCCTTTTTCTTGGTCCACATACGACGGTCGAAACAATGGACCGTCGCCCTGGTGATGGACCATCGCACGAGCTGTAGCAGGTCCTGATTCAAGAAGTTATAATTATTTTAAAAAGGGGCTTTTTTGTCTTTTACCATCCATTTATATACCCAATTATATCCGACCAAAGCTCAGAAATTCATTATTCTTTCACAACAACAAAACTAGGATTTTCTCTCTAAGGTTAAATCTCCAAGAACAAAATACATATCTTCTTCAAGAACTAAGAGTTTCAAATTCTTCAAGTTCAAGAATTTCAAGAAAACTTAACCTAGGTATGCATAGTGTTCATTCATGGACTTCTTTTGTCAATGAACCCCAAAAATCTCTTTTCAAAGTTTAAGTTTATGGATTTTCTTTATGAATTCAGTATTTGAGTTGCTCTAATTCATGTTGATAGTGAGTAATTGAATTTTATTCCATGTTGGGGGATAAAGTTTATGTGGATTTGATTAGTATAGTTGTAGATTCATGTAAACCTACGATTAAACCCTTAAATGATGAAATTAGAATTAAATCATGATGTTTGATTATTGTATAATGTTGTTTACAGATACTATGCTTACTATGTGTTTGATTAAATTCCTAGATGAAGAAAAATGTCCAGCTAGTATGATATCATGAAATCCACATATATATACAAGTTTATGCAGATCACATGTTTGATGAAATGCTTCAGTAAATGTATTATGGGTTTGTATTTTAGTGATATGTTCAAGTAGGTCATGCATTGTTAGTTTTCTTCTATTGAGTACGGGGGTACTTCTACTCAAAATATTAGCTGTGTGCCTAGATCCATGTCATTTTTTAATGATACTCTCAATCAAGCTATGATCCTTAAACTTCAGACAGTCTTATGACTCAGGCAATCTCCATGATCTCATGTACTCAGTCAGTTGTCAGATATCAGTAGTATTCCTTCAATCAATGAAAGTAACTTAGTCCATGTTTAGTTTCATAAAATCATGTTCAGTGTCTATTCATATAGAAGCATAAATTAGCACTGAGCGAACCCAAGGGTGGGAATTCACAGTTATATGAGGGTGTGACTCTTAGAAGTAATCCTTGTGTTCCAGAACTATGTAGCCAGCATAGGTTGGGATATCATAGCCTACTATATGAGGGTAGATAAGGTGGCTTAACCTACTATATGAGGGTTCCAACCGTTCTCATTAGAGTTACCTGTTATGTTAGGGTCACTCACATGTTGTCCTTACCAGTGGTGCGCTATTGACACCCTTCCAATAAGGGCAAATATTGGACCCCAATACCACTATAATGTGTCATTTGCGACATGTTGGTTATATGAATACCTGCCACAGTCTCAGTAAAAGAACTCAGATAGTTATTCAGAATTTAGTACTGTCAGATACAGTCAACTCAGATATAGTATGGAACTCAGCTAGTTCAATTAAATTTAGGACTTTTAGATACATTCACTTATGTTATTAGTTATCAGAATTCACTCATTAGTCATGATAGTCATCAGCATCCTAATGCTATCACGATTTCAGATATAGTTACTATGTATGTATGCAGGCATTCTCACATTTATATTAGTCAGTTAGACAATATTGTTCATGCATATGAACCCCATGCATCCATCCTACCTTACATGCATACCAGTACATTCAAAGTTCTAACACATTTGTGCTATGGTTTCTTATTACACAGGTTCAGAGACTCCAGAGCATCAGTAGATTCCATATATCAGCAGTCAGAGTTAGCACTGAGTCCTCATTCTTCGAGGACATGATTATATCTCTATTATCTTATTAATTAGTTTATTAGTTGGAGTTATTTGGGCATATGTCCCATCAACTCCTTACTTAGACAGTTCAGTCAGTTAGAGGCTTTCCAGACTATTATGTTCAGAAAATTATTTTAGTTATTTTTGGTATTTCATACCCCATTTAGATGTTATGTTTTACTTCAGTTATGTGAACCTTATGGACTTTCAGTTCATATTTCTGAATTATTCAATATACTATGCAGTATACTGGTACATATATCTGTCATGGGTTAGCTTATGGTACTTCCGGGTCATGAGCATCGTGTAGCATTTTGGGAACCAAATTTGGGGCAATACAGACCAGAAATTAGAGGTTTTATCCCAAGGGGGAGATGGTGTTTTCTATTTTCAGGGTCGTCTGTGTGTGCAAGGTGTAGATGTCTTGAGGCATCGAATTCTTCCAGAAGTGCATGGTGTGCGCTACTCTATTGATTCGTACACCACTAAGATGTACCACGAATTACGAGAGATCTATTGGTGAAGTGAGATGAAGAGACATGTCGCAGAGTTTGTGGCTATGTGCTCTACATGTCAGCAGGTTAAGATATTGCATCATAAGCCTAGTGGTCCTATGCAGGAGTTCATTATTCCTACTTGAAAGTTGGAAAAAGTGAACATGGACTTCGTGACGAGTTTACCTCGAACTCGTCATCAGCATGATTCAGTTTGGGTCATTGTAAACTGGATGACCAAATCGACCTATTTTCTTCCAGTTCATACCTCTTAATCAGCCAAGGATTACGCCAAACTCTACAGTAGAGAGTTGGTCGAATTGTACGTTGTTCAGCTATCTATTATCTTAATTAGAGGTACTCAGTTCGCCTCTCATTTTTGGAAAGCATTCCAAAAGGGTCTTGGTACCCAAGTGCACCTCAGTATAGCCTTTCATCCTCATACATATGGTCAAGTAGAAAGGACCATTCAAACTTAAAAGATATGCTATAGGAGTAGGCAATTGATTTTAAGGTTAGTTAGGATGACCACTTGCCTTTGATTGAGTTTGCATAGAACAACAGCTATCATTCAGTATTCGGATGGCTCCATTCAAAGCTCTCTATGGTTGGAGATGTAGATCTCCAGTTGGTTGGTTTGAAGTTAGTGAGGCCTCATTTATAGGGCCTGACTTAGTACTCGATGCCTTAAAAGAAGTACAGTTTACCAAAGAAAGACTCTGGGCTGCTCAAAACCTCCAGAATTCTTATGCAGATATGGGTAGAAAGGATCTAGAGTTTGAGATTTGTTATATCTCCCATGAACGGAGTGAAGTGGTTCGGCAAAAAGGAAAAGATCAGTCTCCGATATATCGGTCCCTTCAAAATTCTCAGTAGTTTAGGTAATGTAGATTATAAGCTCGAGTTGCCTTTAGATCTAGCCTTAGTTCATCCAGTCTTCCATGTATCTTTGCTCAAGAAGTGCATAGGTGACCCAACAGTTGTAGTCCCTACTCAGAGCATAGATGTTCATAACAACCGCTTTTATGAAGAGATTCAAATCAAAATCTTAGACTATCAGACTCGCAGACTGAGGAATAAACAAGTCACTCTAGTCAAGGATCTTTAGTGGAATTAGTTCGTTAAGGGATTTACTTGGGAAGCAGAAGTAGATATGCAAACCAAGTATCCTGACCTCTTCTCCGCTAACTCAGACTTAACTCAAGGTAACAGTTCTTCTTAAGCTTTTTAATTTCATGTTCAAATTTCAGTAACAAGCTTGGTATTCAGGTCATGTTCAGATCTCCATTATAAACTTGGTATTATTTTCCATTGCATGTTCATTCAAGTATTCAAGAGTCAGTTCATTCAAGTATTCATGCATTAGACATGCATGTTCAGTAAATAACCTCAGCTTATTAGTAATTTTAGTCTTGCTTTGATAAGGAACTACTCAGTCAGATATCAATGCATCAAACATTCATATTCAGTATGAGACTTCTGTATATCAATAGTTCCAGTCATATAGTAATGTTTCAGGTTTCTATGCCCCTTAATTAAGTCCAGTCCATCAGTATTCTCAGTCTAGTCAGTCCCATTAGAGGAAAAATGTTCCTAAGGGGGAAATATTATAATACCCCATATATTTCTAAGATAAAAAATAAAACATTGTTCCTACGTAATAAACCTTCTATCCTATGATTCATATTTAAAGACATGACTTACAATGAGTATCCTAGTGAAAAGAGAGCTTATGATGTGTTAAGCGTGTTCATAAGAGTCACTTAGAATAAGGCAAGTTAAGAGCTTTTGAATCCATCAAGTTTTAGTGTTTGATTTCACAAGAGTCATCTTTGAACAAGCATAACGTGATGTATATGTGGTATTTTATCCGGTTAAGACCCACCAAATTATAGAGAATTGAATTAGCTTTACAACGATACTAATTATACAAAAATCCGACACCCAAGCAAGATGTTATGGCTTTGCAAATTGGAGTTTGTCGCCTAAAAATTTCCTAAGGCTACTAGAATGGTTATGCCATAAGTTGTGTGATGCACAACCTAACTTAGGTGATAAGTTGTGCGCCACATAACCTAGCTTATGCAATAAGTTATGCGCCGCATATATTATGGACCAAGTGACGTTAACACCCCATTTATTTGAGTTATTTTAAGGGAAAAATAAGTATTTTCCAATCCTATCTAAGCCTATAACACGAGATTTAGCCCCAATTCAACCAAAATATAGTCACTTCTCTATTCTCTTAAGAGCAAGTTAGGGTTCTTAATTGGGGATTTAAATTCAAGAAAATTCATTGTAAATCTTCGTAGAATCACGTACTAAGATATTCATAGTGTTCATTCATGGATTCCTTTCATCCATGAAGCCCAAGAATCAAGTTTTAAACTATAGATTATGATATTCATGCTATGGGTTAATTATGTTCTTGTGGGTTTTGTTCTATGATTCCCAAGATGGAATCTTTATGTGTTTTTATGAAAATATGTTATCATGTGAGTTGAAAACCATGAATTTTAGTTGGTTATGATATGTTAATTTGATGATTATGTCATGCCTTAAGTCATGCAACCTAAGTGTTTGATAAAAAGCATAAAAGACTAGAAATTATATTATATAGCTTAATTATGATTTATGTGATGGATTCATATTTTACCCTTATATTCAAATGAATCCCATGCTATTGATGTGCAATGTAGATGTTTGTTGGAATGCTCATGATGCTTAGAGTATGAAATTTTGACATTGAGTATATGCATTCCTACTATGTACAAGATTATGATAACTATGTACTTCATGAAATCCCCAACTTATTGTATTATGGATTGTTGATGTCGGTCATGTATTCAAGAATGTCATGCCTTGTAAGTTTAATTCAATCGAGTCATGGGGGTGCTTGTACCCGATAATTTAGTTGTGTTCCTAGAGTCAGTGTCATTTTTTGACGATAACCTCAGTCAAGTCATGTTCAATAGAATTCAGTCAATCATGTGACTCAGAAAAACTCAGTAATCCTAGTAATCTCATAAAGCTTAGCAATTCAATAATCTCAGTAGTATTTCGTCAGCCAACGAAACTTAATGAAATCAATCCAGTTTAGTTCACTTAATAATATTTTGTGTCTATTCAGATAGGAGTAGGATTTAACACAATGTGAACCTAAGGATGAGGACACACATTGACAGTTGAGGGTATGATCCTTAGAAGTAATCCTTGCATTCCGCAACTATATAGCCATAATAGGTTGAGATAGCAACATTGACAGATGAGGGTTGAGAAGGTAGATAAACACTTTCAGATGAGGGTCCTACCATTCTCATTTGGAGACACTACCAGATAAGGATCACGCACAGCTTATCTTTAACAGTGGTATGGTATTGACACCCTTCCAATTGGGGTTAAAGATTGGACCTCAACTCAGATATAATGAATTATTTGGGGCATGTTTGTTAGATGACTACTTCCTACAGTCTCAGTCTCAATAAAAGAACTAAGACAGTTCTTCAGATTTTAGGACTATCAGATATAGTCAACTCAGCACAGTACGAAACTCAGCTAGTTCCATCAGAACCTAGACTGTCAGTTATAGTCACTTAGTATCAGTTATATCAGTTATCAGTAAGTCATGTTATCACTAAACAGACTCAGTAGTCATTACTATCAGAAATTTAGTTATAGGCACTTATTCATGCATGTATTCTCACGTTCATATTATACAGTCAGTTAGCATTATTCATGAATTTGAACCCTTTGCATTCAGCCTACCTCACACACATACTAGTACACTCAATCGTACTAACATATTTGCTCTATGGTATTTTATTCTATACAATAGGTTCAGAACCACGAGCTCTAGAGCATTAGTAACATTCCAGTTTCAGCAGTCAGAGTTAGCAGTGAGTCCTTATCCTTCGAGGACATGATCATTACTTTATTTCTACATTACATAGTTTATTTTAGTAGTTAGAGTTCGTTGGGGACATGTCCCATCAACTCCTTATTCGGACAGTTTAGAGGCATTTTTAGACTAGAGTATTTTCAGACAGTTATTTTAGTTTTGGTATTAATATACTTTATTCTGTTTTATTTAAGTATTGAACCTTATGGAAAGTTTTCACCAGTTTTCTAAAATTTTACATTATATTATTTAGTGCCCAGTTACAAATAGCAATGGGTTAGCTTGTGGTCATTCCGGCTCATAAGCACCATGTAGCATCCGGGGTTCAAAATTTGGGGCGTTATATGATTTAAACTTTGAGTTTATGTGATGTAACAATCCTAACAATCCAGAGGATGAAAAAAATTTGACGGATTTGCAGTTAACAATCCCAGATGATTTGTTACCAAGTCTAAAGGCATACCGAAGAGAAAGCATCACCACACCTCCATCGACAACCCGCGAAGAACCTACTAATGAATATTTGAATGATAAAAAGTCCGATTCTGTTGTTGAAGATCATCTTCAAGTATGTATAGTGAAAATATTTTTCTATTTATATGGGTTATTTTGGACAAAACAAACTAGACTTTTTTCTATTTTTTCAAGACAAACAAAGATAACGTTGGATTGAGTTCAAAATCAGATCTGCATGTAGAGGTTGATCTTGTTATGGAAAAGCAAATTATGACACCTCCTAAAATACAAGAACTAACCACTGATGAACAAAGGGATGAACCAGTTTGACCTGATTTACAAAACACAATCCCTGATGAGCTGCTTCTTACTCTAAATGTCTACAGTTGTAAAAGCATCATTGTTCATCCCTCTGCTAATCGTGAACTTTAAACTCCTATTCAAAATTTAAGGATTAGGCGACCATCCAAATTCAAGGAGTCACCATACACGATTAAGTTTGGTTCAGCAGGTGGTAAGTACACTAAGTTATATATATAGTTTTCAATGTAATATGTTATGCAAATATATTTTTATTTATTACATTTTTGTATTATGTATCTTTTTAGGGAGCTCAGCAGGAACCTACGTATATTCTCCCAGAAACATCGATTTGTTTATCACCCGATTGATGGGATAGTGGATACGAAGATTGTTAAGAAGTTCATGGATTGGATTTCTGTCAACCTTCAAAAAGGTCATGCAAAAACATATTTTTTTTGAACTGTTTTGACTTTTTTTTTTCAAATTCCATTATTTTTTCATGATTTAATATATACTGATAAAAATAAACAAGAAGGGAAGTGTTGATCATTACAAAAAGGGAAAATCAACCATTCCAATGATGCATTTTAGAGTTGAGATGGTTGAAGATAAAAAATGGTTCTAACAAATGGGGCTCCCTGACCATTCATAAATAGACTCGGTTTGTATATTATTGTAATAATTTTTCCTTTGTCATTGTAGCACTACTTATAATACATATTATATTACCTTTAAATGCATATGCAGGTACAAATATGTATTTTTACTATGTTTTTTATTTTTTGGAGAATGATTTGTTAAAATACATATATAACTTATTAATATACATATGAATTTCTATCAAATCACATACTGTTCAATATTAATTTTTCTTTCATTATCTGTATATAAGTGTAGTTTACAAATGTAGTTATACATACGTAATTTGTAGTCATTAAACTATAAAATGCATATACATTTTACTGAATTCACACATGCTAATTTAGTATACAAATTGATTGAATGTTCTAAGATTTCTGGTGTTAATTACTGCAGCAAATTGATGTTTCCTTCTACTACTTGAGGAAGAAGTCAAAGTATGACCCCCAACAGGTTTTACAAATTCAGCACAGTAGATTGCAACTTTATGATAATTAGGTCTGTTCATGATGTTTATTCTGTGGATGATCCAAACCTTCATGTGGGAGGACGAGAGGCCAATCTTAATGTATACATCAATGGGTTCCGTATGCATGTTTTTGTGCCATGGCATACAGTGGAAGACATTTATATTCCAGTCAATATAAAGGAAAAACATCACTGGGTGCTAGCAGTTTTATCCTTCTCAGAAAGGTGCATATTCTTATATGATTCATATGAATCTTCTGGTAATTATACGCCTGTTCTTGCTGAGATTGAGAAATTAGCTGAGATTATCCCTCTGTATCTCCAAGCATGTGATTTCTATGATAAAAAAGGTATTGGTCTTCAAAATCATCCAAGATACAAAGACAAAGACTCCTCAAATATGTTTGATGTGTTATTTAAAGAGAATTTTCCTCAACAACCGAGTGGAAGCTTGTAAGTATTTTAATATACATATACCAAAAATGTATGTTTGTACACAATATATTTTAGTTATTAATCAATTTTTTTCTTGTTGTAGAGATTGTGGTATCTATATGGTTATATGTGCAGAGTGCCTTTCTTATGGTCACAAAGATCTTTCGAATGAGTTTGACCCCAACACACTCCGTACAAGATATGTTGTACTTTTTTGAGACTATGGGATTCGAAAATAAAAAGCAAATGCTCATAGTAACGTCGAAGCATCCTTGAGGCCTGCAAGGCAAAGTAGAATAACTAGTGTCACTAAAGTTTTTGATGTATGATGGTTGATTGATTGATTACTTTGTATAGTTAAGAAACTGGTTTATGGATGTAGGTTTTGATTATACAAATTGTTTTTGATGTTTTGAAGTTGTTATAATTGTAGGTTATAATAGTACGTATTTTGAACTAAATGAAATTAATTCAGTTTTGAAGTGGGTCTACGTTTGAGTTGAATTAAAGATTAATTTGAGTACTTTATGCATTTCTACCTTTTCCTATGAGATTTAGTTCAAAAAATTCATATGAAGTGTTCATATTATGCTTAAAAATACATATGCAGTATACAGCAAATGTATTTAGTCTAAAAATTCATATGTAGTGTTAAGATTAAGCATTTAAAAAGTACATCTTCAGCAAAATTAATATGTATTTTAATGTTCATTTATTATCAACATATATGACTATTTGAATTAAAGATAAATTTGAGTATTTCATGCAGTTTTTCTTTTTACTTTGAGATTTACTTACAAAATACATATCCAGTGTTCATATCTTGCTTAAAAATACATATGCACTATACATAAATTGTATTTAGCCTAAAAATACATATGCAGTGTTAAGGTTAAGCATTTCAAAAATACATCTGGAGCATACGTAATATGTATTTTAATGTGTTCATTTATTATCAATATAAATAAGTATTTGAATTAAAGACAAATTTGAGTATTTCATGCAGTTTTACTTTTTTGGGTAGATTTAGTTACAAAATACATATTCAGTGTTCTTATTTTGCTTAAAAATATATATGCATTATACGTCAGATATATTTAGCCTAAAAATACATATGCAGTGTTAAGATTAAGCATTTCATTTTATTAAGATAGAATATCTTATATGTATTTAAATCTTTGATCATTTAAGACCTAAATACATGTTTGGTTGATCAAATTTACTAACTTTTCCCTAAACTACATATACAAAGTAAAAATACATATGAAATGTAGCTTCAAAATACATATGCAATGTTCAGTTTTTGTAACATATACATATGCAGTATTCAAATCTAACTGTGTTCAGTTATCAAATGATTCTTTAATGTATTAATCCAAAAAAGTAGTTCATTGTTACAAAACATGACAAATAAAGTTTTAACAAATAATACAGAAGAACAAATGTATCATTTGCGAAATTTCCGACAAGAATGCCTATTGTGACCCTTAGCCCCACAACCACTGCATGAATAGATGTTCTTTTTCCCAATATATCCCGACGTGATTTTCAAGATCCTTCTTTGCACGTCTTTCTGGAGGTGTTTTGAATTTTGGAGATAGTACTATTTCACTAAATACAATCTCTAAAATTATCCAGTCATCTTGTTGTCGCAACGGATAGATTGGAACATCATATGTCTTCAACACAGTTTTTGATTTAAACAAATCACAACAGTATGGCCCCTTCTGAAGATTCTTGCTATCCGACACCGCACAAGCATATGCACATGGTATCTCATCGAGTTAAAATGCACTACATGAGAACTTTTTTTCCTTGAGGCAAAAGATGAAGTTCTTTAGTTTGTCGTGTACTGTAACGCACCGGAAAACGGATCTCAGAGCGTCACATGGTGCTTGAGGCTACAAGTATCCCAAAGCTAACCCTTTGAGCCATTTTCAATCAGTTCAACAAAAATAAATGGGGTTTCTATAAATAACCCTCAAATATCAACAGAGTAATCATCATCCAAGAATAAAAGAATTTCAGAAAGACAACAAAATACGACTTATTAGTTAACTCCCAACATCTATACTACTCTGACAAGCCTCTAAGAAAATCAATAAAACCAGTGAGCCATTGAGACATGCCCCAACTGACTCATACTCAGTTATCAAATGTAAACAATTCCGTGAAACCAATATCAGACCTCACTTCCTCGGAATAGAAGGACTCACCACAACAGAGGATGTAGAACAGCGTGCCCAAAGAATCACTATCGAACCTGGAACTGAGCACCTGAACCTACATTCCAAGAAAATGCAGCCCACATCCGAATATGTGGGTCAGTACCATGGAAAGGAACCGAGTATATGGGGGTGTATGCAGTGGTATAAACATCATCACCATAAATATTTGTAAAAAATATGTAGGATGCATGAAAGACTCACATAGCCCGAAGAAAATCATCATAATCATGAATGGATGAAATAAGTACAATAGAACATGTGAGTCATTCTATAATTTGTCAATCACTTTTAGTTCATCAAGAATATCAATTCTCATAATGTAAATATCATTTAAATCTTTCAAAAGAATAACTTTCACAATTCCACTTTCAAATCACTTTATCATTTACCATAGACACAAGGAAACACACACACACTGGGAGATCCTATAACCGACATAAACCATGTGAGCTACATAGAGTCCAACGTACAATCCACGTTGGGGAGAGCCGTCCTATCCTCGCCACCAGAGTAGGACTATCGATATCAAATCCACACAAACTAGTGATCACTATATAAATAAACCTCAGGCTCACTCCTACGGGGGCATGTATTTCTAGGGAGGTAAGGTCTCCTTATACCTTCCACTCGGTGCTAAAGATTTCTCGCGGACTTAGCTCATATCATTTTATAGACAACCCACAACAAAACAATTTCAGTAATATATAAATATACATCAGGAGCCATCATGCTTCCCATCTATCAAAATTAACCACGTTGTAGATTTCTTTCACACTCGAGTTCAAAACAACTCCATTAAGACCTAAAGGTCAAATCATTCAAAATATCTCAAATATTCAACATCAACGTGCTTATAACACACACTTTCTCAAAAAGAAACATAATTTCCAAAGGGGATTCATGACCCAAATATAAAAATCATGATAAATATCATTCAAGATTTATGCTTTATATCTCCACACATGTAAATTCATCTTTCCAAAATCATAAACATCAAGATTACATAATAATTATCATAAGATATGAGTTCATGCTTCAAATTCGTAAAAATCAAATAAAAATCATACCTTTATAAAGAAAATTACTTTTGGGCACAAGAACGAAAGAGAGATTTTGTTGAAAATACCCACATACCCTGAATGACGAACTTTAGATTGATACTCATTTTTGAGATGTTAATCGTTCCTTTGAATGATTGTTCTTGGAGTTCTTGAACTAGGAACTTAAAATCTTGAATAAATTTGCAGACTTAATGGTGAACTTTGGAGGTTCTTGAAGTTGGATGTAGGAGCTTAGGGTTTTCTTTTTGAGATAATTTGATGAAATATAACATATAATGCTTCTAATAGGCTTTATAATAGGGTTTGGACAGATTTTGGGTGAGGGGGAATGACCAAAACGCCCCTAAAAATCAAATATTTCTCGAATCTGTCCTTTGGTGGACTGTTTTGATGGTCTGAAGTAGATCAACCATAACATTTTACTCCAATATCTAAGTTGGTTGAAACCAATTTCATTAGAAAGAGGACTCTCATATCTTTCCATTAATATATAGTATCTCACCCATATCATTGTGTACGAGAAGTTATGATTGTTTTAAGTTGATCCAAAAATTCGCTTTTGGTAGGCTGAAGTAGATCGACCATAACTTTTTGCTCCGATAGACAAATTGGATGAAACCAATTTCATTGGAAAGAGGACACGTAGAGCTTTCCGTTAATATATAGTTGATCACCGAGATCATTATGTACAAAGAGTTATGATTGTTTAAAGTTGGAGAAAAAAATATGTGAGGCCTCAGTACTTTTTCCTGCACGTTTTACTGTTCACTAATATTCACGGTTCAATCGGAATGTTCATAACTCGTCGCTAGGGTGCCCGTTTTGGATAATCCACAACCGTTGGAAAGCTTATTAGATACTATATGCAATGGTGGGTCATAATCTAAGACATTCCATACGGAAAATTTATAATTAATTCTAGAAGATAGAACCCAACATGTTTACGCACAAAATTTCAACGAAAAATTTCCTGGGGTATTACATCATCCCCCCTTTGTAAACATTCGTACTCGAATGACGCTAGATATGCCAATATTAGATAGCGAATGGAGCATTCAGCTGAAACCATTCGTTAGACTCATCACCACATTTTTTCTCACTCCGAATGCAATATAGAATGCATAAATTCAAGAAACTACAGCTGAACTGCTGCAACTTTTATCAAAAGTGCATGATTTAGGAAAGAACGGTACCTTCGGCTTGACCGGAGTTCACAAAAAATAGTTGTGGGTACTTGGATCGCATATCCGCCTCAGCTTTCCAAGTTGCACCCTCAACAGATTGGTTTTGCCACAACACCTTGACCTAGGGAACTTCTTTGTTCCTTAGTCTTTGGACACTGAAATCAAGAATCTCAACAGGAAAGATTTAAATCTCACAAAAGAAAGATTTTCTTGAATGTCAGCACTCATAGAGGAATCCACTACCACAACATCGCTAATATGCTTTCTAATCTTGGAAACATGGAATATTGGATAAATGGAGGACAACTCAGAAGCCAACTCGACCTCATAAGCTACCTTACAAACAAGGCTAAGAATTTTGTAAGGACCAACATAACGGGGACTAAGCTTCCCCTTCTTTCCGAATCTCTTCACCCCCCTGATGGGTGAAAGTTTTGGATACACTAGGTCACCAACTTCAAACTCAAGGTCTCTCCTTCTAACATCCGCATATGACTTCTGATGACTTTGCGCGATTTTCAATTTTTTCCTAATAAACTTAAATTTTTCCATAGCCTTGAATACCGAATCATGACCACTCATAGCCGCTTCACCCAACTCAAACCAACCTATGGGTGATCTATACTTCCTCTCATATAAGTCTTCAAATAGATCCATGCCAATACTAGAGTGGAAACTGTTATTGTAAGAAAACTCAATCAACGGTAAGTGATCATCCCAACTTCCCTTAAAGTCAAGTGCATAAGCTCTCAACATATCCTCTAAGGTCTGGATGGTCCGGTCAGCCTGACCATCGGTCTACTGATGAAAAGCAGAACTAAAAAGCACTTAGGTACCAAGACCCTTCTGAAAAGCTTTCCAAAATTGCGAAGTGAACTGAGTACCCCTATCCGAAATGATAGACAAGGGCACTCCATGTAGTCTAAATAGCTCTCGACAATCTAGCATAATCCTCAGTAGTATATGATGTATGAACAGGCAAGAAATCAGAAGACTTAGTCAACCTATCAACCACAACCCAAATGGAATCATGATGGGGTCGGGAAGGAGGTAAACCAATCACGAAGTCCATATTTATCTCTTCCTACTTCTAGGTGAGAATACTAAACTCTTGCATCATACCACCAGGTCTTTGGTGTTTAACCTTAGCCTATTGTCATGTTGCATACTTAGCTAAAAATGCTTCTATATCTTTCTTCATGCCACTCCACCAATAGATTTCCCGCAAGTCTCGGTACATCTTGGGGGCACCAGGATGAATAAAATATCGTGCCCCGTGCACTTCAGCCATAATCCTCTGTCTTAGATCATTAACATTTGGGACACACAATCTACCCAGCAATCTCAACACACCATCTCTCACTTGGGAGAAAACCTCTACTCTTTGGCCCTTGACTGACTCCTTCAGTCTGTCCAAACTAGCATCTAAGTATTTCTTTTCCTTCACTTCCGAAACCAAGGAGGATTCAGAACTACTCTAAAGCCCTATAATACCTTCAGCAGAGTCAAACAACCTAACCCCCAATCTAGACAAACGATGTACATCACGAGCCAACTCTTTCTTACCTTCTACCACATGCGAAACACTACCCATGGACACTCTACTTAGGGCATCCGCCACAATATTGGCCTTGCCCAGATGGTACAACACACTCATATCATAGTCTTTTAACAATGCTAACCATCGTCTCTGCCTAAGATTCAATTCTCTCTAGGTAAATACATACTGCAGACTCTTATGATCAGTGAAAACATCAACATAGACATCATACAAATAGTATCTCTAGATTTTCAAAGCCAACACAACAACAGCCAACTCAAGGTCATGGGTGGGGTAATTTTTCTCATGGGGTTTCAACTGTCTAGAAGCATAAGCTATCACCTTAACCTTCTGCATCAATAAGCCACCCAACCCAACTCTCAAAACATCACAGTACTCTACAAAACCATCAACACCATCAGGCAAAGTCAAAACAGAGGCTGAAGTGAGTCGAGTCTTTAACTCCTGAAAATGCTTCTCACAAGATTCAGACCACAAGAACTTTACTTTTTTGGGTCAACCGAGCATAGGAGATGGAATAGAGAAGAAACCCTCAACAAAACGGCGGTAATAGCCAGCTAAACCCAAGAAACTTCATATATCAGTCGGAGAAATAGGTCTAGGCCAATTTCTAATAGCTTCAGTCATTTGGGGATCAACTCTAATACCCTCGTAAGAAATGATATGACCCAGAAAAGCAACTGACCTTAGCCAAAACTCACACTTACTGAACTTGGCAAACAACTTGTGATCTCTAAGGGTTTGCAAGACAGTTCGGAGATGATCAGAATGTTCATCCTCTCTACGGGAGTACACCAGTATATCATCTTTGAACACTATGACAAATATATCTAGATATGTTCTGAACACTCGATTCATGAGGTCCATAAAAGCTGCTAGGGATTACTTAACCCGAAAGACATAACAAGAAACTAAAAATGGCCATAACGAGTTTGGAAAGTGGTTTTTGGGATGTCACACTGCCTAACTTTGAGTTGATGATAGCCAGAACAAAGGTCTATCTTTGAGAAATAAGTTGCACCTTGCAATTGGTCAAACAAATCATCTATTCTCGGAAGGGGTTCTTATTTTTTACGGTGACTTTATTCAGTTGGCGGTAATCAATGCACATATGCAAAGAGCCATCTTTCTTTCTCACAAACAACACAAGAGCACCCCAAGGAGAAACACTAGGCCTTATGAAACCCTTATCTAGTAGATATTGAGTTGCTCTTTCAACTACTTAAGATCTATAGAGGTCATACGGTAAGGAGGAATAGAAATGGGCTGAGTATCGGGAAGAAGATAAATCACGAACTCTATCTCTCTATCAGGAGGTATCCCTAGGAGATCATCCGAAAAGACATCAGAGAACCCATTGACGACGTTAATAGACTGGAGAGTTGGAGTCTCAGACATAGTGTCATTGACTCTAACCAAATGGTAAATACACCCCTTGGAAATATGCTTTCTAGCTTTGAGGTAAGAGATAAAATAACTCTTGGGTGACACAGAATTCCCAGACCACTTAACCACGAATGCACCCAAAAACTGAAACTTGACCACTCGGGTCCGATAATCAATAGAGGCATAAGAAGAATACAGCCAGTCCATACCCAGAATCGCATCAAAATCTACCATGTCTAACTCAATCAAATCAGCCAACAAGACTCTATGAAAAAACTTAACAGGATACTTTTTATACACTTTCTGGGCAACAATCGAATCACCCACTGGGGTATAAATTAGGATAGGCTCAGGAATAATCTGAGGACTCATTTAAAAATTCACAGAAATTAAATGTGTAACATATAAGAAAGTGGATCCAGGATCCAACAAAGCATACACATCAAACGAAAATATACGAAGCATACCGGTAAAAAAATTAGGAGATTCCTCCTGTTCTAGGCGGGACGGTAAAGCATTGAATCTATTCTGGAGCTGCCTGCCAGCATTGCTAGAAGAGGCGCCCTGAGCTGGGGCTGGGCGAGTCACTACAACTTGATAACTAAAAGTCCGAGTCTGGGTCTGAGGGCGATAGACACGACACACTTGCCCATCCTATGGACAATCTATAACTTTGTGACCCATGTCACCATACCGGAAACAACCTCTCTTCTCACCCCAACACTCACCCGAATAAACCCTACCACACTTAGGACATAGGGGACGATTTGGCTTTCCGCCAGTACTGTACAGGGACCTGGATTCATAGGACCTGCTACCTTGCTCCTGCCTACCTCTAGGCAGTGGAGCACTAGAAGATGATGGTGCTGGCATAGACGAACAATCCAGATACTGAGGGACACTCCCTTCCTGCGATCTAGTCTGACCCTGTCCATGCTGCTCGGACCTAGCTCTCTTATTCCCTCTCATTCTATCTCTCCCCTTAATCTTGTCTGCCTCTATCTGTTGGGCATGAGTCATCAGCCTAAAAAGATTCATCTCATTTTTCAGCATAGAAGACCTACACTCCTTAACCACACAACTAGACACTTCAATCACAAACTTACTCATACTAGCCCTATTATCAGCCACTAAGTCAAAAGCATACTTGGACAACTAATTAAACTTTACAGAGTACTCCCTAATAGTCATAGAGCCCAATCGCAGGTTCATAAACTCTTCCACCTTTGCCTCTCTCATCTCCAAAGGGAAAAACTTATCCAGGAATGCATCCTGGAACTCTTACCAAGTTGTAGGGACATTTCCCTTACCTCTACCTTTCCTCCAAGCAACAACCCAGTCATAAGTAAGGTCTTTCAACCTATATGAAGCCAACTCCATACTATGCTCCTCTGATACATGCATCACCTGAGTAATCTTTCGCACCTCCTCAAAAAACAACCGTGGGTCCTCATCAGACTTAGACCCATAGAATTCTGGCAGATTCATCTGCATGAAGTCACGGATCCTGGCAGCAGCTAAATCACCTCCCTGCTGCTCTAAAGGCGGGGCTGGGTTGGCCTAAACATTAGCAGTAACAGCTTGGCTTAGCGCCTAAAAGGCTGCCCAAAATTCAATATGAGACACATTTTCATTCAATGGGTTAGCGGGTTGAGGTTGTTTGACAATCATTATTTCTTCTCGCTCGACGTAGAGGCATATTTCTGAGAGAGAAGAGCACGAATCAAGAGCAGAGGGAGACACTTTAAGCACGATAGACTTCTAAAAGAAAGAATCACACTTTTTCCTAAAACATCTTGTAGCCTCTTGCTCATAGATGTGGCGCGCTACACACCGATGATCAAGACTCTACTTAACGCAGCTTGTCAGACTCCATAGGACAACTAAAAACCTTAGGCTCTAATACCAAGTTTCTAACGCCCCAAAAAATGGGGCCTAGAGCGTACACAGTGCTTGAGGCTACGAGTAGCCCCAAGCTAACACTTTGAGTCATTTTCATTTAGTTCAACATAAATCAGCGGGGTTTCCATAAATAACCCTCAAATATCAACAGAGTAATCAACATCCAAGAATAAAGGAATTTTAGAAAGACAATAAAATATGACTTATTAGTAACTCCCAACATCTATACTAGTCTGACAAGCCTCTAAGAAAATCAATAAAACCAGCGATCCACTGAGACATGCCCCAACTGACTCATACTCAGTTATCAAATGTAAATAATTCCGTGAAACCAACATCAGACATCACGTCCTAGAAACATGAGGACTCACCACAACAGAGGATGTAGAATAGTGTGCCTGAAGAATCACTATCGAACCTGGAACTGAGCACCTGAACCTACATTCCAAGAAAATACAGCCCACATCCAAAGATGTAGGTCAATACCATGGAAAGAAATCGAGTATATAGGGGTGTATGCAGTTGTATAAACATCATCATCATAAATATTTATAAGAAATGTGCAGGATGTATCAAACATTCACATAGCCCGAAGAAAATCATCATAATTATAAGAGGATAAAATAAGTACAATAACACATGTGAGTCATCATATAATTTCTCAATCACTTTAAGTTCATCAAGAATATCAATTATCATAATGTAAATATCATTTAAATATTTCTAAAGGATAACTTTCACAACTCTACTTTTAAGTCACTTCACCATTCACCATAGACACAAGAAAACACACACACACTGGGAGATCCTATAACCGACATAAACCATGTGAGCTACATAGAGTCCAATGTTCAACCCACGTTGGGAAGATCTTTCCTATCCTTACCATCGGAGTAGGACTATCGATATCAAATCCACACAAACTAGTGATCTCTATATAAATCAGCCTCATGCTCACTCCTACGGGGGCACATAATTCTAGAGAAATAATGTCGCTTTATACCTCCCACTCAGTGCTAAAGATCTCTCCCAGACTTAACTACAATCCACAACAAAACAATTTCAGTAATATATAAATATACATCGGGAGCCATCATGCTTTCCATCTACCAAAATCAACAACTTTGTGGATTTTTTTCACACTCGAGTTCAAAAAAACTCCATTAAGACCTAAAGGTCAAATTATTCAAAATATCTCAAATATTCAAAATCAACGTGCTTATAACACACACTTTCTCAAAAAAAAACATAATTTTCAATGGGGATTCACGACCCAAATATAAAAATCATGATAAATATCACTCAAGATTCATGCTTTATATCTCCACACATGTAAATTCATCTTTCCAAAATCATAAACATCAAGATTTCATAATAATCATCATAAGATATGAGTTCATGCTTCAAATTCGTAAAAATTAAATAAAAATCATACCTTTGTAAAGAAAATTACTTTTGGGCAAAAGAAGGAAAGAGAGTTCTTATTGAAAAACCCCACATACCTTGAATGATGAACTTTAGATCAATACTTGTTTTTGAGATATTAATCGTTCCTTTGAATGATGGTTCTTGGAGTTCTTGAACTAGGATCTTAAAATCTTGAATAAATTTGTAGAATTAATGCTGAATTTTGGAGGTTCTTGAAGTTGTATGTAGGAGCTTAGGTTTTTTCTTTTTGAGAGAATTTGATGAAATATAACATATAATGCTTCTAATAGGCTTTAATATAGGGTTTGGACAGATTTTGGGTGAGGGGGAATGACCAAAACTCCCCTAAAAATCAAATATTTCTCGAATTTGTCCTTTGGTGGACTGTTTTGATGGTCAAAAGTAGATCAACCATAACGTTTTACTTCGATATCTAAATTTTATGAAACCAATTTCATTAGAAAGAGGACTCTCATATCTTTCCATTGATACATAGTATCTCACCCATAGCATTGTGTACGAGAAGTTATGATCGTTTTAAGTTGATCCAAAAATTCACTTTTGGTAGGCTGAAGTAGATCGACCATAACATTTTGCTCCGATTGACAAATTGGATGAAAACAATTTCATTGGAAAGAGGACTCGCAGAGCTTTCCGTTGATATATATTAGATCACCGAGATCATTTTGTACAAGGATTTATGATCATTTAGATTTGGGGAAAAAATATGCCAGGCCTCAGTACTTTTTCCTGCACGTTTTACTGTTCACTACTATTCACGGTTCGATCAGAATGTTCATAACTCATCACTCGGGTGTCCGTTTAGGATGATCCGTAATCGTTAGAAAGCTTATTAAATACTTTACGCAATGATGGGTCATAATCTAATACATTCTGCACAAAAAATTTATAATTCATTCTAGAAGATAGAACCCAACACGTTTACGCACAAAATTTCAACGAACAATTTCCTGGGGTATTACATCATCCCCCCTTTGGAAAAATTCATCCTCGAATGATGCTAGACATGCCAAGATTAGATAGCGAAATAGTGAATACAACTGAAACCATTCGTTATACTCATCACCACATCGTTTCTCACTCCAAATGCAATATAGAATGCATAAATTCAAGAAACTACAGCTGAACACATAATAAATGACAGCTGAACTGCTACAACTTTTATCAAAAGTGCATGATTTAGGAAATAATGGTATCTTCGGCTTGATCGGAGTTCACAAAAAATAGGTGTGGATACTTGGATCGCATATCCGCCTCAGCTTACCAAGTTGCACCCTCAAAATATTGGTTTAGCCACAACACATTGACCAAGGGAACTTCTTTGTTCCTTAGTCTTCGGACACTGAAATCAAGAATCTCAACAGGAATCTCATCAAAAGAAAGATTTTCTAGAATGTCAGCACTCACAAAGGAATCCACTACCATAGCATCGCTAATATGCTTCCTAAGCATGCAAAACATGGAATATTGGATGAACAGAGAATAACTCGGAAGGCAACTCGACCTCATAAGCTACCTTACCAACAAGGCTAAGAATTTTGTAAGGACCAACATAACGGGGACAAAGCTTCCCCTTCTTTCCGAATCTCTTCACCCCCCTCATGGGTGAAATTTACAGATACACTAGGTCACCAACTTCAAACTCAAGGTCTCTCCTTCTAACATCCACATATGACTTCTGACGACTCTATGCAATTTTCAATCTTTCCCTAATCAACTTAACTTTTTCCATAGCCTCAAATACCAAATAAGGACCATTCAGAGACACTTCACCAACCTCAAACCAACCTATGGGTAATCTACACTTCCTTCCATATAAGGCTTCAAATGGAGCCATGCCAATACAAGAGTGGAAACTATTATTGTAAGCAAACTCTATCAACAATAAGTGATCATCCCAACTTCCCTTAAAGTCAAGTGCACAACCTCTCAGCATATCCTCTAAGGTCTGGATGGTCCGATCAGCCTGACCATCGGTCTGCGGATGAAAAGCAGAACTCAAAAGCACTTAGGTACCAAGACCCTTCTGAAAAGCTTTCCAAAATTGTGAAGTGAACTGAGTACCCCTATCCGAAATGATAGACAAGGGAACTCCATGTAGTCTAACTAGCTCTCAACAATCTAGCATAATCCTCAGCAGTATATGATGTATGAACAGGCAAGAAATCAGAAGACTTAGTCAACCTATCAACCACAACCCAAATGGAATCATGATTGCGTCGGGAAGGAGGTAAACCAATCACGAAGTCCATATTTATCTCTTCCCACTTCTAGGTGGGAATAATAAACTCTTGCATCATACCACCAGGTCTTTGGTGTTCAACCTTAGCCTATTGGCATGTTGCACACTTAGCTACAAATGCTTCTATATCTTTCTTCATGCCACTCCACCAATAGATTTCCCGCAAGTCTCGGTACATCTTGGGGGCACCAGGATGAATAGAATATCGTGCCTCGTGTGCTTCAGCCATAATCCTATGAGTAGCCCCAGGCTCTCAGCATATCCTCTAAGGTCTGGATGGTCCGCTCAGCCTAACCATCGGTCTGCGGATGAAAAGAAGAACTCAAAAGCACTTGGGTACCAAGACCCTTCTGAAAAGCTTTCCAAAATTGTGAAGTGAATTGAGTACCCCTATCCGAAATGATAGATAAGGGAACTCCATGCAGTTTAACTAGATCTCGAATATACAATCTAGCATAATCCTCAGCATTATATGATGTATGAACAGGCAAGAAATGAGAAGACTTAGTCAACCTATCAACCATAACCCAAATTGAATCATGATGGCGTCGGGAAGGAGGTAAACGAAGCACGAAGTCCATATTTATTTCTTCCCACTTCTAGGTGGGAATACTAAACTCTGGCATCATACCACCAGGTCTTTGGTGTTCAACCTTAACCTGTTGGTATGTTGCACACTTAGCTACAAATGCTGCTATATCTTTCTTTATGCCACTCCACCAATAGATTTCCCGCATGTCTTGGTACATCTTGGTGGCACCAGGATGAATAGAATATCGCGCCCCATGCACTTCATCCAAAATCCTCTATCTTAGATCATTAACATTCGGGACACACAATCTACCCTACAATCTTAGCACATCATCTCCCCCTTGGGAGAAAACCTCTACTTTTTGGTCCTTGACTGACTCCTTCAGTTTGACTGAACTAGCATCTAAGTATTGCTTTTCCTTTACTTCCAAAACCAAGGAAGATTCAGAACTACTCTGAACCCCTATACTACCTTCAGCTGAGTCAAAAAACCTAACCACCAATATAGCCAAACGATGTACATCATGAGCCAACTCTTTCTTACCTTCTACCACATGTGAAACACTACCCATGGACACTCTACTTAGGGCATTCTCCACAATATTGGCCTTGCCCGGATTGTACAACACACTCATATCATAGTTCTTTAACAATTCTAACCATCGTCTCTGCCTAAGATTCAATTCTCTCTAGGTAAACACATTCTGCAGACTCTTATGATCAATGAAAATATCTACATAGACACCATAAAAATAGTGTCTCTTGATTTTCAAAGAAAACACAACAGCCGCCAACTTAAGGTCATGGGTGGGGTAATTTTTCTCATGGAGTTTCAACTGTCTAGAAGAATAAGCTATCACCTTACCCTTCTGCATCAATACGCCACCCAATTCAACTCTCGAAATATCACAGTACTCCCAAAAGCATCAACATCATCAGGCAAAGTCAAAACAGAGGTTGAAGTGAGTCGAGTCTTTAACTCCTGAAAACTCTTCTCACAAGATTCGGACCACAAGAACTTTACTTTTTTTTGGGTCAACTGAGACATAGGAGATGCAATAGAGGAGAAACCCTCAAAAAAATGGCGGTAATAGCCAGCTAAACCCAAGAAACTTCGGATATCAGTCGAAGAAATAGGTCTAGGGCAATTTCTAACAGCTTCAGCCTTTCGGGGATCAACTCTAATACCCTCGTAAGAAATGATATGACCCAGAAAAGCAACTGACCTTAGCCAAAACTCACACTTACTGAACTTGGCAAACAACTTGTGATCTCTAAGGGTTTGCAAGACAGTTCGGAGATGATCAGAATGTTCATCCTCACAACGGAAGTACACTAGTATATCATCGATGAACACTATGACAAACATATCTAGATATGGTCTGAACACTCGATTCATGAGGTCCATGAAAGCTGCTGGGGAATTAGTTAACCCGAAAGACATAACAAGAAACTCAAAATTACCATAACGAGTTTGGAAAGCGGTTTTTGGGATGTCACACTCCCTAACTTTAAGTTGATGATAGCCGAAACGAAGGTCTATCTTTGAGAAATAAGTTCCATCTTGCAATTGGTCAAACAAATCATCTATTCTTGAAATTGGGTTCTCATTTTCTACGGTGACTTTATTCAGTTGGCGGTAATTAATGCACATACGCAAAGAGCCATCTTTCTTTCTCACAAACAACATAGGAGCACCCAAAGGATAAATATTAGGCCTTATGAAACCCATATCTAGTAGATTATTGAGTTGCTCCTTCAACTCCTTAAGTTCTACAGAGGCCATAGAGTAAGGAGGAATAAAAATGGGCTGAGTATTGGGAAGAAGATCAATCCCAAACTCTATCTCTCTATTAGGAGGTATCCCTAGGAGATTATTCGAAAAGACATTAGAAAAATTATTGACGACGTTAACAAACTGGAGAGTTGGAGTCTCCGACATAGAGTTACAGCCAGTCCATACCCAGAATCACATCAAAATCTACCATGTCTAACTCAATCAAATCAGCCAACAAGACTCTATGAAAAATGGCAACAGGATACTTTTTATACACTTTCTGGGCAACAATCGAATCACCCACTGGGGTACAAACTAGGATAGGCTCTGGAATAATCTTAGGACTTATTTCAAAATTCACATCGATCAAAGCTGTAACATATGAGAAACTAGATCCAGGATCAAACAAAGAATACACTTCAAACTAAAATATATGAAGCATCTCAGTAACAACATCGGGAGAGTCGTCTTGTTCCAAGCGGGACGGTAAAGCATAGAATCTATTCTGGCACTGCCTGCCAGCATTGCTAGAAGAGGCGCCCTTAGGTGGGGCTAGGCGAGTCACTGGAACTGGATCACTAACAGTCTAAGTCTGGGTCTGAGGGCACTAGTTACGATCCCTTGTCCATCTTGTGGACAATCTATAACTCTGTGACCCATGTCACCACAACGGAAACAACCCCTCTTCTCACCCCAACACAAACCCGAATAAGCCTTACCACACTTAGGACATAGGGGACGATTTGGCTTACTGCCAGTACTGTACAGGGACATGGATCCATAGGACCTGCTACCTTACTCCTACCTACCTCTATGCACTGGAGCACTAGCAGATGACGATGCTAGCATAGACGAACAATCCTGATACTGAGGGCGACTCCCTTCCTGCGATCTAGTCTGACCCTGTCCGTGCTGCTCGAACCTAGATCTCTTATTCCCTCTCATTCTATCTTTCTCCTTAATCTTTTCTGCCCCAATCTATTGGGCATGAGTCATCAGCCAACAATGATTCATCTCACTATTTAGCATAGAAGACCTACACTCATTAACCACATAACTAGACACTCCAATAACAAACTTACTCATACTAGCCCGATTATCAGCCACTAAGTCAGTAGCGTACTTGGACAACTAATTGAACTTTAGAGAGTACTCCCTAACAGTCATAGAGCCCTGTCGCCGGTTCATAAACTCTTCCACCTTCACCTCTCTCATATCTAAAGGGAAAAACTTTTTCAGGAATGCATCCTGGAACTCTTACCAAGTTGTAGGGACATCTCCCTCACATCTACGTTTCCTCCAACAAACAACCCAGTCATAAGCAAGGTCATTCAACCTATACGCAGCCAACTCCACACTATGCTCCTCAGATACATGCATCACTTGCGTAATCTTCCACACCTCCTCTAAAAACAACCGTGGATCCTCATCAGACTTGGACCCATAGAATTTCGGCAGATTCATCCACATGAAGTCACAGATCCTGGAAGCAGCTAAATCACCTCCCTGCTACTCTGGAGCCGGGGCTAGTTTGGCCTAAACATTTGCAGTAACAGCTTGGGCCAGTGCCTAAAAAGCTGCCCAAAATTCAGTATGAGACACATTTTCATTCAATGGGTCAGCGAGTTGAGGTTGTTGACCATCATTAGTTCTTCTCGCTCGATGTAGAGGCATATTTCTGAAAGAGAAGAGCACGAATAAAGAATGATAGACTTCTGAAAGAAAGAATCATACTTTTTCCTAAAACATCTTATAGCCTCTTGCTCATAGATATGGCGCGCTAAACACCAATGATCAAGACTCTACTTAACGCAGCTTGCCAGACTCCCTAGGACACCTTAAAACCTTAGGCTATGATACTAAATTTGTAATGCCCCAAAAAATGGGTCCCAAAGCGTTACACAGTGCTTGAGGCTATGAGTAGCCCCAAGCTAACCCTTTGAGCAATTTTTATTTAGTTCAACACAAATCAACAGGGTTTCCATAAATACCCCTCAATATCAACAGAGTATTTATCATCCAAGAATAAAATAATTTCAGAAAGATAATAAAATATGACTTAGTCAACTCCCAAAATCTATACTAGTCTGACAAGCCTCTAAGAAAATGAATAAAACCAGTGACCCATTGAGACATGCCCCAACTGAATCATACTCAGTTATCAAATATAAACAATTTCGTGCAACCAACATCAGACATCACATCCTCAGAACATGAGGACTCACCACAACAGAGGATGTAGAACAGCATACCCGAAGAATCACTATCAAACCTAGAACTGAGCGCCTGAACCTATATTCCGACAAAATGTATCCCACATCCAAAGATGTGGGTTAGTACCATGGAAAGGAACCGAATATATGGGGGTATATGCAGTTGTCAAAACATCATCATCATAAATATTTATAAGAAATATGCAGTATGTATGAAAGACTCACATAGTCCGAAGAAAATCATCATAATTATGAGAGGATGAAATAAGTACAATAACACATGTGAGTCATCATATAATTTGTCAATCACTTTCAGTTCACCAAGAATATCAATTATCATAATGTAAATATCATTTAAATATTTTGAAAGAATAACTTTCACAACTCCACTTTTAAATCACTTCACCATTTACTATAGACTCAAGGAAACACACACACACTAGGAGATCCTATAACCAAAATAAACCATGTGAGCTACATGGAGTCCAACATACAACCCAAGTTAGGGAGAGTTGTCCTATCCTTGACATCGAAATAGGACTATCGATATTAAATCCACACAAACTAGTGATCACTCTATTAATCAGCCTCATGCTCACTCCTATGGGGGCACGTAGTTCTAGAGAAGTAAGGTCGCTACATACCTCCCACTCAGTGCTAAAGATATCTCCCAGACTTAGCTCCCACTAAAAAACAATTTCAGTAATATATAAATATACATCGGGAGCCATCATGCTTCCCATCTACCAAAATCAACCACTTTGTGGATTTCTTTCACACTCGAGTTCAAAACAACTCCATTAAGACCTAAAGGTCAAATCATTCAAAATTTCTCAAATATTCAACATCAACGTGCTTATAACACACACTTTCTCAAAAAAAATAAATTCCAATAGGGATTCACGACACAAATATTAAAATCATGATAAATATCATTTAAGATTCATGTTTTATATCTCCACATTTATAAATTCATCTTTCCAATTTCATAAACATCAAGATTTCATAATATTCATCATAAGATATGAGTTGATACTTCAAATTCGTAAAAACCAAATAAAAATCATACCTTTGTAATGAAAATTATTTTTGGGCAAAAGAAGGAAAGAGAGTTCTTACTAAAAAACGCCACATACTTTGAATGATGAACTTTATATCAATACTTGTTTTTGAGATGTTAATCGTTCCTTTGAATGATGGTTCTTGGAGTTTTTGAACTAGGAACTTGGAATCTTGAATAAATTTGTAGAATTAATGGTGAACTTTGGAGGTTCTTGAAGTTGGATGTAGGAGCTTAGGGTTTTCTTTTTGAGAGAATTTGATGAAATATAACATATAATGCTTCTAATTGGCTTTAATATAGGGTTTGGACAGATTTTGGGTGAGGGGGAATGACCAAAACACCCCTAAAAATCAAATATTTCTCTAATTTGTCCTTTGGTGGACTATTTTGATGGTCTAAAGTAGATCAACCATAACGTTCAATATCTAAATTTGGAGAAAACAATTTCATTAGAAAAGGGACTCTCATATCTTTCCATTGATATATAGTATCTCACCCAGATCATTGTGTACGAGAAGTTATGATCATTTTAAGTTGATCCAAAAATTCATTTTTAATAGGCTGAAGTAGATCGACCATAACTTTTTGCTCTGATAGACAAATTGGATGAAACAAATTTCATTGGAAAGAGGACTCGCAGAGCTTTCCATTGATATATAGTAGATCACCGAGATCATTTTGTACAAGGATTTATGATCATTTAAATTTAGGGAACAATATGCCAAGCTTCAGTACTTCTCCTGCACGTTTTACTGTTCACTACTATTCACGATTCGATCAGAATGTTCATAACTCGTCGCTCGGGTGTCCGCTTTGGATGATCCACAATTGTTGGAAAGCTTATTAGATACTCTACGCAATGGTGGGTCATAATCTAAGACATTCCGCACGAAAAATTTATAATTCATTCTAGAAGATAGAACCCAACACGTTTACGCATAAAATTTCAACAGAAAATTTCCTGGGGTATTACATCATCCCCCCTTTGGAAAAATTCATCCTCGAATGATGCTAGACATGCCAAGATTAGATAGGAAATAGAGAATACAGCTGAAACCATTCGTTAGAATCATCACCACATCGTTTCTCACTCCGAATGCAATATAGAATGCATAAATTCAAGAAACTACAGCTGAATACATAATAAATGACAGCTGAACTGCAACAACTTTTATCAAAAGTGCATTATTTAGGAAAGAACAGTACCTTCGGCTTGATCGGAGTTCGTGGAAAATAGGTGCGGATACTTGGATCGCATATCCGCCTCAGCTACCCAAGTTGAACCCTCAACATATAGGTTTCGCCACAACACCTTGACCAAGTGAACTTCTTTGTTCCTTAGTCTTCGGACACTGAAATCAAGAATCTCAACAGGAATTTCATCAAAAGAAAGATTTTCTTGACTATCAGCACTCACAGAGGAATCCACTACCATAGCATTGCTAGTATGCTTCCTAAGCATGGAAACATGGAATATTGGATGAACAGAGGACAACTCGGAAGGCAACTCGACCTCATAAGCTACCTTACCAACAAGGCTAAAAATTTTGTAAGGACCAACATAACGGGGACTAAGCTTCCCCTTCTTTCCAAATCTCTTCACCCCCCTCATGGGTGAAATTTTCATATACACTAGGTCACCAACTTCAAACTTAAGGTCTCTCCTTCTAACATCCACATATGACTTCTGACGACTCTGCGCTATTTTCAATCTTTCCCTAATACACTTAACTTTTTCCATAGCCTCAAATACCGAATCAGGACCACTCACAGACACTTCACCCACCTTGAACCAACCTATGGGTGATCTACACTTCCTTCCATATAAGGCTTTAAATGGATCCATGCCAATACAAGAGTGGAAACTGTTATTGTAAGCATACTCTATCAACAGTAAGTGATCATCCCAACTTCCCTTAAAGTCAAGTGCACAAGCAATGAGCATATCCTCTAAGGTCTAGACGGTCTGCTCAGCCTGACCATCTGTCTACGGATGAGAAGCAGAACTCAAACGCACTTGGGTAATAAGACCCTTCTGAAACGCTTTCCAAAATTGAGAAGTGAACTGAGTACCCCTATCCGAAATGATAGACAAGGGAACTCCATACAGTCTAAATAGCTCTCGAATATACAATCAAGCATAATCCTCAGCAGTATAAGATGTATGAACTGGCAAGAAAAAAGAATACATAGTCAACCTATCAACCATAACCCAAATTGAATCATATGGCTTCGGGAAGGAGGTAAACCAAGCACGAAGTCCATATTTATTTCTTCCCACTTCTAGGTGGGAATACTAAACTCTTGCATCATACCACCAGGTCTTTAGTGTTCAACCTTAACCTGTTGGTATGTTGCACACTTAGCTACAAACGCTGCTATATCTTTCTTCATGCCACTCCACCAATAGATTTCCCGCAAGTCTTGGTATATCTTGGTGGCACCAGGATGAATTGAATATTGCGCCCTGTATACTTCATCCATAATCCTCTATCTTAGATCATTAACATTCGGGACACACAATTTACCCTACAATCTTAACACATCATCTCCCCTTTGGGAGAAAACCTCTACTTTTTGGTCCTTGACTGACTCCTTCAGTCTGACCGAACTAGCATCTAAGTATTGTTTTTCCTTTATTTTTGAAACCAAGGAAGATCAGAACTACTTTGAACCCTTATACTACCTTCAGCAGAGTCAAACAACCTAACCCCTAATCTATCCAAACGATGTACATCACGAGCTAACTCTTTCTTAAATTCTACCACATGTGAAACACTACCCATGGACACTCTAATTAGGGCATACGCCACAATATTGGCCTTGCCTGGATTGTACAACATACTCATATCATAGTCCTTTAACAATTCTAACCATCGTCCCTGCCTAAGATTCAATTTTCTCAGGGTAAACACATTCTGCAGACTCTTATGATCAGTGAAAACATCAACAAAGACACCATACAAATAGTGTCTCTAGATTTTCAAAGCAAACACAACAGCATCCAACTCAAGGTCATGGGTGGGGTAATTTTTCTCATGGGGTTTCAACTATCTAGAAGCATAAGCTATCACCTTACCCTTTTGCATCAATACACTACCCAATTCAACTCTCGAACTATCACAATACTCCACAAAACCATCAACACCATAAGGCAAAGTCTAAACAGAGGCTGAAGTGAGTCGAGTCTTCAACTCCTAAAAACTTTTCTCACAAGATTCGGACCACCAGAACTTCACTTTCTTTTGGGTCAATCGAGTCATAGGAGATGTAATAGAGGAGAAACCCTCAACAAAATGGCAGTAATAGCCAGCTAAACCCAAGAAACTTTGGATATCAGTCGGAGAAATAGGTCTAGGCCAATTTCTAACAGCTTCAGCCTTTTGGGGATCAACAATAATACCCTCGGAAGAAATTATATGACCTAGAAAAGCAACTGACCTTAGCCAAAACTCACACTTACTGAACTTCGCAAACAACTTGTGATCTCTAATGGTTTGCACGACAATTCGGAGATGATCAGAATGTTCATCCTCACTAGGGAAGTACACCAGTATATCATCGATGAACACTATGACAAACATATCCAGATATGGTCTGAACACTCGATTCATGAGGTCCATGAAAGCTACTGGGGCATTAGTTAACCCGAAAGACATAACAAGAAACTCAAAATGACCATAACGAGTTTGGAAAGCGGTTTTTGGGATGTCACACTCCCTAACTTTGAGTTGATGATAGCCGGAATAAAGGTCTATCTTTGAGAAATAACTTGCACCTTGCATTTATTCAAACAAATCATCTATTCTCGGAAAGGGGTTCTTATTTTTTACGGTGACTTTATTCAGTTGGCAGTAATTAATGCACATACGCAAAGATCTATCTTTCTTTCTCACATAAAACAGAGGAGCACCCCAGGGAGAAACATTGGGCCTTATGAAACCCATATCTAATAAATCTTTGAGTTGCTATTTCAACTCCTTAAGTTCTACAGAGGCCATACAGTAAGGAGGAATAGAAATGGGCTGAGTATTGGGAAGAAGATCAATCTCAAACTCTATATCTCTACAAGGAGGTATCCCTAGGAGATCATTCGAAAAGACATCAGAAAACTCATTGACGGTGTTAACAAATTGGAGAGTTGGAGTCTCAGACATAGTGTCTTTGACTCTTACCAAATGGTAAATACACCCCTTGGAAATAATCTTTCTTGCTTTGAGGTAAGAGATAAAATGACTCTTGGGTGACACAGAATACCCAGACCACTCAAACACGGAAGCACCCGGAAACTGAAACATGACTACTCAAGTCCAACAATCAATAGAGGCATAAGAAGAATACAGCCAGTCCATACCCAGAATTATATCAAAATCTACCATGTCTAACTCAATCAGATCAGCCAACAAGACTCTATGAAAAAATGGCTACAGGATACTTTTTATACACTTTCTGGGCAACAATCGAATCACCCACTGAGGTACAAACTAGGATAGGCTCTGGAATAATCTCAGGACTCATTTCAAAATTCACAACAATAAAAGGTGTAACATATGAGAAACTAGATCCAGGATCCAACAAAGCATACACTTCAAACTAAAATATATGAAGCATATCAGTAACAACATCAGGAGAATCCTCTTGTTCCAGGCGGGACGGTGAAGCGTAGAATCTATTCTGGTACTGTCTGCCAGCATTGCTATAAGAGGCGCCCTGAGCTGGGGCTAGGAGAGTCACTGGAACTGGATCACTAATAGTCTGAGTCGGGGTTTGAGGGCGATAGTCACGACGCCCTTGTCCATCCTGTAGACAATCTATAACTCTGTGACCCATGTTACCACATCGGAAACAACCCCTCTTCTCACCCCAACACTCTCACGAATAAGCCTTACCACACTTAGGACATAGGAGATGATTTGGCTAACTGCCAGCACTGTACAGGAACCTGGATGCATAGGACCTTCTACCTTGCTCCTGCCTACCTCTAGGCACTGGAGCACTAGCTGATGATGGTGCTTCCATAGACGAACAATCCTGATACTGAGGGTGACTCCCTTACTGTGATCTAGTCTGACCCTATCCTTGTTTCTTGGACCTAGCTCTCTTATTCCCTTACATTCTATCTCTTTCCTTAATGTTTTCTACCTTAATCTATTGGGCATGAGTCATCAGCCAACAATGATTCATCTCACTATTTAGCATAGAAGACCTACACTCATTAAGCACATAACTAGACACTCCAATCACAAACTTACTCATACTAGCCCGATTATCAGCCACTAAGTCAGGAGCATACTTGGACAACTAATTGAAATTTAGAGAGTACTCCCTAACAGTCATAGATCCCTGTCGTAGGCTCATAAACTCTTCCACCTTCGCCTCTCTCATCTCCAAAGGGAAAAACTTTTCCAGGAATGCATCCTGGAACTCTTACCAAGTTGTAGGGACATCTCTCTCACATCTACCTTTCCTCAAAGAAACAACCCAGTCATAAGCAAGGTCTTTCAACCTTTACACAGCCAACTCCACACTATGCTCCTCAGATTTATGCATCACCTGAGTAATCTTCCACACCTCCTCTAAAAACAACCGTGGATCATCATCAGACTTGGACCCATAGAATTTCGGCAAATTCATCCACATGAAGTCACGGATCTTGGAAGCAGCTAAATCACCTCCCTGCTACTCTGGAGCCGGGGCAAAGTTGGCCTGAACATTTGCAGTAACAGCTTGGGCCAGCACCTAAAAGGCTACCCAAAATTCAGTATGAGACACATTTTCATTCAATGGGTCAGCGGGTTAAGGTTGTTGACCATCATTATTTCTTCTCGCTCAACATAGAGGCATATTTCTGAAAGAGAAGAGCACGAATCAAGAGCAGAGAGAGACACTTTAAGCACGATAGACCTCTAAAAGAAAGAATCACACTTTTTCCTAAAATATCTTATAGCCACTTGCTCATAGATGTGGTGCGCTAAATACCGATGATCAAGACTCTACTTAACGCAGCTTGCCAGACTTCCTAGGACACCTTAAAACCTTAGGCTCTGATAGTAAGTTTGTAACACCCCAAAAAATGGGTCCCAAAGCATTACACAGTGCTTGAGGCTATGAGTAGCCCCAAGCTAACCCTTTGTGAAATTTTCATTTAGTTCAACACAAATCAACGGGGTTTCCATAAATACCCCTCTAATATCAACAGAGTATTCATCATCCAAGAATAAAAGAATTTCAGAAAGATAATAAAATACGACTTATTAGTCAACTCCTAACATCTATACTAGTCTGACAAGCCTCTAAGAAAATCAATAAAACGAGCGACCCATTAAGACATGCCCCAACTGACTCATACTCAGTTATCAAATATAAATAATTCCGTGAAACCAACATCAAACATCACATCCTCGGAACATGAGGAATCACCACAACAGAGGATGTAGAACAGCATACCCGAAGAATCACTATCAAACCTAGAACTGAGCACTAGAACCTACATTCCAACAAAATGCATCCCATATCCGAAGATGTGGGTCAGTACCATGGAAATGAACCGAATAGATGGGGGTGTATGCAGTTGTATAAACATCATCATCATAAATATTTATAAGAAATATGCAAGATATATGAAAGATTCACATAGCCCGAAAAAAATCATCATAATTATAAGAGGATAAAATAAGTACAATAACACATGTGAGTCATCATATAATTTGTCAATCACTTTCAGTTCATCAAGAATATCAATTATCATAATGTAAATATCATTTAAATATTTCTAAAGGATAACTTTCACAACTCTACTTTTAAGTCACTTCACCATTCACCATAGACACAAGGAAACACACACACACTGGGAGATCATATAACCGACATAAACCATGTGAGCTACATAGAGTCCAACGTACAACCCAAGTTCGGGAGAGTTGTCCTATCCTTGCCATCGGAGTAGGACTATCGATATTAAATCCACACAAACTAGTGATCACTATATAAATCAGCCTCATACTCACTCCTACGGGGGCACGTATATCTAGAGAAGTATGGTCGCTTTATACCTCCCACTCAGTGCTAAAGATCTCTCCCAGACTTAGCTCAGATCATTTCAAAGACAATTCACAACAAAACAATTTCAGTAATATATAAATATACATCGGGAGCCATCATGCTTCCCATCTATCAAAATCAACCACGTTGTGGATTTTCTTTACACTCAAGTTCAAAACGACTCCATTAAGACCAAAAGGTCAAATCATTCTAAATATCTCAACTATTCAACATCAATGTGCTTACAACACACACTTTCTCAAAAAAAGTACAATTTCCAATAGGGATTCACGACCCAATTATCAAAATCATGATAAATATCATTCAAGATTTATGCTTTATATCTCCACACATGTAAATTCATCTTTCCAAAATCATAAACATCAAGATTTTATAATAATCATCATAAGATATGGGTTCATGCTTCAAATTCGTAAAAATCAAATAAAAATCATGCCTTTGTAAAGAAAATTACTTTTGGGCACAAAAATGAAAGAGAGTTCTTATTGAAAAACTCCACATACCTTGAGTGATGAACTTTAGATCGATACTCATTTTTGAGATGTTGATCGTGTCTTTGAATGATGGTTCTTGGAGTTCTTGAACTAGGAACTTGGAATCTTGAATAAATTTGCAGAATTAATGGTGAACTTTGGAGGTTCTTGAAGTTGGATATAGGAGCTTAGGGTTTTCTTTTTGAGGGAATTTGATGAAATATAACATATAATGTTTATAATAGGCTTTAATATATAGTTTGGATGGATTTTGGTGGAGGAGAAATGACCAAAACGCCCCTAAAAATCAAATAATTCTCGAATTTGTCCTTTGATAGACTGTTTTGATAGTCTGAAGTATATCAACCATAACGTTTTACTCCGATATTTAAATTGGATGAAACCAATTTCATTAGAAAGAGGACTCTCATATCTTTCAGTTGATATACAGTATCTCACCCAGATCATTGTGTACGAGGAGTTATGATCATTTAAAGTTGACCCAAAAATTTACTTTTGTTAGGCTGAAGTAAATCAACCATAACCTTTTGCTCCGATAGACAAATTGGATGAAACCAATTTCATTGGAAAGAGGACTCGCAGAGCTTTCTGTTGATATATAGTAGATCACCCAGATCATTATGTAGAAGGAGTTATGATTGTTTACAATTGGAGCAAAAATACGGCAGGCCTCAGTACTTTTTCCTGCATGTTTTACTGTTCACTACTATTCACAGTTCTATCGGAATGTTCATAACTCGTAGTTCGGGTGTCCGTTTTAGATAATCCACATATCGTTGGAAAGCTTATTCGATAGTCTAAGTAATGGTGGTTCATAATCTTAGACAATTCTCACAGAAAATTTATAATTCATTCTTTAAGATAGAACCCAACACGCTTACGCACAAAATTTGAACGAAAAATTTTTCGGGGTACTACATGTACCATATACATATATTTTGTCGATGGTACAATCTGTTATCAAAAGAAAAAGTTAAATGCACTGCTACAAAAAGATCCAATCCATATTCTATGATATGTTGTAACCACACTAGCATTTTGCAATAAAAATAAATATGCAATAAAAATGCATATGCATAGTACATCATTTTTACTGAGCATCTAAATAAATATGCAATGTTAAGAATTTTCAATACACAAAAATAAATATGCAGAACACATAATATATTTTTAAATGTTCATATTGTTTATGTTGTATATCTTTTGATTAATTTACAACTGAATGGAAGGTATTTTCTTACTTATGTTTTCATAATTATAAATTTCACAAATCTAAAAGGCCATACCGTCATACGAGTACACAAAGCCTCATTCTCTTTGAATATGTCATTAAACTTTTCAATGAGTGTTGTGAAGGTATATGAAGTCTCCTGCTTATTTTGACAATTCTATTTTGCAAACAGCAATCGAACTTCCTCAAAAAATCATAAATTCGCAGTTCTCTAGCTGATACAAGTACTCCATTTATTGACTCCAAAATATTTGAAGTCATAGTCCATCCTCGATGAACTGTTGCATAGGACCTAGCCCATTTTTCATAATCAGTCAATTCCAAATATTTCTTCACCCTAATATCAACTGGCTAAACTTTTTCCATTAATATGTGGAATTCTGACTTTGAATATGCTTTGGCCATTGTATAAAAGATCTCTAATAATGCATCGTGTGACTTTCTATAAAGTTTTTTCATATTTTCCCATAGATGCCACATACATGCATAATGTGAAATATCTTTGTACTCATCAGCAACAACCTTTATGATGCTTGGATTTCGATCAGATACAATACACATGTTTTGTCTTTCCTCGTATGTTTTCTTTATATTCTCAAAGAACCAAGTCCAAGATGCATCATTTTCAGAATCAGACATACCATATTCCAAAGGAAATATATGACGTATATAGATAAAATAAAATTGTGCAATCAGATATAAATACACATAGTAACTGCATATGTATTTATTAAACATACAGGTCAATAAAATTCTATATTTTATCAAAGAAATGGTATCAATTACTTATAATTAAATGTAGATGCACATCACTATCAAACATAATCAATTTGACATGTTGCATTCATGAAACTTTGAAAATATATGTAATTTTATACAAATATATATATATATATATATATATATAAATATATATATATATCAAGTAGAGACATGTATTTTCAAGTGATATGCAGAAATATATATAAAAATACAATTAGTTATACAATGTTATTATAAAATGATACTAACCTGCTCCATCCATCGTACATATTGTTACAAATGTCCCAGTATAAATTCTTCTCATATGACTAGCATCAACGACTATGACTGGTCTACAATGATCGGATCCTTTAATGAAAGCATGTAGAGAGATAAATACATAGAAGAACTCATTCTCATCCGTCTTCTTCATTCTTATATGTGCTCAGGATAGGTAGTATTCAATACATACAAGTATGATGCTAATTTTCCATAATATGTTGATAGCTTACCCCTCAACTCTTCTAACTCTCTTTCCTTGGCCCTCCAACATAAAGTGTATGTCAAATCCATACCAAACTCTTCTTTCATGTCATTTTTTATTTTTGCCGCACTGTATTTTCGTTTGTGATTTTTGAATTTCTGTTTAACCATATCACCATTCAACATACTATTAGGATGCACCTTTGGATAGATCTTGTTTTTCACCGGGCAAGCATGTTGAGGTATGAATTCTCTTATTCTAAATATTCCAGAATCTCCCATGCCCGATGCACGCATTAAATATTTGCAGTTCCTTGATTTGTAAAATAATGTATAACTACATCCAACATAATTTAATACATTCAAAATACATATCCAAAGTCATTTTAAATAAGATCAAAGTGATATAGAATGTACGTATGTTTTCTTACTTGACCTTTTACTTCGCGTTTGAAATTTCTCCCATATTGTATAATCCTTCATCACTAACTTAAAAAAAAAAATTGTCGAGTAAACCTGATCTTCCTCAATATGCTTGTGATGTTGGTCTGAGATAATGACCTCAACAGTATCCATCTCAAATATATCTACTGTTGGTGTATCTTCAGAAACCACCAAAGCTCCTTCATTAGATGTATTTATCACCTTATGTAAGTTGTTACAGTCGGCTCTTCTGTCAGCACCACGCACAGATGAACTTGTAAAGCTGCTTCTTACAATTTTCTTCAATATGCTTACATATAAAGGAAGACAATTCATGTCTTATATCTCTTTTTTTTTTGCAATATAAACACCTTCAAACCCATATCATTACGTATTTGTATTTGATCTGTATCACCACTGATTTGATATTCCACTAGAATACGTTTGTTGGTTAAGTCCACACTTAAGTGAGATGCCCAAACATCATGTAGCTCAATGAATGATGATTTTGTGCTCAACAATATAGCATGATCAGTGACGTAATCTTCGTAATTTTTTTTCATACGTCCACCTACTAGAGTTCTTCACAAAAACTGGTATGCTTCCCATTTCTAAGTGATTAAATGAAAAATTAAAAAATACACATATTTTTCAGATGTCAATTGTTATAACATACACTTTTTCAGTTTTAATTGCAAACAAAGTTACACAGCCAACATCTAAAATCAAAAAATACATTCACACAACATTTGTTTAAAGTAAAATGCAAATACAACAAAAGTTTTCAGCCATAAAAAGTTTCAAAAATTTATGTTGAAGGTTACATACAATCAAATTAAAAACCACCTGAATCGGACACAACCAAAACATTTGTTCTATCACTTAATAAAACCCAACAATAACACTGGAAAATACATTTACAAAAACATTATTACATAAAATTTAGAACCAAATTAAATCATTTCAAGCTACATACAATGACAGTATCTGTTCAATGTTCAATACAACCAGATACAGAACCTCCAGATTCGAACACAACTGAACATATATAAAACATCTTTTCATATATGTTGTTATACTCTCAAATTCTAACAACCAAAAATATAAAAAAATAAAATTTCATCAGCTTAGAAACCTGAATTCGATCATTACTTGTTCTTCGAGTTCAAAAACTAATAGAATAACCTTTAAAATCTTGATTTGTTTACAATATATTAATAATCCATTATATAGCAACGTGAAAAATTTGTACAAAACGTCACAATTTGATCAATTGAAAAACAGATCAAAATAACAAAAAATGATCTGTAAAAAAAAATATATTAAAAAAATAATTTAATACCTGAAACAACAATTAAGAAGAAATTTGCAACAGATACTTGAATTCTGAAGTTTTATCGAAAATAAGGTAATGTTGATCGTTGAACTTAACGAAATAGATTGTTCAAACTGATATTGAACACCAACAAATACAATTGAATTTTGATTGCTTAATTAGAGCAAAATTGAAGATTTAACTTAATTTGAATTGATTTTTTTTTTAAAGGATCACGTGTTATGAAAGGAAGGAAACTGGTTTTTTGAATTTAAATAGGTTTGTTCGTATATAACAGAAAAGGCGTGATTGAGGAACTTTTAATGGGAAGGAAATATTTAACAGTTAAATTTATGGAATTATTACCATATTTAAATCAGTTAATTAAGGGAAGTAAAAATAGTTGTATTTGCATTTTTATACCAACAGTTTGCAAAAATACAAAATACAACTTGCTATATTATGTAATTACGAAAGTGTTGCTATGAAACTTATAATTAAGGGGATAAGTATGTTATTTCTAAATTTAGCCCTTTTTCGATCGGTTCATCAATCTTCTTGGGATTTAGAATGAAAATGACCCAAAGCTTGTTTGGACCTCCACGGCCCAAACTGGAAAGTTTTCAAAACAACATAGCAAATAATTCTAAGACAAACATCATTTATTGATAAGACTAACTTTGTTTCAATTTTTCCAGTAGTGACATGAAGAAGCAGATCTGAACATTTACTACGAAGAAAATAACTTTACAATTTTAGTCTTGTTAGATAGTGACAGATTTGAGATAGAAAAGGTCTACTAGCAACTTCTAATCGAAGACTCGAGAAGGCTTGGTCTATGAGCTTTTGGGAGATCGAACTAATTTGTTCAAGATCTCCTAAAGCCCATCCTTCCATCGACTCATTTAATTTAAAAAGAGTAAGCCAAAATAACATATAAACAAATCAACATCCAAAGCATTTAGCCGAGATGAATATAAACACAAAACAATTATATCGTGCAATATTTATGATAACCCGTGTTCTCATAGCAGGTGACGATACTTGAAACCCAACACTTTATTTTTTTATTTTAATCATGACTCACAAAATAACAAGCATGAATACAGACTACGGAGAAAAATAGCTCAAGCTAATGCCGAAATAAATAACACCTAATGATCGAAATGTTTACTCAACTAACCCTTTTCATCCATCCATTTTCCTTCAACAAACAACCTATACATATATAAGGAGTTAATTATCAAACTTTAAGAATAAAAAAGCTTAAAGGACATATTCTAACAAACAGGGAGAACGGGGAAGGGGTAAACATGTTTGATACAATTACTCTTGTTTAATATAGGTATCAAACGAAACCTAAAATGACGATATTTTGAAGAAGATTATATTTAAACATTCAGGGATGAACACATTAAATAGCTTCTCAATCTAAAGGGATAACTCAACGACCAACGACTTCACAATCAATTTTAAACCATGATTAAATCTCCCTTTCCTATCAAAATTGTAGCAAACCAAGCCTCTTTGATCGGAAAATTATTTTGAAAAAAAGGTTAAAACTGGGGATTTTTTAAATGAGTTAATAGACGGACAAAAGCAACCAACAAACTACTCTAGCAAATTTGAGATAATTTCAATCTTTACACTAATTGTTGGTTTAAAAAAATTACTTAACCAAACCTAATTTCCAAGGACACACTACAAATAAAACATAACACAACTACTAATATCAAAGGAAAGAGAGTTGATCTTTAAAAGTACAGAAATAAAGCCAAATAAACAGATATAGATAACGTCTAAAAAAAAATCCTACATATTGAAAATCAAACATCAAGGCTGATTCATCAATCAATTTTAGGCCAAAATTTAAGGAAAGGAACAAAACAACATCCCATCTAAAATATTTTGAACTAATCAAAATCAATAACAAACAAGACCAATCCCATGTTTTGGAGCAACAAAATCGGAATACCAGCTTTGTCGGAATCCTACTGCCACCGCCAGAAGGAACTCAAATTTTGATAAATCTTGTTTTGATGATGATCAACTAACAACAAGGGACCAGGTCCATGACTCTTCATGGGAACATATAGCTATCACATGACTTGCATAGTTTTCTCTTCTAGTGTAACAAACTGCGTAGGTGTGATGTGTTCCAACCAGGATACCTGGCCTAATCAAATTTCTTCCCTAATCATTATTCCACTATAAACAGAAAAGAATGCTTCTCAATTCATGAGTTCTTGCAATTTGATCATCCTCTTGGATTTGAAATCGAGAGGGCGTCATGTGGAAGCTATTAGTTGCAAAATATGAGACGATAAATTAGTCGACAAAGAAAACAATAATAAAAAGCATAAAATTATTATATGTTTTGGCTAATCAGCCTACATATTATAAAATCTAATATCGAAAATATTAAACCTATTCGGAGAAATCTCCCCCTAAACAAAGACTCCTTAATGACTACTGTGTTATGGTATGAGAAAGGGGTTTTCTATTAATAAAGGTCCAAAACCATTCTTTGAGGTGATATCTTGACAGAGTTGTCAAGGAGAGTTCATAATAGAGTAGTTGCAAACTCGTTGAGCCTTGAGTTAGGTTCAAATCGAGTTTTTAATCAAGTATTTGATTATAGTGGATTCATGAGTTCTTGTAAGGACAAGTCGTGGTTTTTCCTCCCTTGATCAAGGAGGTTTTCACGTTAAAGTATTGTGTTCTTTAATTTCCTGCAAAGAGTTATTTATTTAGTTCTTTACTACTTTAATGCTTGTGTCTAACTTTAAGGGACCTGGTCCCTCGTAGTGTGGTGCAACCCCCCATATTTCAAAAATTGGTATCAGAGCAAAGTGTAACGCCCCAAAAAATGGGTCTCGGAGCGTCACACGGTGCTTGAGGCTACAAGTAGCCCTAAGCTAACCCTTTGAGCCATTTTCATTCAGTTCAATACAAATCAATGAGGTTTCCATAAATAACCCTCAAATATCAACAGAGTAATCATCATCCAAGAATAAAAAATTGTAGAAAGATAACAAAATACGACTTATTAGTCAACTCCCAACATTTATACTAGTCTGACAAGTCTCTAAGAAAATCAATAAAACCAGCAAGCCATTGAGACATGCCACAACTGACTCATACTCAGTTATCAAATGTAAACAATTGCGTGAAACCAACATTAGACATCACGTCCTCAGAACATAAGGATTCACCATAACAAAGAATGTAGAACAACGTGCCTGAAGAATCACTGTAGAACCAGGAACTGAGCACCTGAACCTACATTCCGAGAAAATGCAGCCCACATCCGAAGATGTGGGTCAATACCATAGAAAGGAACCTAGTATATGGGGGTGTATGCAGTTGTATAAACATCATCATCATATGTATTTACAAGAAATATGCAGGATGTATGAAAGACTCACATAGCCCAAAGAAAGTCATCATAATCATGAAAGGATGAAATAAGTACAATAACACATCTGAGTCATCATATAATTTGTCAATCACTTTCACTTCATCAAGAATATCAATTCTCATAATGTAAATATCATTTAAATCTTTTGAAAGAATAACTTTCACGATTCCACTTTCAAATTACTTCACTATTCACAATTGACACAAGGAAACATACACACAGTGGGAGATCCTATAACCGAAATAAACCATGTGAGCTACATGGAGTCCAACGTACAACCCATGTTGGGGAGAGCCTTCCTATCCTTGCCATCGGAGGAAGACAATCAATATCAAATAAACACAAACTAGTGATCACAATATAAATCACCTTTAGGTTCACTCCTACGGGGGCACGTAGTTCTAGGGAAGTAACGTCGTTTTATACCTTCCACTCGGTGCTAAAGATTTCTACCAGACTTAGCTCAAATCATTTCACATACATTCTACAACAAAACAATTTCAGTAATATATAAATATACATTGGGAGTCATCATGCTTCCTATTTATAAAAATCAACCACATTGTGAATTTCTTTTACGCTCGAGTTCAAAACAACTCCATTAAGATCAAAAGGTCAAATCATTCAAAATATCTCAAATATTCAACATCAACTTACTTATAACACATACTTTCTAAAAAAAACACAATTTCCAATGGGGATTCATGATCCAAATAGCAAAATCATGATAAATATCGTTCAAGATTCATGCTTTATATCTCCATGCCTGTGAATTCATCTTTCAATATCATAAACATCAAGATATTATAATAATCATCATAAGATATGGGTTCATGCTTCAAATTCGTAAAAATCAAATAAAAATCATGCCTTTATAAAGAAAATTACTTTTGGGCACAAAAATGAAAGAGAGTTTTGGTTGAAAAACCCCACATACCTTGAATGATGAACTTTAGATTGATACACATTTTTGAGATGTTAATCGTGCCTTTGAATGATGGTTCTTGGAGTTCTTGAACTAGGAACTTGGAATCTTGAATAAATTTGCAGAATTAATGGTGAACTTTGGAGGTTCTTGAAGTTGGATGTAGAAGCTTAGGGATCTCTTTTTGAGGGAATTTGATGAATTATAACATATGATGCTTCTAATAGGCTTTAATATAGGGTTTGGATGGATTTTGGGTGAGGGAGAATGACCAAAATGCCCCTAAAAAACAAATAATTCTCGAATCTGTCCTATGGTGGACTGTTTTGATAGTCTGAAGTAGATCAACCATAACGTTTCACTCCGATATCCAAATTGAATGAAACCAATTCGTTCCGTTGATATATAGTATATTACCCAGATTATTGTGTACGAGAAGGTATTATCATTTGAAGTTGACCCAAAAATTTGCTTTTGATAGGCTGAAGTAGATTGACCATAACTTTTTTCTCCGATAGACAAATTAGATGAAACTAATTTCATTGGAAAGAGGACTCGCATAGCTTCCGTTGATATATAGTAGATTACTCAGATCATTATGTACAAGGGGTTATGATCATTTAAAGTTAGAGCAGAAATACGCCAGTTTTTCCTGCACGTTTTACTGTTCACTACTATTCACGATTCGATCGAAATGTTCATAACTCGTCGTTTGGGTGTCCGTTTTTTATGATCCACATATCGTTGGAAAGATTACTCGATACTCTACGCAATGGTATGTCATAATCTATGAAATTCCATACGGAAAATTTATAATTCATTCTAAAAGATAGAACCTAGCAAGTTTACGCACAAAATTTCAACAGAAAATTTCTCAGGGTATTACATCATCCCCCCTTTCGAAACATTCATCCTCGAATGACGCTAGACATGACAAGATTAGATAGGGAATAAAGAAGGCAGTTGAAACCATTAGTTAGACTCATCACCACATCATTTCTCACTCCGAATGCAACATAAAATGTATGAATTCAAGAAACTACAGTTGAACAAATAATAAATGACAGCTGATTTGCTGCAACTTTTATCAAAAGTGCATGATTTAAGAAAGAACGGTACCTTCCGCTTGATCGGAGTTCGTGGAAAATAGGTGCGGGTACTTGGATCGCATATCCACCTCAGTTTCCCAAGTTGCACCCTCAACAGATTGGTTTTGCCACAACACCTTGACCAAGAGAACTTATTTGTTCCTTAGTCTTTGGACACTGAAATCAAGAATCTCAATAAGAATCTCATCAAAAAAAAGATTTTCTTGAATGTCAACACTCACAGAGGAATCCACTACCAAAGCATCGCTAATATGCTTTCTAAGAATGGAGACATGGAATATTGAATGAACAGAGGACAACTCGGAAGGCAACTCGACCTCATAAGCTACCTTACCAACACGACTAAGAATTTTGTAAGGACCAACATAACGGGGACTAAGCTTTCCCTACTTTCCGAATCTCTTCACCCCCCTCATGTGTGAAATTTTTAGATACACTAGGTCACCAACTTCAAACTCAAGGTCTCTCTTTCTAACATCCGCATATGACTTCTAATGACTCTGTGCAATTTTCAACCATTCCCTAATCAACTTAACTTTTTCCATAGCCTCAAATACCAAATCAGGACTACTCACAGCCGCTTCACCCACCTCAAAACAACCAATGGGTGAACTATACTTCCTCCCATATAAGGCTTCAAACGGAGCCATGCCAATACTAGAGTGGAAACTGTTATTGTAAGCAAACTCTATCAACGGTAAGTTATCATCCCAACTTCCCTTAAAGTCAAGTGCACAAGCTCTCAACATATCTTCTAAGGCCTGGATAGTCCGCTCAGCCTGACCATCGGTTTGCGGATGAAAAGCAGAACTCAAAAGCACTTGGATACCAAGACCCTTTTGAAAAGCTTTCCAAAATTGTGAAGTGAACTGAGTACCCCTATCCGAAATGATAGAAAAGGGAACTCCATGCAGTCTGACTAGCTCTCGGATATACAATCTAGCATAATCCTCAGCAGTATATGAAGTATGAACAGGCAATAAATGAGCAGACTTACTCAAACTATCAACCACAACCCAAAAGAATCATGATGGCATTGGGAAGGAGGTAAACCAATCATGAAGTCTATATTTATCTCTTTCCACTTCCAGATGGGAATACTAAACTCTTGCATCATACCACCAGGTCTTCGGTGTTCAACCTTAACCTGTTGGCATGTTGCACACTTAGCTACAAATGCTGGTTATATCTTTCTTCATACCACTCCACCAATAGATTTCCCGCAAGTCTTGGTATATCTTTGTTGCACCAGGATGAATAGAATATCGCACCCCATGCACTTCAGCCATAATCCTCTGTCTCAGATCATCAATATTCGAGACACACAATCTAACCTACAATCTCAACACACCATCTCCCCCTTGGGAGAAAACCTCTACTTTTTGGTCCTTGACTGACTCCTTAAGTCTGACCAAACTAGTATCTAAGTATTGCTTTTCCTACACTTTCGAAACCAAGGAGGATTCAAAACTACTCTGAACCCCTATACTACCTTCATCAGAGTCAAACAACCTAACCCCCAATCTAGCCAAATGATGTACATCACAAGCCAACTCTTTCTTACCTTCTACCACATGTGAAACACTACCCATGGACACTCTACTTAGGGCATCCGCCACAACATTGGCCTTGCTCGGATGGTACAACACACTTATATCATTGTCCTTTAACAATTCTAACCATCATCTCTGCCTAAAATTTAATTCTCTCTGGGTAAACACATACTATGGACTCTTATGATCTGTGAAAACATCAACATGGACACCATACAAATAGTGTCTCCAGATTTTCAAAGCAAACACAACAACAGCTAACTCTAGGTCATAGGTGGGGTAATTTTTCTTATGGGGTTTCAACTGTCTAGAAGCATAAGCTATCACCTTACCCTTACGCATCAATATGAAACCCTACCCAACTCTTAAAGCATCACAGTACACCACAAAACCCTCAACACCATCAAGCAAAGTCAAAACAGGGGTTGCAGTGAGTCGAGTCTTCAACTCCCGAAAACTCTTCTCACAAGATTCGAACCATAAGAACTTTACTTTCTTTTGGTTCATCCGAGTCATAGAAGATGCTAAAGAGGATAAACCCTCAACAAAATGGCGGTAATAGCCAGCTAAACCTAATAAAATTCGAATATCAATTGAATAAATAAGTCTAGGCAAATTTTTAACAGCTCCGGCCTTTTGGGGATCAACTCTAATACCCTCGGAAGAAATGATATGACCCAGAAAAGAACTGACCTTAGCCACATCCCACACTTACTGAACTTGGCAAACAACTTGTGATCTTTAAAGGTTTGCAAGACAGTTCGGAGATGATCAGAATATTTATCCTCACTAAGGGAGTACACCAGTATATCATCGATGAACACTATGACAAACATATCTAGATATAATCTAAACACTCGATTCATGAGGTCTATAAAAGCTGTTGGGGCATTAGTTAACCCAAAAGAGATAACAAGAAACTCAAAATGGACATAACGAGTTCAGAAAGCGGTTTTCGAGATGTCACACTCCCTAACTTTGAGTTGATGATAGCCGGAACGAAGGTGTATCTTTGATAAATAACTTGCACCTTGCAATTGGTCAAACAAATAATCTATTCTCGGAAGGGGGTACTTATTTTTTATGGTGACTTTATTCAATTGGTGGTAACCAATGCACATACGCAAAGAGCCATATTTCTTTATCATAAAAAACACAGGAGCACCCCAAGGAGAAACATGGGGCCTTATGAAACACTTATCTAGTAGATCTTTGAGTTGCTCTTTTAACTCCTTAAGTTTTGCAGGGGCCATACGGTAAGGAGAAATAGAAATGGGATGAGTATCGGGAAGAAGATCAATCTTAAACTTTATCTCTCTATCAGGAGGTATCCTTGGGAGATCATCTGAAGAAACATCATAAAACTCATTGACGACGTTCACAGACTGAAGATTTGGAGTCTTAGACTTAATGTCTTTGACTCTAACCAAATGGTAAATACACCCCTTGGAAATAAGCTTTCTAGCTTTGAGGTAAGAGATAAAATGACTCTTGGGTGACAAAGAATTCCCAGACAACTCAAACACGGATGCACCTAAAAACTAAAACCTGATCACTCGGGTCCGACAATCAATAGAGGCATAAGAAGAATACAGCCAGTCCATACCCAGAATCACATGAAAATCTACTATGTCTAACTCAATCATATCAGCCAAAAAGACTCAATGAAGAATGGTAACAGGACACTTTTTATACACTTTCTGGGCAACAATCGAGTCACCCACTGGGGTAGAAACTAGGATAGGCTTAGGAATAATCTCAGGACTCATTTCAAAATTCACAACAATCAAAGGTGTAACATATGAGAAATTGGATCCAGGATCCAACAAAGCATACACATCAAACTGAAATATATGAAACATACCAGTAACAACATCGGGAGAGTCCTCTTGTTCCTGGTGGGACAGTAAAGCATAGAATCTATTCTGGCACTGCCCGCCAGCATAACTAGAAGAGGCGACCTGAGATGGGGCTGGGCGAGTCGCTGTAAATGGAGCACTAACAGTCTGAGTTTAGGTCTGTGGGTGATAGTCACGATGCCCTTGTCCATCCTGTGTACAACTCTAACTTTGTGGCCCATGTTACTACACCAGAAATAACCCCTCTTCTCACCCCAACACTCACCCGAATAAACCCTACCACACTTTGGATACAGGGGACAATTTGGCCTATTGCCAGCACTGTACTTGGACCTGGATGCATATGACCTGCTACCTTACTCCATCCTACCTCTAGGAATGAGAGCACTAGCATATGACGGTGCTGGCATAGATGAATGATCCTCATACGTAGGGTGACTCCCTTCCTGCGATTTAGTCTGACCCTGACTATGCTGCTCGGACCTAGCTCTCTTATTCTTTCTCATTCTATCTCTCTTCTTAATCTTTTCTGCCTTAATCTTTTAGGCATGAGTCATTAGCCTAGAAAGATTCATCTAACTATTCAGCATAGCAGACCTATACTCCTTAACCATATAACTAGACACTCCAGTCACAAACTTACTCATACTAGCCCGATTATCAGCCACTAAGTTAGGAGCATACTTGGCCAACTGATTGAACTTTAGACAGTACTCCCTGATAGTCATAGATCCCTATCGCAGGTTTATAAACTCTTCCACCTTTGTCTCCTTCATCTCTAAAGGGAAAAACTTATCCAGGAATGCATCCTGGAAGTTTTGCCAAGTTGTACGGATATCTCCCCCACCTCTACCTTTTCTCCAAGCAACAACACAGTCTTAAGAAAACTCTTTCAACCTATACACAGCCAACTCCACACTATGTTCCTCAGATACATGCATCACCTAAGTAATCCTCCGCACCTCTTCTAAAATTAATCGTGGATCCTCATCAGACTTGGACCCATAGATTTTCGGCGGATTCATCCGCATGAAGACATGGATCTTAGCAGCCGCTAAATTACCTCCCTACTATTGTCGAGCCGTAGCTGGGTTGGCCTGAACATATGCAATAACAGCTTGGGCCAACGCCTGAAAGGATGCTCAAAATTCAGCATAAAACATATTTTCATTCAATTGGTCAGCGGGTTAAGGTTGCTGACCATTATTATTTCTTCTCGCATGACGTGGAGGCATATTTCTGAAAGAGTAAAGCACTAATTAATATTAATGAGAGACACTATAAGCACGATAGACTGCTGAAAGAAAGAATCACACTTTTTCCTAAAACGTCTTGCAGCCTCTTGCTCAAAGATATGGCACGCTACACACCAATGATCAAGACTCTACTTAACGCTGCTTGTCAGACTCCCTAGGATACCTTAAAACCTTAGGCTATGATACCAAGTTTGTAACACCCCAGAAAACGGGTCCCAGAGCATCACACGGTGCTTGAGGCTATGAGTAGTCACAAGCTAACCCTTTGAGCCATTTTCATTCATTTCAACACAAATCAATGAGGTTTTCATAAATAACCCTAAAATATCAACAGAGTAATCATCATCCAAGAATAAAAGAATTTCAGAAAGATAACAAAATAAAACTTATTAGTCAACTCCCAACATTTATACTAGTCTGACAAGTCTCTAAGAAAATCAATAAAACCAGTGAGCCATTGAGACATGCCACAACTGACTTATACTCAGTTATCAAATGTAAACAATTCCGTGAAACCAACATCAGACATCACATTCTCGGAACATAAGGACTCACCACAACAGAGGATGTAGAATAGAGTGCCCGAAGAATCACCGTCGAACCTAGAACTGAGCATCAGAACCTATATTCTGAGAAAATACAGCCCACATCCACAGATGTGGGTCAGTACCATGGAAAGGGACTGAGAATATAGGGGTGTATGCACTTGTATAAACATCATCATCAAAAATATTTATAAGAAATATGCAGGATGTATGAAAGACTCACATAGCCTGAAGAAAATCATCATAATCATGAGAGGATAAAATAAGTACAATAACACATGTGAGTCATCATATAATTTTTCAATCACTTTCAGTTCATCAAGAATATCAATTCTCATAATGTAAATATCATTTAAATATTTCGAAAGAATAAATTCCATAATTTCACTTTCAAATCACTTCACCATTCACCATAGACACAAGGAAACACATACACACTGGGAGATCCTATAACCGACATAAACTATGTGAGCTACATGGAGTCCAATGTACAACCCATATTGGGGAGAGCCATCCTATCCTTGTCATTATAGTAGAACTATCGATATCAGCCTCAGGCTCACTCCTACGGGGGGGTGTGGTTCTAGGGAAATAAGGTAGCTTTATACCTCTTCGGTGCTAAAGATTTATCGGAGACTTAGCTCAGATCATTTCAAATATAATCCACAAAAAAACAATTTCAGTAATATATAATTATATATCGGGAGCCATCATGTTTTCCATCTATCAAAATCAACCACGTTTTGGATTTCTTTTATACTCGAGTTCAAAACAACTCCATTAAGACCAAAAGGTCAAATCATTAAAAATATCTCAAATATTCAACATCAACGTGCTTATAACACACACTTTCTAAAAAAACAATTTCCAATGGAGATTCACGACTAAAATATCAAAATCATGATAAATATCGTTCAAGATTCATGTTTTATATCTCCACACATGTAAATTCATATTTTAAAATCATAAATCTTAAGATTTCATAATAATCATCATAATATATGGGTTCATGCTTCAAATTCCTAAAATTCAAATAAAAATCATGCCTTTGTAAAGAAAATTACTTTTGGACACAAGAACGAAAGAGAGTTCTGGTTGAAAAACCCCACATACCTTGAATGATGAACTTTAGATCGATACTAGTTTTTGAGATGTTAATCATGCCTTTTAATGATGGTTCGTGGAGTTCTTGAACTAGGAACTTGGAATCTTGAATAAGTTTGCAGAATTAATGATGAACTTTAGAGGTTCTTGAAGTTGGATGTAGGAGCTTAGGGTTTTCTTTTTGAGTGAATTTGATGAAATATAACATATAATGCTTCTAATAGAATTTAATATAGGGTTTATATGGATTTTGGGTGAGGTTAAATGACCAAAACGCCCCTAAAAATCAAACAATTCTTGAATCTGTCGTTTGGTGGACTATTTTGATAGTCTGAAGTAGATCAATCATAACCTTTTACTCCAATATCCAAATTGGATGAAAATAATTTCATTAGAAAGAGGACCCTCATATATTTCCGTTGATATATAGTATATCACCCAGATCATTGTGTACGAGGAGTTATGATCGTTTGAAGTTGACCCAAAAATTTGTTTTTGGTAGGCTGAAGTAGATCGACCATAACTTTTTGTTCCGATAGACAAATTGGATGAAATCAATTTCATTGGAAAGAGGACTCATAGAGATTTCCTTTGATATTTAGTAAATCACCTAGATCATTACTTATAAGGAGTTATGATCGTTTAAATATAGAGAAAAAATACGCAAGGCCTCAGTACTTTTTCTTGCATGTTTTACTATTTAGTACTATTCATGGTTCGATCAAAATGTTCATAACTCATCGTTTGGGTGTCCATTTTGTATGATACATATATTGTTGGAAATATTATTCAATTATCTACGCAATGGTAGGTTATAATCTAAGACATTCCACACGAAAAATTTATAATTCATTCTAGAAGATAGAACCCAACACATTTTCGCATAAAATTTCAACGAACAATTTCCCGGGGTATTACACAAAGACACTCTAAAAGGTTTATACTTAGAGTGATCAATTGATCATGACTACTCCACCTAATCTAGAAGAATGGCAATCTACCACTAGACCACCCTGATTGAATGGGCAGTACTATGGGTGGTGGAAAACAAAAATATGTGACTTTATTATGGATGAGGATAGTGAGTTGATAGATATAATACTTGGTGGTCCTTATGTTCATAATATAGAGGTCAAAAAAGGAGACATAAAAGGATGGTTTTCAAAAATAAGAGAGAGTTTGATGATGAAGATCGAAAGAAAGTTGAGAAGAATTACAAGGCAATGAAATTGTTTGCCTGTGGCATAGGACCTGATGAGTATAACAAAATTTCTTCTTATGAAAATGCTAAAGAAATGTGGGATTGCTTGAATACAGCACATGAAGAAACAAGTGAAGGATTCAGAAGTTGACATGTTGACTACTAAGTATGAAAGTTTTTCTATGAAGGAAGGAGAGACAATTCAAGAAATGCATACTAGATTCACTTTTATCACAAATGACTTGCACTGGTTAGGAGAAGTTATTCCTTTGTACAAGCAAGTGAGAAAATTTTAGCTATTCTTTGTAAGTCCTGAGAAAGCAAAGTGAATGCTATTACTGATGCAAGAAACCTAAAGAATCTCATTGTGAATAAACTCATTGGTAATCTAATGACTCATGAGCTGAAAAACGGCAAAGACAAGAGAAAAAGAAAGAAAAACAGGAAAAATATCTTGCATTGAAGGCCTCAAAATATGATTTAAGTGAAGAAGACACTGATGTTGCAAATAGGATTGGTAAAGCTATGAAGAAAAGCGGTGAGTTTCAAAGAAGAGGAAGTAGCAGCAAGAAGGAGGGCACTGTTGAAGTTTGTCACAATGTAGAAGTCCTGATCATTTCATTAAGGACTGTCCAATGCACAAAATATATTACCAAGAATATCTCAAGACTGGGGGTTACAAAGGAAAGAACAGGGACCAGGTCCCAATAAAATGCAGAAGAAAGGTTACAATTGATTATGCAGTGAAGCAGGCCCAAGCAGTATGGAGATTCCTCCAGTGAATTAGATAAAGCTAAAAAGGTTAAAGATGTATCTATGCTATCTATGGAGGGGTGTGAAGTTACCTATCCTTGTTTTCTCTCATGGTACACACTGAAATGAAGAATAAAATAAGGTAACTCTCTCTCACATTAAAGAAAATTTAGCTAACTATTCTGCTAGAAAGATAAGAAACTAGCAAATGTGCTGATTTATTCTGTGTGTTAACTAACTACTAAGAAAATCCTTTAGAAGAGAAAGTAGAGAATTAGGAGCTTGAATTGATTACTTTAACTCTTCAGATATCTGAAATAGAAGAATTGTTCACAAAATTGATATATGAGAATCTGAATTTAATGAGTTAACTAGAAAAAGTAAATGATTCTGATGGTAAAAGGAAGAAAGAAGCTTCAAAGATTCAAATTAAGATTAAAGAAAAGTAAATATTTTCTCAAAAGCATATTATGACTAAACTTCATAAGAATGAGGAATTAGAAAGGGACCCGACCCTTCTAAGGGAAGAACTTAACAAATCACTAAAATAGACCACGTCCTCTCAAATCCTTTCTAATTTAACTGGTCAGAGTATAAATAATGGTAAAGACCTTAGATGTCAGTATAAAACCCAATAACTTAGGTCTCAAGGGAAAGTTATTCATCATGGTAGAAACAAGGTCCACCAAACCTTTATGTACTCATTGTGGATGAAATGGACACTTGAAGGAAAACTATCAGTATTGTCTTAGAGCTAGAATAAGTAGTAATAAATACATCTAGTAGTAGAATTATTGTCCTAAAGGTTCCATGCCCTTGAAAATTTTGAAGAAGGACTTTCGACCTAGATGGACCAAGAAATATTTAATCACACCCTTATCTTCCTTTTTGTAACTCAAACTCAAGTTTGTTCCCAAAACTAGAGAATGACTATGTTTGCAGGTGGGAGAAAGGAATTGCAGTTAAAACTAGTTCATGGATAGTGAATGTTCAAAGCACATTAGTGGAAGGACTGATTATTTTATCCCTCTCAAGATACTTCAAGGTAAAAAACAAAGTTATATCTATGGTGTTAGAGAGATTAAAAAATCACCTGGTCAAGCAATAGAAGATGTGTACTATAGGAATGGACTAACGTACAGTCTTTTATGTGTTTCTCAAATATGTGACAAAGGTAATGAGGTCAGATTCTCATCTAATTATTGTATTGTGTCAAGCTTGAAGTTTGAGAGAGTTATTCTCAAAGCCCAATAGATCAAAAATATGTAAGTAGCTGATTTAGAGTCTATGGCTGGTGGGGAATTAACTTGCTTAAGTGCTTAAAGTAAATATGTTGATTTATGGCATAGAAGGCTGGGAAATGTAAGTTCCTTTTCTTACCAAGTTGATTTCAAAGGACCTAGTCCGTGACATGCCAAAACTAGAATTTCTAGAAAACAAGATTTATAATGCTTGTGTTAAGGGCAAACAAACTCAGTCTTCCATTAAGCTGAAAAAGCAAATAAGTACCTCTAGCTGCTGCACACTGATCTATGTGTACCTGTTAAAGTCCAAAGTAGAGGAGGAAAGAAGCATGTGTTTGTTATTATAGATGACTACTTCAGGTTCACCTAGACAATGTTCTTAAGAACCAAGGATGAAACCTATAAGGTTATGGTTACTTTTGCTAAACAAGTTCAAATGAAGCTAAGTTGTAAGATTTTTGATTCAGATCTGATCATAGAACTGAATCTGAGAACTCATAAGTCAAAAGATTTTGTGCTAAAAAAAATTAGTCATAACTTCTTTTCCCCAAGGACGCCTCAACAAAATGTAGTTGTTGAAAGAAAGAACAAGGACTCTCATAGAGATAGTCAGGACTATGCCAATTGATAGTAGGCTACTCCTCAACAAGCAAAGCATACAGAGTTTTCAATAAAAGAAATTTGTGCGTTGAAGAGAATATGTATGTGGCCTTTGATGAGTTAAAAAGATGGTAAATCCAGTGATGATGAAAATTTAGAATTTGAAAAAGTCATTCCTGTTCAAAAGGGTGATATAGCTAGAAAATAATCGTCAAAGGCAATATGATACAGATGAGAATAATGAAGGTGATGGTGATCGAGGATCTTAGTTACCGACCCCAGCTCAAGTAAAAAAACTACAATAAGGGTTTAGTCAAAATATTCAGGGACCTGGTCCCAGTTAAACTCACTTTAGAAGGTCAAATAGGAGGCACAAATCTTTGCCTCCTTGACAATCTAACTTCACCTATGGAGACTGGAGTCCAAATAAGAGCTCAAATGGGAAATTTCATCACATAATCAGCTTTGTTGTCTCAAATTGAGCCCAAAAATATGAAAGAAGCTCAAAAAATATTGATTGATTTAAAGCGAAGAAGAAAGAGCTTTAGCAATTTGAAAGAAGTTAAATCTAGGATTTGGTCCCTAGACCTTTTGAAAGAACATTTTTTGGAATGAAGTGATATACTGAAAGAAACAAGTTGGGGATGGAATTGATCAAATAAACCTGACCTACTAAATGAAATAGACTTTCTTCCTAAAATTGGGTATGATTAGTAGACAAGTACTCTTTGTAAAGTAGGTACATATTGGTCTAACTCAGTACTCTACCTTTTCAGGTATACACCCATACGAATAAATTTGGAAGAGAAAAGTTGAAGCAGACAAAAATTTAAGGATTCAGTCTAAAAAGAGAGGGACCTGGTCCCATCTATCAGCTTAGTCTCAAAACTAAGTACTTTAAAAATCATAAAATTCTATCTAAAAAGCAACATGTCTTGCCTTCTCCGAGTAAAAACTGTTAATTCTCCAGTGAGATGAAGATTTGCACCAATTACTACTAGACATGTCATTTCATATAAAAGACGTCTAAATGATAATAGTCACTTTATTTAAATACAAAAATTAAATCTCTCTTAATTTATTCTCTTCAAAATTATCTTGTCTTCTTCCTCAATTCACTCATTCTCTCAAAATCAACCCTCTCTCATTCACTCTCTCACAAAAAGTTTCAAAATAGATGAAAGTTCTACTCCCTTAACTCCTACTAAAGAATTAAAAAATTCATTAAACATCATCTTCTCCATCTAAAACTGTCAACATTAAACTTATTGATTATTATGTATCTAGAATAGTAGAAGAGTCTTCTTCTAATCTTTCTCAAGAATCAAAAAGTATTTTACCGACCACACCTTCCCTTGAAATTCAAAAAACCCCAAATGAACCCTTTTTAGAAGAAACCTCAAATACCATGAAAACCCCTATTAAGTCTGCAATGGTGATGGATCTAAATTAGGGGTTCAGTTTACCCATTGAGCATAAAGTCTCTCAACCTGAAATTCCTCCTTCCTCAGAAGAACCAAAGTCACCAAAAATGTCTGAATCACATGAATTACCTGGTTACCCTACTCCCTTAGAGTCAAAACCTATTTTTTCTCAACTGTGTAATAAAAAATTACCTGTAGAAAGATCTGACCATTCCAGCAGTGAGAATTGGGTAGCTAAAACTTACTTCTTCTTGTAAGTAATCCTCTTGGTGTGAAAGAATAGGTAAGTAAAAACGATGATTTTTCAAAGAAAGGAGAGTTTGTGCAACCTCAAAATAAGGAGGATAAAGTGGAAGATGAAGAATTACCTCTAAGATGGTTTGTTTAAAAGCAGATGGGCTGTAAGGGAAAAGAGAAGGTGATGGATTCTAGTATGAAGGTTATCAGAACATACTCAACTAGGATTTCTGAGAAGAAATTCATGGTGAGTGCTATAAAGGCTAGCAAATCTTCTTATTTCTAGAAGAAGGAGACTTAAGAAATCTAGGGTTGCAAAGGATAAAAATGCAGATGTTGTGGATGTGAGAAAGGGTAAGGATATTGATCCTAATGTTTGTGTTACAACTAAAAGAGAAGAAAATAAGTTTGCGTTGAAGAAAGGACAAGGTCCTCTATTTCAAAGTCTGAAAGCTCTGCTGGGTTAAAATGCAAGCACATTGCAGTTAAAAAGAAAAGGAAAGTCTCTGAGGGATTCGATCCCAAGAAGAAAAAGTCATAGAAAAGGAACCAAGCAGTGGTTCTAAAAGAAGAAAGTAAGATGAGGAAGAAATGTTAGTATCTAGAGAAGAGAGAAAATACCGAAGTCTTAAAAAGTTTTGACTGGAAGAGTATTTGATCCAAGGATTCTTGAAAAAATTAGTATAGTTGAGCTTGTAATATATGTGCAACATCAAGGGTAGTTGCATCTTGTAGAGGGATCAGTTCCCTCTGTATATGAAGATGAAGTAAGACAGTTTTTGTACACTATTAAATTTTTTGAAGATAGAGAAAACCTGACCGCAACGGTGCAAGAAAAGAAAATTAAGGTGGATGAAGAAAATCTTGGGAAGATTTTGGCTTTTCCAATAATAGGTGTAAGGATTGTTTCAATGCAACAGACCTAAACTAAATTAATAATTGATGCCTCAAAAGTAGGAGGAACTTTTGTGGCTAGAATAAGGAAGAAGTTTCTCCAAGGAAAATTCCAGTTAGTGTTTGAGTTAGTCAACAACATAATTCTGCCAAGATCTAAGAAAAGAAAGATTGCTTCTAGTGTATAAGTGTATATAATGGAGTGTCTAAGAAAGTTTTATCTTGTAAATCTACATGCCCTAATGATTCAGCATATGCATAAAGTAATCCTTAAAAAGGATGAAAGGCATGATATGCCTTATGGATACTTTTTGAATAATTTGATTACTTTTGGGTAGTCTGTGCAAAGTTAACTCCAGGAACAACAAAGCTAATATTCACTCAAACTACCTTGGTTGAAAATGAGTGTGTTGGAAGAAAAATTGGGACCATGTCCCAAGTATCAGAATTGTTGGCAGGTCAAGTGGAGTATGGAATTGGAGAAAATGAGAGTTGTTATGGATAGTAAATATGTTGAAATCCTTAATTTAAAATTGAAAAATCAGCGACTATCATCAGAGAGACCAGGTGCTAATGAAGCACTGAGTGTAGAAAATGTAGATTTGAAGAAAAAGATTTTAGTACTTATTGTAGAAGTTTAGAGTCTGAATGCTGAAGTGAAGGTCCTAACTAAACAACTGTTGCATTCTCATACTGCTGCAACTACAAGAATGGAGATACTTCTACGAACCTTCTCCATTAAACCTCATTCTACCTAAGCTTCGTCTCTCTTACTCTTTAGTCTTCCTTGTGTTTGTTTTTTCTCATTGTTCCCCGTGTGGCTATTTGAAGTCAGATGTTATAAATTTTTATTGGTACAATGTAATGGTACTTAACCTATCTCTTATTAATGGAATCCTTGTTTGTTTTCATATTTCATCTATCTCTTCTTTATTTATAAAGTTGTTCTTTGTGATGGTGTTGCCCAGTGGCCATGAGTTAACTAAATTATGCTTATTTTGCTCTTAGATTTCCTTTATTACTCTTCAACTATGCCAAAAAGAGGAATAATGAATTCGTATGGTAACGATCAGGTACAAGAGGCATATATATGAAATGTTGCTGATGTATGATATCATATTGATACGGAAGAAAATGTTGAATGAATGTTAAATATTGATGGTGCATGTGACAAATGGAACAATGAACTTAATGAATATTGATGAGTGCACGTATATTTATAGGGGAACATTGAAACATAGTGAATGAAGTTTGATATCAATTGACAACAAGGGACCATGTCCCTAAGTTGCATAATATATTAAAAAGGGGAAGCAAAGTGCATAATGATAGAGGGAAACATTCACTGAAAGTAGTGGTAATCACCATGACTGAACAAGTGAATGAATTTGATGTTCCAAAGTTCTGTGGTTTGTAATCATCAAAAAGGGGAAAATTTTCTAAATCTTGTTTGATGATGATTAACTAACAATAAGGGACCATGCCTTTGGGTCTTCTTAGTAACATACAGTTTCACATGGCCTGAATAGTTTTCTTTTCTGGTGTAACAAACTATACAGGTGAGATGTGTACTAGTCAGGACACTTGGCCTGATCAAATTTTTGCCCTAATTATTATTTTACTTTAAATAGAAAAGAATGATTTGCAATTCAAAAGTTTTGTAATTTGATTATCCAAAGAGAGAAATCAGGGAAAACTCAAATATTGCTCAAGTTCTAAGCTTTTATGTGCTGAGATTATGTTTGTTCTTTAGTCAAGTCTTGGTCTGTAATTGAATTACACATGTTATAAGAGTAATTTCTTTTTGGGATTGTTGAGTGCTTAGGTAGAGTTACCTGAATTTGATATCGAGGTAAGATCTTAATAGAGTTGTCAAGGAGAGTTTGTAATAGAAATTGTGCAAACTAGTTGAGCCAAGAGTTAGGTTCAAATCGAGTCTGTAATCAAGAGTTTGATTATAGTGGATTCGTGAGTGCTTCCCTTGAGCAAATAGGTTTCCAGGTTAAACCATTTTATTCTTTAATTTCCTGTAAATTGTTAATCCCTTATTGCTTTATTGCCTATGTCTGACTTTAAGGGACCTCGTCACTCATAGTGTGGTGCAACCCTCCATGTTTCAGAAGATTTATAGCCTAGAAATTAAAGCTCAGCGAGGCTTAGTGAATTTCTTGGCACCAGAATCTTCAGTGTTAGTGAAGTTCCTATCTCAATTGGGTTCTCTACTATTGACTATATCTAACGTTCAACCCCAAAAATAAAATGAAGAGTGGTTTATACAAAAATGAAATCAAGGATAAAAAATTAGCTTTTGTGGGATGGAATTTTTAGAAGGTGTTTTAGGAATTTTGAAAGGAATTTTTGAATTACCAATTGGGATAAGGTTGACAACTTGCAATTCGTATGAAATCAGATTTGGAGGGAAGAAATCAAATTAGAGAAAATAGGAAAACTCAAAATTTCTTTCCCTAACCAATAGAAAATGGATGAATGAGAACCTTTATGCTACGGGTTCTATGATTCTTGGGCAATACCCTCTACGAATGTTAAAGAAACAACATCTATTGCCACCTTGGGTAATTTTTTGATGATCCTCATTGTGATTTTTAGAATTTCTATTTTTGATCATTTTCCCTTTTTTGCTATTACTTTATATTACTTATGAGTTGTGAAAATAGTGTGCATGATCTTTGATGCTTTCAGGAGTGATTTTTATGAGTTGTGATTTTGAATATTCGTAAAGGCGATTGTTTGACTTTATTTTGTGATCCAAACCTTTGGATGGTGATTCTAAGGGTTCCATTAAATGTGAAATATTGATTTCTAGGATAGTCGTAGTTAGTTGGAGTCCTGAGCCTATATTTTGTGTTTTGACCTCTAAAATGAAAAATAACTAATTTTTAGCCTAAAGGGGGTTTCTAGGTTTAATTTATTGTAAATGATCATTTCTTTCATAAATCTTGTTATTCTATTGGATGCAGAAGGTATTTATGATTAATTTACACTATTTTTTCAGGTTCATACGAGTTTAAATGAGTTTAGAGGATCAAAAATAAGTTTTGGGAGTTGTTGGAGAATAAGGTTGCTGGTGTACGCTGTTAGCAACGGAAAAGTAGGCTTTTTGGTTTTGAAAAAGGCTTTAGCTATGGAAATTGCACCTGAACATTTTATAAAATTTCACACTTCGTCCATTTTATATTTTTGACATTTTGGGAGTTATAAAACTCCATTTTAGAAAATTCTCGATGGATTTTTCTCATATAATCATTGGGTATGTATTCTATCTTTACTTCATTTATTTTTTAAGATTATTCATCTCATTTTTTGTAATTTCAATGTTCAAAGTAGAGTTTTAAAATTGAAAGTTATGGAATCAAAAAATATTGATTTGAAGACCAATTTGGAATGGGTTTTCATTAATTTTTCAGATTTAATGTCCTTGTATCATGGGTAGATGGATTTTAACAAAAGTTTCTCAAAATTTCTTATGTTAAACTGCATTTGATAATGAATTTTAGAATTTTTACCCGAGAAAGTATAAATTATTTTTTATCTGATTTCAAGTCCAATTTCAACTTATTTTTAGTTGAATTTATATGTTTAGAACCTCAAAATATGGAAACATGATTCTTAAATAAAATTTCAATTATACTCTTTTTTGTTGGGGTTAATTTTTGAACTATTTTTTAATTCGAAACAAATATAAATAATATGGGTATTGTTGGACTCCTTTTGACTTGTAGATGTAAGACATGATTGGTAAATAAAATTTTATTTTTATTTTTTTATTGGGGGTTAATTTTTGAACTATTTTTTAATCCGAAACCAATATAATCGTTATGGATATTATTGGACTCTTTTTGACTTGTGGATGTCATATTTGACTAGATTAGATATGTTTGGTGATGATTTATGGGAGTAGATCATCCTGTTGATGCTTTTACTATATATTGACATGCGAATCTTTTTTAAAGATAAGTTGAGATGTACCTTGACTTCATCTGAAATATTTATGTGTTGTATGCTTGTGTATTTGTGTATTATGAATCACTTAGGGTTTGGGGCCCCTACTTATAGTAAATGGTGAGCATCTTTGTGGGTGCCGAAGCCTTTTAATGTATTGTAGTTATGTAGTTGCCTACCTAGTCTTGCTAGTTGAGCATATGCTTAGAATAATTCTAGATAGTTGGCTTATTTGTCTTGAATAATTGATAGTTGATATCTATTTAAGATCTTTAATTGTATTTAGTGAACTTTATTTTGATGATTAGGACTTAATGATCTTTTTAAGGGATAATTTTGTAGTTGATATTATTTTATGGAATGATTAAAATTTAGAAAATATTTAGAGTATAAATAGACTAGTAAGAGCTGGTGTGATTATCGGGATCTAGTGCCTCTAATTAGAACATTTTGTTAACTAGCGCATTCTCCTTTTAGTTATTTAGTTTAATGATGTCTTCTTCAGAAATATAAGATGTATCATATGGGCCAAGCTAGGTTAGGGTAAGTTTCACTATATATTATTGTTTTAGATTGACTATTTTTATATTGTCCATGTGAAGGCTTATGTGAATATTACTATTGGCTTGAGAGATTGCTATAATTGTGACGCTCGAGTGGAGGCTTGGATTGATATTACTTATTTGTGCATTAATTGTCTATTTATTATTGTGTCACCTGAGTGGGGACTTAACTTGATATTATTTGGTCTTATTTTGTGTATTAATTTTCTATTTATTATTGTGTCATTCGAATGGGCTTCACTTGATATTATTGGTCTTTTTCACTCATTAAATTATCTTATTTATTTAACTGATGCACGAGTAAGGCATTGAAAATTGACATTATTGATGTCTTACATAACTATTTATTTCAGTGGTGTCGTGCGAGGGTTTATATCATGAATTCCAATCACATAAAGTTGATTGAAGTCATTTATACCTATATTGAATTGATTATTATTTTTACACTGATTAGTTATGAGCATTAAATTCTCATTTCATTCATACATATTCAAGATATATGGTACCACCGAGAAACACTTATTTTTGACAGAAATAAGACACTTTATAACATATCTATACCGAGGAATATGTTGGTAATTCTGATTGATAAATATTGATTTTATAAGAAAATGAGACACTTTATGAAACATCTACACCGAGGGATGTACCAGTAAGGTTGATTGAGTTATGAGATTAAGATTATATAAGTATATAGACAACGAACCTCCTATGGGTCCAATCCTCGAAGCGTTGAGGCTCGAAAGGTGTATACGAAAAGTTATGTGATGGATTACATTATTATTATCCCACTATCATTGCATTTTATTCCATTACATTGAATAATTGTACCTTCCTTATGTGATCGTTGTCGTGTACTTAGTTTTTTCATATTGTGTTTGATTATTGATTTTTACTTTCTTATTGAAATATCGCGATTGAACCTTATTTTTGATATTATCTATTGAGAATTCATTTCACTAAATTACATTATATTATACTACATCTTGGTTGATATGGAAGTTGAGATATTACTGAGTCATGGGATATTGCTTTGTCTTGGTTAGTAAGACTTGTAGTATCGCACCTAATAGTAGCATGATAGATGCATGATGATACTTCTTCAATACTTATCCCAGATAATTGGTGAAATATGATTGATTGAGACTGATATAACTTGTTCGTGAGTATAACACCCTGAAGATACCCCTTGTATGTTACACGGTGCTTGGGACTACGAATATCTCCAAGCTAACCCATGATATCTACTCAAAACTAAACTCTAATAAATATAAATTTAAACATGTTTGAAAACTGGAGAAATTTATAAATTAAATTCATAATGATAAATAGTCTCAACAAAAATATTATAATTCAATAACTCTCAAATCTATGGAAAAATTGAAGGAATATATAGTTTGACTAGTCTTGACAAGCCTCTAAGTAATGACTAAGAGTCACTGGGATGAGATTCCAGCTGACCCAAACTAAAAATTGAATGATTGAAATAACTATAATAATCATCTGAAACCATCATAAACTTGGCCCGCGAACTAAAAGAACTCACCAATTGTTTGAATTCAGGAAGTGGTGCCCACAGTTAATCGTACTGCTGGGGCCGAATACCAAAACCTACATTATGAAATAATGTATCCAGATAAACATATATGTGGTCAGTACTTCTAGAATGTACTGAATATGTGGGGATGAATACAATAAGTAAAATCAAAGATAGACATACTTTTAAATCATTCATGCTAAGTGTGAAAGGATACATCTTGATCATAAATAAGACTACAAACTGAAATTTCATAAAGAATAACTCATAAACAATATGTGAACTACAATTAAATTCATTACACTTTGTTTCTAAGATTTTCATTACTGTGAATATTCTCGTAACTGACATAAACCATGTGAGAAATATGGAGTCCGATGACTCAAAAAACCTTTTAGTAAGGGCCCCATATACTTTGTTAGGGTATAAAGGCTAAATGTGGTGATCACCTAACCATATTCCATTGGGAAAGATGAATAATATAAATACCATGCCCATTAGGGCAAACTAAAATAACCTAAAGTGGCATGTAGTTTTTGAGAAATAGAATCTGCTAAACCCATATTCCGCTCTCGGTACTAGATACTACTCCCAAAATCATACTATTACTTGTACTCTATCTGTAAAGTTCATCTAAAAAATAAGCATATTAGTTGATAACACAATATGCCTTTGTTTTGATTTCAAAATCTTGATTTCTTATGTGAACTTCATAGCTTGTCTAAAATCTCATATCAAAACTGAAACTTCGATTATACTATAACGCTTTTTGAAACTCAAACTAATAAACTTGAATTTCTTGTAAAATGAATACTCAATGCTCAATTTTAATCTTTCATCAACTCATGAAAAATTTACATCAAATGTCATAACTCAATGTTTGAATTAAATTTAATAGATAAAACTTAAATAAGCATAAAAACATATACAAAACAATCGGCAAATCATGGTAAAAGATCATAAACTCAAGCATAAGAAAAGTGGATAAGAACCCTAGTTGTAACATTTGAAATTCAAGATAAAAAAAACTCAACTTTTGGGCACATGGTTGAAAGGTTATCCTTGTTCAAATCCCACCTTCTTGAACTTGATGAATTTCTTGGGGAAACTTGAATTGGAACCTTGCAAACTTGAATAAGGGTGTTGGGATAAGAGAATATGTTCTAATCTGGGTTATGAGGATAGGTTTTGTTTTTAATATGTTTGGAATTCATTTAATAGGTAAAAGACCAAGAACCCTTGACCGAAACTAAAAAAACAAAACTGATATTTACGTGGTCTTAGGCATGGAATGCATAATCGTGCTACTCCAAGGGAATGGCACGCCCTTATTGCAAAAAGCCCAGAGTGTGTCATGATTTTATCATGAACCCTCACCAGTTTAGGATCCCAAAGTGACCCTAAACGCATTCCAAGAATTTCAAAACACTTCCTAATGGTACCTCTATAATTCCTATCATAATTCAACTCAAAAAATCACCATAAAATGGGAAGGAGATACCAAAATACAATCAAAGAAATTTTGGGGTCTAATATTATCTCTCCTTGAGACTATTCCTCCTCGAATGAAGGTCGAGAAAGTATTACAACTATCTTAAGGGATTGCTAAGCTATGATATAAATCTTCTTGTACTCTAAGATTGAAATATTTTATCTCAAGCATTAACTTATAACTGAAATAACTCCTTAGACTGGAATTTCATAAGTTAAGAGTAAGGATACTTGTGGATAGAATAGACTTGGAAGAATTTCGTACCTCATATTATCTTTGTGCTAGAAGTGAATAGGTGAGGCTATTGACTCAACGTATCAGCCTTTGATTCCCAAGTCTCTCCCTCAACTACTTGATTTCTCCAATGAACTTTCACTGAAGCAACTTCTTTATTCCTTAGCGTTCAAACTTTTTGGTCAATGATCTGAACTGGAATCTCTTCGTAAGACAAGCTATCCTTTACCCCAATACTCTCTACGGGTATTACTAAATATGAATCTATAATGCACCATCTTAACATCTTCATATAGAAAACTAGGTGGACAGCAGCTAATTCTGAGGAAAGGTCTAACTAATAAACAACTTCTCCAATGCATTTAACTATTTTATAAGGACCAATATATCTTGGATTAAGCACTCCTTTATCCATAGCTTCAATAATAGAATCTGGCTGAACCAAGGCTGTTTTGCCAACTTCAAACCAACCTATAAGTGACCTGCATCTACGCTCGTACAATGCTTTGAATGAAGCCATCTGAATACTAGCATGATAACTATTATTACAGGTAAACTCAATTAAGGGTAAACAATCACCACAATTTCCTTTAAAATCCATCACAAAAGCTCTCAAAGTATCTTTCAATATTTGAATCATACGCTCAGCCTGATGATCTTTCTACAGATGAAAGGTCGTACTAAGACTCGCATTTGTATCAAGACCTTTTTGAATTAATTGCCAAAATTGGGAAGTGAATTGTGTACCTCAGTCTGAAATAATGGACAAGGAAATCCAATAAGCCTTACTAACTCATGAATATAGATTTTAATATAATCTTCTAGAGTATCTAATGTTATAACTGGTAAGAAATGGGCTTCTTAGTTCATTCGATCCATGATGATCCAAATCAAATCATATTGATATATAGTGAGAGGAAGTTTAGGAACTAAATCCATATTAGTGACCTCTCACTTCTAAGTAGGGATTTCAATATCCTGAAGTGTACCTCTGGACCTTTGATGCTCAATCTTTACCTATTGAAAATTGGGACACTTGGCCACAAACTTTGTTATGTCTCTCTTTATACCATTAGATAAATAAATTTCCTGTAGATTGCGGTACATCTTGGTAGCACTAGGATGAATTGAATACTTAGAATTAGGGGCCTCTATAATATCCATTATCTTAATCCATCAATATTGTGAAAACATAGTTATCCTTAGTAGAGAAGGACACCATCCCCTCCTTTGGAGAAAACCTCAATCTTCTGCCGCTGAACTGTATCCAATATCTAGCTAAATACAGAATCACCACGCTATTTCTTCTTCACTTCTACCACTAATGATGATTATGAACCATTCTACCACTATTCCCTCATCATTCATATAAAGCAAACATACACCCAAATGGTCTAGTCTATGCACTTTCTTGGACGGTTCCTACTCTTTATTTTCTATATGAGTCACTCTACCCATAAACAGTTTGATCAATGCATCTACCATAAATTTGCCTTACCTAGATGGTAAAGCATTTTCATGTCATAATCCTTTAACAATTCTAACTAGTTTTTATGACGTAGGTTCAACCCTTTTTTAATAACTACATATTAGGAATTATATGATTAGTGAAAATATTAACATACATGCAATACAATTAGTGCATCCAAGTCTTCAGAGAAAACACAATAGTTGCTAATTCTAAATTATGGGTTGGACAATTCTTCTCATGGTCCTTAAGTTTTTTAGAGGCATAAGATATTAAATTCCCATGTTGCATTAAAACAAAACCTAACCCAACTCGGGAGGCATCACAATACACCATAAATCCATCTAACCCTTCTGAAAAGCTAACACTGGGCTAAAGTCACTCTATTCTTCAACTCTTGGAAGCTCTTCTCACTTATTCTAACTATATAAACTTACCTAATTTTGTGTCAACTTAGTTAATGGTGTATCTATTGATGGAAAACCCTCCAAAAACCTCCTATAGTAACCGGCTAAACCAAAAAAGCTCTGAATATTGGATGGAGCAATGGGTCTAGGTCAGTGATTCATTACATTAGCTTTTTGTGGGTCTACATGGATACCGACATCCAAACTCACATGTCTCACAAAGGTAGCATTATCCAATAAAAATCACACTTAATAAACTTTGCATAAAGTGGATGATCCTTAAGGGTGTACAATACTATTCTCAAATGATCTGCCTGTTTCTCCTCACTCTGAGAATATACACGTATGCCATCTACAGAAATAATGAAAAACATGTCTAAGTACTCCATGAATAACCTATTCATTAAGTCCATAAGGCTGCAGGAGAATTCGTTTTTCCAAAATACATAACCATAAACTCAAAGTGACCATACCAAATTCTGAAGGCAGTCACTAGAGTGTCACTCTCCTTGACCTTCAACTGATGATACCCTGACCTGAGATCTATCTTTGAAAACCAACGGGCACTCTAAAGCTGGTTAAATAAGTCATAAATTCTATGGATAGGGTACTTATTCTTGAAGGTGACCTTTTTCAACTATCTATAATCTATACATACTCTGAGAGTACCATCCTTCTTGCATACAAATAGGACTAGAGCACCCTCCGAGGAAATACTAGTCTTGATAAAACCCTACTCTAAGAGTCCCTTGAGCTACTCTTTCAAAGCTTTATATTTAGTCAGAGTCATATGATAGGGAGGAATGCATATAGGTTGGGTATTGGGAAAGAGATTAATCCCAAAATCTATTTTTCTATCGGGAGGAACGCCAAGTAGATCCTTACAAAAAACTCATTAACTACACAGACTGACCAAATGGTTGAGGATTCAGACTTAGTATCTTTAACTCAAACTAAGTCATCAACCTTGTGATAAGCTATCAGAGTAGTCGTCATCCTCAGACAGAGAATAGGTTTTAGCTGGAATTTGTGATGACATCTGAGATAGGCCATCAGAAGTATGATAGGTCGTCAGGCTGAACGTTAGGCTTAGACAGAGAATGGGCTTCATCTGGAATTCATGATGACATCTGTGATAGGCCGTCAGAAGTGTGATAAGCTATCAGGCTTATTGTTAAGTTTAGGCAGGAAATTGGATTTGAAGTGAAGAATCGATGTCAATTCTGAGAATTTGTCACATGTTTGATAAGTCATCACGTCTTATCGTTAACCTAAGGCAGAGATTATCAAAAGTAAAGAGGAGATGACGATATTCCTAATAAGACGTCACACACGTCATCACCTGTCCGAGATAATACTCTGATCTATGATTTTGTTTCCATAATTAGGCTGAAGTATTTAAAGCATATATTAGGGTTTTCTAATGATAAAATGGGGAACTGACGTTTTGAGAATCTCTTCTCTCTAGTTTTCTTACTTGAACTTTACAATTATTTTTTGAGAGATTATTATAATTGTTTTGGGATTTTCTACTGTGAATCAAATCTGAGAAACACTTGTTGCTATTCATCTTGTTGTAAGTTCATATATCAAACTCTGGATTCAAGTTGTTGTCTTGATTATTTTATTATGAGTAGCTAAATTCCCTTAACTTGAGCTGTGGGGTCTATGGGTTTGGGTTTGTAACGTAACTAAGTGTTCAAGATGCTAACGGTGGTAGAAACTTCTTGTTAATTCCATTATTTTATACTCTGACTATTGGTTGCAAACAATAGGCCTTGCTTAATAGTGATTTGCTTAAGATAATAAATCAACCCTAGTAAGAAGTGAATTATCAATAGGGACTTGGAAGCATCAAACTTCTTATTAATAATTAATGTTATCACAAGATTAATTAAATTGAGATAACGTCCTATTATGAAATATAAATTCCCTAAGTTAGAGAGAATTAGGTGCTTAAATGTCTAAATAGGTTGATAAATATTTAGACATAACTTCGACAAGGATAGTCTGTTATTTCTACCTACCACAAGAATCTTGAACCATTAGTAGCGTCTGTCAAATTCTAAAACCCATAGTGAACATAACTATGATTTTCCTTATCATATTGATTTCAAACACTGAATTGAAAATTAATTATCTGTAACCTTTTCAAAAAACCCCATTCACAAGAAACTGATGACTATCAGTTGATTAACCCGTAGATAACTCAAATTTACACCATATTCTTGGGGGATTCTACCCCAACCTAGTTGGGTTATTTATTAACAACTATCATTTACATTCTCATAATAGAGGTTTAGTTTGAGCATTATCAAAAATGGCACCGTTGCCGGGGAATACGATTATAAATTAAAGTTGTGTACGCTAATTAACTGTTAGTCAAGTTTCCTAATTTTACGTTTATTTGTTGTTTTTGACTGTTGTCGGACTTTTGTGGTGCATGCCAAGAACCAAAATTTCTGCAGAACCATTATTACTATTTAATCCAAATCCGTAACTAATCAGCAGAATGGCAGACCAACAGGAGGCTGACAGGTTAGCAGCCTTAGCTAAAGCTCAGGTGAATGTGTAGAATGTTGGTCAACAAGTACGGCATCCAAATCCTGGTATGACATTCAAATCCCGAGGATGATGACTTGGGAGATGAGGAGTTTCTAGAACCTGGTAACCCAAGGCATGCAAAGCAAATAGCTGCACCAGTACAACGTAATGCTAACAGGAACCGTCCACTCTAATGAAGATAAAATCACCATCTGGTCCAGTATGACCTCAATGATAATGATGATGGAATGGATGGATCAGGTGCAACGGGGGTAATTATTCCTTCATCATTAGCACCTGAGGCAAAATTCAACATTACGAGTACTATAATTCAACTCCTTAATCTGAAGGGGTTGTTTGGTGGCCTTCCTGGGGATGAACCAAACTTGCATCTGGTGAACGTTGTCACCATTTGTAAGTCCTTTAATAACCCAGGAGTGGGTCAGAATACTTTTCATTTAAGATTGTTTCCATTGTCTCTGTTTTAGAAGGCAATATTGTGGCTTAAGAAGATGACACCCAATTCTATAACCAACTGGAGGCAGTTGAAAGAAGCTTTCCTAGAAAGGTTCTTTCCACCTTCTAAGAGGGTATAGTTGAGGTATGATATCAGCAACTTTAGACAGCTCCCAACTGAAGTCTTGTATGAAACCTTGGAGAGATTTAAAAAGAAGCTGATGCAGTGTTCAAACCACAACATGACGGCCATACACTTGATGGAGGCTTTGTACAAGGCTCTTAACTCTGTGACAAAAAGAATTTTACATAATGCTGGTGGTGGTTAATTTTTTGATCTTACATTCCTAGAGGCTTTAGAAATGCTTGAGAGAATGACCAAACAGAGTTGGGCATGGCATACCAGGGACTCTTTGGTAGCAAGCCCCACTGTTTATGTTGGTATGACTACAAAACAATGCAGAAGAGATAAGGAGCATGATCAAGACATGGCTCACCTAAAAATGTAGATAGACTTGTTAACCAAGCACTTACTATCAGGTAAAACTGAGAAAGTGAAAGTTGTGGGATCGTAGAGCAGAGTCTGACTCGAAAAAAGAGATGAACTATGTAAATAATCAGAGGGGTTTTCAAGGCAATAACCAAGGAAATCAAGGTCGAACTTACTATGACAAGGCTGGATATAAGAACCAGGAGCAAGGTAATTGGAGGAGAAGTAATAATAGAAGCGGGTTATATCTCCCTCATGGAAATCATAAAGCTGCTACAACAAGTTCTTAAAAGGTGTTCCCAGAGGACATGATGGATAAATTGTTAAAGGGAGTGGAGGACACCAACTTAGGGGTGACTACCATAAAGACCGATTTGTCCTCTATGAGTAAGTTGGTAAATTCACATCTATTTCGATCAAACAGCTTGAACAGCAAATAAGAAAACTCTCCACAATTCTAAACCGAAGGAAGAATTGAACGTTACCAAGTGATATGGTTTAAAATCGACAAAGTGATGGCTCATGTATGGCAATTACCACTAGGAGTGGTAAAATATTACTTGGCCCTTTTGTGGGAAAAAGTTTGATAGAAGATATGACTAAAGAAGATGATGAACCCAAAGAAGAATGTCTAGTGGAGTCTGGGAAGCTGGATGGTTCTGATGATACTCCGGAACAAGGAAAAGAGAACGAAAAGGAAGTAGTGGTAAAAACTCTCCCAATACCACCACCTCTCTTTCATCAAAGATTGAAGAAACAGGTTGACGACACACAATTTAGTGAATTCATGGCAATGTTAAACCAGTTAATGATAAATATGCCTTTGGTAGAGGCACTTTAGCAAATATTAAGGTATGCTAAATTCATGAAGGACCTTTAACGAAGTAAAGAGCGGTGAGCTACAAACTAGAGGATAATCTCCATCATTGTACTACTATTTCTACGAGGTCCTTGGTGCAGAAAAAGGCAAATCAAGGAGCATTCACTATTTCTTGTATGATTGGGTCTCTAGAATTCGCTAAGGCCTTATATGATCTGGAAGTGAACATTAATCTAATGTCGTTGGTTGTATATAAAAAGCTGGGTTTGGGAATTCCCACACCCACCAACATGCAACTCGTGATGGCAGATAGGTCAGTAAAATGACCTGTTGGTATTTTATATGATGTGTTGGTGAAGGTAGCTAGTATCATATTTCCTGTGGATTTCTTCATTCTAGATTAAAAGGTAGACTTCGAGGTGCCCATAATCTTGTGTCGACCTTCACTCATAATTGGAAGTGTGTTGATTGATTTATGAGATAATGAGCTCTTATTTAGGGTAAATGATGAGGTGGTGCAATTTGATGTGTGCTAATTAATGAAGCAGCATAAAGAAATGAGTGTGTTCTCAATTGTTGATGTATGTTATAAGGATGGGCAGGAGGTGTCAATAGAGGAGAAACTTTTTGTCAAGCGTTTAGCACCAATTTTGATGAATTTTGATCGTGAAGGTATTGAGGAGTATGAATCGACTATTTGTTCTTTGTCAGGGATGGGTTCGTACTCTTATAATCCTAAGAAGCTAGATTTTGATCTTGCTAATAGACCAACACCACCGACTAATCCATCCATTGAAGAGCCACCAGTATTGGAATTGAAGGACCTGCCAAGTTTTTTAAGGTACGTATTTTTGGGCAATGGAAACATACTACCCATTATTATTGAAGCTGATTTGGGAGATCAGTAGGTAGAATCACTTATTTATATACTTCAAAGGTTCAAAAGAGCAATAGGATGGACTATCGCAAATGATATTAGAATTCCCCCTGGCATCTGCACGCGTATAATACAACTTGAGAAAGATTGTACTCTAACTATCGAGAACCAGCGCCGTCTTAAAACACAATGCAAGAGGTAGTTAAGAAGGAAATTATTAACTATTTGGATGCAAGAGTGGTTTACCCAATTTCTGACAGTAAAATGGGTGAGCCCAGTTTAATGTGTTCCCAAACAAAGGGGCATGACTATTGTTGCAAATGAAAGGAATGAGTTGATTCCACTCAGTCCTGTGACTGAGTGGAGATTTTGCATGGACTACCACAAACTAAACTCATGGACCATAAAAGACCACTTCCCGATGCCCCTTATGGATTAAATACTTGATCGATTGGCCCGAAGGGGGAGGTATTACTTCTTGGATGGTTATTTTAAATATAACCAGATCTGTATTGCTCCTGAAGAACAGGAGATGATGACATTGACATGCCCATATGGTACATTTTTATTTAAGAGGATGCCGTTTGGGCTATGCAAGTGCATGATGTCTATTTTCTCAGATATGCGGAGGACATCTTAAAGGTGTTCATGGATGATTTCTCTATGGTGGGAGATTCATTTGAGCTGTGTTACAAAAAAATTAAGTATAGACTTACAATGATGTGTTTAATTCAATTTTGTGCTTAATTGGGAGAAATACCACTTTATGGTAAAGGAGGGCATCATTCTCGGGCATAAAATTTTAGCAAAAAGGATAGAGGTTGATCGATCCAAGGTTGAAGTTATCGAGAAACTACTACCTCCCATTTTAGTGAAGAAAGTGCATAGTTTACTTGGACATGCTGTCTTTTATCTGAGGTTTATAAGAGACTTCTCGAAGGTTGCAAATCCACTTTGCAAACTTTTGAAGAAAGAAGTGAAGTTTTTCTTCGATGATAATTGCTTGAAGGAATTTGAATTCCTTAGAAAGAAGCTGGTGGAGGCCCTTATCATTGTTGCACCGACTGGTCAAAACCATTTGTGATGCAAACGGTGTTGCCCTTGGAGATGTATTGGGACAAAAGAAGGACGAATTATTTCATCCAATATATTATGCCAGAAAAGCACTGAATGGAGTGAAAAAGAACTACACCATCACTGCACAGGAACTCCTGGCTGTAGTGTATGCTTTTGAGAAATTTAGGGGCTTACCTGCTTGGGACCAAGGTGGTGGTCCACACTAACCACGCAGCCATAAGGTATTCGATGGCTAAGAAGGATACAAAACCAAGGCTGATTAGATGGGTGTTGCTGCTACAAGAATTTTATTTTGAAGTCAAACATAGGAAGGGTTACGAAAACCAAGTTGCAGATCATCTGTCTAAAATAGAAGGTGAGAGGGCAGCTAGTGATGAAATAGAGATAATTGATCAATTTCCTGATGAGAAGATCTTGGCTGCTGCTATGGGGAAAATGCCTTGGTACGCTGATTTTGCAAATTATGTTGTAAATGAGGTCATTCCACAAAACCTTTCCTTCCATCAAAGAAAGAAATTCCTTTATGAGGTGACACATTACTTCTGGTATAAGCCATATCTTTTTCGGTGATATGTATATTAGAAGCATGTCATGCTTCCCTAGTTAGAGGTCACTAGGCCGGTAGCCGAATGGCTAGGAAGGTGTTACATAGTGGCTACTATTGGCCAATGTTGTCCAAGGATGCTTATGAATTTATACTGAAATACGACCAATGTCAGAGGCAGAGGTTGATCTCCAAAATACATGAGATGCCTTTGACTAAGATGCTTGAAGTGGAATTGTTTGACGTCTTGGGTATCGATTTCATAGGTCCTTTAGTAAGCTCGTATGGGATAAAGTATATTCTAGTTGGTGTTGACTATGTCTCAAAATAGGTCAAAGATGTTGCCTTGTCTGATAATGAAGGAAAGAGGGTTGTTGCTTTTCTTAAGAAGAATATCTTCTCTCACTTTGGAGTACTACATACTATTATAAGTGATGGAGGATCTCATTTTTACAACAAAGTGTTTCAGTTGCCTTAGCAAAATATGGGGTGAAACAGTATATAGTAGCCACTCCATATCACCCACAAACTAGTAGGCAAGTGAAGGTGTCAAATCAATAGATTAAAGTCGTCCTAGCCAAAACAGTGAACGCTATTCGGCAAGAATAGTCTCGAAAGCTCGATGATTCCTTGTGGGAATATCGGAATGCTTTTAAGACACCCATTAGTATGTCACCATTCTAGTTAGTCTATGGCAAAGCATTCCATTTACCAATAGAGCTGGAGCACAAGGCTTTATGGGCACTCAAAAGGTTAAATTTAAATTGGAAGGAGGCACTAGAGCTAAGACTAGGATAACTGAACGAGATGGATGAATTCCATCCCAGGGCATATAAAATAGCAGACCTATAAAAAGAAAATATTAAGAAGTATCATGATTAGAGGATTGAGAAATGATATTTCTAAAAAGGTGACTTGGTGCTTCTGTTCAATTCTAGACTAAAACTATTCCTAGGTAAGCTTAAATCCAAGTGGTCAGGCCTATTTAGAGTTAGTCAAGTCTACTCATCTGGAGTAGTAGAACATGAAAATAAAGACGACAGCATCTTTAAGGTTAATGGGAAATTTGTAAAACTTTATATCGGTCCAAAAGACTCGATGAAAAGTATTTCTACTATCTGTCTCGATGGAGTCTGAAGTAATCAAGATACCTGAGTCATGCCACGATGTTAAATCAGGTGCTACATGGGAGGCAACCCATGATCCCCGTGCTTAATCTACTCCAGGTATACCCTAACCCTTAGTTCAGTTGTTCTTTGATTTTAACTTGAGGGTGTAGGGTGAGTTATTATTGTAACATTTTGTAGTTAACTAGGAGAAATAAAAGTACCTAAGGCAATTAACGTGTTTTTTTTATTTTGTGAACACCTCTCAAATGGTCTGATTGTTTAACTATGTGATTTGCATCTAATTGTGACCATTATGCATCTTATTATAATATCAGTTCTAGTGACTTGATAATCATTTCTAAATAATTGCATGAACTAGATAAGTAGTAACTTGTGATATACTTGTGTGCCATGTTTGTGAGAGATCTTACTTAGTTCCCTTGGTATGTTGAATCCATAACTTGCCCGGTTAGTCTTACCTAGATTGAAGGATTGGGGTTAGGAAAGGATCATAGGCCATTTTGATATTAGCCACTTTTAGCCTAAATGACCTTCCCTGTATGCATAATATCCATTGATCCCTATTTTGAGTTATGATACCTATCACTGTCTCATTTATATCATAATGAACCTATTTTGTCCCTGGTCCTCCTTGGACACTGTGCACCTTGACTTAGGCAAATGGCCTAAGTTGAGGGTGGCTATCATAGGGGTGCGTGATGTAAAATAAGTATGAAGAAAGGTAGAGTAAAACGAAAGAATAAAAAGTTGGGTGCGGTGGAAAAGAGCAAGAAAAGAAAAGTTGTAAAATAAAAGAAGTGATTGTAGAAAAGACTGCACCCATCTTGAATATATGTGATCAAGAAAAGAGAAGAATAGAAAAAGATTAATAAGTGAGACCCCAAAAGCTCGTGTAGTGTCAAGGAGGCTTAGTCACTTTAAATATCATCGAGTATCATACCAGCCCCTAGCCTACATTACAGGCCAAAGAGAACACCTATAGTGATCCTAGCTGACCTCTCTGAAAATCTTGGTAATGAAAATAAGGGCAAGCCTATGGTATTTGGAATACATTCATTGGAACTTCATTCTGAGAGTGAGTATCTTTTGATTATCCCCATGGTTACAAATGTGATGTCTGATATAATTGAAATGGGACTTCTTTGTAGTGAGGGCACACTAGTTATGTTTCTAGTTGCTAACTTATTTGGATAGTGTAATCTTGGTACATGCATGGTTGTTGTTGTTGAATTGATGCCATATCCTGATTCCTGTGTGTCGCATTACTGTTCTTCAATAATATGCGCATTTTTTGTTTTAAAATTAATTGACCTTGGAGATGGTGAAGATGTTTTGAGATAATATGGATGGTTGATTGCCGAATGTACTTTTTATCCTCTTAGTTATGTTTTAGTTTATTGAGGACAAGCAATTTTTTTAAGTTGAGGGTGTTGATGTGTAAGCAGATGATAACATATTTGAGACTTTTAACTAAGAATAATTGCAAAGTCTTTAGCAACTTTTATCATTTTTGATTGTTTTCTATTTGATATTGTAGTAAGAGTCAAGATGCAAGAGAACCAGCAATAATGGAAGTAAAAGAGTTAATTTATGAGCAAGTAGAGAGAGAAGTATAGCTGATGACTTGTCTGATAAGGCTTCATCCTTATGATAACCTATCAGAGTTGCCGTCAGCCTTAGACAGAGAATGGGTTTCAGCTGGAATTTGTAATGACATCTGCGATAGGCCATCAAAAGTGTGATAAGCCACCAGGCTCATCGTTAGGCTTAGACAGAGAATGGGCTTCTTCTGGAATTCGTGATGACATATGTGATAGGACGTCAGAAGTGTGATAAGCTGTTAGGATCATCGTTAGGCTTAGGCAGGGAATGGGATTTGAAGTTAAGAAGCGATGACAATTCTGATAAGTCATCACATGTCTGATAAGTCATCACGTCTCATCGTTAACCTTAGGAAGAGATTGTCAAAAGTGAAGAGGAGCCAACATTCCTAATAAGTTGTCAGAATCCTGATAATCTATCACACACGTCATTGCCTGTCCAAGGAAATACTGTGATCTATGATTTTGTTTCCATAATTAGGCTGAAGTATTTAAAGCATATGTTAGAGTTTTCAAATGATAAAGGGGGGAACTGACGTTTTGAAAATCTGTTCTCTCTAGTTTTCTGAATTGAGCTTTACAATTATTATTACAATTTTTTTGGGATTTACTATTGTGAATCAAATTTGAGAAATGCTTGCTGCTATTCATCTTTCTGTAAGTTCATATATCAAACTATGAATTCAACTTGTTCTGTTGATTATTTTATTATGAGTAGCTAAATTCCCTTAACCCGAGTTGTGGGATCTATGGGTTTGGGTTTGTAACGTAACTAAGTGTTCAAGATTCTAACGGTGGTAGAAACTTCTTGTTAATTCCATTATTTTATACTCTGACTATCGGTTGCAAACAATAGGCCTTGCTTACTGGTGATTTATTTGAGATAAGAAATCAGCCCTAGTAAGAAATGAATTATCAACAGGGACTTGGAAGCATCAAACTTCCATTTAATAATTAATGTTGTAACAAGATTAATTAACTTGAGATAACATCCTGTTATGAAATATAAATTCCCTAAGTTCAAGAGAATTAGGTGGTTAAATGTCCAAATAGGTTGAGAAACATTTAGACATAACTTCAACAAGGATAGTCTGTTGTTCCTACCTACCAATAGAATATTGAACCATTACTAGCGTCTGTCAAATTCCAACACCTATAGTGAACATAACTCTGGTTTTCCTTATCATATTGATTTCAAACACTGAATTGAGAAATAATTATTTGTTACCTTTCCAAAAAAATCCATTCACAGGAAACTGATAACTATCAGTTGATTAACCTGGAGATAACTCAAATTCATACCATATTCCCCGTGGGATTCGACCCCAACCTAGTTGGGTTATATATTGACCATGATCGTTTACATTCTCATAAGAGAGGTGTAGTTTGAGTGTTATCACTTACCCATTAGGAAATTAAAACTTCACTACTCATGTGGGACAATATACTAAGGCATATAAAGAATAGAATCAATCCATTGCAAGAATAACATTGAAATTTATCATATCTAGCTCAATTAAATTTTTCAAAGTGAACCTATAAAGGTCTGTAATAGGGAACTTTTCGTATACTCATCTAGAGACAACTGACTCACCCACTGGTGTAGAAATTGAGAAGGGTTCAGAAAGACTTTCAATACTTGTACCAAAATTCACAGCAATAAGTATGGTTACAAAAGAGAGATTTGATCCTAGATCGAATAACACATAAATATCAAGGTGAAAGACATGACACATACTAGTGAGTACATCTGTGGAACACTCTATCTCCCGATGGAATTATATAACATAAAATTTGTTTTGATGTTGATCACCACCGTACTGGAAGATACACTCTACTGCAGAGTTGGGCGGCCTGACTAAGCTACTGAAGTAATGGGATTATCCTGAGGGTTAAAATCCCTAATACCCGTTTTTGCAAAGGTGCAGTCCCTCAAGTTGTAGTCCATTTTTCCACATTAATAACACCCTGTTCTTCCTACCAAACACTTACCCTGATGATTTTTACCACATATATTAGAGGGTAGATAACCAGATCCCCCAGCTATGCCACCCTGGGATTTAGAAGTTGGTGTCCTACCCCACTGCTCTTGCTTTGTCCTGGGTGTAGAAACACTAGCTGAGGACGGTACGAGAGCTGACGAACTATCCTAAAACTAAAAAAGATTTCCCCTTCTGATCTATACTTGCTATACTCAAATTTTTTATTCCTGGCCTTCTTATTCTCCATATTTGCTTCCTTCAGTTTCTTGACCTTAATCTGTTGAACATGAATAAAAATGAAAGTCCTACTCTCCTTGACTATCAAGTCAGATACACCAATAACAAAATTACTCGTACGAGCTCTGGAATCTGGAAACAACTTGGTGTAAAATTAGCTAACTGAGTGACCTAAGGGAAATACTCTTTCATCGACATAGAGCCCACCACAAGTTTATAAACTACTCCACCTTATCTTCTCTCATCTCCCTAGAAAAGAGAATGTCCAAAATATCTATCTGAATTACATCCCAACTTATAAGATATGCATTCTCGCCCCTACTTTCCTTTCATATAGTAACCAAGTCATAAGCCACACCCTTCAATTGATAAGAGTCCAATTCCATACTTTCCTCTTCAGTAACATGCATAATCTGAGTAATCTTCTTCACCTCATTATTGAAAAGATGAGGATCATCATTCTCCTTTAACCCAAATAACTCACTTGGTTTATCCTCATAATCCCAAATAGCGCCTGTAGCTAAGTTACCTTTCTGCTGAAGTGGGACTACTCCTGCCTGATTACCTTGAGCATTTGCATTCATAGCCTAAGATAACACTTGGAAAGTAGCCCAAATCCCAGCATAAAAGATATTCCTATCCAAAGGGTCTGCAGGTGGGGGTGAGAATGGATGATCCCCATTTCTGTATATGTAAGCTCTAAAAGGAGGCATTAACTGTTATGTGAAAGCAAGAATTAAGGCATAAAAAAATTACTTCAAAGAATGATAGAGATCATGAAAGAAGGGATGGTTCCTAATATGTTTTATAACATCTTGATCATAAGTGTGATGTGCTTCATACCCATGATTAAACCTCTTCGTAACGCGGCTGGTCAGACTCCCTGTGACTCTTTAAAACTTTAGGCTTTGACCAAGTTTGTACCACTCCAAAGATACCCCCTGAATGTCACATGATGCTTAGAACTATGAATATCCATAAGCTAACACATGATATCTACTTAGGACTAAACTCTCATAAATATAAATTTAAACATATCCAGAAACTGAAGAAACATATAAATTGAATTCTTAAAGATAAACAATCTTAACTATAACACTGTAACTCAATAACTCTCAAATTTATGAAATAATGAAAGAACATATAGCCTGACTAATCTTGACAAGCGTCTAACTAATATTTGAAAAGCCACTAAGATAAAACCCAGCTGACCTAAACTAAAAATTGAATGACTAAAATAACAACAATAATCATCCGGAACAATCATAAACTTGGCCCTCGAACTATGAGGACTCACTAACTTTGTAAATAAATAAATTGGTGCCCATAATTAATCGTTTTGCTGGGGAAAATCACCAGAACCTACATTATGAAATAATGTAGCCACATATACATATATGTCAGCACTTTGGGAACATACTGAGTATGTGGGGGTGAATGGACTAAGTAAAACTAAAGTTGAACATACCTTCAAATCATTCATACTAAGTGTAAAAGAACTCACTTTGATCATATATAAGATTGAAAGATAAAGTCTCATAACAAATAACTCATAAAATAATATCTAAACCACAATTGTCAGTCATTACTCTTAGTTTGTAAAATTCTCTTTTTTAGTGAGAGATTCTCAAAATCAATTTAAACCATGCGAGTAATATGAAGTTTGATGACTCAAACCCTAATCGAAAGTTCCTCATATTCTTTGCTAGGGCATAAAGGATAATTCTAGTATCACCTAACCATGTCCGATTGGACAAGCTGAATAAAATAAATACCATGTGTTACAAATCGAACCAGTGCCTAGCCGTGACGAGTATATTAAGTCTGTTGAGGAATGGAGACCACCCCCTTTGCCTAGTCAAACAAAACATAATACATATATAATAGCATAAGAAATTCAAAGAGAAATAAGCAAGAAGAACAGATAACTCAAAAAGGAACAAAAAATCAAATGACTATCCCAATCTATAATAGTCCACAAAGCCTCTAAGAAATTAACATTATCAAAAGTTGGGAAATGCCCCCAAAAATAGACGAAAAGGAAAACCAACATGAAACAGTCTGTGACATAAACTAAACCAAGAAGTAACAGGCCTACCGAAAGAAGGAGACTCACCACTTTAAGTTGACTTATGAATAATCCAAGAATCACCTATCACTGAATAAGAAAAGTAGAAGTATCTGTGACACATACATCATGTGGGGATAAAGTATCCAAAGATTATTAGTGTATCGAGCGCTATCATGTAACTCTGGAAATAAAGATAAAATAATTCCATTATCAAATCAGCCCAATATCATTCAAAACTACATACACACAATCATATACATATATAGATATAAGATGTTGGCAAAGGGAACAAGGCTTAACATGAGATTCAAAATATTATCATGTACTTTGTAGATCTAATGGTCATAAAGGCACCCACAATCTATATAGGTTCAACTCCCTCATCGAAAGGGCCTCAATACATGTTAGCCGCATAAACTAGAGAAAAATGAGGGAAAGCTAATGCCATCAGGACACCTAGTCGTCTGCTAAAATATATATATATATATATATATATATATATATATCAAGTGTGAAACATGCACATGGTCATCAAGACCAACCCTTACACCAGTAAACATAAGTTTCTAGAAGAACTAATCCACATATACGTCTATATGTTACATTGTCTCATAATGTAGGTTCAGGTTCTCAGTTTCAGCAGGGTTAGTGATTTCGAGCATCTTCATCTACATCCTAATAGTTGGTGAGTCCTCATATTTTGGGTACCTAGTTATTCAAATTTTTTTAGCTTATTAGTATAGATGATTTAGTATTTTTAGATAGTTCGAGTCAGCCAGGGGTTTTGTCCCAGTGACTCTCTAGTTATTAGTAGTAGAGGCTTGTCAGATTGCTAGATAAGATTCAGATTTCTAGTATTAATTGATCAGACTTTTGAGTTAGTATTTTTAGATATTATATTCAGATAGTTTCAGCTTAACTCAAACAGAATTCTACATTTTCTCTTTGATTATATGTCTATATTTCTTAATTATGAGCTCCAGGTGTAGAAAGCTAACAGGGTTAGCTTATGGCTACTGCAACGCCCTGAGTCTATACCCCGAATGCTATACGGTACTAGCGACCCTAAAAGACCACTAGCTAACCCATGACTGGTACCTTCTGTGAGCACTGAATAATAACAACATTGCAAGGATAATATATCTAAAATAAAATGTGGAAGATAGGCTAAAAATCTCCATAAGGTTCATAACTGAAACAAATACTGAATACTGATAATTGAATACTAAAAACTAAATATCTGTCTGAAATACTCTAGTTTGAATGCCTCTAACTATCTGGAGTTGATGGGACAAGCCCCCAACTAACTCCAACTACTAAACTGCCAATAAACTAAAATAATAACTTTGTCCTCAAACTATGAGGACTTACCCCTAAGTCTGTTGCTAATAGGTTGGGCTGCTAAGTACGTCTAAGAGCCTATGCGTCTGAACCTATGATATAAGATATCATAGCACAAAAGAAAATTATGCACCAGTACTTTGAATTTACTTGTATGCTAAGTGAGGTAGGCTGATATGCATGGGTTCATATGCATGAACAATAACTGACTGAGTAACATAACATCAACATAACTGAATGAGAGTACATATATGAATACATAAACTGTAACTGAGGTCATGATAACACTGGATACTGAGTTCTGAATATTGATTAATTGATATTTGAGTTTACTAATACTATATTACTGATAACTGAATAACTATTTCTGAAAGTCCTAATTCTGAAGAACTGATCTGAGTTCTACACTGAGCTGGATGACTATGTCTGACAATCCTAAATATATAGAACTGAACTGAGTTTTGTACTAAGACTGAAACTAAAACTAAAACTATAGGAGGTAGTCATCTAACCGACATTCCCCTCTTTGAAAAAATTAGAGTCCAACCTGTAACCCCAATTGAAAGGGTGTCAATACCGTCCCATGGGTACTGACGTTGGCTATGTAGATCCACTAAAATGGTGTGTTGTATTTCCCCAAAGGAGTAAAGATGTTAACCCTGAACAAACAGGTGACCCTTGCGAGAAACTCAAGCCTAAACTGATGGGTGACTTCTCATATCGTAAGATGGATACATAGTTCTTGAGTACAGGAACTACTACTAATGACTCTACCTATCTAATTGGGAAGTTTTAATTCTTTCACTCACTTGGTACTGAATCCTAATCCCAACTGAAAAGAAACTAAACTAATTTCTAGACTGTACTAGGCTTGACTGAACTATTACTGATCGTGCTACCTAACTAAACTGAGTTCACTGGGTTCCGCTGATTGATGGAATACTAGTGAGTTCTATTAACTGACTGGGTTAAATTGAGGTCTGAACTGAATACTGAACTAAAACTGTGATAGATTATTGATTACTACTATTTGTGACACCACCGAGACTGTTTTGTAACTACTATAGCTCTAGGTAAACAACTAGATTTTCAGGTATTGAATACCCCTAGGACTTGATAGAATGAAAAGTAAAGCATAGCATAAACTTATAAAAAAACATAACCATGTGCACTTTTTCATAACTTCTTCATATAGACATTTTATCAAACACTTACAAGGCATACATTTGACATCGGAATAATTTTCAACATGTAGTTCTAGCATGAATTTATCCTATAGATCACCTATGGTTCACAATGCACAATTTATTCACTTAGGATTTTTAAGAAACACATAAGAGGCATAACCTTATACTTGGGCAAGAACAACATACTAATGTATCATGATTACCACAACCAATTCACAATTCAAGGGTTCTTGACATGGAAATTACACCAATCACACACATGCTATTTTAAATTCATGAAACTTGTAATTCAATCTTGAATTTAACACCAAAAATTAATACATACATGAATACAATTAAATTCAAATATATAAATCATGAAATCACTAATCTTGTTATTTCAAAAGGGTTCTTAAACTCCAAGGGTGGAAGGAAACCCTTAGATGAACACCTAACATACCTTGATTGTAAATTTTGTGGAGATTGGGGTGAGTTCTTGAGGCTTGGTTCTTTAAATTTATAAAGCTAGGGATCGTTCTTGAGAGGACTTTATAAAAGGAATGATAAATTTTGCTATTTGGGGCTTTAATCCCGTGTTATGGATCTATTGGGTAAAGAGAAAATAACCCATTTGCCCTTAAAAATGCAGAACAAAGTTGCAAGAAAATACATGGGCCGGACTAGCCAGAGAGCCACGGGCTCTGTAGCACCGCTCTAGGTGAGGAACCATGAGCCCTGGAGCACCGCTCTAGGTGAGGCATCGTGGGCTCATCGCCTCAAGTCATTGTTTCTAAATTCCAAACATGCCCTTACTCTAATCCAAAAATTCTAAAACTCACTCGAGGTGAACTATTGACTTCTTCAATCATGATCAACCTAAAAATCTTCGCTTTAAGGTATTCAGGGATGGGAAAAAAGATCGCCAACTTATGAGGTTAAAATAATCCTAAGTGTAAATACTTAGCTGAAATTTCTAAGTATGGGACCCCTTATCAAGCTCTAAGGGCTGAGTTAAGCTTAGAATTTTGTGGCGTCTTATAGCTACTCATAGTCTTGAACACCGTGTGATGTTTCGAGACTTATTTTTGGGGTTTTACAAACTTGATATCAGAGCCTAAGGTTACAAGAGTCCGAGAAAGTTAGAGAAGTCGTGTTACATAGAGTCTTGATCATGGGTGTGATATGCACCACATTTATAAGCAAGAGGCTACGATATATTTTTAGGAAATCATCTCTTTCTTTCTTCATCTATAGTTCTTATAGTATCTCAATCTAATTTTAACTCATGCTCTTACACGATAGTAAATATGCCTTCTCGTCAAGATAAAGCCCATAGAAATGATAACCAGCCACCCCAGCCTACTGATTATGAAAATGTATCCCAAGATGAATTTTAGGTTGTATTTCAGGCACTGGCCTAGGTTGTGACTGCTAATATTTAGGGAAACCATCAGGCGATAGTCCCACTTCAGCAGAATAGTGATTTAGCAATAGCTAAAATTTGAGATTTTATGAGAATGAATCTGCCAAAGTTCTTCAAGTCAAAAGCAGGTGAGGACCCATAACTTTATTTAGATGAGGTGAAAAATACCACTCAAATTATGTATGTTACTAAAAAAGAGAGTAGAGAGTTGGCATCATATATATTGAAGGATATAGTATATGATTGGGTGGTTATGTGGAAGAATAGTAGAGAGGTGAGAATGTATCTTCTATGACTTGGCAGATATTTCAGGATGCATTTCTAGATAGGTTCTTTATTCATGAAATAAGAGAAGCTAAGGTAAAGAAGTTTGAGAAACTTAAGTAGAACTCAATGATAGTGAATTAGCACTACCTTAAGTTCAACCAGTTGCCTAAGTATGCCCCTGAAATGATGGTTGGCCCTAGGGTGAGTATGAGTAAGTTTGTTATTGGAGTATCTGGTTTGATATTCAAGGAGTGTAGGACTGCCATGCTTATTGGGGACATGGATCTTCCTAGGTTAGTAATTCATGCCCAGCAGATTGAGGTAGAATAGTTGAAGGGGAGAGATAGGGGAAATAAGAAGGCTAAAACCAGGCAATTTGAGTATGGCTAGACAAAGTTTGGAGAGGGAAAATCACTCACAATTTCATAATCGTTCATCTATGCTAGTGCTCCCAGTCACAGAGCTAGAAAAGAGCACTGGGTAAGATTTTTATGTCCAGATCTCAGAATAGTATGAGTGGAAAAAAAGTTATCCTCCATGGGCTAAGTATGGTAAAAATCATCTTGGTGAGTGCTTGTTAGGACGGAAAGATTGTTATGGTTATGGTAAGTTGGGACATAGAATCAAAGATTGTCCGCAATCTAAGCAGCAAAATAGGGATCCTCATCCCCATACTTAGGCTACTGGCACACCAGCTTCTCTAGGTCGCCCAGTCCCTCCTCAGGGCGCATCATTCACTACCGGCGATGGTCAGTGCAAAAAATAATTTTATGCATTACTATCCCATCAGGAGCAGGAGAGTTAACTAGATGTTGTTACTGGTATGCTTTGTGTCTTTTAATTTGATGTTTATGTGTTGTTAGACCTTGGGTTGAATTTTTCTTATGTGACCCTATTAATTACAATAAATTATGAAATAGGTCCTAAAAAGATCCTTGATCCTTTCTTAGTTTCTACCCCAGTGGGTGAGTCAGTTATTGCCAAACAAATCTATAGAAAGTGTCCTATCACTATCCTTCATAAAATCATGTTAGAAGATTTAACAAAGTTAGATATGGTTGACCTTAACTTTATTCTTGGTTTGGATATGCTCCATTCCTGTTATCCATCCATAGATTGTCGCATCCGGGTGGTAAAGTTTCAGTTTCCAGATGAGCTAGTGTTTGAGTGTGAAGGTAATTTAGTGTCTCCCAAAAGTTATTTCATATCCTATATTAAAGCCAAAAAGTTGATCTCAAAGGGGTGTATCTATTATCTATTTCAAGTCAAAGACACTAAGTCTGAGTCTCTAACAGTTCAGTCAGTTCATGTAGTCAATGAGTTTCCTAATATTTTTCCCAAAGATTTGCCAGGGGCACCTCCCAATAATTAAATAGACTTCGGTATTGGCATCCTTCCAAACACTCAACCTATTTCTATTCCTACATATCGTATGGCTCCAGTCAAGATTAAAGATTTAAAAGTGAATCTTAAATATCTATTAGAAAAAGGTTTCATAAGGCCCAGTGTCGCTCCATGGGGTGATCCCATATTATTCATGAGAAAGAAAGATAGTTCTTTGCGAATGTGCATTGACTAGCGTCAGCAGAATAAAGTCACAGTCAAAAACAAATATCCTCTTCCTAGGATTGATGACTTATTCGACCAACTTCAAGGTATAAGTTATTTCTCCAAGATAGACCTTAAATCCTGCTATCATCAGCTTAGAGTAGGGGAATATGACATTCCAATAACAACTTTCAAAACTTGTTATGGTTATTTTGAGTTTCTAGTGATGTCATTTGGTCTTACCAATGCCCCAGCAACCTTCATAGACTTGATGAACAGAGTTTTCAAATAGTATTTGGAGATTTTTTTCATAGTCTTTATTGATGATATTCTTGTCTATTCTTGTAGTGAGGATGATCTTACATACCACCCAAGAATTGTGTTTCAAACTCTTAGAGATCACCAGTTGTTCGCCAAATTTAGAAAATGTGAATTTTGGCTAAGATTAGTAGCTTTTCTTGGTTATATTGTTTCCAATGAGGGCATTAGAGTTGATCCCCAAAAGATAGAAGCAGTAAGAAATTGGCCTAGACCTATCTCTCTAGCAGGCATTAGAAGTTTCTTAGGTTTAGTTGGCTATTACAGATATTTTGTTGAGGGTTTCTCGTCTATTGCATCCATTATGTCTAGATTAACTCAAAAGAAAGTTAAGTTTTAGCGGTCAGATTCCTGTAAGAAGAGTTTTAATGACTTAAAGACTAAACTCACTTCATCTTCAATTTTAGTATTGCCTGATGGTACAGATAGATTCGTCATATATTGTAATACCTCTAGAATTGGTCTGGGTTGTATTTTGATGTAGCGAGGTAAGGTTATAGCCTGTGCCTCAATACAGTTTACTCCTCACAAGAGGAACTACCCTACCCATGACCTTGAGTTAGCTATTTTTCTGTTTGCATTGAAAATCTTGAGGCACCATCTTTATGGGATGCATGTTGATGTATTCGCAGATCACAAAAGTTTGTAGTATGTGTTAACACAAAGAGAGTTAAATCTTCATCAAATAAGGTAGTTAGAATTATTGAAGGATTATTACATGAGCATTTCGTATCATCCGGGCAAAGACAATGTTGTGGCAGATGCCCTTAATAGATTGTCTATGGGTAGTGTTGCATATGTGGAGAATAATAAGAGAGAACTAGTTCAAGAAGTTCACCATTTATCTCGATTGGGTGTGAAGTTTATTGAATCTACTCAAGGTAACGTTTAGGTTTAGAGTGGTTCAAAATCTTCTTCAGTTTTTAAAGTGAAAGAGAAGCAAGATAAGGATTCTAGTTTGGTCAAGCTGAAGGGCTTAGTTAAACAACAAAAGGTAGAGGATTTCTCCCAAGGAAAGATGGTGTGTTTAGATACCAGAGTAGATTATGTGTGTCATGTGTTGATGATTTGAGGCAGCGAATCATCGTAGAAACGCATGGTGCGTGTTACTCCATTCATCCAAGAGCCACCAAAATGTACCGCAATTTGTGGGGAAGTCTATTGGTGGAGAGGTATAAAGAGAGATATAGAAGAGTTTGTAGCAAAGTGTGCAACTTACTAGTAGGTTAACGTAGATAACCAAAGACCTGGTGGCACATTACAGGGTCTTGCATTCCCACCTAGAAGTGGAAAGAGGTAAAATGGACTTTGTGACTGGATTACTCCATTCATATTGAAAACATGATTCGATTTGGGTCAATATAGATAGATTGATCAAATCAACCTATTTCTTACCAGTTCATAGGTCCTACACAGTTGAAGATTATGCTAAGTTGTATATCAAAGAGTTGGTCAGTTTGCATGGAGTGCCCTTGTCCATCATCTCAGATAAGCATACGCAGTTTACCTCTTAGTTTTGGAAACCCTTTCAAAAGGGCCTTAGTACCCAAGTTCATCTTATTTTAGCTTTAAATCCATAGAAAGCTGGTCAGATAGAGAGGACCATTCATACCTTATAAGATATGTTGAGGGCCTGTGTTCTTGACTTCAAAGGCATTTGGGATGACCATTTCCCATTGATCGAGTTCGCCTATAATAACCGTTACCATTCTAGTATTCAGATTGCCCCATTTAAAGCTTTTTATAGGTGGAGATATAGATCGCCAGTCGATTGGTTCGAAGTGGGTGAGGTTTCTTTGATTGGGCCAGATATGGTGTTTGAATCCATGGAGAAAGCTCATTTGATTCAAGAGAGATTGAAAGAAACTCAGAGTCATCAAAAATCATATGAAGATATAAGAAGGAGAGATGTTGAGTTTGAAGTAGATGATCTTGTGTATTTGAAGGTTTCACCAATGAAAGGGGTGAAGAGGTTTAGCAAAAAAGAAAGCTTAGTCCCCAGTTCGTAGGCCCCTATAGGATTTTGAATCGTATAGAGAAGGTAGCGTATGGATTGAGAACCCAGAAGACTTGTCATCAGTTCACCCAATGTTCCATGTATCCTTATTGAAGAAGTGGATGGACTATTCAGCAATTGTAATCCCTCTAGAAAGTACAGATATTCAAAATAGCCTTACATACGAAGAAGTTCTAGTAGAGATTCTTGATCATCATATCCATAGACTGAGGAAGAAAAAAGTTCCTTTGGTCAAAGTTCTGTGGAAGAATCAGTCCGTTGAGGGTGCTAGTTAGGAAGCAGAAGAAGACATGCATACCAAGTAGCCTCACCTCTTCTTCACAAACTCAAATTCACCCGAAGGTAATAGTCCTCCTTAATTCAGTTCTTTTCTAGTCTCAGATTCAGATATATAGTTATCTTCATGAAATTCATGCACTCGCAAATTAGTTTAGTCACTCAGTATTTTTATATTCAGATATCCAGTTTGTTTTAGTTGTGTATGCCATCATATAGCCTCAGATTCTCAGCATCTTTAGTTCAACTAGTAGCGTTCGAGGACAAATGTTCCCAAGGGAGAATATTGTAATACCCCATACTTTTTCCTAACTCAATTTAGCTCCTACTGTGTCAAGGGTTAGATTTGAAAGTGTATAATTCGTAATGCGAGTAGAATTTTCCATCTCTACATCCCCAAATGTGCAAATAATTGAATCATCTTTCCGATAATACCAATTTTACCTTAATTTGATACTCGATTGAAAAGTTATAGAGATTTTAGTGAAAACAGTAGGGCATCATGATAAGCATCGCGTCGCAGTGAAGTACAAATTGGTAATTGTCTGATTTACAGTGGAGAACCGCAATAAACACGTGTCACGGTAAAGATCTAGTTCCCGTTCATCCCATTCTAGTAGCTCATTGCGATTAACCTGTATCGCGATAAAATTTCCAATTGGACAGACACCGCATCACAATGGAGTGCAAAATGGCACTCGTACTATTCTAGTGGCACAATTCAATTACACTGCATTGCTCCAGAGGCCAATATGTCACTTGTCCTTTTTCCAGTGAGACACCACGATAGTGGTGCATCACGGTAGTGCCAAAAATTAGGATTTTCCAGTTTCGAGTTAAATTTTACAAAGGACAATCTAGTCATTTTCCCAAGCCCCAAATTGTGAAAACAGAGAATTAATCCTATTCTAAGCATTATACGCTCTTATTTCATCAACTTTCTCTCAAAGAAACCCTAGAACATCAAATCTTCATCCCCAAGAAATCTAAATTCCACCATTCTTTTTCCAAGATAACTCAAAATTAAGGATTTTCAATTCTAGATCTTTAAGAAATCATCTTCAAAAGCACAGATAGGAATTCAAGTTTCTTGATCAATTTCATCAATTAAGGTATGTGGGATTTTCAACAAGGATAATTCTTTCATCCTTGTGCCTAAAACTAGTTTTTAATTACAAGTTACATGATTTTGTATGGTTACCCATGAATTTCAATGAGAGTTTAGATGATGAATTACATGTATACTTCTTTATTTTCATGCATATTGCAGTAATTTCCATATTTAGAATTGAATTTCAATGCTTTCATTATCAAGCATGAATTTTATTATGATTTGACATGAATTTGATGCATGGGTTACTAAGCCCTAGTTTGAATGTCGATATTTCAAGAATGACTATACTTTAAGCATCTCATGACTAGTTCTTTTCAAATTTTAATAAAGATTTGATCTTTTGACCTCAGCTTAGACATAGAATCCACTTTGCTGTTTCAGTTACAGTTTAAATTAACAGATATACAATCGGTTTTCACTATAACCATTATACTAGTTTTAAAGTGAATTTCTTACAAAATGATCATATAGATTAAAGGGAGTAGTATTTAGCACCGAGTTGGGTATGTTCACATGCCCCAGAACTATGAGCCAATATAGGTATGGATTATATTATTATTCCTATTTCTAAATGGATGATAGATACAGATATGATCACTTAGATTAGGTAATACTCCTTGGCAAGAGTTTCATACCTCTCCCCAATGTGAGGTTTTCCCATAAGAAAACTAAATGTTGGACACTCTGATAGCTTACATAGTTTATGTCCGTTAGAAGAAACTCCCTTGCAAAATAATTTTTAAGAGTATCTCCCTACAACCTACAAAAAAGAATAATAGAAAAGCTTTTAGAACTAAGTGTAAAGGCTCACAGCTTTATTCATATGTTGCTTTATAAAAGACATTAGCAACAGATTCTAGTTTTCAGACTTCATATATAAAAGTGGGTCTTTTCAACACTTAGAAAGCCTTATTTTCAGACAGAACACTAGCACAACTTTTAGAAACTAAATGCTATAAATCACTAGATTTATACAGTACATTTTGTTACTCATTATCATGATTCTCAGTTTTCAGTTTTTCAAGCTTTTGTGAGTCATCCACATTTAGTATGCATTATGTTACAAATTAGATGATGTTGAGACATTGTTTTACTTATGTATTTACCCCCATATGCATGGTACAATCCAAACATACTGATCCACATATACGTCTTTGTGCTACATTGTCTCATAATATAGGTTCAGGTGCTCAGTTTTTGTAGCATTAGTGATTTCAAGCATATCCATCTGCATCCCGACATTTGGTAAGTCCTCATAGTTTGGGCACCCAGTCCTTCAATTTTTTTCAGCTCATTAGTATATATGATTCAGTATTTTCAGACAGTTCTAGTCAGTTAGGGGTTGTCCTAGTGACTCTCTTGTTATTAGTAGTAAAGGCTTATTAAAATGCTAGATATGATTCAAATTTCTAGTATTGATTGATAAGACTCTTGAATTAGTATTCTTAGATATTATATTTAGATAGTTTCATCATAGCTCATACAGAATTCAGTATTTTATCTTTGATTATATATCTATATTTCTCTATTATGTGCTCCAGATATAATAGAGGATTAAAGGGTTAGCTTAGTGCTACTCGTAGTCTTGAGCACCGTGTGACATCTAAGGGACCTATTTTTGGGGCATTACAGCATGTTATGCATAATTGAAAGATCAAGGACACTACTCCAAAACATCTTAGCCTCAAGAATTGACTCACCAAGTTGGCAAACTTATATGGATTGCTCAATTAAATACATCATACAAATCACCTAACTATCATCAAACATGTTCCCTCACCATAAGAGAATTACCCATGCTCACTCACATAGATGTAATTTATCACAAAATGGGTACAAGAATCAAATTATGCTCACTCTCACAAACTACTATCAGAATGTTAAGCTTTGGATCAAATAGGTTTTTAAGAGTTGTAATGTAGGATAAGGTACGGGTAGGAACTATTTTGGCCAAGAACAGTGACTATCTTCCCTAATCGCTTCAATACATCACACTTTTCATTCAATTCACCTCTAACTGTCAATTTCCACCACTTATGTCTATCTATATCTTTTGTTTTTTCCTATCTCATTAAGCTCACTCACATATAATATGGGAGGGAGTATTTTCTATTAATTCATGATTCAATTCTAGCATAATTCCTTTAACTCCCAACCACAACACATCAATTGTAAACACCACTAACTATTACCTTGGTTTCAATTTCACCTTTCTCCTTCCTCGATTTCCAACTACTTAACCAAACTAATTTTACACTAAAGAGCATAGAATCTTTGATTCAAATTAAGGTCAATCAAAGAATGGGGTTGTAATACTCCAAATATTCTAAAGTCGATTCAACCCTTATTTGCGTGCTTAACGGGTCCAAGGCTTGAAAAGTTCTCTAAGAGTTGAGGACCTTGTCCTTTTTAAGACCTCTAAACTTTGCAGATTTTTATTTTGGCCTTCCCAACCCAAAAATGTTAGTTTTAAAATTGATTCATGGTTAGGAAGGTTAAAACTATATTTCGGGTGAGTTTTGGGATTTTTTAATGAGGTTTAGACCGTTTTTGGATAGCCAAAATAGTGAAGAAACGTGTTTTGGCAATGATGCATTACTCTCTCCCATGGTAAGGAGCTCTACAACATGTTTCTCTCTCCCCTAAAGTAAATTGTGTGATGTGTTGCTCTTTCCCATAGGGAGAGAGGCACGGCGTGTGGCTCTGTCTTGCATAGTGTTATTTTTTAGGTGACCAAGGGGAATTTGAGTTATTTCCCTTACCCTATTTCATCCTTAACATGATTTGGAATGCCACAAAAGGGCAATATTTTGCCCCTATTCCCCAAATTTCTCTCAAGAAAACCTCTTTCTTCCCAAGAACAAACCCAAGCTTCATTCTCAAAAAATCAAGGGTTCAAGCATGTAAGATTAAGAAATCTTCAGGATTATAGCTACTAAGATATGTGGGATGTTCATTCATGGGTCTCTTTTACCCATGGAGCCGAAAAACCTCCTTTCAAATTAAAGTATGGATTTTTCTCTTATTATGAAGTTTTATATGTTCAATATGGATTAAATTCATGTTTATCTTTAGTAGTTTGACTCAATTCATGTCCAAGAATGATTTTATTAAAATTTGGGTAATCTCATGCTTTAAGCTTCAATCTACCATGCTATATTCAAGTGAATTTCATGTTATATTAGCAATTTATGATCTTAGTCACGTAATCATGTTATTTTCCCATGCTTTAGAGTATTTCAATGTTCAAGTTTTGGACTTTCACATGTTTGATAAAATGCCTATATTTGGGGTTTTGAATCATGACTTCTTACCATAATTTTTAAGCTTTAATATTGTATTTTATGGATATTCTATACTGACAGGTTATGAACACCTGATACCTACCTGTTTACTTGCATCTCAAACCCTTTTTAGTAATGATTTTAGTTAAACCATGATTGTTACCATTTATTCAGTTACTAAGGTCATGATGAGCAATGTCACTTGTTATGTTTAGATGAGTTTAATTCAGTTCAGTATCAGTATCAGTTCAATTGGGAGTAGGATTTAGCACCGAGCAAACCCAGGGATGGGGGCTCACCTGCCAGTAGAGGGTGTGACCTTTAGTTGCAGTCCCTGAGTTCTAGAACTACGTAGCCAACATAGGATTGAGATGTCTTCCTACCAGTTGAGGTTTGATACATATCTCATGAGAGCACCAGGCAATAGAGGGTGACTTTTTAGTCCTTTGGGACACTAGTTCAGTATATCCACACAACCAGCATTAGTACCCGTGGCATGGTACTGACACCCTTACAACTGGGTTACAGGTTTAACCCTAATTTTCTCAGATTGGGATATGTCGATTACATGATAACTCCCATAGTCTTAGTTTAATATTCAGAGTATGTGAGCTCAGGTTTGCATGACCAAGTATACAGTTATTAAGTTAGACTGACATCAGTCATTCAGTTTTACAACTTATTTCAGTACATGTATATGCTTGGTCTTGCATTCTTAGATATTACATGTTCATGTATTTATTCCCATCTATGTCATGAATTTTAAATAGTCTTCATCTTATATACCAGTACATTTAAAGTATTAATCGCATACTTTTCTTTGCGCTATGTTATCTTAAAACATAGGTTTGGACGCACAGTTTCCCAACCATTCTTAGACAGCCCAACATTACTCAGTAGCATTAGTGGTGAGTCCTCATCCATTGAGGACATGATTTGCTTATATTAGTTACTTCAGTATTTTCTTATGTTCAGTCATTCAAAGTTAGTTAGGGGTCTGTGCCATCAACTCCTCATGATATTTTGAGGCTTTTAGACAATCAGTTATACAGTTATTCAGTTCTTTCAGGTTTTTATTAGATATTTAAGACATTTTCTTACTTCATATTTTAGTACTCCATTTTATAGTATCCTATCAGTTTACCTTCCGCACATGTGTTGTATTATTAATTTGCTCAGTGCTCATGGAAGATACTAGCTTATGGGTTATCTTGTGGTCACCTGTGATCATAAGCACCGTTGTCACGACTAGGGGTTAGCCTCGGGCCATAACAGGGGTACAGGCTATATATGAGGCTATGAAATAAAATAAGCTAAAGAATTAATGGGGCTAACTAGGATTATGTACAATGGTAGGTCAGAAAAAGGGTATGAATATGGCTATCAATGAAATACCTATATCATCTCCTAAACCTACACTCTTTATTTAGCTTTGGTCACACACCAGGAAAGCTCTATACATCAAATGCAACAAGGAATACACAAGAACCTTACATCACACATGGAACATGCTCAAATCAAGTAGGATCATCATAGATACTTATCCAAACAATAACATGAATTCAACATTAAACCAATAACATTCAAGATTCATAAACTAGAGCCTAAGAGTCTCAAAAGTAGTAATTCACACAATCAAAATTCTCTATACATTTGAAACAACTCGCCTCATGCAATAACACATAGCACCAACAAGAGCATCTCACTAAACTAATGCAAAAATTTAAAAATTATTCCTAAAAATAAAAAGGATACTGGGTTCAAGAGGTGCTCACATGGAAAATAACCGAAAAGAACAACCACAGGGTTAGTAAAGTGTGCACCTACTAGACTGTCCAAAACAACTAAAAGCTAAAAAGAGAAAATCTTTTGTAATTTTTTTCAAATTTACCCAAAAACTAGAAAAACAACTAAGACTCAAGACCCTACAGCTTCACTTCACCCAAAACAATGGGAATTTCCCTACGCCACATTTAAAAATCTACTTTGTCCCTAAAGTAAAATTAAAAGTAGGGATAAAAATACTTCCTGGGCATCTAGGCCTAGCTAGTAGCATCTTTTATCTTTAAGAGAGTCTGGAGACCAAACACTTAGTCTTCGCTATGCTCTTTAGCTCAGGTTTTTGGTACTCAGACTTTCCATCAACTTGTGACTCAACAAAATAAATATTATCTAAAGTAAAAACTAAAATTACTAAAAATAAACACCTACCTTAATTTGGGTTTCCTCCCACCTGATTTAGTGTCTCGGCATGACCCAAGATCACTACTCATCTATTTTCCTCCATTATCTTTCTCCTATTTAGAGGCTATCTTCTCATACGTTAATCACCTCTTAAGTGTGTTCTCTCAAGTTCAATAGCTTTATAAACAATATTCTTTTTATCCTCATCAATCATCATTACTTCGGGCTTAGGTATTAATGGCTTCGGCATCTCAATGAGAAAGTCTCAAGAGGTCTTTAGTGGATTGGGCTCTACTACCCCACATTCATCCACTTCCATCATTGTAATCATGCATAAATCTTTGTAATGGGACAGTTAATTAAGTAGTTTGTATACCTGGAAGACTAGTTTTTCATCATCCAACCTCATTATAAGTGTTCCCTCTCTCACATCTATCAATGTTTCTCCCATTGACAAGAATAGATGTCCCAAGATAATCGTCACCCTATAATCTACTTTATAATCCAAAATAATAAAATAAAAAGGGATAATAAACTTACCAACCTTTATTATAATGTCTTCGATAACTTCTTTAAGACAGACTACAGTTTAGTCTGCTATTTGGAGTAGCATAGAGGACGATCTCAACTTTTTGAAAGACAAGTGTTGAACATTGATAGCGGTATCAAATTGATACTTTCCCCCAAATCACTTAGTGTGTTGATGAATGAGTAGACGCTAACACATTTAAGGCTTTTAACTAAAAATAATTATGAAGTCTTCAACAATTTTTGTTGTTTTTGATTATTTTACTTTGATATTGTAGTAAAATTCATGATGCAAGGGAAATTTAAGGAAATAGAAACAAAAGAGCTAAAAACTTATGCAAAAGAACTAGAAGTGTGTCTGACGACATTCCTGATAAGTGGTCAGCTGTGATAAGTTATCAAAAATCACGTCAGGTGTTGTAGTGTTAGAAGGATTAAAGTGAAACTATGAAAACATTTTTGGCATGTCACACAACTGTGATAAGGCATCAGAGTTGCTATCAAGCATAGGCAGAGAATCAAATTTTGAATGAAGAAATGATGATATTTCTGATATGTCATCACATATCTGATAGGTCATCAAGCTTTGTCTTCAATTGAAGAAGAAGATTCCAAGAATGCTGGAGGGCCTAACGACATTCTTGATAAGTCGTTAGGACCCTGACACGCCGTCACAAATGTCATCACCTATTTCGAAGGAATTTTTAAACATTGTGATTTTATTTTCTTATTTAGGATTAACTATAAAAAGCATTGTTTAGGGTTTTTCTAAGGGGTTGGCACTTCAGTTTTAAAGAGATGTATTTTAATATTTTCTCTCTAGAGTTTCTTGGCTTGAAAAAGCAATTACTTGGGAGAGATTATTATAAGTATTTTGGGATTTTTCCTTTGTGATCTAATCTGCGATTCACTTGTTATTATTCATCTCTGTAAGTTTATCTTTCAAATCATGAATTCAATTATGTGTTTCATTAGTTACATCATGAGTAGCTAAACTCCATTAGCAGGAGTTATGGGATCTAGAGTTAGGTCTTGATGAGGTGCTGAGCATTCAAGATTCAAAAGGTGGTAGGATGTCTTGATAATTCTAAAGTTTTAATTAATGTATGTTGGTTGTAAATAGTAGACACACCTTATTTCATTTTCTTGAGAAAGAAATCAAATATAGTAGGAAGTGAATTATCAACAGGGACTCGGAAATACTTCATTTAATAATCAGTTTTTTAACAAGGTTGGTTAACCTGAGGAAAAATCTTGGAAGTAAATAGAAATTTCCTTAAGTCTAAGAGGATTAGGGAATTAAAGGCTTAAGTAGGTTGAGAGACATTTAATCATAACATCAATAAAGATAGCTTGTTATCCTACCCACCGTGAGAATCTTGAACCACTTTTAGCATCTGTCATCTATCGGACGCACTAGTGAACATAATTCTGGTTATTTCATAAACTCTTAATTTACAAGCACTGGAACTAAAGTGACCAAAAATTATTTGTTAATCTGAAAAACCCTCATTTTATCTTTTCGTATCATTTGTTTGAATTTAACTTATAGTTATAGTTCCAAATTAGTTTAATCGCCACTCACATTATTCCCTATGGATTCGACCTTGGCTCCAAATTTGGGTAAATATATTGAAGACGACTGCCTTGCACTAAATTGACATGTAAGTTGAGCGTTATCAGAAATGGCATCGTTGTCGGGGAAAATTTTTGCGTATTGAATTGGTTGGGAATTTTAGCCTACTTGCTTTAATTCAAACTTGTAAATATTTGTTTTTAGTTTTCTTTTATTTCTTGTTTTAGGTAGATTTTTATTTTATTTTTCTTATTACTACGGCATCGTAGAATGAACATGATCTTGGTGGTTGAAAATCTTATCTTAATGATCCATGTCCAAATTGTGGTAGACCTCACTTTTGGCAAGATTGTAGATATGATCCTCAGAGAGAGATGTGTGCACTATCTCCATGCTACCGGGAGTATGATTGTTCGTTATGTGGTGGTCAATATGGACATTGCAGTGATTGCCCAAATGCCCCCTCCCCCCGTATGCTAACCTAAATTCTAGTTATTTTTATGATTTTTATAGGTCTTATAGTCAAGAATAGGAAAAACAAAGCACCGGAAAGAGTGGCATTGAAGCTATGCTTCAACTAATGTGTGATTGTCTGGACACAATTAATGATATCATACATGATATACATCAATACATAAGGGAAAATAACTAGGAAAGAAGAATAATAGAGGATATAGATATAGAGGTCAAGCATTAAAAGAACTTTTCCACATTATGTTTAGATGATATCTTTTCTGTGGAATCATTTAACATAATGGACGAGTGTGAAGATGAGGATCCAGAATCCAATGTTGATGATGAGATTGATGTTGAGCAACCCTCGGTTATTTTCTAACCAACCAAACTATTTATGAATGAAGATACCAAAGACGAGGAAATGGTACTAAAGTCAAAAGAAGAAATCAAGCACAACCCTTGTGAAGACTATTGTACATTTTGGGGTAAAATTACTAATAGGGATGCTACTCCAAAATTGAGAGTTAGTCCTCATCCGAACCACTTTTCAACATTATGCTTGGTGGATGTGATGGAAATTGAATCACCCAAGAAAATGATGAATTTTTAAAATGAGGAGGAAGATTCTTATATTTTTGAGTTTGTCCTTCCAAAAGGGTATAATACAACCCCAATCTTGAAGGCCAAGAAGCTAAATGATCGATGTCAATTTAGTGGCTATTTAAGATTCTCACCATTGCCGAATAAGCCCACATAAAAGTTCGATGCAAAAGTGGGCAAGCAGTTCAAGTCTTCAAAGTGGCGTGATAGAACATTCCTCATCATGCCCTCACATTTGCCCAACACACCCTGAAGATGTATTGATTAAAATTTGGGCCAACATTTCAAATCCTCCAAGAGGAGACATAAATAATTAGCAACAAGGTATCTTGACAAAGTCTGAGTAGTCAAGATAACTGAGTTGTACCACGATATTAAATTAGTCGCTGCTTGGGAGGCTACCCAAGGTATTTTGTTGTTTGTATTCATATTATATGATTGACATCAGATCTTTGCACTCGTGGTGCAATAGGTATGCTTCTAACTCTATTGTTTTGGTTTGATGCGTTGGGGACATTGCATGATTTTAAGTTGATGGTGGGGCTACTTGTGGGTGTTGATGTCCTCTGTGGGTTTTTGTTGTCATGCCTCTTTTCCCTGGATTCTTGTTCCTAGTAGAGCCGGCATATTTTGGCATATTGTGTTTTATTTTGTGATGTGTTGTGGTTAACTGGGAGAAAAACAAGTATCTTCGGCAATTGACATATTTTTATTAATTTTTGAACACCTTTCCAAAGGTCTATTTTATAATGGTGTGATATGTATTTATGTGTGACCACTGTGCATCTTGTTATGACATTAGTCTTAGAAACATAATAACCATTGCTAAAAGATTGCATGAACCGAATGGTTAGTAGCTTGTGTTATACCTTTGTGCCATGTGTGTGTGAGATACTACCTAGTTCCCATTGTATGTTGAAATCCAAAACTTGTCTGGTTAGTCTTACCTTGGTTGAAGGATAGGGGTTAGGAAAGGATCATCGGCCGTTTTGATATTAGCTCACTTTTACCCTAAATAACCTTCCCTGTATGTAGAATATCCCTTGATCCCTGCTTTGAGCCCAATTAACCTATTTCTTTTTATGACACCTATCACTTTTCCAATTTATATCATAATGAACCTGTTTTGGCCCTAGTCCTCCTTGGACGCTGTGCATATTGACTTAGGCAAATGGCCTAAGTTGAGGGTGTCTATCATAGGGGTGTGTGATGTAAACTGAGTATGAAGAAAGGTAGAGTAAACAAAAGAATAAAAAGTTGGGTGCGGTGGAAAAGATCAAGAAAAGAAAAGTTGTAAAAAAAAGTGATTATAGAAAATAATCTCACTTATCCTGAATAAGTGTGATCAAGAAAACAGAAGAATACAAAAAGGTTAATGCGTGAAAACCCAAAAGTTAGTGTTGTGTCAAGGAGACTTAGTCACTTTAAATATCATTGAGTATCATACCATCCCCTATCCTACATTACAAGCCTAAGAGAAGACCTATAGTGATCCTAGCTGAACTATCTGAAAGTCTTGGTAATGAAAATAAGGGTAAGCCTATGGTATTCGGCATACTTTTATTGGAACTTCATTCTGAGAGCGAGTGTCTGGTGATTGTCCCCATGGTTACATATGTAATATCTGATATAAGTGATGTGGGACTTCTTTGTAGTGAGGGCACACTGGTTACGTTGCTAGTTGCTAACTTGTTTGGGTAGTGTAATTTGTACATATTCATAGTTATTGTTGCTAAGTTGATGCTATATCTTGATTCCTTTCTGTCACATTATTGATCTTCATAGATATACACAGCTGGGTTTAAAGAGATTGAAAATGGAGAGATTAATGTGTTTTGAACTAAAACTGATGATCAACTGTCATAGGTATCTTATGTGTCTCTTGGTTAAGCATCGTAGTATTGTGTTTTAGTTTCTTTAGGACAAGAAATTGTTTTAAGTTGAGGGTATTGATGTGTGACCAGACGCTAACACATTTAAGGCTTTTAACTAAAATAAATTGCTAAGTCTTAAGCAACTTTTGTCGTTTTTTATTATTTTACTTTGATATTGCAATAAAAGTCATGATCCAAGGGAAATTTAAGTAAATGGAAGCAAAAGAGCTAAAAACTGATGTAAAAGAACTGGAAGTGTGGCTGATGACATTCCTGATAAGTCGTCAGCCTTGTGATAAGTTACCAGAAATCACGTCAGGTGTAGCAGTGTTAGAAGAATTAAAGTGAAACTGTGATGACATTTCTGACATGTCGTCACAACTATGATAAGGCATCAGAGTTTTCGTCAAGCATAGGCAGAGAATCAAATTTTGAATGAATAAGTGACGACATTTCTGATATGTCATCACGTATCTAATAAGTCATTAAACTTTGCCTTCAGTTGAAGTGGAAGATGCGAAGAATGCTAAAGGTCCTGACAACATTCTTGATAAGTCATCAGGACCCTGACACGCCGCCACAAATGCTGCCACCTATTCTGAAGGATTTTCTGAAGATTGTGATTTTATTTCCTTATTTAGGATTAACTATAAAAAGCATTGTTTAGGGTTTTTCTAAGGGGTTGGTACTTGAGTTTTAAAGAGACGTATTTTGATATTTTATCTCTAGAGTTTCTTGGCTTGACAAAGCAAATACTTGGGAGAGATTATCATCAGTATTTTGGGATTTTTCCTTTGCGATCTATGATAACGCTCAATCTACAGCTCTCGTAGGAGTGTAAAGCAGCCGTTGTCAAATATATAACCCAACTGGGTTAGGTATTGATCCCACAGGGAATAGCCGGTCAATAAGTAAGCAAAGATTATTAGACTTTTGGTGCAAGTCTCGTGAAAGGGGGGATTTTAATGTGCAAATAATGTAATCAAAATAGTAAAGTAAAAACAGAAAATAGCAAAGTAAAAAGAAAGAATGTTTAGTAAGATGTAAAACAATGAGAATTGAGAAGTTGGGGTTATGTCCACCTTATGAGTTCTACGTCTCTATTGGCTATGAGTTGTGCGGAATTCAGACATGTATGTGCTTCTAGAGAATTGTATTCGACGGTAAATCCAAGCGTCTTTCGACCTAAACAAGGACTATTTCACTTTAACTCTTTCGAGCTTAAAGCGTATCTAACGGTACAAATTCTCCAAGAGGTTAATACAGTTATGGCACTAACTTTTTAATAGGGGATGGGACCCTATTACCTTGACATTATCTCTTTTCCAGACATATAACTTTTCTTTCGAACAAGTTAATGCTATACTGGCGTTATTCTATGCGTCTGCAGCCACAAGAATTTGCATTAAGATGAAGAGAATAATGATATAAGCAGCATACGTGTCACGAATTCACAAACTCATAGCAATAGATAGTATCTCATAAGGCTTCTATAACCCCAACAGAGAGGTTTAGCTACTCATGAGTGCGAAGGAAATAACAATAGACATTATTATTATACCACAATAAAGATCTCGTGTAGTAAAGTGTGGTAGGCGTTAGGCGTGAACTCCCTTGCAAAGTAACGTTTCACTTGTTGTGGAAATTAAGAATTGATTAGATAAATAGAAAAAGAATAAAAAGTAGAATTAATGGAAGGATTAGAAGTAGTAGTAGTAGAATGGTTAATTGAAGAATGAATTAAAACTAGAATGAATGAAAATCTCTATCACAATAGGGTATTTATAATACCCATATCCTATTCCTACTAAGCTAATGCATTACTTAACCCAATCCTACTAGGTTAATGTATCATTATCCTAATCCTAATAAGTTACTGCTAGTCCCCAAAGTCTTCAGAATTGCTGTTTTTGCCCGGGACAGATTTTCTATGTGCCACTTTTGGTCCTTGGCGTCCAAGATTCCCCTTACTTCCTTCGTGAAGCTTTCTTTGGCATCAAGTTATCCATAAAATGCTGAATTCTGCAATATTTATACCTGAAAACTTGCGAATCGTGTTTGTTAGCTCACTTACAGGAAAAAGGACTAAAAGTGCATGAATTATATAATTTGTCCTCAAAACTTAGCTAAAATATGGGTAAAATATAGTACTTTAGGCGTGTAAATTCGCCTATCATCAATCTAATATGTGATTCACTAGTTATTATTCATCTCTGTAAGTTTATCTTTCAAATCATGAATTCAATTATGTGTTTCGTTTGTTACATCATAAGTGGGTAAACTCCATTAACCTGAGTTATGGGATCTAGGGTTAGGTCTTAATGAGGTGCTGAGCATTCAAGATTCAAAAGGTGGTAGGATGTCTTGATAATTCTGAAGTCTTAATTAATGTCTATTGGTTGCAAATAGTAGACACACCTGCTTTGATACTTCATTGGTCTCGAAAATACTTCATTTAATAATCAGCGTTGTAACAAGGTTGGTTAACCTGAGGTAAAATTTGGGCAGTAAATAGAAATTTCCTAGGTCCGAGAGGATTAGGGAATTAAATGCTTAAGTAGGTCGAGAAATATTTAAGCATAACATCGATAAAGATAGCTTGTTATCCTACCCACCATGAGAATCTTGAACCACTTTTAGCATCTGACATGTACCAGATACCCTAGTGAACATAATTCTGGTTATTTCATAAACTCTTGGTTTACAAGAACTTGAACTAAAGTGACCAACAATTACTTGTCAATCTCAAAAACCCTCATTTTATCTTTTCATATCATTTGTTTGAATTGAAATTGTAGCTATAGTTCTAAATTAGTTTAATCGCCACTCACATTGTTCCCTGTGGATTTGACCCCGACTCCAAAGTTGGGTAAATATATTGACGACGACTGCCTTGCACTAAATTGATGTGTAAGTTGAGTGTTATTATGTATTGATCACCTCACTGCTATTAATCTGAATGGGGATAGTGAACCTCCCAAGATCCTTAATCTTTTTGGATATCTTCTACATCACTACAGATCTACATTCCTCAGTGAGTTCTACTATCTCAACATCCTAAAGGTTAATTTTATTAGTTACTATGTTCTTCTAGTACTTAGTGTACTTGGGCATTCCCTGTTAAACATCTAAAAGATGAATGTTAATGTGAAACTCTCTAAATGTGTCAAAGAACTTCTTAAAGCATGCATCCTTCTTTAGTTTTCTTAGCCTCTGTGGATATAGTAGTAGTGGTTTCTCTTTCTCAGCAACTTTTGTTTTTGAGTACTCAGACTTCCCCGAATAATCAGCAACTTTGTCTGCAATTGATTGAGGAATCAACTCTATATCTACCTCCTTATTTGTCATTGGATGCCTGGCAATCAACTTTTTACCACCTCTCAATATAAATTCCATTACTTATTTAGGATGTTTATTATAACTTGGAAAACTACCTTGAGACCTAGTATTTTATACCTGCTAAAATTGCTCCAACTGATGCTCCAATTGCTTTTAAAGTACTCGCTGATTTTTGAGTTCAATAGGCATCTGTTCTTGGGTAACCATGATCTTCTTTAACATTTTCTCTATGTTACTGGCATATGTGTTTTTATGTTGCTATTATTGTTCATTATTGTTCCATGAATAATTTGGTGCCTGTGTCTGCCACTTTTGGTTGTAGCATTACCACAATTTGGCCTTTGAGCATTGCCCACAAAATTGAGTGACTTAGGATTTGCATAACATATATCTGCAGAGTAGCCATTATTACCACAAACCTCACACCATGTCGTAGTCTGCTGCACTGCATTCACCTGAGCCTGACACTGCTGCACGCCCAACTTGCTAAATTATGTCACATTTGGTTCTACATAGCTAATAGTTAGGCAGCTAAGGCTATAATACTATCAACTTCAATCATGCCTACAACATTTTTCATTGAGCATCTTGAGGCATCAAACCATGCCAATCTGGATTTCCTTGTGCAATCTAGTTCAAAAAGGTACCATCAGTTATCATGATGCACATTCATGTCTTACAGGTCAGCTCTAGAATCATAGACCATACTCATGCGCGTTAGCAATCATGCACACTTACAGTTCCTAGTATAAGGAGTCCCGGTTCACCTAGTATTACGAATCATGTTTCATGAATACAGAAACTCCAGACTCAGGTCATGCAGCCCATGACTCAGGTATCCATGTCATGCTATACAGTATGCTCAATTCCTATGACCCATGATATACTTATAGAGATCGGCTAAATTCATATTTCATCATGCATATCCTCATTTTAGATATTTTGATAAATCCATAGTGTTGACATTCTATTCCATAGACCTCAGTTAAGTGTCGAGTTTGGTATAGTATTTATACATACCTCAGGTTCCCATGTTTTAACCCTTCAGTGGACTCTTCTTACAAAATGATGTAGTAATAAGCAGTTACTTAGAATGGAGAGAGTAAATGTTTCATGTTAAAAAAAGATTATTACATACTCGTTTTACACGAGGTTGCAGCTATGAAAATAGGCTTGAATATCATGATAATGTGCAAGTGACTACATGTATTTTGGAGATTTGAGTAGGCTTGAACATATTGGGAGAATTTATTCCAGATCAGACCTCCGTGGGTAGAGTTATCAGAACCCAGTATTCAGTTCCAGTACAGTCTTAGTTGCGGTCTTAGTTACAGTCTCAATCCCATTTCAGTAATCAGATCAGTAACTCAGTTTAGTTTTAGATTAGCTTGACCATAGCATACAGTTTTTAGTTATTCAGTTATCAGTATTTCAGTACCTTAGTTTACAGACCATTTCAGAATCATGTTATACGTTCGGTCTTGCATCCATAAATAATACAGTATTTACAAATTCATGCTCAATTATCTCATGTTACTCAGTCAGTCCTTACTACATATTCATAATACTATGCAGTTTTAGTCCAGACTAACTACAGTTCAATCCTATTTGACTAGTATTCAGTTATCAACCATTCAGTTAATCGGATAAGTTAGTACGTTTATGCATTCATGCTTAGTGCCCATGTGAATATTTTGGTAGCCTCCAGTGAAATTTATACAGTGTTGAAGTAGAAATTACAGTTAAGGGATAGTCAAGAATCGTGGCTAAGATTGCAAGCTAGTAGTTTCAGTGCATAAGGCTTGGTAAATCTATCTTAGATGACGTTTTGTAGGTCTTGCTCCATACTATAGAACTACAGCCACGTGCTGATTTCTTATTTAGATGTCTTATTCAGACCACACAAAGATTTCCCTGTGCCCTAAAGCCACTAAAACTCTATAGAAAGAGTGTCAAAGAAAGGCTTCAGTTAAATATAAGTTGTCAGCATAAGTTAGTCCACAAAACTAGCAATTTAGTTTAATAGTTAGGAGAATAATTTTAGTATGGTTGGGTTTCTCATCTTTTCATCTAGTCGCACTATCCAAAGTCTTGTGAATGTAACTATTCTAAGATCGAGCAATCATGTGGTTGGGAGTTCATCTCAATTCAAGTGTCATACCTCAGTTTCAGATCCCCGATATGCAGGCACGATTCAGTTCGTAGGTGCCCTGTGCATCATCTCAGTTTTCCTTAGTATCTCAGCTAAGTCAACATTCTTAAAGGGACATAATGTCCCAAGGGAGAGACGCACTATAATCCCTGAGCTTTCATGACCTAAACCTTCCATCCTCTCTTCACGTAACAAATCTAGTTTGGAGTAGTGGGTAATCATAGGTGGACCCACAAGTTCTAATCTTAGTCATAAGCCATGTAATCAGGGGATCAGTTCCATTCATGATATTTAGTTCCTATATCACATTTCAGGCTCAATTATGTTCTCATGTTCTTATTCATACGTATTCAGTAAATGATCTCGAGTTGGAGATTGGTGATTTTGTATTCGTAAAAATCTCTCCTATGCAAAGAGTGAAGAGGCTTGGAAAAAAAGGAAAACTCAGTCCCCGATATGTCGGTCCTTACCAAATTCTTAGCCATTTTGGAAAGGTAGCTTACGAGCTCGAGTTGCCTTCATACTTAGATATAGATACCAACGTAGTATCTATTAACGTTGCATACTCAGACATACATACGAATCAATTCAGTTATGTACTCATACATCAGACATGCATGTAAAGTATATAATCCCATCTTATCAACAATCCTAATCATGTATTCATGAATCGTGTTCAGCTATGTACTCATCCATTAGATATACATGTTCACTATGATAATTCAGTATACCAATAATTTTAGTCATGAAAACATGCTTAAGTTGTGCATGTTCAGTGTCTAAGTCTAGTCTAAGTATTCTCAGTTTAATTAGCCTCATTCGAGGATGAATGTTCCCAAGGGGGAGATATTGTAAGACCCCGCAAAATCCTAAGCTCAACTCAGTCTTTTAAGCTTGCTAAGGGGTCCCAAACTTAGAGACTTCTAGCTAAGTATTAAGACTTAGTATTATTTTGGCCTTCGTAAGTTAGCAACCCTATTTAACGACCTCTATGACCTTAAAATATCAATCTTTAGGTTAATTAATGATCAGGAATGTTAGTAGGTGTTCCCGAATGAGTTTCATATTTTTCAAACCTCATTTGAACCATGTTTGGGAATCCAAAATAGTGCATCAATGTCTCAGCGTGGCACGGCGGACATCACATTGATCAATATTTTTCTTGTCTTCCAATGCAATTTCCAGTGAACCGACATGGACTCGATGCGATGCGTTGGTCATCGTATCGATGCCAACAATACGGCACATTGGCTTGCACGTCGATGGTTCAACTTTTAGTCTTTTAAACCCTCGTCCAGAGAGGTAAATGGGTCTTTTCCCACCTTATATCATCCCCTAAAACATATCATTAAGCTGTTTAAGAGGCAAAATATACTCTTTGTCTCTAGAATTTATCAAGAACAAACCCTATTTTATCACATTCAAGATCAAAGACTAAAGGTTTCCACCATTCTTCAAGAATTTGCTAACTAAGGTATGGGAAGTGTTCATCCAAGGGTTCCTTCCACCCTTGGAGTCCAAGAAACTCTTTTACACTTTAAGTAGTTGGAATTTATGACCTCCATGATTGGAATTAAAGTGTATTCATGATTATTATTTGAATTAGATTTTTATTTCATGATTTATTATACGTTTCATGTGGAATTGGTTATTATATGTGTAGATTCGTATGAATCTATGTTAAACCCCTTAAAATTATGAAATTGGAAGTGAATCATGATGCCCTATTATTATGTGCATATATTATGCTCACCAAGTGCTTGACGAATTATTCATGTGAACTAATAAGGGAAAGAAATCATATCATGCTAGCTTATGGGCAAGTTATACCATGCAAGTGTTTGATAAAATGTATCTATAGATACATTATGAAAAAGTGTGAATTTTATGTTATGCAAGATCATGTGATGCTTTACTTTACATGGTGTCGGTCCTGGGGTATTTAATACCCGACAATTTAGTTGCTTACCTAGAGCCAATGTTAAATACAGAATAATCTCAATTATGTCAAAATCAGTAGTACTCTCAAATAGTTAGAAGAATCAAGAAAACTCAGTAGACTCCATATCAGTCCTGTCCAGTTTATTATTCAGTTCAAACCTCAGTAAATTCAATCAGTTAACAAAATTCAGTAGTATTCCATTAGTTAATGGAACTCAGTGAACTCAGTTCAGTTTAGTTATACAGTATAATCAATAATAGTCTAGTCAAGCCTAGTATGAACTAGGAAATCAATTTAGTATCTATTCAGATAAGAGTAGTACTCAGCACCGAGTTAATCTAGGGATGGGGGCATTCCTTCCAGTAGAGGGTTTGTCCCTTGGTAGCAATCCCTGTGTTACAGAACTACGTAGCAGTGTAGATTAAGGTATCTTCCTTCCAGATATTATGAAGGTTAATACATCTCACTCGAGATTTTTTAGCCAGCGAGGGTTGATAAAAAAGCTTCCTATCAAAGAGGGTTAACTTACAGCTTGTCTTTACCCATGGCACGATATGGACACCCTTACAACTAGGGTTTCATATTGGACCCCAATCTATTTTGAAAGGGACATGTCAGTTAGATGATTACCTTCTATAGTCTCAGTTTCAGATTTAGTCTCAGTACAGAACTCAGTTTATTTCTACAGATTTAGGACGTTTAGACATAGTCACTCAGTTTAGTACGGAACTCAGTATAGTTCCACAAAATCAAGACTGTCAGATACAGTCATTCAGTTATCATTAATTAAGTATCAGTATACTCAGATATCAGTTAATCATTATTTAGACTAAGTATTTAGTGTTATCATGATCTAGTTACAGTTTACATATTCATGCATGTACTCTCATCCAGTTATACTCATGTCATTCAGTAAGTATTGTTTATGCATATGAACCCATGCATTTCAGCCTACTTCACTTAGCATACCATTATATTCAAAGTAAAAATTCATACTTTTCTCTTTTGATATGATGTCTTATATCATAGGTTCAGACGCATGAGCTCACGATCATCCCTAGCAGTTACAGATATTTAGTAGTCATAGTTAGTGGTAAGTCCTCATAGTTCGAGAACAGGATTATCATTTCAGTATTTCATTTTTATTTTAGTAGTCGAAGTTAGTTGGGAACTTGTCCCATCAACTCCACATTTTAGATAGTTTAGAAGCTTTTCAGACTAGAGTATTTTTAGACAGATATTTCAGTTTTGGTATTGTTATACCATATTTTATTTATTACAATATTGAACCTTATGGTATATTTTCTACCTAATTTTTGCATATTATAGCATTATTATTTAGCTAATTCAGCAAGTACCAGTCTTGGGTTAGCTTGTGGTCCTTCAAGATTTTGAGCATCGTGTAGCATCCGGGGTATAGACTCGGGGCGTTACATCTTTGTAGAAATAGTTGGTTGTTTAGTTGTAATCATGATGATACTGGGATTGTTCATTGTACAAGCATCGTTGGCCGTAGGATTTGCATATGATAGTTATCGCTATGTCATTTGTTGATTTAACATTCATATTCTGCAATAGGGAGTTGCTTTAATGTTCAATAACTCCTGTGCATTTAAATCTATTGTCTATGTTGTTATTATCGTTCATATAAGTGTTCATCTAATACTGTACATTGTTGGAGTGGATAGATACAAAAATATATGATTCACTAGTGTGTACGCTAGCAGGGTTTTTCTAAATTTTGAATGAATTAGATGTTCATGTTTGGCATGAGTATCTCTTGATTTCCTGCATAGTAAATAAAGAATTGTGTCATTCCCAGATTTGATGTTAATTTGTTCTCATTTAATCTTTTTTGATACTTTTCTTACATCTGTGTGCTTATTTTGCTCAAAATGCCTAAAGTGACTTAATAGCTTGTTTAGTCTTCTGTGATCGAGCATATCAGTAGCTAGGCTTTAAGCCTCCATTTTGGTGAGCAACATCTTGTTTAAAGGTGTATCCAGCTATCGATTGTGAAAGTCTTGAAAGTCTCTCTTCAGAGTGATTTTTAAGATCATGTTCCCAATTGTTTGTTGGATTAAGGCGAGACTTCCTCTAGGACTGAGAACTTTAATTTGTGTGTAAAAATAATTTCATAAGATCTTTATATTAGCAATATCTTGTATTAATGGACAGGTTTTCTTGCTTTATTTTTCTCCTGCGATTTTGATTATCGTATATGTTCTTGATTCGCCAAGATGAAGGACTTTCCTATTCTTTTGTTGATTTCCAACTATTTCTTCTTTTGCCTCGTTTTAGAAAAACTAGCCTTGTTGAATGTTGCCCCATCCAAGTGTGATCTATGATCCTTCCTTTTTAGGTATATAATTGTCGCATATTTAGAGTTATGATCAAATGTCGTCTAAGTTTAGTGATAGGTTTTGTCTCATCAATTTGTAAAATAAATTCATAAGTTTATTTATATGTCACTTATGATGATTTTTTTCATTAGCATTTCTTTATCTTGGACTGGTTTGGGCTCATTGGCCTAAAACTCTAAAGGTTTTGCAAAGTCATTCATGTAAGAAAGGATGTTATGACCTGCTTAAAGAAGTATTCTCTTATCATGCCATTTTTTATATGTTAGGTATTAATATTTGAACATATATTAATTAATTCTACTTTTCTTTTGCAAGTGTATATGTTCGAGTTCTACATTGACTCTTTTCCCTTTGTATATCCATTATGGACCATCGGGCCCATTTAGTCCTGAGTCAATTTCGAAAGAAAATCCAAAGTTAATATCATGGCAAATACAAGAAGTTGGAAGAAGGAGACTGGGTCAATACCCCATCATCGAAGCCGTTAAGAGATTTGAAATGTCTCAATTATGTTATTGCTTTATTTTTTTTATCTATTTATTCTTTAATTTGCGCCTCGAAGCCAAAGTTGTAAAATAATACAGTTGAAGCTAATTTTTGGGGAAAGGACTCGAAAATATAGTTTAGGATTGGTTATGGGCTAAAAGCCCAAAATTTAGATTAGTACAGGTGATGATGGGCCAAAAGCCCAAATTATCTTAGGACAGATTTATTGACTTGGGCCTAATGGCCTAAGTCTTTTAGTTTCCCCATTCTCCTTTTATGTGCTAGTAGTTATTAATTTTCTTAGAACTAGTAAATTACCTACTACATCATCAAAAAACTTTTTTTTTGCATAAACCTCAAAAAAATTTTCTTCATCAATTTCTTTTCTGAAATCTACGATTTTATCTCCAAATTAGTCAAAGAATCATTTCCAAATAGTCCGGATAACTGCAAGTTAGTGGAAATTTTGGGTTCTTTAAAAATATTCCTAAGATTTTAATAAGAACCTCTTACCTAGGATTTTCTTTAAAGCCTAAGTCTTTTTCTGTTTTAAGACTTAGAATTTCTTTAAAAGTTTTCTTAATTTCTTTTCAAATAAATTAAGTGGTGACTCTATAATTTCTTAAATTATTTCAAAATTTTCTTTAAAGATTCAAAATTGTTTAAGAATTTAAAACCAATGTTTTCCAACCCTTCGAGTTAAAAAGGAATAAAACAGAAATGAAAATGTTGCTGAAAATTTAACTAGGTTCTCACCAAATATTTGAATTAGCTTCTTTGACTAATTTTTGTAGTGTTTAAACTGTTTATGTTCCTATGCGTTTAAATATTGCAAAATTAAATTATTGCATTTCATAGCATACTTTTTATTTGAGTTATGTAAACTGTTTGGGATTTCGTGAATGTCCCGACCCCTATTGTTCAATTCCAAATTAAGTGTTGGGAATGTGACGGTTTATTAGCATGTTAGGCATCTGATGGTTGTTTGTATTTCCAAACCCAAGTTATCCTCTTTGGAACTTGGTTCAACCCCACTCTAGACACCTAGGATAGAGCAAAACCAAAATCCTATTTTAGGCATAAGCCTAAGACGACCTAATACTCGATGGGGTATTGGGCCCATTAGAAAATCTGCCCTGCGCCTATTAGCCATGAGTCAATTAAAGGCAAAACATATTTATGTGTTGAAGAAATATATGTTATTTAATCCAATCCAATTATCCTTTGGGATAGGGGAAAGGCTTGCTTTGCTTACTTTCGCGTAAGGATGCCTCAATCATACACCAATTGAGAAAGGAATTAAAATGATCAAGCCAAGAGGCTGATTATTGGTCCAATCCCATTTTTCATAGAGTATCTCTAGGCAGAAATATACCCCACTATACAAAAGTCCGACCAAATATATTCCAAGTCTACTAAGTCCCTCAGAAAAGTCTGTAATCATTCTTAAAACTTCCTAAATGATCGTTATCATTTTAGGAAAATTGACTACGAACTCAGAAGAAGCCATTATAGGTTCGAACTACGCATGGCCTGATTTCTCCTCCATGAGATATATAGGTATCCTTTTGGCCTAACCCCTATCTTCAAAACATTGTTGTCCTCTACTTTCTTAAAAAAATAAATAAGGTCGAAAAGAAGAAGATTTGAACTTCCTGATAAACTGCATTATCCATATCAATGAGAAAAATCTTGTTCATTGAAATTCTCGAGTTATCGTTACTCCATGGATCAATTCGTATGAGATGAGAACCAACCTTATGTGTTTACTTCCTGCCTTATCATCTTGTGCTGCTTGTTATTAATGAAATCAACCACCTTGTCCTTTGAGTTATTTTAATTTGTAGGTAATAGAAACTACTCTGTGTTGGAACGAAATGACCCTACATCATTAGATTAAAGTGAATAAGATATTCCCCTCTTGACTATAGCTTTGTTAGAGGAAAGTAAAATGACTATTAGTAAAACTGGAAATTACCAGGCATTTTTTAAAACCTATAAGCGATGGTCTCGGGGATGGAATAGGTGAATGTAAGGTAAGAATTTTTCAAGACAACCGGAATCAAAGAAGATGAATTAGAGGAAGACGTTGTTGAACTAGACTTTCGCTCCACTTATTACTCCCCGATCAATAGGATTAATGGAAAAATAAATTTTAATTTTCCGCAAAATTGGTGGTAGTACGGATGAGGCCTGATACCTACCCCTACTTACTTATATTTTTCCTTTTATGCTTTCTAAAAGGCATAGATTCACAATTGTGCGAGTCATGGCCAGAGATTTTAAATATTTTCTCAAAATTTGGCAAAAGCCTCCTCTATTGCGAACATATCTACTATTTGTGTTATCTACTAATATTGTCAAAATCACCTTATTTTTTGAAAAAGTGACAATCACTTAAAACCTTTCATTGTCATGTCATGTCAAGATCAAAATAAACAAATCAAGAAATATAATGATGAATGGGAGACAATAGCCCAAGAACAGTCAACAGAAGATCCAAAAAGTTTAAGAATCAAGAGAACCTAACCTAGGGGAAATCAAGGCAGTTGACCAGGGGGACAATGACCAAGTTAAGAGAATCAGGGTTGATGTCTATCTAGTAAAATCAAGGAAAAAGTGATGAAGCAAAGGTTGTGGAGGTCACAATACATCTAACATAGCCAGCCAATATTATTCCAGTACTAAAAAAAGATTGCAAGATTCAAATTGATTTTGACTATAGAGATTTGAATAGGGCCAGTCCTAAAGATAATTTTTTGCTACCCAACATCCACATCCTCATCGATAATTGTGCAAAGCATGAAATGCAGTCTTTCATGGATTGTTTCATCAGGTATCATCAGATATTAATGCATAAGGAAGATGCTGAAAAGTCGACTTTCATTATGCCCTGGGGTGTTTATCAGTGCAGGGTGATGTCGCTTGGTCTCAAGAACGCAGATGCAACATACATGAGGGATATGATGGTGATTTTTCATGATATGATTCATAAAGAGATTGAGGTGTACATGGATGATGTAATTATCAAATCTCGTAAGATTTTGGATCATCTGACCTATCCAAAAGAAATCTTCAACAGACTAAGAAAGTACAACTTGAAGTTAAATCCATCTAAGTATTCTTTCAGTGTGCCAGTCGGGAAATTACTGGGGTTCATAGTCAGCAGAAGGGGAATCGAGCTAGACCCATCCAAGATCAAGACAATTTAGGATTTACCGCCGCCAAGGACAAAGAGAGAGGTTATGAGTTTCTTAGGTTGTTTAAATTACATTAGCAATTTCATTGCTCGATCAACAATCATATGTGAGCCAATTCTCAAGATGCTGAAGAAAGATGTATTGAATAAGTGGACAAAAGAGTGTCAAAAAGCTTATGAAATAATTAAGAATTATTTGTCCACTCCGCCAGTTTTGGTTCCACTAAGGGAATGAAGTCCATGCTTCTTTACCTATCAGTCTCAAAAAATGCTTTCAAATGTGTCCTCGAGAAACACGATGAGACCAGTAGGAAAGAGAAACCAATCTACTACTTGAGTAAAATGTTTACGCCATATGTGGCTTGCTAAACTCTTATTGAAAGGGCGTGTTGTGCTTTGATCGGGTCGCACAAAAGTTTAGGAATTAGCATTATCTATCCTCATAGACAACCTATCTCATTTCCACAATGAGTACATTAAAGTATGTATTTACAAAAGTCATGCCTACAGGAAAGTTATCCAAGTGGAAAATGTAGGTTAGTGAATTCAACATTGTGTATGTGACTCAAAAGGTAATTAAGGGGCAAACTTTAGTTGATCATTTAGCTGAGAATCCGATTGATGATGAATACGATCCAGTTCGAACTTACTTCCCAGATGAGGAGATTTTATTCATAGGAGAAGACATTGCAGAAATATACCCCTGATGGAGATGTTCTTTGATGGAGCGGTCAACTTGAAAGGCTCAAAAATTGGAACAATTTTGGTGTTACAAATAGGCCAACACTATCCAGCAATCGCTAAATGATGCTTCGCATGTACCAATAACATGGCTGAATATGAGGCTTGCATTCTAGGTCTCAATTTAGTACTTGATCTGGGTGTTCATGAATTGCTAGTCATCAGAGACTTAGGTTTGCTAATTCACCAAGTACGGGGAGAATGGGTGGAAAAAAAACTCCAAGATTACCCCTTATGTAGAGTTGGTGCAGGATTTGTGTGGAAAATTTAAGGAAGTTGATTTCAGACATATCCCAAGGATATAGAATGAGTTTTCTGAAACATTGGCTAGTATATCCTCCATGTTTCACCACCCAGATCAGAGTTACATTAATTTTTTGGAAATAATTTGGAAGGAACAACCCGCAAATAGTGTGCACGTCGAAGAGGAGCCTGACGAAAAGCCATAGTACTATGATATTAAAAGGTATTTAGAATCTAGAATATATCCTAAAGAGTCCAGTAATAATCGGAAAAAAATAATTCGGTGTTTGGCAAAGAATTATTTTCCAAGTGGGGAAATCCTTTTTAGGAGAACTCCAGACTTAGGATTCTTAAGATGTATCGATGCTGCAGAAGCCACAAAATTAATAAAAGAAGTACATGCAGGAGTTTAAAGGCCCCATATGGTCGGGTTTGCCCTTACTAGAAAGATTCTTAGAACTATTTACTTTTGGATGACTATGGATAATAATTGTAGTAAGTATGTGCAGAAGTGCCCAAAATGCTAGATACACGAAGATTTAACTCCAATGCCTCTACATGAAATTATGCGATAAGTTTACCTTGGACTTTTGTATCTTGGGGTATGGATGTTATCAGACCAATAGAGATACCGACCTCAAATGGGCACAGATTTATTTTGGTTGTTGCTGATTACTTCCCTAAGTGGGTGTAGGTTGCTTCATAAAGAGCTGTCACAAAGAAGGTGGTTGCAGATTTTGTCAAGAATAACTTGATTTGCCGATTTGGAGTGACAGAATTAATCATTACGGATGATGGGGCTAACTTGAACATTCACTTGATGAATGAGATTTATGATCAGTTCAAGATTGTTCATCATGGCTCGACCATATATCGACCACACATAAATAGAGTAGTGGTAGTTGCCAATAACAATATTAAGAAGATATTGAGAAAATGGTTGAAAGTGATAGATAGATCATGGCATGATATATTGGTTTATGCTCTACTACGGTATCACATGATGATTCAAACTCAAATGGGGCAACCCCTTAGTTGATTGCTTATGGAAATAAAGATGTGATACCTGCTGAGGTTGAAATACCTTTCATAAGCATTTTTAAAGCAATTGAATTCAGTAACGAAGAATGGGTTTGCACTTGCTATGAACAACACATGTTGATTGATGAGAAGAAAATGATTGTCATGTGTCATGGTCAGTTGTATCAACATAGGATGATCCATGCCTTCAACAAGAAAGTAAGAAATCGAACATTTGAAGTCGAGCAATTGGTTCTCAAATGCATATTTTCTCACCAAGAGGGGTACAAAGGCAAGTTTGCTCCAAATTGGACAGGACCATACATAGTTCGCAAAGTACTATCCGGAGGAGCCCTGATCCTATCTGAGATAGATGGTCAAGAGTGGACCAAACCAATCAACTTCGATGTGGTAAAGAGATCCTATGATTGAAGAGTGTTTTTTGATTTTGTTCCATCTTGCCTTTATTATAGTATTTTTTTATGATGTGTAATTTCCTAGAATCCCTTTCCTTTTATGTACGACCTATGTTTGGCCTGAATTTCGAAGAAAGGAGCAAGTATGCAGCCTATGTCAGCGTCAGTCAACCCCTTAAGAGAATTTATCCTTTTCTTTTATGTATGAACTATGTGATGACCTAAATTCCTAAGAAAGGGATACATAGGCGGCCTATGTCGGCTTTGGCCAACCCATTAGATTTTTTTAAATATCCCTAGCGTAGTATTGAACAACGTTTGACTTGATTCCTTCTTTGACGGGATACGTAGGTGCCCCAATGGCTCGATCATATAAACCAAAGAAATTGAAATTGGGGAAGAATTTTTTAGAAGGAATCTAAAAAATCCACAAGAGAAAGATCATCATCCGACAAAGAGAACGAAAATAAAAAAAGACTTTTGATCCTCTCAAGAAGAGATGATCTCAAACAATATTAAACTAGGGTAGAAATTTTGAGGAGGGCCTCAAAATTTCCATTAAACACTGGAATGCATTTCAAATCCCCCAGCACCAGAGGTCAAAGTCAATTTTTGGAAATCACTAGTTGTGACCAAGTCTAGGTAGACTAATCTCCAGCTATGACTAAACTTTTAGTAGAAACCATCAGAGATGATAATGAATCCCTTGAATTCCTCCCTCAAATGTTAGATATAGTCATGAACTAAAAGGAACACGTTCATTGAGCTAGTACATGACATGAATAGCAGAAATTTTCTAAAGCTTTTACAGAAGTTTTGAAACTAGTTTCTAAAATTAAGACTACTTTCGAAAATTTATACAAATCTTTTTACTTACTGATTGCCTAGGCTTCCATTGGAGAAGGGAGTTAGGGTGGAAATCTCAGCATGACAGGGCCTCCGAAATATGGTGAGGATCAAATCGAGGATCGAAGGAGGTCAACACAGAGTAGTTTCACTCTAAACTAATAATTTTTCTGTTGATGCAGGGATCAATACACAAAAATAGAAATCTTTTTTGAAAATCCCCAAGTGATTTGGGAGCCACACCAAAGCATATAATGCTCAAGAACGGTATTTTCGAATAGCCCTAAAGATGGGTTAAATACCCATTTATCGTGGATCTTTTGAATTATCTATCTCATTTCTTGAGACCATGAAGGACAAACAGGGGTGTCTTATCTTCTTTATAAATATTATATTTAGAATTTTTCTAAAAATAGTCGCTAGCGAAAGAGACATTGTGTCTACTAAATATTTACCTTGAGCGCAGGTACGGTCAAAGGAGAAGGCCCTATAATCGAAGGATTGTTCAAGAGAAGAAAGAGAAAAAATTCATTCTTAAATTTCCCATGAGGTGATGCAAATGGTACATGTAGAAAGCAAAAAATGCAGACAAGCAGACTTAGGTGAAACTGTTTTTATTACCAAAAAGGTCATTTCATGTCATTTCTTTTCCAAGAGGGTCATTTCATTTCATTGCAAAGAGGGCCATTGCATTCCATTCATTGCCAAGAGTATATCATGGCATTTAATATTCGTTGACACGTGAGAAGGAATACTTTGGCGTCGAAGATATCATCAGCAATTAATATCTGTTGACACGCGATAGAGAATACGCTGGCGTCGAGGATATCATTGCATTTAATATCCATTGACATGCAAGCTATAATACGCTGACGTCGAGGATATCATCAATATTTAATATCTGTTGACACGCGAGATAGAATACGCTGGAGTCAAGGATATCATCAGTATTTAATATCTATTGACATACGAGATAGAATATGTTGGCATCGAGGATATCATCAGTATTTATTCGTTGACATGTGAGATAAAATACATTGGCGTCGAGAATATCATCAGCATTTAATATCCATTGACACGCGAGATAGAATACGATGGCGTCAAAGATATCATCAGCATTTAATATTCGTTGACTCACAGTATAGAATACACAGGCATCAAGGAAATCCTAGTATTTAATATCTGTTAACATGAGAGATAGAATACGTTTGCATCGATGATATCACTAAATTTAATATTTTTTGACATGCGAGATAGAATACGTTGGTGTCGAGGATATCTCAGCATTTAATATTTGTTGACACGGGAAGATAGAATACTCTAGTGTCAAGGATATCTAATCATGAATCAGCATCTAAATACATCAAAAGCACATGATTCAAAGGGATGTCTTTAAGTCGTTATTTGAAGACAGATGACATATGATATTTTCGATAATTTAAGGATCATCTATAATTCATATTATTTGAAATAGGATAGTGTGCAAAATTACCTATGAGTTGATAGCCCATAGGTATTCCGTATAAGTCACAACAATATCCTAACTGGATAGTGTGCAAGGGTTACCTAAAAATTGATAGTCCGAAGGTTATCAATAAGTCGCAACTAAATCCTTACCAAAAAATATGCAAGAGCACCAAATTGATACGTCCAAGGGTTTTCTATAAGTCGCATCATATCCAAGTTTGATTATGTGAAGATTACCTAAAGACTAGCAATTTGAGAGATACCTATAAGTCATATTTTATCCAAGGTCGGATGATGTATAAGAATACATGAGAGCTAGCGATTGGAGGCATATCTGTAACTCATCTCTTATACAAGGTTGAATAATGTGTAGGATTACCTAAAAGCTAGCAATTCAAAGGATATCTGTAAGTCGCCTCATATCCAACATTAAATAATGCACAAGATTATCCGAAGATCAATAATTCAAGGAAAACCTATAAGTTGTATCAATACAAAAGGTGTGCAAGACTTCCCTAGGGTCACATATAAAGAATCATTATTAATAACCGGAGAGGTTATCATTCCTCATACAACAAGCATTATAAGTAACCAAAAGGGTTGCCGCATCAGCATAAGATTACATAGTTGCGGGGACCTTTCTGCATAAAGTGTCATTGGTGTCCAAAAGGGTCACCCCACTTTGAAGACATGCTCAATCGACAAATGAGATAATTATACAATAACCAAGAGGGTTGTTGTTTCAATTATTGCAAATTATTTCCCTCCAAACATGTCTATGAAAAGATGACTTCACTTTTTAAGCAACGACTCACGTGGAGATATGGTAAAAGACTATATACCCCTTTCATGAATTATGATTAGCACTAATAATTTTTGCTTGAGACATTATCGAGATCATCCGAGAAGATGAAAATCTCAAATCAAAACCACAGGTGCGGAAGACCCCAAAAAGGATGCAGCATTATACGAAACTCTATCAAATAAGTAATACGGGACATAGTCTAGAGACGGACATCAAACTCTATGGACATGAGCGAAAAAATGACAGCCACCACCATCTCAACACAATCCTATTAGAAGGCATGTGGGTATTTTTTGATACTTTAGTTTCAACATCACCTTCAGGATATTTCTAAAACTTATAACAAGGGTAACCTTCTCTTTCTTTCAAAAATCGAGTGACAACATACTTTGAGTTTTGGAAATTATGTCCAGGTAAGTTCTTTCCTATGGATGTGAAGGATCCCACATTCATGGTTAGGAGGTTACAAGCCTTTTTTCCATAACTCAATCAAATTGTAAGTCATCCCGAACCAAAGATAGTCAGAAATAAAAGACTATCTTTTTTACCGATTGAGTCAAACTATAAGCAGTCTGATTCCTTAAGTCTTAGAGATATGTAGGTTGTGCTCCATGTTGAAAACTCAACTGCATTCCCACCTCCCCCTAATCTTCTTATTTCCCAGCTTTTTGGTTATACTAAAATTCAAAAACTGAGATGGCTTGTGAATTTATTAAAGATCGTGTGTAGAATCAAGCTTTATGAATGATAAAGGGGCCTATAACTCCATGAAACCCGTACAAAAACCAACCTCGTTTAGAAATGAACTTGTGATCGGACAAAAATCAGGAACTTCAAACTCCCTTTGATCAGGGTTACTTACATCCACCCTGCCCAAAGGGATGGGGCAGTTGTTGACATCTAATCTTTTCCCTCCGCGACTAAATTTAATATCGAGTTTCTTTGATTTTAAATAAAATTACAATATTTATTTTATCCTAATAAATGTTTTCCAAAGTATTCATCTAGAAAAATTTGTAATATTTTAGTAACGATAATATATTCTCAAATTCTTATATACGAGGTCGTATAATTTTGTGACTTAAAAACCTATCTTAGGGAAGATCAAATTTTAATCAACGGTTATTTTAAAAATTAATTCAAATGGTTAAAATATTGATTCAAATATAATTTGTTCTCAAAATATTGAATCGATCGTTAATTTATTTCAAGCTTTGGTTTAATTTAGTCGATTTATTAAAGTTGACCATAATTGAAATCAAATTGACCATAATTGCTATTGCAATTGGTCGATTGATATTTAATTTGGTTAAAACTTTAATAAACTCGATTAAATTCACAAAGCTTGATTCTAACAGGCCCAATATATAACCTATTTAATTAAAACTTTAATAAACTCAACCAAATTTGTATCCTGCCCCCATTTAATTAATAATCAGCCTGCCTAACAGGCCCTATATATAACCTAACCACCCATCCCAATTCCTTCAACAGGCCTTTACTTAATTAACCCACGCCAAGCCCAATTAACTGATTCTGACCTGATCTACTTCTTTTTTCTTCAACAAAACCCGATAACAACAACATCAAAATGGCATATAGCTTCAAAGACCCCAACAATAATGTCAACAAAAAACAGCATCAACAAAAAATAGAAAAATACAAACAATACGCATAGCAGAAATGGCGAATAACCTAATGTAACCACATCAGCGACAATCTCAGTCAACAACAACCCAGCGGTACCCGACAACAAACTCGACTATGATGACCCAAAAACCCAATAATAATTCCAACCCAATTGAAAATTTAAATTTTGAACTAATGGGTACAAATTCATAAAATACTATTCATCTACCCCTTATCCTCTTAAATACAGCTCATCCACCACTTATCCTCTTATCTGAAATTCAAAATTCTTCAAAAGTACCCAAAATTCCCTTAAATATTTCTCCCACGTCAATTGAAACTTGGAATTTAACCCCAATCCTTTCTATATAAATCTCATTCTTGAATTAATAGGGACAAAATCTTGAAGGTGGGAAAACTTTTAATCAAAAAGTTTTCTTTCTAGTATAAAAAAATATATGAAAAATCATCCCTAGAGTTGCAACTTTCTAGTGTAAATCGAGGTTCCATTAAAGGCTTGAGTATCATTTTGCAACCCCAAAAAAGGTAAAAATACTTTTCCCCTTTTAATTTTATCATCATTTTCTTCTTCATCCCTTTTCTTTGTAGCAATAGTTGGTTGTTTAGTTGTAATCACTATAACGTTGGGATTATTTGTTGTAGAAGCCTTGTTGTCCATAGGATTTGCATATGATAGTTATCATTATGTCGCTTGTTTTTTCAACATTTATATTTTGTAGTAGGGAGTTGGATCATTGGCCTAAAACTCATAAGGTTTTGCAAGGCCATTCATGAAAAAAGGATGTTCTGACCTGCTTAATGAAATAGTGAAATTAGTTTGTTTGAATGATTGTTTTGCTGATAATGATCTATGTTTTTCTCATCGATTCTTTTGATAAATGTGTATAGTGTTCTTGGTTGATAGAATCTGATGTGGTACCTCCACGAGTGAAAAATGAATTAGTAAGCCAATATGATATCTTTTCGGTGAATCATGTTAATATTGTTTTCATTTGCACAAAAATGTTCTCTTTTCATGCAATTATTTATATGTTAGGTATTAATGATTGAACATAGATTAATTACTTCTACTTTTCTTTTGCATGTGGATACGTTCGAGCTATACATGGACTCTTTTTCCTTTGCATATCCACATAGGCCATTAGGTCCCATTTAATCCTTAGTCAATTCCAAAAGAAAATCCTAAGCCAATATCATGCAAAATACGAGAAGTTGGATGAAAGAAAATGGTTCAAAACCCCATCATCAAACCCGTTAAGAGATTTGAAATGTGTCAATTATGTTATTGCTTTATGTTTGTATCTATTTATTCCTTTATTTTGGACTCGAAGTCAAAGTTGTAAACTGACACAGGTAAATCAAATTTTGGGCCAAAGGGCTTAAAGATGTAGTTTAGAACAAGCTATGGGCCAAAAGTCTAATATTTAGACAAGTACAGGTGATGATGGGCCAAAAGCCCAAATTATCTTAGGATAGGTTTATTGACTTGGGCCTAATGTCCTAAGTCTTTTAGTTTCTGCCTTCCCCTTTTACGTTCTCATTGTTATTAATTTTCTTAGAACTATTTAAATTCCCTACTAAGTCATCAAAAAGCTATATTTTTTCATTAAACTCAAAAAATGTTTTCTTCATTAATTTCTTTTCAAAAATCTATTTTTTCTCCAAATTAGTGAAGGAATCATTTCTAAACAGTTTTGATAATTGCAAGTTAGCAGACATTTTAGGGGCTTTAAAAACTTTCCTAAGTTGTTAATAAGAACCACTTACCCAAAATTTTCTTTAAAACCTAAGTATTTTTCTATTTTAAAACTTAAGATTTTCTTTAAAAGTTTTCTTAATTTCTTTTCAAATAAATTAAGTGGTGACTCTGTAGTTTCTTAAATTGTTTTGAAATTTTTGTTAATGTTTTGAAATAGTTTACAAAGTTGAAACCAATGTTTTCCAACCCTTCAAGTTAAAAAGAGATAAAATAGTATGTATTGTGAGATTTTCATCGATCATTGTAGTCTTCAGCATCGTATGACCTAACCAGAGCTTAATGCTTGATAATGTAGATGGATTGAATTACTTAAGGACTATGATATTTCCATATTGTATCATCTGGGTAAGGCAGATATGGTAGTTAATGTCTTAAGTCACAGGGTAGTAAGTATCGATAGTTGGCCCTACATATTAATTTTTTACAGGTCTTTAGCATGGGATATCCAGTGGTTAGCCAATTACATGATTTGTCTTGATGTTTCAATCCTATAAAGAATTTTTCTTATGTGGAGGTGAGTTCCTTCCTATTTGAGCAGGTTCGTGATCGTCAGTATGAAGATAGCACGCTTTGCCTACTTTGTGATCAGGTGATGTGTCGTGCATTCGAGAAGCATACTATTTATTATGAGGACATTTTGAGATTTCAAGGTCGTGTTTTGTTCCTCGGGTTGGTGATGTGATTCAGTTGACTTTACATTACGCTTATAGATCTAGATATTCTATTCTTCCTAGTAAAACTAAGATGTATGGTGATTTGAGACAGCATTATTGGTGGGATGGCATGAAAAGATATGTGGCAGACTTTGTAGCCAATTGCCTATGTTGTCAGCAGGTAAAGGTCGAGCATCAGCATCCTGGTGGTTTGACTTAAATATTACCCTCCCAAGTTGAAACAGAAACCAATTATTATGGAATTCATTAGCGGTTTTCCTCATACTGATCGTGGTTCTGATGGCAATTGGGTTATAGAGGATTATTTGACCAAGTCAACACATTTTATTCCTATTCAGACAACTTTCAGTGTTGAGAGATTAGCCCATATCTATGTTCGAGAGATAGTTCATTTTCATGGGGTGACCATTTCCATCATTTCAGACTGTGGTTTTGTGTTTACTTCAAGTTTTTGGGGATCATTCCAGGACGAGTAGGGTACTCAAGTGGATATGAGTACAACCTTTCATTTGCAGACCGATGGTCATCTCGAGTGGACTATTCAGGTGCTCGATGATATGCTCCGAGCATGTGTTATATACTTTGGACGCCAGTGGAATTAGCACTTACCATTGGTAGAGTTTTCGTATAACAACAGCTATCATTCAAATATTGAGGTGGCACCTTATGAGTATTTGTATGGTAGGATATGTTGTTCTCCCATTTGTTGGTTTCAGACTTCCAAGGTAAGGGCTCATGTTTAATATTTGCTTCAAGAATTATTAGATAGAGTTAGGGTGATTCAGGATAAATTAAGAGAAGCTCAGAGCAGGCAAAAGGACAATGTAGATCATTGGCTTCGTACCTTGAGATTTGGAGTTGGTGACCGTGTATTTCTACGTGTATCACCTATGAAGGTTGTGATGAGGTTCGAGAGTAACGGTAAGATCAGTCCTCGATATGTTCGCCCTTTTAAGATTTCCTGTGCAGTTGGTGGGGTGGCTTATGAGTTAAATTTACCCCTGTACTTTGCTATTCTTCTACCTATTTTCCACTTCTTTATGTTGCAAAAGTATATTCCAGATCCATCTCATGTCCTTAGATGGGACTCAGTCCAGTTAGATGATTAGTTGATCTTTGTGAAAGAGCCTGTGCTTATATTGGCTAGTGATTTAAGACAGTTTTATGCTAGATAGATTCCTATAGTTAAGGTTCAGTGAAGGCACCACCTAGTGGAAGAGTCCACTTAGGAGATCAATATCGAGATGTGAGCCCAGTATCCTCACCTGTTTGAGACTTTAGGTATTTTCTCTTTTTTAACTTTCAGGGACAAAAGTTCCTAAGTAGTGGATGTTGTAATGACCCTTTAGGTTATTTTCCATGTTCCCACTTATTTTGCCATTATAACTTCTCCATAGCTACCCTAAGTTATTTATGATTATCTGGAACTGATAGTTTGGGTACCAGGCAGATCATTTGGTTTTTAGGACCAATTCTTGTTTAGAAGTCTTCGTTGGTTCTGAATGGCCACCGAGCAAAAACTTCATCAAAATGACATTAAATGAAAATTTCAAATGCACCAGAAGCTCCAAAATATCAAATTTAGGCTAGAAAGACCCTTGGTTCGAGTCCTAATATACCCGAGTTCATTTCAACCTCTTAGTCAAAAAGTTAAAAAATTAAAAGATATGGGTGTAAGGCCTACAATTGTTATAAACAGCCTTGGACTAAGAATCCAAATCACTAATGCATTTGAAATGTCAAATTTAGTGGTGTTACGTAGTTTGTTTGAAAGAAACATAGTTTGAATGAGTCTGGGAGGTCAAAAGCAAGTTTTTACCTTCTGGACCCCATTTAAGTGCGTATAAAAAGTACCCTTGGTCGAATTTTGGCCATTTTCCACTTTTCTTTGAACTGTAGAAGATCTAAAAAGATGTGGTAACTTCAAATTAATTCTTGGGGTGAGTTAGACCTTGATTAACATATATATTCATGATTAGCAACGGATTTAAGGTAAGAATCCTTCCTTTTCATGCATTAATTTCTTGAATTTTTTAACAAAACCCTAATCATATTGAGGTTGAAATTTTAGCCAAAATAATCTTGGTTTTCACTTGATTCTTGAGGGTTATGATTCCTTAATGATAGTTGAACGTTGAGTCGACCTCAAAAATGTATTTTCATATGTGAACCCACTTAGAAGTTTTTGGTGTCATTTTTGAACCCAAATCACAATGGTGCAATATGGGTATCGAAATTTTCGTAATGATGTGTAGATTTTGTTTTTGATAGGTTGGCACCAAGCTTCCCAAAAAGAAAAAGTAAAGGTTTAACGGTTCGTGAGTTTTCCTTGGACTTGAAATAGGCTAGGCTTACTTCTTGTTAGATTAAGCTATGATATAGTATAATTCTGATATTTTATTGGATTGGGAGGGGTTCTAGGAGTTGGATTGATTAAATGGTAACATTTGGAATAAATTGAATTATTTAGGCCATTTGAACTCATATTTTAGAATACTTGACTTGTAGGCTAAAATCTTGGTTATTTGGACTTCATGTCTCATGGATGGCATAAGAATAGTCTAGTTGATTTATTTAGATAAGAGTGACCTTGTCACTCATGTTATGTTAAGTTTTCCCTATGAAATACCCTAGGTTTTGGCCCTTGGAAATTTTCTATGGTTTGGACTCATTGTCCTTGTAACGACTCACTATATGAGTCGTATAGTGTGTTTACGGGTCAAGGTACCCTAGTCATTAGGAGACTAATGAAGGGTGGTTGGGTTTCTATTATTGTTATAGTTTGGTGGTACGGGGCGTTAGGGGTGGTGACGGTTTATTTGGTCAGTCCCTTAATTATATCAGTAACTTAGTGAATTTCCTTGGCTTTGAGTATGAGTGGATCATTAAAAGCTGTGAGGATAGGGTACGAGTGTTAAGATTGAGTTGTATGTTGTCCAGTATCCAATCCCTTTGTTTTCTTTCTTAGGTACGACTGGACCATACCAGTCATATGGATTGGTAACAAATAGGGGTTCAGGAGTCATATGGTGGACAGTGTATGGGTGTCCAACTCACTGTCTTGGTAATGACTCTATGGTACTATTCATATGTTATGGTCACGAGTCCAGGGGTCGACTCGTAACCACCTACGGTAATTTTACATTTTTAAGTTGGGGGCATTCTGGACATTTCTCCTTTGTAACTCTATTGGATACCATGACATAAAACATCTTTTGGAGCTTCATTAACCTATTATTCTCAATCAAATACTCTTAAAAATCTCTCTCAAACTCTCTCTCGAGAAAAAGTCTAAGGTTTCTTCAACATAATCAGTTAAGGCTTTCAAGAGTGGTTTTTCTTCATCTTCCTTGGTGTCTAAGGCATGTTACTCCTCCCTTGTTAATATTTTACAAAGAGCATGCGTTCTAATTTATGATTTTCATGATATTGTTGTGGTTTTAAATAATGGTTGGGGGTTTTTGATGGTTATGGTTGACTAATGTTTCCCATGGTTTAATGATGCTTATTTCATGCTTTTAATATGATTTTGACATTGTGGAATGCATGGTTATGGTAAATGGATTTAGGGGTACTTTGGATTTTCCCAAATTACTTAGTTATGGTTTTGAAACTTATGTGCCCTCAACCTATTTGTTAAAATGCCAATAACAATGATTTTGTCACATTATTTGACTACTCTTCATATCTTTGCATTGCATAAATGGTAATGGAACTTAAATTGGTTCGGTTGGTTTTAAATAGTTTCGAAAGGCTTCGATGGCCATAGTTTTGGTTTAATTGGAAACTTTAGAGTCAACTTGGTTTAATGGCTTTGGTATGGCATACAAGAATAGACTTGCAAGCTCTAATTTTGGTATGAAAATACCAATGGTTAATGCCTAATTAAATAGACTCCTTATGAAAAGGTTGGAAATGTGTAAATTGTTTTAATATGGGCTTAAAGAGAGTTGAGTAGTAAATCCATGGAAAGTGGGGTTCTCGGGGGGACCGATACTGGAAACTCATGTTTGTCGATGTGTGGGTGGTCTTGGTGACCGTGTGCATAGTGTCACACTTTATATTTTGGAAAATGTACTAGTCATCTCAGGTTCTTTTTCTCTAGTCGTAAGGCTAACACGCACTACGGGCCTTTCAGTAGGGGGAGCTGAACCCATATAGCCCATGGGTTATTTTATGACGGTTAAGCTAATCAACCTAGGTTAAGTTTTTTAAAGTCACGCTAAACCCGATTCCTATCACAACACGACATATATATATATATATGCATATGTATATGTGTGATTGCATATGGTTATTTGATTTGGTTTTGAATAATGGAATTATTTTATCTTTATCCCTAAGTGCATACTATCATTCACGCTACTAACCGTCTTTGGGAGGTATATCCCCACGCGATGCAGTAACCAGCCATACTACCATTCCTCCTGCTCAGTGACTTAGATTCGGGGATAGCTTTGAGTTGGATTGAAATGGTGAGCTTCCATACTCCGAAAGACACTATTTTATGCTATGCACTTTTTTATTTTTGTTACTTCTTTGGTTTGGATTTGGCTATGGTTGGGTGCATGTCTCAATCGGATGTTATTTGATTCTGGTTAGACGATTTGTCAGACAACTATATAATTGGGAGCTGTCGATATTAGTGTTAGCCTCTGTATTGTTATTGGATTTGGGGTTAGCATCGATTGGATATTTGTTTAAGGTTGATAGAATATGATCATAGACTTTATTTAATGTTTTTTAATTATTATTGATTTATCTTGTTATATATTTGGAATTCATCCGACTTAGGGTGCAGGGTGGTTACGATTGGGTAATGGGGATTATCTCCGGTCATGGCTAGACATAGGATGCCCAACACGACTAGGCTCTGGTTTGGGTCATGTCAGATTGGTATCAAATCCCTAGGTTCATGGTCAATTGGGTGTCCGATAAAGTCATATCGAGTAGAGTATCTTTTAAGGATGTGTAGCTCGCCACACTCATAAGGGAGAGGCGACAAGGCATTTAGGAATATTTCTCTTTCTTGTGTTCTATTTTTAAGTTGTAGAGTTTAAGCTCCTAAAATCTTTAATAATACCCATTTGTTTGCTTTTCAGATCATGCCTTATAGATAATCTGAAGCTCATGGAAACTCTTCTATCCCACCTGAGGATAATGTTAATGCGACCCTTTCTACTTATGGGGTCCAGACCCAATCTAGGGATCCAGTTCCTGATTATTCTCCTGGAGTTCCAATAATTTCCTCTAATACTTCGTGAGCTACTCAAGCTGATGTGACAAATGTGGAGTTTCGTTAGTCTATTCATATATTAGCACAGTTGGTAGCTTCTCAGCCTGAGCGTGGTGCTTCTATTACTCCATCTACTGAGGCCATAAGGGTTGGCCAGATCATGAGGTTGAACCTTTCCATGTTCATGGGTGTTAAGGTTGAAAAGGATCCTCAAGATTTTATGGATAAGATGTAAAAGATTTTCATGTTATGCATGTTACTAACATGGAGGGTTCTGAATGTACTTCCTATCAACTTAAAGATATGGCATACCAATGGTATGAGGAATGGGAGCAGTCAAGGGGTGATAATACTGAGCCAACCCTGTGGGATAATTTCTCTAGAGATTTTCTAGACCGCTTCTTTCCTCAAGAGTTTGGGCAAGCAAAGGTGGAAGATTTTGTTACCTAAAGCAAGGCAAGATGTCAATCAAGCAGCATACCTTGAAGTTTCACCAGTTATCTCGGTATACTCCAGAGTTAGTTTTTAGCATGAGGGCTAGAATAAGGAAGTTCACTACGGGATTGTCTCGGGACTTAATTTTAGAGAGTGAGGTTAACCTGTTGAATAAGGATATGTACATCTCTAGGTTGGTTGTGTACATACAGCAGGTAGAGAAATAGAAGAAGAAGCAGGCTGATATAGAGGAAAGGTTGATGTTGGGCGTATTTACACGCCTAAAGTACTATAATTTACCCATATTTTAGCTAAGTTTTAAGGACAAAATATATAATTCCTGCACTTTTAGTCCTTTTTCCTGTAAGTGAGCTAACCAACGTGATTAGCATTTTTTCAGGTATACATGATGAAGATTTCAGCATTTTGTGGATCTTTGGGCAGCAAAGGAAACTTCACGTAAGAAGGAAGGCAGCTTTTGGAAGCTTGAGGACTAAATGTGATGTATGGAAAACCTGTCCCGGGAAAAATCAGTATTTCTTAATACTTGGGGATCAGCAGTAACCCAGTAGGACTGGGACAAGGATAAAAACCCTATTTCAGTAGGACAAGGATAAGAACCCTAGTTCAGTAGGACTAGGACAAGGGTGTTATAAAAACCCTTATTTGCTGAATTTTTCAGCATTCAATTCATTCATTCTATTTTCTATCCGACTTTTCTATTCATTCTATTTTTTCTATTCAATTCTATTTTTCTTTTATTCGACATTTAGTACTATTCACGTTACTTTCTGACAGAGAAAGCACAGCTCTTGTGACCAACGTGAGATCGTTCAAGCTTTGACACGATAATGATGTTTATTGTGATCTCCGTTGCACTCATGAGTAGCTAAACTTCTCTGTTAGGGTTATGGAAGCCTTATGATATACTATCTATTACTATGAGTTTGTGAATTCTTGATACGTATGCTACTTATATCATTACTCTCTTCATCTTAATTAAATTCTTGTGGTTGCAAACATAGGAATACGCCAATATAGCATTAACTTGTTCGAGAGAAAAGTTACATGTTTGGAAAAGAGAGTGTGACAAGGAAATAGGGCTACCAACCCTGTTTACAAGTTAATGCCGTAACTGGATTAACCTCTTAGAGAGTTCATACCGTTAGTTACATGCTTTAAGCTCGAGAGAGTTAAAGTGAGATAATCTTTGATGGTCGAGAGACGCTAGGATTTACCATTAGAATACGAACCTCTATAAGTGCATGCATGTCTGAATTCTATATAACTCATAGTTAATAGATGCATAGAACTCATAAGGTGGACATAACCCTAACTTATTCTTCTCGTTGATTAAAACCTACTAAATAAAGCATTCCGTTTTAACTTTGCTATTGTTAATTCGCGCCACAATTTAAATCCCCCCTTCCGCAGAATTTTCAACGAACAGTCTACTAATAGTTGTATACTTAGTGACCGAGTATTCCCTATAGGATTCGACACCCAACCCAGTTGGGTTCTATATTTGACAGCGACCGCTTACACTCTTACGAGAGCTGTAGTTTGGGCGTTATCAAATTTTGGCGCCGTTGCCGGGGAATACGGTTGTCAACTAAGTTTGTGATAATTACTAGACCCTTTGGTCAAAGATTCTCGTACTTTACTTTTAGTTGTTGTTTTTGTTTTCTGCAGGTTTTTGTTTAGTGCATGTCAAATACTCGAAGTTCGGGACAACCATTATTACCCATAAACCCTGAACCGCAACTTATTGGAAGGATGGATACATAACGTGACATTGAGAGAAGAGCTGCTCAACAGGAGCAGGCTAGACTAGCTGCGTTCGCCACTGCCCAAGTACATCAACAGAATATTGATAACCCTGGGCGGGCAACAAATCCTGACGATGAGGACCTAGGTGATGACGAGCTACTAAACCCTAGGCGTGATGCTGAGGTGGTGACACCTGCAAATAGAAGAGATCGTCAAACCAGATGTAGTCCTGAACGCCGCGCTATACAGATGCCTTTCGATGATGATGATGATGATGACGACCTGGATGGAGCTGGTGCCACAGGAGCTATTATTCCTCCGCCATCGGCACCTGGAGCCAAGTTCAATAGCACCAGCACCATGATTCAGTTGTTACAGCTAAAGGGCTTATTTGGTGGACTTGCAGGTGATGATCCGAATATGCATCTGATCAACTTTATCTCTACATGCAAGTCATTCGACAATCCAGGCGTTGCGCAGAATGCAATTCGGCTGTGCTTATTTCCATTGTCTCTATCTGGGGAGGCAACTCTATGGTTGAATGGGCTGACTCCTGATTCCATTACAAATTGGAGGCAATTGAAAGACGCTTTCCTAGAAAGATTCTTTCCACCATCCAAGAGAGCACAGTTGAGAGATGAGATCAGCAATTTTTGACAGCTTCCAACTGAAGCTCTTCACAAAACATGGGAGAGATTCAAGAAGAAGCTTATAAGGTGCCCAAACCATCATATGATCAATGTCCACTTGATGGAGATATTATACAGATCTTTGAATTCGGTGACTAAGCCAGTGGTTGATAATGTTGTAGGAGGGTCATTCATGGACCTTACTTTTATTCAGGCAAGTGATATGCTAGACCGTATGACAAATCAAAGTAGAGCTTGGCATACCAGGGATTCTGAGGTAGCAAGCTCTACTATATCTATTGGCATGACTACAGAACAGAGGCGTAGGCAAGAGGAACGTGACCAAGATATGGCTCACATGAAAACACGGATGGATCTTCTCACCAAGCACTTATTATCAGGGAAGACCGAAAAAGTCAAAGCAGTTGCGTCAAAAGGAAGAGATGAATCCGACTCTGAAGAAGAAGCTAACTACTTGAATAATCAGGGGGGTTTCCGAGGCAATGCCCAAGGAAACCAAGGTCGGAACTATTATGATAGATCTGGAAACAAGGACCGTGATCAAGGTAGTTGGAAGGATAAGACTGACAGGAGTGGTTTGTATGTTCCTCCTGGAAGACGTGACGCCGTTGCATGTAGTTCTGGAAATATGTCCATGGAAGATATGATGGCTAAGTTGTTGAAAGGAGTGGAGGCAACCAGCACGGGAGTAACTGAGGTAATAAAAGATTTGTCCTCAATGAAGCAATTGGTTGACTCGCATTCCACTTCAATAAAATAGCTGGAGCAACAATTGAGTCAATTATCTGCGGCATTCAACCAGAGAAAGGCTGGAACGCTACCCAGCAACACTATGCAAAATCCGAGGAATGATGGATCATGTATGGCTATTACTACCAGGAGTGGTAAAGTATTGGAAAATCCGTTCAAAGGCAAGCAGGTAGTTGATGATATAGCGGATAATGTTATTGATGCAGATTGTGATGCTTTTGTAGAAGCTAAAAATCTAAATAAGAGCGTTCATGAGAAAACTATTCCCCTTCCATCACCACTTTTTCCTCAGAGACTGAAGAAGAAAGCTGATGCTACCAGGTTCAGCAAATTCATGACTATGTTGAACCAGCTGACTATTAATGTTCCTTTGGTGGAGGCACTGGAGCAGATGCCAGGATACGCTAAATTCATGAAGGACCTTTTGACAAAGAAGCGGGCAGCAAGCTATGAGCCGGCGGATAATGTTCACCATTGCAGTGCAATCGCTACAAGATCGTTAGTTCAGAAAAAGGCAGATCCTGGTGCTTTCACTATTCCTTGCACGAGTGGATCGTTAGATTTTGCTAAGGCATTATGCGATTTGGGAGCTAGCATCAATTTGATGCCGCTATCCGTGTACAGAAAGTTGGGGTTGGGTGACCCTATACCAACTAATATGCGGCTCATGATGGCAGATAGGTCGGTAAAACAACCTGTGGGTATCTTGAATGATGTGTTGGTGAAGGTTTCTACCTTCATATTTCCTGCAGACTTTGTTATTTTGGATTGCAAGGTGGATTCTGAAGTTCCCATAATTTTGGGATGCCCTTTTCTGGCAACCGGAAGTGTGCTTATTGATTTGAGAGCTAATGAACTTTTATTTTGGTTGAATAATGAAGTGGTCCATTTTGATGTATGAAAAGCAATGAAGCAACCCAGCGATATGAATGTGTTCTCTGTAGATGATGTTTATTATGAGGATGAGAAAGAATTATCTGTAGAGAAGCAGCTTACTGTTGAGTCACTATCTGATGTGCTTTTGAATTGTGAGCATGAGGATGTTGAAGAATATGAAGAAACCATTTGTGCTCTAACAGGAATAAAGTCCTATTTTCATGCCCCTAAGAAGCTGGACCGTGATCTTAAGAATTGACCTTCACCAACAGTGAAGATTTTTGTTGAAGAGCCTCCAGTGCTAGAATCGGAAGAGCTCCCCAGTCACCCAAGGTATGCATTCTTGGGAAGTGAAAATACACTTCCGGTGAGTGTTGTGGCTGATTTAGGTGAACAGCACATTGAGGCTCTCATCTCTTCTCTAAAGAGGTACAAAAGAGCCATGAGTTGGACTATTGATGATATAATTGGTATCCCTCCTGGGATATGTATGCACAAGAGTCATCTCGAAGAAGATTGCATGCATACAAGTAAGCATCAGTGTCGTCTGAATCCATTCAGAAAATGATGCACCATATATCTCGATGAAGTCTAAGTAATCGAGATAACTATGTCGTGCCGCGACAATAAATCAAGCGCTAGATGGGAGGCAACCCATGGTATTTAACTTGTTTTTTTTTACTAGGAGTTTGTTTTTGTAGTCGAGCCACGACCAAAACTAAGGCGCTTGGTGGGAGGCAACCCATCGTTCTAATCGTTTTTGTTGTTTTTGAGTAAGTGTAGGTGCAAGACGTATAAAGGAGGAGCTTGGTCTCAAATTTTAATTTGAAAGTGAGCAATGTTGAAGGTGGTAAGTTAGGAATGAAGAAGCAAAGGCTATGGGTTAGGCATTGCCTATGCAAATCTACGCAACGAACAAGGCAAGGCCTATGTAAATCTAGGCAACGAACAAGGCAAGGCCTATGCTATGGCCTAAGCTCTCGGATTCTACAATGCCATAGCATAGGCGCCGCCTATTCCAAAGCCTTTTGACTCTGAATCTAGAATGTCATAGCATAGGCGCCGCCTATGCCAAGCATAGGCAAAGCATTAGGCACCGCCTATGCTCACTTTTTGGTCTCCTAACCCGATTTTTAATGGGTCAAACCCGACCCAAGCCTTGGTCTATAAATAGAACTTCAACCTTAAGACAAAAGGCACTTGTTTGCTCAACCTAAGCGCCGCCTACCCTTACCAAATCTCTCAAAACTTTTCTTTTTGCTCATCTAACGTTGCAAGATCATATTCCGAGTCCATCACCAAGTAAGTTCTTCTTTTATATTCCATGAAGTTGTTATAATCTTTTGCTTATAATGGTATTTTAGATCCTAAAGTGGTGTTGGTGATTTGAATGTAGTTGATTTGTTATGATACATCTAGTTGAGTGAAAGAATATGTGTGGGTGTTCTTGACTTGGTTCCGTCTTGTAGTTGATTTTGATACACTGTCATACTTTTGTGAAATCAAAATGGTAAAGTTAATTGCATACTCTTCAAATTTGAATGCTTGGATGTTTGAATGACTCGTTCATAGAGATAAAGATCATGATTGAATACAAGCATGAGATGTTGTGATTATTTCTATGCCATAACTTGATACGATCTCTATGTAGTAGTCTTGTTCAAAAGGTGCATTAATCCACACATGAAAGTATAGTCAAGATTACATGAAATAGAGTTGGAAAGGATAGTAAAATGACATGAAATTATGACTGCGCTGAACATATTATTGGAACATATCACCTAAATATATGTCGATGAAGTCTGAGTAATCGACATCATTCACTTAATTAGTTTGTACCAACAAATTAAGTGTGGGGTGGTGCCACTATTGTTTTGTTTTTTTTTTTTGATTGAATCTTCCGAGATGAATCTAACATGACTCTATTAGGATCTCAGGTAGAATGGCCTCAAAAGGACGACAAGAAAAACAAAAAAGTGTCCACCTCACAGAAAGGTAAGAGAAGAGGAAGAAAAGAGCAAGCTGAATCCTCCGTGCTGCAAATACCTCAACGCACTCTTGGAATCAAGTGGGGTACATTTATAGGAACTTCTGAGGATGACGACTCTGATGATGATTCCGACACAGGGGGTACGACCCCAGACATAGAGGAGTTCGACTAATCAGGTTTTCCTTATTTATTTCCACTGAGGGAAGTGTGTCCCATCTAAGTGTGGGGTGAGGGTATTTGTATGCCGTACTTCCTTGCCTACATTTAGTTACGTTTGTGTTAGTTAGTCGTAATTAGTTAGTTTTTTTTTATTAAAATTTTGCATGAAATTGTTCTGATAGGCAGCATGGCATTATGACAAGAGTTTGTGCTAAAATCATTGCTATTGAGATGTTTAGGCTCTAAGTATGACTTACTATGTGATAAATGTGTGGTTTATTTCATTCATCTGTGGGGTCAGGAGTCTATACTTCTCCCAATAAAATTGACCATGTGCCTTGTGTGTGTGAGGTTGTAGTATATTCTATGATGTGACTGATGCTAGAACTTGCCTGGTGTGTGTGTAAAGCGAAATAAAGACTGTAAGTTTAGGAGATGATTTAGGCATTTCTTTGGCAACCTGTACTTGTTTACCTTCTTTTTACCTACCCATGGACATTATCCTAGTTAACCCCCTTTGAGCCTTTAGCTATTTTCTTGGACGGCCTCATATGTAAGCCTAATCTATTTTTTCAAGACCATAATTTGATCCAAATTCCTAAGTGCTTTAAATTGTAAAGTCATGTGACAAAATAAGAGGAAATTGGGTGAGAATAACGCCTTAGAGTGTATTGGTACTTGAATTTGTTATGAAAAAGAGTGGCTATCATAGAGGTGTGTTATTAAAAAAAAGAGAAAAAAAAAAGAAAAAGAAATAGAAAAACAAATAGATAAATTGTGTTTATGATTAAATAAAAAGATAGTTATGTTTGAATGGCAAAATAGGTGAAAAGGGGTGATAGATGAAAGAAAGGTAGCAGGGTTGATTAAAAGAGAGTGTTAATGGCATAATGTGATGGATCAAAGCACTTAGGAACATAGTCACTATTTCTGGCCAAAATAGTCCTACCCGTCCCTTAGCCTACATTACAACCTGTAAAAGACCTATTTGATCCTAAGCTTAGCATTCTGATATTAGTAGAGCATTACACTAAGGGCAAGCCTATGGTCAGCATTTGCAACATATGAATTCTTTGTGAGAGTGAGAGCAAGGAGAATCTTATACCCATGTTTCGAAAAATGCAAAACTGTGAGTGATTATGGATGATATCTTGTGTGAGACATACATGGTTAATGATTATTGGGTGGTTTTGTATGATTCTTTGTTCCTTAACTTGTGTATACGAATTAACCATCATCATGAGCCTATGTTAGAGGTTAAATTTTTTCAAGTAGCGATCAGAAAAATACTCTTTGTTAATGATTGTCGTGCATGTCTTTTTGAACATTTTGTGTTGTTACTGTGAAACCCTAAGTAGATGTTTACATGGACATAATATTTTGTTCGAGGACGAACAAAGCTTTAAGTGTGGGGTGTTGATGTTGGGCGTATTTACACGCCTAAAGTACTATAATTTACCCATATTTTAGCTAAGTTTTAAGGACAAAATATATAATTCCTGCACTTTTAGTCCTTTTTCCTGTAAGTGAGCTAACCAATGTGATTAGCATGTTTTCAGGTATAAATGATGAAGATTTCAGCATTTTGTAGATCTTTGGGCAGCAAAGGAAACTTCACGTAAGAAGGAAGGCAGCTTTTGGAAGCTTAAGGACTAAATGTGATGCATGGAAAACCTGTCCCGGGCAAAATCAGTATTTCTTAATACATGGGGATCAGCAGTAACCCAGTAGGACTGAGACAAGGATAAAAACCCTATTTCAGTAGGACAAGGATAAGAACCCTATTTCAGTAGGACTAGGACAAGGGTGTTATAAAAACCCTTATTTGATGAATTTTTCAGCATTCAATTCATTCATTCTATTTTCTATCTGACTTTTCTATTCATTCTATTTTTTCTATTCAATTTTATTTTTCTTTTATTCGACATTTAGTACTATTCACGTTACTTTCTGACAGAGAAAGCACAGCTCTTGTGACCAACGTGAGATCGTTCAAGCTTTGGCACGATGATGATGTTTATTGTGATCTCCGTTGCACTCATGAGTAGCTAAACTTCTCTGTTAGGGTTATGGAAGCCTTATGATATACTATCTATTACTATGAGTTTGTGAATTCTTGATACGTATGCTACTTATATTATTACTCTCTTCATCTTAATTAAATTCTTGTGGTTGCAAACATAGGAATACGCCAATATAGCATTAACTTGTTCGAGAGAAAAGTTACATGTTTGGAAAAGAGAGTGTGACAAGGAAATAGGGCTACCAACCCCTGTTTACAAGTTAATGTCGTAACTGGATTAACCTCTTGGAGAGTTCATACCGTTAGTTACACGCTTTATGCTCGAGAGAGTTAAAGTGAGATAATCCTTGATGGTCGAGAGACGCTAGGATTTACCATTAGAATATAAACCTCTATAAGTGCATGCATGTCTGAATTTTGCATAACTCATAGTTAATAGATGCGTAGAACTCATAAGGTGGACATAACCATAACTTATTCTTCTCGTTGATTAAAACCTACTAAACAAAGCATTTCGTTTTTACTTTGCTATTCTTAATTCACACCATAATTTAAATCCCCTCTTCCGCAGAATTTTCAACCAACAGTCTACTAATAGTTGCATACTTAGTGACCGAGTATTCCCTGTGGGATTCGACACCCAACCCAGTTGGGTTCTATATTTGACAGCGACCGCTTACACTCTTACGAGAGCTGTAGTTTGGGCGTTATCAAAGGTAGAGCAAGAAGTTCAGATTTTCTAAGCAAGGTGGTGGATAACAGCAGAGTGGCAGGGATGGTGGGAAGTTGTCTAAGAAGAAGTAGATCAATTCTGGGTGTTACTCTATGGCTATCGCTCCTACCTAAAGTCGTCAGGTGATCGGCATTCTTAGAGTAGAAATAATTATAGGGAACAGGGTGCCCAATATCAAGCTAGTGGGACCCAGTTAGCTCTATCATATCCTTCCTAAAGAATTTATGGTCGATTACATTGGGGTTACTGGGATGAAGGAAAGGACAAGTGCTTTGATACGCCCAAATATAGAACCCAACCAGGTTGGGTGTCGAATCCCACAGGGAATATTGTGTTACTAAGTGTTGTAGTTGTTATTGGACTGTTGGCCAGAGGTTCCTGAATGGGGGGTTTTGGTTTAAATTTGAAATGATAGTTACAATATAACAATAAAGCAATATGTGTATTAATATTTGATCACAGAGAATGACAAGTTAGGGTTATGTCCACCTTGTAGCTTTTACTTCTCTATTAACTATGAGTAATAAGGATTTATACATCCATGCACTTATAGAGAGATGTATTCTAATTCTAAATCCAAGTGTTTCTCAACCATCAAGGATTTATTCACCATAGTTCTCTCGAATCCAAAGTGTACAACCAATCATACGAACTCTCCAAGTAGTTAATCCTACTAAGGCATTAACGTGTAAAATAGAGGTTGGAAACCCTATTTTCTTGTCACTACTCTCTTTTCCAAACTGTAACTTTCCTATCAAACAAGTTATTGCTATAATGGCACATTCCCTATGTTTTCAACCACGAGAATTCAATCATAATGAAAAGAGTAATGATATAAGTGAATTAACACATCATAAATTCAAAAATCCATAGAAATATAGAGTATACTACAAGGTTTCCATAACCCTAACAAATAAACTTAGCTACTCATGAATAAAAAGGAAATCACAATAGAAATATTCATCATACCAAAAAGTAGAACGATCTTGGTGGAGAAGATGAATAGCAAAAATAAGAGAGAAAAACATTTCTTTCTCTTTCTCCTCAAGTTAAGCCGCTTTTTCTCCTTTTTGAAATAATATAGAATAATGAATCACTAAAAGTTCAGCCATAAGTCTTTTAATAACTTCCTTATCTAATAAATTGCTACTGCATACTTAACTATTTAAAAATATTGAGTTTTCCCGGGAAAACGTTCCCATATATCACATTCATTCCAAAAGTTGCTTTCCTTTTATGTGAAGTTTCCTTTGCATTAGTACCTGAAAAGCATGTTAATCACATAGGTCATCTCACTTAACTAAAAATAGACAAAGTGCAAGAATTATGTATTTTATCCTCAAAACTTAGCTAAAATATGGGTAAGTTATGGTGCTTAGATGTATAAATACGCCTAACATCATGCTTCAACTGTGATTAGCCAGGGCACATAATTAGAAACTGTCCTTTTGGTAAGGATGCTTTTGGGTCAAATAAGGTTCATATTTCTTCTTCTTCAGCTCCAGTACCAAAGGGTGCACCATTTAGTTTCGGCACTGGTCGAAACCAACTCTATGCTCTCACTACTCATCAGGAATCCAAGGCATCTCCTAATATAGTTACTGGTATGTTGAATCTTTTTACCATGATGTGTACTCGTTACTTGATCTAGGGTCCACTCTCTATTATGTAACCCCATTTGTGGCTATATATTTTGTCTTTCGTCCTAAGTGTGTTTTGGACCCTTTTTTTTCTGCCCCGACGGGTGACTCTGTCATGGCTAGAAGAGTCTATAAGGGTTGTGTGGTATCTGTGGGTGGTCGAGAGACTTTGGTGGATCTAATTGAATTAGATATGGTTGAATTCTATGTCATATTGGGGATGGATTTGTTGCACTCATGCTATGCTTCTCGAGACTATCAGACCCATAAGGTTGTATTCAAATTCCCTAACAAGCCAATTATTAAATGGGAGGGTGGTTCCCTAGATCCTAAGGGGAATCTCATATCGTATATTAGATCTTAGAGATTGATCTCCAAGGGATGTCCCAATCATCTGGTCCAAGTTAAATATTCTAACTCTAAGGGTCCTTCTTTGCATTTCATCCCGGTGGTGAATAAATTTCCTGAGGTCTTCCCTGATGACCTTCCTGGTGTTACTCCCAATAGGGAGATTGATTTTAGTATAGATCCTATTTCAGAAACTTTTCCTATTGTTATTCCCCCATATAGAATAGATCCAGCTAAGTTGAAAAAGCTTAAGGAGCAATTAAGAAATCTTTTAGACAAGGGTTTCATCCGTCCTAATGTATCTTCGTGGGGTGCACCGGTGTTATTCATGCGTACGAAGGATGGTTCCCTTCGAATGTGCATTGATTACCGGTGCTGAATAAGATAACGATAAAGAATAAGTACCCTATTTCGAGGATATATGATTTTTTTATCAGATTTAGGGTGCTAAGTTTTTCTCTAATATTGATCTTTGTTCTGGGTATCATCAGCTAAATATTAGGGAGGTGGATATTCCTAAGACTGCCTTTCGTACTCGGTATGGGCATTTTTAAGTTTTTGTATATGTCTTTTGGGTTGACTAATGCCCCAAAGGTATTTATGTATTGGATGAATAGAGTATTTTATCAGTTTTGGATTTGTTATTCATGCGTACGAAGGATGGTTCCCTTTGAATGTGCATTGATTACCGGCAGCTGAATAAGGTGACGATAAAGAATAAGTACCCTATTTCGAGAATAAATGATTTTTTTATCAGATTTAGGGTGCTAAGTTTTTCTCTAATATTGATCTTTGTTCTGGATATCATCAGCTAAATATTAGGGAGGTGGATATTCCTAAGACTACCTTCCATACTTGGTATGGGCATTTTTAAGTTTCTGTATATGTCTTTTGGGTTGACTAATGCCCCAAAGGTATTCATGTCTTTGATGAATAGAGTATTTTATCAGTTTTTGGATTTGTTTGTCATTATGTTCATAGATGATATTCTAGTGTACTCTAAGAGTGAGGTAGATAATGCCAATCACCTCTGTATTGTGTTTTAGACCCTGAAAGAGCAGCAGTTGTATGTTGAATTTTTGTAATGTGAATTTTGGTTGACCTTTGTCATTTTTCTGTGTTATGTTATTTCTAGTGAAGTGATCATGATGGATTCACAGAAAGTTATAGTGCTTAAGAAGTGGCCTAGACCCACGACTCCAATCGATATTCAGAGATTCTTGGATTTAGTTGGTTACTATAGGAGGTTTGTAGAGAGTTTCTCTTTTACAGCTACCCCGTTGACTAAGTTGACTTTTGATAACGCTCAATCTACAGCTCTCGTAGGAGTGTAAAGCGGTCGCTGTCAAATATATAACCCAACTGGGTTGGGTATCGATCCCACAGAGAATAGCCGGTCAACAAGTAAGTAATGATTATTAGACTTTTGGTGCAAGTCTCGTAAAAGAGGGGGGATTGTAACGTGCAATTGATGTAAACAAAATAATTAGAAAATAGCAAAGTAAAAAGAAAGAATGTTTTAGTAACACGTTAAACAATGAGAATTGAGAGTTAGGGTTATGTCCACCTTATGAGTTATACGTCTCTATTGGCTCTGAGTTATGCGGAATTCAGACATGCATGTGCTTATAAAGAATTGTATTCTATGGTAAATCCAAGCGTCTTTCGACCTTAACAAGGACTATTTCACTTTAACTCTTTTGAGCTTAAAGTGTGTCTAACGGTACCAATTCTCCAAGAGGTTAATCCAGTTACGGCACTAACTTTTTCACAGGGGTTGGTGCCCTATTACCTTGACATTATCTCTTTTCCAGACATATAACTTTTCTTTCGAACAAGTTAATGCTATACTGGCGTATTCTATGCGTTTGCAACCACAAGAATTGGCATTAAGATGAAGAGAATAATGATATAAGTAGCATACGTGTCGCAAATTCACAAACTCATAGCAATAGATAGTATCTCATACGGCTTCCGTAACCCCAACAGAGAAGTTTAGCTACTCATGAGTGCGATGGAAATCACAATAGACATTATCATTATACCACAATAAAGATCTCACGTGTAGTATGGTGTGGTATGGCTTTAGGCGTGAATTCCTTACAAAATAGCGATTCTCTTGTTGTAAAATTAAAAGTTGAAAAGATGAAAAATAATGTCAACAATGAATTAATAAAGAAAGGGGAAGGATGGAATAGGGATGAGGGTGGTGGAGAATTGTTTTGATGGATGGATGGTGGATGGATGGGAATAATAAAAATCTCCAGCAAAATAGGGTATTTATAACACCCATATCCTATTCCTACTAGGCTACTGCGTACTTATCGTAATCCTAATAAATTACTGCATCATTATACTAATCCTAATAGGTTCTTGTTGATCCCCTAAGTCTTGGAAAATGCTGTTTTTGCCCGGGACAGGTTTCCCATGCATCACTTTTGGTCCTAGGCGTCCAAGCTTTCCCTTCCTTCTTTCGTGAAGCTTCCTTTGGCGTCAAGTTATCCATAAAATGCTGAATTCTGCATCATTTATACCTGAAAACTTGCTAATCACGTTTGTTAGCACACTTACAGTAAAAAGGACTAAAAGTGCATGAATTATATAATTTGTCCTCAAAACTTAGCTAAAATATGGGTAAAATATAGTACTTTAGGCATGTAAATTCGCCTATCATCAACACCCCACACTTAAAGCTTTGTTCGTCCTCGAAAAAACTATCATGTCCATCTAAACATCTACTTGGGATTTCACAGTAACAACACAAAATATTCATCAAGACAAGCACGTCAATCATTAACAAAGAGTAGTTTTCTGATCTTTACTAGAAACAATTCAACCTCCAACATAGAATCGTGATGATGGTTAATTCGTATCCAAAAGTTAAGGTACAAAGAATCATACACAACTACCCAAGACTCATCAACCATGTGTGTCTCACCATATATCACCCATAATCACTCACAAGTATTGTCAATATTTCAAATATGGGTATAAGATTATCCTTGCTCTCACTCTCACAAAGAATTCATATGTTGAAACTGATGACCATAGGCTTGCCCTTAGTGTAATGCTCCACTAAATATCAGAATGCTAAGCTTAGGATCAAATAGGTCTTTTGCTGATTGTAATGTAGGCTAAGGGACGGGTAGGACTATTTTGGCCAGAAATAGTGACTATGTTCCTAAGCGCTTTAATACATCACATTATGCCATTTATGCTTTCTTTCAAACAACCTTTTTTCTTTCTTTTAATCTACCTCCCTTTGTCACCTCTTTTGTTTTTCAATTTTTGAACATAACTAAGTTTTTAGTTTTCTTTTCCTTTTTCTTTTCATAACATACCTCTTATGATAGCAATTCTTTTTCATAACGACTTCAAGCACCATTACATTCTAAAGCATCATACTCACCCAATTTCCTCTTATTTTGTCACATGACTTTCCACTTTAAAGCACTTAGGAATTTGGATCAAATTATGGTCTTGAAAAAATGGATTAGGCTTACATATGAGGTTGTCAAAGAAAATAGGCTAAAGGCTCAAAGGGGTTAACTAGGATAATGTCCATGGGTAGGTAAAAAGAAGGTAAACAAGTGTAGGTTGCCAAAGAAATGCCTAAATCATCTCCTAGACTTGCACTCCTTATTTTCGCTTTACATACATACCAGGCAAGTTCTAGCATCAGCCACAAACACAGAATATACTATATCCTCACACACACAAGGCACATGGTCGACTATATTGGGAGTAGCATAGACTCTTGACCCAACAGATGAAGAAATTGAACCACACAATATCACATAATGAGTCATAATTAGAGCCTAGACGTCTCAATAGTCATGATTTTAGCACAAACTCTTGTCATAATCTCATGCTTCCTATTAGAATAATTTCATGCGAAGTTAAGTTAAAAAAAAATTATCTAAAAAAAATTAACTACTAAAACGAAAAACAAAACAAACATAAATGCAAATGTAGATAGAGAAGTATAGCATGCAAATACCATCACCCCACACTTAGACGAGACACACTGCCCTTAGTGGAAAATAAATAAGAAGAACCTTGTTAGTCGGACTCCTCCTCTATGTCTGGGGTCATACCCCCTTTGTTGAAATCATCATTGGAGTCATCGTCATCAGAATTCTCCTCCACGTCGGAGTCTGGCATTCGTCGATCATCATCGGTCGGCACATCATCATCAAGAGGTTCCTCAAAATATGTACCTACTCAACATATCTCCTTCGCGTGCTCATTCATTGGGTAGTCATAATCCAGCTATTGGAGCTCTGCAGCAGTTGGAACACGGCCACCGCTCATCATTGTAAACCGAGTAATGCCATAAAGATGGCGAAAGAAACTCTCATCTCGAGCATGCCTTTCTGAAGTGGTAAGGTTGACTCCATGTGTGGTTTCATCATCTTTAACCTTCATGAGATCAACCTTCTTTGGGTTGTGTGGGAGTTTATGATCAGCCGATTCCTCTTTGATGTCTTCCTTCCTTAGTATTGCAGTCAATAGGTTGCCAAAGCTGAAGTGGGACCTCTTGTGTAGCCTAGCTTTCCAAATTGTGGATCGAATAATTGCCCAAATGTTGATAGGGACATTCGTCATCAATGCGTATACCAAGCAAACTCTATCTCTTATTATCTTTGTGTACTGAATCCCTGGAATTAGGCAAGAGTTGACTATGCGCAACCATATTCTTGCTTCTCTATTCAAAGGAGCATATGGGAAGGTGTTGTGTCATCCGGTGTCCTTGTGTCTACTCCACCTTGCCATGGACCTTGTTCCACAGAAAGTGTGTCGAATGGCTCTATATGGAGGTCTACTGTACAGCTCTTTGAATGGTGATGGATCAACAGCAGGCAAGCCAAGAAAGGAGTTGAAGAAATCCGCATTGAGTTGTAAAACTTGGCCCCGAATCTTGACCTCGCTTCCTGTGGTTTTTGGTGACCAGTTGGCATAGAATTCTCTTGTTAAATCGAGATTGCATTCTCCCATGTCTCGGAAAATGAAATCAAGATATAACGCCATGATCTTGGCCAACATTCGCGGTTCTTTCTTTGCTAGGCTTTCCTTGTTTATCAAGTCCACATGGACATATTTCTTCTCTTTGTTGTTCCTATACCATTCCTTTGCTTCCTCCTCTAAAACCCATTTAATTCCGAACATGCGGCGTGGTACTTGCATCGAGGAGGACTCTTCTTGCTCTTTTCGTCCTCTTTTCTTGCCTTTTTGGGAAGTGGTTGCCTTATCTTTGCCTTGTATTGCTTTGGGTGCCATTGTACCTGAGACTAAAACAATATTCATGTTAGCGTCATCTCGATGGATCCAATCTATAAATAAGCAGTAGTGGCACCACCCTACACTTAGTTTGTTGGTACAGACTAGTGAAGTGAAAGTGGTCAATTACTCAGACTTCATCAGCATACGTTTTAGGTGCTATATTCCAATAATAAAATCAGTGCAGTCATTCTTCTTGTATTATTAGCAATACTTTCATGTTTGATATATCAAGACTACTACATAGGGATTGAATCAAGGTATAGCATCTAGAAATAATCACAACCTCCTATGTTGGTAGTCAACCATAATTCTCATCTTGATGAATAAGTTATTCCAACATGTAAGCTTTCTATGGACAAGATTATGCAATTTTTGTGACCATGTCAATTCCGCAAAAGTATGACAGTGCATCAAAATCAAATTCAAGTTGGAAACATGTTAAGATCATTCTTACGTATTCTTTCACTCACTTAGTTGTATCATAACACATCAACCGCATTCACGTCACTTCTACTATTTCAAGATTTAACGCAAGCTCTACTTTGCTTCGTCATCCGATCTAGCATATTGCTTGCCTGCCCAAAGGTGAGGTCCATAAATGATCCTCCAGCTGCATTATCCACCACTGGTTTAGTTATTGAATTCAAGGCTCTGTATAGTATCTCCATTAGGTGTACATTGGTCATGTGATGGTTTGGGAACCTCATAAGCTTCGTCTTGAACCTCTCCCATGTTTCATGAAGAGCCTCGGTTGGAAGCTTCCGAAAGTTGCTGATTTCAACTCTTAATTGTGCTCTTTTGGATGGCGGAAAAAATTTTTCTAGGAAAGCGTCTCTCAATTGCCTCCAATTTGTAATAGAATCCAGAGTCAACCCATTCAACCATAGAGTTGCCTCCCCAGACAGAGACAATGGAAATAGGCATAATCGAATTGCATTCTGACCAACGCCAGGATTGTCAAACGACTTGCATGTAGAAATAAAGTTGATTAGATGCATATTCTGATCATCGCCTGCTAGTCCACCAAATAATCCCTTGAGTTGCAATAACTGAATCATGGTGCTTGTGATGTTGAACTTGGCTCCGGGTGCCAATGGTGGAGGAATAATGGCTCCTGTGGCTCCGGCTCCATCAAGATCATCATCATCATCGTCGAAAGCTGGTTTTACAGGTCGGCGTTCATGCCTAAACCTTGCTTGATGATCTCTTCTGTTGGCAGGTGTTGCGATCTCAGCAGCATGCCTAGGGTTTAGTAACTCGTCATCACCTAGGTCCTCCTCGTCAGGATTTATTGCTCGCCCAGGGTTATCAATATTCTGTTGATGCACTTAAGCGGCGGCTAGAGTAGCTAGTCTCACCTATTCTTGTTGAGCAACCATCCTTTCAATTTCGTGTTGTGCCTCCATTCTGCCAATATGTTGTGGTTCAGGATTGATAGGTAATAACGGTTGACCAGAACTTCGATTATGGGGCATGCACTGAATAAAAACCTACAGAGAATAAAAACAAAAATAAAAACTAAAAGTAAAAGTACGAGAATCTTTGACCAAAGGGTCTAGTAATTATGACAAACTTAATTGACACTCGTATTCCCCGGCAACGGCGCTAATTTTTGATAACGCTCAATCTACAGCTCTCGTAGGAGTGTAAAGCGGTCGCTGTCAAATATATAACCCAACTGGGTTGGGTATCGATCCCACAGAGAATAGCCGGTCAACAAGTAAGTAATGATTATTAGACTTTTGGTGCAAGTCTCGTAAAAGAGGGGGGATTGTAACGTGCAATTGATGTAAACAAAATAATTAGAAAATAGCAAAGTAAAAAGAAAGAATGTTTTAGTAAGACGTTAAACAATGAGAATTGAGAGTTAGGGTTATGTCCACCTTATGAGTTATACGTCTCTATTGGCTATGAGTTATGCGGAATTCAGACATGCATGTGTTTATTGAGAATTGTATTCTATGGTAAATCCAAGCGTCTTTCGACCTTAACAAGGATTATTTCACTTTAACTCTTTCGAGCTTAAAGCGTGTCTAACGGTACCAATTCTCCAAGAGGTTAATCCAGTTACGGCACTAACTTTTTCACAGGGGTTGTTGCCCTATTACCTTGACATTATCTCTTTTCCAGACATATAACTTTTCTTTCGAACAAGTTAATGCTATACTGGCGTATTCTATGCGTTTGCAACCACAAGAATTTGCATTAAGATGAAGAGAATAATGATATAAGCAGCATACGTGTCGCGAATTCACAAACTCATAGCAATAGATAGTATCTCATACGGCTTCCATAACCCCAACAGAGAAGTTTAGCTACTCATGAGTGCGATGGAAATCACAATAGACATTATCATTATACCACAATAAAGATCTCACGTGTAGTATGGTGTGGTATGGCTTTAGGCGTGAATTCCTTGCAAAATAGCGATTCTCTTGTTGTAAAATTAAAAGTCGAATAGATCAAAAATAATGTCAACAATGAATTAATAAAAAAAAGAGAAGGATGGAATAGGAATGAGGGTGGTGGAGAATTGTTTTGATGGATGGATGGATGGTGGATGGATGGGAATAATAAAAATCTCCAGCAAAATAGGGTATTTATAACACCCATATCCTATTCCTACTAGGCTACTGCGTACTTATCCTAATCCTAATAAATTACTACATGATTATCCTAATCCTAATAGGTTACTGCTGATCCCCAAAGTTTTGGAAAATGTTGTTTTTACCTGGGACAGGTTTCCCATGCGTCACTTTTGGTCCTAGGCGTCCAAGATTTACCTTCCTTCTTTCGTGAAGCTTCCTTTGGTGTCAAGTTATCCATAAAATGCTGAATTCTGCATCATTTATATCTGAAAACTTGCTAATCACGTTTGTTAGCTCACTTACAGGAAAAAGGACTAAAAGTGCATGAATTATATAATTTGTCCTCAAAACTTAGCTAAAATATGGGTAAAATATAGTACTTTAGGCGTGTAAATTCGCCTATCATCAACTTTGAAAAAGGTGAAGTTCTTGTGGTCTGATGTTCATGAGAATAATTTTGAGAAGCTGAAGGATAAGCTAAATTTAGCTCCAGTTTTGACTTTACGTGAAGGCATAGATGGATTTGTGTTCTCTTATGATGCATCCCGTGTAGGGCTTGGTTGCGTCTTGATGTAGTATGGCAAGGTGATAGCTTATGCCTCTAGACAGTTGAAGGTACATGAGAAAAATTATCTGACTCATGACTTGGAGCTATTGGTTTTGGTATTTGCATTAAATATTTGGTTTCACTATCTATATCGTTTGCATATGGATATCTTTTTTTATCATAAGATCCTACAATATGTGTTTACTAAGAAAGAACTTAACCTTTGGCAAAGGATATGGCTTGAGTTACTCAAGAATTATGACATGAGTCTTCATTACCATCCAGGTAAAGCTAATATGGTTGTTGATGCTCTTAGTAGGTTATCGATGGAGAGTCTAGCTCATGTGGATAAAGGGAAGTGGGAGTTAGTAAAAGATATTCACCATTTGGCTAACCTTGGAGTTCGACTCTAGGACTCCAACGATGGTGGTGTGTTTGTTCATGAGGTGGAGAAGTCATCCGTAGGTGCTTAAGTAAAGTAGAATTAGGTGTTGGATCCTATCTTGATGAGGATTAAAGCTAATGTAGGTGGTTAGAAAGTGATGACCTTTGATATTAGTGGTGAAGGTACCTTGCTGTACCAAGAGAGGCTATGTGATCCTGACATACATGGATTACAAGAGAGGAACTTAGCTGAGCAGCATGAGTCGTGCTATGCCATTTATCTTGGTTCAACAAAAATGTATCATAACTTTACAAAGATGTATTGGTGGAACAATATGAAGCAAAATGTGGCTAGTTTTGTGGCTAAGTGCATGGTGTACCAACAAGTAAAGGTTGAGCACATTAGGCCCAGAGAATTGGACAAGAAATTGAGTTGCTTGTATGGAAATGGAAAGTGATCATCGTGGATTTATAACCGATCTTCCTTGGTCTCAAAATCAGTTTGATTCAGTTTGGGTTATCGTGGATAGGATTACAATCTACTCACTTTTTGCCAGTGAGAACTAAATTCTTGGTTGAGGATTATGCAAGGTTGTATCTCTAGGAGATTGTAAAGTTACATAGGGCACCTGTTTTTATTATCTCAGATCGTGGTACGTAGTTTTCATCTTATTTTTGGCAGTTGTTTCAGAAAGGTTTAGGGACCAAAGTAAGTCTTAGTACTGCTTTCCACCCAAATTTGGATGGACAAGCAGAAAAGACTATTCAGACATTGGAAGATATGTTTTATCCTTGCATGATCGACTATGGTGGTAGTTTGGTTGAGCATTTGCCTATTATAGATTTTGCATATAAGAATAGCTACTATTCTAGCATTATAATGGCTTCATTTGAGGTGTTGTATGGTAGGAGGTGTAGATATCCTATTGTCTGGTTTGAGATTGGTAAGGCAGAGATGTTTGGCCTGGATTTGGTTAGCCAAGCTATGGAAAGGGTGGAGGTGATTAGGGATAGTTTTAAAGCTGCCAAAAGTCTTATACAGATGTAAGGAAAAGGAAGTTATAATTTCAGGTTAGACATAGGGTATTCTTGAAGGTGTCTCTCATGAAGGGAGTAATGCGGTTTGGGAAGAAGGAGAAGCTCAGTCCTCGGTATGTTAGTCCATACTTGATTTTGAGAAGGGTTGGCAATGTTACATATGATTTTGATTTTCCTTCTAGTTTGAGCTCCATTCACCGGGTATTTCATGTTTTTATGTTAAGGAAGTGTGTGGGTAATTTGTCGTAAATTGTGCTTATCTTGGATATTGGTATTTTGGATTCTCTATCCTATGAGGAGGTCCCTTTTGAAATCTTGAATTGCCAGGTTTGTCGATTGCAGACCAAGGAAGTAGCTTTGGTAAAGGTTTTATGGAGGAATCACAAAGTAGAAGAGGTTACATAGGAAGCTAAAGAGGACATAAAGTTCAAGTATCTATATTTATTTTCTGCACTAAAAGATCGTGTGTAAGGTATGTGTTGATTTTCCCATCTTTGTTTTATGACTTTGTTAAGGGAAAGATTGCTTTCCTTTGTATCTTTGTTTTCTAACTTAATTAATGGTAAGAGTGGGTTGTGAGTTACTTAGTAATCTATTTTTCTGTCTTAAAGGTAAACGGAAGGGTGTTTAGGGGTTTAATCATGCTAGTTACTGCCTAGTCCCATCATTCAATGACGAATGATCCAAGGGGAGAATTAAAACACCCTGGGTTTTGGCCCTTGGAAATTTCCTACATTTAGGACTTACTGTCCTTGTAACGACTCACCATATGAGTCGTATAGTATGGGTATGGGTCAGGGTACCCTAGCATTAGGAGATTAGTGAAGGGTGGTTGGGTTTCTTTTGTGGTTATAATTTGGTGGTATGGGTCGTTAGGGGTGGTGATGGTTCATTTGGTCGGTACCTTAATTAAATCAGTAACTTAGTGACTTGATTTGACTCTGAGTATGAATGGCTCACTAAGAGCCTTAAGGATAAGGTACGAGTGTTAAGATTGAGTCATATGTTGTTTGGTGTCCAATCTCTTTGGTTTCTGTATTTAATAAGACTGGACTATATCAGTCATATGGTCTGGTCATCAGTAGGGGTTAGGGAGTCATATGGTGGACAATGTATGGGTGTCCAATTCACTATCTTGGTTATGACTCCATGGTACGAGTAGTATATTGTGGTCAGGAGTCAAGCGGTCGACTAGTAACCACCTGCGGTAATTTTACAGTTTTAAGATGGGGGAAGTTTTGATATTTCCCCTTTATAACTCCCTTCGATACCACAACATAAAACATATTTTGGTTTTTCATTAACCTATTATTCTCAATCAAGCACTCATAAAAATCTCTTAATCAAAAGGCTAGGGTTTCTTCAAGATAATCAATTAAGGCTTTCAAGGGTTGTTTCTCTTCGTCTTCCTTAATATCTAAGGCATGTTAATCCTCCCTCATTATTATTATACAAAGAGCATGTGTTTTAATGTATGATTTTCATGATATTGTTGTGGTTTGAAATAATGGTTGGGGTTTGAAATAATGGTTAGGGTTTGGGATTTTTATAGTTGAATAATGTTTCTCATGGTTTAATGATGTTTCTTTCATGCTTTTAAAATGATTTTGACATTATGGAATGCATGGTTATGGCAAATGGATTTAAGGGTACTTTGGATTCCTTCAAATTACTTGGTTATGGTTTTGAAACTTATGTGCCCTTAACCTGTTTGTTAAAATGCCAATAAGAATGATTTTGTCACGTTATTTGACTACTCTTGATATCCTTGCATTGCATAAATGGTAATGGAACTTAAATTTGTTTGGTGGGTTTTAAATGATTTGGAAAGGCCTTTATGGCCATCGTTTTGGTTTAATTGGAAACTTTGGAGTCAACTTGGTTTAATGGCTTTGTTATAGCATAAAAGGATAGACTTGCAACCTCTAATTTTGGTATGATGATACCAATGGTTAATGCCTAATTAAAATACTCCTTGGTAAATGGTTGGAAATATGTAAATGGTTTTAATGTGGGCTTAAAGTAGGTCGAGTAGAAAAGTCATAAAAGGTGGGGTTCTGGGGACCGCCACTGAAAACTCACGTTTGTCGATGTGAGGGTGGTCTTGGTGACCATGTGCATAATGTCAAACTTTATATTTTGGGAGATGTACTATTCATCTCAAGTTCTTTTTCTCCAATTATGCGGCTAGCACGAACTAAGGCCCATTCAGCAATGGGAGCTAAAACCATATAGCCTGTGGGTGATTTTAGGACAGTCAAGCTACTCAGCCTGGGTTAAGGTTCTTAAATGCATGCTAAAACTGATTTACTATCCCATCATGATATATATATATATATATATGTGTGTCTGTGTGTGATTGCATATGGCTATTTGATTTGGTTTTGAATAATGGAATTATTTTATCTTTATCCCTGAGTACATGCTAGCATTCACTCCGCTAACTGTCTTCGGGCACTGTATCTCCATACAATGCAGGAACCATCCATACTACCATTCCTCCTGCTCAGTGACATGGATTTGGGGACAGCTTTGAGTCAAATTAAAGTGGTGAGCTTTCATACTCCGAAAGACTCTATTTCATGGTATGGACTTCTTTTATTATTGTTTCTTCTTTGGTTTGGTTTAAGCTATGGTTTGGGGAAGGTTCCGATCGAATATTATTTTATTCTTATTAGAGGCTTTGCCTGACAACTATAGGCATTGGTGATTTGATATCGGTGTCAGCCTTGGTATTGGTATTGGCATTGGGGTTGCACCAGTTTGATATTTGGTTGAGGTTGTTGGAATATGACCATAGTCTTTATTTAATGTCTTTGAATTATTATTGATTTATCTTGTTATATGTTCAGAATTCATCCAACATAGGGTGGAGGACGATTGCGATTGGGTAATGGAGGTGGTCTTCGTTCTTGGTTGGACTTGAGATGCCCGACACAACTTAGCCCTGGTTTGGGTTGTGTGACCCTAGTTTTCTATTCATCTAAGACTTGACTTAGACACCTTAGCGTAGTCCCTTGTAAAAGATGGACATAGTGTATACTTTGGTGGATTAGTTGTGGGTTCTTGATCTATCCTTAGTTTGGATCGATATAGTGTCCTTGAAGGCCTGAGATGCTTGTTAAATTCTTAGAGAATGCACTTGGGAACACAATGGCTATCTTTGGTAAATGAATTATGGTGACTACATTAGAAATAATAAATTTGGTTATTGACTAAATTTTGTTTAATGTTTTGAGTGGCTATGCATTTTGCTAATAATCATTCTCATGACTATGTTACCATTTGGACCATTGACTATACTATTATTTCAGGCTTTGGGCTATGATATTATTATGTTATGCTTTTGTCTAGTAACCAAATCATTGATTATGCTAGAAAGCCTTCTAGTTGCTAATATTGTGAGTCTCGATACTAAGGCTCTAGGAGGTATATTTATTGATTTCATGAAGGGCTATGCTACTAACCATGTTGAACTCGATAATGCATTATAATATTCATGCTATATATCTTCATTCATATATGGATAAATCATCCTCGACAGTGAATGATAAGATATAAAGGTATGCTCTTTCTTACTTCTTTTTTACTTTAGCCTTTGTGGGGTTTGTCATTTACTTTAGCCCTCGTGGGGTTTGCACATTACTTTAGCCCTTGTGGGGATTGTCATTTAGTTTATCCCTTGTGGGGATTGTCTTTTATTAATTCGCATTTATTTATATATATTGATACTATGATGATGCCCGGCAAGGCCGGAGGATATATTGATGTTATAATGATACATAGCAAGACCGGAGGATATATTAGTGTTATGATGATGCCCGACAAGGCTAAGGGATATATATTGATGTTATGATGATACCCGTCAAGGATGGAGGATGTATTGACGTTATGATAATGCACGATTCGAGTCCAGAGGATATGTTAGTGATATTGATTCCCAATTCAAGTCTAGAGGATATGCTGATGCTATTGATATCCGATTTGAGTCTGGAGGATATGTAGATATTGATATGTATGTTAAATACATATATATTTATATGTACATGTTTTTATACGTATACATTCTCTTAAGAAATAAGGGTTTGATGTTGACCTTTGTGCGTCGGTTATGGATCACTAGTGTCAAATACTTATAAAGTGGATTAGTCAATGTTTAATGATAATTAGGGAGTTGTAACGGTCATTGCTTTAATGATGAATCAACATTAACTGGTAAGTGGGATCTTGTTGTAAAATGAGGTTTTCACTTAGTGAGTATTCTTAGCATTAAATAATTGTTAATTAAGGAATATTGGCCATTAGAATAAGCTATGTGGTGACTAATTGACTCTTAAATAATTATATGACTTGATGACTAGAGGTTAATGGAAAAGTTCATGACCTTTGTATAGTAATACACATTAGTCAGTAAGAATTGATAAACTCATGGCTAATGATGATAATTTGGAATGAGGACCTATGGTCGAGGTTGTTGCCTAATGAAAGATGAGAAAATGTTCGATTGTGATAAAAGTGGAATATAATTGAATAATGTTGAGTTTTGGATATGTTGTTTGGTTATGTATATATTGTTATTATTTCCTTGGGTGTACTCTCTGGTGGTATGGGAGGCCTTGATGGGTTCCTTTACTTTATGCACTAGTGTTGCGTTCTAACGTTCATGCAAGTGCACACAATCATACGAGTGATATAGTGACTAAGATAGTCGGATATCGTACCCATGAGGACTACTTAACTAGCAATTCAACTAACTTTAGTTTTTTTTGCAAGAAAGTATTAAGTGTTTTAGAGTATCGAGATGATTGTAAAGATTCAAGTAATAATCTAATTAATAAGTAAATAACAATGTGCGACAATAGCAACGTAAGCAGGGTTGTAAACATTACTAGGGAGAATTTCGGGGTTAAGACACTTTCAACAATCTTACAAATCTCTATTCATCTCGTATTTAGTTGATTATAGGGTTATTAATTCACAGGGTTTAGAGTATTCTAATGGTCTCTCGATCCTCTAATCATTTACCTAAATGGACATTACAACTACATCATTGAGCGGGAATGCAATAATCCATTTAGATGCATTACGATATCATCCTTCAAGTGAACCAAACAAGGCTTCTAGGTATATCTCTATCCTAAATGCTAATTCAAATCCCTTATCTTATACAATAATAAGAACCTTGCTCCTTAAACTATTCGATCTATCCTATGATTCTCCTCTCGGATTCACAAAGGAATATAGGTGTATTTTAATGATGGCCAATCATCAAAATAGTAAGCACAAGAGTTTAAGAATAACCCATATGATAATTTAACAATAAATCACTCTAAGAATATTGAAGTGTAATCATGTTCTAGCCTCAACCCCATAACAAGGGTGTTTATCCATCATGTTCGAATTCAACATCAAAAACAAAGAATTAATCATATCAAAAAGTAATGCTGAAATAATGAAGTTCCAAGAACCCTAAAAGAAGTATCGTATAGCCTCTATTTTACGTATGCAAAAGTATTATCAATTTTGTTGGAGTGTTCCTTTTATAGTAGGACAAGTTTGACCCAGTAATTAACCACTTTTGTGTTACAGAGCTCAGAGTGAGGAATAAGTGTCGCGTCGTGGCAGACAGTGCATGGGAATAAGGTCCGCACCGCGAGGCTATCGCGAACCCTCACTGGAATTTGTCTTGGGTACAAAACTCCTTGGGGCGAGGTGGAGCTCAACAAGGGGAATAGCTTCCGCACCACCCAGCTCACTATTTCTCTCAATTTCCAGCTCATTGCTTCTTTCTTGTTCCCGTCTTCAAATTCATGCTCTCTTAGCTAAAACCAAGTATCCTCGTGTCCAAAAAGTCATTCCCAGAAATTCAATCTTCATTAGCTTCCATAAATGCATCCAATTATATGCAATTTTATCATGATTCAACCCTGCATCAACTAATCATGTCCATTAGCTAAATAATGCAATTAGAACTAAAACACAATAAGAATAACACATTTTAGCTCATAGAACAACTCTTATTATGGATGAATATTTGTGCTTGGACATATACAAGCGCCCAAGATCACCACCCCACACTTATAATCTTAATTGTTCTCGAACAACTTCAAGAAAACACTATACTCAATTAATCTTAACACCATAACCTAAGCAAAATACTCGTGTTTGGCAGACATAATCCAAACATGACTTTTTAGTCAAAAACATGTCAATTCACTTCTATAAGTATGGGATTATTCTTTTGAAACGTCCTGACCTCAAAAGTGAACTTCCAATTTGTTGGAAAATTCAATCAAGTTACTCAATCAATAACACTATGGGCCACCTGACTATCATCCACATGCACCCTCACCACAAGAAAATTTTCCATATTCACTCCACAATCTTACAATATATAACAAAATAGGAATATCAAAATCTAATTCGCTCACTCTCAATGAAGAATTCATACATGATAGACAATGAACCATACGTTTGCCTTAAGTGTACTACTACATTAATAGTCAAATGTTGGGATTAAAGATCAACTAGGTCTTTCATTGTTGTAATGTAAAGTAAGGGACGGGTAGGAACTATTTGGGAAAATAGTGGATAATCTCCCTAAGAGCTTTAGTACATCACATGAACATTCAACACACCAAATTAACAACCAAAGTCTTTCCCTCACTACCTTCCCTGCTTCTTTTTCTTTAGCCCTAGCTTTTTAAGCTTATTACACACACTATGGTGGGAATGTCATTTATTCTCCTCTTTTTGTTTCTTTTCTTTTCTAAAAACAAAGACTTTAATTTTCTTTATTTCACACTCTCAACCACCACAAATATCAATTTCCTATCCCAATAGCAATTTACCTAAGGGTTTCAATTTCACCATAATCCTTACTCAAATTTCTACTCCTTAACTCTAATAAATTTCAACTATAGCACTTAGGAGTTTTGGATCAAATTACGATTAAAGAACAAAAGAGGAATAGGCTACTCATGAGGCTACCAAAGAAAATAAGTTATAGGCTCAAAGGGAAAAACTAAGAATATGCACAAGAGTAGGTAAACAAGGTCTAAGAATTCAGCTATCAACAAAAATGCCTACAACATTTCCTATGCACAAGGGTAGGTAAACAAGGTCTAAGAATTCAGCTATCAACCAAAATGCCTACAACATTTCCTCAATCCAACATCCTTTATTTTGCTTCGTAAACACACCAGGAAAGTTCTAGACATCACTATACATATAGAATATCTAAATAACCTATCTCACTCTTCGTGCATGCGAGATTAAATTCAGATTCCTATGGTTTTTGATCTCGCACTTGTCAAGTTCAAATTTATGTCAACAAACCAAGCAATACTTTTATTGAGATTAGGTGTCTAAAACTAGATCCCTTTCTATTTATGACATGCTTCTATTTCAAAACAAGTATTTTTCAAGTCAAGCAACCACATGGCCCAACACAAAGTGTCTCTCCTTAAAGTTGTGGTTGGATTCTTTTCGCTTCTTTATTATCTATGACTAATTCCCCTTAAGACGGTCATAATCCATCCATAATAGCAAAGGGCACCTAACTATGATGACTTATTAAGAATTTCCTTAAGGTAAAAAAACAAAAGTTTTACTCCTAATTTTAAACAAAAAGTAACTACTAAGCAACATAACTAATAAACAAACTACCACTAAGCAAACATTATCAAAACTAACTATTACCATAGAATAGTTCCAAATAGTTAGAATGGATGTGTAAATCCTAATCACAAATAAATAAAAACATCCAATAGAACAAAAAAATAAAATAAAATATATCCAACAAATATAACCAATAAAATTACAAAGAATAAGATGTCACCACCCCACACTTAAAATAAAGCATTTTCCTGTTCTTGTAAATCAAACCAAGTATGAGGTGGAAGAAACTCCAAGGTCAAACATCATCCAAATTATCATCATAATATGGACCATAGGCCTCAGCTCTTAAGTCTAGGTCATCAGCATCTTCCTTCTTATCTGACTCCAAATCTAAATCATACAAATGATGTTCTTTATTAGTGGGGATATCATCCTCCACCGGCTCTATAAAATCTGGGCCAATCCACAGCATGGTCAAAACATGATTACCAAGAGAATAATCCATATCAACATCTCAAACCTTCTTCTGAGTAGTTGAGCGTCCCCCTATCCTCAACTGAAGCAACTGTAGCCCATACATCTAGGCTATGATCTTGTCATTCCAACCCTGACTCTCGGGCATAGTCAATACTGTCCCATGAGTCACAGTGATCCCATTAATATGGGACACATCCATGGGGAGAAGGTCAACTACTGGCTAGTAATTGAGTGGCTCCTCCTCTACACCAAGATCCTTCAAAAACCTAGTCAGCAAACTACCAAAGTCATACCTGCACCTCTAATGGAACCGCGCCTTCCTCATCGCCAAAAAGATCACAGCCCCTACATTAACATCGACATTATCATGCATTAAAGCATAAATGATTCATACCATGCCATGTATCAAATTAGTCATGTGTGTTCCCTGTATAAGACAGTGGTAATAATCTTTGCCCACATGCGGGCCTCCCTATTCATCGGAGCATAGGGTGATGTGAGATAGAGGCTGCTATATTTTTGATGTATCCATCTGGATATAGAGTTTGTCCCTCATAAAAAATAGTGAATGACTGCATATGGTGGTGTGATGTTCATCTGCTTCAGTGGTTCAGCATCTACCTCCGATATACCTAGAATTACATTCAAAGAATGAGTAGTGAAAGTAACCACCTAGCCTAATATCTTTACCTTCGAATCTCGCTCCCTGGGGTCCCAGTTTGCGTAAAACTCCCTAACAAAGTGCAGGTTGCACTCATGGGGCTGCTCAAATGAGAAATTCATGTGCAGCTCTTATATTCTGCATACCATACTTGGGAACTCTCTCAATAGGATTTTCCGATCAATGAATCGATCTGCAGCATACGTATTCTCATTGTGCTTGGCATACCACTTCTTGCTATCCTCGACAACTCACCTAGTTTCATAGCTTTTAGCCTGTCCTTGTGGGATGGCCAAAGGTCGGGGCACAAGACCAGTTGGTTTGTTCCCTTCTTATGGCTGCTCAAAAGGTCCAGCCACGGCCTTACCCTTGTGTTTATGGCTCTACATATTACCTATTAGTCATAATATTCAGGAAACATATCAAACAAAGCACCTATTTTGAACTAGCAAATATTAAGTGTTGAAAAGTGTTTAGGAAACCCCACACTTAGTTACTAGGATAGGTGCGTAGGTATGAGAACTAGGGTACTTATACTTCCCCTTTTCAGTACAAATTCGCATATGCACAACTCCTTAAATTTCAAGCAAACATCAATTCAGACATTTGTTCAACTTATAGCATTTTACCTGAATTCACTTCAACAAAAACAACTTTAGGTGCACATATTTCTTTATTTCAACCTTACCACACCACCATGTAACTCATACATATTCCCAACTTCATAATTTTATGTAAGTGCAAGCATAATCTTAGCGCAATGGCACGGGTATATCCATATTGTAGCAAACACTAAGTGTATGAGTATTTAAAAACCACGCCACACTTAGTTGATATCAAGGTAGTGTGACTTAACAACCCAAGGTACTTAGACTTTCCTTTTCATAAACGTACACCCCATGTGCTAATTTAAGTGCCACTATTCAACCCACACCTTCTCTACATATTTTTCAATCATGTATGTTACGCAAGTGTGCAATATTTCACTAAAATCACATATTATTATTCTATTTCAACAACAATGGAACAAGAAAAGCACATATAGTTTAACAACATTCTTTTATAGCACAAAAATTCTCCATGAACTCAAAACCATCTCACTAAGTATCAAGCAAATCAAGTTTATATTCCAATTATACATAAAATAATTTCCCTTTTTTCACCCAAACGAGTAAAAGGAATAGTAACATGAGTACTTACCTTAGTTGTCTTGGTGAAGATGAGGGAAAAGCTTTCTTTTGTTTGATTGAAATTAATACAAAATAGAAGAATGTATGAAGGTTTGAGAATGTGGGGTGGCGTGAATAGGGTTAATAATGTAGAAGGGAAATGTGAAATAAGGGAGTATTTAAAGGAAAAGGGGAACAAGGGTATTGGGTTTTTGGGTGTTAACCCGATTTGAAGAGGGGTCTGCGAAGCGCGGCTTAGAGGGCGTGAAGGACTCCACATCATGGGGATTAATGCACGGGCTAGTCTCCACGTCACGTGTCCTAGTGCAATAATATGGGGTTCGCGTTGTGAGCTTATTATGCACGCCAACTGGAATTTTCATTTTAGGGGAAATTTTATTACCCCTTTTCTTCCCATCCTCGTACCTCACTTTAGTGCATATTTTACGTACCTGAGAGCTTCCCATTAGAAAAATCTCACTTACTTCTCGTTCTCCCTTATGCTACTGAATTTCTCATTCCTGAACACTAAACAATAACAACAAAATAACGTAAGAAAAAATGGATTGCCTCCCACTCAGTGCCTTAGTTTTGGTCGTGGCACGACACATCTTTTTGTATTTTTCATTATTTTCTATATTTTTTTCATTTTATTTTTCTTCAAACAACTAAGAAATAAACTACACTATAACATTACATTCATTGGTTTCCTCCCATGTAGTGTCGTAGTTTACGTCATGGCACGACCCAACTCAGCTTCATTCATCCTTAAAGGTGATGGACGTGTTGTGTTGATACCCATGATCTGCCCAATAATGCTTAACTCACTGTTCATTCACCATGAATTTTTCAGTTTTACCCTTACTCCATAGTTCAACATCTCCATGAGAATTCATTCGCACCACTTCAAATGGTCAAGACCTCTTGGACCTTAGCTTACCTGGAAACAACTTCAACCTAGAATTGAATAACAATACGAGTTGTTCAGGCTCAAAATATCGATTCATAATATTCTTATCATTCCATATGTTGGTCTTTTATTTATACAATTTCGCATTTTTATAAGCATTTAAGTGAAACTCATCAAGCTCATTCAATTGTAATAATCTCTTTTCTCCAGCAGCTTTCATATCAAGATTCAATTCTTTACTACCCAATAAGCTTGAAGCTCAAGATCCACAGGCAAGTGTCAAGCTTTTCCATACACTAAGAGATAAGGAAAGGTACCGATGGGCATCTTATAAGATTTCTTATATACCCATAGTGCATCATCCAGCGTCTCCAATCAATCCTTACACTGTCTATTGACTTTTTTCTATAATATCTACTTGATCTTAAGATTAGACACCTTCACTTGGCCACCTTTTTTAGGGTGATACATTGTGGCCACCTTATGTCTAACACCATATTTTTCTAATAGATATTTAAACCAAGTGTTCACAAAGTTCGTACCTCCATCATTGATAATCACTCTTAGTGTTCCAAAACGAGAGAAAATTTGCTTCTTGATAAATTTCATCACAACTCTTGCGTCATTTGTGGGGAGAGCAGCCGCTTCTACCTATTAAGGCATATAATCAATAGCAACCATAATGTACGAATTGCCATGAGATGGTGGAAATGGCCCCATGAAGTCTATACCCCACACGTCAAAGATTTCCACTTCCAGAATAGTATTCAGGGGCATTTCATGATGCTTTGATATTGTGCCCATTATCTGGCACTGGTCATAACTTCGAACATAATTTACAACATCCTTAAATAGTGTGAGCCAGTAAAAACCATAATTCAATAACTTTCGAGTTGTCCTCTCTACACTATGATGACCTCTATAAGGCGTTGAATGATAACTTTTAAGTATCTTTTTTAGATTCAGTTTTTGTTGAACATCTTCTCATTATTTGGTATGAACCCTACATAAAATGAAATAGCTCATCCCATACGCAGGCATGAGAATCACAAAATAGCTTTTTCTTCTGTTGACTAGTAGCATCTGGAGGATAGATACCAACGACTAGTAAGTTTACTAGGTTAGCATACCATAGAAATTTAACTATATCTACATGATCATGACTCTCAAGTCACAAAGTATGATCCTACAATTAATTTTTATCTTCTTTCTATCACGAATTTCAAGATCAAACTCTTGGCAAAAAAGCGATGGATTGAAGAGATGGTTTGTCACCCAAATAGTCGGGGACCTCCATTAATGCAATTTTAAGTTATTTTTAAAAGGATCTTTAGGTTTTTTCCACCCTTTTTAACACCTAATTAAATCAAATCAAAGCACATAACTCTATATTCATCCATAGCATCAAAATTAGGGTTCCTTTCAAGATCAATCCCTAAGAACAAGGTTCAAACCCTTCCTTAAGAAAACTCAAGAATCAAAATATCACCATTCAACAACCTTTAAGAAAAGCTTCCAAGAACATTCGCAAGGCTTCAAAAGTCAACTTGTTCCATTGAGTCAAGCCAATAAGGTATGTGGGGTTTCAAAAAGAATAATTCATCCAAAAACTTAGTTTAAGTTATAAATTTCTGAATTTTAATATGATTTTCATGAAATTTAAGTTAGGGTTTATACCCCATGTTGCTAATTGTATGATTTTGAGACCTTAAGTGATTTGGATATTGAGTTACATGTCTACTTTCAAATATTTATGCACATGATCATAGTTTTTCTAGATTTTGAGTTGATTTACCAATAATTACATTATCAAGCATGAACCTTTTGGTGTTTTAACATAAGTTTGAAACATGGGCTTGAAGCCCTATGATTTAGCCTTGATATTTTAAGAATATCATGATCTTAAGCCTCTTTGATGATTGTTTACCAAGTTTCAAGGAAGAAAATTGATTTTTGAATCCTAAGCTACAATAGGAATCCGCAGTATTTATGATTTAAAGAAAAAAGAAATATAATTGACTTCCTCTATACATCCTTGTACTGTTTTAAGGTGGATTTTCTAAAAGTTATGAGCCTAAGTATGGGAGTAGTATTTAGCACCGAGTTGGGCTTTATTCCAAGGCTTCATGTCCCAGAACTACGAGCCACCGTAGGATTATGATTTACCCCAAGTGGGTTAAGACAGTGATCACTAAAGTTAAAGTTCTACTCCAATGTCTCTCCCCAACGTGGGAAAGACGTTGGACTCCATAATAGCTCACATGGTTTATGTCAGTTAAAAGAATCTCCCAAGTTCCCAGAGTCTCCAAGTCTCCACAGCTTTATAGTCATAAAGTTCCCAAGTCCTTGAGTTCCCAAAGTCCTATTCTCCTCAAGATAAAAGCATTAGTTTTGAAAGTTATTGTTTTAAGATTCCTTTTTCTTACAAGCTTTGAGAATAAGAGAAGAATACAAATTTTAGAACTAAGTATAATGACTCACGAGATTTATGCTACATGTTTCATTATTCATGATTTATTAGATTTAGATTTAAGATTTATTCAAGCTATGTGAGTCATTTATATCAGCATGCATGGTTTTATAAAGAGTGATGATAATGTTTACTTATTGCATACACCCTCATATACTTAGTACATCCTCAAAGTACTAACCTGCATATATGTCTATATGCTACATTATCACATAATGTAGGTTTAAGTGCTTAGTCTCAACAGCGATAGTGATCTCCAAGTACCTTCATCTACACTTCCGTAGTTGGTTAGTCCTCATGATTTGAGGATCTTTTTCTCTGATTTTAAGTCTTGATAGCATTTATTTATTGTTTTTAGTTTAGCTTGAGTCAGTTGGGGGTTAGTCCCAATGACTCTCTAGTTCATTAGTAAGTATAGGCTTGTCGGAGTATTAGTTGGAGTTTCCAGATTTTTAGTATTTGTTATCCAAATGATGTTTTTCAGTTATTTTTGCCCAAATTTGACATGATATAGTCACTACTTAATTCATTTGTCTTGAAGTAAGTTCTAGACTTAGTAGCAGGCTCGAAGGGTTAGCTTGGGGCTACCTGTAGCCTTAAGCACCATGTGATGTCTTGGGATGAGATTTGGAGGCGTTACAGGCTTCCACCATATCATAGAAGACAACCATCATGCATATCTAAAAATTTGTTGGTCTGTTGCTAAGATAGAAGTGCATACATCTGAATGCATATGTGCCATAAGACAGGTGATGGTGGTCTTCTCCTGGTCTTCAGGTGCAATGGTTATCTGGTTATACCTTGAATACCCATCCAAAAAGCAGTAGTACTCCTGTTCTATCAATCTATCCAACATCTAATCAATAAGTGGAATGGGACAGTTATCCTTCCTTGTGGCATTATTCAACTTTTTGTAATCTGTACAAATCCTTCACCCAGTCACTATGCGATTTGAAATCAACTCATTATATTCATCAGTTACAATAATCATCCCACCTTTCTTTGTGATACAGTGTATAGGGCTAACCCATTTGTTGTCAGATATAGGATAGACAATCCCAGCATCAAGCCACTTAATGACTTCTTTTGTGACCACTTCTTTTATCATCGAATTCAATCTTCATTGGTGTTGTGCACTTTCTTTATGTCCCTCTTCCATAAAATTTTATGCATACAAAAAGCAGGATTGATTCCTGTGATGTCTAATATCTACCATCCAATTATTTTCTTTTTTTCAACACTGTCAATGCCTCTCTCACCTAAATATCATACAAACCTACAGATAAAATCACATGCAAAGTATCATCCTCGCCAAGGAAACCATATTTTAAATAAGAAGGAAGATCCTTGAGCTCTAGTTTTGGTGCTTCATCAATGAAAACCTTTAGAAATGGTCCAATCGGTCTATTCAAGGGCTCAAACTCACTCACTCTAGTGTCAATAAACGTTAAATCCATAATCTGAACCATTTCAAGTGCCTCAACATCACCATAGAGATTATACCCCATCAAAGCTTGCTCAAGTAGGTTATTAGACAATAGAAGATGGAGTTCAGACTCAAGGTCTACAACTGTTATAGCAAAAAATTCTTCATATATAGTAGGCAACTTTATATCTTTATACACATCCAAAACCTTGACCTTGTCATGAGCTCTCAAGGGCTTCTTCCCTATAACTACATCAATAAGTGATTGCCCAATTGCTAAGAATGGATGTCCTAAAATAAATGGAATGGCCGAATCAACATCGAAATCAAGAATAAAAAAATCCACTGGGAAAATAAGTGATCCCACTTGCACCAATACATCTTCAATGATCCCTTCAGTCCTAGAAAGAGACCTATTGGCTACTTGAAAAATAATGTTCGTAGGTTTGGACTCCTAAGATCCATCTTTCTAAACCAAGATTTGGGCATGAGATTGATGCTTGCCCCTAAATCACATAACCCCTAAGCACTGATGGATTGTTTGATGGTAATCTACAATTTTAGCTTTGTGGACAATTTATTCTGAATCTTAGATGTACACTCCTAAATAAGTACTACTATAGCATATTCAGTCAAACGGTTCTTGTTTGCCACTATGCCTTTCACGTACTTTGCATACTTTGGAACACTCTGCAAAATATAAAAAAAAGGGGAGATTGACATGAACCTACTTCAAAAGCTCTAAAAACTTCTTGTAACTAGTCTCCCTTTGGTGCTTCCAAAGCCTTTGAAGGAAAGGTGGAGGTAGAGTTGTCTTCTCCACTTTGGTTACATTACCTGCAGTTTTTTCTTCCACCACTTTCTCTCTATTCGTTTAGTATCATCATCAGTAGCCTTGTTATTTACTTGCTCAGGTTCTAACTTCTTTAGTTGCAAACCGCTCCTTGTAGTGACTGCACTTACCTATTTAAGATTCACCTCAGAACCACTAGATAGACCTCTCTGGGGTCTAGTGTTTTGCGCTCCTGCAATCTGACCAATTTGCTTCTCTAAGTGTTTTGTAATCAACTGTTGACTCTCCACATCTGCTACCAATTGTGCTTGAGTAGTTATAAGTTGTTTCAACAACTCTTCCATATTGCTAGTTTGATTTGTGGCCGGATTACTCAGAACTTGATGCTATTAATTTTATTGTAGTGGCCCCCTGTGTTGATTTTATTTTGTTTCTAATTTCCACCCCATGTGAAATTAGGATGATTTCTCAAATTCGGATTGTAAGTGTTGAAAATGCTCAAACTACACCTCTAAATGAGAATATAAGCGATCGTTGTCACTATAAAACCCAACTAGGTTAGGGTCAAATCCCACAGGAAATATGGTGTGAACGTAAGTTGTTTGCAAATTAATCAACTAATAGTTGGATGTTTCCAGAAATGGGGGGTTGTAGTTTAGCAAGCAATTTTTGGTTACGTTAGTTTAAGTGTTCGTAATCAAGAGTTTATGAAAAAACAAAATTATGTTCACTAGGGATTTTGGTACTTGACAGATGCTACTAGTGGTTCAGGATTCTCACTGTAGGTATGACAAAAAGTTATCTTTATCGAAGTTATTCTTAAATATCTCTCGACCTACTTAAGCATTTAATTACCTAATCTCTCAAACTTAGGGAATTTATATTCACTGCCCAGATTTTACCTCAGGTTAACCCACTTTGTTACAGCGGTGATTATTAAATGGAGTATTTCCAAGTCCCTATTGATAATTCACTTCCTACTATATTTGATTTATTTCTCAAGCAAATAAAAATAGGTTTTATCTATTGTTTGCAACCAACAGACGTTAATTAAAAACTCAGAATTATCAAGAAATCCTACCACCTTTTGAATCTTGAATACTTAGTACCTTATCAAGACCTAACCCTAGATCCCATAATACAGGTTAAAGGAAATTTAGCCACTCTTAATGCTAAAATCAAAACAACAAGTTGTAGTCATGCTTTGAAAGTTAAACTTACCACAAGAATAAGAATAACTAGTGAATTGCAAATTAGATTACAAAGGAAAATCCCAGAATAATGATAATAATCTCTTCAAAAAATTTTCTTTTTCAAGCCAAGAAATTAGAGAGAAAATATCAAAAGTATTCTCAAAATTTAATGTGCCAACTTTCAATAAAACCCTAAACAAGGCATTAAATAGTTCACCCTAATTATGGAAATAAAATAATAGAATTTAGAAATCCCTTAGATTAGGTGACGACATTTGTGATAGCCTATCAGGAGGCTGACAACTAATCACAAATGTCGTCAGCTTCTTTTTCAGTTTTGGCTCTTCCTATTTAAGAATGATGACAAACCTGAAAACTTATCAGCTTCGTGACGGCCTATCACAAAATATCGTCAAAGCTCTACTTCAGTTCTCCTTTGTTGCCTCAGGCTGACGACATTCTTGACAGCTTGTCAGAACCTTCATGAATTATCACAAAATGCCATTACATCTTCAACTTAGGCCAATTTTCTATTTATTGCTGACGACGAACTTGATAACTTATCACAGGGCTGACGACTTATCATAAATGTCTTCAGCCACACTTGTCTTCAAATGTCTTCAGATTTCAACTACTTTGCTTCCATTCTTGTTGGTTTTGTATTATATCAGCTTAAACTGCAAAATCAAACATAAACCAATCAAAAATGACAAAAGTTTCTTAAGACTTTGCAATTATTCTTAGTTAAAAGCCTCAAATGTGTTAGCATTATCTCACACATCAACACCCTCAACTTAAAACAATTTCTTGTCCTCGACCAACTCAACACAACTAAGAGATTACAAAGTACATTTGGCAGTCAATCATCTATATCATCTCAAAACACTTTTACCATCTCCAAGGTCACTCAATTCAAGAACAATGAAGAACACCAATGCAACACACAGGAATCAAGATACGGCATCAATTCAGTTATAACAACCATGCATAGATCATTATTACACTACCCTAACACGTTAGTAACTAGCAATGTAATCAGTGTGCCCTCACAGTAAAGACATCCCCCTTATCTCATATCAGGAATTATATATGTAACCATGGTGAAAATCAAAATACTTACTCTCAAAACAAAGGTCCAATCAGTGTATGCCAAGTACCATAGGCTTGGCCTTATATTCATTACCCAGATCTTCAGATAGGTCTGCTAGGATCACTATAGGACTTCTGTTAGGCTTGTAATGCAGGCTAGGGGTTGGTAGGATATTCGATGGTATTTAAAGTGACTAAGCCTCCTTGACACTACACTAGCTTTTTGGGGTTACACTCATTAGCCTTTTCTGCTCTTCTCTTTCCTTAATCACACTTATTTAGGTGGGTACAATCTTTTCTCAATTACTTACTCTTTTTTACAATTTTTCTTTTTCTTGCTCTTTTTCTCTGCACCCAGCTTTTTATTTTTTTCTTTTATGCTACCTTTCTTCATACTCATTCTATATCACGTACCCTATGATAGCCACCCTCAACTTAGGCCAGTTTCCTAAGTCAAGCTGCATAGTGTCCAAGAAGGACCAGGGCCAAAATAGGTTCATTGTGATCTAAATAGGAAGGTGACAGGTGTCATATAAAAAAATAGGCTAATTAGGCTCAAAACAGGGATCAAGGGATATTATACATATAGGGAAGGTCATTTAGGGTAAAGTGAGCTAATATCAAAATGGCATATGATCCTTTCTATTTCCTATCCTTCAACCTAGGTAAGACTAATCGAGCAAGTTCTGGCTTTAGCATACAAATGGAACTAAGTAGTTGCTCACACACACATGGTACACACATATATCACAAGCTATGACTTATTCAGTTCATGAAACTATCTATCAGTGATTATTATGTTACTAGAACTAAGGCCATACAAAGATGCACAGTGATCATACTGGAATGAAAATCACACAGTTAAAGGAGTAGACCACTTGAAGAGGTGTACAAAAATCACAAAACAATTCAACTGCCTCAAGTACAAGTATTTCTCCTAATCGGTTAAAAAATTTTACAACAACAATTTACTCTACACCCTCAACTTAAAATCAAAGAAAATCTAAACTAAGGGTTAGAGTATACTTGGAATGGATCAATCCTGGGGGTCATGGGTTACTGACCCTATTGTTGTATCTCCATTAGGAGGCTCAAACTATTCTGGTGTAGCTGGTCTATCAGTCTCTGAAGGCCTACTAGTGGAGGAACCTACTGCTCTTGCTCAGATGACTGTCTCCCATATCTCATTATCCGCTAAGGACTCAATCCTTGCCTTCTTTATCTCCTCCTTTTTAGACTTCTTTCTTGCCCTCTTCTTTTTTTTTGTTTCTTCATCACTATCGGGCCTCTCTCTCTCTTTCCTTTGTCTTTCTTCTCACTTTTCTTTTTCTTTTTCTTCACTGGCTCCTCTGTGCAATCAAGCATTGGGATTTCTCCCTCAGACTCCTCATCTACCGGGTCTACTAATGCTATAAAGTGGTAATGTTGTATCTTTCCAACCTCCACCTTTACTTTATCAAGGTCTGATCTAAATAATGCTATCTCTAGAGCAGACCTCTCTCTCAACTGAGCATTAAAGCGATTCTCCAATTCATTAATCTGGCCCTGTAGAGCCTTGTAAGTCTCGAGTGTAGCCTTAACCCTTTTGTCCACTACAGCTGCAAATTTCTTGGCAAAGAGTTTAAGCTGAGCCTCGCACCACTTAGACTATTTTGCTACTCTTCTGAAATTCATAAGGTTGAAGGCAAATTCTGTTGTAGGCACAGCAGCTGGAGAAATTGTCTCAGTTCTGGGAACTGATGATTCTGCCATTGTTTTAGATGTTGGAGGTACAGCTTCAGAATCAGGCCTCTCTGCATTAGGCACTGAACTAGTACCTGTGATCGGTGGGTCAGTGGGAATCTCTGCGCCCCTGTCAAACATTATCCTTGGCTGATTTTTCTCATTTATGATAGGATTGTGGGTCTTCTTGGCAAGGAGTTCTTCTTCTAACACTACAATATTTGGAATGTTTTTTGCCCTACACAACCTTGTAAATAAATAAGGTAAAGGATATGTTGTATCAAACCTCGAGACGTGAATTTTTATCTTTTCAGCAATAATCTCTTTGAAATTCAATTTAAGGTTAGCCACAAAACTTGTGACTAATATAGCTCTATCATCCTCGAGAATATTATCACCATCTGTGGGCATCAACCAAGTATGAACAATACCCCACCAAAATCCTGCCTCTGAATTCAGGGAGGCCTTGAAGATCCTTTCACTCGAATTTGTTAGCCATTCCGATTCTCCATCGGTTATGAGTGTGTCTAACCAATTCTGCTGATTTTCTCGATGCTTCAACTGGGCATAGAAAGTAGGTAAAGTCGCCTGAGGAGTGAAGTTCAGGCCATGAAGGAACCTATTGATTATTGCTTCAGAAATATCCACCATTACACCCCGTACCGAAACTTTATCCAACAAAGGTTGGTCAGCTATTTTCTCTCCTTCTTTGCACATGTTTTCTAAGTGTGCTTGGTAGTTCACATAGAATTCCCTAACTAGCGTAAGGCAGAATGAATTTCCTACTCGTGTAGTCCATCCCAAATCATATCCATAAAATTTCTACTCCACTTCCGGGTACCTGCTCAACCCCTTAGTAATGATTCTCTTATCCTCAAAGATTGGCCTCTTGACAGCTCTTATGTTGGTTCTGCGAAGCCCATCAAAGAAGATTTTTTGAGCTTTGGGAATTTTCCATCTCGTACTTCAGGATTCTTGCATTTGACCATAGTTCTCTGAATCGGAGAGTCTTCACCATCTTGTGGCTCAGCAGAAAGGGACTCAGTTGATGGTCCTTCGGATTCAGGTTACCCAAACTCTTGTTCCTCAAACTCAGGCTAATCTGAATTATGCTCTTCAGATACAGTATGTTCAGACTCTTGTTGTTCAGAGGCTGACTGCACAGAAGCTGTATGCTTGGATGTTGTTGGCTCAGTGTCACTTTCTTCACTCTCCTCCACCTCAATTGGTGGGGGTGAAGTCTTTTTAGATCTTTTCTTCTTCTTTTTCTTCCTGAGCAAAAGCTCTTCTCTTCATTGAAGAGTTTCTGAGGTACACTTCCCTTGGTCACTTTCTTTGTGGATTTTGAGCTCTTTCCTTTGGGTGCCATTTCAAGATCTGTACCAAGAGAAAAACCATTAGTTGACACTCAAGAGTATAAGCATAAAAATATTGATCATCAAAATTCCACACCCTTTAAAAAGGCTCATTCATGCTTCAGGTTCCAGGTGTGATGACATTTCTGATAAGCCATTACAAATGTGATAGCCTATCACAAATGTTGTCAGCTTTTAAATAGAACCCATAAGATTTTATCAACTTCTGATGATTTTTCTGATAAGCCATCACAATCGTGATAGACTATCACAAATGTCGTCAGCCCTAAACAGAACCCGTATCATTCTTAGCAGCCTTTTGACAACATTTTTGATAAGCCATCACAATTGTGATAGCTTATCATGAACGTCGTCAGCTCTTATCAGAACCCCCAACTCAACTTTAAATCAATTTTTGGTCCCATTTTGTTTCTTAAAATCCACTCAAGTTTTGTTTTTGAGCTGAACTTTTAAGGCTTAGGCTTGCATAGCAAACCCTAGTTTTGATTTTTAGCCTTTTTTGCAAGTTGGACTTGGTTCAAGCTTCTTTGAAACTTGAGTTTACCTCAGCTTACCACTTACTAATTGAAAAAAAGGTCAGGTTTCGAGCATACCTAATGGAGACCTTCTCTTTGATTACACACGTAAGAAAAAGTAAAGAGAGGTTTTTGATTTTGATTGCAAGCCCCCACACACACAAGGAAGCTTTCTTCTCGATTTACTTGGAAAGTGTTTAAAGAAGTAAATAAAATATTCTAAGTATGGAAGGAAAATAACTTAAAGGAATTAAAAACTAAGCAGGAAGGTGGAAAGGCTAGAAGTGGGTCGGATTGGGTCTTTTTAATTTGGCCCACAATTTCAGCTAATGTTGGGCTTTTTGTGATGACATTTCTGATAAGCCGCCATAATTGTGATAGCTTATCACAAATGTCGTCAGCCTTGATAGACCCTTCTTTAGAGCTGAGGTCTCTGACGATAAATCGGACAGCTTATCACAATCGTGACAGCCCATCTAAAATATCGTCAGAGGCACTTAGCTGAATACATCGATTCCACCTTCTTTGAACTATCACCTACTACAAAAATAAATAATTTACTGGAGTATAAAATTTTGGGTTGCCTCCTAATAGTGCCTGATTTAATGTTGCGGCACAACTTGGTTATGTTGACTACTCAGACTTTGTCAAGTAACCTATTGATACCCCTTTACCATCTTTATAGAATACATCCACAATTAAGAAAACACTTATCTCCTTTGTCGGTGTCATGGATGAGTGTATTTGAATCTTTCCTCCTTGTCGTTAAGCTTGAACTTCAGCTCATTCAGCTCCATGTCTACGATCACTCTCCCAGTTGCAAGGAATGGTCTACCAAAAATAATGGGCACTTAGAAGTCCACCTTACAGTCCATGACTACAAAATCAGAAGGCAGAATGAAGTCGGCCACCTTTACCAATACATCATATAACATACCCACTGGCCTCTTTACAGACCTATCTGTCATCACCAATCGCATGTTCGTCGGGGTAGGATCCCCCAAACCCATTTTCTTGTACACAACGAGCCGCATTAGATCTATACTGGCTCCCAAATCGCATAGTGCTTTTGTGAAATTTAGGGACCCAATAGTACATAGGGTGGTAAACGCTCTCGGATCTGCCTTTTTTTTCACTAAAGAGCTTGTAGAGATAGTACAACAATGAAGGAGATTGTCCTCCAGCTCGTGGCTAACCTTTCATTTCTTAGTCACGAGGTCTTTCATGAACTTTGTGTAACCTGGAATTTGCTCAAGTGCCTCAACCAAAGGCACATTTATTGTCAATTGCTTGAGTACTACCATGAATTTGCTGAATTTTGCATCATTGGTTTTCTTTTTCAACCGCTGAGGAAAGGGAGGTGGTGATCTTGAGATAGTTTTCACCACTACTTTATTCTCCTTCTCTTCACCTTTCACCAGAACATCATCAGAATTATCCATCTTCTCAGACTCCACTGGACCTTCTTCTTTCAGTTCATCAATAACTACCTCATCAACTACAGATTTGCCCATGGAAGGGCCAGGTAATATCTTACCACTTTTAGCGGTAATAGCCATGCATGATCCATTATTCTGCGAATTCTGGACTGTATCGCTTGGTAATATTTTGCTCTTCCTCTTGTTAAATGCTACAGAAAGTTAGCTCATCTGTTGCTCCAATTATTTTATTACGGTGGAGTGTGAGTGTACCAACTGACTGATGGATGTTAGATCGGTTTTCATGGTGGTCACACCAGAGTTCGTTGCCTTCACTTCCTTCAACAACTTAGCCATCATGTCCTCCATGGACATATTTTAGGAACTTATTAAAGCAGCCTCATGATTTCTAGAAGGAACATATAGCCCGCTCCTGTCATTGTTATTCCTCCAATTTTCTTGCTCTCTATCTTTATAACCAAGCTTATCATAAAAGATTTGACCTTGATTACCTTGGATATTGCCTCAGAAACCCCCCCTGATTATTAACATAGTTTGCCTCTTCATCTATATTAGCATCACTTCTATCCTGAGATCCTACAGCTTTCATCTTTTTGACCTTACCTGATAGCAAGTGCTTGGTTAATAAGTCTATCTGTGTTTTCAGGTGAGCCACGTCTTGGTCACGCTCCTCTTCTCTTCTGCGTTGTTCTGCATTAATACCTACAGAAGCAGTGGGGATGGCCACCACAGAGTCTCTGGTATGCCATGCCCCACTCTGTTTGGTCATTCTATCCAGCATCTTTGAAGCCTTTGGGAATGTAAGATCAACAAATGAACCACCAGCAGCATTGTCTACAATTGGATTTGTAATAGAGTTAAGAGCCGTATACAAAGTCTCCATCAAATATATGTCCGTCATGTTGTGGTTCGGACACTGTGTCATCTTCTTCTTGAATATTTCCCAGGCTTCATGCAAGGCTTCAGTCGGGAGCTGCCTAAAGTTATTGATCTCTTCCCTCAACTGTACCCTCCTTGAAGAAACAAAGAACCTTTCTAGAAAATCTCCTTTCAACTGTCTCCAGTTGGTTATAGAATTGGGCATTAGCTCATTTAGCCACAGTTGCCTCCCCAGAAAGAGACAACGGGAATAATCTTAATCGGATATTATTTTGGACCACTCCTGGGTTATCAAAAGATTTACAGATGATGACAAAATTCACTAGATGCAGGTTTGGGTCATCCTCAGAAAGGCCACTAAACAACCCCTTCAGATTGAGGAGTTGGATCATAGTACTCATAATGTTGAACTTGGCCCCAGGTTCCAACGGTGGAGGAATGATTGCACCCTTTGCACCTGCTCCATCCATTCCATCATCATCATCATTGATATCATACTGGATCGGCTGGTACTCTTGTCTTTCTTGGAATGGACGGTTCCTGTTAACATTACACCGTACTGGTGCAGCTATCTGCTCTGCACGTCTTGGGTTAACAGGATTCAGCAACTCCTCGTCTTCCAAATCTTCGTCCTTAGGGTTTGGATGTCATGCTTGTTGCCCGACATTTTGCACATTCACTTGAGCTCGAGCTAAGGCTGCTAGTCTGTCAGCCTCCTATTGTTCTGCCATTCTTCCACTTCGTTGTGGTTCTGGATTAAGTGGTAATAATGGTTCTCTGAAACTTCTGGTTCTTGGCATACACTATAAAGATCCTGCAAATAAAGAAAAATAACAAATGAACTTAAAACTAGGAAACTTAACTAACAGTCAATTTGCACACACAAACTTCAGTTTACAACCGTATTCCCCAGCAATGGCATCATTTTTTATAAAGCTCAAACTATACCTCTCAATGAGAATGTGATCGATTGTTGTCAAAATAAAACCCAACTAGGTTGGGGTCGAATCCCACAGGGAATACGGTGTGAACGTAAGTCATTTGCAAATTAATCAACTAATAGTTGGATGTTTCCAGAAATGGGGGGTTAGTTTAACAAGCAATTTTTGGTTATGTTAGTTTCACTGTTCGTAATCAAGAGTTTATGAAAAACAAGAATTATGTGCACTATGGATTTTGGTCTTGACTGATGCTACTAGTGGTTCAGGATTCTCACGGTAGGTAGGACAACAAGTTATCTTTATCGAAGCTATGCTTAAATGTCTCTCGACCTACTTAAGCATTTAATTACCTAATCCTCTCAGACTCAGGGAATTTATATTCACTGCCCAGATTTTACCTCAGGTTAACCAACCTTGCTACACAGCTGATTATTAAATGGAGTATTTCTAAGTCCCTGTTGATAATTCGCTTCCTACTATATTTGATTTCTTTCTCAAGAAAATCAAAGTAGGTTTTATCTATTGTTTGCAACCAACAGACGTTAATTAAAACCTAAGAATTATCAAGAAATCCTATTACCTTTTGAATCTTGAACACTTAGCACCTTATCAAGACCTAACCCTAGATCCCATAATTCAAGTTAAAGGAAATTTAGCCACTCATAATGTTAAAATCAAAACAACAAGTTGTATTCACGCTTTGAAAATTAAACTTACCACAAGAAGAATAATAACTAGTAAATCGCAAATTAGATCACAAAGGAAAATCCCAGAGAAAATATCAAAAGTATTCTCAAAACTCAATGTGCCGACTTTCAACAAAACCCTAAACAAGGCTTTATCTAGTTCACCCTAATTATGGAAACAAAATAATAGAATTCAAAAATCCCTCGAATTAGGTGACGACATTTATGATAGCCTATCAGGAGGCTGAGGACTTATCAAAAATGTCGTCAGCTCCTTTTTTAGTTTTGGCTCTTCCTGTTTAAGGCTGACGACAAACCTGATAACTTATCAGCTTCGTGACGGCCTATCACAAAATATCATCAAACCTTTGCTTTAGTTCTCCTGTGCTGCCTCAGGCTGACGACATTCTTGACAGCTTATCAGACCCTTGATGACTTATCATAAAATGTCGGCATATCTTTCAACTTAGGCCAATTCTCTGTTTACTACTGACGACGAACTTGATAACTTATCACAGGGCTGACGACTCATCAAAAATGTCGCCAGCCATACTTGTCTTCAGATTTCTTCAATTCAACTTCTTTTCTTCTATTCTTGTCGGTTCTCTATCATATCAGCTTAAACTATAAAATCAAATATAAACCAATCTAAAACGACAAAAGTTGCTTAAGACTTTGCAATTATTCTTAGTTAAAAGCCTCAAATATATTAGCAATAGCTCACACATCAAGTGTTACCATAGTTCTACTGCCCTTATCGATTAGTATTCCCTACATAATTAATGAAATCTGGATTAACTACACAAGCATCCGTTGTATGCTCACTGCTTCCACAAATCTCACATTAAGTACTAGCCTGATGAACTGCATTAGCTGTTGTTGCAGGCTGTGTAACCCCCAACTTCATATTACTGAACTGAGTAGTTAACTAATTTTGTAATACAGCAAGCTTAGTTGATAAAGCAGTAAACTGGTCTACCTGCATCCTTCTTTGGAGAACTCTTTGAGTCATCATATCACTCAGGATTCCCTTATGAAATCTAATTCAGGAGTGTGTATAATTCATTATATGTTTTCTCAAGAGCTTGCCTATCTACTGTTGAATCTAAGAGAATCTTGGTGTTGGGATCAAGACCGTCTATGAAAATATATACCAGTACATCATTAGACTAATGGTGGTGAGGGCAATTTCTAAGCATACCCTTAAATCTTTCTGAATCTAGGTAAAGATTTTCTCCTTCTTTATGCCTGAAACTCATAATCAAGCTTCTCAAACATATTGTCTTCCTAGATGGAAAGAATCATATAAGGGATTTCGGATCCAGATCATCCCAAGAAGTGATGGATTTTGGTGGTTCAGCATATAACCATCTCTTCACTTCCCTAATTAGATAAAAGCGGAAGATAGTCAGTCTGACATAATCAGTAGATACCCTAGTTGGAATATATGTATCACTGATTTCCAAGAAAGTCTATATGTGTTGTTGTGGGTCTTCATGTGAGAACCCTACAAATTATCCACTTAAACATAACAAGTGTACCATATTTTGCTTCACTTCAAACCGACCACCCACCTATGGCTTACAGATATAATTAGTAGCATGGTTCGTAAGTGGTATTTCCACTTCATGAACACGTCTGGCTTCTTCTCGAGCAGGAGCAGCTGGAATCACCAGATCTGGAGCACATGTAGCATTTAGATCAATAAGATCAGGATCTCTTTGCTCGGTCATTTGACTTGCTAAATTTGATAATGAGCTCTTTTCCTCTGATGAAATGCTTGTTCTACTTTTGAATAAGGCTCTACCAACTCTCTATCTCTTTCCAGTTCGGTACTTTGCTAGTCCTGCAAAAGTTAGCTACTAAGATCAAGTTGTTAACACTTAAACTTATTATCAAAAACCAAAATTTTGGAAAATTACTAATTATTTAAGTCCCCAGCAACGATGCCAAAAACTTGTTGTGATCTAACACACATTCAAGTGCATGCGATCGTACAAGTAATATAGTGACTAAGATAGTCTGATATCGTACCCACGAGGACTACTTAACTAGCAATTCAACTAACTTTAGTTTTTCTTTTTTACAAGAAAGTATCAAGTGTTTCAGAGTATCAAGATGATTGTAAAGATTCAAGTAATAATCTAAATAATAAAGAAATAACAATGTGTGATAATAGCAACGTAAGCAGGGTTGTAAACAATACTAGTGAGAAATCTAGGGTTGAGACACTTTCAATAATCTTACAAATCTTTATTCTTCTTGTAGTTTAGTTTATTATTGGGTGGTCTCTCAATCCTCTAATCGTCTACCTAAATGGACATTACAACTACATTATTGAGCGGGGATGTAATAATATATTTAAATGCATTATGATATTATCCTACAAGTAAACCAAACAAGGCTTCTAGGTATATCTCAATCCTAGATGCTAATTCAAATCCCTTATTTTATAAAAGAATAAGAACCTTGCTCCTTAAACTCTTCGATCTATCCTATGATTCTCCTCTCAGATTCATAAAGGAATATAGGTGTATTTTAATGGTGGACAATTATCAAAATTGTAAGCACGAGAGATTAAGAATAACCCATATGATAATTCAACAATAAACCACTCTAAGAATATCGAAGTGTAATCATGTTTTTGGCCTCAACCCCCAGAATAAAGGTGTTTAGCCACTCATGTTCGAATTCAACATCAAAAATAAATAATTAATCATACCAAAAATTAATGTTGAAAGAATGAAGTTCCAAGAACCCTAAAAGAAGTATCGTAGTGTTTTTAGCCTCTATTGTACATATGCAAAAGTATCCTCAATTGTGTTACAGTGTTTCTTTTATAGTAGGACAAGTTTGACCCAGTGATTATCCACCTCCGTGTTACAGAGCTCAGAGTGGTGAATAAGTGTCGCGTCACAGTAGTTAGTGCATTGGAATAGGGTCCACGCCGCGAGGCTATCATGGACCCTCGCTGGAATTCGTGTTGGGTACAAACTCTTTGGGGCAATACAGAGCTCAACAAGGGGAATAGCTTCTACGCCGCCCAGCTCACTATTTCTCTCAATTTCCAGCTCATTGCATCTTTCCTTGTTCTTGTCTTTAAATTCATGCTCTCTTAGCTCAATCCAAGTATCCTCATGTCCAGAAAATCATTCCCAAAGCTTCAATCTTCATTAGCTTCCATAAATGCATCTAATTACATGCAATTGCATCATGATTAAACCCTCCATCAACTAATCATGTCCATTAGCTAAATAATGCAACTAGAACTAAAACACAATAAGAATAACACATTTTAGCTCATAGAACAAGTCCTATTATGGGTAAATATTGGTGCTTGGACATATAAAACGTTCAAGATCAACTAGTTGGTGTATGGGCGCCAACTTTGACTTGTGTTGCCTGTGAATATGTATGTGTTATTTTATGATTCCGAATCATTTATTTCTTACGCATAATGGCATTGACATGTGATGATGCGTTATGGTATATTATTATTCCGAATGATTAATTATATATATACAGTGATGATGGAGATGATTCAGGTTCGATTCTGTACCTTGACTTAGATATGTTTATCTTGCATTACATTATCTCAATATCATGGCTTAGCTCAGTCGGCCGATGATGCCTAATGAGTACCCGTTGTTTTGGTACTCATACTACACTTTTGTACCTTTTTGGTGCAGATCCGAGTACTAGCTGCTGCCGTTGAGTTGTGCTCATGCAGTGTTGACATTCCGAAGATAGGGTGAGCTCTTGGAGTTTCGAGTCGCCCGTTTCTCTCCATCTTTGATTCAATCTTTTGTACTCAAGACAGATGTTTTAACTATTTAAGATTCTTGGGTTGTATTTCTTTTACTGTCGTATTTAGGTGTTCTTGTACTAATATTACCAGGTCGTGGGATTGGTATCCATAGTTGATTATCTTTCTATATTAGAACACTGTTTATGTATATCTTGAGTTCATTGATTTTGGCCTAGTTGGGCAATTTCTACCTAATTAACCCATTGCGTCAGCTCCAGGTTATGGTATTGGCTTACCTGCAGGCGGAAATTGATAGGTGTCATCGTGACTTTTAAATCGGGTCGTGACACAGAACATCAAACGCACACCCCTAATTTCATTAGTACAACTAATAAGATATGAAATACGAATTCACTATCAGAAAATTGCTAACTCTAAACAGACGTCTCTTTGAAATTTAATTTGTCGATAAGAGAATTTTGAGAAAACATTCATCGAAAACATTCCTGACGGGCCAAAGTTCAACAATTCCATTGGAAATTAAGGATTTGGTAATGGTGATTTCAGCTTTGCATTTCATCACAAGTGATCACCAACAGTAGTTTCCATACGCAAATTTCTGATAACTTGATCATATGCATTGTATGCAGCCCTATTTTGTGCAATTTCTTTCTTTCCACTAAATTTTCCCTTCCCAACAAATTTTCCATCAACAAAATATTCAACTTCTCCTGTTTTCTCCCAATTATCATGAACAACTTTAAAGCTCATTCCATTCTTCTGACATAGCTCGTTAAATTTCTTAACTGGGTGGATTTCAAATGTTGCTGGAGTTATTAGAGGTTGCAACAAATCTTTTACCACCTATCATCAAAATATACATAGAATAATCTGTCAATAAAAACTTTCAAAGATACCATAAGCAAGAAAATAAATATATATTGTACAAATCCTAGTGTGGAAAAAATTAAACCACCTTCCAAGTTGTATCCATGGAGAAATTAGAGTCAATATAGATGGCACCTATCAATGACTCAACTATATCTGCAAGAACTTTAGGCGGGTCAATGCGACCTGATGAATGCAAGGGGTACTCCATTGTAGCATCTCTGAATTCATCTACCTGTGGAAAACACAAACATATATGTGAGGAGCAAATGATTTTTATTTTTTCTATCTTGGACGAGGGAGAAACTTCAATCACTATATTCTTCAAAATAGAATAAACATACTCGTGCTCTATTTCTTTCTCCACAACTCAAAACCCCAAGTATAATACAAACTTGTGCTCTGTTATGTATATTAATTACTTCACATTCTCATCTCTTTTCAATATGAGATTTGTTTAAGGTATTATATGCACCTTTTTTTAATTCCGCCTATCAACTTCTCAACCAAACTCATTAGTCAAATCTCGTTATGAGTGTCACATTCGATATGAATAAAATATCTACAACCCAACTAATAAAAATGATACTTGTTGTCTTTGCCAAATTTACGGGGACTAGAATGTGAGTATAAAAAGGCTCATACAAAAATAACCAAACACACACACAAAAAAAAAAAGTGAATAAAATCATGAATTTCTCACCAGTTTCCAGTGGACTAAAATAAAAAGATATATATAATGAATTGAATTTATTGTCACTTACTTGTTCTTTAAATAAATGAATTTGATAACGTAAATAGTCGTGCAAATTGTATTTGATGGCGACTCTAGCAAGTTTTTCGGTATCTACATTGACACTTTTCAAATCTGTGAGATTCCCAGAAGATAGATTGGGATAAGCAAAATAATGTTCCTTTGCTATCAACTGATTCAAGACAGAGTCACCTACACAAATGTTAATTAGTTCATGATTTATAGTTTAGTGAATTCAAAATATAATGTATCTAAATATATTTTTGTCGTCCCAATTTATATGATGTGTTTGACTAGGATAAAATATAATTCTCTTTTTAAAAAAATTATCATCTAAATTAAACCATAAACATTTATATGGTGATTATTTTCCTGATCGACCAGGCTTAATCGGGGGACCACAATGATGGAACTTGTTGGCATGATGCATGTTAAAACTTAATTAGGGCTAATATGATAAAAGAACATAATATCATATCATCAATAATAAAATAGGAATTTTAGAATTAATTTTTGTATTTTCTTTAAAAAATTACTTTTCATATCATCAAAAGAATCTTACACAATTCAATAGAAACCTAACTTTCACCCCCTGTTCTCTTTTCAGGCTAAATTATTGGGATAGACTTTTTACAGTAATTCAAGCTTGAGAAATGGTTATCATTGTCCTATTACCTTTATCCAATTTCTAGTGCTCTCCTAGCGCAATTGCTCTATTCGTATCATGGAAATATCAATCTTTCTTTCAACTACCAATCAAGAAATGCAAAGAAAAAAGGAAATGTTACCACTAGTGATGATGGCATAAGACATATAGGTTTTTTTGACCATGAAAATAATAATTTATTAGAGTTAGAGTTGGTGTTGTTTTTTATCACGAACATAAATTGAAAGTTATTTTCAAATTTTGTGAGAGAAATAGGTGTGAAATAGTGAATACAATTTTTGTTTGTTTTCACCTTTTTTAAAATAATTTTCACCAAATTGAAACAATTTTCTTATATCCAAATCCTACTGTTTTTACTTAAAAGATTTCTCATGGTCAAATGTTTACATAGAATTCTTGAAGAGTAAAACTTAACTGGCTTTATAATTCGAAAAAAATAGTCTTCTATTTTGAAAAGGATAATCTTATTTGATTTGGTATTGATTTAAAAAATAAAGAAGGTTTTTGAATCTTATCATTCTTAAGTTAAAATTGTGTTAAATATGATAAAAATATTATTTAATCTTATGATCTTCAACGTGCTAAATAAAAATATTGGAAAGTTAAAATTTAAATTATTACCAAAATAGAAAAGAAATATTTTTTTTAAAACGGAGGAAGCACATGATGTTAAATTCGCCTCTTACCTAAATACTCCAGTCTATCATTAGATGGAGAAGAGTTTTGTTGAAAGGAAGTATGAGTGAAAGCTTGATGTAACAAGTCAGGATTCTTAAATTTATATCCTGTTATTTCCTCCACTAGCCTCTCGCGTTGCTGAAGCTTTTCTTCTTCCATGGCTATAATCAATATCAAATAATTTAGAGTTGAATAGAGGTCTTTTGGTTTAGAATTGGGTTTATATAAAAAAAATTCTATGAGGTCTTTTACTTTAGAATAGGTTTATATAAAAAAAATTCTATGTAAAGATAATGTCACAAAAGTGATAAAATGACAAAACTAGTATCTTATGTTTAAGGGTGGATTCAAACTTAGTCCCCCAAATATGCATTTATTAGTTTCGGTCCTTTAAGTTTACAAAAGATAATGTTTTTAATCACCATAAATATTTAACTAACTCTGTTAATTAGATTAGACAAAAAGTATGACGAAAATGAAAAAATAGTGAAAACTCATATCTGGGGGTATATATTTTTTGTTAGTTTTTGTTAGTTTTAGAGCTACCTAGTTATGGAGCAGCCTTAGTCACCCCCATGCACTGCTGCTCAGGCTATGTCGGGAATGATTCCTCCAAATTTCCTCGGCCGTAATCATCCTTGGCTGATTTTAGCTCTTCTACATTTTACTAATTCGTTTTAAAAAAAGTTGTTATATCTTTAATTTTGATAATTGACAAATTCATAGTTTGTGATCTGTTTCCTGAAGTTCTTTTTTTTTTTGTGATGACAAAGGTTTCAACTTATAGGGAACAGGTTGGGCTCACCTGTCGCTGCCACAATCAACAGACAAGCTGACATATAGTACAAACTACAAAAGTTGATAAAAAGTTGTTGCCACCTTCTTGCCTCAACCAATGAGATTGCTCCTAGATCTTTTTGTGTCATAATATATAATACTCATCGTCCTCAACAAGAAAACTAACACTTTCATATACTCACAATTAAATATTTTTTCGAAGTGCTGCAATGCTGCATCAAAGGCTGGAACTGTAACAGGGAACTTGTTGTTCATCGAGTTTTATCTTTACTTCCTTGTTATAGTTGAGCCTTTGTATTTTGTACTTAAATGCTTGTCTGCGCTTGCTTATGTTGTCAGTAGGTGTTGTGGTGTAACCATCTCTGTGTAAATTATCTAGAGTTAGGTGATTGTCCAAGCTAGAGTTAGCTTAAGGAGTACAATTAAAGTTAGCTGAAGGTGGAAGCAGTAGAGTTAGTGCTTAATTTCCTTGTAATAGAGTTATTGCTAGAAAAAAAAAGATTAGAAAATTAATTCTTGGAGTCTGTATTCATAAAATTGCTTGAATATAGTGGAGCTTAGAAATCCTGAAGGCAGGTCGTGATTTTCTTCCCTTGAGCAAGGAGTTTTCACATAAAAACCTTGTGTGCTTACTTTACTATATTCCTGAACTTCTTACTTTATTTATTTTCTAGTTCTTGTTGCGTGGGTGATTCTAGGAACAGTTTTCTGAGTCGAGGAGCAACCCGCCCCAACACTTCAAATGTGCACTTCATGAAGAACCTAATTAACATATGAAGCATTATTAATTGTTTAATAAATGGCAAAGAGATGAGATTCTTCTATCTTGAATTAGAAGTCTCGAATTTAAATTTTCAAAACAAAATACTTATTAGTAACACGCATTTCTCCTTAAATGAACTAATCGCACGGCATGCATATAATTAGTTTGTCCATTAAATTCAAATACCAAATTGTTAAAGATACGTGAGATTAGATCATCAAATCAAGGATTAAAGCAAACAAATGGTCCATATGAATTATGATGTGCCCCATTTTATGACTGGCCTGATTGGGTCAATGAAAATGAAAAATAATGATGTTGACCTGTCCATGAAAATGCATAGGGGAAGGTCTGATCCGTTGAACCTATAGTACAATAATACAATTTGTCAATTTTGAGCTACAGTACTTTCTCTCAAATGTAATTGGGTAAACCAAGCTCAACTAATTAATGTAGTACTATCAAACCTAAGAAAATTGAACGAAAGACGTTTTTTTAAGTCTTGAATGAAGGATTGGTGATATGACCAACTTAAAGGGTCAAACATAATTAGAAAACTTGATTAAGTTAATTGTGAACTTGATTAATATTTTCAAAATTTTCTATCTTTTCAAAAATATAAATCAACGCAACTCACACCTTTCTTCAATCCAAATCATTGACCGTCACTTTCCACTCTCTCGATAGCTTCGCTCAACCAATAGTTCTGCAAATTTCTCCTTTCAATTCCCGGCAACTTCAACCTCCGACAACAAAATAGTTAGGTTTCGAGTTCTTTTTTGACTTCAACCGTCAATCGACGTGACAGCCTTTCTCTCCGGCCACAACAGCTTCAAATTCTTCATCGTTCCTTTTCTTCCTTCACAAGTAAAAAATTATGGCCTTTTTAGTTTTGAAGAAAACGAGGAACTTGAGCCAACTTCTCTTATAGTATGTATTGGTTAATAATTTTACTATCTGTTGCTTTAATTTGAAATGCAGTCTGAATAAAACCCTAATTTCTGATATTTTTTCTCTTCTCTTCTCTTCTCTTTTATTTTTTGATTTCGAAGTTTAATTTGTTACACTCGTTGCTGGGTTGATTTGTTCTTGTTCTTGGTAAAAATGATGATATTGTTGTTGTTCTGTTGAACAAAATCGTGCTACTATTTTTTTCTCTCCAATAAATTATCCATCTGGTGCAACATATTAGTCATCTGATGCAACAGATTTAGCATATGATGCAATAGATCAACCATATGATGCAACAGAGGAACAATCAGATTAAAATTCTGATATAATAGATTAACCATCTGATGCAACAGATTAATCATCTGATACAACAGAGGAACCATCAGATAAAATTTGATACAATAGATTTATCATATGATGCAACAGTTTAACCATCTGATGCAATAGATTTACTATCGGATGCAACAGAGGAACCATCGGATTAAGAATCTGACTAATAGATTAATCATCTAATGCAATGGAAGAACCATCGAATTAAAATTTTGATGCAATAAATGAACCTCATGTTGGATAAAATCCTTTCAACTCTTCCAACGGGACATGTTTAAGACTTGATTTTTCCAACTGATCATTCAACTGTCACGATAGACGACCCTTCTGTTAGAAAAAATCTAAACAATATTAATCGTTGATAACTGTTCCAACAGATCACTCATTTTTAGTAACAGATGTATGACCTATTGCACAGATCATTCATCTTTCTTAATAGATAAGTGATATATTTTGTAGTGTGGCAACAGATTACTCAATCGTTGCTACAGGTTAGTTAATTATTACAACAAATCACATATATATTGCAACAGATGTGTGATATGTTACACAGACCAATTCATCTTTCTCAACAGATGAGTGATATGTTTTGTATTATCGTAATAGCTTACTTATTCATTGCAATAGGTTATTTAATTATTTCAACAGATCACTTATATGTTGCAACAGATGTGTAATCTATTGCATAGACTATTCATCTGTCTTAAAATATGAGTGTTATGTTTTGTCTTATTGCAAAAAATTACTCATCTATTGCAATAGGTTAGTTATTTGGTGCAACAGATAACCTACCTGGTGCAACAGATGTGTGATTTGTTGCAACTGTCATTTTACTATTTTGCATGTTAGATTTACTGTTATCCTTTTTAATGATGCACTAATCAACTATAATATATTTTTTTATGTTTCTGTTAATTTTAGATAATATAGCTCCCAAAAGAACAGAAACCGAATCAAATCCAAGTAAAGGAACAAGTGAAGCAGCTAGGCTACATCTACCACTCTATGAGCTTGCTTTACAAGCGTTATCTCAATCAGGAACAGAATATGATAAACACGGGGAGGGGGAATATTTCAAAAGAGATGATCCAAATATTAATAGCCCCTTCACCGAAGAATTGGTCAAAACCTTTAGCATTGAGCATGATCCTGTGAGAATGCAGTGCAATGGTGGTTAAGTCAGTCATGGAAAAATCTTTCGACGCCTTCAGAAAAATAATTCGAAAATAAAAATTGGATACTGATTTCAGGAATAGATGCTTTGGGAAATATCTTGATTTGTTGGAGGACAACAATGCTCGTTTTCAAATGAAAATGCTATATGAATTTCTCAATCACAGGTTTATGTATGAAAATAAAGATAAGATGGATGAGGTGTGGATAAATTACTATGGCATGCCTGTTTGTTTTGGTTGGAAGGAGTTTGTCATAGTTATTGGACTAAAATGTTATCCTCCCTCTCCTTCTTATATTATACCTATTCTAACCCAAAAAAAGTACCCCACACACCCAAAAAAGGCAAAGGCAAGTTCTATGATCATGATGACTTGGGTCTATTATTGGTCCAAGCTTCAAAAATAAAAATTTGATAGAAGCATTAAAAGGTAAAAGAATTTCAAAGAAGAACAAGAAGTCATTGTGCTTAGTTTGGTTTGTACATAATATTTTTTGGACAAGAGACGTTAACAACAACATAAGCGTTGGTTTAATAAAGCTCTCCAAGGATCTTGAGGCGTTAATAGCTATCGTTACGGTTATGAAAGCTTCAATATGACTATCAAATATTTTTTAACTTCGTTAGCACCAAAGACAGTCAACTTATATAGTTTTTCATGGGCTTTCATGGTAAATGTTTCTTTCTTTTATTATGATATCATTCATTTTTATTACTCAATAATGGTTTTAATTTATTAGCGTTATTTTATAGGCTTGGGCATTTAAAGTCATTCCTTATTTGAGACAACAAGTGAACTATCAGGAAAAAGTTTCCTGTCCAAGAATTTTGAGATGGTTATCGGCCAAAACTGATAAAAATACAAAAAAAAATTGATATTTTCAACCCCTCAAAGGATGCAGTAAGAATAATTATAATTTATTTTTTATTTTAATTAATATTTTTGTTGAATGGTCTAATCATCATTCTAATATATGTAATGATTTATGTTAGATTATGCATCTGCCGCTAGTTTCAATCAATTCAGAGTTGAAGATATCATTTTTTCTTACTTTACGATCTGTGCAAACTTTATCGGACCCTAAGGTTATTGACATAATAAAATGGAATTGTTTGGAGCAACAACTATTGCAAGAAAAATAATTTTTTAAGGTGGGCTTATTGTTGTTGATGGTCTTAGTAGTGATAGAGCTGTTGGTGGTGGCAGTGGTGCTGCTGTTGGTGCTAATGATATTCCTCTTACATAATTTAAAACAAACTATTATGAGTATGATCATACTGGTTATACAGATTTTGTCTCTCCCAGCGAATGTTCTGGATGCAAATGTCAAGACTGCAAGTCAAAACATGATGTAGTGATTAATGTTATTAATGCATTAACTGCTTCTGTAAAGGAATTGACATTTAAGAGAGGTGTCGTTCCATCAAAAAGGATTTTATATTCATCCGCTCCGTTAGATATTAAGGCTAAGAGAAGAAGGAAAGCAATTTTCAAGGCATTATCAAGCATCCAAAAAAGCAAAAATTGCAACTCCTCTATTCGTGTTTTGCATTGAGCAATCTACAATGGCCATAGGAGAGCAGCACGAGCTGAAGAAGGTGAATATATATGTCTGTTCTAACTAACAAACAGATACATATTTGTTTCAACAGATGATACATCTACTGAAAATTATCAAACAGATATATACATCTATTGCAATAGTTGACTAACTTGTTGCATCAGATAAATTATCTGCAGCAACATATGTCTCGTCTATTTTAGCAAATCAAACAGCTCTTCATATCGCTTTTATTTGTACCAACAGATGACCTATCTGCTACAACAGATGAGTCACATGTTGCAACAGATGGTTCATCTATTGGAAATTATCATACAGGTCTTCCTCATATAGAAATTTGTCCCAACAGTTGATTCATCTACTGCAACAGGAATAAAATCTATTTAGGATAATTTAAAATAGAAGGAAGACCTATTTGATTTGCTAGAACAGATGAGTTATCCTTTTCTATTTTGTTGTATCCCCGTTATTAGCATTGACCAATTCTGGATTTCCAGGTGGATGTAGAAGCTACTGTTGAATAGCATTGACAATTTGCTACTCCTTTTATGAAAATATGGAGAACAAAAAGCGCAAAAATCATATGTAAGCAACAATAAAGATCCACGATGAATGAAGCCGAATTTCATAGCACCGGATGAAGAACAACTTGTCCATATTGAGTAGATCTTTATAGTTGAGTTTGTCCAAGTAATAACCTCACCCCTCCTTAGGAATTCTTGGCATCATACTTAAATTATTGATGTATTTGTTGATATCTGTACCCATAACAATTTTTTTATATTTTATTTATTTGATGATTTATTTCAGCTAATTTCTTGAGGCTTCGATTTATTTTATTTTGTCTATGAATTTTATTTTTTCCTTAGATTTGAACTTATTAATTGAAATGGAATATTAGATTTAAATATTGCAATAGATAATGTATCTTTTGCAACAGACGATACATTTGATGATAAATATCAAACAGATTTAGACATATGTTACAACAGATAGGTAATCTATTGGAAATTATTAAACAGGTCTTCCCACTACTGCAACAGATAGACTTAGACAGAAACATCGACATAATGCAACAGATGACCAACCTATTGCAACAGATGAACTATATGTCAGAACAAGTAGAATATTTGTTACAACAGATAGACAATCTGTTGCATTATAAAAATTCAACTTTCATTAGACATAAAAAATTGTCACTACATGTAAAAAAGTGAAACTGACTTGAAATAAAAAAGACGAAACCCATCGGCAGCGTTCACTTTAAATACCTAAAATAAAATAGGCATCAAGTAGACAGTGTTAATTTTAAACACGTAAAATAAAATAAGCATCAAATGTGTCAGTTTGTCACTTTTTTTCCTGTTGGCTGCTTGCATGTAATTCACCAGCCAAGGCTCGTTGAACCCCTATTTTTGTTGATTTCTTCCCCAACGATTATTTTTCTCCCATTGTCGTATATATTCATCTTCTTCCTAAAATTTAACCCGAAATTTCCAAAGCTTCTTTTTATTCTTCATCTTTTTTTCTTTATCCAAATTCATCTCGATTATTTATATTTTTTTTTGCATATTTTTTTCATTTTTCCAACTGAGCTTGACTATGTCGAGCTCATCTTCCACTGTTTTTTTGACAAAGATTTTTGATATTGTAAGTGCGATCATGAAGCTCTATTAAAGACTTCTTGGACTCAACAAATCCAGGTCGTAGGTTTTTTACTTGTAAGATTTCAAAGGTAATATTTTTTTTATTTAATTAGTTGATTAATTATTGACTTGTAATTATTTTGTAGTTGTGTTCTTGTTTTTATAGAAATTGGGTGGATGCGATGACTTTGATTGGTATGAAGAACGACACCCTTTACAAGCAAATCATGTAATCTGGGGTTTGTTGAAGAAAGTCAAGGTTTCTGAAGAGAAACAAAATCGAGCAAGAAGATACTACATTGTTGTCGTTATTGCTATTGGTTTGGTGGGTTGGAAATATGAATATTCAAGCCTAATTGCTGAAATTTTTATGGTGGTGTATTTTCTACTGGTTTGGTATATCGAGCACATGGACATTCAAGCGTAATTGTTGGAAAATATCAAACAGATTTAGGCATATATTGCAAAATTTAGGTAATCTGTTAGAAATTATCAAACAAATCTTTCCACTATTGCAACAGATAGACTTAAATAGAAACATCGACATAATACAACAGATGACCAACCTATTGCAACAGATAAACTATATGTCAGAACAGATAGAATATTTGTTATAACAGATGGAAAATCTGTTGCATTATAAAAATTCAACTTTCATTAGACATAAAAACTTGCCACTACATGTAAAAAAGTGAAAGTGACTTGAAATATAAAAGGCAAAACTCATCGACAGTTTTCAGTTTAAACACCTAAAATAAAATAGGCATCAAGTAGACAGTGTTCATTTTAAACACGTAAAATAAAATAGGCATCAAATATGACAGTTTGTCACTTTTTCCCAAGTTGGTTGCTCGCGTGTAATTCACGAACCCAATGCTCGTTGAACCCCCATTTTTGCTGATTTGGACCCCAACAGTTATTTTTCTCCCATTGTCTTATATATTCATCTTCTTCCTAAAATTTAACCCTAAATTCCCAAAGCTTCTTTTTCTTCTTCATCTTTTTTTCTCTATCCAAATTCATCTCGATTATTTATATTTTTTGGCATATTTTTTTATTTTTTCCAACTGAGCTTGACAATGTCGAGCTCATCTTTAATTATTTTTTGTGACAAAGATTTTTGATATTGTAAGTGCGGTCATGAAGCTCTATTAAAGATTTCTTGGACTCAACAAAATTCAGGTCGTAGGTTTTTTACTTGTAAGATTTCAAAGGTAATAATTTTTTATTTAATTAGTTGATTAATTATTGACTTGTATTTGTTTTGTAATTGTGTTCTTGTTTTTATAGAAATTGGGTGGATGCGATTACTTTAATTAGTATGAAGAACGACACCCTTCACAAGCAAATCGTGTAATCTGGGGTTTGTTGAAGAAAGCTAAGGCTTCTGAAGAGAAATAAAATCAAGCAAGAAGATACTACATTATTGTCGTTATTGCTACTATTTTGGTGGTGTTGGGCACATGGATATTCAAGCCCAATTGCTGAAATTTTCATGATGGTGTATTTGCTACTGGTTTGGTGTTGTCGAGCACATGAATATTCGAGCTTAATTATTGGAAAATATCAAATAGATTTAGACATATATTGCAAAATTTAGGTCATATGTTAGAAATTATCAAACAGGTCTTCCCACTATTGCGACAGATTAGACTTAGATTAGATAGAAATAACATCGGCATAATGGAACAGATGACCAACCTATTGCAACAGATAAACTATCTGCCAAAATAGATAGAATATATTTTCCAACAGATTGACAATCTATTGCATTATTAAAAACTCAACTTTCATTAGAAAAAAATTATTGCCACTACATGTACATGTAATGTAAAGTGAAGTGTGACTTGAAATAAAAAATTATTATTTCACAGGATCTTCTTTATACATAAGATCCAAGCGTCCAGTTAGTACCCCATAATCCCAGACCTCTTGCAGGTTTGCCACAGATTGTCGCATAGAAAGGTCATCGGCTCGGCCATTTTTGTGTCGGTCAGCAAACATTCGATGTGTGCAAATGCGTGCAAGCCACACGCAAAACTAGTATTATTTTTTGAAAGTTTCATGCCTTTGTTTCGACCTTCAAAATCCCATGATTTCTTAATCAACACTTCCTCTGGCAAATGATACATCAGTTTACTCTGCCTCAACAAGATGGGAAACAAGTCCATCAGTGGTTGTACATGGATAAAAAATGACCTTGTCGATGTCAGGTTCATTGCAGTCATAAACATTGATATTTCCCTCCTTGAGTAGTATCTCAACAAGATAATAATGTATGTCATCCACACTCATGACTGTAAGAATCCTCTTTACCTCGGTTCAGCTCTTGTCGTGTGGATTTGGCATCTCCCCCCAACATATTTTATCATTTCTTCTTCATCCCAGTATAACATAGAAACTAACAAATCAAATCTCGTGCCACACAGGATGATGTTAGATAATGGAGTTTATCGTACTTATCCTTAAGCTTCTTGTAGAAGTCGAGGTCCATTATCCTATTGGCAGCGTCATAAGCTTCTAGGTACGTTAATTGTCTTTTCCTCATGAGGCAGAGAATTTTATCAACATATTGTGATATAAGAAGTCAATTTTTAAATAGGCTAGTAGTTGTAAAGATGCAATGGATGGTCCATCTGTCGCATAGGTTTCTCTGAATCAATAATCTAATGCAACTTATGCAACAAATGGACAATAAGTTACAATAGAACCACTACCAGTTGTACCAGAATACCCAGTTGTTGCAACAGATTTCACATCTGTTGCGTAGCTTCTTCTTCATGGAGTAGATTAGAATGCTAGGTTAGGGAAAGTAAACTTACCTTATCCTCATACCTCATACGCATATCCGTCATAATCTGGAAGTTTTGGAGGGGGGGAGAAGGGAGGCCTGGGGTAATCTGGTGTACCTGACTTGGCATTCTTAGCCCGTTGTAGATCTCTCTTCTCTTTGGTGCCAAGTTCCACATATATGTTGAACTTATTCAATGGACCCTAAACTTTAATACTTTTTTATTATGAACTGGAGAGTACGTTGCTAATTGCTCTTTTCTTTCTCCTAACTGTTGTTGTAGTAGTGTATGGCTCCCTCACCTTCTTGGATGGTATGACACCCCTCTTGGATTTGAATCCTTCAACAGCTTTAGCGATACCCTCTACCCTTTCAAAGAGTTTATCCTAGCTGTCCTTGTACTCTTTGTATTTTCAATAAGAACACGAGGGTGAAAAGGGGTAAGAAGGATCAATGTAAAGGTGAGAGGGACCTGTGTAAGGGTGAAGGGGACCTGTGAAAGGGGTATTTTCATACATATTTATTTTTTATTGAGCATCAACATGCTCATCATCACGAATGGTAGTAGCATCAGCATGCCTGCTACCAACACCAACAACTCCACCAGAAGAAGCAGCCGGATCTATCTCAATAGGTTGGTCATAAAGAGCCTTAATATTAGGCTGACCTTGCCTAGATACTCTTCTTATGGCTGTTGCTCCAGCCAATTCCTTCTTTATTAACTCCACCGTTGGGTCTGCTATAGTATCAACATGACCTAGAGTAATAAAAAAAGTCATTCCCAACTCCCGCTCAGTAGGCAAAATCCATGGATACACAACCTATAAAAAATACAGATATATTTAAATCATATAATATAATAATTTTCATAGTTAGGCTACATATTAACACAGATAACTTATGCAACAGATGATCTGTATGTCATAAAAGATTAACAATATGTTGCATCATATTACACATGTATTGCATAGTTTGCAGTAGATGGTTAAAATCTATTTGAGTCGGGTTCAGAGAACCAGATCAATAGATGGATAATCTGATGCAAAATATCAATCATCTGTCATAATTGATTACCAATATATTGCACCAGTTGGCACAAGACGGGTAATTTATTGGGTTACATGTTATGCAACAGATGATTTGTATATCACAACATATTAACAATATGTTACATCATATTACCTATCTATTGCATAATTTGTAGTAGATGGTTAATCTGTTAAGAGTCGGGTTCGGAGAACTAAAGCAACAGATGGGTAATCTAATGCAAGATATCAATTATCTGTTGCAATAGATTACCCATCTGTTGCACCAGATATAACATCTATTTAATATCTTTTATTGAGTCAAATTGTTTTACTTGAAGAAAATGTACTGCATCATCCGGAGGGTTGAAAAGATCAGCCTACTTAATTTTTATGTTGTTCTTTGCAGCCAACCACCTAAACATCATTGGATGAGAAACCTCATCTGGGTAATCCATTACCTGCTTTCGGAGGGGAGGAATGACTCTAAATGACCAAGCCTAAAAAATGTAAATAGGAAGCAAGCAAATAAAAATCTTAATAACTATATTCAATATAAATTAATGGATGAGTAAAAATAGTGATTAATTTTATTATGAAAGCCCAAGGAAAGTAGTATAATATGGTCGTCCCTGGGGATAGCTTTGTCAGTAAATATTGTACAGTCAAGTAGAAGCTGTCATATCCCCAAAGATAATTATTGAATTTATTAAAATCCTCAGCATGTGCCAATAAATCATCTTCTATGATATTGTTGACATCTCTTGCCAATATAACCAAATGGACAAACCAAACTAAGCCCAATTGCTCCCTATACTGCTTAGGTATGGTTTTATCCTTGAGATCTTTCATCAAATCTGATGCTTTGTAGCCATGTCCAGCAATGTCCAACAACTCATCTATTTTTTCCTTGCGTTTGTTGGTTTTGCTGGGTGGTCGCTGGGATAATGCCTTTCATCTATTTGCTTGTGGTGGTTTTGCTGTCCTGTTTGCCTTGGACCTTTTGTGGGGTGTTTCCTTGGCGATAGGTTATTCTAGATGATTACATCTCAAGCCTGTCACTATGGCAAACTATTGCAAGCCAAAATAAATCGGCATGCCACCGTAGTTAATCCAGATTTCATTTATTTTTTCCCCCCTCCTCCAAATCTTTATCATCCCCCACATACTTTATCCTGTGCTTAAGAAGACCATATACCATCCTTATTTAGAAATGGTCGGGGAGGTCTTTGGGTAGCTCAAGAAAGCGTCCAAACCAGCTCCTCTTGAAAAGCCCGTCTATGTTTTCCTTCTTCATAATATTTCTAAAATAATTAAAAAATTTCCCCAACTGACATTTAAGTACAAGTTCACAAGTTAGTTCTACTGAAGGGTTATCTATCAGCATCACAACTTGAAATCTGTCAATACTAATAGTTTTAACAGGATCATGCTGGGATGTCGATATTATCACGCCCCATTGGTGATCCATTATCATCATGTTGATGATTATACTCTTTCTCACTCTCTAATTCCTCCTCTTTCTCACTTTCATTTACTTCATGGCCATCTACATACCCTTATCTACCTCCCTCAATGTTGTTTTCATATTTCTCCTCAGCTTTACTTTTCCTTGACTGAGATTGTTCAGGAAGCTCCTCTGAATCCCTGTGTACTGTAGTCTTTATTGCTGGGTGGTTAGAGGTTGATCCACTTTCACTTTATTTTCTTTTGGGAGACATGTTTTACCTACAAACAACAGAAAAACAAAAATTACATTACAATTGATGTATGAACAAAATTTTAAAAATAAATTACAAATACCACCAATACCGACACACCAACAACTATCTCCACAAACACAACTAGCTAATACCACAAATACCATGAATACCGACACCACCAACAGCCACCACAAACACCACCAACGTCTACTACAAGCACTATCAGTGCCACCACAATGACCACCAACACTACCACCACGACATCAATACCAAAAACACCATCCAACAATACCACAATAGTCAATGGAACACTGCGACAAAAACTAGGGTTTTCTTGAGTTCTTCCTATGATTTTATCATCAAAACTCAAAATTGTAAACCCATTCTCAAAGATAATACAACTAAAAGTCTTTTTCATCATTAACTTAAAAGCCCTTATTTTAAAAAAAAAATAACAAATATAAAACTCTTCTCGAACTCTGTTACCTATGAAGACAGAGAAAACGACTAATACAAGCAAGAATGAAGTCGAAAATAACACCTATGTGGTCAAAAATGAGAAGAAAATCGAACTATTATGAAGGGTTGAGCAATTTGTTGAGTAGTTGTTGTATTGTTGAGAGAGAGAAAAGAGCGAGAACTTGAGATTTAAAATGATGAAACATTTTTTTTGCAAATGGATGATTTGTATTGGTTGATTTGTATTTTGGAAAAGAATGACAAGTTTTGAAAATGTTAATTTGGTCTGAATTGATCTTAATTATTTTTAAAATTATAAAAGATATGCATAATTTTTTATCCTCTCATCATGCAATTGTCAAAAGACTCAATTGAAGCTGTAATTGACCCTATAAGAACTTACCCCTAGTCCTAGATTAATTAATTAAGGCATTAGTTGAACATATGAACTCAATTAAAATTGTATAAAAATAAATGTTCAACCTATTACAATAGATGACCCATCTATTAGAATTAATGTAACAGATTAAGTCATCTATTACAACAGATTACCCATATGTTAGAATTAATCAAATAGATTAAGTCATTTATTACAACAGATTATCCATTTATTGTAAATTATTAAATAGGCACTGTCATCTGTTGTAGTTGACCCTATGATCAATTAAGGTATTAGTTAAACATATTAGGTAATAAGAATTGCTTCACCTCAAGTGATCGATCGATGACTCTGGTCGGGAGAAACGCAATACCGTCTCATCATGCATTTGCCAAAAGACTTAATTGAAGTTGTAGTTGACCCTATGAGAACTCACCCCTAGTCCTAGATTAATCAATTAAGGTATTAGTTAAATATATAAGGTAATGAGAATCAATTCATCTCAGAGTGATCGATGAACAACTTTAGTCGGGAGAAACACAATACCATCTCATCATGCAATTTCCAAAAGACTCAATTGAAGTTGCAGTTGATCCTATGAGAACTCACCCCAAGTCTTAAATTGATCAATTTAGATATTAGTTGAACATATAAGGTAAAAAGAATTGATTCTACTCAGAGTGATCGATCAACAACTCTGGTCGGAAGGAACGAAAATCCTTCTCATTATGTGATTGCTAAGAGACTCAATTCAAGTTGTAGTTGACTCTATGAGAACTCACTCCTAGTACTAGATTAATGCATTAGTTGAACATATGAACTCAATTGAAATTGTATAAAAATAAATGTTCAACCTGTTGCAACAGATGACCCATCTGTTGGAATTAATCAAATAGATTAAGTCATCTATTGAAACAGATTACCCATCTATTGGAATTAATCAAACAGATTAAGTCATCTATTGCAACAGATTACTCATCTATTGTAAATTATCAAATAGGCGCTGCCATCTATTGTAGTTGATCCTATGATCAATTAAGGTATTAGTTAAACATATTAGGTAATAAGAATTGGATCACCTCAGAGTGATCGATCGATGACTCTGGTTGGGAGGAACGCAATATCGTCTCATCATGCATTTGCCAAAATACTCAATTGAAGTTGTAGTTGACCCTATGAGAACTCACCCTTAGTCCTAGATTGATCAATTAAGGTATTGGTTGAAAATATAAGGTAATAAGAATTGATTTAGCTCAGAGTGATAGATCGACGACTCTGGTAGGGAGGAACGCAATACCATCTCATCATTCAATTACAAAAATACTTAATTAAAGTTGTAGTTGACCTTATGAAAACTCACCCCTAGTCCTAGATTGATCAATTTAGGTATTAGTTAAACATATAAGGTAATAAGAATTGACTCAGCTCAGAGTGATCGATTGAAAACTCTGGTCGGGAGAAATGTAATACCGTCTCATCATGTGATTGCCAAAAGACTCAATTCAAGTTGTAGTTCACCCTATGAGAACTCACCTCTAAACCTAGATTAATCAATTAAGGAATTAGTTGAACATATAAACTCAATTGAAATTATATAAAAACAAATGTTCAACCTGTTGCAACAGATGAACCATCTGTTAGAATTAATCAAACAGATTAAGTCATTTGTTGTAATAGATTACCTATCTGTTGTAAATCATCTGTTGCGATAGGTGATTAAGCTGTGAAAATTTTCAAACAAAAATTGTCATCTATTGCAAAGTATGACTTTGATGTTTTAAGATCCTTTTTTTAAAGCAAGTTAGGTATTTCCTATCTGAGATAAAAAGTATGAAATACTAAGGCGATAAAAAATATTACTTGGATAACTCAAAAATTTTCTCAGTGAGTAGTCTTATCTGGTCTTTTTAATGTCACCGTCTCTTCGTGCCCCTTAAAAGTTATTAATGAATATTTAAAATCCATATCTACTCCCTCCATTTCATTTTTGTTGACCCTCTTTCTAAAAATATTTGTTTCAATTTAGTTGTCCCAATGATGAAATCAAGAGGATTTCAATATGTTCTTCCAATAATACCCTTATCATTAAATGACTAAATAAGTTGTATATATTCAAATTTATATTTTCAAAGCATAATTAATAAGGCTAATTTGGTAAAATAGACCCCTAATAAATATTTTTCTTAATGGATGTGCCAAGTCTATAGGGTCCAACTAAGCTAATATGAAATAGAGGAAGCAAAATACTCTCTTCTTCAGCCATAAACTCGAGACGAGAAACTCAACTCATTTCTCTCTCTTTTTTATTCTTTCTCTTTCTTTTATTTTTTCTTCTCTTTTATCTCTTTTTTGGGATGAGGATCCTTTTGGATCTCAACCTATGAATATCTTTTCTCGACTGAACGGGATGTTCTGATCCCTTTGCTTTTTTGACATTGCAGTATGGTTCATTATTGCTCTTTCTTTCTTGTCTTCTTCTTTGTATGTTATTTAAATTATATGTTTGCATTTGTTGCTATTATGATTTACCCATTACCAGTTTCCTATTTATTGAGAAAATTGAAGGAAAGGTGACTTTTAAGACTTGAATGAACAAACCATTATTTTTATTAAAACATACAAAAAAAAGTCATCTGTTGTGAGAACGTAAAAATCCTTATTGTCAGTATAGTTTTTTTATGTCTTTCGTTTGTTACTTTAGTGGTGCTGTTGTTGAGGGTGGTGGTGGTGGTGGAACATGTGGCATTTGTGTTGTTGATGGTGTTGGAACATATGATGTTGTTTCTTTATTGTTGATGTTGGTGGTGGTGGTGTTGCAATAGTTTCCTCAATTGTTGCAACCGATGAATCAGCTGTTGGAATAGACAAAACAACTATTTGAAAAAATCAAACCAGTAGCAAGCTGGTTTGATTTATTCTAATAGATGACCCATCTGTTGCAATATGTCATCCATCTGTTGTAATAGATGCCTCATCGGTTGAACAGATGCGTAATCTGTTGCAACAAATTGGTCATCTGCAGATTCATTTAATTTTGTGTTACCCTTTTGTAATGTTCTTTTTGTTCTTCTCTTGTTTAACATCAAATGTATTTCTCTTGTTTGCAAATAAAAGAAAGTGAAACTGGATCAACTTTTGACCGACCAGTATTAAAGGCTAGAGTAAAGATGGGTTCGGAGGAATAAGCTACATGCAAATGGAACCACTTTATATGTGAGAGGTATGTATTTGTAACGCCCCAAATCTAGTACCCGAAATGCTACACGATGCTTATGACCCCGAAGAACCACAAGCTAGCCCATGACTAATATCTGTACCTGAAAACTGCATAATATACTATATAAATGCAGAAATAAAGGCTGAAAGGCCATAAGGTTCAACTGAAACATAATATCTGATAAAATATAACATCTGGATGGGGTATGAAATGCCTAAAATAACTAAAATAAACTGTCTGAATATGATAATCTGAAAAGCCTCTAACTGTCTGAACTGTCTGAATAGGGAGTTGATGGGACATGTCCCCAACTAACTCCAACTAATAAATAAATTAATAAGATAAAGAAGTAATGATCATCTCCTAGAAATATGAGGACTCACTGCTAACTCTGAATGATGAGACTGGAATGCTACTGACGCTCTGGTGCTCGTGCTTCTGAACCTATGGTATAAAACACCATAGCACAAATGTGTCAGTACTTTGAATGTACTGGTATGCATGGGAGGTAGGTCGAATGCAAAGGGTTCATATGCATGAACTATACTGAATTTTGGCAAAATTGGTATCGTTGGAAAGCTAATTCAATTATATATCTGTTGGTGGGTCATGAGTTCAAAAATTCATAGTATAACAAAATATATACTAGTTTAAAGTTGACTATGACAATATTCTTCTCACGAATTCAATCGATAAGGGATGTTTTGATTCGTCTAATAGCTAGGACATAATTGAGGCCTTAATATACATCTAACTTGATCATAAAACTACCAAATCACTATAATTTATTTCTCATGATCTTCAATCATGGTTCTACTATCGGTTGGGATTCTCGGGGTATTACAATATCTCTCCCTTGAGAATATTCATCCTCGAATAAGACTGAGTGAGAGGGGAGAAACTAAACTGACGTACTTACTGAACATGAATGACTGGAACATGATCTCATGACTAACATGACTGGTAACTGAATATATCATACCAAATATGCATATTTGATGCATGTTTAACTGATTCATGAATGCATGACTGAGTGTCATGATGAATTAAGTTTTTCTCAAAATGAGAATGCATATCTGATGCATAATTACATGACTGAACTGATATATGAATGCATGACTGAATATACAATTTTGTAATGGAGATCTGAGAATGAACTAAATAACAAGTTTGTAATAGTAATTTGAACATGGAACTGAGTAAGTTTAAGAAAACTGTTACGTAAACTGAAAAGTACTGATAAACCCATGATTATGCTAGAAGTATACATGAATGGGAACCTAAGAACATGGCTGAGACTGAAACATGATACATAAACTGAATTTTGTGAACTAAACTGAGCCTCTAAATTCATAGCTCACGACTGAGATTAGAACTTGGGAGTCAACTTATAAGTACCCACTAATCCAATTTGGATCCATTTCCAAAAAAAGGAGTGGGATGTTTAAGTCATGAAAGTTTGGGGAATTATAGTGTATCTCCCCCTTGGGACACTGAGTCCCTATAGGAATACTAACTTGGCTGAGCTACTGAGAGAAACTGAGGCGATGCACAAGGCACCTAGGAACTGATTCTTTACTAAAACATTGTTTCAGCGCTGTTTCGGACAAAATTGATGGTCTGGGTAACGAACCATCACTCTGATGAATGAACATCACTCCAACCATTATTTTTGGGCCAGAAAATAACCTTACTTCCTCAGTAACGATGGCCAAAGCGACGGTCCATCAGCTTGCCCGTCGCTCGTGGGCAGCTCGGATAACTCTCAGTAAAACGACCATAACTTTTTACTCTGATACCAAATTTTGTAAAAATTGGTATCATTGGAAATATAATTAAATTATCTATCTATTAGTGGGTTATGAGCTCAAAAATTCGTAGTATAACAAAAGATATGCTAGTTTGAAGATGACTATGACAATATCCTTCTCAAAAATTCAATCTGTAGGGGATGTTTTGATTCGTCTAATAACTAGGACGTATTTGAGGCCTTAATATAAATAAAACTTGATCATAAAACTACCAAATCACTATAATTTATTTCTCATGAGCTTGAATTATGGTTCTACTATCATTTGGGATTCTCGGGGTATTACAGTATTACTGATCAACCTATCATGAAAACACACATCCAGTACAATGATTTTGTGAATATTGGTTCTTTACCTATTAGGAGTTAATCCTTCAAAAAAGATATGAAATTTTTACAGTTATGATTGTTAGGTTCGAACCGGTAAGGTTGAGGGACCAATTAGGTGGTATCGATACCTGTTACGGTTTAATAAAGATTTTTCTAATGTTTATGTGTCAAGTTTGGAGAAGGGTTAAGGTTTTTTGCAGCAGTGTAAACATTCAAATAGCGATTGCACTGACTTTAAGGGCTCAATGGACTTTTGAAAGGCCTATGAAGCCCCGCACTGCTGCAAACAAGAATGGAAATGAATCTAGTTATTGCTTTGGTCCAAATTTTTATGGATGGGTTGCTCAAGGAGACTATTATATAGCAGAAGGTTATTGTAATAATACTAGTGCAGGAAGGGGGAGGTGTAAAAGACCATATATCAAATCAGAGCTTAATACGAAGAAACACATGGTAGGAAGGGAAGTGTAACAAAACTGGCTGATGAAATTAACAAGAAAAATAAAAATGTTGAATGAGCTGCGAATATGAAAGTGTATCCAAAAAATGAAAATCCATCAATCGTTCTTGAAAAAAAAGAAAAATGCTTAAGTGAACTGGAGTTATGCACTTTGTTAGGGGGTTGCAACTAGCTAGTGTGCCTGAATGAAGACCCATAAAATGCAGAACTAGAACTCTAAGGAAGCAGCTTTGCGAGCACTGAAGGTGGTAAGATTGTCGGTCAGAATTGAAACCTGAACCAACTACTTCTGAATTAAAAAAAAAGGGATCAAGCCAAGGTGGCAATTTCTCAAGTTAAACTTGCATCCTATGCCTCCTGTTTATGGCTCTGGTCAGGTCAAAGGTAGTGGAAACAACAAGTCATGGGATTTTTTCCCAACTTCTGACCTTTTTGTTTCTACTGCCATTGTCCTGATCATAGCCACAAACAGAAGGGATGACATGGAAGTTAGACTTCAGAAATTGACGTCTTGGCTTCCCTTATTTTTACTTCTGGAGTTGTTGGTTCAGGTTTCATTCTTGACTAAAAATCTTACCAATCTCCTGTGCTCGTGAAGCTGCTTCCTTAGATTTTGGGTCCTGCACTTTGTGAGTCTTCATTGAGGCTACGCTCACTAGTTGCAGTCTCTAGCAAAGTGATCAGCTCTAGTCCTCTTGACCATTCTTCTTTTTCTTCAACGATTGGTGGATTTTTATATTTAGATACACTTCCACATTTAAAGCTCATTCAGTTTTTTCATTTATCATGTCAATTTCATTGGCCAAATTCGCTAGAAGTTTCTTGCTTGCTTCCCTGTGTTTTCTCTTAAACAAGGTTTGAGATGATATATGATCTTCTCCACCTTTCTCTTCCCACGCAGGTATTCTCCTAAGTACCTTCTGTTGTATAATAGTCTCCTCGAGTAAACCACTCATATAAATTTGGACCAAGAGAATTTCTATTGGCTCCATCGTTGTTTGCTGTAGTGTGAGGCTTTGGGGGCCTTTGAAGAAGTCCATTGCACCATTAAAATCGGTTCAATCAGTATTGGATATTTACACTACCGCTAAAAATTTGGAACTCTTCCCAAAACTTGACACAAAAATATAAGCATAAACCGTCATTAAATTATAACAGGGTATAGACACCACCGTCTTAGAATCCTTCGGCCTTACTAGTTCGCACCTATCAAACTAAACTGCACAATGCAGGATCTTATTTAAAGGATCAATGTCTAATCGGTAAAAAACTGCATTCACAAAATCATTGTACTTTATGAGTGTCTATTACAGTAGCCTGATCAATAATACATAACTCCTGCACATGAAAATGGATCCATTCATTTGCACATACCTTATTCTTCCTACCCTATCAAGACATGTCAAATAGAGTGTTTATTCATCTACACGCATGTGATGACTATTAAAGGAGAGGTGAAGAGTCGTGACTTTTTATCTAACACATTTAAAATAACTGATGAATTGAATTTTTCATCTGTTGCAACTGATGAGTTAGCTGTTAGAAGAAATCAAAATATCTCCTCCAACATATGATCCATCTGTCAAAACAAATTATTCATATGTTACAACAGATGGTAAATCTGTTGCGACAGATATGACAGTGTTTATTCATCTACACACATGTGATGACTATTAAAAAAGAGCTAGTCATGACTTTTTATCTTAACAAATTCAAAAATTTGACATATTGAATTCTCCATCTATTGCAACTGATGAATCAGTTGTTAGAAGAAATCAAAACATCTCCTCCAATAGTTGGTCCATCTGTCGCAACAGATAATACATATGTTGCAACGGATGGTAAATCTGTTGCGACAAATCAAACAGTGTTTATTCATCTACACGCATGTGATGACTATTAAAAAAGAGGTGAAGAGTCGTGACTTTTTATCTAAGACATTAAAAATAGTTAATGAATCAAATTCTCGATCTGTTACAACTGATGAATCAGCTGTTAAAAGAAATCAAAATATCTCCTCCAATAGATGGTCCATCTGTTGCAACAGATATCTCATCTGATGCACATATAAACCATCTGTTGCAACAGATGGTAAATCAATTTTGACAGACCATCTATTGCACATACAGACCATCTGTTACAACAGATGGTCAATCTATTGTGAAAGATGAACAATCTGTTGCAACAGCTTAATAATAACGATTATTATCAAGTCTCAAACCATTTTGAAAAGGTGAGAAGTATTAATGTAAAAAAAAGTTGTGACTTTTCACAGAAACAAATGCCATCGATTTGAATGTAATTAATACAAATGGAGCTGAACAGTCGTGCATTTTAGCCTGACATATCCAGATTCAATCCTCTATAAATGGGTCCCTCCTTAATCTTCATTCTACTCAACTTTATTTATTTCTTGCATTTTTTTTGTGTGACATCTTCAATCACTTCGCTTCAAATAGCATATTCTTTTCTAGTTAAGGTAAGTTTTTTTCGATGTAAATCTACCAGTTAGTAGTATAGTTGTATTACATTTGAACTCTTTTTTTTACATTTGTCAATTCATGCGTATTCTAGATATGGTTGATCTTATTTGGGATATTGCTATTCTGCGTGACACAGTGCGGGAACTTTAGAGACAGGTTAATTAACTGCAGAGGGAGTTAGTCATCGTGAGAGCAAGGATGTTCAGAGAGATTCATAGGCTAATGAGGGCCCTGCTACTGCGAGTTGATTGGTCCGCTGTCATTATTGATGATGATAGTGATGATGATGATAATTAGAATGTGTTTTTTCTTTTAGCGTATGTATTTTAATTTTTCTATATCGGATCTATGTCAACTTTGGGTTTTTAATTCTTATTCAATTTTTATTCTGTCTATTTCTTCTAAACATACATTTTAACATGTCGACGGTTGGAGGTAAGGAGCAATTTTGAATCCAGTAGCAATAGCAATTTTGGCTTCTTAGTTCTTTCAACAGATGGATCATGTGTTGAAACAGATTGGTCATCGGTTAGGTTTCTGTCAATAGATTATCCATCTGTTGCGACAAATTTGTCATCTATTGGAGGAAAACATTCCAGTTTGATGGAACTGTGTTGTGTTCTTCTAACTAATGTCCATCTGTTGCCACAGATGGGTAATCTGTTGAAAATAATTGTGGTCTGTTGTATTATTTAGTTCATGTTTTACCTTTTTTATTGATGCACAAGTTATTAAAAAAGATATTTTATATATAATAAATTATAACATCACGTCACAACAATGAGTTAAATATATAAAAGTCGACAACAAACAACAATACAATTTTTTGCAATTACAACGATCATGGTGGATTACGATTTGGGCATGTAGTTCTTTTGTTGCCAACGCACTTACATACGGAGCACTTATTTATTCTTGATGAAAATGATTCTCCGACTCTACGCCTCCTCTTATATGGCTTTCTTCCCGATTTGATAGTTCTTAGACATATATGGAGGAGGTATTAATCTCCCCAAAAGCTCTGCAGGAACAACTCAAGATTCTTCAGGAGGCACCGGAGTAATATGCCCACTATATGCCATTTTATATTTTTCCACCGAATAATATTGGGAGGAGAGCTCGTAAATTTTAGGTCCATATTTTGGACCGTATTGAGCTCGAAGCGCTGCCATAGCATATGGATAGGATATTTTGTCCAAGTCAAAAACTCTGCACGTACAAGATCTTATTGGAAGATCGACCGTGGCAACATCACCATGACCGGTGATACTAAATTTGTAATCTTCTATTTGATGAGATAATAACATATTCTCCAAACTAATGTTCGGTGATATTATTTTTTCAATTTCTAGAACAAATGGGGTTCTTCTTGGGCCCTCGAACTGCACACGCCTTTCGTTAAAAAATTGGACATTGTTCTTATTTATTATTTCAAATAGAGCCTTGATGGAAAATTCTTTTTCATCTCCAAACAATGAATTCATCGATTCAGCTATGTTTGATTTCATAATATTTGACCTATACAAAAGAATCGCTTAGTACAACATCATACTAAACTTGTAACTCAAACAAGACATTAAATTCATTAGAATGTACCTATCTGCCAGACAGAATGCCCGACTCCATCTCTCAAAATCGACACGTACGAGAAGTTCTGCTACCTTGGGATGCACATCCATTATTTAATTGAAATGGTCTAAAAACTCCTCTCTACTATATGTTTTAGTTGCTCTATAAAAAAGAGTCACAACCCTTTCGTTGTGATAGTTGGTCTGAATGTTCTCTCCAAGATGCCTGATGCAACAAATAAAGTAAGCTGAAGTGAAGAAAATTGAACCCATCTTTGGAATACATGAATGTCTATCCGAAATAAAACACAGCTCTTCGGTATCTTTGACACAGCTTCGCAGTTGTTCCAAAAAAAATCCATAAGAGGTATCACATTCCTTGTCCGCTACACAAAAAACGACAGAAAAGATGTAATTCTCCGCATCCTGCACCACCGCCGCTAGCAGAACTCCATTTTACTTGTTCCTTAAGAAGGTACCGTCGATGGCTATGCTTTTTCTCAAATGTTGAAAACCTTGAATCCAAGCACCATAAGATACAAAAAAGTACTTGAACCTTCCATTTTCATCAACATGCAATGTCGTCTTACTTTCGGAATTTGTAGACTCAATCATGTAATGGTAGGAATCCAGGACTGCATACCCATGCTCGTATGTCCCCCTAACTAAGTCTTTGGCAATCCCCATGGCCGTATATATCTTCCAATAACTGAATAGGACACCTAATTTTGTAAGGATTTGATTGGCCATAACCCTTGTAGAAGGGCCTTTGGCATCGGGAAAACTACTCTTGAAATATTCACCAAGGACCTTTGCCGTGGCGTGAGGATTTTGGCCCGAGATGTGCTCCAAACCACATATGTGATACTTTTCATGTTTATAAATGATGAATCCATCAGAACTTATGTACTTTACCACTCTCAACCACCACTTGCAGTTCGGATTAGCACATTTGTAGCAAAAGACACTGCTCGAATTAATCACCTTCTTTATTTTGAAATCTTTTTTCAAGCAAGAAATAAACAAAGTGGTAGATAGTTCATTCTTGTCCTTGAATGACATTCCATTGAAAAAGTCGGTCCCGTCGTCTTGAAGATTACCAGACTGTGTCGATCGAGAAGAACTGCTTACTATATTAGTTGCATCAATGGGCGTAGGTGTTTGATCATCATCTAGAATATTCATGTCTAGATCATCCAACCTATCATCAAAGATGTCTTGTTGTTCTTCTTCTTCTATGTTCTGGTTCTCATTCTTTCTCGTCTTTTCAACCACGTACACCCTTAACACCAGCCTGAATAAATCACTAAGATAAGCACGTAACCGAACCTGATCTGTTATCTTGAAAAGTAGTACCCTCTGATTTTCAAAGGAGATGTTCATGTAGCTGATGGCGAGTTCTTCTGGTTGACAATTCATTCCACAATAGCTGATGATTAAGTTCACTAAATCATCATAGAAAATATCACTTTGGACTGTTATAGCTATCGTCTCCAGCATTTCACCATCCTTCCAACGTCATACATATCTATTGCTCTTCTCGATCCATTGACCATGACAATCCACCTATATTGTTATTGATCCCTCTATTAGTGGTACCTAAATAAAGTCATTTGTTAAAAAAGTTAATAATGATTTCATAGTACTGTAAATGAATCCCAACAGATGTATAATTTATTACAACAAAAAAGTAATCAATCGCAATAGATTACTTACCTATTGGGATTCATGTTACGCTTCTGAAGTTAATTTCAACAGATGAGTCATCTGCTGTAGCAGGTGAATCATATGTTGCAATAGACTATATATTTGTTGCAATAGATCCAGCATCTGTTAGGATAGATGTTACGGTACTAAGGCACCTTTGAAGCTGAGTCCAACAAATGAGTGACATATTGCAACAGATAATTAACCTGTGCGACAGATGACCTACCTATTGCAATAGACGATGATTTATTAGAATCGAGGTTAGGTTCTATCGCAACAGGTTACTAATATGTTTCAACAGATATTTATCATGTGTTGGAATCGAGTTCAGGTTCTGCTGCAACAGGTTAGTAATATGTTGCAACAGATATTTACCTTGTTGCAATGACAACACGTCTGTTGGAATTGAGTTCAGGTTCTGTTGTAACAGGTTACTAATCTATTGCAACAGATATTTATCATGTTGCATCAGATAACTAATTTATTACAACAGATGGGTCATATGTTGCAATAGATGACCCATCTGTTCGATTCATGTTACAGTATTGTAGAACCATAAGCATGAATCCAACATATGAGTTTTCCCATTGAAACAGATGGCTCATCTGTCTAAACAGATGATTGATTTGTTTAAACAGATGGCTCTTATGTTGCATTCATGTTCGCGTGCTATCTATTGTTGAAAAAATAGCACAATAGCAGTTACCCAGATGACAAATTCAACTAAAAATCATAATTTGACTTACCAAAGTCTCCTATGAAGTAATGTCAAAGTGAAAAGTGATGTACGAAATAAAATTTGACCTAAGAAATTGATCAATTGCAACAGTAGCGATAACAATAATAATGGTCAACAAGAAGAAGATGAAGATGATAATGAAGTAGAAAATGATGATAATGAAGCAGAAGATGATGAATAGAGCAGCAACAACAATGAACAACAAAAATCGTTAAGAGAGAGAAAACAACAATAGATGAGAAGAGAGAGAAACGCACCTTTTTTCCTCCGTTTTTCGTTATATTAGGTAAACATTTAGATCAAAGTGTGAATTTAAAAATTTCTGGGTTATTCTCAAACTTACCCAACTTTCTTAATCCAGAATAAAGTAATTGTCACCTCCACTCAATTATTAACACTTGTGTCACCTACACCTTATTTTAAAACTCTTTTATCACATACAACTCAAAGCCCCATCAAACCTTGTCCAAGAAGCAACAGAATGTTTCTCCACTAAAGGGGTCGTTTGGTGGAGCGTATAAGATAATATTGAATAAGTTGTATTAGTAATGCGGGAATTAGTAGTGCACGGATTAATAATATAGGAATTAGTGATATTGTGATTATTTTTTATGCAGTGTTTGATTTGATGTATTAAAAGTAATATGTATTGTTATATTTAAAAAAGAATATTGTTTGTTTATAAAAATACCCTCGACATATTATAATTTTGTTTATTTTCTTTGCAAAAGTTTATTATTCTTATTTAAAAATAAAAAAAGTTAACAATATAACTAATTATTTACTTTAAAATTTTAAGATTTAATGATTCACTTACAAAATTTTTTTATTATCTTTTTTTTATTTGTTCATCATTTGCTTGTTGTTCCCACTTTGTGATATTTTTAAGTTGGAGGGAGGTACGTGTAACTTTTGGATGAGAAAATAAAATCATTATTAACATAAAATTGTATTTTGTAGAGTGATAAAACTAAATAGAAAAATTATTTTTATTTATGAATATCCTATTTACAAAATTAAAGTTTATATGCAATTATGCAATTAGTTTTCAGATTTTGACCAAATAATATTTTTAAAGTTAATGGAGTAGTTTTGTTTATAACTAAAATTATTTGGAGGGATATTATTATCTTGATAAATTGAAAAGATGTAACTGATATTGAATAAATTGAAAACGATTTAGAAAAAAAAATTAAAGAAATTTGAGGGCATTTTTGTAAATGATAATAAAATTTGTAAACTAATTTATTTGAATAAATTTATTAGTACAAATATAAAAAATAAAATTAAAAAATTAAAAAATGTTTAAAAGAATTTGAGGGATATTTTTGTCTTTATACATACTAATCCCATGGTATTAAAACTCATGTATTGCTAATACCACCATATGTGATGTATTAGTAATACACCCTATAATACCATGTACGGTGTATAACTAATACATGGCATTAGTAATACATTGGTCCAAAATCCTACCAAACATAGTATTAAGTAATACCACACTTACCTGAACTATTTCTCCTAATACGTCGTACCAAACGACCCCTAAATAAAAAAGGTACTCTCTGAATGCATCCAGAGCTGGATGAATGAGGATACATATGAAATTATGAATTCTAAGGAGTCTTGGAGCCTAAAGGGCACTTTTTTGAAGTCAAAATTCCAAAACGGGTTGCCAAAAATATTTCAAACAGAAAAGGGTTGTTCGCAGCATGTCCAGACGTCCATTTCCCTAATGTATTTTTTTTAAAAGTTAGTGATAATTTGCAACAATATCGCAACTTGAATAACCCTCCGAGAAATTAACTAGCTAAAAACAATGAGCCTTGTGAATTTTCAAAACAATGAGTCTGTATTCCAATTTTGGGAATCCAAAATGGTAGACTTGCAATAAGAACAAAATAGAGACATAGTTCTATATCTAATGCCATATTAGCTATTAGCTATCTTCATATTGCTAACACTTAGCATTCCAATAACTTCATAATATGCCTTGTTTGCAGCTCTATTTAATGCAGTTTCTTTCTTTACATGGCACATGCCTTTTCCCCTCATTTGATTGTCAATGAAAACTTCAAAACTCCCATCATGTGACCACATATCGACCACTCGAACTTTAAGTTTATGCTTCTGGCAGGTCTCATAGAGCTTCTTCACCGGATTTGTTTGAAGCATTTCCGGTGTAATTATGGGCTCTAATAGAGTCTTTGCCACCTACACATCATCCAAAATCAAAATCAGCATGCATTAGAGGCGAGGAATGAGAAAATACTGGTCAAGTGACATTTTGAGCCCCAATCAAGAAGAAAACAGAGAACAAAAATCAAAGAAGTTACCCTTCACATGACACAATTCTCATTAGTCAAAGTGACACATGTTTTTGAATATTTCTTGGCGTGTCTGGCCCAAGCTATAGTGTGACACATAGGGGACGCACAAAAGCCCGGATAGCAATCTATTCAAGTGGTCTTCCCTTTAAAAAGTTGAGTTAATATCATGTTGGTGCATCAGATAAAGTGACATTCTATATCTGCGTGATGTATTTTTTTGTCCCCTCAGTATCACGCTCAGACGCATACTTGTATATTATTCCATTGCATGGGACTATATGTAGATAAAACTCCCAAGTAAGGAAATTGACCACCCATGCTAATCGAATTCTCATATGGTTCTCTTTCTCCCATATCATTTTATGATGTGAAATCACTACTTCAGCATCCTATCACAGAAACCCATCCGAGATTCCTCATGAACTTTCAAGTCATAAGATGGTAACACAACATATAGTTTATCCATACATGGTTATACGATTAATTCATCAGATGACCGTCTCCTAATGATGGATGATCCCCAGTTCCTCCTTTTTCTAAAGTTACAGAATTCATATGCCATTTACAAAGTGCATCTGCCTTCAAGCCAAACCTTAACACAAAACACCCAGCTTAACCTAGCATTTGCATAGGCTGAGTTAGTAGCGGAGCCAGAAATTTCACGAAGGGTGTTCAAGTATTGCACAAGTTAACTTTCTTTTTTTCACAAATGGTGAATTGAAAATTTTAAAATCAAGCTATGTAATATTAATAACTATTTCTTATGAATAAACATACCAAAAAAATTAAAATCAAACTACATAATATTTAGCTTTAATGTTCATATTTAATTTAATATGAAGTGAACGGATAAGGCAAAAAAAAAAGATAATTTTACACTTCAAGCTTTCACCGACCTCTGGTGATGACAATAATAACAACGAAACGTGCAAAATGAAGAGCAAGCATCAAAGAGGTTTTTTTAGAAATTCTATATGGAGCCTTTTTTTCACTTTTAGTAGCATTATAGAAATTTCTTTAGGATTTGCTTATTAACTTTAAGTTAAATAATTACTTTTAAGTTTTATTTAAAATTCTATTTTTAAAAATAAATAATAATCGATTGAAAATCCAATTGTCACTAATCTTTAACTTTTTTTCCTTAAATTTTTAAGTTGTAGGTCTCTAACTAAAAATTATTTTGATAAGTTATTTCAAAAATTACAGATTATTAACTACTTATTATTTTAAAAATAGTTATTATTCTTACAATTAAAAGATTAAGTTATTAAGCTCTTCCAAAAATGTGAAAAAAGGCTTAAATGAAATGCGGCCACGGAGGATTAAACCGGTGCTATTTGGGAGAATACACTTTTCCTGCATGCCTAAGACCACTGGGCTACCACACCTTATTGTTTAAAGAGTGTTCAAAATGACAAATTTAATCATTTCAAGCAGTATTTTACTTATATTACATGGTATAATTTTCTGGCAAAGGGTGTTCGCCTGACCACCCTTGCTACAACGTAGCAAGACCCCTGGGCCGAGTGCAATTCCGTGCTATAACAAATAAAATTTAGCTAAAGATAAGGACAAGATGCTCGTCTTTTTTTTTTGCTGTTGTTGTTCATCCTTCCGCCTATCCGGAGTGTTGGAAATATTTTATTTCTTTTTTTTAAAATGTTTTTTTATGGAAGGTTCAAATAGGAGATTCAGTCCCTACTCCCTAGTAACCTATAAACTAACCAATAAGAACTACGAGAAAAAAGAACATACCTCCCAGGTAGTGTCAATTGAAGAATTGCTGTCAATAAATACTGCTCCTATTGTTGATTCAACAACATCAGCAAGCACCTTCGGAGCATTTATCAGTCCATGGGAATGCAATGGATACTCAGGAAGCACATTTATGAATGATTGAATCTGTGAATATAGATAACATTTATCCAGTGGAAGAGACGGGGAGGAGAGGTATAAAACCTGAAAGTGAAGGACTAAGAAGAGGTAAAGCAGTAAAGCAGTATATCAACGAAAAATCAACATATTCCAAACAAGGATGAGGTGGATGATAGCAGACCTACAGATCTATACAAGTAATATAAGTAATATGTCGAATGAATTTCAGCAGTACACAAAATTTAAGCTGGGCAATGATGGCAAAATGAAGTTTTGGTTGGTGGAGGTAGTTTATTTCTTTTTACCCCTCCCTAGGATCTCCCACCTTTTCTATCATAAACAAATGTTAGGAGAATAGAACCCCTGCCTTGCTCAATATAATGATATAGCGTGACCAGATGGACTAGCTTGCTATTCTAAATAAGGTAAATTTTTTGGATAACTACTGAACCAGAGCGCTCAGATCGGCCTCAAGTACATTTAAGAAACAAATTCCCAACTTTGTACTACTCCTCCTTGAATAGAGAAGCTTGTGTGTCTGAACTTCATTTCCTCTGGTGGCAATTGAATTTTAGGGGAGATTTTAATGATTGGGAGGTGGATGAAGTTGGACAATTACTACAACTCTAAAAAGGAGGCAGCCAGGTGCACAAAGCATCCCGTGTTACCAAGGTCTAGGGAAGGGTCGCACACCAAGGGGGTGATGTAGACAATCTACGCTACTGCAAGCAATAGTGGCTGCTTCCACGGCTCGAACCTGTAACCTATAGGTCACACGGAGACAGCTTTACCGTTGCTCCAAGGCGGCATTCTACAACTATTGAGTATAGAAGTGAGAGAAGAGAATGAAGAGGGTGTTATAGTCTGGACATCAAGTAATGATATGAAATTCTGTTAAAAGCTGTTACAGCATCCTGCAAAAACAATCTGAAAACTTGGAGCTAAAATGGCCATGGAAGATGATTTGACCAAAGCACCTGTCAAGGTAGCTTGTATTGGGTGGTTGTCAGCCGAAAAGCATATTTAACCGAGACAACTTGTAGAGGAGAGGTACCTATTGAAGCAATAGATTTTATCTTTGTGGAGAAGAACTGGAATCAATCAATCACCTTTTTTACATCGTAAAGTAACTAAGCAATGTTGGGAGCCCTCAGATGTTAGGAGCTTATTGCAAAGCTGGAATGGACAAAAGATGGCAAAGATCCAGAAACAGTTTTGGCGGAATTCTTTTGTGATTTGTTTGGACTATTTAGAGTGAGAGAAATGGCGCTTGTTTTGAGAATAAAATGCATCATATTTCTATAGTCAAGATTCAAGACCCAATGGCTACATAATCTATCTTTCTGGTGTGAGAGGAGACTTGGAACAGTATATGGATTTCGTGGACTCAATTGAAAATTATGCAATTTGAATCTAATATAATAGGGGGGTTTTGATTGTTGTACTTGTATGTACCTTCTTGGTACCTTATTAATCCTAACAAAGAAAACGTTGTCTTCTTTTTACTTCTAAAGATGAGTGGAAACAGTTTTACCAACTAAAGGCATTGAAGGAAAAGAGAGTGTCCGCAAAAGTTTGGATAGTTTCTTCATATGAAAATGTATGAAAGACCAAAACACAAGCTCTTCAGCTTAATTCATGGTGCCATTTTACTCGGTATAGAACCAAGCAGTTTTGACGCTAGAGATGTTTGATGATGCAGTCAAGAGGTAAAGCTAATATCTAAGCCTAGAAAAATAACTTAATTACTTTTTCGAATTCCGGAAAAAAGGATTCAGCAGAAAACATAATGCCCTTATAAGACTAACTAAAAAAAATGCTTCAGCTACTTAACTTATGTCCAAACCTACAAAAACGATATAGCGGGATAAAGCTCTTGCAGTGAAAAGAAGGCAACAACCACTATTTTGGATATTTTAAAAGGATTCAGCTGAAAGCAAAGCGGATCTATAACAAACTACTCGTCTTTGGACATTTATTTGAAACCCTACAAAAATGATAAGAAGTCTTGAAATATTTCAAATTCTTATAAAAACATGGAAAAAGTGGGATAGAATTTCATATGCAAATGTACAACAACAACAAACCCAGTGTATTCCCACAAAGTGAGGTCTGAGGAGGGTAAAATATACGCAGTCCATACCGCTACCTCCAAAGAAGTAGAGAGGTTGTTTCCGATAGACCCCCGGCTCAGGATAGAGAATAGTACACAAGGTCGTAGTGGAACATGAAGCAGGATGGATGACATAACAAAAATAAGGAATAAGAAATACTAAAATAGATATCAGAGAAATATGAAATACGAGAAATACGAGCAATTCAAATAAAAGATAGGACACCCGCCTAGTAGTAACATACACTCACGGACCAAAGACACCCACCACACCCAAACTCTCCTGACTAGAGGCTCCTACTAAAGGATACAGTCCTAGGATTACTAACCCGGCTATAGAAGAGCTCTCCTAACACCTTACTACAACTCACACACTCACCCTAGCCTTCTACCCTTATCCGCAACCTCCACACCTTCCTATCTAGGGTCATGTCCTCAGTAAGCTGTAGCTGCTCCATGTTATGTCTAATTACTTCCCTCCAGTATTTCTTCGGCCTACCTCTACTCTTCCTAAAGCCATCCAAAGTTGCTTCTCACACCTACGAACTGGGGCATCCGTGCCCCTCCACATCACATGCCTAAACCATCTCAGCCTCCCTTCTCGCATCTTGTTCTCCATCGATGCCACTCTCATCTTCTCCCTGATAGTCTCATTCCTAACTCTATCTCCTTTTGTAAGTCCACACATCCACCGCAACATTCTCATTTCCGCCACCTTCAATCTTTGAATGTGGGAGTTCTTGACTGGCCAACACTCCGCTCCATACAGTATGGCGAACGGACTGCCACTCTGTAGAATTTGCCTGTAAGCTTAAGGGGCACCTTCTTATCACACAACACTCCCGAGGCGAGCCTCCACTTCATTCAACCTGCTCCAATACGTTTAGAGACATCCTCGTCAATCTCGCCATTCCCCTGAATCATAGACCCAAGATACTTAAAACTATCCCTCTTACAAACATGTTGGGAATCCAACCTCACCACCACATCGTCCTCCTGACTCGACTCACTAAACTTGCATTCCATATACTCCGTCTTGGACCTACTCAACCTGAACCCCTTAGATTCAAGGGTTTGCCTCCAAAACTCCGTTCTTTCATTCACCCCCCTCCCGCGTCTCATCAATCAGCACTACATCATCCGCAAATAACATACACCAAGGCACCTCACCTTGAATACTACACGTCAACTCGTCCATCACCAACGCAAACAGAAACAGGCTAAGAGTCGACCCTGATGCAATCCTGTCTCGACCGAAAAATGCCCTGAGTCTCCTCCCGCCGTCCTCACCCGAGTCTTCCCTCCCTCGTACATATCCTTAATAGCTCTGATGTACACCACCAGAACCCCTCTCACCTCCAAGCATCTCCAAAGAACCTCTCTAGGAACTTTGTCATACGCGTTCTCCAGGTCGATGAACACCATGTGCAAATCCCTCTTCCTTTCCCTATACTGCTCCACCAATCTCCTCACCAGGTGGATTGCCTCTGTCGTCGAGCGACCAAGCATAAAACCAAACTGATTCTCCGAAATGGACACGACCCTCCTCAATCTCCGCTCAACCACCCTGTCCCAAATCTTCATAGTGTGACTCAACAGCTTAATACCCCTATAGTTGTTGTAACTCTGAATGTCACCCTTGTTTTTATATAACAGAATAATCGTACTCCATCTCCAAGCCTCAGGCATTCTCGCAGTCTTGAAAATGTCGTTAAACAAATCGTACTTCATATGCAAGTGTATGTACGTGAAATACTTCAATTTTCATTGGCACAGAAACTCGGGGGAAGAAAAAGGAAACGGCTAACGCCAATGTGCTATCTTATTTAGCAACCAAATGCTAAAACGTAAAAATTGTGTTGGACATCCCATATACTAGACGAGGTTCTTGCTGCATAAAGTAACCCGAAAAAGAAAAGGATTAAGACAAACCAAATTCCCTTGACTAGTAAGCTCACTTACTCGTCGTGCAAGGATAGGTCTTCCATGCCGTAAATATTTGTGGAAGCTATGGTTAACAGCAACACGCGCAAGCTTCTCCGTGTCAACATTTGCAGCACGTAGAGGTGACAACAACCCAGGTGGAAGATTTGGATACCTGGAAAACTGTTCTTTTGTGATCATAAGGTTAAGAACCGAGTCACCCACATACTCCAGCCGCTCATAAGATATATAGTCCTTGTGATACGACGGATGTGTAAAAGCTTGCTGCAATAAATTCTGATCATTGAAGTGGTACCCTATGATTTTCTGTACTTCTTCAACATTTTGTGATGTGTCATCTTGCAATGACCTTTTTGTTGCCTCCACATTTGCCAGTATACCTGGTAGGAAGCTATTCAAAACAGCCCCTATCAAAACAGTAGCTTGAGTCAAACAAGAGATTTGACTATAGCCTCTAATGCATCAAGTCCAGTAGAACAATTTAACTGGCGGAAATATAAAATGAACTGGAAGAAATAAAATCCAAGGCAGGACAACAGTAGTTTGGTATTTCCTTATTCCCAGTTCCCAAGTTCCCACATTCTACTGCCTGATAAGCCGCGGTCTTTCAGACCTATGTGCACCTGAAAGCAGACTCCATGGGCAGGTGCAACAGTGTTGCCAAGAGTTGTAATGTAAGAGTTGTGTAAAAACAAACAAAAGTTACTAGGATCTTGAAATTGGTAAATAGCTGCTTTCTTTGGCTGAGTATTTTTTTGATAAGTAGCTGCCTTCTTTGGGTCTTGCAGATAAAGATATCAGGTTGTCAATTTTAAAATAGAAGGCCACCTAACTGCAGAGAATTGAGTTGATTACTAGAAGTATTTATGTCAATAAGAGTTGCTTGGACTCCTAATTTCTTCCACAAAAGTGTGAAGATCTATCATCAAAAAGTAAAGCAGCAGAATAAGATAAAGAGAGTTGACACTTGAAAGTCACTTGGTATTATAAACACTTCTCAACATTTGCTGCAACACTGACAGCACCTACGCCTCAATCCAACCTAGTCGATGCAATATTTGTTTCATTATGACAAATGAGAAATCAGATTTTAGGAGAACGTCATACCAAATTTCATTGTTTCTTCCCATGCATCTGTATTCCTACTTTTTCCCACGGCATTAACTTGTCTTTTGAAGATTATCATCAGGTTGAAGAATCATTCTGACACTACCAGTACAGCAGTAGCACCTGATTAGAATCCAAACTATTTTTAGTGTTTGGGCCTTATGAGACGCCCAAACTTCTAGTAACTGCTAGTTCAAGATAATAGTACCATTTTCTGTCTCTTAACTTTTTCTTCTTATATTAAACAAAAATTTATTTAGTAAAACTAATAGTTATAATTAGTAGCATAAGTTAGTAAACATAGAAATTGCTAAAACTTATGCCATGCTAAACAGAGGCCAATAATGAATTAACTAACTACTTGAAAACCTACAGTTGCAACTTGCAACTCATCGTAACATCCTTCTCTTCCTAAAGACAGAGACAGTAATCTACAGTGTGGAGAATGATGAGATAACCAAAGTTGTGCACCGAAACGTTTGCTATGATACACATCATATTTCTCGTTCTACTCTACTTTTTTTTTCGTTCTACACTTCTTATTTATTTGAAAAGGCTGGAGCTTTGCCAACCGTCGTACCATGTAATGTCACTACTAAAAGATTATTATTTTCCCATTGAAATTTCCCACTAAAAAATGTCCAATGGCTGTTCCACAGATATTTTGATTGAATTAGTGAGAAAAGAAAAAATATTAGTGTTTTCACATGGAAAAATTAGGAACTTTCCCAGTATTATCTGTTTTCCACCATGTGTTTCCCTAGTGAGCTAGTTCGGTGGGAATGGGGGTGGGAAAATCATGTTTTATAACACAAATTTTCTATTGATCCGTGGTGGGAAAGCCTTTGTTTCTAGTAGTGTATACCATGTAGCACGTAAACCATTGCCTTTGGGTATGATGAAATAACCTTGATGAAATTACTCAAGGCACAACAACATGAGATCTGCATTGTATGAGATGCATTACTTATTCTCTTAGATAGGCATATTGTAACTTGATTAATCATTTGCACAGTTAGTTAAGCTTAGATTAGGAGAATCCAGCTATCATCTAGGTAGTTCGTCGGTTGTTATAAATACACTGCATACTCCTTTCTTCCCCTTTCGTCCAGTTTAATCAAGTTGTGCAGTTTCCACTTTCTCTCCTCTGTTCGCACTATTTCTCTGTTACAGTCTCCATGGCTTGAGCTTGGACTCCATTGTAGAGAATGTTCCAAGCATCAATCATGTGATTTTCTGGACCTTGACATGGTATCAGAGACAGCAAATATTGCAATTTTTCGTTTTCGCTCTTTTCTGATTTCTCATTGATTGCACGATTTCCGATATCTCATCACATTTTTCTGTTTGTGTTATTTTTTTTGCTTCAATCGTCACGTGCTAATTGTTTCCTTTACTTCATTGAATTGACTAATTTTGAATTGGGACTATAGATTGATTACTTCTTGTTTTCACACTCCTCGTGTTGCTTTGAGCTTCTTCAACTATGGCGGATACAATTACTACTACAACCACACCAGGAAATCAAGGAAATACAGCTGCACCTACAATCGATGTGAGTAGTCCTCTTTACACCATCCTTCTGATGGAATCGGTGTTTCGTTAGTTCCTTTTCAGTTTGATGGAACTGGTTATAGATCCTGGAAACGAGGTGTTTTGTGTGCCTTATCTGTTAAGAAGAAGTTGGGTTTTATCAATGGCGAATGTAGGACACCTCCTCCGAATTCTCCTTTATGTCATCAATGGGAACGATGTGATGATATGACAACATCATGGATTTTGAACTCGTTATCGAAGGAAATTGCTGACAGTGTTGAATGTGTATGATTTGCTTGAATTATGGTCAGAGTTGTCTGATAGGTATGACCAGACGAACGGTGAGCTTTACCAGATTCAGCAGGAAATCACTGACCTGAGTCAGGGTATTCGAGATGTTACTGGATATTACACCAAATTGAAGAAGCTTAAAGCAGAACTAAGCAATCTCATTTTCAAACATGACTGTACCTGTGGATCCAAGGAGTTCATATTCAAGGCTGAGCAAGATAGACGTCTCATTCAGCTTTTGATGGGATTAAATGAGATTTACACTGTGATTGGGGGGAGAATTCTCATGATGAATCCTCTTCCCTCTATTGGAAAAGCCTTTGCTTTATTGGTGAATCTACCTCTTTGAATGCCAGTACTTCTGGTGTTAAACAATTCAGAACAAACTATGCTGCTAGTCATCCAAGTCACTCTGCAAATACCTTTCCAGACTGTTTTGTGATTTTTGTAAGAAGTCTGGTCACGCCAAGGAGAGGTGCTACAAACTCCATGGATACCCGCAAAAACAACCTCACATGTTCAAAAGTACAACGTGACATCTGAGCTAGGAGAAGCATCTGTTGTGAGCCACAAAGAAGCTCCCAATTTTGGTTTATTCAAGGAACAATATGGACAAATAGCTAGTTTGTTTACTCAGTTTCAGCTGAACAATGCAGAAAACAATCTTGACAGTGTCAATTACAACCAGTTGCCTAGTGGAGCTGCTCACTTTGCAGGTATTCTTGCTTGTAACTCCTCCATTGATTTTGATCATTTATCTTGTGGATGGTTCAAGGCAAGGTCTGACTTATGGATTCTAGATTCAGGTGCGATTGCATAAGACTTTTGATAGATCTCCTTTTCAGACATATCACCCTTACCTTATCCCATGTTGATTAGATTACCTGAGGTTATAGAGTCAAAGTAACTGAAATTGGAACTGTCAAACTTGCTTCCCGTATCATTTTGTACAAAGCCTTGTTTGTACCCTCTTTCAAGTATAACATTGTGTCAATCAATTCCTTGACAATGCATCTTAAATGTATTGTCTCATTCACTGACTTTTTCTATCTTCTACAGGCCCCTGCTCTGAAGAGGCCTCTGGAGATTGGCAAAGCTCATGATGGACTATATTTTCTCCGCAAAGATTGGCTTCAGAAGAGCACTCAAACTATCAACAAAGGTCACAGCTTCTCTACTTGTGTTTCATCTAGTACCAAGTCTTTTCCTACTTCTTGTCTTTCTAGTACTGAAGCAGATGTAGTTACTTGTCACTGCAATTCCCACTCCTGCTCTCCATATGTAAATACTTCATTTCACAAAAGTAATACTGGTGTTGCTTCTGCACATGTTGCTTTACCTCGTAAGAATGATGTTGATAAGTTATGGCATAACAGACTTGGGCGCGTGCCCTTTAGCAAAATGAGAAAAATATCTTCCATTCCAGTTAAGTTTTCCCTTGACCAATCTTTCTTTTGCCCAGTCTCTCCTATGGCAAGACAAACAAGGTTACCATTCCCCATAAGAACTAAAGGCACCACAACCATTTTTTATCTACTCGACATTGACTTGTGGGGGCCCTACCATGTAGCCACAAATGACAAGCACAAATATTTTCTCACATTAACGGATGATCATAGTAATTAGTAGGTGTACTTGGACACAGCTCTTGAGTTGCAAAAGTAATGTGATTCACACTATTACAGCCTTTGTCTCTATGATAGAAAATCAGTTTAAGACCACCCTAAAAGCAGTAAGAATAGACAATGCTCTAGAGTTTAACACTAGCTGTCTCACTAATTTCTGTGTATCCATAGGTATTCTTCACCAGAAAAGTTGTCCTTATACACCTCTGCAGAATGGTGTATTAGAAAGAAAACACAAGTATCTTCTTGAAACTGCTAGGGCTTTCCTCTTTCAATCTAAACTACCTTTGAAGTATTAGGGTGAATGTGTTCTCACTACCACATACATCATTAATTGATTGCCCTCAGCTCCTCTCAATCACAAATGCCCTTTTGAATTGTTAGAAACCTTCATATTCTCACTTGAGGAGCTTTGGTTGCGTATGTTATCCCATCATACGTAAGTGCCATAGAACTAAATTTGACTCAAAGACTACACCTCATATTTTTGTTGGCTATCCTTTTGGGACTAAAAGGTACAGGTGCTAAGCCTGGCCACTGGGAGTCCATACCACTACCTCAAGTGAAGCAGAGAGGCTGTTTCCGATAGACCCCCGGCTTAGAACCAATAACAATATAACAAACACAATACATAAATACATATAAACTTGTACAGTATGCAAAATAAACTAGCAATGCTAGCCACAAGATAATACTAAAGCTATAGATCCGAAACCAAAGACAACACCCAACACCTACGAAAAAGAAACTTCAAACACAAATATAGAACACTCCCCTGTTGTTACCGACACCCTCCCACCCCCTAACCCTCTACCCTAATCCGCATCATCCATACCTTCCTATCAAGGATCATGTCCTCCGTAAGCTGTAACTGCTTCATATCATGCCTAATCACCTCCCTCCAATATTTCTTCGGCCTACCTATCCCCCCGCCTAAAATCATCCATAGCCAGTGCCTCACACCTCCGCGCATCAGAACCCCTCCTCATCACGTGCCCGAATCAACGTAATCTCACTTCTCGCATCTTGTCCTCTACCGAAGTCACTCCCACCTGTTCCCTAATAATCTCATTCTTCACCCTATGAGAATATTGCAGTTATCAGATATGTCTTTTTTTATGAGAATATTTTTCTTTTTGAGTCTCTTAACCCTTTTGTTCCTAATCTTATTTTGATTTTAAGTCTTTTGATGATCCTATTACCATTGTTTCCCCTACCAATAGTGCTCATGACTTTGTACAAAATGATGAATTCAAGAGTTCCCTCTTGCTCTCCTAATTCTATACATGACTTAGGCTCTACATCACCACAAGTAGTACCTTCTCCATGATGCATACCTACTGTGACCTCTACCACTACCTCAGCAATGTTTCCTCATTCTCAGGGACCTAGAAGATCTCAAAGGGATCATACGGCTCCTGCATATCTACAAGACTGTGTATAAACTACCACATGCACCACCTAGTCAAGCATCATCTAGTCAACCTGATCATTTACCATCTTCTTTTTATGCTTCTTTCACAGCACAACACCACATAACTCCTGATGATTTAGATCCTAAAAGTCAACTTTTTGCAATGAATGTATCTCTTGATAATGAACCAATTTCTTATGAGGGGGCTGTTGTGAGTCTTGATTGGCAGGCAGCTATGACACATGAATTTCAGGCTTTGCATAACAATAATACTTGGGATTTTGTTTCTTTTCCTCCTGATAAGAGACCTATTGATTATAGGAGGGTATACAAAATAAAACACAAGGTTGATGGTAGTATTGAAAGGTTCAAAGCTAGGCTAGTAGTGAAGGGTTATACTCAACATGCAGGTGTGGACCATTTTGAAACCTTTTCTCCAGTAGTTAAAATGACAACTGCGAGGACCTTGATGGTTGTAGCATCCAAAAAACAGTGGAAAATCTATCAACTAGATGTGAATAATGCTTTTCTTCGTGGAGATTTGAATGAAGAAGTGTATATGGATGTTCCTCCTCCTGGTTTGCAGACTCATGATCTTTCCTTGGTTTGTAAGCTGAAAAAATCACTCCTTGGTTTGAAACAAGCTAGTAGGCAATGGTATGCCAAGCTTGCTGATACTTTGAATTCTAAAGGCTATGTGCACTCTCATTATGATCACTCACTGCTTTATAGAAAAAAAAGGTACATCTGTTGTTTTTGTGGCAGTCTATGTAGATGATATCCTACTTACAGGCACTGACTATGAAGAGATCAGTAACTTCAAAGCATTTCTTTATCAGCAATTTAAGATAAAACATTAAGGTTTAGTGCACTATTTCTTGGGTTAGAGGTGCTCAACAAACATGATGGTATTATCATTTCTAAGAGGAAATTTACTTTGTGTTTACTCAAGGAGTTTGATTGTCTCAACTACCCTAGTTTTAGTGTTCTCCTCTTGATCCTAATCTCAAGCTCAGAGCTAAGGAAGGTGTACCTGGATCAGATCCAACTCTTTATAGAAAGTTAGTTGGGAAGTTGAACTTCCTCACCACTAACAGATTAAACATTGCATGTGGGGTTAAGCACCTGAGTCAGTTCATGTAAGATCCAAGAGAGCCTCACTTAAATGTTGCCTTCCACATGTTGAGATACTTAATGCAGGACCCCACCCTTGGAATTTTCTTGTCTAAATGAGAAGATCTTACTCTCAAAGACTTGTTATTCAGGGCAATTGCCCTGATTCAAGAAGGTCTTATCACATGCTTCATTGTTTTCTATTTTCTTAGGAGGAAGTCCTATTAGTTGGAAGTCTAAGAAGCAAGAAATCATTTCACTTTCTCCAGTTGAGGCTGAATATAGATCACTAAGAAAAGTAGTAGGGGAGCTGGTGTGGTTGCACACTAAGTTGCTCGGACTCTTCAAGATGTCTACGGGTGCGTGTCGGAACCTCCAAAAATAGTGTATTTTTGAAGGATCTGACACGAGTGCGGCAACATTTTTTGGAGAGTCCGAGCAACTTAGGTTGCACAGGTTGCTTAATGAATTGATTATCCCACCTTTAGGTCCCATTCCTATTCCTGATTATTGTGATAGTCAACCGGCCCTTCACATTGCCGGAAATCATGTGTTTCATGAACGTACTAAACACATCGAGGTTGATTGTCATTTTGTTCGAACCAAGCTTCAAGATGGGCTCGTTTCACTTCATCACATTGCTACTCATGATCAATTGGTTGATATCCTTACTAAGTCTCTCACAAGAATCAAACATGATGCCATCCTTGACAAGTTGTCAGTGATCCCCTCACCTCCAACTTGAGAGGGGTATTGAGATGCATTACTTATTCTCTTAGTTAGGCATATTGTAACTTAATAATCATTGCAAAGTTAGTTAGTTAGTTAGTTATATAAGCTTAGATTAGGAGAATCCAATTGTCACCATTTGTCATCTAGGTAGTTAGTCGGTTGTTATAAATACACTGTATACTCCTTTCTTCCCCTTACGTCCAGTTTAATCAAGTTGTGTACCAAGCTTGGACTCCATTGTTGAGAATGTACCAAGCTTCAATCATGTGATTTTTTGGACCTTATCATTGCTCCTTCACATTCTAGAATAATCTGTATTAATTCAAATTATCCAAGTGATAAAAATGCCTCTAGTACAAAATTATTTTATCAATATAAATAATTGTCTGGACAATTCAAAATACTGATTGCAGCTACAACATTCCAACACTCATAGTGAGCACATCTGACCAAGACTTAGTGGGCAGATTCACTCGGCAACTATGCCTGTGAATCAATCAAGGTACGCCTAAGCTGACCTCAGCACCATCGTCATCCAAAAAAGAGTGAAGGGTGAAAAACACACCTAAAGTAGCTCAACTTTTGGATTTTCATATCCGAACTATCAAATATGTGAGTTTCCTATGTGAACTATTGGGTGTGCGAACCAAAGTATCACATTAGTAGCTAAGGTAGAAGCTACATATATGGTGTGGGATCTCTTAATGGTGTGATGCCTTTTGGGGAAAACCATGCGGGCTTGGCCCACCGTGTAAGAGTGTCTTTAGGTTGGTCAAGCCCAACAACTAGTATGAGAGCCCAAGTTTAGCGAGATGAGTACGGGGATGTGGTAGAGTGATGTGTGTGGTGCTCGATTTGCTTAACCTTACGAGCTGGGAGTTGCACACACGAGAAGTAGTTGCGGGCTTCGATTGCCATAAAACTCAAACGATGTGGGTAGCACACAATACAGGGAATCTCGGTAGCCCCATGGATCATGGTGATGGACCAACCATGTGGAACTTAGTTCGAGGGAGAGATTGTTGAGTTTGGGTAGCATACAGTATAGTGAATCTCGGAAATTGACCCGTGGATCGTGTTGATGGGCCACGTGGAACTTAGTTCGGGGGAGAGATTGTTGGATGTGCAAACCAAAGTCTCACATTGGTAGCTGAAGGAACTGGGAAGCTACATATAAGGTGTAGGATCTTTTAATGGGGTGAGGCCTTTTGGGAAAAATCATCTGGGCTTAACCCAAAACAGACAATATCACACCATGTAAGAGGGTCTTTGGATTGGTCGAGTCCAACATAAACTATCACGAACAATTTATCAAAATACATCTAAACCATCAATTGTTCACTTTTCATACCTAAAATGTCAGGTATGAAACTCAAACAATTAATAGTTAAGATGTGTTTTGATACATAATTGGTAGAAAACTCGCATAACTGATAGTTCAGTGAAACTCAAAAAATCAAGATACTTTAGTGGGTCTTTCACCCTTTAAAAGTACGTATTGGTTTAACTGGCAAAGTTACATTTCAGACCTGGAAATAAATTGTATTTAGAATTTTCATCCAAAGAACTTTGAACCAAAATTTTCTTATTTTCAATATACTTTCCACAAATCCTTAGATACCCATCTATGAATCAATCAAGAAAAAGATAAATAAGATAAAATCTTCAATTTTTAAGCTGAGATATACACTTAAAAAAAAAAAAAAAAAAAAGCAAACAGTGTTATAAGGTATGCTGATGAAGTAGTTATTTCTGATAAGAAAGAGAGATTGGGAATTAGCTAACCATATTTGTGGAGGTTTTGAGGTGAAACCCAATTAAGGGCTGGAGCCAAAAAAGGGCGCAACCAAGACCCCATTTGTAACTGATTGAAGCATCTACCAATTTCTTCTGCCCATCGCCTTCCCTCGACACTTTTCCTTCCACTTCCCTCACTATTTTCAAGAAGCTAGTAATGTATAATATATTAGTAATGTGAATTAGAAAAGTGATTTGAATCTTTATCTTGTTAAAAAGATTAAATTAAACTGTTTTTTAATTATTTTTTAATTTATTATTTAATTATTTTTTATTATATTAATTAAATTTTCTAAAATATATAATGCTCCTAAAATATATAATAGGGGAATTAATTAATATTTTCTTTTTATTAGATTTGCTAAAATATATATGACTTTAAAATATATAGTAGGCAAATTAATTAATATTATTTTTTTACTGTTTAATTAGACAAATATTTCTAAAAGAGGTCTCTATTAATTAAGAAAATATTTTTATAACTATTGAGATGTACATTAAATTAGAGAACAAACTAGTTTGTCTATTGAAAGAATATGATTGATATTCATCTAATTTGATTCGATTGCATGTATAGATTGATGGATACTTGATTTTTTATGTTCATCTAACTTGATTCGATTGCATGTCTAGATTGGTGGATACTTGATTTTTTAACCCTCAACTTCTTCACTTTTTTTGTCAGCATAATAGAATTCAACATGTGCGTGTATATATATATATATATATATATATATATATATATATATACACACATATATATGTGTGTGTATTTTCTTTATTTTCATTCAAAATCATTTTTTATGTTCAAAATTTTCGCTCAGATAAGAATTAGTTGGATAAAAATCAAAGCTTTGTAATCAGTATTATATTATTTTTTTACAGTTTACAGGTCGTAGATGAATGTCAGTTGGCTTTGAAGAATTTCTTGTGTAAAGGTTAGGTTTAATTGTATTGTTTTGATATATTTATTATCTTATTATTTTATTTTAATTTACAGATGCTAGATAAATGTGAGTCAGCTTTGAAATTTCTTTTTAGGTAAAGGTTAAGTTTGATTGTATTGTGGTAATATCTCTATTAGTTTATTATTTTATGGTAGTTTACAGTTCGTCGATGAATCTCGATGGGCTTTGAGGAATTTTTTTATGTAAAGGTTAGGTTTAGTTGTATTATTTTGATATTTCTATTATCGTATTATTTTGTAATTGTTTACATACTCAAAAGATATTAAATTTAATTATTATATTCATTTTTATTATTTAAACAAATATATCCTATTTAGTGTAATGTTTGAATTCATTAAAGTGAGGTACACGCGCAAGACGCGTACACCTAAACTAATATTTTTAAAAAGAGAGAGAGATGAGATTTCTTTTTTATAAATAAGAATTTTTATTTTTATAGCAAAATTTAAAAGGTTATTTAATTCTATTTTTTTGGGTATAGTATTTAATTCTATTTAAATGGTAAGAATACAATAGATTTCATTTCATCCTAATTAGCTTTGATTATATGTTGTGGAACTTATATTTTCACTATATATCTTGAGAAAATTGAAGGAAAGGTGTCTTTTAAGATTTGAATGAAGGATTGATGACATTGACCAACTTAAAAGGGTCAAACATCATTAGAAAACTTGATTAAGTTAATTATGGACTTGATTAATATTTTCAAAACTTTCTAATCTTTTCAAAAATACAAATCAACCCACACCCCTTTTCAATCCAAATCAACCGGTCTCTCTCCTCTCTCTCGAGACAGCTTCTCTCAACTCTCTTCCAAACAACAGTTTTGCAAAATTCTCCCTTCCATCCTCAGCGACTTCAACCTACGGCGGAAAATAGTCGGTCGAGTCCCCTTTCGACTTTCAACCGTCAATCGACGTAAAGACTTCTCCGGCGACAATAACTTTGAGCTTTTCATCATCCCATTTTTTTTCACAGGTAAAAAATTATGAAGAAACTGAGGAACTTGAGCCAACTACTCTTCTAGTATAGAAATATGGACTAAATAAAACCCTAATTTTTTATATTTCTTCTTCTTGTTGTCGTACTGTTGATTCGAATTTATTGGTGATTTTTGTTCACGGTTGATATTCTCTCTCTGTGTGTGTGTGTGATATGTTGGCATTGCTGGGTTGATTTGTTGTTTGTCTTGGTAAAAATGGTGTTGCAATAAATGAAACATATGATGCAACAAATGAAGACATCTGATGCAACTGATGAAAACATCTGATGCAACAGATTAAAATCTAATGCAACTATGAAAATCTAATGTAACAGATGAATAATCTAATAGATCATTCATCTGTTGCGACAGACGACTCTTCTGATTGGAAGAAATCTAAATAATATTGATCCAACAGATAATTCATTTTGCAACAGATGAGTGATATGTTTCAATAGTTCAGTGATCTGCTTTTATTGTCTCTAATGGTTTACTTATCCGTTGCAATTGGTCAGTTATATGTTGCAACAGATAACATACCTGGTGCAACAAATTAGTGATCTATTTTTATTGTTTCCAACGAATTACCCATCCGTTGCAATAGGTCAATTATATGTTGCAATAGATAGCATACTTGGTGCAACAGATTAGTAATCTATTTTTATGGTTTCCAATGGATTACTCATTTATTGCAACAAGTTAGTTATATATTGCAACAAATAAACTACCTGGTGCAGCAAATTAGTGATCTGTTTTATGGTTTCCAATGATTTACTCATTTGTTGCAACGGTTGGTTATATGTTACATCAGATAACATACCTGGTGCAACAAATTAGTGATCTATTTTTTATATTTTCCAATGATTTACTCATCCGTTGCAACGGGTCGGTTATATGTTGCATCAGATAAAATACTTGGTGCAACAAATTAGTGATCTATTTTTATTATTTCCAATGTTTACTCATCCATTGCATCTGAGTCAGTTATATATTGCATCAGATAAAATACCTAGTGCAATAGATTAGTGATCTATTTTTATGGTTTCCAACGGTTTACTGATCCGTTGCAATGGGTTGGTTATATGTTGCATCAGATAAAATACCTAGTGCAACAGATTAGTGATCTATTTTTATTGTTTCCAACGGTTTACTCATCTATTGCACCAGGTGGTTATATATTGCAATAGATAACATACCTGGTGCAATAGATGTGTGGTTTGTTGGAACTGTTATTTTACCGTTGTGCATGTTAGATTAACTGTTATCCCTTTTTAACGATGCATTAATCAATTATAATCTATTTTATGTTCCTGTTAATTTAAGTTAATATGGCTCCTAAAAGAAAAGAAATCAAATCAAATCCAAGTAAAGGAACAAGTGCAACAGCTCGGCTACATCCACCACTCTATGAGTTTACTTTACAAGCGTTATCTTAATCAGGAGCAAAAGATAATGAGCACAGGGAGGAGGAATGTCTCAAAAGAGATGATCCAAATGCTAATAGCCCTTCCGTAGAAGAGTTGGTCAAAACCTTCAGCATTGATCGTTATCCTATGAGAATGCAGTGTGATGGTGCTACAGATTTAACGAGTGATTTTGTGGTTAAGTCAGTCATGGAAAAATCTTTCGACGCCTTCAGAAAAATACTTTGAGAACAAAAATTGGATGCTAATTTCAGGGAAAGCTGCTTTGGGCAATATCTTGATTCGACAGAGGACAAAAATGCTCGTTTCCAGATGAAAATGGTATATGATCTTCTCAAGAATAGGTTTATATATGAAAACAAAGACAAAATGGATGAGGTATGGATAAATTACTGTGGCATGCCTGTTTGTTTTGATTGGAATGAGTTTGCCATAGTTACCAAACTAAAATATTATCCTCCTTCTCAAGTTATACCTACTCTAACCCAAAAAAGCACCCCGCAAACCTAAAAAAGGCAAAAGCAAAGTCGAGTGATCGTGATGACTTGGTGTCAATTGTTGGTCCAAGCTTCAAAAATAAAAATTTGATAGAAGCGTTGAAAGGCAAAGGACTCTCAAAGAAGCACAAGCAATCGTTGTGCTTGGTTTGGTTTGTACATAATATTCTTTGGGCGAGAGACGTTACCAACAATATAAGCCCCGATTTAATAAATGTCTCTAAGGATCTTGAGGCATTTAACAGCTATCCTTGGGTTATGAAAGCTTCAAAATGACTGCCCAATATTTGTTGACACCGTTAACGCCAAAGACAGTCTCAACTTATATGATTTTCCATGGGCCTTCATGGTAAATATTTCTTTTATCATGATATGATTCATCATTTTTTTATTCAATAATGCTTTTGATTTATTGACGTTATATTATAGGCTTGGGCATTTAAAGTCATTCCTTATTTGAGACAACAAGTGAACTACTAGGAAGAAGTTTTCTGTCCAAGAATCCTGAGATGGTTGTTGGCTAAAACTGATAAAAATACAAAATTTCTTGATCTTTTCAATTCCCCTAAGGAAGCAGTAAGTCCAATTCTAATCAAGTTTTTATTTTAATTAATGATTATTTTAAATGATTTCATCATCATTCTAATATATGTATCGATTTATTCTAGATTGTCCATCCGTGGCTTGTTCCGACCAACCGAGAGTTAAAGATGTCATTTTTTCTAACTTTACGGTCTGTGCAAACTTTATCGGACCCTAAGGTCGTTGATGGAATAAAAATAAAATTGTTTGGAGCAACAACCATTATAAAAAAAATAATTTTGGAGGGTGGGTTTGTTGTTATTGAGATGGTAGTCATAGTAGTAGTGGTAGTGGTACTGCTATTAGGGCTAATGATGCTCCTCTTAGCACTTTTGAAACAACAAGCCATTATGATTATGATCATACTGGTTGTATAATTTTTTCTCCAGATTTTACCACATCTAGCGAATTTTCTGCATGTAAATGTCAAGACTGCAAGGCAAAACACGATGGAGTGATTAATGATATTAATGCACTAACTGTTTTTGTAAAGAAAATAGCATCTAAGAGGAGTGTCATTTCATCAAAGAGCGCTTCATATCCATACACTCCACTAGAGATTAAGGTGGCTAAGAGGAGAAGGAAAGATATTTCCAAGGCATCATCAAGCATCGAAAAAAGAAAAATTGCAATGCCTCTGTCTTTATCTTGCACCGGTGTTCAGTGTGCAAGGGCCATAAGAGAGCAACATGAGCTGAAGAAGGTGAATGTACATAACCTCTTCCAACAAACAAACATGCACATATCTGTTTCAACAGATGATACATCTACTGAAAATTATCAAACAAATATATACATCTGTTGCAACTCTTGTCTAACCTATTGCATCAGATGCGTTATTTATTGTAACAGATGAGTCTTATGTCGCAACGGAGAGGTCATCTGTTCAAAACTATCGTACTGCTCTAATTTATCTATTTGAATTAGTCCCAACAATTGATCCATCTATTGTAACATAAGGCTCATCTGTTGTAACAGATGGATAATCTGTTGTATATCTGTAATTAGCATTGATAACTCTGACTTTCTAGGTGGATGTCATAGTAGAAGCCACTGCTGAAGAGCATAATATCACAGTTGATAATCTATCAACTGCTTTCAAAGAAGAAGAAAAAGTGGAGCCTGTCAGTTTGGGAGAATGAAAAAACTACCCATTTGAAGGGTTCAACATCTCGGACAAGGCTCCAAAAAAATTAACACAGTTGATCAACAACTATTCAGAATGGATTGCCGATAGGCTGTTAAAGCATCATGCTGGCAGGTACATAAATCAATTTTAAAGATATTGGTTTATACAATTCTTATTGTTAGAACATGACATTAACACGTATAAATCATCATGTAGAAAACAAAATGACAAACACTACAAAGTGAACAAATCGAGTCTTGGTTTTGATATGTTCGACTTTGTTGTAGCACATCCTGAAATGAAGAATTGATTCTATTTGATGTCACAGCCCCAAACTTGCTGGAATGATGAGGTTTAAATGTCATACATATTACTATTAATTAATACTTTATTTAATTGCATCTGTATTAATTTTTTTTATCACGTAATTCGAAATGTTTTATAATATGTGCAGCACATCGATGTCATTTTTTACTACCTCCAAAAGAAGGCCAAGTTGCAAACACAAAAATAATACAGATACACGATAGTCAATTATTTGTATAAAATTTACATCAATAATGCCTATGATAGGTATTGTCAATAATAACCGAAAGTTTCCCAAAATGAGGAATGGTTAATCAACATCATCAAAGGTTTTAGCATTCCAGCTGGCTTACCTTGGCATTTGGTCGATGAAGTGTACATCCCAATCAATTATGGTGATGAATTCCATTGGGTGTTGGCTATCGTCATTCTAAAAGAGACGCGCATCCGAGTGTATGACTCGATGTCGAGAAAGAGACGTTTCGGGCCATCGTCTGAGATACAAAAGCTGGCCAAAATATTTCCTACTTACCTTGATATGGGTGGCTTTTGGATCAAAAGGTTCGTACTGATTGATCAACAATTGAAGCATACCGGGATAAAATGGGTAATCCATTTGATGTACAATATGTTGAAGAAATTTCTCAACAAACCATTCGTATCCTTTAAGTTTAAGTTTCATTGATTTAGTTTCATCACAAATTTACAACGCTTGCATGAACTGCACGATATGGATTATCTATTTTTTTAAAACTCAGGGATTGCGGTCCTTTTGTTGTCGCCTATGCCGAGTATTTGAACGATGGATTAGAAGTATCAAATTGTGGACTTGATGCCGGATTACTCCGAAAAAGATATGCTGCTCTTTTATGGAAATACAGATAAGCGAAAGTTCAGAAGCCGTACGCAAGCGACATTAAAGATCCATGACAACCAAAGTCGAATTCCGTAGCATCGGATAAAGAACAACTTGTCCATATTGATTAGATCTTTATAGTTTGAGTCCGCCAATGTAATAACCTATCCTCCTTGGTTTAACTTGTTGATTTATTTGTAGGGTAGATCATTTGTATCCATAACGAGTTTTTTACATTTTATTTATTTGTTGAGTTAATTTATGTAATTTTCGAAGGCATTAATTTATTTTATTCTGTCTATGAATATAATTTAATCCTTAGTTTTGAACATGTTAATTGAAATGAAATATTAGATTCAAATATCGCAACAAATAATACATCTGCTTCAACAGATGACATATCTTATCAAATAAATTTAGACATATATTGCAACATGAGATGCAACACGTAGGTCATCTGCTGAAAATTATATAACAAGTCTTCCTACTTTTTTTATTTGATCCAATAGATTACTGATCAGTTCCAACAGATAGATTATATGTTGCAATAGATTGTATATCTATTGTGACAGACAGAATGGGAACATCTACATAATGCAACAGATGACCAACCTATTCTAACAGATAATCAATCTGTCACAACAGGTACTATATCTGTTACAACAGATACAATATCTGTTACAACGGATATACAATCTATTGCATTATAACAATTCAACTTTTGCCAGGCATAGAAATTATTGCCACTACATGTAAAGTAAAGTGGCTTGAAATAAAAAATTATTATCGTATTCGTCTGTCTTTTTACATATGCTTCTTTATACACGGGCTCTAACCTTTAGTTTGGTCATCTGTTGGAAATTATATAACAGGTTTTCCTACATTCTTGATTTATTCCAACAGATTACCTATCAGTTACAACTGATAGATTATATATTGCAACAGATTGTATATCTGTTGCGACAGACAAAATGAGAAATATCTGTGCAATAGATGACCAACCTATTCCACAGATAATTAATTTGTCACAACAGGTATTATATCTGTTACAAAAGATATAAATCTATTGCATTATAAAAATTCAAATTTTGCTAGACATAAAAATTATTGCCACTACATGTAAAGTGAAGTGGCTTGAAATAAAAAATTATTATTGTTTTCATTTTTGTCTTTGTACATATTCTTCTTTATACACGGAATCCAACCATTTAGTTAGTACCTCATAAGCCCAGACCCATTACATCTTTCCCACATCGGCGTCGAACATACAAGTCATTTCTGTGTCGGTCAGTAAACACTCGATGTATGCAAGTGAGTATGCCTTGCATGCTACACCGGTTCTATTTCTGTGGAGCTTGATGTTCTTATTTCGACCTTCAAAAACTCATGATTCCTTCCTCAAGACTTTCACCGGCAAATGATCCATCAGCTTACTCTACGTCAACAACTTGGGCAACAACTTCAAAAGTGGCTTCATGTGGTTAAAAACTTGTCCTCATTGAAGATAGATAAGTTGCAGTCATAAACCTTAATCTTTCCCTCGTGGAGTAGTATATCAACAGTGAGAAAATATTTAACTTTCACGTTCATGACTGCATAGATTCTCTTTGCCTTGGTCCAGCTCTTATCGTGTGGATATGACCTCTTCCCTCTAACATATTTAATCACTTCTTTATCCTATTAGAATGTAGAAACTAATTTATCAAATCTCTGGACATCGGTATCATCTAGCTCACGGAGATCATCGTACCTATCCTTGAATTATTGTAGAAGTTGAGGTCCATTATCTTATCGGCAGCATCAGAAGCATCCGGGTACGCTAATTGCCTGCCTATTACGAGGCAAAGAATTTCATCAACATACTATGGTATAAGAAGACAATTTTTAAATAGGTTAGTAATTGTAAAGAATAAAAACACAGTGGAAAGAATCCGATACAGAGGGTTCTCTGAATCAGTTCACAGATTACCCAGCCAACGTAATTTATGAAATAGATGTGTATTATGTTGCAACAGAATACCAAGCTGTTGCAATAGATTACACATCTACTGCATAGATTTTTCTTTATGGAGTAGATTGGAAGGCTAGGTTAGAAAAAGTAAACTTACATTGTCCTCATACCACTCACGCATATTTGTCATATTCGTGAAGTCTTTGGCAGCAAATGAATGCATGGTGTATTCTTTTCGAACTTCGTCTTGCCATTGATGATTTCTTCTGGTTCCTTCTTCTTCTCCTTGCCAAGCTCTGCAAATATGTCCACCTTTATCAGTGGCCCCTTAACTTCAACAACTCTTGGAGCAGGAGGAGTTACAATTTTTGCTGATATCAAAACGGAGAGAATTTATCTAATTTTTCTTCTTTTCCTTCTAACCGTTACTGTAGGAGTGCATGACTCCCTCACCTCGTTGTATGGTGTGACACCCCTCCTGGATTGCAAGTCCTCGGTAGCTTTAGTAATAGCCTCTAGCTTTTCAAGGAGCTTATCCTCTCTATCCTTGCACACTTTGCATTTGTAATGAGAACATGAGGGTGAAGAGGGTGAGAGGGACCACTGTAAGGGTGAGAGGGACCGGTGTAGGGGTGAGAGGGACTTGTGCAAGGGGTGTTTTCAAAAATATTTATTTTTTACTGAGCACCAACAAGATCATAATCACGACTGGCAGCGACATCAGCATCAACATCAGTATGGCTGCCACCATCATAAACAACTCCACCAGCAACACCCCCAAAAGAAGCACCCATATTTATTACAGTTTGAGGTTAGTTGTGAAGAGCTTCAACATTAGTCTGACCTTGCCTAACTACTCTTCTTATGGATGTTTCTCTATCCAATTCTTTCTTTATTAACTCCACCGTTGGGTTTTCTTTTGTATCAACAAGACCCAGAGTAAGAAAAAAAGTCATCTCCAACTCATCTAGGGTAGGCACGATCCAAGGATACACAACCCATAAAAAAGACCTGAGGCATTTAAATTATGTAATTATACTAATTTACAACCAGTTAGGTTACATGGATATTAACACAGCCAACAGATGCAACAAACGATCTAGCTGCCGCAATAACTGATTTGTATGTCATAACAGATTGACAATATATTGCATCAAATTACACATCTGTTACATAATTTGCATCAGATAGGTAATCTATTGAGTCAGGTTCAGATAACCAGAGCAACAGATGGTTAATCTGTTGTGAAATATGGATTGTCTGCCGCAACAGATTACCCTTCTATTGCACCAGTTGCAATTGACGGTTAATTTATTGCAACAAATGACCCATCTGTCGTAATAGATGGAACATCTGTTTCAATATCTTTCTTTGAGGAAAATTATTATAGTTGAAAGAAGATGTACTGCATCATTCGGAGGGTTAAATAGATCAGTTTCCTGCTCCTTAATATTTTTTTGCTATCCTTTGTAGCCGCCAACCACCTAAGGATCCTTGGATGAGAAACCTCATTCGAATAATCCTTGAACTTCTTTCAGAGGAGAGGAGTGACTTCACATGCCCAAACCTAAAAAATGTAAAAAGGAAGCAAGCAAAAAAAAGCCATAATAAGTATATTCATTATTAAATAATGGATGAGTAAAAATAGTGATCAATTTTACCATGAAAGCCCAAGGAAAGCCATATAATGTGGTCGTCCCTGTGGATAGCTTTGTCAGTAAATATTGGACAGTCAAGTAGTAGCTATCATGTTGATGATAGGCGAATTTACGCGCCTATATCAATATATTTTGCCCATATTTTAGCCTAGTTTTGAGAACTAATTATCTATTTCATGCACTTTTAGTCCTTTTTCCTGTAAATGAGCTAACAAACATGATTAGGAAAGTTTCAGGTATAAATGATGCAAAATACAGCATTTTATGGCTTACTTGACGCAAAAGAAAGCTCACAAACGAAGTAGAAAGGAGCTGGACGCCTAAAGGACCAAATCTGCTGCATGGAAAATCTGTCCCGGGCTAAAACAACATTTCTGAATACTTTGGGGACTGCATGGAAAATCTGTCCAGGACTAAAACAGCATTTCTGAAGACTTTGGGGACTTACAGACACAAAGCTGGAATTTTACAAAGATACATTAACCTAGTACAATTAGGTTATGTATTTCACTATTCTACTTGGATAATGATATTGTAACCTTACCCTAGTACATTTGGGTTAAGGATTTCATTAGTATATTAGGATTTGGTTATTTATTTCATTAGCTTAGTACGAGTAGGATAGGAGTATTATAAATACCCTATCATGTTAGAGATTTTTTATTCATTCAGAAATCAATTCAACAATCAATTTTCTTCCATCCTTCTCATCTTCCACTACAAACACTTCTAATCTATTCTTCTATTCTTAAATTCCACAACAAGAGAATCGTTACTTGCTACGGAATCACCAAAACCACACACCAAACACCTACTATTCACGCCATTCACCATGCAAAACGTGATATCCTTCGCATTCATGGGTAACTAAACCTCTTAGTTGGGGTTATGGAAGCCGAATGAGTTACTATCTATAGCTGTGAGTTAGTGAGTTCAAGACAAGTATATTGCTTATATCATTACGCTCTTCATCTTAAACTACATTCTTTGCGGTTACAAACACAAGAACACGCCATTCTACCATCTAACCTGTTCGAGAGAAAGGTTATTTGTCTAGAAAAGAAAACGCATAGAATAACGCCAGTCTAACATTTAACTTGTTCGAGAGAAAGGTTATTTGTCTGGAAAAGAGATAATGTCAAGGTAGTAGGACACCCTTTCCTATTAAAAAGCTAGTGCCGTAACTGGACTAACCTCTTGGAGAATTCGTACCGCTAGACACACTTTAAGCTCGAGAGAGTTAAAGTGAAATAGTCCTTGTTGAGGTCGAGAGACGCTTGGATTTACCATCGACTACAATTCTCTATAAGCAATTGCATGTCAAGACTCTACACACTCATAGCCAATAGAGACGTACACCTCAGAAGGTGGACATAACCCCAACGCTTCAATTCTCATTGTTTACAACCAACGTGACAATCTTTCTCTTTTTACTTTATTATTTTCAGCTTTTATTTCATTACTTTGGTTACTTATTACAATCCCCCCTTCTTACGAGACTTGCACCAAAAGTCTATTAATTTTGCTTACTTATTGACCAAGCTATTCCCTGTGGGATCGATACCCAACCCAGGTTGGGTTCTATATTTGCTAACGACCGCTTTACACTCCTACGAGAGCTGTAGATTGAGCGTTATCAAAAATTGGCGCCGTTGCCGGGGAATACGAGTGTCAATCAAGTCCGTGATAATTACTAGACCCCTTGGTCAAAGATTCTCGTACTTTTACTTTTAGTTGTTGTTTTTGTTTTATTTAGGTTTATTCAGTGCATCAATGGAGGCACAATGTGAAATTGAAAGGATTGCTGCTCAAGTGCATCAACAGAATATTGATAATCGTAGGCGAGCAACAAATCCTGACGATGAGGATCTAGGCGATGAAGAGCTACTAAACCCACGGCATACTGCTGAGATGGCGGAACCCATGCAGAGAAGAGATCGTCAAGCAAGATATAGGCCTGAACGTCGAACTGTACCAATGCTATTCGATGATGATGAAGATGATCTTGACGAAGCTGGTTCCACAGGAGCTATTATTCTTCCACCCTTGGCACCTGGAGCAAAGTTCAATATCACTAGCACCATGATTCAGCTTTTGCAACTCAAGGGATTATTTGGTGGACTAGCAGGCGATGATCCGAATATGCATCTGATCAACTTTATTTCCACATGCAAGTCATTCGACAATCCGGGCGTTGGACAGAATGCAATTCGATTACGTCTATTTCCATTGTCTCTGTCTGGGGAGGCAACTATGTGGTTGAATGGGCTGACTCCTGATTCTATTACAAATTGGAGGTAATTGAGAGACGCTTTCCTAGAAAGATTCTTTCCGCCATCCAAAAGAGCACAGTTAAGAGATGAGATCATAAATTTTCGACAGCTTCCAACTGAAGCTCTCCACGAAACATGGGAGAGGTTCAAGACGAAGCTAATGCGGTGCCCAAACCATCATATGACCAATGTCCACTTGATGGAGATATTATATAGAGCCTTGAATTCAGTGACTAAGCCAGTGGTTGATAATGCGGCTGGAGGATCATTTATGGACCTCACCTTTGTTCAGGCAAGCAATATGCTACACCGAATGACAAAGCAAAGTAGAGCTTGGCATACCAGGGATTCTGAGGTAGCAAGCCCCACTTTATCTATTGGCATGACTGCAGAACAAAGGAGAAGAGAAGAGGAACGCGATCAAGATATGGCTCACATGAAGACGCAAATGGATCTTCTTACCAAGCATCTATTATCAGGGAAGACCGAAAAAGTTAAGGCCGTTGGACCACAGAGAAGAGATGAATCTGATTCTGAGGAAGAAGCCAACTACTTGAACAATCAAGGGGGTTTCCGAGGCAATGCCCAAGGAAACCAAGGTCGGAACTATTATAATGAATCTGGATACAAGGACCGTGATCATGGTAGTTGGAAGAATAATTCAGACAGGAGTGGTTTGTATATTCCTCATAGAAATTATGAGGCTGAGGCGTCTGGTTCTGACAAGATGTCTATGGAAGATATGATGGCCAAGCTGCTGAAAGGAGTGGAGGCAACCAATATGGGCGTAACTGAGGTGAAGAATGATTTGTCTTCAATGAATCAGTTGGTTAACTCACATTCCATTGCAATAAGACAACTAGAGCAGCAATTCAGTCAACTTTCAGCAGCACTCAACCAAAGAAAAGCCGGCACCTTACCTAGCGATACTGTGCAAAACCCAAGGAATGATGGGTCATGCATGGCCATCACTACCAGAAGTGGTAAGGCGCTGGAAACTTCAGCAAAAGGCAAGAAAGTGATTGACGAAGTTGCGGACATAGATGACAACGCAAAAGGAGAAGATGCCCCAGCTACTACTCCTGACGTTAAGGACGCCACATCCAGCACTGTGCAGCCTGAAAAAGTGGAAAAACGGAAGCAAGAGGAGAAGAAAACCGTGGAGAGAACACTTCCATACCACCACCACCTTTTCCCCAAAGATTGAAGAAGGTGGCGGATGACACAAAGTTCAGCAAATTCATGAATATGTTAAAGCAGCTCACCATTAATGTTCCATTGGTGGAGGCACTTGAACAAATGCCTGGGTATGCAAAATTTATGAAGGATCTCTTGACAAAGAAGCGGGCAGCAAGTTATGACTTGGCGGATAATGTTCATCATTGTAGTGCAATCACTACAAGATCGCTAGTTAAAAAGAAGGCAGATCCTGGAGCTTTCACTATTCCTTGCACAATTGGATCGTTGGATTTTGCTAAGGCATTGTGCGATCTAGGAGCTAGCATCAATTTGATGCCACTATCTATCTACAGAAAGTTGGGGTTGGGAGACCCTACACCAACCAATATGAGGCTCGTGATGGCTGATAGGTCGGTAAAACGACCTGTGGGTATCTTGAATGATGTGTTGGTGAAGGTTTCTTCATTCATATTTCCTGCCGACTTCGTTATTCTAGATTGTAAGGAGGATTCTGAAGTTCCCATCATCTTGGGACGTCCCTTCCTTGCAACTGGGAGTGTGCTTATTGACATGAAAGATAATGAGCTTTTGTTTCGAATTAATGACGAAGTGGTACGGTTTGATATATGCAAAACAATGAAGCAGCCCAGCGATATGAATGAGTTATCTGTAGCTGATGTTCATCATGAGGATATGAAAGCATTATCTATAGAGAAACAGCCTACTGTTGAGCCATTATCTGTTGCGCCACTAAAAATTGAGCATGAGGATAATGAAGAACTTATGGGTGCTCTAACAGAAATAGAGCCGTATACTCCTAAGCAACCGGATTGTGATCCCAAGAATCAACCGTCACCAACAGCGAAGACTTTCATTAATGAGCCACCAATGCTAGAATCACAAGAGCTCCCCGATTATCTAAGGTATGTGTTCTTGGAAAGTAGAAATATACTTCCGGAGAGTGCAGATGATTTAAGTGAACAGCACGTAGAGGCTCTCATCTCTGCTCTGAAGAGATACAAGAGAGCTATGGGTTGGACTATTGATGATATAATTGGAGACTCTCCGGGGAAACGTATGAACCATCTTGAAGAAGATCGCATGCCCACAGGAAAGCCTCATTGTCGTCTAAATCCTTTCAGAAAACGATCCACCATTTACCTCGATGAAGTCTGAGTACTCGAGGTAACTACGTCGAGCCACGACAATAAATAAGGCGCTAGATAGGAGGCAACCCATCGTTTTATCATTTTATCATTTTATCATTTTATCATTTTGTCTTTCTTTCATTCTAGTACTTGTTTTTGCTTTTGATAAATGAAAATCCAAAAATAAGAGTCGTGCCACGACCAAAACTAAGGCGCTTGGTGGGAGTCAACCCATCGTACTAATCATTTTCATTTGGTTTTGAGCAAAAATAGGTGCAAGAAGTATGCAACGAGGAGATTGATTTCAATTGACGATTTGGTCGCATTGTATGGTAAAGTCGGTAAGTTAGGAATGGTGATGCATAAGGCTATGAAGTGAGCCTTTCTCACGTCATAATAGGATTCGAGGAAGGCTAGGCCTTGGTAAAAATAGGCCACGAACGATGCACAACCTATTCTATAGCCTAAGGACTCGGAATCTAGTGTGCTATACACTATGCGCCGCCTATTCTTAGGTATGCTTTTGACTATGCGCCGCCTATGCTATGGCATTTGAGATACTGAGACCAAATGCCATAGACTATGCGGCGCATATGTCTAGAAATGCCATAGACTATGCAGCGCATATGTCCCATTATGCCATGGACAATGCGCCGCATATGCAAGTGATATGCCGAGGGATATGCGCCGCATATGTGGTGATTTTGTCTCCAAAATCGATTGTAAATGGGTCATAACCCGACCCATACTCTTCCTATATAAAGGGGACATAGTTTTACAACACAACCACATTAGAAAACACCCCAAAGGCGCCACAAAACCTTCCAAATCTTCTCAAAATTTTCTTCTTTTGCTCTTCTAATTCATAACACCGTCTCCACAAGCTTCAAGCAAGTAAGTACTCTCTTATTCTTCATTTATTTATCGTAAGTACTACGTTGCTATGCTTATTATAAATTGCTAAATCATATAAGATTGTTGGTGATGTTCATGTGTTTGAATTGTTGTTACATAATCATGTGAGTAAACATATACGTAGGGAATTCTTGACTTATTTCCGACTTGAATTTGGTTTCAATAGCATTGTTATGATATTTGCTGAATTGATATGGCTATGAATATTGCTTAAGAGTGTTGTTTGGATGCTTACATGTTAGACTATCCCGGCCATCGGGATAAGACTTATAGTGCCTACCGACATAAGAGGTTGTGATTGTTATAAGAATAACTATTCCATATGGTAACCCCTATGTAGTAGTGTTGCTATATCTACCATGAAAGTGGTCCAATGGCTGCAAATAAGTGATACAATGCTGATTTTCTTGTTGGAATACAATCCTAAAACGTATGTCGACGAAATCTGAGTAAATCGACTACGTCCACCTCGCTGATTTGTGCAACAAAACTAAGTGTGGGGTGGTACCCCTAGTACTTGCTTATAGATTGTATCAAGTGAGATTGTGCTGCAACTAACACTATTTCTAGTCTCAGGTACAATGACACCTAAAGCGAGACAAGGCAAGGAGAAGGCTACCACCTCCCAAAAGGGCAAAAAGAGAAGTTGCAAGGACCAAGGAGAACCCTCCTCGCGGCAAATACCCCGACTCACGCTTGGAATTAAGTGGGATACTTATGAGGAACTTCTAAGGATGACGACTCTGATGATGATTCCAATGCAAGGGGTATGACCCCAGACATAGAGGATGAGTCCGACTAACCAGGTTCTTCTTATTTATTTTCCACTGAGGACAGTGTACCGACTAAGTGTGGGGTGGTGGTATTGCATGCTATACTTCTCTACTCGCATCTATGTTTGTTTGCTTTTGTTTTACTTTTGTTTCATTTTTTTTAGTTAAGATTTTTTTAGCAGTAAATTTTTTTTTAACTTAGCTTCGCATGAGATTATTCTAATAGGCAGCATGAGATTATAACAAGAGTATGTGCTACAATTGTGACTATTGAGACGTTTAGGCTCTAGTTGTGACTCATTATGTGATATTGTGTGATTCAATTCCTTCACTTGTTGGGTCAAGAGTCTATATTACTTCCAATCAAGTCGACCATGTGCCTTGTGTATGTGAGATTAATAGTATATTCTATGCTTGTGGCTGATGCTAGAACTTGCCTGGTATGTATGCAAAGCGAAAATAAGGAGTGTAAGTTAGGATATGATTTAGGCATTTCTTTGGCAACCTATACATGTTTACCTTCAGTTTTTCCTACCCATGTAAATCATCCTAGTTAAACCCTTTTGAGCCTTTAGCCTATTTCTTTGACAACCTTGTATGTAAGCCTAATCCATTTTTTTCAAGACCATAATTTGATCCAAATTCCTAAGTGCTTTAAAAGTGAAAAAGTCATGTGACAACATAAGAGGAAATTGGTTGAGTATGAGGCTTTAAATTGTAATGGTGCTTGAATGTAGTGCTATCATAAGAGGTATGTTGTGAAAAGAAAAAGGAAAAGAAAGCTGAAAAGTGAGTTGTGCTTAAAATTGAAAAACTAAAGATGAGAACAAGGGTGGAAGAATAAAATAAAGAAAGGTTGAAAGAAAAAAGTGTCAATGATACAATGTGATGTATTAAAGTGCTTAGGAACTTAGTCACTATTTCTGGCCAAAATAGTCCTACCCGTCCCTTAGCCTACATTACAACCATCAAAAGACCTACTTGATCCTACTCTTAACATTTTGACATTTAGTAGAGTACTACATTAAGGGCAAGCTTATGGTCATTAGTTGCTACATGTGAATTCTTTGTGAGAGTGAGTGCAAGGATACTTTGATACCCATGTTTGAAAAAAATATTCTATATTTGTGAGTGATTATGGGTACTATATTGTGAGACACACATGGTTGATGAGTTTTGGATAGTTGTATATGATTCTATGTGCCTTAACGTTTGCATGCGAGTTGATCACCATCACGAGTCTATGCTTGAGGTTAAATTGTTTCTACTTAATCGGAAAGCTACTCTTTGTTGCTAATTGTTGTGCTTGTCTTGAAGGATGTTTTGTGTTGTTGCTGTAAAAACCTTAAGTCGATGCTTAGAAGGACATGATATGTTCGAGGACGAACAAAGCTCTAAGTGTGGGGTGTTGATGATAGGCGAATTTACGCGCCTATATCAATATATTTTGCCCATATTTTAGCCTAGTTTTGAGAACTAATTATCTATTTCATGCACTTTTAGTCCTTTTTCCTGTAAATGAGCTAACAAACATGATTAGGAAAGTTTCAGGTATAAATGATGCAAAATACAGCATTTTATGGCTTACTTGACGCAAAAGAAAGCTCACAAACGAAGTAGAAAGGAGCTGGACGCCTAAAGGACCAAATCTGCTGCATGGAAAATCTGTCCCGGGCTAAAACAGCATTTCTGAATACTTTGGGGACTGCATGGAAAATCTGTCCAGGACTAAAACAGCATTTCTGAAGACTTTGGGGACTTACAGACACAAAGCTGGAATTTTACAAAGATACATTAACCTAGTACAATTAGGTTATGTATTTCACTATTCTACTTGGATGATGATATTGTAACCTTACCCTAGTACATTTGGGTTAAGGATTTCATTAGTATATTAGGATTTGGTTATTTATTTCATTAGCTTAGTAGGAGTAGGATAGGAGTATTATAAATACCCTATCATGTTAGAGATTTTTTATTCATTCAGAAATCAATTCAACAATCAATTTTCTTCCATCCTTCTCATCTTCCACTACAAACACTTCTAATCTATTCTTCTATTCTTAAATTCTACAACAAGAGAATCTTTACTTGCTACAGAATCACCAAAACCACACACCAAACACCTACTATTCACGCCATTCACCATGCAAAACGTGATATCCTTCGCATTCATGGGTAACTAAACCTCTTAGTTGGGGTTATGGAAGCCGAATGAGTTACTATCTATAGCTGTGAGTTAGTGAGTTCAAGACAAGTATATTGCTTATATCATTACGCTCTTCATCTTAAACTACATTCTTTGCGGTTACAAACACAAGAACACGCCATTCTACCATCTAACCTGTTCGAGAGAAAGGTTATTTGTCTAGAAAAGAAAACGCATAGAATAACGCCAGTCTAACATTTAACTTGTTCGAGAGAAAGGTTATTTGTCTGGAAAAGAGATAATGTCAAGGTAGTAGGACACCCTTTCCTATTAAAAAGCTAGTGCCGTAACTGGACTAACCTCTTGGAGAATTCGTACCGCTAGACACACTTTAAGCTCGAGAGAGTTAAAGTGAAATAGTCCTTGTTGAGGTCGAGAGACGCTTGGATTTACCATCGACTACAATTCTCTATAAGCAATTGCATGTCAAGACTCTACACACTCATAGCCAATAGAGACGTACACCTCAGAAGGTGGACATAACCCCAACGCTTCAATTCTCATTGTTTACAACCAACGTGACAATCTTTCTCTTTTTACTTTATTATTTTCAGCTTTTATTTCATTACTTTGGTTACTTATTACAATCCCCCCTTCTTACGAGACTTGCACCAAAAGTCTATTAATTTTGCTTACTTGTTGACCAAGCTATTCCCTGTGGGATCGATACCCAACCCAGGTTGGGTTCTATATTTGCTAACGACCGCTTTACACTCCTACGAGAGCTGTAGATTGAGCGTTATCACATGTCCCCAGGGATAGTTGTTAAATTTGTTAAAATCATCAGCAAGCACCAACAAATCATCTTCTATGACTTTTCTGACGTCTCTTGCCAATAAAATGGAATGGATAAACCAAAATAAGCACAATTTCTCCCTGCAGTGCTTTGGTATGTCTTTATCCTCGAGATTTACCACCAAATTCTCCGATTTATAGCTATTATGTCCAATAATGCCTAACAAACCATCTTTTTTTACCTTGAATTTGTTGGACCCTTTGTGGGGTGTTTCCTTGATGAGAGGTTTTTCTGGATGATCACATCTCAAGTCCGTCACTATGGCAAACTCTTTTAACCCAAAGAAAACCAGCATACCATAGTAGTTGATCCAGATTTCATCTATTTTTTTTGCCTTCCTTCTGATCTTTATCATCCCCCACGTACTTGATCCTGCGCTTGAGAAGACCATATACCATGTTTATTGGGAAACGGGGAGTGCAGCCCTCAGGCAGCCCAAGAAAGTATGCAAAGCATCTCTTGTTAAAAAGTCCGTCTAAGTTTTCATTCTTCATAATTTTCCTTAATTCATCAAAACGTTTCCCCAATTGAAATTTAAGTACAAGATCACCAATTACTTTGTCAGAGCTATCCATCGGCGTCTGATAACGCTCAATCTACAGCTCTCGTAGGAGTGTAAAGCGGTCGTTAGCAAATATAGAACCCAACCTGGGTTGCGTATCGATCCCACAGGGAATAGCTTGGCCAACAAGTAAGCAAAATTACTAAACTTTTAGTGCAAGTCTCGTAAGAAGGGGGGATTGTGATGTGTAACCAAAACAATAAAGTAAAAGCTGAAAATAGCAAAGTAAAAAGAGAAGGATTGTTACGTAAGTTGTAAACAATGAGAATTGAAGCGTTGGGGTTATGTCCACCTCCTAAGTTATACGTCTCTATTGACTATGAGTGTATAGAATTCCGACATGCATGTGCTTATAGAGAATTGTATTCGATGGTAAATCCAGGCGTCTTTCGACCTATTCGAGGATTATTTTACTTTAACTCTTTCGAGCTTAAAACGTGTCTAACGGTACAAATTCTCCAAGAGGTTAATCCAGTTACGACACTAACTGTTTAGTAGGGAATTTAGGGGGTGACCCTACTACCTTGACATTATCTCTTTTCCAGACAAATAACCTTTCTTTCGAACAAGTTACATGTTATACTGACGTATTCTTGTGTTTGCAACCACAAAGAATATAGATTAAGATGAAGAGAATAATGATATAAGCATCATACGTGTCACAAACTCACAAACTCACAGCAATAGATAGTATCTCAGTTGGCTTCCATAACCCCAACAGAGAAGTTTAGTTACCCATGATTGCGAAGGAGATCACGATTGACGTTGTTATACCACAATAAGGATGAATTTCGTGTGGCTCAAGAGGTAGGCGTTAGGCGTGAATTTCCTAGGCAACGTAACGTTTCTCTTGTTGCGGAAATTAAGAATAAATGAATAGAAGAAGAAAAATAAAATTAATAGAAAGATTAGAAGAGTTGTAGAATTGTTTGTAGCGTAGAATGTAGGAAGATGTAGAATGGTTGAATGTTGAAGTCTCTAAAATCTCTAGCATGATAGGGTATTTATAATACCCATATCCTAATCCTACTAAGCTAATGAAATATCTAACCAAATCCTACTAAGCTAATGAAATACTTAACCCAATTGTACTAGGTTAATCTATCATTATCCGAATCCAACTAAGTTACTGTAGTCCCCAAAGTCTTCAGAAATGCTGTTTTAGCCCGGGACAGATTTTTCATGCTTCACTTTTGGTCCTTTAGGCGTTCAAGCTCCCTTTCCTTCATTCGTGAGCTTTCTTTGGTGTCAAGTAAGCCATAAAATGCTAAATTTTGCATCATTTATACCTGAAACTTTGCTAATCATGTTCGTTAGCTCACTTATAGGAAAAAGGACTAAAAGTGCATGAAATATATAATTTGTTCTCAAAACATGGCACAAATATGGGCAAAATATATTGATATAGGCGCGTAATATCGCCTATCATCAACACCCCACACTTGAAGCGTTGTTCGCCCTCGAACAAAATATCATGTCCATCTAAACATCACTTAGGGTTTTACAGCAACAACACAAAATATTCGTCAAGACAAGCACAACAATTACTAACAAAGAGTAGCTTTCTGATTATTAGTAGAAACAATTTAACCTCAAGCATAGACTCGTGATGGTGGTCAACTCATATTCAAAAATTAAGGCACAAGGAATCATATACAACTACCCAAAACTCATCAACCATGTGTGTCTCACAATATATTACACCTAATCACTCACAAGTATAGCATATTTTTCAAACATGGGTATCAAAATATCCTTGCTCTCACTCTCACAAAGAATTCATATGCAGCAACTGATGACCATAGGCTTGCCCTTAGTGTAATACTCCACTAAATGTCAGAATGTTAAGATTAGGATCAAGTAGGTCTTTTGATGGTTGTAATGTAGGCTAAGGGACGGGTAGGATCAGCTATTTTGGCCAGAAATAGTGACTAAGTTCCTAAGCACTTTAATACATCACATTGTATCATTGACACTTTTCTCTTTCAACCCTTTCTTTCTTTTATTCTTCCACCCTGTTCTCCTCTTTTGTTTTTCAATTTTTAAGCATAACTCACTTTTCAGCTTTCTTTTCCTTTTTCTTTTTACAACATACCTCTTATGCTAGCACTTTTCTTTTTCATAACACATTCAAGCACCATTACATTTTAAAGCATCATACTTACCCAATTTCCTCTTATATTGTCACATGACTTTATACTTTAAAACACTTAGGAATTTGGATCAAATCACGGTCTTGAAAAAATGGATTAGGCTTATATACAAGGTTGTCAAAGAAATAGGCTAAAGGCTCAAAAGGTTTTAACTAGGATGATATCCAAGGATAGGTAAAACGATGGTAAACATATATAGGTTGCCAAAGAAATGCCTAAATCATCTCCTAAACTTACACTCCTTTTTTTCGCTTTGCATACATACCAGGTAAGTTCTAGCATCAGCCACAAACATAGAATATACTATTATCTCACACCCACAAGGCACATGGTCGACTTGATTGGAAGTAATATAGACTCTCGACCCAACAAGTGAAGGAATTGAACCACAAAATATCACATAATGAGTCACAACTAGAGCCTAAACGTCTCAATAGTCATAATTGTAGCACATACTCTTGTTATAATCTCATACTGCCTATTGGAATTATTTCATGCGAGGCTAAAAAAAATTTAAAAAACTTAAAAAAACATAGATGCAAATAGAGAAGTATAGCATGCGATACCGCCACCCCACACTTAAATGGGACACTGCCCTCAGTGGAAAATAAATACGAAGAACCTGGTCAGTCGGACTCCTCCTCAATGTCGGGGGTCATACCCCCTTCGTCGGAATCATCATAAGAGTCGTCGTCAGAGTTCTCCTCCTCATCGGAGTCTGGCAAGCATCGATCGTCATCGGTTGGCACATCATCGTCTAGAGGTTCCTCAAAGTATACACCCACTCCACACATCTCCCGTGAATGCATGTTCATTGGATAATCATGGTCCAGCTGTTGGAGCTCTTTAGCAGTTGGAACACGACCTTCACTCATCATTGTGAAGCGTGTCATGCCATAAAGATGACGGAAGAAACTCTCATCACGAGCATGTCTCTCTACAGTAGTAAGGTTGACACCATGAGTTGTTTCAACATCTTTGACCTTGGTGAGGTCAACCTTCTTCGGGTTATGTGGGAGTTTGTGATCAGCTGGTTCCTCTTCGATATCCTCCTTCCGCAAGAGTGTTGTCAACAGATTACCAAAAGTGAAGTGGGACCTTTTGTAGAGTCTGGCCTTCCGCATTGTAGAGCGAATGATTGCCCCAAAGTTGATAGGGACATTCGTCATCAAAGCATAGACCAAACACACTCTATCTCTTGATATTTTGGTGTATTGAGTCCCAGGAATAAGGCATGAGTTGACAATACGCAACCAGATTCTTGCTTCCCTATTCAATGGAGCATAGGGGAAGGTGTTGTGTCGTCCGGTGTCTCAGTGTCTGCCCCACCTTGCCATGGATCTACTTCCACAAAGTGTGTGTCGTATTGGTCTATAAGGAGGCCTACTGTACAGCTCTTTGAATGGTGCTGGGTCGACCGAAGGTAAACCAAGAAAGGAGTTGAGCAAATCCGCGTTGAGCTGTAACACTTGGCCCCGAATCTTGACTTCTTTGCCTGTGGTTTTCGGAGACCAGTTGGCGTAGAACTCCCTTGTCAAATCAAGATTACATTCTCCCATGTCGCGGAAGATAAAATCCAATTTCAACGCCATTATTTTCGCCAACATACGCGGCTCCTTCTTCGCTATGGTGTCCTTGTTGATCAAGTCGACGTGAACATATTTCCGATCCTTGTTGTTCTTGTACCATTCTTTGGATTCCTCTTCAAGAACCCATTTTATTCCAAATATTCGTCGGGGTAGTTGCATTGAGGATGATTCTCCTTGTTCCTTGCGACCTCTCTTCTTGCCCTTTTGGGAAGTGGTAGCCTTATCTTGTCGCGCTTTAGGTGCCATTGTTCCTGAGATTTAAACAGTATTCATGTTAGCATCAACTCAAAGGAAATAATCTATACACAAGCCATCGGGGTACCACCCCACACTTAGGTTCGTTAATACAAAATAGTGAAGTGAATTCATACGTTTTAGGAACTATGTTCCAGCAAGAAAATCAGCGATGTATCACTACTTGCAGCCATTGCACTTCTTTCATGTTAGGTATAACAACACTACTACGTAGGGGTTACATTATGGTATAGTTACTTTCAACAATCACAACCTCCTAAGTCGATAGTCAACTATAGTCCTTATCCCGATGAACGGGATAGTCTAACATGTAAGTATCCAAGTATCAAACTTAAGCAATTTTCATAACCCTAGCAATTCCGCAAATAGTATAACAATGCTATTAAAACCAAATTCAAGTCGGAAACAAGTCAAGATTATCCTAACGAATATGTTCACGCACATGGTTTTGTGTCAACAATCCAAACACATTAACATCACCAATAATCTTTCAAGATGTAGCAATTCATAATAGGCATAGCAACGTAGTACTTACGAGAAATAGATGAAGAATACAAGAGTACTTACGTGATTGAAGCCTTTGGAGATGTTCTTGTGAATTGGAAGAGCAAAAAGAAAAAGTTTGAGATGATTTGGAGAGAGTATGCGGCGCCTTTAGGTCAATTTCTAATGTGGTTATGTTTCAAGACGAAGTCCCCTTTATATAGGAAGAGAATGGGTCGGGTTTTGACCCATTTATAAATGGTTTTGGAGACAAAAATGCCCTATATGCGGCGCATAATGCTTGGCATAGTCATAGTATAGGCGGCGCATAGTGTATGGCATTTAGGCACATATGCGGCGCATAGGTCATGGCATTTAGGGACATATGCGCCGCATAGTGTATAGCATTTGAGATACTGAGACCTAATGCTATAGCTTAGGCGGCGCATAGTGTATAACACACTAGATTCCGAGACCTTAGGCTATAGTATAGGTTTTGCATTGTTCGTGGCCTAGTTTTACCTAGGCCTAGCCTTCCTCGATGCCTATTTTGGCATGAGCAATGCTCAATCCATAGCCTTATGCATCCTTATTCCTAACTTACCACCTTTACCATACAATACGTCCAAATCGTTATTTGAAACCAATCTCCTCGTTGAATACTTCTCGCACCTATATTTGCTCAAAACCAATGAAAACGATTAGTACGATGGGTTGCCTCCCACCAAGCGCCTTAGTTTTGGTCGTGGCACGACTCATATTTTTGGATTTTCATTTATCAAAAGCAAAACAAGTACTAGAATGAAAGAAAGACAAAACGATAAACGATAAACGATAAAACGATGCAACGATGGAACGATGGGTTGCCTCCCATCTAGCGCCTTATTTATTGTCGTGGCTCGACATAGTTACCTCGAGTACTTAGACTTCGTCGAGATAAGTGATAGCCATATAATTCATCGAGTCAAGAGGACCGATATAAGGTTTAACACGTTGGCCATTCACTTTGAAGACAATGCCATTATTGTCTTCCAATTCGACTACTCCAGACGAGTAGACCTGAATAACTTTGTATGGACCAGACCACTTAGATCTTAACTTACCTGGGAAGAGCTTCAATCGTGAGTTGAAGAGAAGTACCATATCACCCCTTTGGAAGTTTCGTCGAACAATCCGCTGATCATGATACTTTTTCAACCGCTCCTTGTATAGGTCTGATTTTTCATAAGCATGGAGACGGAACTCATCTAATTCGTTCAGCTACTCCAACCTTAGATTCATCGCATCATCCCAATTCAAGTTCAATTGCTTCAATGCCCACAATGCCTTATACTCGAGCTCGATGGGTAAATGACAAGCCTTCCCATAAACTAGTTGATAAGGAGACATGCCAATGGGTGTTTTGAATGCAGTCCTGTACGCCCATAGTGCATCATCAAGCTTCCTAGACTAATCCTTCCTATTTGCATTAACCGTCTTCGCAAGGATTTGCTTGATCTCCCGATTGGAAACTTCTACTTGTCCACTAGTTTGGGGATGATAAGGCGTAGCTACCTTATGTTGCTTGACACCATACTTGGCCAGAACTGATTTGAATAGCTTGTTGCAAAAGTGAGATCCTCCATCACTTATGATAGTACGTGGTACTCCAAAGCGAGAGAACATATTCTTCTTTAAGAATGCTACAACACGCTTCCCTTCATTGTCGGCCAAAGCTACAGCTTCCACCCATTTTGAAACATAATCTACAGCAACCAAGATATACTTCATTCCAAACGAATTCACGAATGGACCCATGAAATCAATACCCCACACATCAAAGAGTTCTACCTCAAGAATTTTGGACATGGGCATTTCATGGTGTTTCGAAATAGCACCTTGACGCTGGCATTGGTCGCACCTTCTAACATAGTCATAGGCATCTCTAAATATCGAAGGCCAATAGTAACCACTTTGCAATACTTTTCTTGCCGTCCGATTGCCTACATGATGTCCTCCAACTTGGGAAGTGTGGCATGCTTCCAAAATATTAGGCACCTCTACATGGGATATACATCGTCGAATAATACCATCCGCACATCATCGAAACAAATATGGCTCATCCCAATAGTAGTGTTGTACGTCATGCATAAACTTCCTCCTTTGGTGGTAAGATAAATTGGCAGGTATCACATTACTCACCATAAATTTGCAAAGTCGGCATACCATGGTAATTTTTCCATTGTTGTCGCTAATATCTCCTCGTCAGGGAATGCATCATCAATCTGAATTTCAGGTTGCGCCATATGTTCATTCTCAAGTCGAGATAGGTGATCGACCACTTGGTTCTCGCAACCTCTTCTATCTTTGACCTCAAAATTGAACTCTTGTAGCAGCAACACCCATCGAATTAACCTTGGTTTTGCATCCTTCTTTGTCATGAGATACCTAAGAGCTGCATGGTCTGTATGAATGATCACCTTAGTACCTAATAGATAAGCACGAAACTTCTCAAACGCGTACACAACTGCTAGGAGCTCTTGTTCAGTAACAGTGTAGTTCCTTTGGGCTTCATTTAGGGCCTTACTCGCATAGTAGATAGGATGAAATAATTTCTCCTTTCTTTGTCCAAGTACAGCTCCAATGGCTACACCACTAGCATCACACATGACTTCGAACGGGAGAGACCAGTCTGGTGCTACCATGATATGGGCTTCAATGAGTTTTCCTTTAAGTCATTCGAATGCCTTTAAGCAATCTTCATTAAAGTCAAACTTCGCATCCTTCTCCAATAGTTTGCACAATGGACTAGCAATTTTGGAGAAATCTTTGATGAACCGACGATAGAAACCTGCATGGCCAAGAAAACTACGAACTCCCTTCACCGAAATTGGAGGCGGTAGCTTCTCAATAACCTCTATTTTTGCTCGATCAACCTCTATTCCTCTTGCGGAGATATTGTGCCCAAGAACGATTCCTTCTTTTACCATGAAGTGGCATTTTTCCCAATTCAGCACAAAGTTGAATTCTACACATCTTTGCAATGCCATGCTCAAGTTTTCCAAGCATGACTCAAAAGATTCACCAACAACTGAAAAATCATCCATAAATACCTCCAAAGTGTCCTCAACCATATCAGAGAAAATGGACATCATACAGCGTTGAAAGGTGGCTGGTGCATTACATAACCCGAATAGCATACGTTTGAAGGCAAACGTACCATATGGGCATGTAAATGTTGTCTTCTCTTGGTCTTCGAGGGCAATACAAATCTGATTGTAGCCTGAATAACCGTCCAAGAAGCAAAACCATCCTTTCCCCGCTAATCGATCTAGCATTTGGTCCATGAATGGCATTGGGAAGTGATCTTTGAGTGTCCAAGAATTTAGCTTTTGGTAGTCCATGCATACTCTCCATCCAGTGACGGGTCTGAGTGGAATAAGCTCGTTCTTCGTATTCGCGACCACCGTCATGCCTCCTTTCTTGGAAACACATTGTACCGGGCTTACCCATGTACTATCCGAGATAGAATACACAACCCCCGCGTCTAACCACTTGATAATTTCTTTCTTCACCACTTCTTGCATAGGTGGGTTTAGACGTCTTTGATGCTCAATGGTGGGTGTGCAATTTTCTTGAAGCTGAATTTTATGTGTGCAAATCCCAGGTGGAATACCAATAATATCCGCAATGGTCCATCCAATGGCTCTAATATACTTGCGTAAGATAGCAATAAGAGCTGCAACTTGTTGCTCACCCAAATCGGCTGCCACAATGACTGGAAGAGTATTTCCGCTTCCTAAGAAGGCGTACTTCAAATGACTTAGCAGCTCCTTCAATTCTAACGTGGGTGGCTCTTCAATAGATGGCTTAGCTGGTGGTGTGGGTCGATTCTTGAGATCAAGATCCAGCTTCTTGGGAGCATAGCAATATGTCCCTAATCCCGATAGAGCACAAGTAGCTTCTTCACCATTTTCAGCATCCTCATTCTCTTCATTCATAAGCACAACCTCCAAAGGGTCATCAATAATTTGCTCCTCTTCAAGTAATTCTTTCTCATCATCAAAGAAAACATCAGCCACCGAAAATACACTGAGATCATTGGGTTGCTTCATTGATTTGCACACATCGAAGCGAACCACTTCATCATTTATTCGGAATGAAAGCTCATTGGCTCTCAAATCAATGAGCACACTTCCTGTAGCAAGGAAAGGGCGCCTCAAGATTATGGGAACTTCTGAGTCTGCCTCACAATCCAAAATAACAAAGTCTGCCGGAAAGATGAATGAAGAAACCTTTACCAATACGTCACATAGAATACCAACATGTCGTTTTACCGACCTGTCCGCCATGACGAGCCTCATATTGGTTGGAGTAGGATTACCCAACCCCAACTTCTTGTAGATCGATAATGGCATCAAATTGATGCTGGCTCTTAAGTCACATAATGCTTTGGAAAAATTCAAAGATCCTACGGTGCAAGGAATAGTGAAAGCTCTGGGGTCGGCCTTCTTCTGAACTATCGATCGGGTAGCACTTGCACTACAATGATGCACATCTTCTTTGAACTCATAGCTTGCTGCCCGCTTCTTTGTCAAAAGATCCTTCATAAACTTCACATACCCAGGCATTTGTTCAAGTGCCTCCACCAATGGAACATTAATGGTCAGCTGTTTTAACATAGTCATGAATTTGCTGAACTTTGTGTCATCCGCCACCTTCTTCAATCTTTGGGGAAAAGGTGGTGGTGGGTATGGAAGTGTTTTTTCCACGGCTTTCTTCTCCTCTTGCTTTCGTTTTTCCACTTTTTCAGGCTGCACCATGCTGGAGGTGGCGTCCTTGACGTCAGGAGTAGTAGCTGCGACATCTTCTCCTTTTGCGTTGTCATCCATGTCTGCAACTTCGTCAACCACTTGCTTGCCTTTTGCTGAAGTTTCCAGCACCTTACCACTTCTGGTAGTGATGGCCATGCTGCTCTATTTGCTTGATAGAAGTGGAATGTGAATCAACTAATTGTTTTATGGAGGACAAATCATTGATTACCTCCGTTACTCCTGCGCTCGTTGCTTCCACTCCTTTCAATAATTTAGCCATCATGTCTTCCATACTTACAGAATTAGATGTGGTGGTGTAACGTCTACCAGGGGAAACGTACAAACCACTCTTTTCATTCTTGTTTTTCCAACTACCTTGGTCTTTGTTTCCAGATTTATCATAGTAGTTTCGACCTTGGTTTCCTTGGGTATTCCCATGGAAACCCCCCTGATTGTTCAAGTAGTTGGCCTCCTCTTCTGAATCAGATTCGTCTCTTCCTTTTGACGCAATGGCTTTGACTTTTTCAGTCTTCCCTGATAATAGATGCTTTGTAAGAAGATCCATTTGAGTTTTCATGTGCACCATATCCTGATCACGTTCTTCTTCTCTACGCCTTTGTTCTGCAGTCATGCCAATAGATATAGTAGAGCTTGCTACCTCAGAATCCTTGGTATGCCAAGCTCTACTTTGCTTCGTCATACAATCTAGCATATTGCTTGCTTGACAAAAGGTGAGGTCCATAAAAGATCCTCCAGCTACGTTATCCACCACTGGTTTAGTTATTGAATTCAAGGCTCTATACAAGATCTCCATTAGGTGGACATTGGTCATATGATGGTTTGGGCATCTCTCTAGCTTTGTCTTGAACCTCTCCCATGTTTCATGAAGAGCTTCAGTGGGAAACTGACGAAAGTTGCTGATTTCATCTCTTAATTGTGCTCTTTTGGATGGCGGAAAGAATCTTTTTAGGAAAGCGTCTCTCAATTGCCTCCAATTTGTAATAGAATCAAGAGTCAGCCCATTCAACCATAGTGTTGCCTCCCCAGACAGAGACAATGGAAATAGACGTAATCGAATTGCATTCTAACCAACACCAGGATTGTCAAACGACTTGCATGTAGAAATAAAGTTGATGAGATGCATATTCGGATCATCGCCTGCTAGTCCACCAAATAATCCCTTGAGTTGCAATAACTGAATCATGGTGCTTGTGATGTTGAACTTGGCTCCGGGTGCTAATGGTGGAGGAATTATGGCTCCAGTGGCTCCGGCACCATCAAGATCATCATCATCATCGTCGAAAGCTGGCTGCATATGTTGGCGATCATACCTAAACCGAGCTTGTCGACCTCTTCGGTTGGCAGGTGTTATTTCAGTATCATGCCTAGGGTTTAGTAACTCGTCATCACCTAAATCCTCATCGTCGGGATTTGTTGCTCGCCCAGGGTTATCAATGTTTTGTTGGTGTACTTGGGCGGCAGCAAGAGCAGCTAATCTCGCCTGTTCCTGTTGAGCAGCCATCCTTTTGATTTCTGCTTGTGCTTCCATTCTACCAATGCGTTGTGGTTCAGGATTGATAGGTAATAACGGTTGACCAGAACTTCTAGTATGGGGCATGCACTGAATAAAAACCTGCAGTAAACAAAAACAAAAACTGAAAGTGAAAGTACGAGAATCTTTGACCAAATGGTCTAGTAATTATCACAAACTTGATTGACACTCGTATTCCCCGGCAACGGCGCCAATTTTTGATAACGCTCAATCTACAGCTCTCATAGGAGTGTAAAGCGGCCGTTAGCAAATATAGAACCCAACTGTGTTGGGTATCGATCCCACAGGGAATAGCTTGGCCAACAAGTAAGCAAAATTACTAAACTTTTAGTGCAAGTCTCATAAGAAGGGGGGATTGTGATGTGTAACCAAAACAATAAAGTAAAAGCTGAAAATAGCAAAGTAAAAAAAGAAGGATTGTTACGTAAGTTGTAAACAATGAGAATTGAAGCGTTGGGGTTATGTCCACCTCCTGAGTTATACGTCTCTATTGACTATGAGTGTGTAGAATTCCGACATGCATGTGCTTATAGAGAATTGTATTTGATGGTAAATCCAGGCGTCTTTCGACCTATTCGAGGATTATTTTACTTTAACTCTTTCGAGCTTAAAGCATGTCTAACGGTACAAATTCTCCAAGAGGTTAATCCAGTTACGGCACTAACTGTTTAGTAGGGAATTTAGGGGGTGACCCTACTACCTTGACATTATCTCTTTTCCAGACAAATAACCTTTCTTTCGAATAAGTTAAATGTTATACTGGCGTATTCTTGTGTTTGCAACCACAAAGAATGTAGATTAAGATGAAGAGAATAATGATATAAGCATCATACGTGTCACAAACTCACAAACTCACAGCAATAGATAGTATCTCAGTTGGCTTCCATAACCCCAACAGAGAAGTTTAGTTACCCATGATTGCGAAGGAGATCACGATTGACGTTGTTGTTATACCACAATAAGGATGAATTTCGTGTGGCTCAAGAGGTAGGCGTTAGGCGTGAATTTCCTAGGCAACGTAACGTTTCTCTTGTTGCGAAAATTAAGAATAAATGAATAGAAGAAGAAAAATAGAATTAATAGAAAGATTAGAAGAGTTGTAGAATTGTTTGTAGCGTAGAATGTAGGAAGATGTAGAATGGTTGAATGTTGAAGTCTCTAAAATCTCTAGCATGATAGGGTATTTATAATACTCATATCCTAATCCTACTAAGCTAATGAAATATCTAACCAAATCCTACTAAGCTAATGAAATACTTAACCCAATTGTACTAGGTTAATGTATCATTATCCAAATCCAACTAAGTTACTGCAGTCTCCAAAGTCTTCAGAAATGCTGTTTTAGCCCGGGACAGATTTTCCATGCTTCACTTTTGGTCCTTTAGGCGTTCAAGCTCCCTTTCCTTCATTCGTGAGCTTTCTTTGGTGTCAAGTAAGCCATAAAATGCTAAATTCTGCATCATTTATACCTGAAACTTTGCTAATCATGTTCGTTAGCTCACTTATAGGAAAAAGGACTAAAAGTGCATGAAATATATAATTTGTTCTCAAAACATGACACAAATATGGGCAAAATATATTGATATAGGCGCGTAATATCGCCTATCATCAACATCGCAACTCAAAACCTATCGATGCTAATCATTTTGACTAAATCATGTTGGGATTTTGATGTTATTTCACGCCCCATTGGTGAAAAGGAGTTATTACTTTTCTCGGCTTTATTTTGCCCTGACTAAGATTGTTCATGAAGTTCCTCTGAATCTATCTGTACTCTAGCCATTTTTATTGGGTGGTCAGAAGTTGATCCACTTTCAGGTTTTTTTCTTTTGGGAGACATCTTTTAACTACAAACAATAGAAAAACAAAAAATACATTGCATTTGATGTTTGCATGATTTTTTTATTTAAAAAAAGGTAGGACAAATTTCAATAAATTATTCTACGCCACATTACAAAAAAATACTCCAACGGATAACCCATCAGTTGGAACAGATGGGGAATCTGTTTGAATACCTATTTGATATCTCCCAACAGATATCCCACCTGTTTCAACGGATGGACCACCAACACCACAACTAAGCCACAACCAATGCCACCAATACCACCACTAATGCCACCAACACCAACACCAAGATCACCGACATCACCACCAAAAACCCAAATACTGACACCAACAATAATATCCACCAACAATACCACAAAAACCATCCAACAATACCACGATAGTCTATAAAACACTAAGACAAAAACTAGGATTTTCTTGGGTGCTTCCTACTTTTTTAGCATCAAAACACAAAATTGTTAACCCATTCTTGAAGATAATACAACTAAAAGTCTTCTTTTTTTCATCATTAACTAAAAATCCCTAATTTTTAGAATAAAGAACAAATGTAGAACTCTTCTCAAACTCTGTTACCTATGGAAATAGAGAAAACTATGGATACAAGCGAAAATAAAGTCAAAAATAACAATTATGTGATCGAAAATGGGAAGAAAATCTATTTGTTTTTAAGGGTTGAGCAATATGTTGAGTAATTATTATCTGTATTGTTGAGAGGGAGAGAGGAGAGAGAACTTGAGATTTGAAATGAGGAAAAGTTTTTCCCACATATGGATGATTTGTAATTTTGGAAAAAAATGACAAGTTTTGACATTGTTAATTTGGTCCGAATTGTCCTTAATTAATTTTTAAAATTTCAAAAGATATACTAGTTTTTAAAATATTAAGTTAATGAGAGGTCATTTCAACTCAGAGTGATCGATCGACGACCCGAGTTATTATGAACGCAATACCAGCGCTATGCAATTGCAAAGACTCAAGTGAAGTTGTAGTTGACCCTAAGAACTCATTCATTCATCCTTAGTTTCACCTAAATCAATTTAGGTACTATTAATCTTAACATGAATTTATTGAGAGCTTATTTTAACTCATAGTGATCGATCGACGACTCGGGTCGGGATGAATGCAATACCAAAGCCATGCAACTGAAAAGACTTAATTGAAGTTGTATTTGACCCTATGAAATTATTCATTCATCCCTAGTTCCACATAAATCAATTTAGGTACTATTAATATTAACATTAAGTTATTGAGAGCTCATTTCAACTTAGAGTGATCGATCGACGACCCGGGTTGGGATGAACGCAATACCAACACCTTGCAATTACAACAACTCAATTGAAGTTATAGTTTACCCTATGAACTCATTTATTCATTCCTAGTTCCAACTAAATCAATTTAGGTACTATTAATCTTAACAGTAAGTTATTAAGAGCTCATTTCAACTCAGAGTGATCGATCGACGACTCTGATCGGGATGAACGCAATACCAACACTATGCAATTGCAAAGACTTAACTGAAGTTGTTGTTGACCCTATGAACTCATTCATTCATTCCTAGTTCCACCTAAATCAATTTAGGTACTATTAATCCTTACATTAAGTTAATGAGAGCTCATTTCAACTCAGAGTGATCGATCGACGACCCGGGTCGAGATGAACGCAATACCAACACTAATTGTAAAAACTCAATTGAAGTTGTTGTTGACCCTATGAACACATTCATTCATCCGTAGTTCTACCTAAATCAATTTAGGTATTATTAATCTTAACATTAAGTTATTGAGATCTTATTTCAAGTTAGAGTGATCGATCGACGACCCAGGTCGGGATGAATGCAATACCAATGCCATGCAATTGCAAAGACTCAATTAAAGTTGTTATTGACCCTATGAACTTATTCATTCATCCCTAGTTTCACCTAAATCAATTGCAATGAAATCTGTTGAAACAAACGACTGAGCTGGTGGAAATTTCTAACAGATATTTACATCTATTGCAACATATGACATATCTGATTTAATTATTATATAGACATTTGCATCTATTGTGATAGATGACTGAGTTGTTGGAAATTTTCAAGAAAATATTGATATTTGTTGTAATAGATGATATATCTGATTTAATTATCAAATGAATATTTACATCTGTCGTCACAGATGACTGAGCTGTTAGGGTAGTTAAATAGACATTGATATCTGTTGTAACAGTTGACAATATCTGATTTAATTATCAAATAGAAAGGGATTTTTAAATAGATATTTGTATCTGTTGTAACAGATGATTGTGATGTTGGGATTTTTAAACAGATATTGCTATCTATTGCAATAGATGACATATCTATTTGAAAATCTTTTTATTCTTTCAATTTTAAAGCAAGATTCTGTCTGAGTAGATAAAGTAGTAAGTACTACAAAATGCGGTAAAAAATAAAGAGTTTCTTTTTCTTAGATAACTCAAAAATGTGTTCATTGAGTAGTCTTATCTTATCTTTTCAATGTCGCTAGTCTTTCTCATTCCCATCAAATTATTAATGAATGTTAATTATATTAATTAATTAATATTGAAACCCATGTCTACGTAGATGATACATCTAGAATTATCTTATCTCTTCTTAGCTTCAGTCCTAAATTTATTTTATTCATCTCTCATTTTTTTCTCTCCTCTTTAGGTTAGGGTTATAACAACCTTTTTTCTCTCTTCTCTTTCTCATAAAGATCCTTTTAGATCTAAACTGATCCATATCTTTCCTCGACTGAAATTGTTATTTTGATCCCCTTTTGATGTTAAGGTATGGTTCACTATTGCTCTTTCATTTTTGTCTTCTTCTTTGCAAGTTATTTACATCTATTTTTTTATTTAATTACTATTTACCCATATGATATTTATTTAAAAAATTTGAAGAAACTTTTAAGTGTTGAATAAATGAACCGAGAATTTTTATTATAATATGCGAAAAAAGTATTCTGTTGGGAGAAGTTTAAGAGCCTTGTTGATAGTATCATTTTTTTGTATGTATTTTATTTGTTTATTTATTGTTTGTGTTGTTATTGATGTTGGTGGTGGGTTTGGCATTGTTGGAAGTTGTGGTGTGGTGTTGTTTATGGTGTTGAAACAAAGAATTTTGCTTTTTTATTGTTGATGGTGTTGGAACAAATATTGTTGTTTCTTTGTTGTTGATGTTTTTTATTTATTATTTCTTTGTAGTTTATGTTGTTGTTGATGTTGCAACAAACAGAGCAACTATTAGAACAAATCAAACCACCAGTAAGGCTAGTTTGATGTATTCCAACACTCTACATCTATTGCAACAAACTCTATATCTGTTGCAATAGACTTCATATCTGATGCAACAGATGGAACAGACTCTACATCTGTTGAATAGATGAATAATGTTCTTTCTGTGACATTAATTTTTTCCTCATCTTTGTAGATATAAGGAACTGATATTTGATCAACTTTGGTCCGACCATCACAAGAGTCTGCAGTAAAGATGGGTTCGGAGGAATAAGTTGCATACATATGAAACTACTTCATATGTGGGAGGTATGTATTACTGATAATGTGATCGTGAAAACACACATAGAGTACACTGATTTTGTGAATATTGTTTTTACCAAGTAGTCATACATCATTCAAACAAGATATCTATAATTTTACAGTTAAGTTTGGTAGATCCGAACTAATAAGGCTAAGGGACCATGAATATGGTTCTAATACCCTGTTAAGATTTAATATCGGTTGTTGCTCATGTTTATTTGTCAAGCATTGTGAAAAGATCTAGTTTTGGTGTCATTGTAAAGAGATTCAATAGCAATTGGACTAAATTTTAGGGTGCATTGGACTCTGAGAAGTTCTTTGAAGCCTAGCACTACATCTAACAAGAACGGAAAACCAATATAGTTATTGCCCTATCCCAAATTTATATGGTTCGGTTGCTCGGAGTTATAATTATATGCCAGAAGGTGTAGTAGGAGAATGTCTTTGAGGGAAAATAGGTGGTTGATAAAAGACTATATCATTTGAGAGCTAATTAAAGAAGATATATAGGACAGAAAGTAACTTCTAGCGAATCTGGCCAATGAAATTATCTTAAAATGTGAGAAATCTATATCAAGTGCAAATATGAAAGTGTATTCGGTAATGAAAAATCCATCTGTTGTTTCTCTAAAAGAAAAATAGTGCAGATGGTCACTTTCCTAGGGAGCTGCGACTAGGTAGCGTGGTCGGGATTATCACCTAGATAGAAAATAGCAGAAAACCAAGAAGGCCTCCTTAATTGAATTGAGGGTTGAAATGTTGTACAATAAGTCTAGAAAACTTCCGCCAATAGCAACTATAGTTAAATTAAGGAATCTAAGCGAAGGCGGAAAATTCTAAATTTTAAATTACATCCTATGCCTTTTTATTTGTGGTTCCAATTAGGTCCACTGCTGTTAACCTGATCGATACCACAAACGTGATTGAAAGGCAAATTGAGTATCATCATTTCCATAGCAATATGGATTAATTGATTGTGTTTTATAGCCTTAATATGCTTTTAATATTTCTTGGAGAAGATCAGAGGCTTGCTTTAGTTTGTGGATTTTGATAATTTTCAAGCTTGCCTCCAGCTTGTTGATTCTGTATTCAAGCTAGTTGTTGTCGTCTTTGAAGTTGGTCTAGAGTTCCTGATCTTTTGTGAGCGCGAAAGTTATGGCATTTTAGAAGACTTTCAAAACACTTTCTTCAGAAGCCTTAAAGGATACATGAAGGGTCGTTGTGTTTGTTTTAGGTCAAAATATATTGATGCACACTGAAGATATGGTCCCAACAGTTGAACAACACACTTTTATCGAGCGTTGCTCAATGCAGCTTGCTCAACCAATTTGATAAATTAATAAGCAAGAAGTTACATAGCGTGTGATTTAAACCGACTATACCAAGCATATCTAACGTTACGTAACTCCAGGCTCATTACTGTATCAAAAAAATTGGCCCAAGTTAGTGCACAAATCAAACGATCTCAATATCTCAGCCTTTCTACTGATCGCTCTTCTCCAATATAGATGACAAGATATATGTTATGCAAAAGTCTACACCATCACCAGAAATACTTGCTAGGGCACAAGTCTTCAGATGGCATCAACAATAATCTCTCAATATCAAGTGATATTGAGAGATTCCTAGTCATGCCTTCTCAAGACTTTTGCTACAGCAAGAATTTCTGCTGATAATAAAATATCTGCCATGCAAAAATCTACACCGTCAGTAGAAATTCTTGCCAGAGCAAAAGTCTTCAGAATGCATTATTAATAATCTCTCAATATCAAGGAAGTCTTGTGCGAAAGTATTCAAAAGACAATTAAAAATAAGGAAGTTTTTAGCAATGACTACACATAATTATCATCAACAACCTCACCAAATTCACTCCTTGTACAAAAGAAAAGGCAAAAATATTTTTATTTGTATTCGCATGTTTTAAGATAATTCCATCGACCAGATTCACTAGAAGTTACTTTCTACCCTATGTCTCTTCTTTAATTATCTCTCAGATGATATAGTCTTTTATCAAACCACCCATTTTCTCTCACAACCATTCTCCTTTGGCTCCTTCTGGCATATAATCATCTTTTTGATCAACCTTTCCATATAAATTTAGGCTAGTGGAATTTTTATTGGTTTTCCATTCTTGTTTGATGCAGTGCAAGGCTTCGAAGGTGTTCTCAGAGTACAATGCACACTTAAAGTTAAGTCCAATCGCTATTGGTTCTCTACAATGACATCAAATATTGATCCCTTCTCAAAACTTGAAATGTATAAACATGAGAAACAACCATCAGTAATTCCTAATAGGGTATCTGTACCATCTTCATGAGGCCCTCAGTCTTATAAATTCGAACCCATCAAACTTAACTATACAACGCAGGATCTTGTTTGAATGATTTGTGCCTAATCGGTTAAAAACTGCATTTACAAAAATATTATACTTTGTGTGTGTTGTCCTGATGACCTATTTAGTAAAACTTCTTAACTCACACACCTATGATAGTGGATCCATATGCACGCACCTTATTCTTCCTAGCCCATCTATGGCGTAAATTAAATAAACAGATGACTAGCAAGTTGCAACAAATGCCACATCTGTTGGAAAAGTAAACTGATATGTCCATCTGTTGCAACAAATTGTTAATACGTTGTAAGTTATCCAATAGATGAAATATATTTTGCAACATACTACCCATCTGTTAGATTTATTTTAAAGCAATTTTCTTTTCTTTTCGAAATACAATAAAAGATAAAACATTGTATTGAGATCTATTTTTTTTAATTTACATATTCGAAAAGTCACCATTTTTATTTAATTAAGGGATATGACAGTCGTGGTTTTTTGTTAGACTAACCCTTTCCAATTCAATCATTTATAAATAGGTCCCTCCAACCACCTTACTCACTCTCACTCATTCATTCTACTACATTTACAATACAAATATGACTGATCCAGATTCGTACAATAAGATTCATATCGAGTCCTTACGAGAACTTCAAAGGAAATTTAATGAACTCCAGAGGGATTTGACCGACTTCGAAGCAAGGTTGAAGAGGGCCCTGCTGCTGCCGGATGAAAATTATCCGGTTGACAATAATAATAGTAATAATAATAATAGTAATGATAATAATAATAGTAGTAATAATAATTAGGTTATGTTTTTTTCTATTTTTTTTAGCGTATGTATTTTCCTTTTTATATCGGATCTACCTATAAGGGATTCAAAAATCTATATATACGTTTGGTTTGGTTTGGTCTGGTCGACTTTGAATTTTTAATTCTTATTTAATATTTAATTATCATTCTATTTATTCCCTATTCTCAATATGTCGACAGTTGGAGGTAGGGATTGAGCACTTGTGGCAACAGAGGGTGGTGAAAAGTCATGATTCTCCTAAAAACAGTTCGTAAATAAATAATAATGAACTAAATAATATACATAATTTATAATCGTAAAAGAAAGATTATTTAATTTAAAAGAAGTCACAACATTGAATTAATTAAGTTATATGATGATTGTTAAGAAAAAGGTGAATAGTCGTGAATGTGACCTTTCGTCTAAATACACTCAATAAACAAACAACGCTGATGATGCATCAAATTCCTCATCTGTTGCAACTGATGAATCAGTTGTTAAAAGAAATAAAAAAAAACCCTAAAACAGATGGTTGATTTGTTGCAACAGATGGTATATTATTGCAACAGATGGGTTATCTGATGCGACAGATATACAATCTATTGCCATAACTCAATAAAAATATCGTTATTATTTTATTAAAGAAATAGTTATTGAAAACCAGGTGTCTTCGATTTTTAAATTGGGAAAAAGATTATTTAAATTTAAGAAATAATTAATAATAATAAGCTGAAAAGTCATGACTTGTCACAATAATAAAAAACTCACAAGCTTGATTTAATTAAGTCATTTCTTCTCACATAAAACAATAAAGAAATAAATGATAAACATAATTTAAACCGTAAAAAACTCACCAAAAATATTTTTGTTTTTAAATCTATTTTATTAATTTATATAATAAAAAAGTCAGCAAATTTGGATTAATGATATGATGATAATTTTTTTTTTTAAAAAAGAAAGATTATATGTTGCAACAGATAGATTCTCTGATGCAACAGATTATCTATTTGTTGCAACGGATGATATATCTGTTGTCACAAATGCGTTATCATATGCAACAGATATATAATCTGTTGTCACAATGGTTCCTGAAAAGAACTAAATATTAATAATAATAAGCTGAAAAGTCATGACTTATCACAATATTACTTAATTTAATTAAGTCATAACTTTTTACAGTAATCAAGAATGTCATTAATAAATGGAGGTCAACATTTGTGCATTTAAATCTGTTTTATTAAGTTATATAATTAAAAAGTCAAAAACATTATATGTCATGATGATAATTTTTTTTAAAAAAATATATATAAATTATATGTTGCAACCGATATATTATCTGATACAACAAGTTATCTATTTGTTGTGACAGATGATATATTTGTTGTCACAGATGAGTTATCTGATGCAATAGATTTATAATCTGTTGTCACAGCTCAATATAAAAACGATTCCTGGAAAGAACTAATTATTAATAATAATAAGCTGAAAAGTCACGACTTATCACAATATTACTTAATTTAATTAAGTCATAACTTTTTACAGTAAGCAAGAATGCCATTAATAAATGGAGGTGAACAGTTGCGACTTTTTTTCTAACACGTTCAAGTTCAATTCTCTATAAATAGATCTCTCCTTACTCAATCGTTCATTCTACTAAACTCTATTTATTCCTTGATCTTGTTACACCTTCAACTACTTACTTTCTCTTCAAGGACTTGATAGCTTTTTTCTGTCTCTGGTAAGTTTTTTTCTTGCTTTTTGTATAAATATACGTTGTATTATATTCGAATTCTTTCTTTTCTTTACTTTTATTTTTACGTGTGTATTTGTCAACATATGTGTTTTTTAGATATGGATGATCCAGTGTTAGATGTTGCTATTTTACGAGACACCATACGAGAACTGCAGAAGGAGGTTCATGACCTGCAGTGGGAGTTGGCCGCCCTCAGAGAAGGAGGGCGCTGTTGCTATCAGTTGAAGATTGTCCGGCTGGCTATACAAATAATAATGCTAATGATTATAATAATAATTAAGATTTTTTTTACCTATGTATTTTTATTTTTTTTGTTTAATAAAAAATTTATGTTTGATACATTTGACGTTTTAATTCTTATTTAATTTTCATCCTGTCTATTTTTTTCTCAACAAATGACATATCTACAATTAAGGAATACTTTGAATCCAGTATAGTATCAATAGCAAGAGATCAACATATGAGTTGAGTTATCTATTGGGTTTGTGACAGGAGCTGTATTTTGTTGTTCGAAATAGATTATTCATCTGTTGCAACAGAATAATTATCTGTTGCAATAGAATAATTATTAATCTATTGAAACAGATTACTAATCTGTTGCAATAGAATGCCCATCTATTCGATTTCATATTACGGGCACCTAGAACCATAAATATGAATCCAACATGAGTTTACTATTGCAACAGAATACTTATCTGGTGCCACATACGATGGATCTATTAAACAGATTGCTCTTTTGTTGCATTCATGTTTGCGTGCTAGCTATTGTTGAAAAAACAGCACACTAGAAGTTACCCAGATGACAAATTCATCTAAAAAGCATAATTTGACTTACCAAAGTCTTCTCTCAAGTAAATGCCAAAGTTGAAAGTGACGTACGAAACAAATTTTGACATAAGAAATCGATCAAAGAGAAATAGTTGCGGTAACAACAAAAACAACAACAATGGTCACCATGAAGAATATGAAGATGATTATGAAGTATAAGATGATGATAATAAATCAGAAGATGATGAATAAAGCAACAGCAACAATGAACAACAAATATCTCGAAGAGAGAGAAAATAACAACAAATAAGAAGAGAGAAAAACGCACCTTTTTCCCTTTTTTTTCCCGTTATATTAACTAATATTTGGATCAAAATATAAATTTAAAAACTTGTGGATTATTTTTAAATTTTCCAAACTTTCTTAATCCATAATCAAGTAATTGCCACCTCCACTCAATTATTAAGACTTGTGTCACCTACACTTCATTTTAAAACTCTTTGGTCAACTGTAGCCCAAAGCCTCATGTATCTTAGCTTTGAGAATACAAATATATCAAACATTTAAAAAAAAATATCAAAGCATAGGCTATTCATTCATAAAACTTGCACTAGTATAAAAAAAACTATCATAATATCCTGGGTTTTAGCCCTTAGAAAATTTCCTGGAATTCTGTTCACTAGACCCAATACGACTCATAGGTATGAGCCATATGCTGGGGTACGAATGTTTTGGTCCTGTTGTATGTTGACCAGTGTTGGTTGGTGGGATAGGTTTTGGTTACCAGAATGGTACAACTTAGGAGTACAAGTCGTATAGGCGGATATGCGTCATTTGGTTCCCTTAATTAATCTGAAATTTTGTTACATAGTTGGTTACTTAGGTTGGATCTGAGTAAGAGTGGCTCAACATGAGCCGTAAGCCAGGGTACGAATCGTACCAGGGACTCATATGGTGGACAGTATCAGTTCTCTTGGTATTCCATTCTACTAGAGGTACGGATTGAAGGTGCGGATTGTATGTTGTGGTTACGACTAGGTTGGATGAGTCATATACTTGATAATGTTTGGTCCAAAGGTTGATTGTAACACCCCAAATCTGGTACCCAAAAGGCTCCACGGTACTTATGACCCCAAAGGACCACAAGCTAACCCATGACTAATATCTGTACTTGTATACTGCATAATATACCATAAAATACGGAAACATGAACTGAATGACCATAAGGTTCAAAACTGAATGAACATATGATAAATAATGTCTGAAAACGGTATAACAATACCAAAGCAAATATGAAATAACTGTCTAACATGCTATAGTCTAAAAGCCTCTAAACTGTCTGAATAAGGAGTTGATTGTACATGTCACCAACTAACTCCGACTACCGAAATAAATAGAAAACTAAATTAGTAATGAAATTATCATGTCCTCGAAGGATGAGGACTCATTGCCAACTCTGATCACTGAACTAGGATGCTACTGGTTCTCTAGAGCTCGTGCTTCTAAACCTATGGTATAAGACACCATAGCGCAAATGCATCAGTACTTTGAAGTACTGGTATGCAGGTGAGGTAGGATGAATGCAATAGGTTCATATACATAAACAATACTAACTGATTGACTAACATGAATGTGAGAATACAAGTATGCATACGTAACTATAACTGAGATCATGCTAAGATTAAATACTGAGTTCGGACTACTGAGTTTTACTAATAACATGGAATACTGATATCTGAGGGACTGGTACTATGTTACTGAAATATGAATAACTGTGTCTGACAGTTCTGATTATGAAGAACTGGTCTGGTTGACTGTATCTTACAATCCTGAAGATACTGATGACATGAGTTTTGATAACGGATATAAATGATAAATGTAAATGACTGTATCTGACAGTCTTAAATCTGATAGAGCTATCTAAGTTTTTTTCTATATCTGAGTTGACTATATCTGACAGTCCTGAAATCTGAAGAACTATCTGAGTTCTTTTATTGACTCTGAGACTGAGACAGAAACTTTAACTATAGAAAATGATCATCTAACCGACATACCCCAAAACTAAACTGGTAGGGTCCAAACTGTAACCTTAGTTGGAAGGGTGTCAGTATCGGGCCACTGGTAAAGACCTGCTATGAGTATACCCTCTCTGACAGGGATCTCTTCCCCCAACCCCTTATGGTAGGTAACCCAAATGATACGTATATATGTCCCTAAACGCATAGGGTGCATCTCAACCTACGCTGGCTACGTAGTTCTGGAACATAGGGATTGCTTCTAGGGATCTCAGTCCTATCTAGCGGGTGAGTCCCCATCCCTAGGCTCGCTCGGTGCTGAATCCTACTCCCATCAGAAAGAAACTGAACTGATTAACTGAGCTGAACTGATACTAGTGGTATTATTTAGCGGAGCTAAACTAAACTGAATTTACTGAGTTCCATTGAGTGGAGGAATGTACTAAGTTATGAGGATCGACTAATAATACTAAAGTTACTAAGATTGACTGGGAATACTGAGGTTATTGAGATTATTGAGTACTGAGATCGCTGAGATTACTAAACTATTGAGATTACTGAGATTTTTGAGATTTCTGTGTTTTCCTGAGTCACATGACTAACTGAGTTCTATGGTTCGTAGCTTGACTGAAAGTATCATGAAAATATGACATGGCTCTAGTCACACAACTAAATTGTCGGGTACAGGTACCCCCAGGACTCGATGGAAAGAAACTGACATAGCATGATACATGACCAACAACATAATTCATATTTCATTTATTAAATCACTTTATCAAACATGTGATATACATAAGCTTGCACAAACATGGGAATTTTATAATATTATGCTAGTTGGGCACTTTTCCTTCATATCAGCATTTAATCAAAGACATGATAGGCACAATATATGTAGACACCATTATATAACAATTACATATCATGATTCAATATCTAATTTCATCATCCTAGGGTTTAATCATAGGTTCACATGAATATACATCTATACAAATCAATTCCACATAACATTAATAACCCAACATGGATTTGAATTCAATTGATCATTCTTAACATAAACAAAATAAACCCAACATGAAGTTCATAAAGAAAATCTAAAATCTTGACTTTAGAAAAGAGATTCTTGGGTTTCATGGACGAAAGGAGTCCATGAATGAACACTATGCATACCTTAGTTTGTGATTTCATGAAGATTGACGGTGAAACCTTCTTGAATTTGAATCCCCAATAGAAACCCTAGCTTGTTCTTGAGAGAAACTAGTATATTTTGGGTGAAGAATGGTTAAATCACGTGTTATTGGGTTTAAATAAGGGTAGGAAATTGACCCTTTTAACCCTTGGACACATATTGTAATTTTAGTAAAATTTTCCCGAACTGGGCCTCTGCCGCGACGCGGTGCTATCGTACCGTGTCACTGGAATTTGACAATTAGGAAATTGAGGGATGGCGCGACGTGGAGCCATCACGTTACCCCTTCCTTCCTGACCTGGAAATTTGGCATGATGCGGGGGAAATCACGCTGAGATACTGGAAAAGGACAATTGCCATTTTAGCTAGGGGCGCGGTGCGCCACTGACCAATATGGCATTTTTTTTACGATGGAAACTTAAAATAGGCATAACTTCTTACCCGATTATCGGATTTAAGAAAATCTTATATCGATGAAAAGCTTATTGAATTTCCCACATGACGAAAAATGAAAATCTTGAAAATTCCTCATATAAAAAAATCATCATTCAATTTAGAAGATAATACTTGGCATTCTTGGGATGAAATTAGCTAGGAAACTTTGGGGTATTACAATATCTCCCCCTTAGGAACATTCATCCTTGAATGAGACTGAGAGTGAGGGGAATAATATACATTGACATACATACTGAACATGAATAACTGGAACATGATCTCATGACTGACATGACTAATGGCTGAATGTAACATACTGAACATGCATATCTGATGCATGACTAATAAGCTGAATTCATGCATATCTATTGCATGAGTAATAATTGACTTATGAGTACATAACCGAATATTCTGATGAACTGAATTTCTCCCAATGAGAATGTATGTCTAATGCATAATTACATGCTTGAACTGATATATGAATGCATGGCTGAATATGCAAGGGTACTTAGTACCAAGTTTTTGATGAACACTGAACATGAAACTGAGTAAGACTAAGGAGAAATGTTATTATAACTAGAAATTCTAATGAACCCGAGATCGTCTTACTAAACATGCATGACCAGAAACATGAGAACCTAACTGATTTTCGTCTGATACGTGACATACGAACTGAACATCATAAACTGAACTTAACCTTTGAATACCTGGACCACAGCTGAGGTTGGGACTTTGAGGGTCAACTTATGAGTACCCTCTAATCTAAATTGGATTCTTTATGTGAAGAGAATTCAGTTTAAGACATGAGAGAGTTGAGGAATTATGGGGTATCTCCCCTTTAGGACACTAGGTCCCTCGAAGAATACTGGCTTTGCAGAGATATTGAAGACTGAAGCGATATACAAGGCACCTAGATGCTGAGTCATGACTGATTAGCTGAGATCTAAAGTTGAGGCATAATACATGAACTGAGCAGAGATTGCATCTATATGATTGATTTATCTTAGAATGGTTTCATTCATGAGATTTCGAATAATACGAATAGATGGAAAGATGGAAAACCAAATCGTATGAACTTGTCTGACTGACTACTAGATTGAAATACTGGCTATTTAAACTAACTCCCTACTAACTGGCTCATTTGATCTGCTAACTTATTAATGGTTAGGTACTGGGCATGTAAGATTGAATAGTAGTCAGAATAACTGGGCTAAAAATATAGAGTTTTTATGAACATGAGAAAGGGACTAACTGAGTAACATGAGATAGCTAAGCGTGAATTCATGAAATACTTAATTATCCGAGAATGGAAGGCCAGGCGGATAACATGGTTCGGAAATATTCTGTAGACTGAAGTACTAAAATACTACTGAGTGAGTGGTAGCTGTAGCATTGGTCAAGCAAGTCTGGGACTGAATTGAGTTTCTGATCTGATTACTGAACTGAAGTTGGTATTATATCTAAAATTGTAACTGAGATTCTTACTGGAACTGAATGTTGGGTTCTAATAATTGAGGTTTAGATTGATATTGAAGTACTAAGACTAGATACTAATAACTACTAGGGGAAAGATTTTCATAGGCAAGGATCCGATGCTCAAACAAATACTATATCAGTCTCAACAATCGACTAAGGCCAGAGAAACAAAATACCAACATTATGGATTTATCAAGAGATTTAAATTGGAGGTATACATGACGTAATCTGAACTTTACTAATCACTAGGAGTAGAGCATGAGTCATGTGGACTAAACATATGGTAAAACATGACATGAGTGCCTAAGTCATGAGCTGCATGACCTGAGTTTGAAATTTATGTGTTCATGGAACATGATTCATAATACTAAGCAAACTGAAACTCCTGAATCTGAAGAAACATAAACATGTAAATAAGGGATCTGTAACTTACCAGTGACTATATCAGGAGGACTTTTCTGATCCTGTCGGGACTGAAGTGTAGTGAGGATGTTTGGGCGTTGCTCACTGATAGCGCTGGAATTGGTACCCTACTAATTTGGGCAATTAAACTGAGCTGAAGAGCAGAGATAACTCTGATAACCTGACAATCTCTGACCTTGTGACCTAACTCACCACATTCTAAACACATACCACTGCCGGCTCTACACACACCCTTATGATGCTTACCACACTCTTCGCAAAGAGGATGAGTAAGAATCCTGCTCTTACTACTCTAGGCCTTGGAGCCTGATGCCCTATTCTTATAGTTATTTTTGAACTTTGATACTGAGGCACTAGCTAAAGAATGAATTGGAGCTGAACATTTCTGCCACAACTGAGAACGGTCACCATCCCGTGACCCATGTCGAGTAAAACTATAACTACCTGTTCTGGATCTCTTTCTTTCTCTCTCCTTCTTCTTAAGCTTCTGCTCTTCAATATATTGAGCATAGACCATAAGCCTAGATATGTCCATGTTACCAATCAACATTGCAGTCCTACACTCCTTAACCATTTTACCTGATACCCCTGACACAAATTTACTTATTCTAGATCTACTGTCTGCTGCTACATAGGGAGCGTACCTGGCTAACTGAATAAACTTAAGGGAGTATTATTATACGCTCATTGTACCTTGTCTGAGATTGATGAACTCTAACACTTTGTCTTCTTTCTGCTCTATGGAAAAGAACCTATCTAAGAAAGCTATAGCAAACTCTTCCCACTCTATGGGCTCTATATCTGTACCCATGTCTACCTTTCACTATTTATACCACATATGGGCTACATCTTATAGCTGATAGGTGGCTAACTCTATGCTCTCACTGGAAGTCACTCCCATGATGTTTGTAACTTTCTGAACTTGATCGAGAAACTTCTGTGGATCTTCTTCAGACTTGGAACCGGTGAATAAAGGAGGATTTATTTGGGTGAAATCTTGAATCCCGGTTGAAGTAACATTAGCCACTGGGTTGGCTGTAACAGTAGCTGGCCGTTCATTCTAAGCTGCGACTGAACTGGCTAGAGTAGTGAATGCAGTCCTGAATTCTGCATGGGAGACATGCTCGTCTAGGGGATTTGCCTGGACTGGCTGAGGTGCTGACTGACTTCTATTTCCCCCTTTATTAGACCTTTTGGGAGGTATGATCTGTAAACTAAGGGAAGAAATGGATTAGATTGAGAGTTTAACTAGAGCTCATGCTCACTGGCACGACATGAATATTGAAAGAAGGAAAACTGTTGCTAAAACATCTCATAGCCTCCTACATATAAGTGTGGTGCATAACACACCCATGAATAAGACTCTACTAGATGAGGCTTTTAGACTTCCTAGGACACTATTGAGCCTTAGGATCTGATACCAAGTTTGTAACACCCTGAATCTGGTACCCAAAACACTACATGGTACTTATGACTCGGAAGGACCACAAGCTAACCCATGACTGATATCTGTACTTGTATACTGCATAATATACCATAAAATGTGGAAACATAAACTAAATGGCCATAAGGTTCAAAACTGAATGAACATCTAATAAACAATGTCTGAAAATAGTATAACAATACCAAAGCAAATCTAAAATAACTGTTTAACATACTATAGCCTGAAAGCCTCTAAACTGTCTGAATAAGGAGTAGATGGGACATGTCCCTAACTAACTCCGACTACTAAAATAAACTGAAAACTAAATTAGTAATGAAATCATCATGTCCTCAAAGAATGAGGACTCACTGCTAACTCTGATTGTTGAATTGGGATGCTACTAGTTCTCTAGAACTCATGCTTCTAAACCTATGGTATAAAACACCATAGCGCAAATACGTCAGTACTTTGAATGTACTGGTATGCAAGTGAGGTAGGCTGAATGCAATAGGTTCATATGCATGAACAATACTAACTGATTAACTAACATGAACGTAAGAATACATGCATGCATATGTAACTGTAACTGAGATCGTACTAGGACTGAATATTGAGTTTTGAGGGACTGATACTATGTTACTGATATATGGATAATTGTGCCTGACAATTCTGATTATGAAGAACTAGTCTGGTTGACTGTATCTGACAGTCCTAAAGATGAATACTGATGACATGAGTTTTGATAACTGATATAACTAATAACGTGAATGACTGTATCTGACAGTCCTAAATCTGATGGAGCTATCTGAGTTCCGTTCTATATCTAAGTTAACTCTATCTAAAAGTCCTGAAATCTGAAGAACTATCTGAGTTCTTTTACTGAGGCTGAGACTGAGACTGAAACTGTAATTATGAGAAGTGATTGTGTAACCGACATACCCCGAAACTGAACTGGTGGGGTCCAACCTGTAACCTTAGTTGGAAGGGTGTCAGTACCGCACCACTGGTAAAGACCTGTTGTGAGTATACCCTCTCTGACAGGGAGCTCTTCCCTCAACCCCTTCTGGTACGTAACCTAAATGAGATGTATATATATCCCTAAACGTATAGGGTGCATCTCAACCTACGCTGGCTACGTAGTTCTGGAACTTAGGGATTGCTTCTAGGGATCTCAGTCCTATCTAGCGAGTGAGTCCCCATCCCTAGGCTTGCTCGGTGCTGAATCCTACTCCCATATGAAAGTAATTGAACTGATTAACTGAGATGAACTGATACTAGTGGTATTGTTTAGTGAAGCTAAACTAAACTAAATTTACTGAGTTCCGTTGACTGACGAAATATACTGTGTTCTAAGGACTGACTGATAATACTAAAGTTACTGAGATTGACTGGGAATACTGAGGTTATTAAGATTACTGAGTACTGAGATCACTGAGATTACTGAGATTTCTGAGATTTCTGGGTTTTCCTAAGTCACATGACTGACTGAGTTCTATGGTTCGTAGCTTGACTGAGAGTATCATGAAAACATGACATGGCTCTAGGCACACAACTAAATTGTTGGGTACAGGTACCCCAGGACTCGATGGAAAGAAACTGACACAACATGACTTACGTGAACACATGACCAATAACACAATTCATAATACATATATTGAAGCACTTCATCAAACATGTGATATACATAAAGTTGTACAAACATGGGGATTTCATAATATCATGCTAGTTGGGCACTTTTTCTTCATAACGGCATTTAATAAAATACGTGATAGGCATAATATATGTAGACACCATTATACAACAATTACACATCATGATTCAATATCTAATTTCATCATCCTAGGGTTTAATCAGAGGTTCACATGAATATACATCTATACAAATCAATTCCACATAATATTAATCACCCAACATGAATTTGAATTCAATTGATCATTCTCAACATAAACAAAATAAACCCAACATGAAGTTCATAAATAAAATCTAAAATCTTGACTTTAGAAAAGAGATTCTTGGTCTTCGTGAATGAAAGAAGTCCATGAATGAATACTATGCATACCTTAGTTCGTGATTTCGTAAAGATTGACAGTGAAACCTTCTTAAATTTGAATCCCCAATAAAAACCCTAGCTTGTTCTTGAGAGAAACTAGTATATTTTGGGTGACGAATGGCTAAATCACGTGTTATTGGATTTAAATAGGGGTAGAAAATTAACCCTTGGACACGTCTTGTAATTTCATTAAAATTTTCCCAAACTGGGCCCCTGGCATGATGCAGCGCTATCGTGCCATGTCACTGGAATTTGACAATTGAGAAACTGAGGGATTGGGCGACGCAGAGTCATCGTGTTGCACCTTCCTTCCTGACTTGGAACTTTGGCGCGACGCGGGGAAAATTGAGTTGAGACACTGGAAAATGAAAATTGCCATTTTAGCTTGTGGCGCGTTGCGCCGCTGACCAATTTGGCGTTGTTTTACTATGGGAACATAAAATAGGCATAACTTCTTACCCGGTTATCGGATTTAAGCGAATCTTATATCGATGGAAAGCTTATTGAATTTCCCATATGACAAAAAGTAAAAATCATGAATATTCCTCATAGAAAAAAAATCATCATTTAATTTAGAAGCTAATACTAGGTATTCTTGGGATGAAATTAGCTAGAAAACTTCGGGGTATTACATTAGTGCTTAGGATACTAGTGGTGGATACTAATCATATCGGAGGGTAATACTTGTGATGGTCAGTCTATTCCCATGACGGATTTTCTATGCAACATAAGTGGGGGTATTCTGGATATTTTCCTACTTAACCTAATAGGACCCCATGACTTCTAACCTACTTGGAAGAGTATTTACCCTATTATTATATTCATTAATACTTATAAACTCTTTCTAAACACTCCATAATTCTCTCAAGAGCTTTTGAATAAGGGAAGCTAGGGTTTCAACTAGAGGATTGATTTCGGGCTTGTCTTGGTAATTTTTTTCTATCATCATTTTGGTGTAAGACATGCTTCTCTTCCTTCCTTACTAATTTTAAAAAGGCATGGATTTTATGGATGTTTTATGGTTTCATTATTGCATGATTTATGACTTTCAATTATGATTTGGGGGTTTTAATAATAAATGGTTGGTTATGATTTTTCATTGTTTTAATAAAACTTTTATATATATTAATGGTGGTATTGGATAATTGGCTTGCATGGTAATGGTTTAATGGTAATTGAAATTGGTTTTGGTCATATTATGCCCCTAATGTATTTGACAAAATATTTATAAATATATGTTCATTGCATTGATTAATTTTAATTGAACTCTTGCTTGTTTTCAACTTGGTAAAGGAACTTTAAATGGTTTGAAAAGGCTAATTGGTTATGCTTGTGGGGTAGGGATGGGCATAAAATATCAAAAACCGAATTACCGAACTGAATCGAAAAAATTGGTAATTGGTATTTGGTATTTAGTATGGTATTTGGGAGTAAAATTTTAATATTTCGATATTTGGGAATGGGTTTGGTACAAGATATTAATACCGTTTGATATTCGGTATTTATTGAATATATATATATATATATATATAACCCAACCCAATAGACTATAGTACTAGTCATCTCAAAGAATCTCTTGGACCTTGGTAATATATTCCTAAAAAGCAACAAAAAGAATACTAAATAGGGTTTCTATTAAAGATACTTTTTGAAGTTTAAACGTACTTTTGCACATCTCCAACTTTAATATGGTATTACCAAATATCGTACCGAACTGAAGTTTAATTTACTGAATACCTAACTACCGAACCAATATTTATAAGTATGGTATATGGTAACTATGTTCAAATACCGATTACCGAATCCAAATTTTAAAAATACCGAACCGAATACCGAACACCCACCCCTATTATGGGGTACATGGAATCCCCCAAGTGGTTTAATATGGTAAATGAAAGGGCACTTGAAAGTCCCCTTAAACCTAAATGGTTTGGCTATGGATAAATGCTTGCAAGCATGGTTGGTATGACGATACCACTATTAATGACCTTGGTTAATAAATTATTAGTGGATAATGGTTAGTTGTTTGGACATGGTTTAATTGGGAAATAATGGCGGGATGTGTAGCAAAGCCGTGGAAGGTGGAGGTCCCGGGGGGACTGAAATTGAAAACTCATATTTGTCGAGGTTTGATCCTAGAGATCGTGTGCATGATGTCACACTTATATTAGGGGACATACTAGTCATCCCAGGGTATTTTCTCTAGTCATGCGGCTTTACGCACTGAGAATCTTTCAGCAGGAGGAGCTGAGATATAGCCCGTGGGTGGTTTAGGAAGGCAAAGCTACAGAACTCAGGTAAAGGATTTAAATGCATGCTAAACCCGGTTCTCTTTTCTGGAATGGTTATATATATATATATATATATATATATATATATATATATATATTTATGGTTGTATGCATTATGGATGATTTTACTTGGTTATTTTTAAATGACATTATTTTATCCTTATCCTGAGATCATGCTAGTGTTCACCAGCTAACCCATCTACTGGCGGTTGTATACCCAGGCTATGCAGGAACTGGCCGTTTGACTCCTCCTACATAGTGGTTGACTCGGGGACAATATTTGAATTGAAGTGGTGAGCGTTCATCTTTTCGAAAGGCTCCATTTTATGTTATGGACATTCTTAGACACTTTGATTTTATTTTGGATATTGATTTTGGCCATGGTTGGGGGCATGTCCCAACCAAATTTTATTACTCTTTTAGTTAGAGGCTTTGTGGTACTTCTGGGGGTTGATATGGGCAAGATCGGTATTGATGGTAGCCTTGGCATTAGAATAAGCTGGTGGGCTGTCATCATTGGATAATTTCTCACTGTTCCATCGTACTGTATTTTGGGATTAATTATATTGTGTTTTGGAACTTATTTGGTCATGGCCTGATTTATGGCCCTTGGTTTTGGTTTGGCTTGGTATGGTGGGACGGTTGGACTCAGTTGAGACGGTGTAACACCCTAGAAAATGGGTCCCAGAGCGTCACACGGTACTTGAGGCTACAAGTAGCCCCAAGCCAACCCTTTGAGCCATTTTCATTCAGTTCAACATGAATCAATGGGGTTTCCATAAATAACCCTCAAATATCAACAGAATAATCATCATCCAAGAATAAAAGAATTTCAGAAAGATAACAAAATACGACTTATGAGTCAACTCCCAACATCTATACTAGTATGACAAGCCTCTAAGAAAATCAATAAAACCAGCGAGCCATTGAGATAGGCCCCAACTGACTCATATTCAGTTATCAAATGTAAACAATTCTGTGAAACCAACATCAGACATAACGTCCTCGGAACATGAGGACTCACCACGATAGAGGATGTAGAACAGCGTGCCCGAAGAATCACTGTCGAACCTGTAACTGAGCACCTGAACCTACATTTCGAGAAAATACAGTCCACATCCGAAGATATGGGTCAGTACCATGGAGAGAAATCGAGTATATGGGGGTTTATGCAGTTTTATAAACATAATCATCATAAATATTTATAAGAAATATACAGGATGTATGAAAGACTCACTAGCTCAAAGAAAATCATCATAATCATGAGAGGATGAAATAAGTATAACAACACATGTGAGTCATCATATAATTTGTCAATCACTTTCAGTTCATCAAGAATATCAATTCTCATAATGTAAATATCATTTAAATCTTTCGAAAGAATAACTTTCACAATTCCACTGTCAAATTACTTTACCATTCACCATAGACACAAGGAAACACATACACACTGGGAGATCCTATAACCGACATAAATTATGTGAGCTACATGGAGTCTAACGTATAACCCATGTTGGGGAGAGCCGTCTTATCCTTGCCATCGGAGTAGGACTATCGATATCAAATCCACACAAACTATTGATCACTATATAAATCAGCCTCAGGCTCACTCCTACAGGGGCATATAGTTCTAGGGAAGTAAGGTTGCTTTATACTTCCCACTCAGTGCTAAAGATTTCTCCCAGACTTAGATTAGATCATTTCAAAGACAATCCACAATAAAATAATTTCAGTAATATATAAATATACATCGGGAGCCATCATGCTTCCCATCTATTAAAATTAATCACGTTGTGGATTTCTTTCACACTTGAGTTCAAAACAACTCCATTAAGACCAAAAGGTCAACTCATTCAAAATATCTCAAATATTCAACATCAACGTGCTTATAACACACACTTTCTCGAAAAAACATAATTTCCAATGAGGATTCACGACCCAAATATCAAAATCATGATAAATATTGTTCAAGATTCATGTTTTATATCTCCACACATGTAAATTCATCTTTAAAAATCAAAACATCAAGATTTTATAATAATCATCATAAGATATGGGTTCATGCTTCAAATTCGTAAAAATCAAATAAAAATCATGCCTTTGTAAAGAAAATTACTTTTGGGCACAAGAACAAAAGAGAGTTCTTGTTGAAAATCCCCACATACCTTGAATGATGAACTTTAGATCGATACTCATTTTTGAGATGTTAATCGTGCCTTTGAATGATGGTTCTTGGAGTTCTTGAACTAGGAACTTGGAATCTTGAATAAATTTGCAGAATTAATGGTGAACTTTGGAGGTTCTTGAAGTTGGATGTAAGAGCTTAGGGTTTTCTTTTTGAGGGAATTTGATAAAATATAACATATAATGGTTCTAATAGGCTTTAATATAGGGTTTGGATGGATTTTGGGTGAGGGGGAATGACCAAAACGCCCCTGAAAATCAAAAAATTCTCGAATCTGTCCTTTGATGGACTGTTTTGATAGTTTGAAGTAGATCAACCATAACGTTTTACTCCGATATCCAAATTGGATGAAACCAATTTCATTAGAAAGAGGACTCTCATATCTTTCCGTTGATATATAGTATCTCACCCAGATCATTGTGTACGAGGATTTATGATTGTTCGAAGTTGAACCAAAAATTCACTTTTGATAGGCTGAAGTAGATCGACCATAACTTTTTGCTCCGATAGACAAATTGGATGAAACCAATTTCATTGGAAAGAGAACTCGCAGAGATTTCTGTTAATATATAGTATATCACCCAGATCATTATGTACAAGGAGTTATGATTATTTAAAGTTAGAGTAAAAATACGCCGGGCCTTAGTACTTTTTCCTGCACATTTTCCTGTTCACTACTATTCACTGTTCGATCGGAATGTTCATAACTCGTCGCTCGGGTGTCCGTTTTGGATGATCCACATATCCTTGGAAAGATTATTCGATACTCTACGCAATGGTGGTTCATAATCTAAGACATTATGCACGAAAAATTTATAATTCATTCTAGAAGATAGAACCTAACATGTTTACGCACAAAATTTCAACGAAAAATTTTCCGGGGTATTACATCATCCCCTCCTTGGAAACATTCATCCTCGAATGATGCTAGACATGCCAATATTAGATAGGGAATAGAGAATATAGATGAAACCATTTGTTAGACTCATCACCACATCGTTTCTCACTCTGAATGCAACATAGAATGCATAAATTCAAGAAACTACAGCTGAACACATAATAAATGACAGTTGAACTGCTGCAACTTTTATCAAAAGTGCATGATTTAGGAAAGAACGGTACCTTCGTCTTGATCGGAGTTCGAGGAAAATAGGTGCGGGTACTTGGATCGCATATCCGCCTCAACTTCCCAAGTTGCACCCTCAACAGATTGGTTTCGCCACAACACCTTGACCAAGGGAACTTCTTTGTTCCTTAGTCTTCGGACACTGAAATCAAGAATCTCAACAGAAATCTCATCAAAACAAAGATTTTCTCGAATGTAAGAACTCATAGAGGAATCCACTACCACAACATCGCTAATATGCTTTCTAAGCATGGAGACATGGAATATTGGATGAACAGAGAACAACTCGGAAGGCAACTCGAACTCATAAGCTACCTTACCAACACGGCTAAGAATTTTGTAAGGACCAACATAACGGGGACTAAGCTTCCCTTTCTTTTTGAATCTCTTTACCCCCTCCCCCCTCATGGGTGAAATTTTCAGATACACTAGGTCACCAACTTCAAACTCAAGGTCTCTCCTTCTAACATCTGCATATGACTTCTGACGACTCTGAGCAGTTTTCAACCTTTCCCTAATCAACTTAACTTTTTTCATAACCTCAAATACCGAATCAGGACCACTAACAGCCGTTTTACCCACCTCCAACCAACCTATGGGTGATCTATACTTACTCTCATATAAGGCTTCAAACGGAGCCATGCCAATACTAGAGTGGAAACTGTTATTCTAAGCAAACTCTATCAACGGTAAGTGATCATCCCAACTTTCCTTAAAGTCAAGTGCACAAGCTCTCAACATATCCTCTAAGGTCTGGATGGTCCGCTCATCCTGACCATCGGTCTGCGGATGAAAAGCAGAACTCAAAAGCACTTGGGTACCAAGACACTTCTAAAAAACTTTCCAAAATTACGAAGTAGACTGAGTACCCCTATCCGAAATGATAGACAAGGGAACTCCATGCAGTCTGACTAGCTCTCGAATATACAATCTAGCATAATCCTCAGCAGTATATGAAGTATGGACAGGCAAGAAATGAGCAAACTTAGTCAACCTATCAACCACAACCTAAATGGAATAATGATGGCTTCGGGAAGGAGGTAAACCAATCACGAAGTCCATATTTATCTCTTCCTACTTCCAGGTGGGAATACTAAACTCTTGCATCATACCACCAGATCTTTGGTGTTCAACCTTAACCTGTTGCCATGTTGCACACTTAGCTACAAATGCTGTTATATCTTTCTTCATGCCACTCTACCAATAGATTTCCTACAAGTCTCGGTATATCTTGGTGGCACCAGGATGAATAGAATATCGCGCCCCGTGCGCTTCAGCCATAATCCTCTATCTCAGATCATCAACATTCGGGACACACAATCTACCCTGGAATCTCAACATACCATCTCCCCCTTGGGAGAAAACCTCTACTTTTTGGTCCTTGACTGACTCCTTCAGTCTGACCAAACTAGCAGCTAAGTATTGATTTTCCTTCACTTCCGAAACCAAGGAGGATTCGGAACTACTCTGAACCCCTAAACTACCTTTAGCAGAGTCAAACAACCTAACCCCCAATCTAGCCAAACGATGTACATCACGATCCAACTCTTTCTTACCTTCTACCATATGCGAAACACTACCCATGGACACTCTACTTAGGGCATCCGCCACAACATTGGCCTTGCCCGGATGGTACAACACACTCATATCATAGTCCTTTAATAATTCTAACCATCGTCTCTGCCTAAGATTCAATTTTCTATGGGTAAACACCTACTGCAGACTCTTATGATTAGTGAAAACATCAACATGGACACCATACAATTAGTGTCTCCAGATTTTCAAAGCAAACACAACAACAGCCAACTTAAGGTCATGGGTGGGGTAATTTTTCTCATGGGGTTTCAACTGTCTAGAAGCATAAGCTATCACCTTACCCTTCTGCATCAATACACAACCCAACCCAACTCTCGAAGCATTACAGTACACCACAAAACCATCAACACCATTAGGTAAAGTCAAAACAGGGGCTGAAGTGAGTCGAGTCTTCAACTCCTAAAAACTCTTCTCACAAGATTCGGACCACAAGAACTTCACTTTCTTTTGGGTCAACCAAGTCATAGGAGACGCTATAGAGGAGAAACCCTCAACAAAACGGCGGCAATAGCCAGCTAAACCTAAGAAACTTCGGATATCAGTCAGAGAAATAGGTCTAGGCCAATTTCTAACAGCTTCGGTCTTTTGGGGATCAACTCTAAGACCCTCGGAAGAAATGATATGACCTAGAAAAGCAATTGACCTTAGCCAAAACTCACACTTACTGAACTTGGCAAACAACTTGTGATCTCTAAGGGTTTGCAAGACAGTTCGGAGATGATCAGAATGTTCATCCTCACTACGGGAGTACACCAGTATATCATCAATGAACACTATGACAAACATATCCAGATATGGTCTGAACACTCGATTCATGAGGTCCATGAAAGCTGTTGGGGCATTAGTTAACCCGAAAGACATAACAAGAAACTCAAAATGGCCATAACGAGTTTGGAAAGCGATTTTTGGGATGTCACACTCCCTAACTTTGAGTTGATGATAGCCGAAACGAAGGTCTATCTTTGAGAAATAACTTGCACCTTGCAATTGGTCAAACAAATAATTTATTCTCGGAAGGGGGTACTTATTTTTTATGGTGACTTTATTCAGTTGGCGGTAATCAATGCACATACGCAAAGAACCATCTTTCTTTCTCACAAGCAATACAGGAGCACCCCAAGGAGAAACACTGGTCCTTATGAAACCCTTATCTAGTAGATCTTTGAGTTGCTCTTTCAAATCCTTAAGTTCTGCAGGTGTCATACGGTAAGGAGAAATAGAAATGGATTCAATGGGTTAGCGGGTTGAGGTTGCTAACTATCATTATTTCTTCTCGCTCAACGTGGAGGCATATTTCTGAAAGAGGAGAGCATGAATCAATAGAAGAAAGAGACACTTTAAGCACGATAGACTTCTGAAAGAAAGAATCACACTTTTTCCTAAAACGTCTTGTAGCCTCTTGCTCATAGATGTGGCGCGCTACACATCGATGATCAAGACTCTACTTAATGTGGCTTGTCAGACTCCCTAGGACACCTTAAAACCTTAGGCTCTGATACCAAGTTTGTAACGCCCCAGAAAACGAGTCCCGGAGTATCACATAGTGCTTGAGGCTATGAGTAGCCCCAAGCAAACCCTTTGATCCATTTTTATTCAGTTCAACACGAATCAATAGAGTTTTCATAAATAACCCTCAAATGTCAACAGAGTAATCATCATCCAAGAATAAAAGAATTTTAGAAAGATAACAAAATACGATTTATTAGTCAACTCCCAACATCTATACTAGTATGACAAGCCTCTAAGAAAATCAATAAAACCAGCGAGCCATTATGACATGCCCCAACTGACTCATACTCAGTTATCAAATGTAAGCAATTCCAAGAAACCAACATCAGACATCACATCCTCGAAACATGAGGACTCACCACGACAGAGGATGTAGAACAGCGTGCCCGAAGAATCACTGTCGAACCTAGAACTGAGCACCTGAACCTACATTCTGAGAAAATATAGCCCACATCCGAAGATATGGGTCAGTACCATGGAGAGAAACCGAGTATATGGGGGTGTATACAGTTTCATAAATATCATCATCATAAATATTTATAAGAAATATGCAGGATGTATGAAAAACTCACATAGCCCATAGAAAATCATCATAATCATGAGAGGATGAAATAAGTATAATAACACATGTGATTCATCATATAATTTGTCAATCACTTTCAGTTCATCAAGAATATCAATTCTCATAATGTAAATATCATTTAAATCTTTCGAAAGAATAACTTTCACAATTCCACTTTCAAATCACTTTACCATTCACCATAGACACAAGGAAACACACACACACTGGGAGATCCTATAACCGACATAGATCATGTGAGCTACATGGAGTCCAACGTATAACCCACGTTGGGGAGAGTCGTCTTATCCTTGCCATCGGAGTAGGACTTTCGATATCAAATCCACACAAACTAGTGATCACTATATAAATTAGCCTCAGGCTCACTCCTACGGGGGCATGTAGTTCTAGGGAAGTAAGGTCTCTTTATACTTCCCACTCGGTGCTAAAGGTTTCTCCCGGACTTAGCTTAGATCCTTTCAAAGACAATCCACGACAAAATAATTTCAGTAATATATAAATATACATCGGGAGCCATCATGCTTTCCATTTATCAAAATCAACCACGTTGTGGATTTCTTTCACACTCGAGTTCAAAACAACTCCATTAAGACCAAAAGGTCAAATCATTCAAAATATCTCAAATATTCAACATCAATGTGCTTATAACACACACTTTCTTAAAAAAACACAATTTTCAATGGGGATTCACGACTCAAATATTAAAATCATGATAAATATCATTCAAGATTTATGCTTTATATCTCCACACATGTAAATTCATCTTTCAAAATCATAAATATCAAGATTTCCTAATAATCATCATAAGATATGGGATCATGCTTCAAATTCATAAAAATCAAATAAAAATCATGTCTTTGTAAAGAAAATTACTTTTGGGCACAAGAACGAAAGAGAGTTCTTGTTGAAAACCCCACATACCTTGAATGATGAACTTTAGATCGATACTTGTTTTTGAGATGTTAATCGTGCCTTTGAATGATGGTTCTTGGAGTTCTTGAACTAGGAACTTGGAATCTTGAATAAATTTGCAGAATTAATGGTGAACTTTGGAGGTTCTTGAAGTTAGATGTAGGAGCTTAGGGTTTTCTTTTTTAGGGAATTTGGTGAAATATAACATATAATGCTTCTAATAGGCTTTAATATAGGGTTTGGACGGATTTTGGGTGAGGGAGAATGACCAAAACGCCCCTAAAAATTAAATAATTCTCGAATCTGTCCTTTGGTGGACTGTTTTGATAGTTTGAAGTAGATCAACCATAACGTTTTACTCCGATATCCAAATTGGATGAAACCAATTTCATTAGAAAGAAGACTCTCATATCGTTCCGTTGATATATAGTATCTCACCCAGATCATTGTGTACGAGGAGTTATGAGTGTTTGAATTTGACCCAAAAATTCACTTTTGATAGGCTGAAGTAGATCGACCATAATTTTTGCTCCGATAGACAAATTAGATGAAACCAATTTCATTGGAAAGAGGACTCGCAGAGCTTTCCAATGATAAATTGTAGATCACCCAGATCATTATGTACAAGGAGTTATGATCATTTAAAATTAGAGCAAAAATACGCCAGGCCTCAGTACTTTTTCCTGCACATTTTACTGTTCACTACTATTCACGGTTCGATCAAAATATTCATAACTCGTCGCTCGAGTGTCCATTTTGGATGATCCACATATCATTGGAAATCTTATTCGATACTCTACGCAATGGTGGGTCATAATCTAAGATATTCCACATGAAAAATTTATAATTCATTCTAGAAGATAGAACCCAACACGTTTACGCATAAAATTTCAACTAAAAATTTCTCGGGGTATTACAGATGATTACGGTTGTGACTCTATCCCAGTATCTTCATGAGAAAATTTATGGTATCTTGTTATATGTTCAAAATTCAGGCCATCAAAGGCTGTGAAAGGGCGTTGGGTTAGGTAACAAGGGGCGTTCCTCGGTCTTGGTTGAACTAGGGATGTCCATTACGTCTAGGCCCTGGTTCTGGTTGTGACAACTATGTGATCTGTAATTTCTCAGAATTAATTAAAAAAAAGTCAAATTCATTATTTCTTACTTCAATATATTTAGGCCAATCTTTTGTTTTCAAAAAAATTCTTAATCAAATTTTTTTAAAATTATATTCTTTCGAAATAAAATTCTACAAGTACAATTAGAATTCATGATTTGTTTTTCGATAAATACATCAAGATAACAAAGGTAATCCTCCAAAAAATCATATCATCACGAGGAACAATCACATATACCTCTCTATCGGATGAAAAATTAAAAGATTCAACTACGTAATGCATCTTTAAGAAACATGCATAAGGCTTATAACTTTTCGATTAAAATTGTATGAACAATTTCAAAAACTTAGTAAAATAATTATTTCATGAATATCTAAAACACAAATACTTTATAAATACAATTTTATGTGAGTAAAATGATAAATATATAATAGAGATATACCTGTAAATTTTCATTCGTTGTGGATGACATTATCTCTGAAATAGTTTCTGCAGTAACATTCTCAAATTAGATATAAAAATAAAACTATAAGCTCAGCTATATTGATCTCAAAAGAAGCATTGCATTCAACATCAAAAAATTCAACATATGCTTCATTAAGCTTTAATGAAATCAACATCTAATATTATTACATATAATTAAAAAAATAGAAAACACACATTTGTGTGACGGACAAAGTGTATGTAGCACATATTGCAAATTAAAATTACAAACGGAAAAAAAAAAAGAAACAAAGTAAGATGTCAATTAGGATCATCAAGAAAAGAGAATTTATAAATGAATCTTTTTGTCTCGACAACTCTTTCAACTAACAATTCTTCTATTGACTAATACGATCATCTCTTTTGCAATAAAATTTTATCATGTCTTTATTTATAGAACAACAACATGAAATATCAAATGATGTCATGAATATGAGTATTAACAATTTAGGAGTTAAAAACATCAACAGTCATGGGATAAATGAAAATAAAGACTATTAAATTTATATATTAGAGAATATAAATAAATGGAGTAGAAATTGACATATTTATTTTATATACTAATTAATAATAAAAATTAAACAAATAGAAAAAATTGTCCAAAAAAATGAGAAAAAAGGATAAATAGGATCTTTGACCAAAGAAAGGTGTCACTTCACCTTATATCTATCTATCTATCTATCTATCTATCTATCTATCTATCTATCTATCTATCTATCTATGTGTGTGTGTGTAAGTTTTCTCCATAAAGAAGGACTTTGAAAGGTTGCAACATAACCATCATATTTAATTTTATGTTAAATGAGAAAATTAAGTGGGTGATTTTTTATTTTTTTTAACACAAAAAGTAAATGAGAAAAAAGAAAAAATTGGAATGAACAATGAAAACAATCAAAAGAAGAAGAAGTATGCCACATCCGCATATTTATAGCTCTCCTTTATATATATGACTAGTTAATTGATTCGCGCTTCGCGCGATTATTAAAATCTTAAAACTTATGAAATAATAGTTATTAAAATCTTATAAAACTTGAAATGATAATTGTTCTTCCAATATTTATACAAAATGAGAAATTAAACAAAACTAATTAAAACTTTAATATTCGCACGAAAAGAAGAGTGACAAAAATAAATTATTATCTTTGTAATTCTACTATATAATCTATAATCTATAATTTATAATTTATAATATATTATAAATGTGAAAACCCTTAGAAAAGTGATTCAAACTTTTTGCCCTTCATTAAAAGACTCCGCAATTGACAAAATCGTCTTTTACTATTTTTCTCATATAATAATTATTTAATTATTTATTTTATTTTTAAGATATATATAAAAATTCATTGATCATTTAATATTTTTTTCTAAATATTTAGTTCTTTGAGGTCAACTAAGAAATCTTTTATCAAAATATTTCATAATAAAAATATTATGTTTGGTATCTGTATCCTAATATAAAAGCACAAATTAATTGCAAATTTTATGCCCTCTAAGGCCTCATTTGTTTTCACTTAATGGAGGTCTGAATCTAAATGATTCAGACTTTAGATCATTAAGTGCATTTGTTTTTCATTAAGATTTTGATTCTTAATAAGTCTGAGTAGGTCTTGATCATTCAAATATGGAACTAAGGCTACATTTGTTTTTTTTTTAAGATTCAGATGTTTGAATCAAAATGCACATCTGAATTATTAAGATGTTGTCTTTAGATCTGAAAACTGAATGATTAAGACTGTTTGTTTTTCAACATCTGAATGTGTAAAAAAAATTATTTGTATATATAATAAAATAAAAAATATGATTCAAATAAAAAATTAGGTATATATTAGAAAAATTTGTGATTTACTACAATAAAATTATTATTTGATTGAGAAAAGTCATTTATGTTTGTTAATGATAGTTGAGATGATTTTTAATGGTGTTTGCAGTGACAATGATTGATGTTGGTGGTGATAGTTGTGATGGTTGGTATTGTAGTGACTGTTATGATGGTGGTGATGGTGGTTGTGATGTGACGTTGCTTTATGTTAGTAGTTTAAGGTGTTGATTGTGTTAGCTAAAACATAAATGCATGATGGTTGACGATGTGTTGGTACTAGTTGGAGATGTTGTTTGTTATGATAGTTGAGATGGTTGTTAGTAGAGATAAATTGCAGCGATGGTAGTGGTTGAAGTGGTGGTAGAGATGGCGTTACTAGTGACAATGGTGGTGGCAGCCGAAGAATGTATGGAGGTTGTGATGTATTAGTGGTAGTTAGTGGTGGTGCTAGTTGTGATAGATGAGTTGGTCGGTAGTAGGAATTGACCGGTAGTGGTTGATAATGGTTGTGCTATTGACGGCGGTGGTAGCGGTGAATATAATTTGAATAATAAAGATGGTAAGTGTGGTAGTGGTTGACAATAGTGGTTGGTAGCGATATTTACTGTCGATGGTGGTTGTGATGGTGGAGGTGGTTAGTGGTGGTGGTGGTTGGTGGTTAGCAATGGTGGTGGTAGTAGAGGTGGCTAGTGGTGGTGACTACTGATTATGAATAGAGTGAAGAATATTATCCAACACTAGAATATCTCTTCAGACCTATTAAGACTTGGTTTTAGAGCTGAATGATTAAGGCCTATTAAGAGCTAAAATCTTAATAAAAAATAAATGCACTTAATGGTCTGAAGTCTGAACCATTCAAATTCAGACCTCCATTAAGTGCAAACAAATGAGGTCTAAGTCTTAATCATTAAGAGATATTCTTGTGTTGGATAATATTCGCCACCACTCTATCCATAATAATCAATCACCACCACTAACCACCTCTACCACTACCATCATTGCAAACCACCACCTAGACACCAACTACCACCACCACCAACCATCTCCACCATCACAACCACCATTCACAATCAGAATTGCTACTAACCATTATTTTCAGTCGTTACCATATCTACCATATTCATTATTTTAATTATATCTTCCTCTATAACCACTGTCAACGTCAATGCCAACACCATCACCATCATTAACCACTATGGGTCAATCCCAACTACTAACCAATTCATCTATAACAACTAGCACCACCGCTAACTACCACCAGCACATCATCAGCATCCACATATTCTTCATCCACCACCACTACCACCATTGTCATCAGTGTCGCCACTTCTACCACCGATTAAACCACCATCATCTCTACAACATATCTCTGCTAATAATTATCTCTACCATTACAACTAACAACATCTCCAACCACCACCTACACATCGTCAATCATCATACATTCATTTTTAAGTTATCACAATAAACACCTTCAACTACTAACATCAACTAACTTCACATTACTACCACCACTTCTACCAATTGCTACCATCATAACAGTCACTACAATACCAAATATCTCTACCATCACAACCATCACCACCAACATTACTAATCACTAACATTAGACATTACCACCATCACCACCATTACAAATCATCTTCATTATCATTAACAAAGATAAATATATTTTTGAATCAAATAGTAATTTTATTGTATTAAATTAAGTATTTTTATAATATATAATTATTTTTATTTAAATCATATTTTTTATTATATATGCAAATATATAAATTTTTCATATTCAGATATTGAAAAACAAACAGTCTTAACTATTCAGTTTTCAGATCTGAATACAACATCTTGATCAGATATGCATTCAGATTCAAAAGTCTGAATCTTAATAAAAATAAATGCAGCATAAATACCTTCCATGTTAATTTTTCCTTTTATTGAAACATTCCATAATTACAAAATTATGTTGGATATCCGTATTTAATATAAAGACACTAAAATTAATTGTAAAATTTTCTGCCCACTTAAAATACCTTTCATGTTATTTTTTCTACTTACATATATATACTAGTTTAGTGTACGTGCTTTGTACGTGTATTTCATAATTATATATAAGAAAGACAAAATAATTTAAAAATAAAAATAACGGTTAAAATAAATATTATTTCTATTTAAAAATATAAATAAATATTGTATCTCAAATATGTTATTATAAGTTGTATCTCAACTAATATTTTTTTTTCACTTTGAATTGAAAACCCTTTCTTCTACCCTCGCCACTTTTTTCGTTGACCCTCTCCACCTTCAGAAAAAGAAGAATGAATGGGGCAGACTCGAGATTAATTCTTTCTATTAAGAGAAATTATATTTCTTTAGATTACCTGTCGATCCACCAAAGTAATAAAATCAATATAAGATTTCAAGTTTTAAGGCATTAAACCACCAATTTCATATAGCAAATAATTGTGCAATTGAAAAAAGTCAATAAAACATGACACGTGAAAAGATTTGAGATTAACAGGTACCTATAAGAAAAATGTACTTCAACCTTAAAAATTTAAAATACTTGGATTGGTTATGTTTTGCTATTTATCTTTTCTACGAGATATTGATCAAACACAAAACTCCTCATCTTCTCATCATCTAGATAATGTTCGGCATTTATTGCACCGCTACTTCAGTCAATATTCCTTCTCAGGTGTCATTTCCACCTACCTGCCTGCCTTTTTTCTTTATCTCTTTATTGCAATTTACCTATAATGGACATGAACAAAATTTCCTATGTCGTTATTTGTTGGGCACTATAATTTCTATACAATAAATCAATGGTTTAGGTCCATATCCTTATGTGAGTATCATTTAGCATTATTGAAGTTCACCGTAGATGAAAATTCTGTTTAACTCATGAAGAAAGAGATTTAAAATTATGATACTGAATAGTATATCATCTTCAGTAGCTCTTGAACTTATATTACTGATTTACTAATAGAGTCTGCTCTATTATAAATTTCAACTTGTTGATTTTGTTTTTCTTTAAGTATTATTTACATACACTCAGCATGTTTGTTGGTTTATGCCTCAAATGAAAAAGAAAAAGAGTCAATGAAAGAAATAATACTTTGCTTAGAACATTGATTTAACTAAGTGTCGATGGGTGTCGTGAAACATTAAAAATTGGCAAGTTTTAATACTGTAAGATAGAAACTGTTAGTTACATATTTGAGTTTGCCTTTTTAAAAAATTTAACGCTAAGAAATTATGGCAATCGATTATTCAATAACTTTAAAAATTTAGTGGATGGAAAAGATAAATCTTGTTTAAAAGGGAAAAAGTTATCCTTGTTGCAGTTCATTGTATCAAATGTTCAGATATAATTAAAGAATTTATTTTGCATGCCAAAGTGGCCTTCAATAGATTGAGATAAAGAGTATACTTAAGAGGAGCATCATAACTCACCACTTAAGTACAATATAGGTGATTATATATTACTATTCATTTTTGTTAGCTACGAGCAATTTAGCAATGAATTAGTGAAGACATTAGTATCTAATTTCTAATTTTATAATATATATTAAAGAGATATATTTGTTAACACATAAATGAAAAATTCATTTATTAATACCGTAAAACCTCTCTATAACAACATTTTTACAGCACTTAAGTATTTTTGAAAACTGATTTTTAATGTTATATTTTACCTTTGTATTACAACTTTCTACATATAACAACAACAATTATTAACTCTACCCAATTAAAACAAAAAGAAGAAATTGATCAAATAAGAAGCATGTAGATTAATTTAAACCTAGGAAAGTTTGCATTGCAATAAAACTTTGAAAGTATTTAGGCAAAATCAAGCTCGTAAACTTTTTTTGCAAGCAGCAACAATAAGAACAACATAACCAGTTACAATAAAGTTATAATTTATTCTGTTTCACTTCACAATTTTTTATCTGATTGGTGTATTAATACACTCTTTCATCTAGTAGTCACTCAAGAATGAAGAAATAGTCAATTTTTGCTTCTCCAATTTCTAACTCCAAAATCCTTTAATATTTAGGTAGTGTCTATGGAAGCAAACTAACAAATCGTGTGTACAAAAATCTCATAGGACAGTGTAAAGATTTACTATAAGTTCTACTCTATATCAGCCAAAAAAATAGAATTGTTACCACGTTCAAGCTTAGCCATCACAATCAATTGGTGCACATTCCCAAAGACTCTCTGCCAGAAGATATGAAGTCGATGGCAATTATACTTTAACTATCACATCTTTTTATCTCTTGAAATCTTAAGTCGTGTGTTTATACAATAGATAGAATCATCCTACTAATACAAAAACAACAACAACAAATCAAGTGGATCATCCAATAAAGTTACAAAATATATTTGCTTTCACCTGCAAGATAAATGTAAATAATTTTTCAAACGAGGGGCAGAAAAAGATTACATAACATTATGATCTCAACTCACTCAAACTTCACAAGCTAATACTTTAGTAGTTCTCTTATCATCTTAATATGGACGTCTAATAGTTCCTAACTTTTACAATATATATTCACCTCTAATTTAATAAATTGATGCACATCTTTATCATGTCTAGGCTCCAGAAAGTATAAACAATATTTTTGAACCTCCATGTCAATTACTATTATTATTGACCAGTAGATCTTTATAAATAAAATACAATTATGTTCAAGACTTTATGACGTATTTTTTCAATTGAAAACTCAAATGATCAGTTTGTCCAGAGATCCTTGAGACTTGAGAAGGTTCTTAAAATTTGGATATTAGTTTTATGTTTCGAAAAAAGAAGAAATTTTTGGCAATGTCAACGTAGACGTACGGAGAAGTTCATTTTATTTGGAGAGTTTTTAGAAAAATATGAAAAAGTTATGACCAGCTCCAACTTGGAATGGGCAGTCATGGAATAGAATTATAACGGTATAAACTTAAATTCTTCTTATTATGAAGTTAAGTTAAAGGTGTCAAACGGGCCGGGCTGACCCGGCCCGACCCGGCACGAACCGGCCCGAAACACCAAACCAGATCGGTTTGACCCGGCCCGGAAAGCCCTAGGGCTTTAGGGTACCGGGTCCCGGTCCAGTTTTTTTTAAAATTGGGCCCGGTTAACCCGGCCCGGACCAACCCGGTCCAGGCCCGCCGGTTAACCGGCCCGGCCCGGCCCGGTAACCCAAAAAATTAAAAAAAAAATAATAAATTATTTTTAATGTCTTGGGCCAAACTAGCCGTTGGCCCAACGGTAATATTACCGTTTTTGGGTCCAAACGGCTAGTTTGGGCCCATTTGATTAAAAAAAAAATAAAAAAATATAAAATATTTTTTAATCCTCAAAATAAATCTATAAATACCCTACAACTTCAAATCATTTCTCACACAATTTTTCACTCTCTCAAATCTCATTCTCTCTCAAATCTCAATTCTCAATTCTCAAATATTCAATATATTTAATTTCTTAAAGTGTTCACTTTAATTTTTTAATTTTTCGTTTACAAAGTAAGAGCGGAAGTTTCTAAAGTCGCAATCTTCGGATACTTCCAAAATTTGGTATTGTCGTTCCATCTCTTACGTTTAATTTTTATTTATTGTATTAATTGTTTAATATTTAATTTTATTATATTTGTGTATTTTGAATATTTTTAGTTTAATTTAATTTATATTATAGATAAATTAAAAACCTCGCTGCTAAAGGTGTTAAAATTTTTTGTCCCGGAAGCGGTAGTGGTAGTAAAAAGCGAATTATTAGCGGTAGAGGTAGTTCAAGTAATAGATATACCCGTGTGACTTCGCCTCCGGTACCGCTTGGTACACCTTTTGAGGAAGAAATAGGTGTAGGTGCTCACGATATGGATTATGTAGAATTTCAAGAAAATTACGGTATAGAAGAAGAAAATGAATTAGATGCAGTTAATGTAGACGAAGATGATGAAAATATTGCTGAAACACCCGCAGTAGGAGATGCTAACGTTAGATCTGAATCAGTTAATCTCCCTTCCCGTCCTCCCAGTGCCCCAAAACCCCGTAAAAGAACTAGTATTGCATGGCAATTTTTTGAACGTATATCAGATATTGAGGTGCAGTGCAATATTTGTCAACAAATATATAAGCATAGAAGTGGCGGTAAGCAAGGGGGTACGGGTACGTTAATGAGACATATAGCTGAAGATCACAAAAGAGAGTTAAATATTGCAAAAGGTGGTGGGGATGTTGGTGGGTCAACGCAAACTTGAATGGACCCAACAACCGGTCAAGTAGCGAAAAAGTATAATAAATTGAGGGACCGGGAAGAAATAGCTAAAATGGTAGCTGTGGGTTGTTTGCCTTTTACTTTTCCTTCTTCTGATGCTTTTATCCGTTATATACAAGCAATTTATAATCCTATGTTTAATGGTATTCCTAGAACTACTTGTCGGTCTGATATTTTTAAACTCCATTCACAATATTGTTTTATTTATCAACATTCTTAAAAAATATTCAATGTAGATTGTCCCTAACTTCTGATCTTGGTCGTGCTGTTAATAAAAATGATTATTTAACCGTTACTTGTCATTGGATGGATAGTAATTTCATAATGCAAAAACGTATTCTTGCTTTTTTATATGATGAAGATCGCAAACATACTGGACAATTTATTGCTGATTCTATTATTAAAATTGCCGGATATTATGGTATAGAAAATAAAATTTTATGTATTGCTTTTGATAATGCTTCTAACAACAAGAATGCTATAACAAAAATAAAATCTACGTTATCTCCACCCTTTCCTGAAATTTTCCATATTAAGTGTGCATGTCATATCTATAATTTAATTGTAAAAGATGGTCTTGACTTTTTTGAGGTTTATATTGAAAAAATTCGTCTTGCCGTAGGTTTCATTCAAGGAAATAATCGTAGAGCGAGAATTAAAGAATTTAAAGTTAAATGTCAAGAAAATGGACTTACACCGATTTTAATGCCTGAGGAAATTGATATTAGATGGAATTCTACGTATGAATTTTTAAAAACTTGTTATAAATATAGAATTCCTATTACACTAACTTTTAACCAACACTGTGGTTCTTTTGCTGATTCTGCTGATTGCATGTTACATAATTCTGATTGGGTTATAATTAATGATCTTGTTAAGTTTTTAGAAAAATTTTATGTAGCTACTGTTGAATTTTCCGGTGCATACTATCCTTACTGTTTGTAATATTTTGGCATATATAGCCGATATTTCTGGTTTGCTCCAACAATATAAAAATAAAGAAGGTTATAAAGAAGCTGTTGGCGCTATGTTTACGAAATTTAAAAAATATTTCTTCCCGATTCCCCCTATTTACTTGGTTGGTGCTATGTTAAATCCGTGCATGAAATTTAATCATATGTGTCACTTTAGTACTCTTATTTATGCTAACTTAGAAATAAATACTAACCGTGAGTCTGAACAAGAGCAGCCTGATTTGTGGACGGCTACGACTGATGCAAAAGATTATATAGAAAAATTATATAATCACTATGCTGATTTATTTGATTCAACCGTACCTACAAATATCAGTCCAACTGTCGCTCCTCATCCTCCCGAGGAGCCATCATCTTCTAAAAGGCCGACACATAGTGGTTTTCCTGATTCGTTTTATGATTTAACTTGTTGGAACAGTGTGGATGAGAGAGCTTACACATCAACTTATCGGGAAGAGCTGAAATATTATCTGCGGACGCCACCAGAGGATCGCAGACGACGGATCAACTCGCTGGATTGGTGGAGGAATAATGAATCACAATATCCTGTACTTTCAAGATTAGCCAGAGATATCTTGAATGTTCCAATGTCAACCCTTGCATCAGAGAGCGCCTTCAGTCAGGGACGACAGCAGCTTGGAGACAACCGACACTCATTGGGAAGCAACGCAATGAATGTTTTAGTTTGCCTTAGAGATTGGATTAGAGCAGAAAGAAGAAACCAAGGAATGGAACCAGAGCCAAGCGACGACCTCAAACTTGAAGAAATTATGACTTCACGGGAGAACTCAACAGAATCAAGTCCAATGCATGGGTTTGCCCCCGTTGACTTCGACTATCCTATGCAAATTCCAATTAATATTAACATGAATGAGTTGGAAAAAATGATGCATAATTTATAGATTTTTCATTCATGTAAATTATAAATTTTGGATCATTTTGCAATCAATAAAATTCCACAAATTCATTCACTCCTTAGTCGTTGTTTTTTATTTTTTTTTATTTATCAATTTAAAGTTTTAATATCTTCTATACAACTGTATATTTAATGTATACATGTGTATATGTTTATATATCTTATATAGAAGTGTATATTTAATGTATACACGTGTATATATCTTCTATAGAAGTGTATATTTAATGTATACACGTGTATATATCTTCTATAGAAGTGTATATTTAATGTATACACGTGTATCTATCTTCTATAGAAGTGTATATTTAATGTATACACGTGTATATATCTTCTATAGAAGTGTATATTTAATGTATACATTGTATATATCTTCTATAGAAGTGTATATTTAATGTATAGATTGTGTATATAGCGTATATATAGTGTATATTTGACCGGTTTTTATCCGGGTTTGACCGGGTTTTAGCGGGTTTGACCGGATTGGGTTAAGTGGGCCGGAACGGTTCCGGGTGGGTTTTATTTTTTTTACTGTACGGCCCGGCCCGGCCCGGTTAAGGCCAAAACCGGCCCGTAACCAGCCCGTAACCCGATTAGAGAGGGGGCCGGTTCCGGGTTGACCCGGCCCGGCCCGTTAGACAGTCTTAAGTTAAGTGAACATAAATGTGGATTGAGAATTCTTAAATTTACATGTCTATTATTTAAGGTTTTTAATAGTAAATTTATTAAATTTATAAAATAATAAATTCAGACATATTATTTGTTACAAATTTTATATGTGAACTTTCACATATGCACTGCATCAAAATACTCCTGCTCATTCAAAAAAGTAAGGAAAGGATTTGGACTTCGCAACCTTTTCTATATGAAAAAGTTATGGAGAATACATGAAGAGGAAATTAAGTTGGTATCTTAATTTCTCACCATAGTATTCATAATAACTGGAAGATAGCCGCTTATAAATATACTATGCATACGAATCTCTCTCTATATATAAAGGAGGATTAGAAATTGATGATGTGGCATGCTTCTATGGGCACCATCTTTAATTTTTTTTCCTCCTTTTTTGACTATTTCTTCTTTATTTATTTATTTATTTTAATTTTCATAATTGAAAAATCATTTATTCAATTCATCAACTTTTCACCTCCCACTATAATTGCCTTCTTTATTAGAGATTATGTATTTCTTTCACCTTCCAATAGTAATTACAATTTATGTATATCAGTTTTTCTACCCATGTATTTAGTCATTCCCTAAAGCTCCAGCATATCATCATCAACTTGGCTTTGAAAATGAACTTTTGGCTAAAGCAATTCGTAATTTTTCTGTCCTTTACCTTTTCATCTTTCACTATTTCTTCTTGAATTGTTTCATTTAGCATATATATTTTATGTTGTATTTTATAGATGATAAATACATGGAATATACATACATCTCTCTCTCTCTATATATATATAGTGATATAACATGCATCTATTATTGCAGTGACTGAATAATCTATGTATATGAATCTTCCACTTCAAAATGATCCGAAACAGGTGAAGTTTTTTAATGTTCATTTTCTTTGATAATATCACTAAAGAGATCACAATTAAAATTTTTAGATATTTAAATGAAAACTGCACACTAAACTCACAAAAATAACAAATTTAAGAGGAATAATAAATATGGAAGAAACTAAAAGTCATTAACATTGGTATATAATAATTGTTTCATTTAATTAAAAATTAAAATGATTGTTGAAATAAATAGTATAACTAAATAAATTAAGAAGATGAAAAGTATATTCATTAAATTAATTGTCCTGTTTAATAAAAATGATTATGAAGATTTTTACTGCAAATTGAAAAATATTAGTTTCAACTAAGTTATGAGCTTGATTTCTTTCAATAAGTTTTGTCACAAAATTAAACTACCAAAAAAAATATTGTATTCATTTTTAGTATTTAGTAATTATTAATATTTTAATCAATAATTATAAACTTTTGTACCAGGACATGATATAACTAAGAGGGTTAAATTGTCTATGATTTTATAATATTTGAACACTGAAAAGTTTCACAATATACTATAGGGCTGGAAAAATTATTATTGTGTATATTGATATGATACTACATATGTATTTGATATTACTGTAAGCAATTAAAATAATTTACAATTGAATTTCATATTTAAGGTTCTTTGATTGCTATTAATGAATTAAAAAAAATTAAATTATATATTTAATAATATATTTTATGACCGCATAAAGCGCAACTAAGCTTACTAATAATAATAATATAATGAACCTTCATCAATCTAAGAAGATAAAAGGTTTAAGAATTATGGAAGAAATAGTTGATGGTTGTAATAAGGACAGAATGTCAGGGTTATTGGTACACATAGTTCACCACACCTTATGTGAGATTCGTAAATACGGGCTAAAAGAAAAAGCTCGAACTTGCTTCTTGTCAAAGATATGGATTTCAATTTGGAGATCAAGACCGGAGGTGATAATTGTGAATCAAACATCCAGGACAATAATTTTGTCAAATTTGCGAATGATTTGTTGCGCCCCTACGTTGAACAGAAGTCGAACTTGAGTATTGAAATGCTGAGCCTCCTAGATCTTGCTACTTATATCGACAACTCAGAATTGATAATTCAACATAATGTCAAATCTCTAGTAATTTGCCTGTCGTTTGCTTTGAAATATAGTATACCTAATGCTATTTATGCAGCTACGACACTAACTAAGTTATCGCTACACGAGTGCAATTTTGGAATCGATGACTACCATAGCACCAAAAAATAGCAAATAAGTCATAGCATGGGAATCCATAATTTATACCCTAAGATATATGTAAAACCTAAAAAAAAAAAATACTGAAACTGAAGAAAAAGGGGAAGAAACATAAGTCATTCACTTTACAGTTATAAAGAATCTTAAACAAAGAAACATAAACCTAAATAAAGCATACATAATATTTTTTTCACAAAAAAAAAAAGAGGAGAAACATGGAATCCTTACCTTATAGTTTAACTTCAATATAGGTACGAACATCTGCTCCCAATTATGGCCAAATCTTTATCACTTAAATACTAAACCAATTGCATTGATTATCTCAAGATTAGCCCATTTTCGATATGTTTAATGCATATCCACCAAATTTTAAATTTTTGATATTATTGTAGAGCTTAAGAACATAAGCAGTACCTGCCTCAGTAAAACTATCAAAAAATTTATTATTACAACATTAAAATAAGAAAGATAATCATGTCACAAACAAGAAGGATGCTTAGCACCACAAAACTTAAGTATCTCAAAAATTGAATTTATTTTCTTTATCTCAAAAATTGAATTTATTTTCTTTCATATAAAAATAAGATTATAAAATTTACAACAATTGAATAAATAAAAAACAACATAAGAAAAATTCGTTCATACTTTGTTATGTAATATTTCTTTCTTGGTACTTCTTTCTTGCCCAGAAGACACTAATAAGGTCAGAAACATGATTGATAATTCACCCTCAAATCCTTTATTCAAGATTTTCATTTCTAATTTTTGATTTTTTTTGCTACTTCATTAAACGACAACATGTTTGTTCATTCAATTTTTCGATCAAAAATTTTCAGCCGAAAGAGAAAACATGAATTTTTTTTAAAAAGTAGAATTGTGGATTATGTATAATTCATATGTATAATCATATATAATCTTATTAATTATAACAAATAAAGAAAGACAAAAGGATCATGATAATAAATATAAAAAGACAACGTGAATTAAAACCTAAATAAGAAAAAAAAGTAGAAGTACATGTAAAGAAGAAGCGTGTTCAATAAGGCTTCCACAAGGCATGTGTTTTCCAAAAGATACACACGTTAACCTTAAGCTAAAATACAATTCTCAAACCTGTTTGTAAAAAAAAAAAAATAGAAAAGCAAGATCCAAAAATATTAATGTATAAACTAACAATGTACGGTCACAAAAAATTAATATAGTCTTACCTTAAAAAATTAATTTAATGTATTATTTAAATAGTTGACAAATACATATAAAAATAAGCAAAACAAACAGTTGCATAGTTCTCTGGATTTTTTTAGTTAACTTTGCAAATGTGTACAAAAACTTATATACTAATCATCATTTGAATTTGTGAAAAATCTAAAAATTAAACTAACTCAAAATCAGTTGCATAGATTCTCTCCTTCTGTAGTTAACAGAGAGTCCAATAATAATTCTCCCCGAAAAACAAATCTAATAATATTTTTTTTTTCTTACCTTATATTTTGGACTCCTCCTTTTTTACCTAGACCAAAAAGTAAACCGATCAATATTAGTTCTCTATATATTTTACTCTTACCATATATTTTAGGACTCTTAATTTTCAAAATTACAATTAATATTATAAAAATAATAATATAATAATTGAAGAAAATACGTGAAAATACGATTTTATCTATTGTGGAGACTTTTAGTGAAGGGCAAAAAGTTCAAATCACTTTTCCAAGGATTTTCACACTTTTAATATATTATAGATTGTAGATATAGATTATATATATATATATATATATAGGGGTGGACCTACACATAAATTTTGGGTGCTCCGGCACCCACTAAACTCGACGCGGAATAGGTATAATTACATAAAAATTATATGAAAATGGATATAAATTATATAAAAGCACCCACTAAAAAAGAAGATGGTTAGGTACACTGACATTTAGGTTGTGTAATAGCCCGTACTCCTACCTAGCTTGAAATCATTCCGAGTATGTTAGAAACTTACTTTGAAAGATGAATCCACTTTTATATACGTGGAATTTTTAAGATTTTCATTGTGTCATGTGGAAAATTAAATTAGCTTTCCAACGATACCAATTTCGTCCAAATACGGTATCAGGGTAGAAAGTTATGACCGTTTTATAGAAAGCAGTCAAAACTTCCCAGGTGCAACGATGAGAGTCGACGGACCGTAGAGCTAGCGACGAACTATCACCCAAAGCGTCGCAGTGGAGGCAGTGAGAACTACGTAGCCAGCGTAGGTTGAGACATCATATCCTGTTATATGAGGGTAGATGAGGTGGTTTAACCTATTATATGAGGGTTCCCATCGTTCTCACTAGAGTTACCTTTTATATGAGGGTTACTCACAGATTGTCCTTACCAGTGGTGCGGTATTGACACCCTTCCAATTGGGGTTACAGATTAGACCCTAACTCAGCTATATTGTGTTATTTAGGGCATGTCGGTTAGATGACTACTTCCCACAGTTTTAGTTACAGAACCAGAACTGTCAGATACAGTTATTCAGTTTCAATAATAGAAATCAGATAGTTCTACAGAATTCAGGACTGTCAGATACAGTCAACCCAGAACAGAACGGAACTCATCTATTTCCATCAGAAACTAGACTATCAAATACAGTCGATCAGTATTAGTTATTTCAATTATACAGTTATCAGAATCTCATGTTATCGGTACTCAGACCCAGTAATCATGTTATCACGAACTCAGTTGCAGTTATTATGCATTCATGCATGTATTATCATGCACATGTTATATAGTCAGTTAGTATAGTTCATGCATGTGGACCCTTTTGCATTCAACCTACCTCACATGCATACCAGTACACTCAAACGTACTTACATATTTGCGCTATGGTGTTTTATACCATAGGTTCAGAAGCACGAGCTCCAAAGCATCAGTAGCATTCCAATCTCAGCAGTCAGAGTTAGCAGTGATTCCTCATCCTTCGAGGACATGACCATTACTTTATTATCTCATTAATTAATTTATTTTAGTAGTTAAAGTTAGTTGGGGACATTTCCTGTGAACTCCTTATTTAGACAGTTCAGTGAGTTAGAGACTTTTCAGACTATTATGTTTAGACAGTTTATTTTATGTTTTGTTTTGGTATTGTGATACTATATCATTCAGAGATTACTTTAGTAGTTTTGAACCTTATGGCCTTACAGACCTTATTTCTGCATTTATACAGTATATTATGTAGTGTTCAGGTAGAGATATTAGTCATGGGTTAGCTTGTGGTCTTTTGGGGTCATGAGCATCGTGTAGTATTTTGGGTACCAGATTCGGGGCGTTACAAACTTGGTATCAAAGCCTAAGGTTCAATAGAGTCCTAGAAAGTCTGAAAGCCACATCTAGTAGAGTCTTGTACATGGATGTGTTGCGCAACACATTTATGTATAGAAGGCTATAAGATGTTTTAGGAATAGTTTCCCTTCTTTTAATATTCATGTCGTGCTAGTGAGCATAATCTCCAGTTAATCTCTCAGTCTAGTCTAATCCATTTTTCCCTTTCTTCTACAAAACATGCCTCCTAAAAGAAGAAATGGAAATCAGTCAGCCCCTCAGCTCGAAGAATCTTTAGGTGAACATGTTTCTCATGCTGAGTTCAGAGCTGCATTCACTACTCTTGCTCAGTCAGTTGTTGCTCATAATGAACGACCGGTTATCATTTCGGCCAACCCAATGGCCAATTCAGATGCAGCCAGGAATCGGGACTTCACCCGAATGAATACTCCATCCTTTCTTGGGTCTAAGCCAGATGAGGACCCTAAGGAATTCATCAACTAGGTTGAGAAGGTTACAGACATTATGGGGGTTACTCCTAGTGATAGTGCTGAGCTAGCTGCATATCAGTAACAGGATGTTGCTCACACTTAGTTCAAACAGTGGAAGTCAGAAAGGCCATTTGATGCAGGGCCTATTAAGTGGGAGGAGTTTGTCACTATATTCTTAGATAGATTATTTCCCCAAGAGTTGAGAGAGGCTTGATACGCCCAAATTACACCTCTCTTACGAGAGAGTAAGCGGTCATTGTCAAATATATAACCCAACTAGGTTGGGGTCGAATCCCACAGGGAATAAAGTTTCAATCAAGTCTATTTGTGATTAAAATGACTAATAGATTATGGTTTTCTTTAATTGGGGGTTTTATCAATCTAACAATGATTAAAGTTTCTACTTGCTTCAGAACTCAAAGCTAAAATTTCAATGGTTCAAATCAATTATAGAGAGAAACTAGGGTTATGATCACTATGATTATTAACCCCTCATTGAATAATAGTTGTATTACTAGATTCTCGTGACTTGTGGGAAACACCAAATTATCAGTACTGACAGTCCATCCAAGTGTTTCTCAACCTACCTAGATGTTGTGCTCCCTAATTCTCTCAAACTTAGGAAAACCTTCTATTCACACTGATTTTATCTCGAGTTGATTAATCTTGTTACAACATTAATCATTAGATGGAAAATTAACCTTCCCAAATCCTCTTTGATAATTCACTATCTTTAGTTTATTTCTCAGTTCGAGCAAGTAAACATAAGGCTAGATCTATTGTTTGCAACCAATAGAAAACAATCTTTATAAAAAAATTATCAAGATGTCCCCACAATCACTCAAACCCCAACCAAGTATTAAATCCATGAAGGAATAATCATAGATCCCACAACCCCAGTTGAGGGTTTTAGTTCCACATGATATAGAAAGAGATAGCTAAAATTGTATTCATCATTTAGAGAAATTAAACTTACAAAAGATAAAGTCTGAAGTTGATTATCTTTCAAGTTCAAGAAGAATATCCCACAACTCAATCAAAGAATTGAAAATTAAATTATAAGTTAAGAGGCCCAAAAAGAGGTGACTTCACCTTTGGAATAAGTTCCAGCTCCTGGATGAAACCCTATAAGCTGCTATTTATATCTGTAACTTAAAGGAAATTCGAAACTAAAAATTTAGATTTTTGCTCATTTAGCTGACGACATTTGTGATGACTTATCACAACTCTGACGACATATGTGACGACTTATCAGGAGTCTGATGACTTATCAGAAAATATCGTCAACTCCTCTTCCTATTTTATGTTTGCTGCCTTCAGCTTACGACAAGTCCTGACAGCTTATCAAGAAGTTGACGACTTGTTATAAAATGTCGTCATAAATGCTTTACCTTTCTTGTTCTCTGCCTATGTGTGACGATATATTCTGATAGCTTATCACAGATCTGATAGATTATCAGACCAAGTTGTTGGATGAAATCTTCAGAACTTAATTTCTTGCATTTTTCACCAAAAATCATCCTTCTCAACATAGCTTTCCTATATGTTCATGCATCTTGACTTTCCTACAAAATCACATGAAATACCATAAAAAACAATGATAGTTACCTAAGAACTTACAATTATTCCAATTTAAAAGACTTAAATGTGCTAATAAAAGACCAGAACATCAACACCCTCAACTTAAAATAATTGCTTGTCCTCATGCAACTACATAACACCATACTGCGATGCTTAACTAAGAGAAACATAAGATACCTATGACAGTTGATTAACCCACTACAAGAATCTTAAATTTTTGTGGTGACTAATGTCGCTGCTAAAGTCTAGAAAATCGCCACTAATTATTTTTAGTGGCGACATAAGGGCCGTAGCAATTACTTTCATAACTAAAAGTTTTTTGTGACGACATATGTAAGTCACCACAAAACATACATTCTGTGGTGACAAAACTTGCCACAAAAAAACAAGCAAATACGCCATAAAACAAAGTTCAAAAAATCAATGTTGGGATAGTCGCCACTGGAGATGAATCTTTACCCGCGACCATTGTCGCTATAAATGCTTTAGTGGCAATCTTTTGTCGCCACAGAAGGTTGAATTTTTTTTTTAAATGACTTTGTGTGGCGACTATGGGTCGCCGCTAAGGCTCACTTTTTTCCCCCCAAAAAAGATATAAATTATATATTATCTGCTTCGTTGCGAATAATACAACTATAGTACTTAAAGGTACAAAGAAGATATTAAAATATATTTCTCCACAAGAGAATTATATAGTTTTTAATGGGTAACAAATCAGTGTGATATACATATGAAAAAAAAATCACAAAATATCTTCAAACTTCTCATGGCTAACAATTCCTATCATGAAATTACCTATCCCTGGAATAAAAAATAAAGCGAAGTTTCAATTCTAACTTGTTAAAATGCAAGAAATGATTTGAGAAATCTTAATGTTATTTTGTAAAAGAGATGACAATAATATATTTGAATTAAAATATTACAGAATACATTAAATATTCTAGAATGCACCAACTAGTTTGCCCCCTGTGGTAATCTCCCTCAATACTCATCTTACAAATGGGGATAAAAACATACTTATCAGACTGGCTCTTCCAAAATGATAGACTTTTAATTCCTCAAATGATAAATTAGATTAAGAAAGCTTAGGAACTTTGACTTAATAAAAATTCTGCCCTTTTCTGATTTCCAGGAAATAAACTTCCTTTTTAACTACTCTTAGTTAAACCTAAATAGACTAAAAGTACAATGAAACTAACAGAAAGCTCAACAAATGACATACAACAAGATTAAGAATAAACAGGTTGATTGATAACTTGTCACGGGGAGTAGGGTTTAACTCGTATGTTAATAATAGTCACCTAGCTATTTTACCCAAATAATAGTGACCTAACTGTGTCTCTCTGGCCAGTAAAAAAGAAAGATCTCAATTTAGCTAACACCACCAAACTTATTCATGCTAAGCATATCAATTCCTAACACATTTTTCTTAAGTATTTACTTAATAATTATCTAAGACACTCATGAGATCATTTACTTAACTTCCACTTCATTTTATCCATTATGTGGTCCTAAAATTCTGTTACCTCTCAAAATTTTTAAATTTTTTTGCCAAAGTTTCCTTTGTAAATAGGCCTATCAAAAACCCGTCAGCTAACCAGAATATATATAAATACGCTTCATATAGCGTTACAATAAGTAGGTTACTCAAATGATAATACACGAGGCTCCACTTGGCCTTATAGTCAAATATTAGGTACAATCAACACAAAATGGATCCATAGAGAACTTTAAACTCATTGGAATCATTTTTGTTAGTGGAAATAAAATGATAAAAAATCCTTTTAGTGGAATTACTTTTGTTCAATTTTTAATTACTAACACAAAAAATAAAGAAGCAAAATAAAAAATATTTCAAAGCAATTTGATTTGATTTGATTCATAGGTGTGAGTATATTTTATTTCTCTTTCCCTCACATTGCCTTCTCTCTCAACGATATCTCTCTCCCTCACACTACACTCTCCAGTCGCCAACGGACGGAGCCACCAACCCGCTCTTCTCTCAAAACCCTCTCACCGTCGGAACCAGCCATCAACTTTTACCAACCACCATTGCAAAATCGGCCACCACCACGCCACCACCGCCATTAAAAGTAGCAAACTAACCCAGCTTCTCCGCTGGCTCTCTCCTCCTTATCACTCTCCGGTGAACAACCAGCCCCCATCCCCAAACCAGCTAAAGTCCCCACCACCCTCCCCATCTCCAGTGCCCCCAACGATGGTAACAACAATGCCAACCATCACTGAAACCCCCGATGCCACCGTTCTCTCCCCCAGAGTGCCATACAATAATTTTTGCTGCTCCACCAGTAAAATCCATTGAAACAGCCATCCGCTACTTCTTCTCCTCCTCATCGCTTCATCCAGTTGATGTCGAAGAGAAATAGAATTCTTGAAGAATTCTTGAAATCCATCTCAGGTACCACAAGTGCAGAATCCGAGGATGACAAACACTATTCCAGCTACATCAATATTATTTCGGTGATAGCAACACTATTTTGGTGACCAATTTCGACCGTAGATTGCTAAAATCCAGCAACTCTATCAAGTAAATGGACTCAATCGATCAGGTGCACTCGCTCTATCTTTTCTAGTTGGGTATAATATTTCTGTCTTGATTCCTTTTTCTGAGTGTCTTGGTTGCCTATCTGGATTGAGGGTGATGACTTGGTGATTTTGGTAATTCTTAATAGTGTTTTACCTGTTAATACTATTTGAGTTTTTTTGCTTCTAGTTGTTTTAGTAGTATTGATTACTGTTACCTGAGGAACTAGCATATATATTTAGTTTGGTAGTATATATTGGTTGTTGTCGGTGTTGGACAACAGATTCTAACTCTTTGACTGATTCCATTATAACCAGTTTGTCCTTTTAGCCTTATCTTTATCCTCCTCTATTATCTGTCTTTTTTGCTTTCCATTCTTTTTCTCCTATTTGTGTAGTGGCTGGAATTAGAAATGGTAGACTAGGGTCATATCATAGGTCGGGATCGGAGTTGGAAGGTGGGAGGCTGGGTTGGGGATGAGTTTGGGGTTAGGGGCAAGGGGTAGTAAGGTCACGTAGGATAAGAGAGCTTATAGGTTGCGAGTTGGATCTTGGAACATAGGAACTTTGTAGGTTAAGTCTATAGAGCTAGTGAAGATTCTTCGAAAGAGGAGGGCTAGTATAGTGTGTGTCCAGGAAACTAAATGGGTAGGCACTAAGGCGAAAGATGTGGATGGTTATAAGTTATGGTACTTTGGTAACGTGAGTCATAGAAATGGGGTAGGTATCTTAGTAGATAAATAACTTAGGGAGTAGGTGGTTGAGGTAAAGAGAGTTAGTAATAGGTTGATGTCTATTAAGTTGGTCATTGGAAGGGCTACGGTGAACGTTATTAGTGCCTATGCCCCGCAAGTAGGTTTAGACAAGAAGGAGAAGAAGGATTTTTGGGAGGTTTTAGATGAGGTAGTGAGAAGCATCCCAAGCACTGAGAAGCTTCTCGTAGGAGGGGATTTCAATGGGCATATTGGGTCTTTGCCAAGAGGTTTTGAGGATGTGCATGGCGGTTTTGGTTTTGGGGAGCGAAATGATGGAGGAGGTGCTCTTTTGGATTTTTCTAGGGCTTTTGGGTTATGGATAGCGAATTCAAGCTTTCTGAAGAAGGAGGAAAACCTTATTACTTTTTGTAGTTTAGTGGCCAAGACTCAGATAGACTTTTTGCTTCTTAGGAAAGGGGATAGAGAGCTTTGTAAAGACTGTAAAGTCATACCTAGCGAGAATCTATCAACTTAACATAGGTTGTTGGTGATGGATTTGGTTATCAATAAGGGAAAAAAAAGCGTGGAGGCTCGGCCCAGGATTAAGTGGGGTATCTTGACTTTGTCGAGTTCTTTAGAAATAAAAGAGAAGTTGAAGAGTAGGAGGGCCTGGGAGAGTAGAGGAGGTGCGGATAGTATGTAGGAGACGACTGCTAGTTATATTAGGGAGACCACTATAGAGGTGTTGGGTGTCTCGAGAGGTCAATCTGGCAAACATCGGGGAGACTAGTGGTGGAATGAAGAGGTTAAACGAAAGGTGAAATATAAGAAGGTGTCTTATGCTAAGTTGGTTGCGAGCAAGAATGAGGAAGAAAGACAGATGAATAAGGAGGAGTATAAGGTAGCTAGGAGAGAGGCTAAGTTAGTGGTTACAACGGCTAAAACTGCTGCTTTTGAGTGCCTGTATGTGGCTTTAGAGGAGAAACACGGAGATAAAAAGTTGTATAGGCTGTCTAAGGCCAGGGAGCGGAGGGATTATGACCTTGACCAGGTGAAGTGCATCAAAGGAGAGTATGGTACAGTGTTGGTGAAAGATGCTCTCATTAGGGAGAGGTGGCAGTCCTATTTTCATAAACTTTTGAATGACGAGGGGGACAAAGGTTTCATGTTGGGAGACTTGGAGAATTCTGAGGAGTGTCGAGATTATGGGAATTGTAGGCGTATCAAGGTTGAAGAGGTCAAGGGAGCTATTCGTAGGATGAGGCGGGGTAGGGCGATGGGGCCAGGCGAGATTCCAGTGGATTTTTGGAAGAGCACTAGTGGGGCGGGTTTGGAGTGGTTGACAAAGTTGTTTAACAGTATTTTTAGGACAGCAAAGATATCTGAAGCATGGAGATGGAGTACGATGATTCAAGTGTATAAGAACAAGGGAGACATCCAGAGTTGCAATAACTATAAAGGTATTAGGTTGTTTAGTCATACTATGAAGGTTTGGGAAAGGGTGGTAGAGGTGTAGATGAGAAGGATCATGATGATTTCTGAGAATCGATTCAGTTTTATGCCAGGTCGCTCGACCACTGAGGCCATTCACCTTATAAGGAGATTAGTGGAGCAGTTTCGAGAGAGGAAGAAGGACTTGCACATGGTGTTTATTGATCTTGAAAAGACATATGACAGAGTTCCCAAGGAGATTCTATGGAGGTGCTTGGAGGCTAGAGGGGTGCCCGTGGCGTACACTAGGGTGATTCAGGATATATATGATGGAGCAAAGACTCGAGTGAGGATGGTAGGTGGAGATTCAGAGCACTTTTTAGTCATGATAGAGTTGCATCAGGGATCGACTCTTAGCCCATTTTTATTTTCCTTGGTGATGGATGTTTTGATATGACATATTCAAGGGGAGGAGCCTTGGTCTATGTTATTCGTAGATGATGTGGTTTTGATTGACGAGACTCGGGGTGGAGTTAATAATAAGTTGGAAATATAGAGGGATACGCTTAAGTCTAAAAGATTTTGGTTAAGTAGAACCAAGACGAAGTACTTGGGGTGTAAGTTCAGTGATGTGTCACAGGAGGCTAGAGTGGTTGTGAAGCTGGATTCTCCATCCATTCAGAAAAGGGAGAGTTTTAAGTATCGGGGGTCTATGATTCAAGGCAATGGTGAGATTGACGAGGATGTCACACATTGTATAGGGCAGGATGGTTGAAATAGAGGCTCTCTTTGGGAGTTCTATCTGATAAGAAGGTACCTCCGAAGATTAAAGGTAAGTTCTATAGATTGGTAGTCCGGCCGGCTATGGTGTATGGAGCAGAGAGTTGGCCAGTTAAGAATTCCTACATTCAAAAGTTAAAGTTGGCAGAGATGAGAATATTGCGATAGATATATGGGCATACCAAGAAAGATAGGGTAAGGAATGAGATTATTCAAGAGAAGGTAGGAGTTGCCTCGATGGAGGATAAGATGCAAGAAGTAAGGTTATGTTGGTTCGGGCATGTGATGAAGAGGGGCTTAGATGCTCCTGTAAGGGGGTATGAGACACTGGCTATGGATAGTTTTAGGCGGGGTAGAGATAGACCAAAGAAATATTGGAAGGAGGTGATTAGGAATGATATAGAGCAGTTACAGCTAACGGAGGACATGATCCTTGATAGAAAAGTGTGGAGGAAGCGGATTTGGGTAGAGGGTTAGGGGTGGGAGGGCTTCAGTAATAGTAGGGGTGCGCTCCTCGGGGGCTGGAGTTTTTTGTTCGTAGCTAGCGGTGTTAGTTTATTTTGCTTACCATACTAGTTTATATATGTACTTATCTTTTGTGTTTGGTATTCTGTTAGTTTGTCTTGTGTACCATACTAGTTGTATACACTTATATTTGGGTTGGTATATGGGTATCGATCCTAAGTCGAGGGTCTATCGGAAACAACCTCTCTACTTCTCCTGAGGTAGTGGTATGGTCTGCGTACACTCTACCCTCCCCAGACCCTACTAGGTGGGAATACACTGGGTATGTTGTTGTTGTTGTATCTTAGAAAATTAGCAAAGGAAAATCTTTCCACGTAACTACTATTGCGTACTTAATAAAAAGACTAGCTAAGAGATCGATGTAACTTGAGATTAAAGACAGATAATTGTCACTTATTTCAATTAATTATTAATTAAGTCAATAAGACCCTTAGAGATATTGTCTTTCGGCAAATAAATCATTTTAAAATACTGCTCGTGGTAATTTTTATGGTTTACATAATATAATTATCGATTTCAAGAATTTTAGTTGTATTGGCTCATTATGCACTATTTTTTTTCTTTTCTTTTCTAGTAGAATTATATAGAAGATCATAACATAAAAGAGGTCATTTGGTTTATAACATTGGTTCTTTCATTGAGAGTCCCACGCGTTGGGCCCTGACTCGGAGTGGTGGCCCGTGCGCTAAGAGTGGTGGCTTGGACCCAAAAGGGGTGCCAGCCAAGATCAACTAGGCATAGCCGTGACCAACGAGGATCGATCCACATGTGGGGATCCGTGCGTTCGTCTGTGACTCATAGTGGTGGACTGTGTGCCAGTAGTACTGGCCTGGACCCAAGAGAGGTGCCAGCTGTGACCAACTGAGTATAGCCGTGACCAACGAGGATCGATCCATGTGTGGAGCCATGACTCGAAGTGGTGGCCTGTGCGCCAGGAGTGGTGGCATAGACCTAAGAGGGATGCCAGCCGTGACCAACTGGGCTCAACCGTGACCAACGAGGTCATTGGTTCTCAAGCGGAGGCGATTGTTATGAACCAATTGTCCCACATTAGAAAAATAGAGAAATGCTAAGGGGATTATAAGCCAAATGAGTTCTTCCACCTATTAGGATAGTCTTTTGGGTTGGGCTCTCCCATTTGGTTTATAACCGATATGAAGTCAATAATAAAGAACCACAAATTTCCACTCTAAAAGTAATTGGAAATGGGAAATATTAGTAGCAAAAATGTCTACAAATATTCTTTATTGTTTATTCTATTGCCTAATAAGGAATTTCTTTATCCTTATGCTTTTTGTATAATCAAGTTATATGTTTTTCTTATTCTAATTGAAATAATCAATCTGGAAGATTGACATAACAACATTCATGTTCTATTTATTCAATTTTTCTCATAAAGATACTAATTAACTCTACCATATTTGATAGGTCGGATTATGAAACTTCACCAATTATATTTTTTTTTCAAGAAATTTACATTCATGTTGAGAGAAAAATAAAAAGATGCCTACTTTGACAGGCCATTGAAGGCGGCGGGGAAGATTTGGTTGCTGGAGCAGCAGCGGCTGGGGTGGTTACTACTTGAAGAAGGAAAACGGAGAGGGCAGTGTTTCTGGATCATGAGGGAGGCGGTGCTATGGAGGTTTGGGCTGTTGCACAACAGCGATGAGCCAGCTTCTTTGCTGGTCGGAGAACGAAGCCGTTGAGAGAAGGAGAGAGAAGAAGGATATGCGGCTCATTTCTTGAGTGAATGAGGATTAGGGTTTCTTTTGAATTTTAAAAAAGAAGGGGGATTGAAACAATCTCAGCCGTTGGATTAGTTTTGATCAACGACTAAGATCAAAATTGTTTAAAAGAGGGTCAACAATTGAATTTTAATTTGGGAGTTTAAATATTAATAAAAATTATGTAAAATGTTGAATTTGAATTAATAAATTGTGAAAAATGATAATTTAATAAATGTGGAAATGATGAGAAAAATAGTAAGACATCGATATTAAAATAAACTAAGCATGTAAGAATTAATGTTACGTAAAATTACTATATAAAATAGCAGCTTGAGAGGGGTATCGTGAGGTCAAAATTGGATGTCAACACAATTAATATTTTAAAAATAAAAATTATAGCGACGTTGTTCGTCACTTTTAATAAAAATAAATAAAAATAAAAATTAAATTTAAAAATTGACGGACTACGTCACTTTTCAATAACTAATTATTATTATTTGTAAATAAATTATGACGCTATCCATCACATTTATTAAAAAATTATAAATCTTTTTTTAATTAGTTGACACAATAATCCACGAAAAAACGACGGATAGTAATACGTTGGCCGTCGATTTTAATAAAAAATAAATAAAAATAAAAATAAAAATTAAACTAAAAAAGCGACGAACAATGTCGTTTTTCTCGTCGCTTTCTAAAGCGACACAGTTCGTCGCTTTTTTTTGCGTCGCTTTTTGGCCTTTTTTTAGTAGTGTTACCGATATAAGTGGAACGAATAACAAAATAGAAGTATTAGTGGCGACAAAAAAATAGCCGCAGTAGATCTCCTTTTAGCAACAATTAAATCGCCACAAAAGACTTTTAGTAGTGACAAATCGTACGTCGCCACTAACCCAAATTTTGTTGGAAAAATTACTACATATTTGTGGTGACCTACGCATAGTTGCCACTAAATATGTCCCTATTAGTGGCGACTTTAACGGTCGCCCCAAAATCTTATACCTTTTGTGGCAACCTTTATATGTCGCCACAGAAATCCTAACTTTTGTGGCAACTGTTTGTGTCGCCACTGAAAGTCGTCACAAAAAATTATATTTCTTGTAGTGTCAATTTTAGCTTAACACACATTACCCTCTCCATGTTCAACCACTCTAAACCCAGTTGTGTATATCAATGAAGATCAACAATGTGACAGACAGGAATCAAGATATGGCATCAAATTAGCAACAATAACCATGCATATGTACAAGCTATACTACCCAAACAAGTAAGCAGCTAATAATGCAACCGATGTGCCCTTACAACAAAGAAATCCCTCTCACTCATATATGAAATCAAGCACGTAAATGCAGGGAAGGTCAAGAGACACTCACTCTCAGAAAGAAGTTCCAGTCAATGTATGCTAAATACCATAAGCTTGCCCTTATTTACATCACCGAGGCTTTCAGACAGTTAAGCTAGGATCACTATAGGACATTCTTTAGCTTGTAATGGAGGCTTGGGGCTGGTATGATACGCAAGGATATTTAAAATGGCTAACCCTCCTTGGCACTATGCTATTTTTGGGGTCTCACTTATCAACCATCAGCTTATTTCTCCTTTTCTTTATTAAAGAAAATTCAGGCTGGATGCGGTCCTTTAGTCTTTCATTTTATATTTTTCACTATTTTTATTTTCTTATTCTTTTTCTACCACACCCAGTCTTGCATTTTTTTCACCCTTCTTCATACTCACTTTACATCACGCACCCCTATGATATCCACCCTCAACTTAGGCGATTTGCCTAAGTCAAAGTGCACAATGCCCAAGGAGGACCAGGGCCAAAACAGGTTCATTGTGATACAAGTGGGAAGGTGATAGGTATAACAAAAAATATATATAGGCATTTAGGATCAAAATCAGGATCAAGAGATATTATTCAAACATGGAAGGTCATTTAGGTTAAAAGTAAACTAATATAAAAAATGGCCCATGATCCTTTCCTAACCACTCTCCTACAACCAAGGAAAGACCAACCGGGCAAGTTATGGATTTAACACAAAACGGGAACTAGGTAGTATCTCACAAACTCATGGCACAAAGGTACATCACAAGTTACTACCTATCTGGTTCATGCAATTATTAGCAATGATTATCATATCCCTAATACCAATGCCATAAAAAGATTCACAGTAATTGCATATAGATGCATATCACACAGTTACAATATAGACAATTGGATAGGTATTTATTATTCCCTAAAATCAACAAAAAAAATATGTTAACTGCCCCAGATACTTAATTCTCTCCTATTTAAACACAACACATCACAAAACAAAATACAGTATGGTTAAACATACCAGCTCTACTAGGAATAAGACTCCGGGAAAAAAAGACTCTACCACAAAAACCCCAAGATGACATCAACACCCACAAGCAGTCTCACCCTCAACTTAAAATCATGCATTGTCCCCAATGCATCAAACTAAAACAAGAGAGTTAGAAACATACCTGTGGCACCATAGGTGCAGATATTTGATGTCAATCACATAATACAAATACAAACAATAAAATGCCTTGGGTTACCTCCCAAGCAGTGCCTGATTTAATGTCACGACATGACTAGATTATCTTGACTACTCAAAATTTATCAAGATACCTTGAAGTACATATTTTCCATCTTCATAGAATACATCAATGATTGAGAAGACACTCATCTCCTTTTGTTGTTTCATGGACTGATGCACTTCAAAACTAACTTCTTTCCTATTGAGCCTAAACTTTAACTTATTCAGCTCCATGTCAACTAACACTCTCCCAGTTTCCAAGAATGGTCTGGCCAAAATTATGGGCACTTCAAAGTCAACTTTGCAATCAAGGATCACAAAGGCAGCAGGGAATATAAAATCAGCCACCTTTACAAGTACATCATGTAGCATACCGATCAGCCTTTTCACAGACCTGCCCATCATAAATAGTCTTATGTTGGTGGGTATGGGTTCTCCTAAACCCAACTTTTTATAAATAGCTAGCGGCATCAGATTAATGCTCTCTCCCAGATCACATAAGGCCTTAGAAAATTCCAGAGATCTAATCGTACAAGGAATAGTAAACGCTCCTGGGTATGCCTTCTTCTACACTAAGGACCTTGTAGAAATAGCACTACAATGATGGAGGTTATCCATCGGTTCATAGCTCACTGCTCTTTTCTTCGTCATAAGATCCTTCATAAATTTAGCATATCCTGACATTTGCTCAAGTGCTTCAACTAAAGGCACATTCACTATCAATTGCTTTAACATAGACATGAATTTGTCAAACTTGCCTTCATCTTCTTTTTTTCTTTAATCATTGTGGAAATGGGGGTGGTGGCCTTGGGATTTCAACTGGATCAGCTTTTACCTTCTTTCTTATGCCTTGCTCCATATCACTAACATGCTTCATCTTAGGTGGTTATTCCACTTCCGCACTCTTCTTTTTTGAACTTCCCAACTCTACAGACACCACTGAAGATTCATCAACCATCTCCCAATCCATTTCAACCGCATCAGTATGAGAGGAAGCCCCCAATCTTGGACTAGATAACATCTTACCTCTCTTAGTGGTAATAGCCTTACATGATCCATCAGTCCTCGAATTTTGAACTGTATCACTTAGTAGAGTCCCATTTTGTCTTTGGTTAAATGCTGTGGATAATTGTCTCATCTACTGCTCCAGTTGTTTAATAGCAGTTGAATGCGAATTTACTAGTTGACTCATGGAATATATGTCACTCTTCATTGTAGCCACCCTAGAATTGGTCGCCTCAACTCCCTTTAATAGTTTTTCCATTATGTCCTCCATGGATATTTTGCCTGAACTGGTGACAATATTATCACGGCTTCCAGAAGGTACATACAGTTCACTCCTATCACTTTTATTCTTCCAATCTCCTTGATGGTTCCAACTTTGGTTTCCTTGACCACTGTCCGAAAACCCTCTTGGTTATGGAAGTAGTTAGCCTCTTTCTCGGTTTTTCATTCAGCTCTCTTACCGTGGGACCCCACAACTTTTACCTTTCTACATTTCTTGATAGATAATATTTCATGAGAAGATCCATCTGGGTTTTCATGTGAGCCATATCCTGATCACGCTCCTTTTCTCTCCTATGTTACTTTGCTAATATTACACTAGACCCAGTACTACTTTCTACCACAGAATCTTTGGTAAGATAAGATCTACTTATCTTAGTCATTCTTTCTAACATGTCCACAGCCCCAATAAAGGTGAGCTCCATAAAAGCTCCTCCTGCAGCATTATCCACTATTGGCTTTATTAGTGAGTTCAAAGCTCTGCAGAATGTTTCCATCAAGTGTTCATCAGTCATCTTATGGTTTGGGCATTGAGTCAACTTCTTTTTAAACCTCGCCCAAGTCTCATGCAAAGCTTCATTAGCCAATTGCCTAAAGTTTCTGATCTCATCTCTCAACTGTAACATTTTAGACGGAGGAAAGAACCTTTCTAGGAAATCTCCTTTCAATTGCCTCTAGCTTGTTATAGAATCAGGAGTTAGCTCATTCAACCACATAGTTTTCTCTCCAGACAGAGACAGTGGGAACAATCTCAAATGAATAGCATTTTGTCCCATCTCAGGATTATCAAATGACTTACAAATATTGATGAAATTCACTAAATGTAGATTTGGATCATCACCAGGTAATCCACCAAAGAATTCTTTCAAATTCAGTAGCTGGATCATAGTATTGGTGATGTTAAATTTCACCCCAGGAGTTAGTGGTGGTAGAGTGATTGCCCCTGTCGCTCCAGCTCCATCTAAATCATCCTCATTGTTGTCAATATCAAACTGCATAGCTTGGCGGTCTAGTCTTCCTCTGAATGGACGATTTAAATTTACAGGTGCAACTACTCTCGCTGGCCGCCTCTTATTAGTAGGGTTAATTAAATCATCATCTCCCAGGTCCTCTTCATCCAGATTTGGTATCCGACCAGGGTTATTTACATTCTGTTGATTTAAATGAGCCTTAGCGAAGGTGGCTAGTCTTCCTGCTTCTTGTGGGTCTACCATTCTACCGATCAACGGAGGTTCCAGATGTATTGGTAATAATGGTTCACCTGAACTCCGTGTACTTGGCATACACACTAACTGCCCTACAAAGAACAAAAACAATAAATAAAAGTAAAACCAGGAAACTTACTACGAGTCAATTATCACAGATATACTCAATTTAAAACCATAATCCCCAGCAACGGAGCCAAAATTTGATACGCCCAAATTACACCTCTCTTACGAGAGAGTAAGCGGTCATTGTCAAAAATATAACCCAAATAGGTTTGGGTCCAATCCCATAGGGAATAAGGTATCAATCAAGTCTATTTGTGATTAAAATGACAGATAGCTAATGGTTTCCTTTAATTGGGGGTTTTATCAATCAAACGATGATTAAAGTTTTTACTTACTTCAGAACTCAAATCTAAAATTTCAATGGTTCAAATAAATGATAGAGAGAAATTAGGGTTGTGATCACTATGATGATTAACCCCTCATTGAATAACAGTTGTAGTACTGGATTCTCGTGACTTGTGGGAAACACTAAATTATCAGTATTGAAAGTCCATCCAAGTGTTTCTCAACCTACCTAGATGTTGTGCTCCCTAATTCTCTCGAACCTAGGAAAACCATCTATTCACACTGATTTTATCTCGAGTTGATGAATCATGTTATAGCATTAATCATTAGATGAAAAATTAACCTTACCAAATCCTCGTTGATAATTCACTTCCTTTAGTTTATTTCTCAGTTCGAGCAAGCAAACGTAAGGCTAGATCTATTGTTTACAACCAATAGAAAACAATCACTATAAGAGAATTATCAAGATGTCCCCACAATCACTCAAACCCTAACCAACTATTAAATCCATGGAGGAAAAATTATAGAACCCACAACCCCAGTTGTGGGTTTTATTTCCACATGATATATAAAGAGATAGCAAAAATTGTATTCATCATTTAGAGAAATTAAACTTACAAAAGATGAAGTCTGAAGTTGATTCTCTTCTAAGTTCAAGAAGAATATCCCACAACTTCATCAAAGAATTGAAAATTGAATTCTAAGTTAAGAGGCCCAAAAAGAGGTGACTTAGCCTTTGGAATAAGTTCTAGCTCCTGAATGAAACCCTACAAGCTGCTATTTATATTTGTAACTTAAAGGAAATTCAAAACTAAAAATTCAGATTTTTGCTTCTTTAGCTGACGACATTTGTCAAGACTTATCACAACTCTGATGACATGTGTGATGATATGTGTGATGAGTTATCAGGAGTCTGATGACTTATCAGAAAATGTCGTCAACTCCTCTTACTATTCTATGTTTGCTGCCTTCAGCTGACGACAAGTCCTGATGGCTTATCAAAAAGTTGATGACTTGTTAGAAAATGTCATCAGAAATGCTTCACCTTTCTTGTGCTCTGCCTATGTGTTACGACATATTCTAATAGCTTATCACAAATCTGATAGCTTATTAGACCAATTCGTCGGATGAAATCTTTAGAACTTAATTTCTTGCATCTTTCACCAAAAATCAACCTTCTCAACGTAGCTTTCCTATATGTTCATGCATCTTGACTTTCCTACAAAATCATATGAAATACCATACAAAACAATGATATTTACCTAAGAACTTACAATTATTCCAAGTTAAAAGTCTTACATGTGCTAACAGAAGGCCAGCACATCAAGGCTAAGTTGTTAGAATTTATCAACCTTAGGCAGGGCAACATGACAGTGAAAGAGTATTTTCTTAATTTTACTCAATTACCCTGATATGCTCCTCATGTGATTGCAGATAGCAGGGCTAAGATGAGTAAGTTTCTCTCTAGGTTGAACGATAGTGTGGCCAATGAGTACAGGTTCAAAATGTTAAATAGTGACATGACTTTAGCCAGGCTTATAACCTATGCTCAGTAGATAGAAGAGCAAAAGGTTAAGATGAGGGAAAAGCAAAATAAGAAAGCTAGGACAGGTAGCTTTAATTTCAATCAGCCTAAGTCAGAGGGTGGTAACCATTCTTAGTTCCACCCAAAGTCATCCGTTCCATGTCCTTCTTCAGCCAGTGCTCCTGCTCCTAAGTTCAGGGGTGGTAACAGAGATAGAGCGTCAGGATCTAAGTCTCAGGGCAGTGTTAGTAGTTCCCGCACCTATCCTCTTTTCCATACTTATGGCAAGAACCATCAGGGTATTTGCATAGCTAGAAGTAGTATATATTTTAGATATGGCAAGCCAGGCCACAGAGTCAGAGATTGTCCTCAGCTAGGTCTTCAGAGTCAGCAAAACTGTTCCTCAACTCAGTCTGGTCGCCCAAAACAGTAGGGTGCCACCTCCAGCGCTACTAGTGGTCAATTCCTAAATCAAATTTATGCTCTCCAGTCCCAACAAAATCAAGAAAATTCTCCTGATATGGTTACTGGTACGTTATAGATCTTTTATGTGCATGTTTATGCTTTGCTAGATACAGAAGCTTCTTTGTCTTTTGTTACTCTCTAATAGCATTGATTTTGTAGTTAGTCCTAAAATTTTAGTAGAGCCCTTCTTAGTATCTACCCAGTGGATAAATCCATCATAGCCTAACGGGTATACAAGAACTGTCCGGTTATGACATTTCCAAAAGTCACTTCAGCAGACAGTCAAATTAGAGATGACTTATTTCAATGTCATTCTCATCATGGATTGGCTTCATTTCTGCTATGCCATAGTCAACTGCAGAAATAGAATAGTCTAGTTCCAGTTTTTTAATAAACCTATCCTAGAGTAGAGGGTAGTACTTCAGCTTTCAGAGGTTATCTTATTTCCTACCTTCGGGCATGGAAAATGATATCTAAAGGATGTGTCTATCATCTTGTTCAAGTTAAGGACACTAGTTTTGAAAGCCCCAGTGGTGAATGAATATTCAGATTTCTTTCCCGAAGATCTTCCAGGAATTCCTCCCGAAAGGAAAATAGACTTTGGCATTGATGTTCTTCTAGATACTCAGCCTATATCTATTCTTCCATACAAAATAGAACTAGCTAAACTCAGAGAATTAAAAGATCAGTTGAAGGATCTCTTAGATAAGGTATTCATCAGGCCCAGTGTGTCCCCATGGGGCGTACCAGTCTTATTCGTGCGTAAGAAAGATGGTTCTCTCAGAATGTGTATTGATTACCTTCAGCTCAACAAAGTCACGGTCAAGAATAAGTATCCAACTCCCAGAATCAATGACTTGTTTGACCAACTTCAGGGTGCCAGCTATTTTTCTAAGATAGACCTCAGATCAGGCTATCATCAGCTCAGAGTCAGAAAATGTGACATTCCAAAAACAGTCTTTCGTACTCGGTATGGTCACTTCAAATTCTTAGTTATGTCTTTTGGTCTTACTAATACCCTAGCAATTTTCATGGACTTGATGAACCGCGTGTTCAAGCAGTACTTGGACATATTTATCATAGTCTTCATAGATGATATTCTAGTCTATTCCCGCACTGAGCGTGATCATGAGACCATCTCAGAATTGTACTTTAGACCCTCAGAGATCATCAGTTGTTCACCAAATTTAGTAAGTGCAAATTTTGTCTAAGGTCAGTAGCATTCCTTGGTCATATCATTTTCGGTGATAGCATTAGGGTTGATCCTTAAAAGATCGAAGTAGTAAGAAACTGGCCCAGACCTATCTCTCCATCAGATATAAGGAGTTTTTTGGGTTTGGATGGCTATTACAGACAGTTTGTTGAGGGATTTTCTTCTATTGCATCCCCTATGTCCATATTAACTCAGAAAAAAGTCAAGTTTCAGTGGTCAGATCCTTGCGAGAAGAGTTTTCAGGAGTTGAAGACTCGACTCACCTTAACTCCAGTCTTAGCCCTTCCAGATGGTCCAGATGGGTTCGTAGTGTATTGTGATGGATACAGAGTAGGCTTGGGTTATGTCCTCATGCAGCATGGTAAGGTCATAGCCTACGCCTCCAGACAGCTTAAACCCCATAAAAAGAATTATCCTACTCATGATCTCGAGTTAGTAGCCGTAGTCTTTTCCTTAAAGATTTGAAAGCATTATCTATGTAGAGTTCATATAGATTTGTTCACAGATCGTAAGAGCCTTCAGTATCTATTTTTTTAAAAAGATCTCAATCTTTATCAGAGAAGGTGGTTAGATCTCTTGAAAGATTATGACATTAGTGTCCTTTATCATCCGAGAAAGGCCAACGTAGTGGTCGACACTCTCATTAGGATATCTATGGGTAGTAGTGCTCATGCTGAGGATAGTAAGAAGAAGTTAGCTCAGGAAATCCATCAGCTTTCTAGACTAGGCATTCATTTAGTCGATTCAGAAGAGGGTAATATATGGGTTCAGATTAGTTCAAAATCATCTCTAGTTTTTGAGGTGAAAGAAAAGCAAGATAGAGATCCCAGCCTTGTCAAGTTAAAAGAGTCAGTCAAGGATTAGAAAGTAGAGTTTTATCCCAATGGGGAGATGGTGTATTGCGTTGTCAGGGTCGTCTATGAGTTCCAGGTGTAGATGACTTAAGCCAGCAAATTCTTGCTGAAGCGCATGGTGCGCGCTACTCTATTCATCCAGGGGCCACAAAGATATACCGTGACTTGCAAGAGATCTATTGGTGGAGTAGGATGAAGAGAGATATTGCAGAGTTTGTGGCTAAGTGCTCTATATATTAACAGGTTAATATAAAGCATCAGAAGCCTAGTGGGTCCATGCAGAAGTTTAGTATTCCTACTTAAAAGTGGGAAGAAGTGAACATGGACGTTGTGACGAGCATGATTCAGTCTGGGTCATTATAGAAAGAATGACCAATCAACTTATTTTCTTTCAGTCCATACCTCTTATTCAGTCGAGGATTACACCAAACTCTACATTAGATAATTGGTTAGATTGTATGGAGTTTCGTTATCTATTATCTCAGACAGAGGTACCCAGTTCACCTTTTTTTTCTGGAAGGCATTCCAAAAGGGTCTTAGCACCCAAGTTCATCCCAGTACAACATTTTATCCTCAGATAGATGTTCAAGTAGAAAGGATTATTTAGACTTTAGAAGATACACTAAGGGAGTGTGCAATCGATTTCAAGGGTAATTGGGATGACCACTTGTCTTTGATTGAGTTTGCATACAACAACAACTATCATTCTAGTATTCGAATCTCTCTATTATAGGAGATGCAAATCTTCAGTCGGTTGGTTCAAAGTTAGTGAAGCCTCAGTTATAGGGCCTGACTTAGTATTTGATTCCTTAGAAAAAGTCCAGTTGATTTGAAAAAGACTCCGGGCCACTCAGAGCTGACATAAATCTTATGTTGATGTGCACATAAAGAATCTCGAGTTTGAGATTAGTGATTATGTCTATCTAAAGATCTCTCCCATGAAGGGAGTAAAGAGATTCAGCAATAAGGGAAAGCTCAATCCCCGATATATCGGTCCCTTCAAAATTCTCAGTCGTTTAGGCAAGGTATCTTATGAGCTCAAATTAGCTTCAGATATAGCCTCAGTTCATCCAATTTTCCATGTCTCTTTGCTCAAGAAGTGCATAGGTGACCCAGTAGTTGTAATCCCTATTCAGAGCATAGATGTTCAAAATAGCCACTCTTATGAAGAGATTCTAGTCAAAATCCAAGACTATCAGACTCGCAAACTGAGGAACAAAGAAGTCCCTCTAGTCAAAGTTCTTTGGCGAAATTAGTCCGTTGAGGGAGCTACTTAGGAATCAAAAGCAGACATGCAGACCAAGTATCCTCACCTCTTCTCCGCAAACTTAGATCAAGCTAAAGGTAACAGTTCTCCATAAGCTTATTCAGTTTCATGTTCAGATTTCAGTTATAAACTTGGTATTAAGTACCATTGCATATTCAGTCATGCATTCATATGTCAGTTCAGTTATATAATCATGCATCAAATATGCATTCTCATTATGAGAACAATAGTTCATCAGAACACTCAGTCATGCAGTCATAAATCAGTTACTCATACATCAGATATGCATGTTCGGTATGATATATTCAGTTATTAGTCATGTCAATCATGAGATCATGTTCCAGTTATTCATGTTCAGTATATATGTTATTTTATCTTTTTCCCTCTCACTCAGTATCATTCAAGGATGAATGTTCTCAAGGGGGAGATATTGTAATACCCTGTACTCCTACCTAGCTTAAAATCATCCCGAGTATTTTAGAAACTTACTTTGAAAGATAAATCCACTTTTATATATGTGGAATTTTTAAGATTCACTTTTTTGCATGTGAGGAATTTAATTAGCTTTCCAACGATACCAATTTTCTCCAAATCTGGTATCGGGGTAGAAAGTTATGGCCATTTTATAGAATACAGTCAAAACTGCCCAGGTGCGACGATGAAGGCCGATGGACCGTCGAGCTAGAGATGAACCATCGCTCAAACCATAGCAGCGGAGGCAGTGAGACCATCTTCTTCCTAAGGGCGATAGCTCAGACCGATAGACCGTCATCCAAGCCGTCGCAGCAGAGATGTGAACCCCTATTCTGCCCAGGTGCGACAGTTAAGACCGACGGACCATCGACCCAGCGACGGACCGTCAACCCAGCCATGGCCATTACAGCAGAGATAGTGAACTCCTATTCTGCCCAGGTACGATGGTTAGGATCTACGGACCATCGACCCAGCGACAGACCGTCGACCCAGCCACGGACCGTCGCACCAGCATCGCATAGTTCGTTCAGTTATTTTAAAGTCATTTTTAAAAGGGTATTTGGGTATTTTCACCCGTTTTAACCTCTAATTATATTAGAAGAAGGCTCATAAGTTCATTATCTATCTACAACATCAAATTAAGGTTTTCTCTCTAAGATCAATCCCCAAGAACAAGATCCAAATCCTCCTTCAAGAAACTAAGAAATTCAAGTTCTTCAAGTCCAAGAACTTCAAGAAACTTACAACTGAGGTATGTCATGTGTTGATTCATGGATCCTTTTCAACCATACAGCTCAAGAATCTCTTTTCAAAATACAAGATTTGTGTATTTATGAATGTTCATGATTTAAATAGAATTGAAATTCATGTTCATGATGTTGTGGGGTTTTGATTCATGTTTGAAACTACATATTCCAATGACTGACCCTAGGATGTGGTGATTTGCATAATAATCATGATAAACCCTTAAAATTACACGTTGATTGATGTATCCATAATTATTAGATGTGTTGATGATTGTATAACCAAAGCATTCTCCCCATGTGTTTGATTAAATGACTATGTGAAGGAAAAGTGCCATACTAGTATGATAATATGAAATCCCCTATCATGTACAAGTTTATGCATGTCAAATGTTTGATGAAATGTCTTAGTCAATGAATTATGGATACATGTGTAGCCCTTGTGGTGCTTTAGAACTTCTACTTCATGAAATCTCCAACTTATTGTATTATGGATTATGATGTTGGTCATGTATTCAAGAAAGTCATACTTTGTCAGTTTCATGCTATCGAGTCCTGGGGGTACTTGTACTCGATAAATTAGCTATGTGCTTAGAGCCAGTGTCATGTTTTCAAGATACTCTCAGTCGAGTCATGTTCATAGAAATTCAGTCAGTCATGTAACTCAGAAAAACTCAGTAATCTCAGTCAGTTATCAGATCTAAGTAATATGCCGTCAGTCAACAAAACTCAGTTAACTTAGTCTAGTTCAGTTCAGTTAATCATGTTCAGTGTCTATTCAGATAGGAGTAGAAATATGCACCGAGTGAATCCAAGGATGGAAACCCACCTGTTATATGAGGGTATGATTCTTAAAAGTAATCCTTGCGTTCTAGAACTACGTATCTAGCGTAGGTTGAGACATCATAGCCTATTATATAAGGGTAGATGAGGTGGCTTAACCTGTTATATAAGGTTTCCCACCAATCTCACTAGAGTTACTTGTTATATTAGGGTTACTCAAAGATTGTCTTTACCAGTGGCGCGGTATTGACACCCTTTCAATTGGGGTTACAAATTAGACCCCAACTCATCTATATTGCGTTATTTGGGGCATATCGGTTAGATGACTACTTCTCACAATTTCAGTTACAGAACTAGGACTTTCATATACAACCATTCAATCTCAATAATAGAACTCAGATAGTTCTAAAAAATTCAGGACTGTCAGATACAGTCAACCCAGAACAAAATGGAACTCAGTTAGTTCCATCAGAAACTAGACTGTCAGATACAGTCGCTCAGTATTAGTTATTTCAGTTATACAGTTATCAGTATCTCATGTTACCAGTACTCAGACTCAGTAATCATATTATCACGAACTCAGTTATAGTTATTATGCATTCATACATGTATTCTCACGCTCATGTTATTCAGTCAGTTAATATAGTTCATGCATGTGAACCCTTTTGCATTCAGCCTACCTCACATGCATACCAGTACATTCAAATGTACTGACGCATTTGTGCTATGGTGTTTTATACCATAGGTTCGGAAGCACAAACTCTAGAGCATCAGTAGTATTCCAGTCTCAGCATTCAGAGTTAGCAGTGAGTCCTCATCCTTCGAGGACATGAACATTACTTTATTATCTCATTAATTAATTTATTTCAATAGTTGGAGTTAGTTGGGGACATGTCCCATCAACTCCTTAGTTAGACAGTTCTGTCAGTTAGAGGTTTTTAGGACTATCATGTTCAGACAGTTTATTTCAGATTTTGTTTTGGTATTGTGATACCATATCATTCAGAGAGTACTTTATCAGTTTTGAACCTTATGGCCTTACAACCCTTATTTCCGCATTTATACAGTATATTATGTAGTGTTCAGGTACAGATATTAGTCATGGGTTAGCTTGTGGTCCTTCGGGGTCATGAGCACCTCGAGCGTTTTGGGTACCAGATTCGGGGCATTACAGGTTGATCTTAAGCACCCACACTTCTTAAATCCTGGGTCCGCTGGCATTATAAAATCTATAATCTATATCTATAATATATTAAAAGTGTGAAGACCCTTAGAAAAGTGATTTGAACTTTTTGTCCATAAAATTATCTTCACGTATATTCTTCAATTATTATATTATTATTTTTATAATATTAATTATAATTTTCAAAATTAAATGTCCTAAAATATATGATAAGAGTAAAATATATAGAGAACTAATATTGGTAGGTTTACTCTTTGGTCTAGGTAAAAAAGGAGTCCAAAAATATAAGGTAAGAAAAAAATATTATTAGATTTTTTTTTTGGGGGGGCGGGGGGAGGGGGGGAGAATTATTATTGGACTCTCCGTTAACTACAGAAGGAGAGGATCTATGCAACTGATTTTGAGTTAGTTTATTTTTTAGATTTTCCACAAATTCAAATGACGAAAATTAGTGTACAAGTTTTTGTATGCATTTGGAAAGTTAACAATAAAAAACTAACGAACTATGCAACTGTTTGTTTTGTTTATTTTTATGTGTATTTGTCAACTATATTAATAATATATTAAACTGATTTTTTAAGGTAAGACTACATTAATTTTTTGTGACCGTACGTTGTTAGTTTATACATTAATATTTTTGGAGCTTGCTTTTCTAATTAGCTTTGATTATATGTCAATTTATTGAATACTAATTACCTTTGATTATATGTCAATTTATTGAATACTTAGCTGTTATCTGTCCCAACACAATTTTGAAAGTTAAACATTTCAATTTATGAGTAAAATTAGTGGATATATCCATGCTTCGCGCGTTATTAAAGAATTATTATTAAATAAATATTGTCATAAGTTCATAATTAAGATATTCATTTCTTTATATTTTTCATCCTTAATATTATGAGTTGTTCCTTTACAACATAGTATTTTCAAGGTGTTGTATGCATTTCCTTAATTTTAGCTCGCTTAACTATTGATTTTGTACTTTACGATGTCATTTGTCAAAACAGAATGATATCATGTAGCTTTCCTACAAAATGATATTATCGTAGTTAAAATTTTAATCTTAAAATAAATATTATATTTCACAAAAGAACTAAAATAAAATCTAAAATAACTTTTAATTTTGCGTATAATAATTTTATAATCTTATCATATAATATTGATTTCATGAATAACAACTATAAAAATTTCAAACAAGGTTTACTTTTGTATTCTTATAAAATTTTAACATCCTTCTTTTCCACTTCTTTTGTATTTGTAGAATAGAATTGCAAAATAAGGTACTCCTATAAGATAAAAGAAAAATAAGAGAAATATAACTTTTAAAATACTAAATAAAAATGAATCAAAATACCACTTAAAAACTTGTTATGTTCAATATACAACTCAATTTTCTACGTGCGAAACTCATATTTTTTATAATGTATCTTAATTTTGAAAATACAAAATATAACAAATACAAATTGTTGAAAATATGTATATCAAAAAATAGACTATTCATTCATAAAACGTGCACTATTTAAAAAAAAAATTACACGATCCGTCATTTCTCAAAATGAATGAGAAAATAAGTAAAAGTCATTATTTCATACTTCGATCTATTTAGGCCAATTTTTATTTTCAAAAAGTTTCTTAATCGGACCTTTTAAAAATTATATTCTTTCAGGACAAGATTCTACAAGTACAACACTTATATATATTTAAGATACGTGTGTTTCACGTGAATTTTAACTGATCATCATCAAGACATTACTCTTAATGTCATGCATAAAAAAATTTTGAATTGGGTTATTTAGAAATCCTAACTAATCAAACTGAAGTTAACACATTCAAAATATTTATAGTTTAGAACGGGATTACATTATTAGATATGGATTAGAAGTAAAAAGATACTTACATATGTTTTAAGTTGGTGAAGGAAACTGAAAAACTACCGTACTTGAAAAACCTAGGCAGCAATGTAGTGGAGGATTTATGAGAATTTCTAACAATAAAACTATTCTTTGCTACTCCAAAAATCAATGCAATGATGATATAAATGTTAGTACCCCGTATTAAGAAAATATTATTAAAAAAATACAATAGTGAAGAAACATGTTCATTAGTAAGGAAAGCACTCAAGAAAATAATGCACGAAGTAATTCGGTAATTAAAATACAATATGCAATAGATTGAAATAGATATTAAAAGTAAGAAAATGCATCTATGAGGCTAATACTATGATAGACACAATGCTCCCAAACTCTCATCAACTTTTTTTTAAAAAAATAACAACAATTATTATATATAAATATAATTTTATCCAATATCAAAGAGGGTACCTTAATTGATAACAAACACTTTAAAAAAACTAAATTTAGCTATGAAATTCGTCTTTAAGCCGCCACCAAGAGGGATATCTAGAGATTTTGGAAACTTCTAGAACAAAATACAATTATTTATCAACAACTAGTATTCGTCCCCTCACGATGCGCCATCTCAAAGTATTAAGGGGAAAATATCATAAAAAATATTATTTATATATTTGGTCATACTAAAATTTTTATTATTTTATCATCAATGAAATTTAAATAACTCGATCCAAGCATTTATTAGAAGGTAATTAAGGTAGTAAAATTATTTTCTCCATCTTTAACTTTTTTTTATACATTTTATGTTACGTGAATTTAGAGCTTATTTAAATTAACTTAGTTTAAGTATTTTTATCAAAATAGTTTAAGCATTTTTATAGTATATGTGTAAAACAAAGTGTTTTAAACATTTGTTTTAAACCTATAGATAAAAATAAGTCAAATAATCATAAGTTGTAAGCCTAACTTATAATTTTTGACTTTTAAGTCAATTCAATCAGGTTATTAGAGTTTACTAATGAATCCTCATTTCCATTGATTGAATAGAAATGTTCTTATCACTAAATATTAATTGATTATATCTTATTTCCTTAATTTATAAGTTAATCATAGTAAATCATTAAAATCATTACTTAAAAATATTTTTTCAAGACTAAAATCCTATTTTATCTTTATAGCACGTTAGATATTGAACTCGTAAGCCTCACCCAATTAGCAAATCTCACAAGTAATAAATAAAGTTAGCTATTTTTTTAGTTTCTTAGTAACACCTAACCATTGCCTCTAAAATTATAGTAATGAGAAAATGATGGTCAAGCTCAAAGATATCAATTAACTCTTATTTTCTACTCGATTGCCATATGTTTATATTGATCAAATGCTGAAACTTTAAAGAAAGCAAAGTTACAATCCAAAAAAAAAAAAAAAAAAAAGCGGAGCAACTTAAAGTTGAAATTATATTTATTGTTTGTTCATTATATTTTAGATATTCACAAAAATCCTTTTTGAAGATTTGAATTAATACCTAAAATATTTTACTTTACAACGTGCTTGAATATATTTTTTCTCTCATCAAAGTTTGTTGCTAACTATTTATTCCCGTGGCTTGAGTTCAATACAAAGAAGGATAAGTATGCATCAATTAAAAGTTGAAAATTCCCTCTAAAATTCACAATAAAGTATCAGTTCCAATCCGAATAGATCTTAAAGTTTTATATAAATTCAAAAAATCCTTGATTTCATTCCATTTGTAAGAAGTAAAATATAAATAGTAAGAAAAATGTCAAAGTCATTTTGAAAATGTTCTATAATTAAAAAAATTAATAAAAGTTAATTAAAAGTATAGTAAGACAAAAAAAAAAGTTAAATATACTCTTCATAAAAAAACTTAGTAAGTAGAGTGATTTATGAAAAATATCGTGCTAATCTCAATATATTATTCAAGATAACATAAATGTATATTTTAATATATTATTAATAAAATAGCAAGAAAATATTCATAATAACACAAATGCACATTTTAATATATGATCAATTTTATGGAAAAGAGGTGCTATCCTTTCAAGACTGTTTTATTCACTGTGAATAAAAAACTGCCAAGATTTATTTAAAAAAGAAAAAACTAAAAAATATAAATAACTATCAAAATTTTAAAAAGATATAAACAAAGATATTTTAACATTTAAATATTCCAATATTTTTTTCTAAGTTTACTGATAACATATTGTGGGTATCTAATATTTTCTTTTATTTTACATCTTAATTTAAATAGTCAAATAAATTTTAATTTATTTTTATGTGAATTATGTATTATAAGATTTTTAAATTCCCATGTAAATAAGATCTCAAATTAGATTATTATAAGTTCTTTAAATTGTGATGTAAATAAGAACTCAAAATTAGATTCAACAGTAAGCATTAGCGTGATTAAATATTAAAAAAATAAAAATTTGAATTTTGTTTAAAAAGCTATAGAATTTTAAAAATTAGTTAATTATTAACTAACTAAACTAATTTGTCCTAAAATCTAATATGTATCATTTTCAGAGGCTGACACTTGGCAATACTATAAGCAAGACTTTCTTGATATTTAGTATATAATAATAATAATAATAATAATAATAATAATAATAATAATAATATATAAACATATAGATATTTTTTTTTAATTTTACATTCTCAATTTAAATAGTCAAATAAATTATAAATTTTTTATGCAGATTATGTATTATAAGATTTTTAAATTGTCATGTAAATAAGATCTCAATTTAAATAGTCAAATATATTTTAAATTTTTTTTATGCAGATTATGTATTATAAGATTTTTAAATTCTCATGTAAATAAGATCTCAAATTAGATTATTATAAGATCTTTAAATTCTGAGATTAAACAGTAAGAATCAACGTGATTAAATATTAAAAAATAAAAATTCAAATTTTGTTTAAAAACTTATAGAACTTTAAAAATTAGTTAATTATTAACTAACTAAACTAATTTGTCCTAAAATCTAATATGTGTCATTTTCAAATTAGTTAATTATTAACTAACTAAACTAATTTGTCCTAAAATCTAATATGTGTCATTTTCAGAGTCTTCCACTTGGCAATACAAACTTATAGAACAAATTAAAAATATTAAAAAATTATCTCAAAACACAAGCAAGTTTACTTTGCCAATGGCAGCTCTATAAACCTCAAGTAAATTGTTGAATAATTCAAAGCCTAATGGTTCTCCAAAGCAGCCTACGACAGCTTTAATTTGTTAAAATAAGTTTACTAAAGTGAATAAACCTAAGACACAATATGAGTATATACTCGAAAAAATCTAAAGTGTTAATTATGACAAAGTATTTTTTTGCGAAAAAGAGAAAGAGCCTAAACAAATTACTGATCCATCTTTTCAGGAGTCAACTTGATCTCACACCCTTCCATAGTACTGCAGAAGACATTCGCATGAAAAATTAATAATTATTATTGTTACAGAATAAAGAAACAAATAAAATGTCTTGTGCGTTTTTCAAACATAACATTTCCTTTTTGATGTGCTAGTGTTATAGATACAAGATATTAAAAATAAGATAATGATAATCCATTATCTTATTTTAATATCATTTTTTAACATAAATTAAAGTCATAAATGATATTCGTATAGTTGTTCTTTATCAAATTTAGTTCCCTCTTGTTTTCTGCTTTTGAATTTCGATTAAGATATGTCTTTTAAGCTCAAATAAATATTTATTATAACATAATTAGGAACTAAAATATGAAACGTCTGTTGTGATTTCGCTTCCATCAACTCTTCAGTAGTTGCCTCCTGCACTATCCCAATGGACTACTTTAAAGCAAACAACCATATCAATAGGTGTTGGGTTACCAACTTATTTAGCAGATGCAGTACACGTAAAAAAAAATATGAATAAATAACTTAAGAATATAAAAGCATACATAATAACTTAAAGAGTATAAAAATACATATATATTCAACTCTAGTTTAGCCAACAATCTGTACATATATGTCTTTTTTCACAAAGCTCTTCCATGTAAAAAATCTCGATATGCAAACATGCTTACCTCTCTTCCATCTTTAAGCAATTGCTGGAGGCTGTCTTCGCAAAGCAGGAGATACACATAGCTTTTGACGTGATGAGAAAGTCATAGAATGGTTAGAAGATTAACTATAAAAGAAAACCTTAACTATTAATATTTTTTACTATTATCATAAGTTTCCTACTCCTAAAGACACTAAAAAAGTAGCAAGACCCGAAAAAACAAAAAACCACCAAAAATATATGAATAAAACCAATGTATCAAAAATTGAATGAAAAATAGTAAAGTTCCTAATGATATTAAATTTCCTTTATAAATTTTAATATTAACGTGCAAGGGAAGAAAAAAAATTCAGAAGTCATATCTTAGAAAAAGAAAGACAACATAAAACACTAAAGTCTTACGATTCGAAGGATCATAAGTAGGTTATTAAAAAATAATTGAAATTGAAGTTTTAAATATTAGGAGAATTATAAATAACAATAATTGAAGAAAAATAGTAAAATGACGATTTTATCTATTGCAAAGTCTTTTAATAAAAGACAAAAAGTTCAAACAACATTTTTAAGGCGCTTCACATTTTTAATATGGTATATACACACACATTTTTCAAGAAATTAATGAAATACACAATATACTTTCAATTAGAATTCATGAATTGTTTTTTGATAAATAAATCAAGATAACAAAGGTAATCCTCAAGAAAATCATATCAACTAGAGGAACAATCAAATATACCTCTCTACTCGGATGAAAAATCAAAAGATTCAACTACATAATGCATTTTTAAGAAATATACATAAAACCTATAACTTATCGATTAAAATTATATTAACAATTTCAAAAACTTAACAAAAGAATTATTTTATGAATATTTAGAATACAAATACTTTATAAATACAATTTTATAAGAGTAAAGTGATGAATATATAATAGATATATACCTGTAAATTTTCGTTCGTTGTGGACGACATGTTTTCTGAAATAGTTTCTACAATAATATTCTCAAGTTAGACATAAAAATAAAATTATAAGTTCAGATATATTGATAAAAAAAGTATTGAATTCAACATCAAAAAATTCAACATATGCTTCATTAAGCTTTAAAGGAAATCAAACACCTAATATTATTACATACAGTTAAAAAAAATTAGAAAACACACAATTATATGACGGACAAAATATGTAGCACATATTGCAAATTAAAATTACAAAATAAAAAAAATAAAGAAACAAAGTATGATGCCAATTAGGATCATCAAGAAAATAAAATTTATAAATGAAATTTTTTATCTCGACAACTCCTTCAACTAACAATTCTTCTAATGACTAATGTGATCATCGCTTTTTACAATAAAGTTTTATCACGTCTTTATTTATAGGAAAATAATATAAAATACCAAATGATGTCATGAATACGAGTAATAATAATTTAGGAGTTATAATCATCAAAAGTCATAGGAGCAATGGAAATAAGGACTATTAAATTTATATACTAAAGAATATGAATAAATAGAGTAGTAATTGACATTCTCATTTTTATATACTAATTAATAATAAAAATTAAATAAATAGAAAAAAATATCAAAAAAATGAGAAAAAAGATATATATATATATATATATATATATATATATATATATAAATAATTGTGTAAGTTTTCTCCATAAAGAAGGATTTTGCAAGGTTGTAACATGACCATCATATTTAATTATATTTTAATGAGAGAATTAAGTGAGTGATTTTTTATTTTTTTACACAAAAAGTGAATGAGGAACAAAAATTTGAAAAAAATTCAAAAGAAGGAGAAGCATGCCACATCAAGAAGTCTATATAAAATCTTTACTATATAGACTTAATTTAATGCACATTAGGAATTTGAATTTGATTTCTTAAGTAGAGTTGTTATAGAAAATTTACCTGGTATGGAATTGTAAAGATCTGAATTTTGATGAAATATGTGACATATGTGTTTCTGTGTGATTTGACTATTTTTTTCTCTCCGTAGCTATGTTGTTGTATTTTGGGGTGTGGGGGATGATTGGCATGGTTCCCTATGCATTTTGGAGTCATATATGTGATTTTGTGCTTTTTGGCGGCTTTAAGAGACTTATACTTGATTTTAGTTGATATCTTTTGATCTGTGCGACGGATGGCAGAACGGACAACGTCATTAGATCTGAAACATTAATTTTAGGATGATAATGTGGTTAGTGTGGTTTTATGACTTTTAAATCTCATTTCGATCCTCGGTTCAAAAAATTATTATTTTGAATTTTGAGAGTCAACTTTGTAAAAATGATGTTTTTTCAGAAATATGACATTGTCATTGAGTTCGAAGCATCGATTTGGATAGGGCAGCATAGCTTGTTTACGTTCACGAGATTTCAAATGTATCTTGAGGGGCCCGCGAAGACTTAGAATAGACCAAGTCCCCAGCTGGTGCACCCACAATCGTGATGCTCATGTCGCGATCGAGATTGGAGCCTACAGACACATGTTGTGATGTGATACTTAGTTAGTGATTGCGATACCCTTGTCAATCAGGTACCGCGATCATGAGACCTGATCTGCGATCGCGATGCCTGGGTATATAAATACCCATATTTCCCCATTTTCACCATTTTTTAGACTTGGAGTTTAGAGTTTCATAATTTTGAGCAACTTTCTCCACTTCTAAACTTGGGTAAGCTCCATAATACCTATTTCAATTATTTTCTTCAATCTTTATTATTTATTTCTTGTTTTAAATTTGGATTAAAGTATGGAATTTGGAGATTTTGGCTCGTAAGGCCTAAAATATTTTTTTCTCCAATTTAAATCCCAAATGTTAACCTTTTTACCTTGGGTGACTTTCTAATCGTATAATTATTAGTTTTCCCTCAATTTTATTTTTAAAAAAACTTCGATTCTTGATTTCAAAATGAATTTTGTGAATTTTATTCGATAAAGTCTGAAAATGGTTTTATTCTACTTGGACCTCATTTTTAACTCGTTTTCTCTTGAATTTTCAACTGTAGACTTCTAAAAATATGGAGAACATACTTTTAAAATAAAGTTATGATTTTTTTCTTCTTTCCCCGATTTGAAAATAGGCAAATGAATATCATTGACTTTCTTTTAACACGTAGATTCTATATTTTAATATTTTAGTTGATTCCAGAACCTTTCGTGAGGAGTGAGGCTTTGGGATTCAAGGCTTTTATTTCGGTTTTTGACATTCGAGGTAGGTTATTCCATAGTTAATTTTGATACAAAAATATGTTAAGGGTGTGGGAACTAATATAAAAAATGGCTATCTTATTGTGTTGTGCCCGTGTGGAGGGCTATATATGATGTATTTTGTGGTTTTGGAATATTATCTTCTATGAGTGATCGTGTGGGTCCTACGTGATGTTGATAGCCTATATACATGAAAATAATGATTTCTTGTTGGATGAAAATCCTATTGTGGTATCAATTGTGTATGTTGATGTGTTCATACTCTATTAACATATGAATCATGTTGGTTTTCATGGATGATTGTATGTATTAAGTAGATGTCTGGGTTCACATGTTGGTATATTGATGTTTTATTAGATATTCTCATGATCGGTTGGTTGTAAATATTGTATCATCATTCTTATAGCATCACATGCATTACTTCACTTGTTTTTGGTATGCTTTATATACTTATTGTTGTTGTATGTTGTACTTAATTTGTGTCTTATGTTATGTATGTGCTCTAGAAACACTAGATATACTGGAAATATTGGAAATACTGGAATTGTTGGAAGATATTAAGTTGTATATGGGTTGACGCCCCTATGGATCATATGCCTTGAAGCTTTAGCTCTGTAGGTGTATACGGAGACTGTGCGATGATCTCGGAGACTATGCTACGGTCTCGAAGGTTGTGTGATAACCTCATGCATTACATCATCATCATCATCATCATCATTATTCTTATTGTATTTACTTTATTATGCTTGTGATGTGATTGTATATTCTATTTGACTTGTTCCCTATATGTTGTTCTATTTTTCCTTACTTGTACTTGATGCTCCCGTATATGCTGTTCTCTTTTCTTTGCTTATATTTGGTATAAATGTATACTTGTATTCCTTTCTGATGTTTTCTTGTGTTATATGTAGATATTATAGAATGGTTAGTGCAAGCGGTGTGGATTATTATTGTAGGATATTTTCTTATTGCAGGTGATGTGCCTTTGGTATGTATTTTGTATGCCTTATTTTCTACTTTACTCGATCGACTTATAATACCTACTGAGTACAAATGGACCGTACTCACTCTTATTGTGCCCTTTCGGTGCAGTAACTATCTCGAGTGCACCAGACAATGATTGATTCAAGCACCTTTAGAGTTATCAAAAGTAGCGGTTGGATTTTTATGCGGTCGGAGTCTAATTCTATCTTTCTGTATAGACTATGTCATTACTAGTATTCGGAGGCAGAGTTATTCCTGTTGGATTTTCTTATGTATTTGATTCATGAATTGTATTAGTAGTTCTTACACTGTGACACCAAATTTTGGGATTTGGTAATATTTGATTATGTTTTATTCCGCATTTGTTATAATTGTATGGTTCAACTTTGTTCTAGATGTCTTGTCTTGGGATCATTATTGTCTTTTCCCCTTGTATAACTATTTGGATGATAGGCTTACTTGTCAAGGTTCACCACGACAAGTGCTATCATGACCTTTAGATTTGGGGTCGGGATAAATTAGTTCAAAGCAGCTAGGTTCATTGATCTCAACGATGTAAGAATGGAATATCTAATAGTCTTGGGGATCGGTACATAGAGGTTCGTATCTATCTCCAAGAGGCTATAGGATATCTTTAGGATTCCCTTATTTTGTTCTTTATCGTGCAAATTTCTTTCATAACTTGTGTTTTGAGTTATATTTCACCATTTTTTATGCAGATAATATCGAATAGGTCTTGCGAGGTTAGAGATGTGGAGCCTTCTTCATGAGGGCAAGTCTCAAGTCGTGGATGAGCTTAAGGAAGTAGACAAGTATGTGGATCTGCCCCATTTAGGAGTAGTATTAGGGGACTTTTCCCTAAGCCTCGTGTTAAGCATGTTGGAGATATGGGTCCTACTTTAGTTCTACCGAGTTCTTCTACCTCAATCTTAGAGGGATTATTAGTTCATTTATTGACCCGTTTGGAGGGTTCTTTTTTGAGTTTATTTGGTGTTCCTCTTTCCCCAAGTATTGTACCTTCGTTTATGCCCGGGTCTGCTTATGGTGTTCCTCCAGCCCAGAGTATGGATCCTCCATTAATACCTATTTTTACTTTTGATACTCTACAAAGTCTGAGTGTTATTCCTCCTTCAGCACCTGCATCTGAGTATGGTATTTTGATATTGGGAGTTCAACCTTCATCTACGTTACCTCCCCATGTGGGGTCTCAGCCAGCTAGACTTGTTATGCCTCCTGCGCTTGAACGAGTCACAACACAGATGGTAGTGTTTGGGGCATTATTTCAAAGTATAAAGGGTCAAGAAATTATGTATAAATCTGATCCTTGAGCGTCTTAGGAAATAGCTAAGAGGGTGCGTCATCAGGTCAAGTTTAGAGTTTGCTATGTATGTGATGGGACTGGCCATATGGACAATTATCCCTGTCGTGTTTTCAGAGCTACTCTTATTTTAGTCGTGAGAGATAGGGGTTCTACCAAAAGTGCGTGGGGAAGAGGTAGGGATGCCTGCAGTGTTGATCATAATGCGACTCAGTCAATTGGTGGCTTTAGAAAGTGTTATGCTATACCTATCATACCAAAGGAAGAGGCTTCTGATGCTGTAATCACATATATCGTCCTCTTTTATTTTAGATCTGTTTTTGTGTTATTTGATCTGAGATTAACTTTTTCCTATGTATCTATATATTTTGCTTTAGTTTTTCTTTTGTTAGTGAGCCTCTTGCCATGCCTATTCGTATATCTACCCTTGTAGGAGATCCTTTAGTAATGGATCGGGAATATCGATCTTGTATTGTGACTTTTTCTGGGCATGAGACTTGGGTAGATTTGCTTGTGTTAGATATAGTTGATTTCGACGTCATCTTGGGTATTGATTGGTTGGATCCTTACCATGTTGTCCTAGATCGTTATGCTAAGACCATGACTTTAGCTTCGCCAAGTGTGCCGAGGACGGCTTGGAAAAGTGCACTTTATTCAGGTCCTAAGAGGGTTATATCTTATGTTCAGACTCGTTGATTGGTTAAGAGGGGATGTTTGTCTTATTTGGCTCATATTTATGATACTGGTGTTGCTTTACCTCCTTCCTTGATTTAGTTTATGTTGTCCACGAGTTCATGGATGTGTTCCCTATGGATTTGCCTAGTATGCCTCTGGATCGTGATATTAATTTTGCCATTGATGTTGAGTCGGGCACACCAAGCCTATCTCTATTCCTTCTTATAGGATGGCCCCAACAAAGTTGAAAAAATTGAAGGATTAATTACAGGAGTTATTGGAGAAGGGATTTATCCGACTTAGTGTATCACCTTGGGGTATGCTTGTCTTGTTTGTGAATATGAAAGATGGATCTATGCCGATGTGTATCGATTATCGACAGTTGAACAAAGTGATAGTTAAGAATAAGTATTATTTTTCTCACATTGATGATTTATTCGATCAGCTTCAGGGTGTCACTGTGTTTGTGAAGAGTGATTCGAGATTCGGGTATCACCAGTTGAGGATTACAACTTCGTATATTCTGAAGACAACCTTTCAGACTCGATATGGTCACTTATTGGTCATGTAATTTGGATTGACCAATGCTCTAAACATAGAGTTGATAAATTGGGTGTTTTGATCGTATTTTGACTCCTTTGTTATTGTATTTATAGATAAAATCTTGGTTTATTCCAAGAGTAAGGCCGGCCATGAGGAGCATTTATGGATTGTGCTTTAGAGATTGAGGGATGAGATGTTGTATGCCAAAATTTTCAAGTATGAGTTTTTGTTGGAGTCTATTTCTTTCTTGGGTCATGTGGTGACTAAGAATGGGATTATGGTTGATCTGACCAAGATTGTTGCGGTTCGTGATTGGGCTAGCCCTATGTTGCTCACCAAGTTTCAGAGTTTTGTTGGCTTGACAAGTTATTATCGGTGTTTTGTTGAGGGTTTCTCATTTATCGTTGCTCCATTGACCAAGTTGACTTAGAAGAAAATTTTCTTTTAGTGGTCCAATGCTTGTGAGATGAGCTTCTAAAAAACTCAAAGATTTGTTGACTTCGGCTTCCATATCAACTTTGCCCAAGGAGGGCATGGGTTTTACCATATTTTGTGATGCTTTAGGTGTTAGGGTTAGGTGTTGTGTTGATGCAGGAGGGTTAGAGGATTACGTATGCTTTTCGTCAGTTGAAGCCCCATGACAAAAATTACCCTACCCATGATCTGGAGTTGTGCGCGCTTGTTTTTACTTTGAAGTTGTGTAGTCACTACTTGTATGGATTCCATTGTATGATTTTCTCAAATCATCTTAGCCTTTAAATACTTCTTCACCCAAAAAGATCTTAATATGAGGTAGCGTCATTGGCTTGAGTTGCTTAAGGATTTTGACTTGACTATTCTCTATCATCCGGGCAAGGCTAATGTGGTTGCAGATGCCTTGAGCTGGAAGTTGACTAGCATGGTTAGCTTGGCATATCTTTTGACCCAAGAGAGGTCTTTGGACTTAGAGGTTCAGTCTTTAGATAACCAGATGGTTAGGCTCGATATTTCAACACCTGGATGTGTTTTGGCATTTGCGTAGGCTTGGTCTACTTTGATGGAGCAGATTTGAGGTCATCAATTTGATGATATGGGATTGATACTGATTCGGGATAAGGTGTTGACTGGTGAGGCTAAGGCAGCCTCACTTGACTCAGATGGTGTTTTGAGGATTGGAGGTCGGGTTTGTGTGATGAAAGTAGGTGACTGAATTAAATTAATTTTGTAGGAGGCCTATTGTTCCAGGTATTCCATTTATTCTGGGGTGACTAAGATGTATCGTGATTGAAGGGAGCATTACTGGTAGGGTGGTATGAGGAGAGATATAGTAGATTTTATAGCTCATTGCCTATATTGCCAGCAGGTGAAGGCCGAGCATATGAGGTCGGGTGGTTTGCTTCAGAGGTTACCAATTCCTGAGTAGAAGTGGGAACAAATCACTATAGACTTCATGACTAGATTGCCTCGTACTTCTTATAGTTCTGATAGTGTTTGGGTCATTGTGGATCGATTGACCAAATTTTCTCATTTCATTCCGTTTCAGTTTTCTTTTAGTGATGAGAGATTGGCCCGTATCTATACTTGTGAGATTATGCATCTTCTTGGTGTTCCAGTGTCTATCATCTAGGATCGAGTTTTGTGCCTTGAGATTTGGTGTTGGTGATCATGTTTTTATTTGAGTTTCACCCATGAAGAGTGTGATGAGGCTTGGGAAGAGAGGAAAGCTTAGCTCTAGACATATTGGCCCATTTGAGATTCTTCGAACTGTTGGTTATATGGCTTATGAGTTAGCTTTTCCCCAGACTTATCAGTTGTTCATCCATCTTTTCATGTTTTTATGCTTTGCCATTACATTTTGGATGGGTCGCACGCCATTCATTGAGAGTCAGTTCAGTTAGATGAGAGGTTGCCTTTTGTTGATGAGCTGGTCTCCATCTTGAATAGGGATATTAGACGGTTGCCTCTAGAGTTATTCCTATGGTTAAGGTCCAGTGGAGGCATTGACCTGTAGATAAGGCTACTTAGGAGGTCGAGTTTGGCGTGCGTAGTTCTTATCCCCAGTCTTCTTTGTTGATTCAGGTATTTCTCTTGCCTTTAGTTTAGGGACGAACTAGATTTTTAGCAGTGGATGATGTAACAACCTGAATTTTAATGAAATGTGTTTTTGTGTGATTATACTATTTTACCCCTTCTCGTGGTTATGTTGTGGTATTTCTAGAGTGTGGGGATGATTGACATGGTTTCCAATGCATTTTGATGTTATTTATGTGATTTTGTGCTTTTGGCATCTTTGAGAGCCTTATAGTTGATTTTAGTTGATATGTTTTGATCTGTATGACGAATGACAGAATGAACTGTGCCAAAAGATTTAGAACATCGATTTTAGGGTGTTAATGTGGTTGGTGAGGTTTTGTCGCTTTTAAATCTCATTTCGACCCTCAATTTGAAAAGTTGTGATTTTGAGTTTTGGGGGTCAACTTTGTGAAAATGATATTTTAAAAAAAAAATTGATATCGCCATTGAGTCCAAAGCATCGATTTTGATAGGATAGTATAGTTCATTTGTGTTCACGGGATTCCAGATGAATTATGAGGGGCCTATGGAGACTAGCAATGCACCAAGTTCCCAGCTGGTGCACCACTCAGCTGGTGATAGCATAGTTCATTTGTATTCACGGGATTCCAGATGAATTCTGAGGGGCCTACGGAGACTAGGAATGCACCAAGTTCCCAGCTGGTGCACCACTCAGTTGGTGCACCCACGATCGCAAAGCTTCTATCGCGATCGTCGTTTGGGCCTGCAGACATAAGTTTCTTTCGCAATGCTTAGTCCCCGATCATGATACCCATGTTAGCCAGGTACTGCGATAGCGACACTTGGTCCGCTATCGCGATGTCTGGGTATATAAATATCCATGTTTCACCATTTTTCATCATTTTTTGAGACTTGGAGCTTAGGTTTTCATGATTTTGAGAAACTTTCTCCACTTCTAAGCTTGGGTAAGCTTCATAACACCTTTTAAATTATTTTCTTTAATCTTTATCATCCAGTTCTTGTTTTAAACTTAGATTAAAGTATGGAATATGGGGATTTTAGCCCGTAAGGCCTAACAAAAGTATTTCTCCAACTTAAACCCTAATTTCAAATCTTTTTCACTTGAATGAGTTTCTAATCCTATAATTATCAATTTTTCCTCAACTTTGTCTTCAAAATAACTTCGACTCTTAATTTTTAAATGATTTTTGTGGATTTTATCCGATAATGTTTGAAAATTATTTTTCTTTGATTTGGACCTCGTTTTTAACTCATTTCTACTTGAGTTCTCATCTGTATTCTCCTAAAAATATAGGGAATATGCTTTGAAACAAAGTTATGATTCTATTCTTATTTTTTGAAAACCCATTTCGAGAGTGAGTTTTAACCCCAACTTGAAAATAGGCAATATGGGTATCGTTGGCTTTCTTTTGATGCGTAGATTATATATTTTGATGTTTTAGTTGATTCTGGGACCTTTCTAAGTAGTGAGGCTTTGGGATAGAAGGCTTTTATTTCAGTTTTCGACATTCGAAGTAGGTTATGGCTTAACTTCTTTCAGACTGGGGTGGATAGTTAATTTTGATATAAAAGCATGTTAAGGGTGTGAGAACTAATCATGAAAAATGACTATCTTATTGTGTTGTGCCTGTGTCAGGGCCTATATGTGATGTATTTGGTGGTCTTGGAATATTATGTGCTATGTGTGACCGTGTGGGATCCTATGTGATGTTGATAGCCTATATATATAAAAATAATGGTATCTTGTTGGACGAAAAGCCTATTGTGGTCTCAATTATGTATGTTGATATGTTTATACTCTATTAGCATATGAATCATCTTGGTTTTCATGGATAGTTGGACATATTGAGTGGATATCTGGGCTCACATGTTGGTATATTGATGGGTTGTTGGATATTCTCATGGTCGGTTGGTTGTAAACATTGCATCATCATTATTATGGCATCACATGCATTATTTCACTTGTTTGTTGTATGCTTTATATGCTTGTTGTAGTTGTATGTTGTACTTAATTTGTGTCTTATGTCATGTATGTGCTCTAGAAACACTGAAAATACTGGAAACACTGGAAATATTAAAAATACTGGAAAATTTTTGAAACACTGGGAACAATGGTTTTTATAGACCTTCTCTGAGGGGTGTGCCAGAGATAAATCATGGATATTGAGTTATATATGGGTTGACGAACCCCCTACGGTTCCTATGTTTTAAAGCTTTAGCTCCTTATATATATACGGAGACCGTGCAATGTCTCAAAGGTTGTACGGAAACGTCGTACGTTACATCATCATTATCATCACCATCCTTATTGTATTTACTTTACTATGCTTGTGATGTGATTGTATATTCTGTTTGACTTGTTACACATTCATTGTTCTATCTTCTCTTACTTATACTTGATTCTCCCGTATATTTTGTTCTCTTTTTTTTGCTTATATGTGGTATAAATGTATACTTTTATTCCTTTCTAGTGTTCAGCTGTGTTATATGTGAATATTATAGAACTGTTGGTGCAAACGGTGTGAGCTACCTTTGTGGGACTATTTTGTATGCTTTATTTTCTACTTTGCTCAGTAGGACTATGATACCTACTGATTACAAGTGGACCGTACTCACTCCTATTGCGTGCTTTTTGTGCAGGTCCTAGTTCAAGTACGTCACACGGTGATCTATTCAGGCAGCTTCAAAGTTATCCAAGGTAGCGGTTGAATTTTTATGCATCTAGAGTCCACTTCTATCTTTCTGTATAGACTATGTCTTTACGAGTATTCGGAGACAGAGTTGTCCCTATTGGATTTTCTTATATATTTGATTCATGGATTGTATTAGTAGTTCTTACACTGTGACATTAGGTTTTGGGATTTTGTAATATTTGATTATGTTTCTTTCTACACTTGTTATAATTGTATGTACGGCTTCATCCTAGAAGCCTTGCCTTAGGGTTATTATTTTCTTTTTTTCCTGGTGTATCAGTTTGGATGATAGGCTTACTTGCCAATGTTCATCCTGACAAGTGTCATCATAACCCTTAGATTTTGGGTCATGACAGGAATGCACTTCGCAAAGAAGAGCGGAAGCGTGAGTTGTCAAAATTGGTTCTATCAGGGGTGGCGCAAGAGTGAGGCTACTAAAGTGTTTGCTCTTTAGGGGTCCTACAAAATTTTAATAGTGTCATCACTAATTTTACATGAAACAGCATTGAATATTGTAAAAAAGAAGGTGCACAATCTAAATTTTTAAAACCTAAAAGAAGAAGAGTTAGCTACTATATCTTATATCAAAAAATATTTTAGAAGTTTGAATTGAACAACTCAAATCTTCATATTAATAAATAAATTTTTTACAACAACATCCAAGATAATGTATTGCATATAAATAACTAACATCTTATTTACTAGAATTAATCCTTTCTTTAATAAAATAATATTATCATGTGAAACTAAATGCATAATGTCTTTTAAAATTAATAAATTTAAAACAAGTAGTAAGTAAGAATTAAAACAATAATTTTAAATCATTATTATTATTAGTTTATATATATATATATATATATATATATATATATATATATATATATATATATATATATATATATCCAGTATCAATTTATTCAAGTTTTATGTTTCAACTATCTACAATTTGTACTAAGCATAACCAGAAGTAGCATAACTAATTGAGGTAAGCATGTATATAACTACAATCCAACTCTGGTTCCCGCGGAGATGCTAACCATTTCACCTTAGTGGGACCCCAATCCTAAGCGATTCACAGAACATAAGCAAACAAACCTACAACAGATAAACACTTCAGAGAAAGTCAAAGTACATCTCAACTTACCTTTAAATATAAAACACCGTCCAAAGAATAAATCACAAGCTCTACTCCTTCGAATCTTCTCCAAACACGACCAGTTTAATCAAATATAACATTTACAAGTCAAAAAGAGTTTAACAATAAACATATCGACTATATTTGTTCCAAGTCCAAAATCTACTTCGAATATTGATTCCAAAAATTCAATGGTGAAACCAAAATTTTATATTAGAAACACGTTTGACAAACCAATAAGAGTTATTATTTGAAAACTAATGCGAAAAGGAGGTGAAATTGGACCTGAAATTGAAGAAAAATTAATTTTATACTTTACCGGACAAAAAACCCAAAATCAAATTTAAAATTAAAAATTTTACGATAAAAATATTTATTAATTAATGTAAAATAATTAAATACTAGTTTAGAAGCTCAAGTAAAGTTCAAATCTTGAAAACTCACGTTAAAACTCTCAAAAATGAGCTTGAAAGCTTTGAAAATGGTGTAATGGGATATTCTAACCTCAACTTATAGAAATCTTGAAAACAGAGTAGATATTCTTGAAAAATGAATTATATGAAGTTATAATCACATGATTATACAAGAAAAATACATCGGGAATTGTCAAAAGTAAAGCTTTTTAGCTCTCAAAATATCAAAAATACAAAATGGCTTTGATTTAGTTGTAAGCTCAGTAATGACCGCTAACATGACACTTTGTTTGCTAGAGTGGCATGGTCAAAGGACTACCGATAAAATGGTCAAATAATCATTTTAGTGGCTCGGTCAAATAGTCAATGACCAACAAAGCGGTCAATGAGCCGTTTTAGCGGCTACACCAACACCAATAATTTCAAAACTTGTTTCTGACCCTCGAAACTCATTAGGAACCCATGAACATGAACCAATTGTGTAAGTTCATCATAAAAAACGTTCTAAATCCAATGAATTCATTAGATTTACGAAAAAAGATTGTTTACAAAATTTAACCCTTGGGACCCTTTTAGGACAAATTTGATTAGTTCTATTTAGGAGGTCAAAATGCGAAACAAAGGCTTAGGGTCTGAACCAACTATGTCTACCCGAAAATCCATATTACGGATCTAATAAAACTATTCATATTACCATATGATACTCGAATCTCCCAAAGTTTACCAAAGTCAAACTAATAAGGATGTTCAATATCATAAATTCCATATAAAGCAATCCTGAATGCATAAAAAATTGTGCAAATCATTCCCGCAACTCATAAATGAGATTTAAAAATGGGGAAGGGACAAATGGTCAAAATGCAAAAAAATTCTAAAATTCACTATGAGAGTTGTTACAGTTTCTACCACTAAGATTCAAGTTTGTCCTTGAATATACACATAAGGAAAGCATTAAAATAGATAAAGATAGAAAATATCCTCGTGAACCTCAACAGCAAGCACTCCAAAGTGGAGTCACAACCCTGACCTATTGGCCTAACTGTAGAACAAAAAATCTATCATATAATGACTCACCAGGTCACAACACTAGCATAAGGCCAAATTTCTCAATGAAACCAAATTTCCTTTATTTAGAAACTTTCTCTATTCCTAAAAACAAAATTGAACACAACAGAAGTTCTGAACATACTCGGCTAACCTAAATCTAACCCAGACACCACAACACACTGGCTACAACCCCAAAACCAAAAATTATCCCCGGAATCACAAAATGCCAAGGAACTCATGAAACCACATAACTACTCACTAATATACTAAATAAGCCTATTCAAGGTTGATACCCTAACTATCAATTTGAATAACACTAAATCCCCAAAACTAAAATAGCTAAGTCAGAAATCAATATCAAATCCACACAAAACCTCAAAAGCCACACTTAGCATACTTAAGACACTATACTATAGTCACCTCCTTATGCTCAACTCTTGAGAAAATCAAGAATCATCATAAAATTCTATATACCACAGACATGAACACTAAAAAAGGTACCAAAACCTTATGTAACTCATCACAATAACCTATGCAACCTCAATACAAAGACATTTCAATTAACCTGAAGTTCTTCATAATTTGGTAGAACGAAGAGCCAATCCGATCATACATACATAAGCAACCCATTATATCAGGGATAATCAACCCATAAAGGAAGTGCAATAATCGCCATAACTCACTAATAGATGCTAAAATCACAATACTAAAACCCGAGTAAGCCATCGATAGATTTCTCATAAGCCATTGAGGAACCATACTGCCAGGACTTTGAATCTAACTCAAACACATAGCTAAACTCTTAATATATCAAAATTCCCTATATACTGATTCCTTATCCTTTTCTTAATTGAATTCCCATTCAATGTTCTTCAATAGATAACTATGGAATAATAACACATACTCTGAATTAGAACTCATGATAAAAAATATTTCACTAAGCTTCTTAGCCACTAAAGTGACAAATGCTACAAATAAATTTCCTTCCTATTCAAAACCTTTTCTGGATCAAATCAAGAATTCCTTATGAGCTGTAATTCTTCAAGTCCAATCAAGGAGTGTTTCAACACCTATAAGTCTTTCCATGCAAGCAAATCTAATTACTAAGGAAGTAACGAATCGTAAAGCAAGAATAGATCATATCCAAAATAAACCACAAGTATAATCCAACTAAAATCCTTTACTTGCAATCCCTTTAAATTAATCACACCACAAGTCTAATCCATTCTATAATCTGAATATATACCAACATCTAGAATTGATCTACCACTTTTCCACAACATAAGTATAAGAAAATATATTCCAAATACACCAAAATCCATAATACCCAAGGAAATCAAATCTAAATCGGCGATACACTCTAAAAGAGTCCTGACATAGAATCAATCATTCGATCCACCACTAAGGGATCATCTATGGGGTAGTAATATCAATAGACCCAACAAAACTCACAAATCATATAAAGAACAATTTCAAATAAATAACACATATGAGAATAAAGAAACACATTGAAACATTATCAAGACACATCAAAGGCACACTAAATTCATAGTTGTGGCTACTGCACTGACAATTTCTATATCGAGTCCATATTGTAGGACCTGATACTAAGTCTTGTCATCACCTAAAGTAATTGATAAAGATTCTCTCTATCTAAGATGTGGTCAATTTCTCATATAGTGGCCAAAATCTTCAAATAATAAGAAAACCAAAAAAGTAAAAGTCCTTTGTGATAGGCTTAAACAACCTGAATGGCCACTAAAATCTAACCCTCACCAAGCATAACCACGAGATCTTGACCTCTAGCATGTATATCCCCATCATTGTCAAATCTAAGGGGCCTCTGACCCGTAAGCCTCTCATGTCTCTACACAAACCCCTCTAGAAATTCTTGAGCAAATTGATCCCACAGAAAAAGAGGTGATTCAATTGGTCTACTCTCTATAAAAGTCCTCCAGCACTTTGTAGCTATCCCAAAGAACTAAAAGACAGTGAAATCTACTCTATTAAAATCCATCAAGCCCAATCTATGCAACCTATCACGACAACCAAGCAAGAAAATACATGCATCAACCCTAGGATCTCCATCAAAATAAGAAGGATATGTTCTTATGAACCCTACATACCTATTTTGTCTTTCTATAGGCACAAAGCATAAGGTCACTGGATGTGGAGCAATCCCTGGTAATATCTCGCCAACTCTAGGAGGATAAGTAGTCAAATGAGCATCTGGGAATCAGGAGCCCTGAAGTAGCATATCAAATCAAAGTAGGAGTCTCTCTTTCAATAAAACCTAACACTCACACCAAGCAATCCTCAGGCATATGTATGGTCATTGGTGGTGTCTGCATTGGTCTCAACTCCTTTCTCCCATAAGACTCATTCATTACAAGTAATTCTAGAACATAAAGAGGTTATCCCAACTCGACCTTTAACTGGTCCAGATGTTCTAATCCGACCTTTACCGCTACCATGTATTGAAGGCACAAGCTCTAAAACTCTAGATAAGGAAGAACATGAGCTCACTATTATTAAGAGAGCGAATAAGAGGTTTTAGAGTTATATAAAGATACGAACACATAAAACCAAATAAAGAAATGGATTTCTCCTAAAGTCATGTAGGTTTTTGAAGATAGATAATGAATGTCTCTACACTGATTATCAACTATCAGACTAGGTTGTTACCAATGAACCTGGCTCTGATAACAATTTGTCACGACCTATAAATAGAGTACATGATTACAGTGACCACACCCTTTGATACTGGTAAGCCTATCCAAATGCAAAATAATAATTAAGTAAATTAGAAGGGAAGAAAAAGAAGAATCCTAAAAATATATATAAAGGTAAAATAATAATCCAAGATACTTCTCAAGTCTGTTGTCACTAATACAAGCCTCTAAATATAGAAAGATATCAATAGCTAGGGTATCTTAAATGCAGGTACGCATAAGATAAAAAAAGAGATCCAGTAATCTTTGAAGCCTGTCAGCCACTATCTCGATCTTCGCAACTTCAATAATAAAGGAATCCAATCTACAATCTGTTACTCAAATAAATATGTGTATGAAGTGTGCAGAAAAATAAGAAAAAGAAAAGTAAAAGTGAGTACGAAATGAATATACATAACAAGCATCGTAGATAACCGATCTTAATCCAAAGCGATGGCAAGAATCACCATTCTAACTATCCAAGGTTTCTCAAAATATATCTACAATGATAAATACTCCACTTTATCCTATCAGGATGACCTAATACAACAGTTATATGAGTATTAATGTATAGGGCGGCTAAATAATTCAAGTGAGTCAATATTACGATCAACTAATAAAAGAAATTCATTATAAGGGAAACTCACTAACATAGTATATTAGACTCAATTATCATGTTCAAAAAATAATCTGAGATAAAGTAGTAAGAGTCTGTAATTAAGTGTATATCATGCTACCAATAGGTTGCAACACTATGTCTCACTAATCAAGTCATAACCATACCCACATCTCATAAATATCTCAACTCAAAATCAACCAGGATGTATTATAATATGATAAAAAAAAAAGACAGTCCGATGCACTAAAGCTCCCAGTATGTGTAGAATTTGAGGAAGGGCCCAACCACAAGGGTGTATTGTATGCAGTCATACCTTGTATTTCTACAAAGGCTTTTTTGAATGCTTGAACCCATGACCTCCTGGTCACGCGGCAACAACTTTATCAGTTAATCCAAGGCTCCCATTCAAGTATAATATGATGTGATATAGTGAAATAAATATGAAATACACAATATCACAAACAAGGTTCAATCATGGTAAATTCAATATAAAAGTAAATATTCAAACACAATATCTAAACATACCAAGGAAATTCCATGCAGTGCAAGTGATGCAAGACAATGTAGTGATGATTATGGGATGATGATGGATGATTGAAACTTATCACATAACTTTTTGTATACACCTATCGAGCCTCAATGCTCCCAAGATAGGACCCATGGGGTTCGCAACCCATATAATTTCTTGTAATATCAATCCATATCTCCAACTAATGTTCACAGATTAAAGTTTATAAAGTATTTCTCATATCTCATTCAACCCAGCCGACAAATCCCTCGATCTAGCCTCTTTTAAAGGTGTCTCATTTTTTTAAAATTAGTGCTTCTCAGTGGTACCAATGTCTCATGAATATGTATGTATGAAATAAGAATATAATGCTCACAATCAATAATATCGGCCCTCGGCTGGCACCACTAGAATAAAGAATAGTCATATGAGACATCAATAATATCATTTCAAACCCCTTACTCGTGTATCATAAATATAAAAAGGTTTTTTAATGCACTAATAAGGTCTATGATAATAAGTCAAGCCTCACTCGGTGATACAATAATATAAATAAAAATTTAATGAACAAACAAGGCCTATGATGATAACTCAAGCCCCACTCGATGACATAATAACATAAATGATAATTCAATCCTCAATTAAGGCCAACAATATCAATTCAAGATTTCACTCGGGCATCACAATAATATATTATCTTCAGTTAATAATAATATGCATTTAAGCCCCTACTCAGCCAATATGAAAAAAAATAATTATTCAAGTCAATAATAATGTTCACATAAGTCCTCCCACAATAACACGAAAAAGTAACAACATTATCAATAACAACATATCGTAAAACTACCCAAATCTAGCATGTTCCATACATAAACTCATCTTTTCCAAAGATAACATCATTAGCCAAAATTGTAAAAAGAAAAGTATACTAGATAATAACATGCTCTGATGAGAGATACTAAACCTCGATAATTGTATTAACTATTACAACTCTATGTATACACTAAGCATTCTGTAAACCTAAATTATTCATAACTAATAATAATAACGTAATTATCTCCTAAAAGATCATAAAGCCCCGATCATCACAATAAAATCCATTAAACATGATTAAAGCTCTAAAATAAATATCAACTATCAATTATTCAAGGTTAATGATCTAATTATATCAATACAACAGCTTAGGAAGGAATCACACGCACTATACTACTAGTACTAGAATACAATGTAACCTTATTTTGTTATATACACAGTTGTCTCAAATTACAATTTGGCCTAAGCATAACCACAAGTAGCAGACTAACTAAGGTTAGAATTTATAAAACTACAATTTATTAAAAGATTTCAGTACCAATGGAGATGCTCACCATTTTATCTTAGTGAGACCCAATCCTAAGTGATTCACAAAACACAAGCATACAAACATATAACATATAAACACTTTAGACAAAGTCAAGGTACATCTCAACTTTCCTTTAAAAAAGATGCGTAAGTCAAAACACAATCCATAGAATTATTTGGAATCTCTACTCCTTCAAATCATCTCCACACATGACGAATATAATCAAATATGGCATCTACAAGTCAAAAAGAGTCCAATGATACCCATATTGACTATATTTTGGGTCCAAACTCTACTTTTCAAATTGATTCTGGAAATACAACGGTAAAAACTAGCATTTTATTTTTGAAAAAAGTTTAACATACCAATAAGAGTCATTATCTGAAAAGTAATACAAAATGAGGTGAAATCAGACTTGAAATCGAAGAAACACTAATTTTATACTTGACCGGGTAAAAACCCTAAAATTAAGTGTAAAATAAAAGATTGAAAGATGAAAATATAAATTAATCAATGGTAAAAAAATTAATACTAATTTAGAATCTCACCTAAAGTTGAAATCTTGAAAACTCAAGTTAATAATCTATAAAATGATTGAAAGCTTTGAAAATGGTGGAATAGGGTTTTTGAATCTCAACTTAGATAGAAATCTTGAAAAATGAAATGGATATGCTTAGAAAATTTACAACATAAAGTTATAATCACACAGACAAGTATTATATGAGAAAAACACATAAAAAATCATCAAAAATGGAGCTTCCTAGCTTTCAAAATTTCAAAAATATGAAATGAGTTTGGTCTGATCTTAAAATCAGCGATGGTGCTAAAGCGGCACTTCGACCGCTATAGCAGCCTGATCAAAGGACCAAACTATCGGTAAAGTGGTCAAACACTTACTCTAACAACTTGGTCAAACATTCAATGGTTGTTAACGGTCAACCAACAACTTTAGTGGCTACACCAACACTAGTAGTTTCAAAAACTTATTTTTGACCCTCGAAACTCATTCGGAACCTTAGGAATATGAACCAATAGTGCAAATTAATCATAAAATACGTTCTAGATCTAACGAAATCATAGGAGTTGTGAAAAAAATTACTGTTTAAAATAAATAAACCATCGAGACCCCTTTAAGTTAAATTTAACTAATTCTAATTAAGAGGTCAAAATGCAAAACAAAGGCTCAGGGTCCGAACTAACTATACTACTACTCCAAAATTAACATTATGGATCTAGTAAAAGTATCCAAATGATCATCTGATACTCGAATCTCCAAAAGTTGATCGAAGTCAAACTAATCGCTTTAAGGATTTTTAGAATCACAAATTCATATAAGCCACTCCCACATCATCAGGGACTGTGTCAATCATTTCAGCAACTTATAAATGAGATGAATCAACAAGGTAAAAGGGTAAAATGGTCAATACATAAAAAAATTTAAAATTCATTATTGATGGTTGTTACATGATTTTCTTTCCCTATAAGGTTCACAAACTAGCCTATTTCCTCTTTAACATCTGTTGTTTCTTTTTTCAAGTCCAACAAACAAGCCTTGGATAATATATGTAAGGTGATCAAGCAATAAATAATAACAATTCAATAATAAATAAGCAACTCAATAAATGGAAATTGAAATAGACAATATAATGTTCAAGTGCCAACTCTCATGCTCAACCAAAAAGCTAGAAATTAAAAGGTTTACCTACTCATGAATCTTGTGAAATAAGAATCTTGTGAGTTTATCGAATATAAAATAAAAGTAATATAGTAGACCTTATTCTTGAGCTTTGCTCTAGATTTTGGCTTCCCCAAATTAGATGTGTGTGGTAAAAAATATGGTAAGGAATTATTTATAGAGTTTGTGAACCCTTAGAACTTTAAAAATAAATCCAAATTGGGTTAGGATAAGTCTCCATTCGCACTACTGCCCAAAAGCAAAGTATTGGTGTGGAGAACAACTTAAACTTTAGAAAATTGATGAAATTCGCGCCACTAGTTCAAAGAAAGGAAGTGGCGCTATCTAGACAACTAGAAAACTTTAGAAATCACATAAAAGTTATGCCACTATTCCAAAATCAAGACAATAGTGTGATCCTTCACCCCAACCATTTTTTGCTTTCTTTGTGTAACACCTCGTATTTTTGGACTAGAATTCAAACCATCGTTCCTACGCGTATAGACCCAAACCCAATTATTCCTTATTAATATATATGTGATGATCAATTATATAGTGTTGTAATACTTTTTAATATGAATTAAGGCCACAACAATCTCCTAACTCAAAGACGAGTTGAGAACTTTTCTAACGACTAAGCTTTAGTGAAGGGTTAGAATGTCGGTAAACTTTCAATGACCATTAATCTTCGTATTTAATGAGTTACGTGGCCTACAATAAACCAAATAAAATATCTTTGAGCATTCTTTCCAATGCATCTGGTTTCACCTTAATCCAATATCGGAGTGAAAAGTTATGCCCATTTTACCTCAGTATATCCTTCTGTCATCAAGGTGATGACTAGGCTGATAGGTTATCAACAAGTTGACGACCCATCAACCAAGTCATCAACCTTAGGAAGACAAACCGAGGGAGGTGATTACAAGTCTAATAGGTTATCAACAAGTTGACGAACCATCAGCCAAGTCATCATCCTTAGGCAGAAACACTGAGGAGGTGACAACAAGGCTGATAGGTTATCAATAAGTTGACGACCCATCAGCAAGGTCGTCAACCGTAAGCAGAACAAGAAAAGAAATTGATGACTAGGCTGATATTAGGTCTTAAATATCACACCTGGGTGGATTAAAATAATAGAAAAGGACTGTTTTAACCCTGGGCGACACTTTTAATTTTCGTTGAATTTTCCCAAAAAAACACCACTGGAGCAACACGGTGCTATCACACCGTGTCACTAGAATTGAACAACTGGTAAAACGCACAGTGGCGCCACGCGGTTTAATCGCGTTTCCACCTTGTTTGCGACCTGAAATCTCACCGTGATGCGGTGGTATCGCGTGGGATCACTGGAAATTGACAATTCTGAATTGAGCCTATAGCGCGATGCGCCAACATCGTGAAGTTCCACTGGAATTTGCCGAATGGGAAATTGGCTTGCTCCGCAACATGCTAAGGGTTAGAATGTCGGGGTTTAATGAATGAAACTTAAAATTGCCATAACTTTTTACCCGGTTATCAATTTTGGGCAAATTTTATATCGTTGGAAGGCTAATTGAATTTCCTACGCAATGATGGGCTCTAAACTGAAAAATAATGAGTGTTTCAAAAATTATATATATGAATACTCATGTATTGGGACTTATATTATGTTAGAGAAATATAGGGTATTACAATATCTCTTCCTTGCGATCATTCGTCCTCGAATGAGACTGGTTAAGCTAAGAGAAAACTGATAGACTGAGTTTACACAATGAACATGCATATCTAATGCATGGAATATGTGACTAAACTGAATTGTAAAGGTATAACTGACATGAACATGATATACAACTGAAACTAAGCATGATAGAGAGAAATCTTAAGAAGATTAGTACCTTATACTGAATCTGGATTCGTGGAGAAAAGATAAGGGTATTTGGTCTGCATATCTTCCTCTGCTTCCCAAGTGGCTCCCTCAACGGAATGATTCTGCCAAAGAACTTTGACCAATGGAACTTCTTTGTTCCTTAGTCTACAAACTTTATGATTAAGAATTTCGACTGGAACTTCTTCAAAGAAAAGACTGTTCTGAATATCCACACTTTCTAAGGGAACAACTACAGCTGGATCACCAATACACTTTTTCAACAATGATACATGGAACACTGTGCACTAAAGCTAGATCTGAATTCAACTCAAGCTCATAAGCTACCTTTTTTAAATGACTGAGAATTCTGAAGGGACCGACATATCGGGGACTGAGTTTCCCTTTCTTTCTGAATCTCTTCACTCCCTTCATGGGAGAGATTTTCAAGTATACAAAATCACCGACCTCAAACTCGAGATCCTTTCTACTCACATCTGCATACCATTTCTACCAGCTCTGGGCATCCCTAAACCTTTCTTTGATCAAAATGAACCTTCTCTAACACATCAAACACCAAGTCTGGCCCTACTACTACGGCCTCACCTACTTCAAACCAACAAATTGGGGATCTACATCTCCTACCATAGAGAGCCTCAAATGGAGCCATACGAATATGGGAATGATAGTTTTAATTATATGTGAATTCAATCAAAGGCAAGTGGTCATCCCAACTACCTTTAAAATCAACTATGCATGCTCTCAGCATATCTTCAAGAGTCTGAATGGTCCTTTTTGCTTTAACATCTATCTGAGGATGAAAAGCTACCAAGACCCTTTTGGAATACTTTCCAGAAGTGAAAGTTAAATTGGGTACCTCTATCTGAGATGATAGATAAGGGAACACCGTGCAACCTACCAACTCTCTGAGATAGAGTTTGGCATAGTCCTCAGCTGAATAAGAGGTATGGACTGGCAAAAAATAAGCTGATTTGGTCATCCGATCTATGATAACCCAAATAGAATTATATTGATGATGAGTACGAGGCAAACCCGCCATAAAGTTCATGTTCACATCTTCCTATTTCCATGTAGGAATGCTGAACTCCTGCATAGACCCACTAGGCTTCTGGTGCTCAATCTTAACCTTCTGGCACATAGAGCACTTAGCTACGAACTCTCAAATATCCCTCTTCATACCACTCAACCAATAGATCTCCCAAAAATTATGGTACATCTTCATGGCCCCTGGATGAATAGAGTAACGTGCACCATGCACTTCTACAAGAATTCATTTCCTCAAGTCATCTACACCAGGAAAACATAACCGACCCTGATAACGCAGCACACCATCTCCCCCCTGGGAGAAAACTTCCACCTTTTGATCTCTGATTGATTCTTTTAACTTAACTAGACTGGGATGTCTATCCTGCTTTTCCTTTACCTCAGAAACTAGAGATGATTCTGAGCTACTCTATACCCATACACTACCTTCTGTTAAATTGAGTAAGCAGACACCTAATCGGGCAAAATGATGGATTTCCTGAGCTAACTTATTCTTACCATCCTCAACATGAGCAACACTACCCATAGACAACCTACTGAGAGCATCAACCACTACATTGGCCTTGCACGAATGATACAGAACACTCATGTCATATTCCTTCAATAATTCTAACCACCTTCACTAACGCAGATTTAAATCTTTCTGAGAGAACACATACTGCAGGCTCTTATGGTTAGTGAACATATCTATGTGCACCCCATACAAGTAATGCCTCCAAATCTTTAAGGCAAATACTATTGCTGCCAACTCAAGATCATGATTCATATAATTCTTCTCATGGGGTTTAAGTTGTTTGGAGGCATAGGCTATGACCTTACCTCTCTGTATGAGGACACAACTCAAACCTACTCTGGATGCATCACAGTACACAACAAACCCATCTGAACCATCTGGCAAGGTAAAAACTAGGGATGAAGTGAGTCGAGTCTCCTAAAAACTCTTCTCGTAGGAATCTGACCACTAAAACTTAACTTTCTTCTGAGTTAATTTGGGTATGGGGGATGTAATAGAAGAAAATCCCTCAATAAATCGATTGTAATAGCCAGCTAAACCCAAAAAACTCCTGATATCTGATGGAGAGATGGGTCTAGGCCAGTTTCTCACCGTCGTAATCTTTTGAGGATCAACTCTAATGCCATTACCAGAAATAATATGGCCAAGAAAAGCTACTGATCTTATCCAGAATTCACACTTACTGAATTTAAAGAATAACTGGTGAGCTCTAAGAGTCTACAATATTATGCTGAGATGGTCTGTATGATCAGTTTTGCTACGGGAATAAACAAGAATGTCATCAATGAAGACTATGATGAACGTGTCCAAGTACTGCTTGAACATTCAATTCATCAAGTCCATGAAGGCTGTTGGGGCATTTGTGATACCAAAGGACATAACTAGAAATTCAAAGTGACCATACCGAGTTCGAAAAGTTGTTTTTAGAATGTCACATTCCCAGACCCTAAGTTGATGATAACCTGATCTGAGGTCTATCTTTGAAAAATAGATGGCACCCTAAAGTTGATCAAACAAGCCATCGATTCTAGGAAGTAGATATTTTTTCTTGACTGTGACTTTGTTCAACTGACGATAGTCTATGCACATTTTGAGAGAATCATCTTTCTTATGCATGGATACAGGTGCGCCCTACGGGGAGACGTTGGGTCTGATGAATCGCTTATCTAAAAGATCCTTTAACTATTCTTTTAACTCCTTGAGTTCAGCTGAAGCCATTCTGTATGGCGGAATAAATATGGGTTAAGTATCTGGGAGAAGGTCAATTCCGAAGTCGATTTCCCTTTGGGAGGAACTCCAGAAAGATCTTCAGGATATACATTTGAGAATTCATTTACTAATGGAATTGATTAAAGAGTTAAAGTTTTTGAGTTAGAGTCTTTGACTCTCACAAGATGGTAAATACACTCCTTCGATTCAACTGACCCCTAAGAGTTGTGGTACTACCCCTCTATTCAAGGACTGGTTCATTTTGGAAGGGAAAATGAACTATTCTGTATCTATAATCAACTGAAGCATAGCACGAGTGAAGCCAATCCATGTCGAGAATGATGTCAAAATCCATCATCTCTAACTCCACGAGATTAACTAAGGTAACTTTATGAGATATTGTGACCGAACATTTTATGTATACCTGTCTGGCTACAATGGAAACACCTACTGGGGTAGACCCTGAAAAGGGCTCTGCTAGAGTTTTGGGATTGACTCCGAAATTGATAGCTATATATGGAGTTACAAAAGAAAGAGAAGCTCCAGGATCTAGTAAGCCCTAAACATGTAAGTGAAATACCTGCAACATACCAGTAACTATATCAGGAGAATTTTCCTGATCTTGGCGGCGCTGAAGAGCATATAATTTGTTCGGACGCTGACCACTGGTAGCACTGGAAGCGGTACCCTACTGAGTTGGGTGACCGGATGGAACTGACAACTGATGGAACTGTCCCTGTTGGTGCATATCCCTACCTTTATGAGTAACTACCCACCACTCTCGAATTTGATGGTCTAGAATGCCACACCCGAAGCACATATCACTACCCGCTTTACACTCACCCTGATGGTGTCTACCATATTTCTGACATAGAGGATTTGTACGAGCACTTCTAATACTGACCTGGCACTTAGAGCCTGGTGCTCTATCCCTATTATCATTTCTGAATTTGGGTACGGGAGCACTGGCTGAAGAGGGTGCTAGGGCTGAAGACCTATGATGAAACTTAGGATTGTTACCACCCTCTGACTTTGGCTGACTGAAGTTAAAACTACCCATCCTAGCCCTCTTGTTTCCTCTCTTCCTTTTCTTAATCTTTTGCTCCTCTATCTGTTGAGCATGGACCACCAGCCTAGACAATTCCATCTCACTAATCAGTATTGCAGTCCTATACTCCTTTACTACACTAGCAGAAATGCCAGACAAAAACGTACTCATCTTAGACCTGTTATCAACTACCACATGAGGAGCATATCTAGCTAAATGAGTAAACTTGAGGGAATACTCCCTCATGCTCATGCTGCCCTGTCTCAAGTTAATAAACTCTAACACCTTGTTATCCCTCAACTCCAATAGGAAGAATCTGTCTAAGAAAGTTATGGTAAACTCTTCCCATTCTACAGGCCCTGCATATACACCCCTATTAACCTTCTATTACTTAAATTAAGTATGGGCTACATCCTGCAACTGATATGCATCCAACTCAGCACTCTGACTAGATGTCACCCCCATAGCATCCGTGACCTTCTAAACCATCTCTAAGAATTCCTGTAGATCCTCTTCAGACTAGGATCCAGTGAAAGAAAGAGGATTCATCCAGGTAAAATCCTGAATTATGATTGCAGTAGTATTGGCCACTGGGTTGGCTGGAACACTACTTATCCATTCATTCTGTGCAGCTACGAAATTTGCTAGAGTGGTGAACGCAGCTCTAAATTCTGCGTGACAGACATGCTCATCTAGAAGATCTGCCTTGACGGGTGAGGGGCTGGCTGGTTTCCTGTTCTTTTTTTGTTCTTCTTAGGAGGCATGTTTTGTAAACGGAAGGAAGAAATAGATTAGACAGGTAGTTTAACTTGAGCTCATGCTCACTCGCACGACATGAATACTGAAAAAAGGGAAACTTTTTCTAAATACCTTGTAGCCTCCTACCTATAAGTGTGGCGCGCTACACACCCATGCACAAGACTCTACTTGATGCGACTTTCAGACTTTCTAGGATACTTTAAAACCTTAGGATTTTATGCCAAGTTTTTAACACCCCAAAAGTATACCCTGGGCATCACATGGTGCTTACAGTCCTGAGGGACCACAAGCTAACCCATGAGTTGGTACCTGCTGTGAACACTGAATAATAATACCATAATTGTGGAAGAACAATTGATATGCCATAAAGTTTTAATAAATGAATTCAAAACTAAAATATAAGTCTATAGAAATAACTGACTCAATCTGATAAAATACTGATAAACTGGATAACTAACTAAAATATCTGAAGATTGAATAACTGACTCTAATGTCTGATAAGTCTCTAAAAATGAATGACTGTGAGTTGATGGGACAAGCCCCAACTACCTCCAACAAACTAAACTGAGACATGAAATAAAGTAAGCCTGTCCTCGAAGTATGAGGACTCGCCACTGCTACTGTTGAGTATCTGATAAGTCTAATCGTGAGCTGACAATTGAGTGTCAGAACCTATGATGTAATACATCATAGCGCAAAACAAAAGGTATGCGATAAGTACTTTGAATGTAATGGTATGCTAAATTAGGAAGGATAATATGCATGGTTTCATAAACAGAACTAATAATTAACTGAATATGCATGTAAAGCATGGAGTACTAAATAGAGAGCATGAAGTCTGTAGGTACTGAGAATATGTGGAAATCTGTAAATACTGAGGATGCATGACTGAGCATATAACATGAACTGAGTAAAATCCATAAACAGAAATAACTAATATCTGTATGCTTTGGTCAAATAATACTAAGACTAAATAACTGAACTGGGACTGTAACTGAGACTGTATCTGAGACTGTGGGAGGTATCATCTAACAGATATTCCCCAATTTGAGCTAATCGAGTTCCAACCTATAATCTTAGTTGGAAGGGCGTTAATACCGTGCCATGGGTACTAACACTGGCCGTGTGGATCTACTAAACTGATATATATAATATCCAAAGGACTAAGGGTGTCAAGCCTTTACTGACGGGTGACCCCTACGAGATAGTCAAGCCTAATCTGACGAGTGACTTCTCATATTCTACGCTGGATACGTAGTTCTGGAGGATAGGGACTGCTACTAACAACTACGTATCTGACGGGGAAGCTACCATCTCTACACTCGGTCGGTGCTAAATCCTACTCCCAACTGAAAGACACTGAAATACTAGATTGTTTGGAGTTTAACTGACCGATATTTTACTATTCTGATAATACTTATAGTATGTTCTAAAACTATTCTGTAATGTACTGAGACTAGACATAATAAACAGCTATAGTTTTCGGGTATTCAACACCTCCAGGACTCAAAACAACAATAAATGACACTAAAGCTTGGGGGACAAAACATGAAGGCTTTTATTAGATCAAACACTTGTAGTTCATGGTTTAAAACAATCATAGTAATGTCATGGAACTTATAGAAATAGCATGAATTCGATATAATGGTATTAAATCATGGTTTAATTCAATAAAAAATAAGATTAAAACATGGAGGATGGAATAATAACAATAATTTCATGGTAACATGGTATAAAATCAATAGTACATGGAGATACATGGATGAAATCATAATTTAAAGTCAAATAACTTGAAAGGATCAAAACTTGATATTTCAATAGGTTATGGATGAAAGAAATCCATGGATGAACATCTAACATACCTTAACTCATAAATTTCTTAAAGTTCTTGGTGAATTCTTGAGGGTTGGCCTTGAATTTGAGAGTAAGGGTTTGTATTTTAGAGAGAAAGCTCTTGAATTTTAGGGAAAATTGAGTGAATAATGAACTTAAAATGTTTCTAGGGCTTAAATATCATACCTGGGTGGATTAAAATAATGGGAAAGGACTGTTTTAACCCTGGACAACACTTTTATTTTTTGTCAAATTTTTCCAAAAATACACCACTAGTGCGATGCGGAGCTATCGCACCGTGTCATTAGAATTGGACAACTGAAAAAATGCACAGTGGCGCGATGCGGCGCAATCACATTTCCACCTTGTTTGCGACCTGGAATATCACCGCAATGTGGTGGTATCACGTAGGATCACTAAAAATTGACAATTCTGAACTGAGCCTATGGCGCAATGCGCCAACATAACAGAAGCCCACTGGAATTTGCCGAATGGGAAATTGTCCTGCTCCGCGATGTGCTAAGGGTTAGAATGACGAGGTTTAATGACTGAAACTTAAAATCGCCACAACTTCTTACCCGATTATCGGATTTGAGCAAATTTTATATCGTTGGAAAGCTAATTGAATTTCCTACGCAATGGCAGGCTCTCTAAACTGAAAAATAATGAGTGTTTTCAAAATTTTATATACAAATACTCATGTATTGGAAATTAAATTATGTTAGGGAAATACGGGGTATTACAGAAACATAGTAATGTTTTAGGTAGGGGAGAAGATGTTCTTGAATGCAAAAATTTTGACGTGATTTATCGAGCTAAGGTGATAGGTGAAGGGGGAAAGAAGAAGATGAACTTTCAGTATGTCAAGTAGTTAGGAAGGATATATATGGCAAAAATCTTTGTGAGAATGATTGAAGTTGTTGGTTTTAGTGGGGAGATCTATAAAATTAGTATAGTAGAGATAGGCTTGAATGTTGTATTTGTTGGATACTCAAACTGATGTGCTATAAGGTTAGTACTCCATGATTTAAATCCTGGGGTTGTTTGATTATAGTGATAAGATGGAGAGGTATTCTTAAAGGAATGTAGAGTATAGAATACCATAGCTTAAGCTAGCACCTTTTTACTCTGGGTTAGGCTTCAACATGGGAGTTCGATGCAATTAGACTCAAGCTCTAGTGGTTATGTTTTTAGCAGGAGGATTATAATGTTGAGATGTTGAAATGTGATAGTCCTAGCTGAAAGCATAATTGAGAAGCGTCGCAAAAATGTAAAGGCTATTAAACGTATCATTTGAGGTAGGGAATATTTCTATTCTATTTTTATGTCTTACAAGAGTCTCAGTCCAAGTTGTGTAACAATCGTAATCATACCGAGAATTCTTAGGAAAATTCATGCCTCGCAATGTTATGATCATGTGCCATATAACACATGCCAAGAACATGTCTATGTCAAGTCTCGTTATATCATGATTTAGGCTTACATGATTTACTTGGTGATGTCATAAAGATCTTCTTGAAAATGTTTAAGTATAGTTACTTGAAAGGTGGACTTGTGTTTTGAATATAGTTAAGTGTGGGCACTTAATAAGTGAGTTAGTGACTTGAAAATGTTTAAGTGTAGGTACTTGAAATGTCAACTTGTGTTTTGAATTTAGTTAAGCGCGGTCACTTGAGAAGTGCGTTAGTGAATTAGTGTTTAGGAGGTGATGTTGTTGGTGACTTTATTAGTTGAAAATGCTTAAGTTTTGGTGACTTTAAAAGTGAACTTTTTTTAGGAGTTGATGTGGTTGGTTACTTTATTTGGTGAACATGCTTAAGTGCCGGTGACTTTAATGGTGAATTAGTTTTGTTGGTTCCTTTGTTAGTTGAAAATGCTTAAGTGCCGGTGACTTTAATAGTGAGTTAGTGTTTAGGAGGTGATGTTGTTGGTGACTTTATTAGTTGAAAAAGCTTAAGTTTTGGTGACTTTAAAAGTGAACTTTTGTTTAGGAGGTGATGTGGTTGGTTACTTTATTTGTAGGTGCCTTTTTTAGTTGAAAATGCTTGATCTAATTACTTGAATCTGATTGATTGCATAGATAGAACATGATTATAGATGGATATATCACCGGAACAATGAGAATAGAATGGGTATTAGGGAGGAATTTGTTGAGGGTGTTAAAAGATTTGTTGAACATGCTAAGACACTTGATCTTTGGACACGTTTTCGGGTAATTCATTGTCCTTGTGTTAGATGTGATGGTATAAATCTTGTAACTAAAGAAGATGTAAAGGAAACATCTTTATAGAAAGGGGTTTCACAAGGACTTTTTAAGAATGGTTGGTATTCATGGTGATGTTGTGCAAAATAACTCTGATGTTGGAGAAAGTAGTAGGTGTGCAGGGCATAATAAATATCAAGATACTAGGATGACAGAAATGGTGCACGATGCTTTTGGGATCCAACACGGGGTTGACTTTAGGGAAAATGTTGAAGATGTTCCTAATACCGAAGCGGGCAATTTCTACAAAGAATTGCATGCTTCTAGTCATCCTTTTTTAGACGGTTGTTCGCACTCTCGTTTATTTGTTGTTGTTAGATTATTATGTATTAATCTAACTGGAATATTGCGGAAGGCGGAATGGACACAATTATAGACTTTATAAAGAGTTAGTTCACCCCAGCTTGGAGCTGAGCTGTTTGAAGCATACAACCTCTTCAACCTTGGTATAAGAGGTAAATAATGCATCACCTTAATAACTATTTGATTTCTAGTATAACCACGCTTATATCGAGGGTGCTGACAAAACTTACAGAACTCTAGGTTAGCATCTCCCTTAAAGTATAACATGCAGCCATTTTCACAACAATCAATTCTAACCGAGGAGAGACCTAACTTCGACACCAATCTTTTTGCCTTACAGAAAGAATCAGGAACCTCCAAGCCGGGGTCAACTAACTCTGTAATAAAGTCTATAATTGAGTCCATTCTGTCTTTCGCAATATTCCAATCAGATTTAATATGTAATAATCTAACAGCAACAGACAAACGAGAGTGCGAACACCAGTCCAAAAAATGATGACTAGCAGCATGCAATTCTTCGTAGAAATTGCCCTCTTCGCTATTAGGAACATCTTCAACATTTTCCCTAAAGTCAACCCAGTGTTGGACCCCAAAAGCATCGTGACCATTTCTGTCATCCTAGTATCTTGATATTCATTATTCCCTGCAGACCTACTACTTTCTCCAATAACAGAGTTATTTTGCACAACATCACCATGAATACCAACCATTCTTAAAAAGTCCCCGTGAAACCCCTTTCTATAAAGATGTTCCTTTACATCTTCTTCACTTATAAGATTTATACCATCACATCTAACACAAGGACAACGAATTACCCGAAAACGTGTCCAAAGATCAAGTGTCTTAGCACCCTCAACAAATCTTTTAACACCCTCAACAAATTTCCCCCTAATACCCATTCTATTCTCATTGTTCCGGTGATATATCCACCTATAATCATGTTCCATCTATGAAATCAATCAGATTCAAGTAATTAGATCAAGCATTTTCAACTAAAAAAGGCACCAACAAATAAAGTAACCAACCACATCACCTCCTAAACAAAAGTTCACTTTTAAAGTCACCAAAACTTAAGCTTTTTCAACTAATAAAGTCACCAACAACATCACTTCCTAAACATTAATTCACTATTAAAGTCAGCGGTAGTTAAGCATTTTCAACTCACAAAGGCACCAACGAAACTAATTTACTATTAAAGTCACTGACACTTAAGCATGTTCAACAAATAAAGTAACGAAACACATCAAACTCCTAAACAAAATTTCACTTTTAAAGTCACCAAAACTTAAGCATTTTCAACTAATAAAGTCACCAACAACATCACCTCCTAAACACTAGTTCACTAATGCACTTCTCAAGTGACCACGCTTAATTAAATTGAAAAAAGAAGTTCACATTTCAAGTACCTACACTTAAACATTTTCAAGTCACTAACTCACTTCTTAAGTGACCAAACTTAACTATATTCAAAACACAAGTCCACCTTTCAAGTAACTACACTTAAACATTTTCGACTCACTAATGCACTTCTCAAGTGACCACACTTAACTATATTCAAAACACAAGTCCACATTTCAAGTACCTACACTTAAACATATTCAAGTCACTAATTCACTTCTCAAGTGACCACACTTAACTATATTCAAAACACAAGTTCATAATTCAAGTAACTACATCTAAACATTCCAAGTCACTAATTCAAATCCCTACACTTCACCATTTTCAACCAACTAAGTCACCTGACAAAACCACATTCCAAAAGAAAAATCTCATTTCAAGTCCCTACACTTCAACATTTTCAACCAACTAAATCACCTGACAAAACCACATTCCAAAAGAAAAATCCCATTTCAAGTCCCTACACTTCACCATTTTCAACCAACTAAGTCACCTAACCAAACCACATTGCAAAACAAAAATCTCTTTTAAAGTTCCTACACTTAACAATTTTCGAGCAACCAAGTCACCAAACAAAACCACATTCCAAATCAAAAAAGTCTTTTAAAGTCACTAAACTTAACCATTTTCAACCAAGTGACCTAACAAAACCACATTGCAAAACAAAAATCTCTTTAAAGGTCCCTACACGTAACAATTTTGAAGTATCTAAGTGTCAAAACAAAACAACATTCAAAAACAAAAATCTATTTTAAAGTCCCTACATCTAACCATTTTCAACCAACCAAGTCACCTAACAAAACCACATTCCAAAACAAAAATCCCTTTTAAAGACCCTAAACTTAACCATTTTCGAGCATCTAAGTGTCAAATCAAAACAACATTCCAATACAAAAATCCCTTTTCAAATTTTCAAGCATCTAAGTGTCAAAACAAAACAACATTCCAATACAAAAATCCCTTTTCAAGTCCCTAAACTTAACCATTTTCAACCAACCAAGTCACCTAACAAAACCACATTCCAAAACAAAAATCCCTTTTAAAGACCCTAAACTTAACCATCTTCGAGCATCTAAGTGTCAAATCAAAACAACATTCCAATACAAAATCCCTTTTCAAGTCCCTAAACTTAACCATTTTCAACCAACCAAGTCACCTAACAAAACCACATTCCAATACAAAAATCCCTTTTCAAGTCCCTAAACTTAATCATTTTCGAGCATCTAAGTATCAAAACAAAACAACATTCCAATACAAAAATCCCTTTTCAAGTCCCTAAATAAGTCACATTCCAAACAAAACAATCACTCATAAAGTCCCTAGACTTAACCATGTTCAAGTAACTAATCCACCAAACAAGTAACATTCTAAGAAAATAAATCACCGGTTAAGTCACTAGACTTAACCATTTACGAGTAACTAATCCGCCAAACAAGTCAGATTCTAAGCAAAAAGAACAATGATAGTGAATCGCACTAGGCCTCACACGGCTTCACTAGACTTTAATATGAACAATGAAGAAAAGATAACAATAATAGTAAATCGCACAAGGCCCCACACGACTTCACTATGTCTACATACCTTTGATATTTTTCTTAATTTCTTGATAATTCAAAATAGCAGCTTCAATCTGCTTATAGATTCCCTCACGGGAAGCTGCAATATCGAATGATCACATTAATCTTCCAATGGCTATATATTGAATAGTCATAATAATGAATCAAAATCTTAATGTCCCAATTGAATCCAAAAATAATGGTTATAATGAAGATAACTAATGGATCCAATAGTATATACATTTTAAGATACAAAATATTTTTATAACAACTTGTTAATCTAGAATTTCTGCTAGATTACAGATTCTGGAACCACTTCTGGAAAAGTGTTGTTTAAAGAAGGTTACACTTTGGCTTGAAAATAGATCTATTTAAAATCAATGTGCTTATAAATAGAGGCATAAATGATTTGTTTCAAGTTTAGCAATTAGTGTATATTTTATTGTATTTTAAGAACTCACTAGATTTTTCTTAACCTATGGACTTTAATAACCTTTTGTTAATGCCCAAATATCCAACTTTCTACGCAAACACACAATTAATTTTACCATAATCTACATCACTACGTGTCATAGTTGATTTATAAGTTTCTTATAATTGGTCCCATCAAAAAAAATTATATCATAATTAATTATGAAGAAAGGGCTACAATTTTTAACTTTCATATTAAGACATTAGAAGGCTAGTGACTATTAGGGTAGGTAGGGTAGGGCATTACCTGTTTGGTGTATTACTCTTGTGAGGCTACCTTGTTGCATGCTATATTATGAGTGCCTACTATTCTTTGTTTGCTTTCCATTGTAGGGGCATTTTTATGTCTTGCCATCTTGCTCCATGCGTTTTGTATGGTTGTGATTACTTATCTTATCTTGAGCCGTGGGTCTATCGGAAATAACCTTGCTACTTCTCCGGAGGTAGTGGTATGGACTGCGTACATCTTACCCTCCCCAGACCTCACTATATGGGAATACACTGGGTTTGTTGTTGTTGTATATTAAGACATTAGAAAAAAATATGATTTTTTTCGAACTTTTCGTTCAGCATTGAGCCATTGAGTTTACCAAGAATTTGAGAGGACATTTTTGTTGAATGTATGCTTTATAAATTGTTATAAGTTGTATTCCTTATACAAATAAATCTAGAATAAAAGGTTAAATTTGTACAATGAGAATACTACGATACGAGGAAATAGAAAAAGAAAATGAAAAAAACACTCACCGAATGGCTGGTGGACGTTGCTTCACCGACGGTGGTGCTGCCAGCATTGGTGGTGCTGGTGGACGGTGTTGGATTCTTCACCGGCTGCTTCATCGGATTCCGCCGACGGCGTTGGCTTCTTCACCAGCTGCTTCAGCGGCTGCTTCAGCGGCGTTGGCTTTTCATCTTTGGTGATAGAGAGAGAGAGAGAGAAAGACGGAAGAAGGAGAAGAGAATTAGGGTTTTAAAAATAAGGGTTTGAGTTATTTTATTTAAAAGTGTGAAAAATGGTGAATTTAATCTCAACCATTGATTGGATGAGATCAATGGCTTTGATTAAAATTGAGAGGAGTTAAATGAAATTGAAATTGGGAATTTTAATTTGAGGTCAAATTGAAAATAAATTTAGGCTAAAATTGACATAGACATATATAAAATCTGGCTAGAAAGTAAATGAATTCTAAAAATTGAATTGAATTAGGGTTGCTATTTTAGGAAATGTAATAAATATGTCGATATTAAAATAGATTACGTATATAAAAATATTTTTTTAATAAATTTTATAATATTCATAACGATATCCAATTAATTTAATATAATGCATATATAAATATATATATATATATATATATATATATATATAAATCAAATATTTAGTCATTTTGTCATCACATTAATACGAGTAGTATATTTCCTCAATCGTATAATAATATCAATAAATTTTACAAATTGCGATAAATTTTAGGTTAATTAAATTTTAATTACGATATTAAACCTCATAATACAACGTGTTAATCAGATAAGTTATCGATTTTAATTAGATATATATATATACCTCGTAATACAATGTGTTAATCAGATAAATTATCGATTACTTGTCTTACGTTATTACAACTTCAACAATATACGCGTATCTACATTCACACAAAATTGTATATCTATTTCCTCAATAGTATGATATCAGTGCATTATTCAAAATATTTTGAACTATAGGTTCAATTATCAAGCTTTCGATTACTGCATATGTCACTATACAAGATATATGTATATATACCTCATAATACTTGTCTTATATTATTACAACTTCAACAATGTACGTGTCTCCATATTGTATTGACATAAAATAGTATATCTATTTTATCACTACACGATATATATATATATATATATATATATATATATATATATATATATATACATACAAACACATATTTGACATGTCTGCTTCAACTGTTTCAATTGTAATTTTACTAAATATCATCCTAATTAATTATTATAAGTCATCTAAATGTTATAAAAATATATATTTAATAATAAATTAAAATAGATATAAAGTGATAAGTTAACTTCTGATATTTTAAATTAACTTCACGTCTTATACGAGGCCCATTTTTTAAAAAAAGAATCACATGTACTTTTTGTAGTCATTTTGTTATATCACTTCTTATTAGTTATTCTGAATAATGTAAGACATGTTTGTTTCTTTACTTCATTCGTAATTTTACTATATCACCTCTAATTAATTATTATAGTCTAAGCATTGTGCCACTTAAATTGGAATATAAGGAAAAGTTTTATAAACTACAACTAAAAACTTGATTGTTTAAAATATGCACTTGACTATCAATGTCACAAAATTTTGGACAAGGTGAGTAACATGTATTATTTGAAAATTACATAAAAAAGTATTATAAATTACAATAGTTAACAACTTAAAATATCTAAAAGTTAAAATAATGTGTTATATATTTCAAAAAGTACGTAAAGAATATTATAAATCAAATAATTAACAACTTGAAAATTTTAAAAAGGTATGACATATTTGATTGACTCTCAAAATTATATCAAAGGCATTTAAATTGGAATAGAAGAATAGTATTATAAATCACAATAATTAAAAATTTAAATTATTTTTAAAAAATAATTGATTATCAACGCCCCAAAAGTTTAGACAAGGAGAGTAACATATATTATTTCAAAACCAAAAAAATATTATAAACTACAATAGTTAACAACTTAAAATATCTAAAAATGTATTAAAAGTATGATTGATTATGTAAATTCTATTTGGATCACATTGTTTGAGATCAAAAAAATAACATGTACTGAGCCCGTGTTATCTGAAAAACAGTAATATAGACCCATCGAATTTGATTTTTCAGGCTCATTATTAATTTATACATTTGTAGAGTTTAATTTTGATCGTGAATTAAATTTTTGAAATAAAATTATACATTTGAATAATAAATCATAATAATTGACAATTTAATATATTTTAAGAATATATGCAAAAATTACTTAACAAAATAAAGTTGTTTAATTTTTAAAATTCAAAAAATGTCACATTAATTGATATGATTATTATTATAATATTAATTTAGACTATATGTTGGGCCCGTGCTTTGCACGGACTTCTTCTCACCACTAGTTTAAAATATAAAATCGACCATTTGTTGTGGCATTTTAAAAAAAAAAAAAAAACGACCACAAGTAGTCAACAACAACAACAACAACAACAACAAACCCAGTGTATTCCCACCTGGTGGGGTCTGGGGGGGGTAAGATGTACGCAGTCCATACCTCTACCTCTAAAGAAGTAGAAAGGCTGTTTCCGATAGACCCCCGGCTCAAGACACAAGATACCAGGCAAATACATATTAAAGCACCGAACAAAGTTACAAGACTACATAACATAAATAACATAACATAAATAACATAAATACGGCAGCCATAAATAGAAAGAAACAGGGGAAAGAACCCAGCCTCTTACTAAAACAAGGAGCACGGAATCATAACAAGAATACTACCCCCAACAAGTAAAACCCTACACTAGCGACCCAAACTGGCCCTAGTCTTCTGCCCTAATTCGCGTTCTCCAGACCTTCCTATCTAGGGTCATGTCCTCGGTGAGCTGCAACTGCTCCATATCCCGCCTAATCACCTCACCCCAATACTTCTTCGGCCTACCCCTACCCCGCCTAAAACCATCCAACGCTAGTCTCTCACACCTACGAACTGGGGCATCCATGCCCCTCCTCTTCACGTGTCCGAACCAGCGCAATCGGACTTCCCGCATCTTGCACTCCACTGGAGCCACACCAACCTTCTCCCTGATAGTCTCATTCCTAACTCTATCCCCTCGAGTCATCCCACACATCCAGCGCAACATCCGCATTTCCGCCACCTTCATTTTTTGGATGTGGGAGTTCTTAACTGGCCAACACTCCGCTCCATACAACATGGCCGGGCGGACTACCATCCTGTAGAATTTGCCTTTAAGCTTGGGCGGCACCTTCTTATCACACAACACCCCCGACGCGAGCTTCCACTTCAACCATCCCGCCCCGATACGGTGCGAGACATCCTCGTCAATCTCACCGTTACCCTGTATCACGGACCCGAGATACTTGAAACTATCCCTCTTACATACCTCCTGGCGAATCCAGCTTCACGACCACCTCGTCCTCCAACCTCACGTCATTAAACTTGCATTCCAAATACTCTGTCTTGCTTCTGCTCAACCTGAACCCTTTAGACTCAAGAGTTTGTCTCCACACCTCTAATTTGTCATTCACACCCTTTCGGGTCTCGTCAATCAGAACTACATCGTCTGCAAAAAGCATACACCAAGGCACCTCTCCTTGAATACGTCGCGTCAATACATCCATCACCAAGGCAAACAAAAAAGGACTAAGAGTAGATCCCTGATGCAATCCTGTCAAGACAGTGAAATGCTCTGAGTCTCCTCCCGCCGTACTTACCTGAGTTTTCGCTCCATCATACATATCTTTAACTGCTCTGATATAAGCCATCGGGACTCAACTCACCTCCAAGCATCTCCAAAGCACCTCCCTGGGAACTTTGTCGTAAGCCTTCTCTAGGTCGATAAACACCATGTGCAGGTCCTTCTTCCTTTCCCTGTACTGTTCCACCAGCCTCCGTACCAGGTGAATTGCCTCCGTCGTCGAGCGCCCAGGCATAAATCCAAACTGATTTTCCGAAATAGACACTATCCGTCTCAGCCTTCCTTCGACCACTCTCTCCCAAATCTTCATAGAGTGACTCAATAACTTAATCCCCCTATAGTTATTGCAACACTGGATGTCACCCTTATTCTTATAAAGAGGGATCACGGTACTCCACCTCCATGCCTCGGGCATCTTTGCCGTCTTGAAGATTTCATTAAACAGACCAGTCAACCACCTTACCCCAGCCTCTCCAACGTACTTCCAAAACTCCACCGGAATCTCATCCGGCCCCGTCGCCCTACCCCTCCGCATCCTGCGAACAGCCTCTCTAACCTCTTCTACCCTAAAACGTCTACAATAACTAAACTCCCGACACTCCTCTGAATGCTCCAGTTCCCCTAGCACAATAGCTCTATCCCCTTCGTCATTCAAGAGCCTATGAAAGTACGACTTCCATCTATTCTTAATAAGTCTGTCCTCCATCAACACTCTGCCATCCTCCCCCTTAATGCACCTCACCTGATCGAGGTCACGGCCCTTCCTCTCCCTAGCCTTAGCGAGTCTAAACAACTTTTTCTCCCCTCCTTTCCCCTGTAACCCCGCATACAGGCTCTCAAACGCGGCTGTCTTAGCTGTCGTGACTGCTGACTTAGCCTCCTTCCGTGCTAGCTTGTACTCTTTCCTGTTTACCCGCTTCTCTTCTTCGTCCCTGCTCTCCACCAACTTAGCATACGCCTCTTTCTTGGACCGTACTTTCTTCTCCACCTCTTCATTCCACCACCAATCCCCCTGATGGTGCCCGGCCCGACCCCTAGAAACACCCAACACCTCACTTGCCTTCTCCCTGATACACCTAGCCGCCCTATCCCACATACTATCCACGTCCCCCCTACACTCCCACACCCCCATTCCTGCCAACTTCTCCCCTATCTCCCACGCATTCCCTGGCGTCAAACCGCCCCACTTAATTCTAGGTCTACACTCCTTACTCCTCCTCTTTCATTTGCAAAATAAATAATAATAAATACTAAAATAATTTTAATAATTATTTTGATTTTTTAAAATAAAAAAGCTACCATTTGTGGTAGCTTTTTAAAAAAAAAAAAATTCCGACCACAATTTGTGGTCGGTTTTTACCTTTTTTTTTAAGTAGTGCGTCCTTAAGTTATTGGATATTGAAGTCCATTAATGATAATTCTTTTGCCTGCCCTTGATGTTTACCTCTGGTAGCTTGAGTTTTTTCTTGGCTGCATAAATGATTTATTGCGTACATACTAAACCTCTTAATGTGTACATCCTGCTTATAGTCCTCCTGATGGATCAATGTCGTTATTAGACTGAATGGTCTTGTATAGTTATCTTAATATTTTAATCAAAATGGCAGAATCGTCAGACTAATCAAGCATCATATATTCAGCATTAAGGTCAGTATACGAAAAATCCAGTTAGTATGGCTATATATTCTAGTTGTTGCCCTTCTTTTATTACTCCAACTAAATTGACATCCATATTTAGGAACTAATCCTACTATGCGAACAAGGGCACTGTTGATGATATTCTCCATTTCTAGCATTCTGTCAGTCATTAAAAACTAGCAAAGTACATCAATCCCATTATTTACCCCCCTTCATTGATAATTATCGAGCCCCATCAGCGATAGTGTGCATTTCATAAATAAAGGTGCTGTAGCTCTTAAAATCAACGTCTATTCTATAACAAACATTGAATCATTTGACAAGATGACTCAAGCACAATCATCATAGCATTAATAAGATTTCTAGCCAATTTAGATTCTTTCATTGGGGCAAATGAGTAATTATAATAGCAAACTCCACCCTGTTCTGATCTCCTTTTGAATAACACTAGCTTTATTTTCTTAAACTCTAGTCTCCAGGAATATATGATCCAACTAAGTCAACATTATTTCCTTACAAAAGAAACTCTTAAGACTTTATACTTGAAGACTTCATTCAGTCTTTTGATATTTTCAAGCACAAAGTATCATTATGAGATGGTATTACCGGTGGCCGCCCCTTTTATCAATCATTGGATTCCCAAATATCTATCCTACTTTAACAGTTGTACAAAAGTTTCTTGTATAAATTGCTTATTTTGAACTTGGCCTTTGAAACTCTTATATCTTCTTCAGTCATTTGATTCTTCTATCTCACTATCTATTTCAGTATCTGTTTCGTTTTCTGAAATTTCATATATACTATCTTCACTTTCTAGTTCATAATCTATATAATCTATTTGCATATATTCTGTATTTTTAAATTTAAAAGTTATATTCTGTATTTATCAGTGCAATCTCTGAAACAGTGGTAGTTTATTGCAAACACTAGGAGGGTTTAATTGCCTCTTACTTGCTAATGAGGTAGTATAACTTCTGAAATTGTTGGAGTTTGTCCTGAATTGTTGATCACTTTTTCCCTTCACTGCCAGGTTTCAATCATAATCAACGTCCTGCTCCTATGTACTGTTAGGTTTTTGCCCTTATTTTTTTTTTTTAGTAAGTTTAAGTTTTACTTTTCTTGAAAGAAAAATAAAAGTAATACCATAATTACTTTTGCTTTTCTGAAAAAAAAATATAAAAAAATTTCATATTTGACAAATCTTTTATTGCAGGAAAGGTTTTGGAATTCTATATAATAGAACGCCCTCCTTCTCGTACAAAAAATACAATAGCATTCACAATGTAATCATAGTTTTGTTTAGGGGGAATTTTCTCTCAGTTTCTATGTTTTTAATAGTAGGTTTTTAATATATAGGCTAATTGACCGAACTATATCAATAATATGTCTTTTTAGTATATTTTTTTTGTCATCTGAATTATCGTTCAATGGTTTGCAATCAATAGCATCCTCATGACACCCTCTCAATTTTGAACCCAACAAGTGGTATGAGGGTCTACGGTTCAAAGGTCTAATTGTTTGGTGAAACGATATTAAAGACATGTTCAAAGAGGTTTCAAATCAAGCTGAAACCAGTTTGATGATAATGACGATTTTGTCTAGCTACATGTGGAAAAGAAGTTTTAAGCATATTTCAACATTCCTGTTGTTGCATCTTTAAAAATAAAATATTTATTTTTAACCCACTTTTAACTATAATATTTTAAAATCTTATTTTTAATCATGGAAAGCTGCAGTGATGAAGATTTTGTGAAGAACGAAGTTCATGCATGTGAAGAAGGTGGATCAAATATATGTCAAGAAAATCAAGTCACAAAGGAGAGATTTGTTAGGGTTTTTGCCCTGATTTTCTTGCCAAATTTAAGTTTTACTTTTCTTGAAAGAACAATAAAAGTAATACCATAATTACTTTTACGTTTTTGAAAGAAAAATATAGAACTTTTCATATTTGGCAAACCTTTTTCTTGGAGGAAGGGATTTGGATATATAGAAGACTCCCTGTTCTCATACAAATGAGAGTTTTGTTTAGGAGGAAATTTTTTCTCTCATTAGTTTCTATATTTTTTAATATTAGATTTTTAATATGTAGGCCAATTCACCGAACTATATCAATAATATGTCTTTTTAGTGTATTTTTCTTTATCATCTGAATTATCATTCAATGGTTTACAATCAATAGCTTTCGCATGACGCCCTTTCGATTTCGAACCCAACATGTAATTCTATTAACTCCTTTAATCGGCATCACATCAGGAAGGCGTTAGGTAAGGTCTATCTCAATCAAGATTCGTGCATATGAAATTCGTTCATGTTGAGCTTTTTGTCTTCTTTAAACACTAAAAGTCAAATACTTATATCTTTGCAATTGAACAAGAATGAAGAGTGTTTCATTCTTAATCAGAGGTCTTGAATTCGAGTTTTGGATATAAAAATTGTTTGGTAGGGAGCGCTTTCCTAAGTAGGTCATGTGTGGTGCTAGTCTGAATTAGTCAGGCTCCAAAGTGGGTACCGCATGAAAAATTAAAAAAAAAAATGAAGAAAAACTGTTGAAAATCATACGGAAAAAAATTGAACACGAATATATATGAAATTTATCACAACTTAACACAAACAAATTTACCACTTTATTGAATTAATTTAAAATAGTACTTTGAAAGTTTCAAAATAAAATCAAGTGATCAAGTCGCGAGTGCACTACTTTTGCGAGTGGCTTATCATCTTTCTAAATGACAAAACCCTCTCAACAATCTTGAAGCAAGAAGAATTCTTGTAGAAGGATAATCTTAAGTTCGAGCAGAAATTGAAATTATTTTAGGATTTAATTTTTGATTAATGCCTAAATATATTTTACAAGGGAAAAGGGGCACATTTGCCTTGGTTATACTTTTTGGTTATATTTGTCCCTGTCATTCAACTTTGGACACATATTTGTCCTTGAACTATAAAGTCCTATATAGACACTTTCACTATCCTACATGGCACCAACATCATCATAATTAAAATTTAATTTTTTATTTAAATTTCAACTCAACTCAACTCTCATTAATACCCAACTACCAATCCACCCACATTTGAAGACTCATCTAATCCAACTCATATACCTTTTGCCATGTAGGATAATGAAAGTGGGCGACATAGGACTTAACAACTCAAGGAGAAATACGTGTCCAAAGTTGGATGGCAAGAGCAATTATAATCAAAAAGTATAACGAAGGACAAATATGGCCTTTTACTAAGAATAAAGGGCAAATATGATCCTTTTTTCCTTTTTACAATCAAATTTATATTGAAAGTCTGTTGACTAGAAGCATCCAACAGGGCCTCGCAGGGTAAACTATATAAATGACCCTCCTTTTGAGTTACTTTGGTTTTTTGACCCTATAAGAAAAGTCCTACAAAACTAGTCTTCCTTCTTTTTTTATGTATATGACAAATACTTATTTACCCCTCTATACCTCAAATATTTTTGAACAACAAGTCTTCCTTCCCATCCTTTTTTCCTCGACCCTTTTTTCTTTTCTTTTTTTTCCTTCTCTTCTTCGATTCCTTTCAAACAACAAGTTTCGCCTAAGGGTGTCAAGCGGGTCGGGACAACCCGGTAAGCCCTAGGGCTTTAGGGTTCCGGGTCCTGAGCCGATTATTTTTTTAAAATGGGCCCGGCTAACCCGGCCCAGCCCGAATACCTTTTAAAAAAAAAAGAGATTTTGGGCCAAACTAGCCATTGGTTCAACGGCTATATAGCCGTTTTTGGGTCCAAACGGCTAGTTTGGGCCCATTTATTAAAAAAAAAATTACTTTAAAAAATATTTTTTAATCCAAAAAAAATTCTATAAATACCCTACAACTTCAAATCATTTTTCACACAATTTTCACTCTCTCAAATCTCATTCTCTCTCAAATCTCAATTCTCAATTCTCAAATATTCAATATATTTAATTTCTTAAAGTGTTCACTTTAATTTTTAAATTTTTCGTTTACAAAGTACGAGCGGAAGTTTCTAAAGTCGCAACCTTCGAATACTTCTAAAATTTGGTATTATCATTCCATCTCTTACGTTTAATTTTTATTTCTTGTATTAATTGTTTAATATTTAATTTTATTATATTTGTGTATTTTGAATATTTTAGTTTAATTTAATTTATATTATGAATAAATTAAGAAACCTCACTACTAAAGGTGTTAAAATTTTTTGTCCCGAAAGCGGTAGTGGTAGTAAAAAGCGAATTACTAGCGGTAGAGGTAGTTCAAGTAGTAGATATACCCGTGTGTCTTAGCCTCCGGTACCGCTTGGTACACCTTTTGAGGAAGAAATAGGTGTAGGTGCTCACGATATGGATTATGTAGAAGCTCAGGAAAATTACGGTATAGAAGAAGAAAATGAAGTAGATGCGATTAATTTAGACGAAGATAATGAAAATATTGCTGAGACACCCGCAGTAGGAGATGCTAACGTTAGATTTGAATCGGTTAATCTTCCTCCCCGTCCTCCCAGTGCCCCAAGACCTCGTAAAAGAACTAGTGTTGCATGGCAATTTTTTGTACGTATATCAGATATTGAGGTGCAATGCAATATTTGTCAATAAATATATAAGCATAGAAGTGGAGGCAAGCAAGGGGGTACAGGTACGTTAATGAGACATATAGCTGAAAATCACAAAAGAGAGTTAAATATTGCACAAGATGGTGGGGATGTTGGTGGGCCAACGCAAACTAGAATGGACCCAGCCACTGGTCACGTAGCGAAGAAGTATAATAAATTGAAGGACCGGGAAGAAATAGCTAAAATGGTAGCTGTGGGTTGTTTGCCTTTTAGTTTTCCTTCTTCTGATGCCTTTATTCGTTATATACAAGCAATTTATAATCCTATGTTTAACGGTATTCCTAGAACTACTTGTCGGTCTGATATTTTTAGACTCCATTCATAATATTGTTTTTATTTATCAACATTGTTAAAAAATATTCAATGTAGATTGTCCCTAACTTCTGATCTTGGTCGTGCTATAAATAAAAATGATTATTTAACCGTTACTTGTCATTGGATGGATAGTAATTTCGTGATGCAAAAACGTATTCTTGCTTTTTTATATGATGAAGATCGTAAACATACTGGACAATTTATTGTTGATTCTATTGTTAAAATTGCCGAATATTATGGTATCGAAAATAAAATTTTATGTATTGCTTTTGATAATGCTTCTAACTACAAGACTGCTATAACAAAAATAAAATCTACGCTATCTCCGTCCTTGACTAAAATTTTTCATATTAAGTGTGCATGTCATATATATAATTTAATTGTAAAAGATGGTCTTGAGTTTTTTGAGCTTTATATTGAAAAAATTTGTCTTGCCGTTGGTTTTATTCAAGGAAATAATCGTAGATTGAGAATTAGAGAATTAAAAGTTAAATGTTAAGAAAATGGACTTACACCGATTTTGATGCCTGAGGAAATTGATACTAGATGGAATTCTACGTATGAATTTTTAAAAACTTGTTATAAATATAGAATTCCTATTACACTAGCTTTTAACCAACATTCCGGTTCATTTGTTGATTCTGCTGATTGCATGCTACATAATTCTGATTGAGTTGTAATTAATGATCTTGTTAAGTTTTTAGAAAAATTTTATGTAGCTACGGTTGAATTTTTCGGTGCTTATTATCCTACTGTTTGTAATATTTTGGCATATATAGACGATATTTCTGGTTTGCTCAAAGAATATAAAAATAAAAAAGTTGTTGGCACCATGTTTATGAAATTAAAAAAATAGTTTTTTCCGATTCCCCTATTTACTTGGTTGGTGCTATGCTAAATCCGTGCATGAAATATAATAATATGAGCAACTTTAGCACTCTTATTTATACTAACTTAGAAATAAATACTAACCATGATTCTGAACAAGTACAACCTGATTTGTGGACGGCTACGGCTGATGCAAAGGATTACATAGAAAAATTATATAATCACTATGCTGATTTATTTGATTTAGTCGTACCTACAAATATCACTCCAACTATTGCTCCTCATCCTCCCGAGGAGCCATCATCTTCTAAAAGGCCGGCACATAGTGGTTTTTCTGATTCGTTTTATGATTTAAATTGTTGGAACAGTGTTGATGAGAGAACTTACACATCAACTTATCAGGAAGAGATGAAATATTATCTTTGGACGGCACCAAAGGATCGCAGACGACGGATCAACACGTTGGATTGGTAGAGGAGTAATGAAACACAATATCCTGTGCTTTCAAGATTAGCTAGTGATATCTTGAATGTTCCAATGTCAACCGTTACACCAGAAAGCGCCTTTAGTCAGGGACGACAACAGCTTGGAGACAAACGGCACTCATAAAGAAGCAATGCAATGAATGTTCTAGTTTGCCTCAGAGATTGGATTAGAGCGGAAAGAAGAAATCAAGGAATGGAACCGAAGCCGAGCGACGAGCTAAAACTTGAAGAAATTATGACTTCACGGGAGAACTCAGCAGAATCAAGTCCAATGCATGGTTTTGCCCCCGTTGACTTCGACTATCCTATGCAAGTTCCCGTCAATATTAACATGAATGAGTTGGAAAAAATGATGCATAATTTGTAGATTTTTCATTCATGTAAATTATAAATTTTGGATCATTTTGCAATCAATAAAATTTCCCAAATTCATTCACTCCTTACTCCTTGCTTTTTATATTTTTTCATTTAACGATTTAAAATTTTAAATTGAATTTCTAGTTTTCTACTTTAAATTAAAAACTTACTTCTAATATATCATTAATTTACTACCAAATATTATTAATTTATTATATTAAGTAGCATATGTTTTGTATATTAGTGCATATATCTTCTATAGAAGTGTATATTTAACGTATACATGTGTATATGTTTTATAAATTAGTATATAAGTATGTCTATATATATTGTAATGTATATATAATGTAGTATATTTTATAAGTAGTAGTATATATACACTTAATGGTGTGTATACACGTGTATATATCTTCTATAGAAGTGTATATTTAACGTATACATATGTATATATTTTATAAATTAGTATATAAGTATATCTATATATATTGTAATGTATATATAATGTATTATATTTTATAATTAGTAGTATATATACATTGAATGGTGCGTATACACGTGTATACATCTTCTAAATAAGTGTATATTTAACGTATACATATGTATATGTTTTATAAATTAGTATATAAGTATATCTATATATATTGTAATGTATATATATTGTAGTATATTTTATAAGTAGTAGTATATATACATTGAATGGTGCGTATACATGTGTATCTATCTTCTAAATAAGTGTATATTTAACGTATACATGTGTATATGTTTTATAAATTAATATATAAGTATATCTATATATATTGTAATGTATATATATTGTAGTATATTTTATAAGTAGTAGTATATATACATTGAATGGTGCATATACACGTGTATATATCTTCAATAGAAGTGTATATTTAACGTATACATGTGTATATGTTTTGTAAATTAGTATATAAGTATATCTATACATATTGTAATGTATATATATTGTAGTATATTTTATAAGTAGTAGTATATATACATTGAATAGTGCGTATACATATGCATATATCTTCTATAGAAGCGTATATTTAGCGTATACATGTGTATATGTTTTATAAATTAGTATATAACTATATCTATATATATATGTAATGTACATATATTGTAGTATATTTTATAAGTAGTTTTATATATACATTGTGGTGCATATACACATGTATATATCTTGTACATTTAATGTATACATGTGTATATGTTTTATGAATTAGTATATAAGTATATCTATATATATTGTAATGTATATATATTGTAGTATATTTTATAAATAGTAGTATATATACATTGAATGGTGCTTATATATGAGTAATTGACTAATTGTGTATATGTGTATATATTTTTTAAATTCTAATGTAGTATATACTATATATATAGTGTATATATATTATTTAATGTATTTATAATGTATATAGGTGGGTGTATGTAATGTATATTGAAAGAAATTTCTTTTTATATATTTTTGACCGGGTTTGACCGATTTTTTAATCGGGTTTGACCGGGTTTTGGTGGGTTTGACCGGGTTGGGTTAAGTAGGTTGGGTTAGGGTGGGTTTTAATTTTTTAACTGTTTGGCCCGGCCCGGCCCGACCCATCTAGCGCCAAAACCGGCCCTTAGCCGGCCCTCAATCCGGTTAAAATAGAAGGGCCGGTTTCGAGCATTTGACACCCATAGTTTCGCCTTATAGTAAGAGTTCAACACTACCACAACGTCTTTTAATTTATAAGAAGTTTTATAACTCTTTCCTTAGAAGCACGACTTAGCTTGCCAAAGGAATAAGTTATGCCCTACAAGTAAAGGTTGACACTATCATATTATGTCTTTCCAATATCCCGTACTATTCTTAGCTCAGTTCATCTTTTAGTTGCATGCATAAGTGGCTTAAGGCCTGAAATTTATCTAAGAGTTGGGTATTTAGTCATTTCAAGGCCTCTTAATTTCGATGATTTTTAAATTAGTCTTTCTAACCCTGAGGCATTGGTTTTTAAGTTAATTCATGTTCAGGGATGTGAGAAGTATGCCTCGAGGGAGTTTCATATTTTTCGGACAAGATTTGGGTCACGTTTGGATCACAAATCCAGCAAGTCACCGCGATAGGGCTGCGTCGTGGTGACATTTCCTTTGGCACGTACATCGCATCGCGGTAAAGGTGTTTTCGTCCAGTTCTTGATTTATAATTTGAATGCATGTATCATGATCTTTATCCTAGTGTGTTAAGTGCTTATTAGGTGAAAAATGTTCATAGAAATCACTTAGGGCAAAGTTGAGCTAAGAGCCTTTGATTCGTCCAAAGTGTGGTATCCGATTCTACGAGGGTCAACTTTGAACGTGTATAAATTTTGATATATGGCGAATTTTTTATCTCAAGACCAATCAAATTATAGATAATTGAGTCAGCTTTCCAACAATACCAATTTCGCCTTAATCCGATACCCAAGCAAAAAGTTATAACCATTATAGTTTGAACCAGTAAGCCATAACGATAAATCCATGCCGCGATGAGTATGCAAAACACAGTTACAGATTTAAAAATATTAGAAGGGAAATTGGGTCTTTTCCCCCTCAACCCAATCGTTCATAACATAACTTAGGCATCAGTTAGGGTATTTTTTTTACCCTTATTCTCCAATTATCCTCCCGAGAAAATCATTCCCTTTCCTAAGAACACAACTTCAATTTCTTATCCCCAAGAAATCAGGAATTCAAGCTTTCCAAGATCAAAATCCTTCAAGAAAATATCAAGATTAGGGTTTCATCCCTAAGTTAAGAAACTTAAGGTACGTGGGGCTATCCTAAATCTCATGGGCATAGGTTTTACGATTTTTACAAGCTTTAAAGATATATATATATGCACGTATATGCTATGAGTTTTGGTAAATTATTTTAAGAGCATGCATTGTGAAATCAATTCGATGAAATTATGTAATTGTCAGAGATTTTTTCCATAAGTTTGATTTATAATCTCGTGCATATGTGATTTAAATTCAAAAGATGATTTATGAATGTAATTTGTGAAATCCCACTCCCCATAATGAAATTTATGGTCTTTGCATGTTATGAATTGAGAATTGGGCTTGAGAGGATGAATTTTAAGCCTTTTTATTATTGTGAGATTCATGTATAACTAAGTGTTGGGGCTGCTTTATGAATGATGATGTTTTATCGAGTCCTAAATGCCTCTTGGTGAATTATACTTTGTTATTTCATAAATATTTTAAGGAGGCTATTCTTGTTCTAAAGGCTCTTGTGCCCTAATGGAAATAATGCATGAATTAAACTATTGAATTGACCACTGCATGTTTAAGTCTTAAAAAGAGAGTGTGTTTACATAATTTTTCATGTGCTTTTGAAATGAGAACTCTCTCATGTGATGTTTAAATGTTTTGGGTGGTCATTAACATGATTTTTGAATGAAAGGGATATGGATATGATACGATATGATATGGATTACAAGTCTAGGTATAACGGTACCTCTTATGAAATGCCCTTAATTATGAAAGCAAAGAATGTTTTAAAAGCATGAAGCATGATTTTCAAGGGCTAAAATTGAGCTTAAAAAGAGCTAGTTGGTTACCCGAAGAAGGCTTGAGTTCAAGTGACTCGTAGCCCAAAACCGTATTTTGTCGATACGGGTTTATTATATCCCAAATTAGGGATTTTACATTGGTGATGGCCCTACAACATAGCATGTATGATTTTTCCAATTGTTAAGGCAAACTCGAATTAAGGGCCTGGCCATCAGGCTATGAGCGGAATCCATATAGCCTATGGATTTCTATGTATGTAGGGTGATCCATCTAGCTCAGAAGTAATTCACATAATTGAGTCAGTGTTTTTACAAGAATGGTTGAAGCTCATCAAAATTATACCCGTGTATTTTCAAATGTTTTATGCTGATATGTTTTTATTGAATGCTCTCACCTATGTTGAAGAAAAATATATTTTGTTTTTGGATTGTTCTACGTACCATACTTTCGAGTATTGACCCCCTATATTTCAGGTTCTGTGGTATAGTCCCATGGTTCATCACACCAGTATAACACTTGGGATATGACAGAAATGGGTGAGCCATCCATCTTTCAAAAGATATTTACTTTCATGTTTAATATTTTAGTATACGGTCCAGGCGAGGGCTTGTCCCAGTCTAGATAGTTAGTTTTCATTAGAGGCTTCGTGGACGAGAGTTGAATATTGTATTATCATAACCTTCTTGACACAGTTTATATTATAGTAAATTTTTATTGATTATTATTATATCTTTCGCACTTTGATTAATGTATGGATTATGTTCATGATAGCATATTATGGGGGTCTCTCAGACCTTTGAGGTTTGGGATGCCCGTCGTGGCCACGACCTTGGTTTGGGTTGTGAAAAACTTGGTAGTAGAGCACGGTTTATGGTCTCAGGGTATCTACGAAGACGTGTCTAGTAGAGTCTTGCTTATGGGTGTGTTGTGTACCACACTTATAATTAGGAGGCTACCGGACATTTATGAGTTGTTTCTTATTCTTTCATACTTTAATTTGTGCTATAGTGCCATCCATATGAAAGTTATCCAAATTCCTTCCTTGCTCTAATTTTATTAGCTATGTCTCATTGTCGAGTTGATTCAAGTACAGAATCTTAGATTCTAAATGATGTGGTCCTTTCTAATTGAGTCATAATAGAGTGTTAAATAGAACAAGGACTTGAGATGATCCATTAGTGCTTCAAGGTGTATTGGTTTGAGTGTATACCTCTATCTTAACGAAATCGTATTTAGTCCCCTTTCAAAATTCTTATTACAGACTTCATTCTTAAGGATAATGAGAGATAGCGGTATGTTGGAATAATATTTCCACCCTAGTAGCAGTATATGTTAAAGTGTCATGACCTATCGGCAGTGAGATGGTCAAGAAGTTGGTGATATGAAGTCACAAGGTTAGAAGTCAGAGTTAGGGTGAATTTTGCGTAAATAAATAGTTTTAGTTGTATAACCCTAGACTGAGGGGTGGTTTACTCTTTTATGGTGATTGGCTAATATTGTAGCAAGATTTTTAGAGTGTATGGTAGTCTGTGGAGGAAGTATTTGTCTATTATTATAATTCATTTAAAATAGGGAAAGAGCCCAGAGTGGATAGTTATGGTGGTTATAGAAATCATTTAGGGGTTATGAATGAAAAGGGGTAGATTAGTCAATAAGTTATGGGTAAAGACTCATTGGTGTATATGAAATTTGAAGGCAGTGGAGATGTATGTATGGGTAAGTAAATATGATGTGAAAAAGTAGAATATGATGATAATATCGTAATGGGTTATAATATAAGATTAAGATCGACTATCCCTATTATGTGACTTTACCCTCCTTGATTATCTTTTGTCAAAATCGTTGTAATCTTGTACTACATGTGAAGAGGTATGTAGTAGATTTTGAGGTGTGGTAATAATGTCATGTAGAGGATGATCTTATGGGTCATAGTTAAGTGAAATAAGGAACTTAAGTTAATATTTCTATTAGATTGATTAGTATAATATATGGCATGATTCATAAGATTGGTGCTATTAGACAATAGGCTTAAACTTTAGATATGGAGTGTAGTGGAAAAAAATAGTAGCTAAAGATTGATAGTGCATGTTTTGTGCGGATGAATTATTTGGCTTGAGGTACGGTTTGAAATAACCTAGGTTGGCAACTTGTGGAATAAGTAATGGATAGTTTTGATATATATAATATATATTCATAAGGACTAGTGTTAAAAATGATAAATTTTGGTTGAGTCATTTAGTGGATAAGGGCGTAAGTATATAAGGAATAAGTTAAACGCTGAGGTAACATGTTGTTAGATAAGGTTTGATGTGTATGAGTGTCACTTGTACCTAGATCTCATTCTCAAATTTTTGTAGTATGGAGAAGTTTAGGGAGTTGTTGTATGGTGTTCTTTAGAGTTGAATTGAGGAAATATAGGTAGGCAATATGCACCTTTGGTATTGTTTTTCAAATGTTGTTAAGTTGTAAGTTATGTGATTAGAGGTCTAATGTTAGAGTGTTAAGTAGTAGAAAATGAACCATTATATGATAATGAGTGTGGATATGTATGCTCATGAGAGAGTGAGTTGTAAGGTGATAGCTATAGAGGCTGGCAAAAGTTAAGAGTAGCATTCTCGAAAAGCAACGCCTTCAGAGTATAGTTTATTAGGGAGAGTTTAGCGTTTATGTGTATAGTGCCCTAATGGAAATAATGCATGAATTAAATGATTTAAGTTAGGAGTCGTTGTAATCTTGTACTACATGTGAGAGGTTATATCCTCAAGTTTAGGATTGTGACTTTGATCTAAGGGGGAGATGGTGAATTAAGGTACTTTCCAAATTTTCTTGTGGTGTCAAGTTTCAAGTAAGAATCATGATAAATCAATTCCTATTCAAGCAAACTCCCCCTACTTCAATTTGAATGGACATCTATCAATGTCTTATGTATTCAAGTCCTGTCTATGTCTAAGGTTTGAGCTCTTTATGTAACCATGTCATGTTTTGACCTCCAAACTAGAAGCAATAATGTCCCTCAGTGATCCAATATTCCAAGTATCCAAGCTCTATGTTATGTTGCTCATGATCCATAAACATCCATGTCTCATATCATGCTTGGTCCTAAGAAAATATGTTTCTATATGTCACTGAATCATTCTATGTCAGGTTTAGCCAAAGTGATAAAGTTTGTAAAGACTCGTGACTATCTCAGCTCTGAAAATGAGAAGCAATAGCTTCAAGTAACAATCCTTGTCTCAGTCGTTGACCCCATGAGTTCCATTTTTATGTTATACCATTCATGATAATGCTAACATATTTCTCACTGTTATCATTCCTAAGAACTCATCTTGTATAGGTTTACGTCTGAACGACTCTCTATCTATGATCCAAACACCTGATATATGGAGCACTTTATGTCTATTGTATTGTATCTTTATCTCATATCCCACCTTGAGTAGTGCAATGAGTATATGGTATAATTGAATAATGTTGCTCCTTTTCTTGATACATATGCGCAGGTCCCTCAATGGCCCTCCAAATGATAGTATGATAGTAGTTATAGAAGAGTAGTAGTGACTTAGGAAGAGGGAGTAGATGTTCTTGAATGTGAAAATTTTGATGTGATTTCTTTAGCTAAGGTTATAGGTGATGGGGGAAGAAAGACATGGACTTTCGTTATGTGAAATAGTTGGGAAGAAGGTATGTGGCGAAAATATTTATGAGAGTGATTGAAATTATTGGTCTTAGTGGGAGGTTTATGAAGTAGGTATAGTAATGATAAGCTTGAATGTTGTGATTGATGAAAACACAAACCAATGTGCTATGTGGTTAGTACTCCCTGAATTAAAACCCGAGGGTGTTTGACGGTAGAGATAAGGTGAAGTAATATTCTTATATGGGGTCCCATAGATTAAGTTATTAACTCTATTCTCCGAGTTAGGCTTCAACATAGAAGTGCCATGCAGTGGGATCCAAACGCCTGTGGTTAAATGTGTGATGGGAGAATTGTAAGTTGGAAATGATGAAGTATGTTATTTAATATTAGGACATAGCTAAGTAGTGTCTCTAAGTTTAAGTCTATTCGTTGTATCTTGTAAGGAAGAGAATGTTTCTATTCCTATCTCCCGTGAAATCACATTTCATGATTATACCGATGTAAATCAGGCCGATTATCACCAAATTATCACATTTCTGATCTCGAGGCATTGGTTTTTGAGTTAATTCATGTTCAGGTATGTGACAAGTATGCCTCAGGAAAGTTTTGGATCTTTCAGAAAAGGTTTGGGTCACGTTTGGATCACAAATCCAGCAAATCACGGCAATAGGGCCGAGTCGCGGTGACATTCCCTTTGGCACATACATCGCATAGTGGTGAAAGTGTTTGCGTCCAGTTCTTGATTTATAATTTGAATGCATATGTCATGATCTTTACATAATGTGTGAAGTACTTATTAGGTGAAAAATGTTCATAGAAATCACTTAGAGTAAAGTTGAGCTAGGAGCCTTTGATTCTTCCAAAGTATGGTATTCGATTCTACGAAGGTCAACTTTGAACGTGTATAAATTTTGATATATGTGGAATTTTTCAGCTCAAGACCCACCAAATTGTAGATAATTGAGTCAGCTTTCCAACTATACCAATTTTCCTTAATCTGATACTCGATCAAAAAGTTATGACCATTTTAGTCAGAACCAGTAAGCCACCACGATAAGACCACATCGCATGAGCATGCAAAACACAGTTATGAATTTTAAAATGTCAGAATGGAAATTGGGTCTTTTTCCCCTCAACCCAATCCTTCATAACACGACTTGGGTATCAGTTAGGGTATTTTTTGCCCTTCTTCTCCAATTATCCTCCCATGAAAACCATTCCCTTTCCCAAGAACACAATTTTAATTCCTTATCCCCAAGAAATCAATAATTCAAGCTTTCCAAGGTAAAGATCTTTCAAGAAAGCACCAAGATTAGGGTTTCATCCCCAAGTTAATAAATTTAAGGTACGTGGGGATATCCTAAATCTCATGGGCATAGGTTTTATGATTTCTACAAGCTTTAAAGATATATATGCACGTATATGCTATGAGTTTTGGTAAATTATTTTAAGAGCATGCATTGTGAAACCAATTCGATGAAATTATGTAATTGTCAGAGGTTTTTTCCATAAATTTGATTTATAATCTCGTGCATATGTGATTTAAATTTGAAAGATGATTTAAGAATGTAATTTGTGAAATCCCACTCCCCATGATGAAATTTATGGTCTTTGCATGTTATGAATTGTGAATTGGGTTTGAGAGCATGAATTTTAAGCCCCTTTTTTATTGTGAGATTCATTTATACTAAGTGTTGGGGTTGCTTTATGAATGGTGATGTTTTCTCGAGTCTTAAATGTCTCTTGGTTAATTATACTTTGTTATTTCATATGTTTTAAGGATGCTATTCTTATTCTAAAGGCTCTTGTGTCCTAATGGAAATAATGCATGAATTAAATGATTGAATTGACCACTGCATGTTTAAGTCTTGAAAAGAGAGTGTGTTTACATAAGTTTTCATGTACTTTTGAAATGAGAACTCTGTCATGTGATGTTTAAATGTTTTGGGTTGTCATTAACATCATTTTTGAATGAAAGGGATATGGATATGATACGATATGATATGGCTTGCAAATCTAGGTATGATGATACCTATTATGAAGTGTCCTTAATTATGAAAGCAAAGAATGTTTTAAAAGCATGAAGCATGATTTTCAAGGGCTAAAATTGGGTTTAAAGAGAGCTAGTTGGTTACCCGAAGAAGGCTTGAGTTCAAGTGACTCATTACCTGAACCGTGTTTTGCCGATATGGCTTTATTGTATCCTAGATTAGGGATTTTACGTTGGCGATGGCCATGTGGTGTAGCATGTATGATTTTTCCCAATTCTTTCGGCAAACTCGAATTGGGGGCCTGGCCGCTGGGCTATGGGCCCAATTCTTTCGGCAAACTCGAATTGGGGGCCTGGCCGCTGGGCTATGGGCGAAATCCATATAGCCTGTGGATTTCTATGTATGTAGGGTGACCTATCTAGCTCAGAAGTAATTCACAGAGTTGAGTCAATATTTTTACAAGAATGGTTGAAGCTCATCAAAATTATGCCCGTGTATTTTCAAATGTTTTATGCTGATATGCTTTTATGAAATACTCTCACCTATGTTATATAAAAATATATTTTATTTTTAGATTGTTCTACGTACAAGTACTTTTGAGTATTGACCCCCTATATTTCAGATTCTCCGTGTTAGTCCCATAGTCCATCACATCTGTATAACACTTGGAATATGACAGAAATGGATGAGCCATCCATCTTTGAGAAGGCATTTACTTATATATTGAGTCTTTCAGTGTATGGTCCAGCCGGGAGCTTTGTCCCAGTCTAGATAGTTAGTTTTCATTAAAGGCTTCGTAAATGAGAGTTGAGTATTGTATTTTCATAACCTTATTGACACAATTTGTATTATAATAAATCTCCATTGATTATTATTATTATATCTTCTACATTTTGATTTATGTATGAATTATGTTCATGATAGCATGTTATGGGGTCTCTTGGGCCTTCTAAGTTTGGGATGCCCGTCGCAGCCAGGGCCTCATTTCGGGTCGTAACAGTCTTGATTTATAAGATTTTGTACAAATCTAACCTTAGAGCCAAGACTTGACCCAAGGACTTTCAAATAATAAGTTACTCCTCATGGACTAGAGTTGACACTACCACATTGTGTCTTGATTTATGAGATACTCTATAACTCTTACCATAAAGGAAAGACTCAAGTTACGCCCTATGGGCTAAAGTTGACACTGCCACATTGTGTTTTGATTTATAAGATGCTATATTACTCTTACCTTAGAGGCAAGACTTAGCCCAACGACTTTCAAATTATAACAAGTTACGTCCCATGGGTAAGAGTTGACACTACCACATGGTGTTTAGAATTATGAGATATTCTATAACTTTTGTCTTAGAGGCAAGACTTAGCCTAAGGACTTTTAGATTACAAAAAGTCACACCCCATGAGTAAGAGTTAACACTACCACACTGTGTCTAGATTTATGAAATGTTCTATAACTCTGGCCTTAGAGGCAAGACTTAGCCCGAGGATTTTCAAACAACAAATTACGCCCTATGGACAAGAGTTGGCACTACCACATTTTGTCTTGATTTTTTAGATGTCCTATAACTCTTCTTTAGAGTCAAGACTTAGCCCAATAACTTTTAAACAACAAGTTACATCTCATGGACAAAAGTTGACACTACCACATTATGTCTTGATTTATGAGATGTCCCATAACTCTTGTCTTAGAGGCAAGACCTAACCCAAGAACCTTCAAACATCAAGTTACACCTTGCGTTTAGATTTATGAGATGCTCTAGAAGTCTTGCCTTAGAGCCAAGACTGAGCCGATGACTTTACAAAAATAATAAGTTATGTCCTATAGACAAAAGTTGACATTATCATTGTGTCTTAATTTATGAGATATTCTATAATTGCCTTAAAGGCGAGACTTAGCCCAAGGACTTTCAGACAAGAAGTTGCGCCTTACGAGCAAGAGTTGACACTACCACATTGTGTCTTGATGTATGAGATGTTCCATAACTCTTGCATTAGAGGAAAGACTTATCCCAAAGAACTTTCATACAATCACTCACGCTCTTAAGTTTACTTTGATGTCAATGAAATAAAATCCTCTTTGCGGATTATCCAACTTTATGTTCATTAGCAAAAAATAATAGATGTTGAAAAAAACGAAAAAAAATAAAGATTGAAAAAAAAGAACAAAAAAAAACAAAAAAAATGAGAAGAAATAAACAAAAATAAAAATAAAGCTTGATATAAATGAAAAAAAAAGAAGAAGAAAGAATTGAAAAAAAATTATAAAATAATAGAAAGATAAAGGTTGAGACTAATGAATTAAAAAAAAGAGAGAAATAAAAAATAAATGATATTTGAGAAAAAAAGAGAAGAAAAAACAAAAAATAAAATAAAATAAAGGTTGAGAAAAATGAATTAAAATAAGAAAAAATGAGAAAAGAAACAATAAAAATGAAGGAAAAGGAAAAAAATAGAAGTTGAAAGACATTGAACATGAAAGAATAAAAACATGAAGTATATAGAAGCAAAAAAGTACTTATTTTATATATATAAAAAGGATGGAAGGCATCTTTAAAGATTTTTTAGTGGGGGATAAAAAAGTAAAGTCACCCGCTATGAAGGTATTTCCTGTAATTTTCTGAGCCTCGCAGGTTTAGAATTCGAACACAAAATGGGCTTTTCAAAACTATAGTTCAATCACAGAGGCTTACTTTACTCTTTAGGGTATATTAGTATAACTCTTGTGTAATTTTAAGTACGAAAAATGATCAAAAATACTCTTAAACTATTTGAAATGGAGTAAGAATATTTTTCATTAATTTTTTGGCTCAAAAATACCCCTCTGTATAACTGAATGACACTAAACATACCACGTGAACAAAAAAAAAATACTTGAAGAGTCCACGTCAATATCTATGTGGAAAATACCTCATTAATACATTCGTCCACTTAATAACCATCATCAGCCCATGAGAGAAGAAGCTGAGAAAGTTCAATTTACTTACCATCTATAAACTAATCTTCACTTACAAAAAATAAAAGCTCAACTCTTTATCATCTAGTTACCAGTCACAAAATGATCCTTCTTTAGGTGAAAGTTGCGAGAATATTTCCTTTCCAGTGCTCTTGATAACTTTCAAGATGTCTCATCGAAGGAAAAAACTTGTAGGATGGACAAGATATCCTGTAAACTCAATCTATCAAGCAGTTTTAATTCAGTAAATTCAATTTACTATTTTATTGATAAGTTGATAAATAATAAATCTATGCACTTAATAATTAGTATTGAATAACAATTTCTTGTCTTCTGCATCATATTTTTTAGGGAAGGTGAATTAGGGAGCTCTCATAATCTTAATAAAAGAGTTGGATTGGTTTAGACACAAGGTTATGCCATCACAATATTGAACTTTCCCAACTTCTTGTCTCTTGAGCTAATGATGGTTATTAAGTGGGTTGATGGATTAAATGAAGGATTTTCTATGTGTACACTGATATGGACTGTTCAAATGACTTTTTTTTTATCTACGTGGTATGCTTGGTATCATTTCGTTAGTTAGAGAGGTATTTTGGAACCAAAAATTTAATAGAAAGGTATTTTTTAGCCAAAAAACTAACAAAAAATATTTTTACTTCATTCCAAATAGGTCAGAGATACTTTGCCCTTTTCCATTTTAAGTATCTCTCAAATTTTCTTTCTTAATGATATTAATACTAAAACACCACCTATAATTTGCATAACCCATCAAATTTGAAAGACGGAATTCATCGACAAACACTTAAATTTTGTACGATCTTTCACTTTGGCACCTAAAGTAGACAGTGTTCATTTTTGATACCTCAACTAGCATTTCGATGTATCATTTCGACACTTTTTGCTGAGTCATCATTGCTCGTGTGCTACACGCATTCTGAGCATGTGTGAAGGGTTTTTTGCAATTATATCCTTTCTCTTCTCTTGCTTCCTCAATCTTTCTTTCATTAATTTTTCACCATTTTTTCCCTTCAACTACAACACAAAATGCACGAACATTGCATATTTTTGCAAAATATGCTAATCAACTACAGTGCAAAATACACACACATTGTATATTTTTGAAAAATATGCTGATTGTGCAATTAATTTCACTTCTTTCCAATTCGGTCTCTCAATTTGATTCAATAGATCACTTTTTCAACTAAAATTTACACAATTTGATTAAAACTTTTATTTTTCTAATTGGGCTTTGCTATATTTCAACTGGGTTTCTCTCAATTTGATTGAAAATTTTATTTTCCCCACATATATTAAGTGAAATAAAGAATAGAAATACACATTGCATAGTGCACATACACACGCATAACAAAGAAAGAGGAAAAAAATTATCACAAAAAATCCATTTTTACGTTTTGCTTCAATTTTATTAAAAAACTCATTTTTCTACATATGAATCATCACAAAAAGGAGAAAGAAATTGTGTGTTCAATGAAGGTCATCAATGACGTCCTTCTCTACTTTCTTGAAATTTAGGGTTTTAGGGATTTATGAGGTGGGGGTGGGTTAGAGAAGATAATGTAGGGGGTGGATGTTGAAGAAGATAATTTTGGGGTGGATTTATGGGAAGGAGGAGGCGGTGTCAAAGAAGCTGTGAGTACAATAAGAATTTTAGGATTTCCGACGGGTAACTGACCGTAGTAACCTATGTGCTACCTTTGACAATTTCTTTTCTGTTATATGAACTTCAAGTTGTATGAATTTCCGTACTTGTATTTTAAAAGAAAATGCTAGACACTACATTTAAGTTAGATTGATGAAGGCCAGAGACAGATCTATGGATTTAATATGTTGGATGAAGACAAAGTGCGCACATCTATAGTTTTCCGATAATATGATACCTTTGCCTCTCCCTAATACTTAAATTAATTTTTCATGCTATTTATTGAGGGAAGTCAAGGTGGGCGTGGCATCGGTGGAAGTAAAGATGAGGGAAGCGAGGTAGTGGTATGGACTGCGTACACTTACCCTCCCCAGACCCCACTTGGTGGGAACATACTAGGTACGTTGTTGTTGTTTCTCTCTCCATCTCTCTTTAGTTTTTCTCAATCCTTACTTTTTTTTCCCTTTTCTCCTCAACTTCTATTTTTTAAAAAGAAATTTCTCTTCTTTATTTTACTTTGATTTTTATTTTTTTTATTTTTCCTGAACTCTTACTTTTTTTCCTTTTCTCCTCTCAACTTCTATTTTTTTTTAATTTTTTCTCCTTTTTATTTTTCTTCGAATTTCATTTTTTTATTTTTTAACTTTTCTTAATCTTTATTTTTATTTTGTCTCTTTTTTGATTTTTCTCAATTTTTATTTTTTTCCTCCCCCGAGCTTCTATATTTTCTTTATTTTTCTATTTTATTTTCTTTAATTTTTTTAAAATATTTTTCTTCATTTCTTATTTTTTTTCATAATTTTAATTTTTTTCTTTTCTTTAATTTCTTCCAATCAAGTTACGCCCCATGAGCAGGAGTTGACACCATCACATTATAGATGCAAAACTTATGACTTTCAAATAAGAAGTTACGTTTCATGGGCAAAAGTTGATACTAACACATTGTGTTTTAATTTATGAGATGTTCTATAACTCTTACCTTAGAGGCACTCAAGGACTTTTAAATAATAAATTATTCCCCACGGGCAAGAGTTGGCTCTACCATGATATGTTTTTCATTCATGAACAACTGTTGCCTTAGAGGCAAGACTTAGCTTAATGACTTTCAAACAACAAATTATGCCCCACGGGCAAGAGTTGACACTACCATGTTATGTCTTCATTTATGAAATGTTCGACAACTTTTGCCTTAGAGACAAGATTTGGCTCAAGGACTTTCAAACAAAAAATTATGCCCCACAAACAAGAGTTGATACTTTCATGTTATTTCTTCATTTATGAGATGTTCTATAACTCTTGCCTTAGAGGCAAAACTTACCCAAGTACTTTCAAACAACAAATTATGTCCCACGAGCAAGAGTTGACACTATCACATTATGTCTTCATTTATGAGATGTTCTACAACTCTTGCCTTAGGGGCACGATTTATCCTAAGAATTTTCAAACAAGTTACATACATTGGGCAAGAGTCAACACTAATACATTGTGTTTTTTACTTATGAAATGCTATATAACTCTTGTCTTAGAGGTACGACTTAACTCAAGGACCATCAAACAACAAGTTATGTTCCATGGCCAAGAGTTGACACCACCACATTGTGTATTGAGTTTTGAGATGCTTTATAACTCTTCCCTTAGAGGCAAGACTTAGACCAAGGGATTTGAAGCAACAAATTGTGCCCTATGGGTAAGATTTGACATTACCATATTGTGTTTTGATTTATGAGATATTCTGTAACTCTTGCCTTAGAGACAAGACTTAACCCAAGGACTTTCAAACAACAAGTTGCACCCCATTAGTAAGAGTTGACACTATCACATTATATTTTGATTTATGAGTTGTTCTATAGCTCTTATTTTAGAGGCAAGACTTAGCCTAATGACTTTTAAATAACAAGTTACACTCCATGTGCAAGATTTGACACTATCACATTATATCTTGATTTATAAGATGTTTTATAAATCAAGGACTTTCAAACAACAAGTTATGCCCCATCGGTAAGAGTTGACACTACTATATTATGTCTTGATTTATGAGATGTTCGATAACTTTTGTCTTGAAAGCACAAATTAGTTCAAGAACTTTCAAACAACAAGTTATGCCCCATGGACAAGAGTTGACATTACCACATCGTGTCTTGATTTATGAGATATTCTATAGCTCTTGTTTTAGAGGCAAGACTTAGCCGATAAGTTACGTCCCATGGACAAGAGTTGACACTATCATATTATGCCTTGATTTATGTGGTGCTATATTAGTCTTGCCTGTAAGACAAGAATTAGCCCAAGAACCTCCCAAAAGAAAAAGTTAGGCCCAATGGACAAGTGTTGACACTACCACATTATTTTTTGATTTATGAGATGTTCTATAACTCTTGCCTTAGAAGCAAGACTTAACTCAAGAATTTTCAAACAACAAGTTATGCTCCACAAGCAAGACTTGAAACAACCACATTGTGACTTGATTTATGAGTTGTTCTATAATTTTCACCTTAGAGGCAAAACTTATCTCAAAGGACTTCCTAACAACAAGTCATGCCCTTAAATTTGCTTTGATGTCAAAAAAAGAAGATTCCTTTGCAGATTATTTAATTTTTTATTTATTAACAAAATATAATAGAAGTTGAGAAAAAAGAAAAAAGAGAACAAACAAAATAGAGAAATAAAAAAAAGAGATTGAGAAAAAAAGACAAGAAAAAAATAAAGGTTAAGAAAAAAGAGAAGAATAAATAAATAAAAAAATTGAGAAAAAACAAAAATGAGAAGAAAAAAGTAAAAATAAAGTTTGAGAAAAATGAAAAATGAAAAATAAAAAATGAGAAATGAGAAATGATTAAAGAAAAAACAAAGATTGACACCAATGAATTAAAAAAAAAAAAAAAGAGAGAAATGAAGAAATAAATAATGTTTGAGAAAAAAAAGAGTAAAAAAAGTATAAGAAAAATAAAAGTTGAAACAAATGAAATAAAACAAAGAAAAAAATAAAGTTAAGAAAAAAACTAAAATAGAAACTGAGAGACAAATGAGAATAAAAAGTTTAAAAATATTAGAGGTGTAGAAAAGCAAAAATGTACTTATACATAAAAAAATAAGGAAGACTAGTTTTTAAAGACTTTTCTTATGCAAGTCAAAAATTCAAAACCACCCACTATTGGGGTCATCTCTTGTAATTTCCTGAAAATTGATGGGCTGTATTTTGGTGGAGAAGATGATTTTGGGAGTGAGCAGGGGGAGCGGGGGGAGCGGGGGTAATTTATTGATTGTTATTTTCAATTTAAATTAATTATTTAAAAATTATTTTTGGACAAAAATGACAAATGCCGTGATATTATTCGTCACTTTACATGTTAGCAATGCGTGTGTTACACGACACATTACATACTTTTGCTGATTGTGTAAAAAATGTCAAAGTGATATATCGAGACGTTAGTTGAGGTAATGAACAATATCAACTTTAGGTGTCAGTGAAAGATCATGCAAAGTTTAAGTGTCTGTCGATGGATTTCGCCAATTTGAAATTATCAAACCGTCTAATGCGAAAAAAAGTAGATTTCTTGCATAATTGCCTTAAAAAACGAACATATAAAAAAGGTATTGTTGTTGTCTTTTTTCATTTATCTGTCACTAGGGGTAGGTATGGTACGGTACGGTATTTTAAACTTCGGTACGGTAACTTCAATTTTTGGTATCTAAAAGAACAATATCATTACCATACCAAATTAGTTCGGTATGGTTCGGTATTTTTAAATTCGGTTTTAATATTTTACGGTATGGTAATTCGGTAACCATACTTTATTTGATTTCTAATTACATATATTCATATAAAAAAACTATAACTTTAAGTTTTAAAAACGTCTCAATCATGTTAGGCTAACAACTATCTTTGTTAATCAATTACACAAATAACATTTCAATCACGATTGAATAGTCCGAGATGCAAATTCTGAACAACAGTACCTAAACTTAAGCATAGTACTCCTAAATAATAAGCTTCCCAAAAATTTATTTTTGAATAAAAGTTACTTTTGTGTTCACTTGGCTAATGGATGATATATAAATATATTTAATAATCTTAAATATAATATATATGTGGGTTTTATATGTTATTAAAAAACTTCGGTGCGGTATACGATATTTATTGCATAAATACCAAATACCATAACATCCCTACCGCGATATAAAAAAATTTGATTTCCATCTGGTATTCGATATATACCATACCATGCCCACCCCTATCTGTCACTGGACAATAGTAAACAAAACAACGGCAAGAGCTCCGAGCTCGTGTAACACATTAATTTTGGCTCAGCTCATGTGTAATTATATTCAAAATTTGTTTTATTATGTACAAATAATCCTAGCCAGAAGCCCAGAACCAATATGAAAAAGGATTGTAGTCCAGAATGCATAAAGTAAAATCTTGACTACGTCTATCATATTAATCAACACTGCTCGTCATAGCAGCAGACAACAAAGAAAACCGGTATTTCCCCGTGAGGAAATGTTCCATTTCTAACTCACAAAGTTACACTAAATGTTACAAATCAAATACATCTTTCTATGTTTTCTTACACTATATTCAAGCAAGTACTATACAAGTAAAAAATGCACTAGTAGTACATTGATCCAATGCTTAAACAGAATGGTCTTGGTCTCGCTCACAAGCAAGGATCAGAATGAAATATTGATTGCACGTGGAAGCAATATATTGGTTTGCTACCTTCCAGACATAAGATTTATCATACCTTGATTTCCATAGAAAGATCCAACATCCCAATCTTCTGTCGACGAAGAGAGTGTCATTAGCGCAACCACTATTGATCTCATACTTGGCCTTATTAGGGGATTCTCATGGGTGCAAGCTTTGGCAAGCTGTGCCATCTGTGATTGATGAAGACATGGACTTCTGTAAGAAGCAAAAAGAAACAACTACTGTAGCTACCAATGCTAGTTTCATTTAAAAATCTAATACCTTCCTGACAGAATCAAGGGGATAGTCGTCTCCAAGTCTTGGGTCAACTAGTTTGGGAAGGTCTTCATCAGGATCTGGCTGACTTAGTACTTCTTCAAACTCTGATCATCAGAATGCAGAATAGGTATCAATATATTACTGAAAACTAGCATTAAAGTGTTAAAACAATTACAAATTACAGTAAGTTTTAAATTGCCTGTCCAATTGAAGGACACTAAAAAGGGAATGAGGGGCAAACGTATAACCCTTTCAAAAAAAAATGATTCTGCTTAAGCTTATAAAAGATCCATGCAACCGCACCACTGAAAAAAGAAAAATGCAAAAGGAATTTAACAAAGCAACAAGACCCTTTGAGTCAGTTACAGAACCATTTGGCCTGACAATCGCTTCCTTCGCCGAAATTAGTTCATATAGGACAACACCAAAAGCATAGACATCAACTTTAGGAGAGACATCACCATACTGCGCATACCTGTAGAAAAGCAATGTGCAAATCTGTCACATGAGGCACTCATAAGAAACACTTCAATTAGAAAGCAACAATTTAAGCTTTGAGCAAGACGTTGAAAAAACCTTTGTTTTTAATTAGAACAACCCTTTTCCCAACTGACTCTGTACTGATGACCAGTCACTTAAAAAGAAGGATGCAACTACATAATTATGGAGCAACTTTCAGAATAATAATAATGGATGCTCTGCTTCAAAGAAAAAAATAGGGTAAGTAACAATTCGGTCACTACTTTACAGTTTCAATTCAAAATAGGAAAACACTTACTCTAGAGGCATGTATCCAAATGTACCCACAAGTCGTGTTTGCAAAGATGAGCTTCCAACTTTAGTCAGTTTCGTTAAACCAAAATCTGCAACCTAAATCAGATGATTAACACGATAACAAAATAGCCTCCCCCAATAGACAAACACAAAAAGGGTGCCTTGACAAACCTTTGCATGGAAGTTTTTGTCTATCAGAATATTTGCTGTTTTAATATCACGATGGATGTAAACTGGTACAGTATGTTCATGTATGTACTCAAGACCGCTAGCTGAATCTAGAGCAATTTGAACCCTCTTAGACCATGGCAATGGGTCCCTTCCTGGAGATAAATTGACCAGATTGAGTAGAAGTTCTTTAAGGAACTACCTATTACTGAAAGAGTGGTTGATTATGACATGTGATGTAATTCACATCAAGATACCTGTACCACGTAGATGTTGGCCTATGTGGCCATTCTCAACATATTCATATACAAGGAAGAGGGAACCTTCAACACAATAGCCTATCAAGCGCACCTGCACTCGATATCAATGACACCATAAGTCCAAGTGTATAGGAAAGAAGAATTACACCATGTTTTGAGTTTCAACAGCCCTCCCGTTTAAGAAGTTGAAGGCCCCCACAAAAACTACAAACCCCAATAACAAGTGTAATGGATCCCCTGGAATCTCTTAGTTGCAGCAACTTTTGCACTTACTTCAGGACATCAAATCAAGAAAGTGGATTTTAATCATCCTCACAATGGTCACATATCCGTCCTGAAGTGCGTTATTACCCACACCAAATAAGATCTCACTCATCACATATTTGTAACTAAATGTTTGTATCTTAAGATTTTACTTTTCCCAAGCATCCCTTGTTCGTTTAGCTTTAGTGCAGTTTGCATCACCCCTTCTCTTCTAGGCCTGAATTCTCTTCAGAGCACTCTAGGTGCATGTCAAGCAATTTATCCAGTTGTAAATGAGTGACAGATTGTAACAATTTTGATACACTAAGTATAGGTTTCAGGGATCATAACAAACATTGAAGTACATTCTGAGGCAATCACTTGATTTATGCTCTATAATAGGATTGAAGTCTCGAGCACAAGACTACAAAACTAATGCAATCAATTGGCTAACGCCATTTATTGTGAATTAGTTCGTACGTACGTACATATGTATGTATCTATGTATGTATTCTCAAATGAGAAAATCAGAAGAGCAGCAAAAGAGACATGCCTCTAGTGGCAGGGAAGTTAGTTTTTACCAGGTTCAGGTGATGAACATTTGTCAAGACCTTCAATTCAGCTAGAAACTCCCTCATAGCCTCCATGTCCATTTTCTTGATAGCCGCTTTCTGAAATAGGTTACAGCACAAAAAGTACAGGGTATAAACACACTTGAATAATTCTTTAAGTTGGTTATGGCTAAAACTTTACAAATAAATGTGACCAAAGAAAAATCACGGGACATCCTACCCACTGGAGAAGTGAAATCATGACTCGGTGTTTAGGATTAACATATGTGAAAAGTATGCAGGATATAATGTATGTCAATGCATCACTGGAACATCACCAGATGACTAAGTAATTCATTTATTTGTAAAATGTTCTTCTGCACTTGCCTTCTCTGCTCTCTGTTATTACTTATTCCTGCTTTCTCTGGACTACTGTTTGCCCACTGGCCACTTATTTCATTAGATCAGAAGTTTTAAGAAAATCACTTCTTTCATAATATAACAGGTTATACCAAGAAGTAAGAATTAAGAATAGCTCAAACCTTGCCTCTGAGCTCAGCATAGTAAACAGCACCAGAACCACCTTGTCCAATTTTGTTAGCAATGCTGAAGTCATTAGTCGAAGTAGCCAGCTCTTCATAAGTGAACTCAACATATTTATCCACAGTTATGCCAGAAAGCCCTGGAGAATTACCATCAGCCAAGCCATTGGAACCTGCAGCTTTAACTGTCGTGCTGCTTGCTGGGCCTAATCAAGACAAAAGGTTAACATCTAAGTTAACTAACAAACTTTGTTTTCTATAACTCTGATACTTTCTAAAATTTAGAAGCAGAAGTACAGGAAATATCCAATTCCAATAGAGAAATCAGCTACTTTAAATTGCATTGTCAACCTGAAAGTGATCCTAGTATAAGCACCTTAAGAAATCTGGTAAGTCAAATAAATGAATGTTAGAAGAACCAAAGAGTAGGGATCAACACCTACCATGACCAGACTGATGGAGGTGTGCTTTGTTCCTATAACATCCTACATAAACCAAACCAGCCAACAGCAAGACTACTCGTATTGCCCCTATAGATATCCCAACTATAGCGCCACCAGACAAACCTAATTATTTGGAAGTATACAACGATAAGTAAGAGTAGGTAGCATAAAGGACTTCCTTTATCATCATGAATGGTCTGAAAATGGATAACAAATAAGCCAACATTGCAGACGAAGAAAGATCCAAACCACCTGTGCTGCAAATTAGAGGGGAGAAACAATACAAATGATATCAGCAATGTGCTAGCGAGTGGAAGATCAATAGAGAACAAGATGATCAGATATTAACATCAAATATCAATGAGCTACCTTGTTGATGGCAGTGGCGGAAAGTTCCCACTTTTATCTGCATAATGAAAGAATGATGGTTCAGACGACATTGTTTCTACATTAAGAACTCATGAAAGAGGAAAAATCCTGTAGTAGGCACAAGCACTAAACCAGCCAAAGTATGTGTACTAAAGGCGTCATCACTCTCCAATTTCAGTTGACAACTTAGACTATGCAGATATTGAAAAAGAAAACATCAAAAACATCATATGTTGAAGCTGGTCAGCTTTAAAAGATATTAAGTAAAATGTATGAAGACAGAGTTATGTCAAAAAGATTTCATGTCGAAGCTAAAAGTAATTTGAAGTTATCGGTCTCTATTACTTTGGACTTCCGGTACCGAGAAACTTTAGCATCGTATGAAACAAGTCAAGGAATTGAAATGGATTAAAAGGAACATCAAATAAAATACGGTGTAGAGAGTATCAAAGTCCTAAGTTGGTCAGACTCAGGTCCAGGTGTATCAACAGATGCGGATCTAGAGGATGGTAGGGGTGCGGATAATTGGGTAAATTAAATATATTTATAAATGAATATATTTTTAGTTATGCGTAGATTTTTTTAATTTTTTAAAATATTTTTAGTTTTAATTTATTTGTTTTAGTTTTAGTGATGTTCATATGTTGAGATGATTAAATTGTATTTAATTAAATGCTTTATTGTGATATTCTTTAGTTTTTTTTCTTAGTCTTTGTAATTCTTGTATATTATTTTGAAGGTATTCTAAATATTCTATATCTTTTGTTCTAAAATATTCAATTAAATTTTCTTTCATAAGTATTTCTGTTAATCTTATTTCTTTCATATCTTGTCTCTAATATTTTAAATATTCATAGTTTATCATTTTATCCGTAGTTGTAATACTGCAAATTTCTTTGTAATAATTTATTCTAATTGTACTATATCTGATATTAAATTCTACTTTATCTATTTCGTTAATTATCCTGTCTTTTTCTTCTATGAATAATTCTATGTCTAAATCATATTCTAAACTGTCTTTTAATTCTAGTTGTTTCATGATTTTATCTATCCAAATTAATCTTTCTTTTAATTGTTTTATTCCTTTTCTAAGATGGTTTTTATAATTAATTTCTTCGTATAGTCAACTTTGTTTTTCTCTAACTCTTTTAATATATTCTAACATTTTTAATATGTATAATATCCATCTGAATAATAACTATTATTATCTGAGTAATAACTATCTGAATAATATAAGTTAAGATCATTCATATCTTCTAACCATTCTAGACTTAATGATTCTTCATGAAATATTTTTTCCATATTATTTTCTTTATGTCTTTTATTTCTAAGTCTTTAATGATATATAAAACAAGTATCTTAATTTCATTATATATATAGCTTGTCATATTATTTATATGATGCTTAGATTTCTACGAATAATTTGGATAACTTGAAATTGGATTTTAGTAATTTGTGATTTATTAAATGCTTTATCATAATATTTACTGGTTGTTTGTTTTAATCTTAATAATTCTTGTATATTTTCATTAAGGAATTCTATATATTTTGTATCTTTAGTTCTCATATATTTTTCTAGATTTGTTTTCATTAGTCTTTCTATTAATTGTATATTTTTCATATCCATTTTCCAATATTATAAATATATGTAATTTATCATGGTTGATGTGTAGGCTTGACATATAGATATTTGTAAGAGTAGGTAGGTAGGTGTGGTATGTAATTTATTCTAGTCATAAAATATTTACCAAATATTTTTTCCTATATGATTTTTTTTATATCTATATTTTCCATATCCTTAAGTACATACAAAACAAGTATTTTAAATTTATCTACCATTTCGTCAAATAAATAAGTATTCATTTTTCATATGATGCTATTTCAAAATATTTCCTTCAATCATACACATAACAAAATATAATCATTTTAGATTACTATATACTAGATTATTCTTAAATAACATGTTCTTCGGTCACTATTAGCATGGTAATCTGGATACTTTTTCCTTAAACAGCGCCTCTACTCTGGCTGCTCTCCTATCACGGTTTTCTTGCCTCACCGGTTTCACCTTTAGGATATCATAGTTCTTAGGGATTTTTCCCCTTATCCACTTTGCTAATAAACTTCTTAACACGCTATTCTTTGAATAATTCTACTATAAAGTAACTAACATGAACTTATTTTATCATATCATGATTGTCAGGAAGTTATGAATTTAGTTATTCATAATCGTAAATAAATATACCTGTTCTGGTAGGTTTGATAATTCTGGGTTTTGTTTATCCATAGCTTTTCTTTAAAAATATATCTGTTTTTTATTAAATATTCAAAAAGTTTTTTGTGTACAAGAGGGAAGGCTTGCTTTCAACACATGAAAGTCTTGCCTTTTATCTTGCCGAATGGCTTACATATTTATAGCCTAAAAGAAAACGCATAAACTATTTTCTACTTTACACTTGTCCTATTTACAAAAGACTTTACAAAAAATCTTAAACTATTCTACAAAAAGACAAAATTAATAAGGACTAAAGCTATGCAATAATGACACTTTGCCATAGAAAAGTCAAAAGTTATCAAATACTAGTAAATGCTATAATAACTTACGCATCTAAAGTCAAGAAAACTATTCACATGTCACTTTCTTTCATAACTTTTATTATCTTGTTTTCTTTCTCTTCCATTATTGCTCCGTTGATTATTATCTTCTAGCTAGCGTCCTTATCTTCTTGGTTTATTTTTTCTTTTATTCTACCTAGACTTTCGGGATAATATTATTTTCTCCATTATATCTTGAACATAGATTGTCTGGATATTTGTGTCCTGTCATTTTGCAATATCTTGTTAATAATTCTTCTGAAATAAATTCCTTCCTAATTGTTCTTGTAGTTGGTTGTTTTTTTGGGTTGAGTAATGTCAGAATTCATTGTCTAGCATCTTCCATATCTGTTTGTCGTAGTTCTCTTGAATTTGAATAAATCATTTGATGATCTCTTGAATAATAGCTCCATAAAGGGTCTTCATTGATATAATTATTTGTTAAGTCTTAAACAATTGTAGATATTCCAATAAGTCATTTATTTGCATAAAAATCAGGTATCTCGATTTTAGGTATCTCTGGCTGCTGAACAATATCTTTCGGTATAATCATATCTCTGGTTAATCCTATTTTTACAATTTGTATAACTGGTTTGATCTCGTCATATAATATCTCTGCTGGTGCAGTATAAAACTTTATAAAAAATAGATTCCCTTTGGTTATTCTTTTATAAGTGGTGAATGCTCTATATAATTCTGGTATATCTGTTAGTTCATTTCCTTCATGGGTATATACGGTATTTAATAATCCATAACTGAAATAAGTTTTAACTAAGCTTGGGTTGGTTTTTGGTAGTGCGATTAACTTGTTGTAACCTTGTAATTTTTGGGTTATATAGTTTGTGTTTGGTTCTTGAATATCTGTGGCTCTGGGTTTAAGGTTTAGATAAGTCTGTATTTTGTGGATATTTTCTATGTATGCTCGGGTTATGTGGTTATAGGCTTTTTTATCTTGGTTCAAACTTTCTCGATATGTGGTAATTTGTGAGGGTATGAACAAGGGATTTTTTTGTGTTTTTGGTATAAATGGTTTTTCAAATATCTTATTCATGTTCATGTTTTGATATCTTTGTCCACTAACTCTTTTGCTTGTACCTGTAATTGTAGATTGATAAACGTTATGAATTTTATGGAGTGTCCCAACGTATCCTTTTAGCTCTGGAATTTTGATGTCTTCCGATCGACATAGCTCTGCACACTGCTGAGTTAGCTGATGCATAGCTTTATACTTCAGTTTCACTTCATTAGTCTTTAGGTTTTCTATTTTATTATCCATACTGTCCACTTTCATTGAAAGCGTAGTTAGGGTTTTGAGTATTTTTTCTAAAGCATCATCTTCTATTATATCAATCTCTGTAGCTTTATCTTGATATGTAATCTGCAGTAACATTTTTGTTAGTACTAATAACTTCAATTTTGAATGTAAAATTTAATATATTTAACCCTAGACTCCAAATCTCTTTCGTTGTAACTGAATTTTGTATTTTCTTTGTTAACCACCAGCGTACTTGTGTATTATTTATTCGTACAATAAACTTGTTATATACAATATATGACTCAAATGTTAATAAACATTTATATAATGAACATAATTCTTTTCTATTTATTTCTCATTTTATTTCTGTTTCATTAAACGTACCTGAGTAGTATCTACAATGATGTTCTAATTTTTCTTTTTCATATCTATATTTAAGTACTCCTCCATAACTATATTCACTAGCATTTGCTTCTATTATATATATAAATTTTTTATTTTCGTTTGGAAATTATAATTTTGGTAACTCTTTACAAAGTATTTTTATTTTCTAAACTTGTTTTTTATCTTCTTCGTTGAGATTATATTCTATATTTTTTTTTAATTTTTTCTGTAATGGCTTTAGGTTTTCTGCTAATTTTGGTATATATTCTCTTATTTGGTTTACTAATTCTAAAAATGATTGTAATTTCTTTTTTGTATCTAATTCTTCTTTTGAATTTATTATTTTTTGTACTATATGTTGTTGCATTTTTACTCCACTTTTATCTATTTGTATTCCTAAAAACTCTATCTGGTTTTTCATAATTTCAACTTTTTTTCACTTAAACTTATTCCCGATTTTTTTATTATATCTGTAAATTGTTCTAATAATTTTAAATGTTCCTCTTTAGTTTTTGTATATAGTAGTATATCATCTATGTATACTATACAATTAGGTAATTGTTTAAAATAACTATCCATAAAGTATTGGTATCTAGGTGCATTTTTATATCCAAATAGTAATACGTTCCATTCATAAAATCTTTGTGGTACCGTAAATGCGGTTAATTCCTTAGAATTTTCATCTAACTTTAAGTGGTAAAATCCTGATTTACAATCAAATTTACTAAAGTAGTTATATCCTTGTATTTGTCTTATTTTTAATATCTTATTTGGTATTGGATAATTGTATGCCATAATTTTTGCATTTAAATTTCTATAGTAAATCACCATTCTACTTTTTCCTCTTTTTTGTTCACTATGTTTATTTACTATAAACACTGGGCTATTATGTTTACTATGATTCTTTGTATATATTGTTTTTCTAATAATTCATCTATATGCATTTTAAATTCTTTTAAATCGTCAAAATTATATGTTAATGGTTTTTGAGTTATTATACTATTTTTATGTATTAATTCAATTTTTAGAGTAGTTTTATGTTTTTCCATCCTTTTAATGGATCTTCACTGTATAATTGTCTTAATCTTTTCTTTATTATTTCTACCTTATCTATTGAAAATATAGTTATTTTTTTTATTTATCGAAAATACAACTAGTTCTACTCTGTCTTCTATATTTTTTATATTTTCTAACTTTTGTTTAATTTTTTCACTTTCTTTTATCCAATCAGTTTTCTTTCTTATTTTATTAATAACTCTTTTTGCTCTTACTTTTTGTTTACATGGTGTTGTAAACCACCAATCTGTTTTAGTTATTATATGTGGGTATAATTTATCTAAAAATGACATTCCTAAAAGCATATCTTTTGATGTTAGTTCATAATTATAGATTTCTTCTATTGTTATTATTTTATCTCATATCTGTATTTTTACATTTTTAGCTTTATATGTAATTAAACTTCCTTCATTATTAAATCCTTTGACTACTATTGATGTTTTTAATTTATCCCATTTACTTTCTGGTAAATAGTTGTATCTACATAAGTTTGTTTCTGCTCCTATATCTATCATTGGTGTATAATATCTATTATAATATCGTTCTACTATTATTTTTACTAGAATTTATATTTTCATATCATGTCAAAGCTCTTTTTATTAATAATTTTTCTTTATTATATGTTATAGATAATTGTGTATGTTCTATATTGTATGGTTTTACCTGTTCTAACCATTTTATTCCTAATATTATGTCTGATTTTTGCATTTCTTCCTTTATTTCAAATTCTATTTTTATTTTTCTGACTTCTATTATTATTATTTTTTCTGCCGTATCTTTAATGTTTATTAGACTCCTTGGTAGATCTGAGCATATATTACTATTAGATTTTATTTCTTCACTTTTTACTAGATATTTTGCTATATAATTTTTTTCTTGTCCTGTGTTTAAAAGTATTAAATATTCTTTTTAATTTATTGTTCCTGTTATATAATATTGATTTAAATTAACTGTTGAAGTTGTTTCATAACTAGTTCTTTTTTATGAGCTTGATGATTCTGGTTTTTCATGAGTTATTCTTTTTGTTGTACTTATTCTATCATTTATTATTTCTAAATCTTCTTCTATATCTATGTCTCGTAACTATGATCATTATAATCAATTGTTTTTATAAATTGTTCGAAAGAACTTTCTATTTGTATTTTATTAATTTTATTATTTCCCGTCATTTTATGTTTTGTTTTTAATACGTATAGATTTTTACATCTTGCTGTAAATGTTTTACTTCCTGGGGTTAGTTCTATTCCTGATATTTTTCAATATAATACTAATGATTTATCTATATTTTTATCTGTTATTGCTACTGAATAATTCACACTTATTATAAATTAAATTTTTGGTATATTAAATTTCCTTTTATGACAGTTATTATACTTTTTCTATAGGTTTTATAATTCTATCATCTGCTAAATATAATTCTATTGGTGTATCTATTCCTTCTCTGAAACATGCTTTTATCAATATCCCTGTTACTCCAAGGTATACATATTTTATTGGGTCCTTACTTTTTATATCGTTTATTTCTTTATTAATTATTCTTTTTGTTACAAGTGGTATACTAGCTCTACCTTTTGCATATCTACTGTCTATTACATGTTCCTTTTGGCTTACTACGTAGTATTCTTCCTTTTTTCTACTAAATATATTTTTTATTGTTGGTATTTTGAATAGTTTTCTACACTTAGGTCTAACTCTTTTTCTTTTATTTCATCAAATATATTATTATCAAATATTATTTTTTGATCAGTTCTTTCTTCATTTAAATATTCTTCCTTTGTTACTATTTTTATATTTTCTTCAGTTATTTGGTTTATTTTTATATCTTCTTCAGTCATTTGATTCATCTAAATCACTATCTATTTCATTCTCCGAAATTTCATATATACTATCTTCACTTTCTAATTCATAATCTATATAATCTATCTACATATATTCTGTATTTTCTATTTTTATTTTTGATATTTGTTTCTTTTTTGGGTTTTTAGGCATTTTACAATCTCTAACTAAATGTTCTAGTTTTCCACAATTATAACAAGTACATTCTTTTATAAATTTATTTTTCCTATATGGTCTTTTATGTTTATAATTTTTTACATAATATCTTTATCTTGGTTTCTTATATTTATATTTTGATTTTTTGTATTTCTTATATTTCTTATGTCTTTTTCTTTTCTTATAATATCTTTCTTTACATCCAAATTGAGGTGCTATTTTATCTTTGCAACATGCTAAATTTCTTATTAATGTTTTTTTTTTCATTTTTATTTCTTCTCTATATTTTTTCACATAGATTTCTATATCATTGTTGTAAAAATTTTATTCTTGCTCCTAGGGTATCTACTATTTTTACTTCATCCCAACTCTTTATTATTTTTGAACTAAATGGTTCAGGTAATTTGTTAAAATATAATCTTCTTATTTCTATACTTTCTTCTGTATTATATGTTCCCTTATAGTAGTATTCTTTAAATGCGCACGTATATTCATCTATATAGCACATATTACATATTTCTAATTTTAACATTAAATTTCTATTCGTATCTTTTTCTTTATTTTGTTCTTCTTCTTCTGTTCTTATACTGCTAAATTCATCTCTTATAGCTACTTCATATTTTTTCAATATTTCTGTTGGTGATATTTTAGTAGTTGTTGATGTTCCTTCTGTTTTATTATCAGATCTTAATACTTTTTTACTTGCTTCGGCTAGGTTTAAAAACCATAATTTTACTGTTCCCATTAATGTTCTTTCTATATATTCTAGTGTATTTGTTGTATCTATATTATTATCTAATAATTGTTTTGACATGTATCCTGCCCATAATTGTATTATTTTATTTGTATCTATTACACAGTCTAAATCTAAAAAGTTATAATTTTTATTAATTATTTGTTTTGGTGTCTATTTGTTATATTCATTTCTTAGGTTATATTTTTTAAACTTATCTTTATAATAATATGTAGGTTTTCTTATTTCTGATGTACTAGCTATTATGTTTTCATCGTCTTCTTTATTAAGAGTATTTATTTCTGTATTTGTATTTTCTAAGTTTTCTTTATTAATTACTTCTTGTTATTCATTAATTTTTAGTTTTCCTATGTTTTCTAGAATTTCTGTATATGTTTCACTACCTTCCGAATCATAATTATCTATATCTTCAGCATCTATTATATTTATTTCTAATTCACTAGTTTTTGATTGTTTATTTTTTATTTCTAATTTTTCTTTAAGTTGATTTATCTCGTTTAATAATTTTTGTTCTTTATCTTTTTCTTCTTTTTCTTTCTGTCCTTTTTCATACAGGTCTTTTTAGTATTTATAGTTCTTTTTTCTAATTTAGCAATTCCAAAAAAAAAAAAAAAAAAAAAAAAAAAATTAGCAATTCTATTATTTTTAGTTTCTTCTATTTTTCGTATTTCTTCTGTGGTTTTATTTTATCTATTTCTTTTTTCCTATCTATTTCTTCGTTTTCTCTTTCTATTCTTACCATGGCTGCCAACTTATCTTCTAGTTTTAATTCTTCTTTTTCTAACATTAAATATAAATGTTCACCTATTTTCTTATATCTTCTTCCTAAATTAGAGAATATTATTTTTATTTTTAATCCTTCGTGATTTTCATATGTTTTTTCATCTATTATAAATTATTCTTTGTTCATTTTATTTAAATGTATATAGGTTATATTGATATATATATATATATATATTCTAGACTATCTATTGTTGATTCTAAATTTGATATTTCTTCCTTTTGTGCATTTATTGAGTTTTTACTAACTCCGACAACTATATTATACTGTAGTCTTTCTATCCTTATTTTTAATTCTTTACGTTTTTCAGATATTATTTATTTTAATTCTTTATATTTTTATAATTTTTGTTCGTTATTCATCTAAACAATATTGGCTATTAAATCTAAATGTATACTACTTCCGTAACTTTAAACAACATAGTCTCTGATACCAATGGTAGGGGGTGCGAATAACTTGGATAACTTAAATAGATCCATTCCTTCGTGATCTAAATTTTAAATATGAACGCCGGATTTAGCTAAAATAATTTAAATACCTAAACATAGAGTTATATATATGAGACGTTTTGTGGAAAACTTACAAGGTATTATGAGGAAAATATATTGATCAAGAGGGGAATTCCAGAAGGTGATATAAGGAAAGGGACTGATAGAGAAATTTCCATATACAAACTGCTCCATTTTCTTCAATTTCACCTTTTCTTTTGTTTCGATTACAAGAAATCCGTGTATCTATCCCAAATTTCTCCACTAGTTTTGGTCAAAGCACCCAAAAATCAATGAAAAAATTGGGTACATATTTCACATGCATGTCTTGTCGACACAGATGCAGCACCGAAAGTCTAAGTTCCTTGGACTCGGGTGCGGATGTCTGATACGAGTACGGATCTAGAGGTCGGATCCTTCACAGTCTCAATTCGAAGATTCGGGGATATGGATCTAGGGTAGAGGGTTAGGGGGTAGGAGTGCATCGGTAATAGTAGGGGAGAGTACTTTGTGTCCGGAGTTTTTTGTTCGTGGTGTTTGAGTGATGTCTATGATTTCGAATAGATAGTTCATAGTATTATCTTGTGGCTATATTGTTTCCTATATTAGCTAGCAATGTTAGTTTATTATGCATACTGTATTAGTTTATGACATTTATGTTTTGTGTTTTAAAGGGGAGCCTTGGAGTAACTGGTAAAGTTGTTGCCATGTGACCAGGAGGTCACAGGTTCAAGCCTTGGAAACAGCCTCTGGCAGAAATGCAAGGTAAGGCTGTGTACGATACACGTGGTGGGGCCCTTTCCCGGACACCGCGCATAGCGGTAGCTTTAGTGCACTGGGATGCCCTTTTTTTTATTTATATTTTGTGTTTGGTATACTGTTATTGGTCCTAAGCAGGGGTATCGAAAACAACCTCTCTCTACTTCACCTAAGGTAGTGATATGGTCTGCGTACACTCTACCCTCTTCAGACCCCACTATGTGGGAATACACGGGATATGTGTTATTGTTGTTGGGGATATGGATCTAGCGATGGATATGGGTGCAGGAATTCGGTAAAAAATAATTTAAACACTAAAAATAGAACTATAAATATAAATTATGAGATATTGTATGGAAAACTTGAGGAGAAAATATTATTCAAGAAGAAAATTCTGAAAGGAGATAAAAAGAAAAGCAATAACATAGAAATTTCTATATACGAGGTATTCCATTTTCTTCAATTTCACCTTCGCTTTTGTTTCGAATACAGAATTTCTTAAATCTGTTCAAACTTTCTCAATCGATTTTGGTCAAAGTAGCCAAAATTAGTTGACCAGATCGGGTATGAATCCCACACCCACACCCATGTCGTGTCCACACGCGTGCGACACCGAAAATGAAGAATCTAAGTAACTTAGCCGAAAGTGAAGACTCCGAGCAACTTTGTCAAAGTCAGAAGCAAGCTCTTTGAGGACATTCCTTAACCATCAAGCTATGACTTCGTACAGCCCAAATAACGGTACAGAGTTACTGCAAACTATTCTATTCAAAAAGTAGATGAAAGAGGGAGCCTATCCGCTCACACTAAGATAATGAGAAACGGAAAGATACATGACAAGATCAGAGCCTTAACAAAAATACATTTGTACAAGACACAAATTGGAGTCATGTAGTTTTAATTCCATAAACTCATGCTCTTTAGAACACCACAATCTCCTGGGATTTGTTGTTTATCATTTTAAGTTTGCTCTAGGAAAGACTAAAAAGCAACATGTGTGCACTGTACTCCTGCTTCCACCCAAGTACCAATATAAAAACCAAGAACAAATAGAATCCCGTAAACCTTTTTTTTTCCTTTAAACTTATAAGAAGATTTTTATCTTTCATTCTGAAGCTGTTGTGAGCCATTATGGACAGCAAAGATCCTAAAAAGTAGAACCCTGCTCTTTTAAGGGGTCGTTTGGTTTGAAAACAAATTATGATGGGATTAGTAATGGTGAGATAAATTATATTGAGATTAATTGTCTGGGATTAGTTATGGTGATATTATTTTTAAGTGATTGTTTCGTACTAATAATAATATACATTTTTTTTTAAAGAATAGATAGTTTGTATACAAAAATACCCTTAACCTTATTTAACTTAATTATTTTCCTTCATATTAAATCATACAAAAGAAATTGAAGTTGTTTCTTTTTTAACTCTAGTAGTTTCTTTTTTCTAAAAATACATGTTAAAAATTTGTGTTGATATTTATTAAATGTGTATGAAGTTTTAATATTTTATGTTAAATTATTTATTCTGTCCTAAATTTTATAAAATGTTGATAGTTCAAAATGTTGATAATTAAACTTTTTGTTAAAAACTTTCATCATCAAAAAATGTGAAAAACAAATTACTCTCATTTTCTATTATTTAGTATCATTAATATTTGGAGAGTTAAATTATATTTTTTTAAAAATTAAATTTTCAAACAGTTTTAGCTGTATATAAAAATAATTTTTTATTTAATAATTGACCATGCACTAAGATAGAAAGGGAATGTCAAAATACTCTAATTACTTGTTCATAATAAATTTATTAGGAAAAATGAAAAATTGAATTAAGATTAATAAACATTTCTACAACCCTTGGATTAATTTTGAATTTCATTGTATAAATAGTTTTTATGGTGTCACTATCATTTTCTCATGACTCATCACTTTTAGTGCATTTAATAAACTCATATAATTGTTCAAATTAACCAAAATGAATGAAAATTTGTAGAGTAATTAAAATTTAAATTAGAGATAAAATTGATAAAAAAAAATTGATGTGAGGACTATCAAAATTTCACATTTCTCTCATTTATAGTAGTAAAGTAACGGAATATATATATATATGAAAAGTGATAATTGGAGGTTGATTTTGTCATTTATGGTTTTATGCCAAGTTAAATACTGTTGGGTTCATTTATACCACCCAAAAGGTGGGATAACTTATTCCGCTATTATTTGTTAGTCCCGGGATAAGTTATTCTAAACTTGGCAACCAAACAAAGCACCAAAAAAATTATTCTGGAATTATTTATTTTAATAACCCAAACCAAACGACCCCTAAGTGTTTCTTCTTGCTCGGCACTTACTGTTTAAGCTTCAGACAACCACACTGATATCGAAAAATGTTAGAAAGGGCTTGTTTGTGTTTCGAAAGGGCATACCTCTAGATATTTTACTATGACTAACAAAATTAAGGATTGTTTTTCGATAAGATAATTCTACTTTTATTAAATCTAATTCTCTTAGGGGTCATTTGGTAGAGTGTATTGGAAAACTATGCATGCATTAGTTTAATGTGTATTACTAATACCTTGTTTGGTATACTTTGCACCTTATGTATAACTAATGCTTGCATTAGTTATAAGCATTAGTTATACACTCTATTGTGTATTGAGGTGTGTATTACTAATACCTCAAAATCCATGGTATTAGCAATGCAATGGATCCAATACATGCATTAACATGATTAAAGACACCATTATCTTCAAAAAAAAAAAAAATTCACATCCTTTCCAACATATATATGAAGGATATTTTTGTAATACATTTTTTTTTAGAAATTATTTAATTCATGTTATTTTTAATACATCAAACCAAACAATGCATATGAAAAATACAAGTATAACTAATGCAAGCATAGCTAACACAAACATTACTAATACAAGCATTACTAACACACCATATTTTACATTATTCTTATACACTCTACCAAACGACCCCTTAGAGGTTAAATGAAACTCTTAATCTTCCACATATGCATTCCAACAACAAGAACATACCCGGTGTATTCCCATCAAGTTGGGTCTAGAGAGGTTAAAGTGTACGCAGTCTATCCCACTATCTCAGATAAAGTAGAGAGGTTATTTCTGATAGACCTCCGACTCAGGACATATACCAATATAACAAACAAAACACCGTAAAGCATGCAACCACAAGGTAATACTATAATAATAGATAGTAAAGGCTAATAACAGAAACAAGACACGCACAAGGTAATACTAACAAAATATCTATTCAAAAACATAGATATCTCCAATACACCACAGACATACTCCTACCCACTAACCCTCTACCCTAATCCGCGTCCTCCACACCTTTCTATCAAGAGTCACGTCCTCTGTAAGCTGTAACTGCTCCATGTCATGTCTAATCACCTTCCTTCAATACTTCTAAGGCCTACCTTTACCTCGCCTAAAACTATCCCTAGCCAGCCTCTCGCACCTCCTTATAGGAGCATCGTGCCCCTCCTCATTACATGCCCGAACTATCGCAACCTCACTTACTGTATCTTATCCTCCACTGAAGCTACCCCTATCTTCTCCCTAATAGTCTCATTTTTAACCCTATTCCTCCCGGTAATTCCATACATCCATTGCAATATTCTCATCTCCGCTACCTTCAACTTCTATATGTGGAAGTTCTTAACTAGCCAACACTCTACCCCATACAACATACCCGATCGAACTACCACTCTGTAGAACATACCTTTGAGTTTTGTAGGCACTTTCTTATCACACAAAACTCCCGAAGCGAGCCTCCATTTCAACCACCCTGCACCAATACGGTGCGTTCCATCCTCATCAATTTCCCTATTCCCTTGAATCATAGATCCAGGGTACTTGAAACGCTCCCTCTTCTGGCCGACCTAGGAATCAAGCTTCACTACCACGTATGCCTTGTGTGGCAAATCACTAAACTTACATTCCAAGTATTCCGTCTTAGTCCTGCTCAACCTAAATCCTTTAGGCTCAAGGATCCGTCTCCAAAGCTCCAACTTATTATTAACTCCACCCCAAGTTTCATTAATCAGTAAAACATCATCAGCAAATATATACACCAAGGCACCTCCCCTTGGATATGTCATATCAAAATATCCATCATCAAGACAAATAAAAATGGGCTAAGAGTCGATCCCTGATGCATTCCTGTCAAAATCAAAAAGTGCTCTGAATCCCCTCCTATTGTCCTCACACGAGTCTTCGCATCGTCGTACATGTCCTGGATCTATATGTTAATACTGCCTTGTTGCCATTACAGAACCTACAGATAAACTCAGCTGGTATAGATAGAATTTTGTTAATCAAAAGCTTTGTGTAAATGATAGGAGTTTTAGACAAGATCATTATGCTTGAGAAACTGTCACATTTTTCCTATGTGAGCAGTTTAGCACTACTAGAGTTGATCATGCACTTTGAACTTCCTTAGTCCATGGATATGGGAACAACTTAAGAACCAAGATAGATGACAAGGCTGAAGTTCAATTGGTCCACTACAACACTGGCATCACGCCAAAAAGAAAGGAACAAAAAGCATATCATTTACAAATTTTGCTTTAATGCTCCAAACTTAGTGCTATATCCCTTCTTCCATTTTCAGTTGCGCATTAGACACATCAAAACCCATCCTTGAGGGTGCAATCTTCAATAATTCTATCCATTTCAAACTACAAACTCCAGTTTATAGTAAGTAAATAATAAACTTCAATCTAATGTAACCCTTAAACAACACATTTTGTTTCCACTACAACAAAATGCATATAGATCTTTAGAATACATCATAGCTAAATGTGAAAAGTTTCATGGCTAAACATTTTAGTCACCAAATTGTTTTCCGTAGCATTCGTAGCAATAAGTAGCGTAATTAAAAGTTAGCTACAACAGACTTTACATGGTCTGTGGCTTACTGCTAATACTTATAGCTACAAAAAAAATTATGTTGTAACTGTGATGATAAAAAAAATTCTTGCTATGAAATTTATACTTGTGACAAATAATTTTACTTTTTTGCCATGGCAAATAAAATCTATAGTAATTTTTATATTATAACCACAATGTCTTCTGTTGTGGCAAAAGATTTTATTTATTTGCTATGATATTTAAAATGTGTGGCTATTTTGTATTTCAGTCTCATGTTAACAATATTTATATTTAGCTACCAAATAAAAAATACATAGCTATATACTTGAGTATTTGTCACAAACATTTTTATGATGTAGCTAAGAATTTATTCTTTTTTCTACAAAATGCACACCTCATAGCTCATTTGAATTAGAAATGGAAAGTGAATATTAATTAATTTTTGATAATTATATTTAGGTTTAGCCATAAATACAAATATTCATTATTATAAATTGAGGAATATTCTCATAAGCATTATTAACCACAAGAATTTCTACAATATAATGAAGACTAAAAAGAAATTCCAAAATAAATTTCAATATTTATATTACTATAATTTAAAGAATCTTCTACAAGCTTTGTTAGTAACAAAAGTTACATATAATTGCATTTTGCAAATCTTTTAAAACATCATCTTGCTTGAATCCATGCTTCATAATCTCTCCTTCCACGGTCTTCATTCGAACCTTAGTTTGATCAACATCCGTCTTAATTTGTCATTTATTTCCTCTTAACACAAAGAAAATAAGAATCATTACATGCAAGAATGTGTATACATAGAATTCAAGGAGAAAAAATATATCTTAGATAATTTTTTGCTAAACTTAACAAATAAAAAACAAGAAAAAAATAAAAATCAACCAAATAAGTGAAAAAAACCCGTAAACCTCTTATAATATGTAATATAAAGCTTAAATTTCATATCAATTCTAATACCCACACAAGCATAAAACTATCATTACATTATTTTTTTTTAAATACACAATTTAATACAATATCCATATAGTAAAAACTTATCTCATTTACTTGGAGAATTTCATGTTTAAAACCTACAAAAAAAATTAAAGTAGTTAGGCAAACATCACAAGAAAAATTAAATTAAATTAAATAGATGGGAATATGAAAGAGTGAGGGGTGGGAGGGGTGTGAGGAACAAGGAAGGAATGGAAAAGGAGAAAGAGAGATCAGGATTGTTAAATAAAAAGGGAAATTAGGTTAATTTATTTAATTTTTAAATTTTGGATGGGAATCTTTTATTTTTTGGTAATTTTTAATTTTTTTTAGGGGGGGGGGGAGGGGGGCAATTGGGGAAAAATTTCATTTTACTTATCTTTTTTCATTAATCAAGAAAAGATAAAAAAAATTCCATGTTTTACCCTTTGCATTAATCACTTTTTCATCAAATTAAAATGTAAACATCATTTAATTGGGGTGTTATGGTAAACTAGGCATGTTATTAATTATTTTTCTTAATCAATGTATCATCTCAATTTGAGACGGGTTAATTTGAGACGGAGGGAGTATGAATTAAAATGTCAAATCCATGCAACAGACTAGTTATCTGGTGAAACAAACTAGTTATCTGTTGCAACATATGAGTAATCTGTTTGGAACAACACAAATCAGCCCCTACCACAAACCCAATAGATAAATCTTAAATCTTGCTATTGCTACTGGATTCAAAATTATTCCTTACGTCTCATCGTCGATATGTTTATTGAGAAGATAATAGACAGAATGAAAATTAAATATGAATTAAAACGTCAAAGTTGATCAAACATAATTTTTTTATTAAACTAAAACAAATAAAAATACATATACATAGACTTTAAAAGAAAAAAAAACAAAATAATCTAATTATTATTATTATTATTATCATCATCATCATCATCATCATTATTATTATCGCCAGCCGACCAATATTCGACCGACAGAAGCGGCACCCTCCTCATTCTGCGGATCTCCCGCAACATCCTTACTCTGACAACGGTCAACTCCCACTGTATATCATGAACCTGCCTCTGTAGTTCTCGTACGGTGTCTCATAAAATAGCAACATCCCATACTGGATTAGCCATATCTAGAACACATATAAATTGATAACAAAATGCAAAAACAAAAGTAAAGAAAAGAATTCGAAAGTAAAGTAATACAACATATATTTACACAAAAAGCAAGATAAAAAACTTATCAAAGATGGAAAAGCTATCAAGTCCTTAAAGAGAAAGTAGTTGAAGGTGTAATATGAAAGACAAGAGAAAAAAATAAATAAATATGTGTAGTAAAATGAATGAGTAAGGAGGGACCTATTTATAGAGGATTGAATTTGAACGAGTTAGGCAAAAAGGCGCGACTGTTCACCTCCATTTATTAATACTGGTGCCATTTTTATTGAGTTGTGGAAACAAATTATATATCTATTGCATCAGATAACCTATCCATGACAACAGATATATCATTTGTTGCAACAAATCTATAATGTGTTGCATCAGATAATATATCTGTTGCAATATATATCTTTTTAATAATCATCATATCTTTATCTTTAATCCAAATTTGATGACTTTTTAATTATATAAATAAAAAAAATAGATTCAAAAATAAAATGGCGCGACTGTTCACCTCCATTTATTAATGCTGATGAGTTTTTGATTACTGTGTAAAGTTATGACTTAATTAGTTCTTTTCAGTAACCGTTTCTATTGAGTTGTGGTAACAAATTATATATTTGTTGCATCGGATAACCCATCTGTGGCAACAGATAGACCAATTGTTGCAATAAATCTACAATATGTTGCATCAGATAATATATCTGTTGCAACATATATCTTTTTAATAATCACTATAGCTTTATCTTTAATCCAAATTTGGTGACTTTTTTATTATATAAATTAAAAAAATAAATTCAAAAATAAAAAGTTCGATTTTCACCTCCATTTATTAATTACATTCAAACTGGTGACTTTTTTTATTATTGTGGAAATTTATGACTTGATAAGTTCTTTTCAGTAACCATTTTTATTGAGTTGTAGCAACAAATTATATATTTGTTGCATCAGATAACTCATATGTGACAACAGATTACCATTTGTTCCAACAAATCTATAATCTGTTGCATCAAATAATATATCTATTGCATATATAAGCTATCTTTTTTAATAATCAACATATCTTTTTAATCTAAATTTGGTGACTTTTTTATTATATAAATTTAAAAACAGATTTAAAAACAAATATGTCGAAGAGTCACGATCAGTTATTAAATTTAAATAACCGTTCTATTACAATTATAAATTGTGTTTATCATTTATTTCCTTATTATTAACTTATGAACCATTTTTCATATTAAATAATTGGAAAGTCATATCTTTTCACCCTTTCAATAACAATAACCCTTTTTATCAATAACCGCCTGCTGCAACATATGATCGATGTGCTGCATCAGATTAACCTCCGTCGACATGTTGAGAATAAGGAATAAACAGAATGATAATTAAATACTAAATAAGAATTAAAAATTCAAAGTCAACCACCATGTCCAAACATAGATTTTTAAATCCCTTGGGTAGATCCGATATACAAAAGGAGGAAAATACATAATACATACGCTAAAAAAAACATAACCTAATTATTAATACTACTATTATTATTATCATTACTATTATTATTATTATTATTATTATTATTACTATAATTATTGTCAACTGGACAATTTTCATTCGGCCGTAGCAGAGCCCTCTTCAGCCTTACTCCGAAGTTGGCCAAATCCCTCTAGAGTTCATCAAACTATCTTTGAAGTTCCCGTAAGGACTCGATATGAATCTTCTTGTACGAATCTGGATTAGTCATATTTGTATTGTAAGTGTAGTAGAATGAACGAGTGAGAGTGAGTAAGGAGGCCGGAAGGACCTATTTATAAATGATTGAATTGGAAGGGGTTAGTCAAATAAAAAGCCACAACTATTCATATCCCTTAATTAAATAAAACTAATGACTTTTTGAATATGTAAATAAAAAAATGGATCTAGATACAACATTTTATCTTTTATTGTATTGTGGGAAGAAAAGAAAATTGCTTTAAAATAAATCTAACATATGGGTAATCTGTTGCAAAATATATTCCATCTGTCAGATAACTTACAACATATTGACAATCTATTACAACAGATGGATATATCTTTTTTCTTTCCCAACAGATATGCCATATATTGTAATAGATTGATCATCTGTCGTAACAGATGTCTGCAATTATTTCACAATTTAAACAGATGTGGCATCTGTTGTAACTTGCTGTCATCTATTTATTTAATTTTATCCATAGACGGGCTAGGAAGAATATGGTTCGTGCAGATAGATGGATCCACTTTTATGTGTGGGAGTTAAGTATTACTGATAAGTTCATCGAGACAACACACACAAAGTATAATATTTTTGTGAATGCAGTTTTTAGCTGATTAGGCACTGATCATTTAAACAAGATCCTGCATTGTACTGTTAAGTTTGATGAGTTCGAATTGATAAGGCTGAGGGCCCCATGAAGATGGTGCAGATACCCTGTTATGAGTTACTAATGATTGTTGCTTGTGTTTATGCGTGTTAATTTTTAGAAAGGATCGATATTTGGTGTCATTGCAGGTATCCAATAGAGATTGGACTTAACTTTAAGTGTGTATTGGACTCTGAGAAGGCCTTTGGACCCTCACACTGCATCAAATACGAACAAAAAACCAATAGAAATTCTCCTGGCCCAGATTTATATGGAATGGTTGATCAAAAAGATGATTATACGCCAGAAGGAGCCGAAGGAAAATGCCTGCGAGGGAAAGGGGAGTTCATGAAAGACTATATCATCTGAGAGCTAATTGAAGAAGAGACATAGGGTAGAAAGTAACTTCTAGCGAATCTGGCTGATGAAATTATCTTAAAACATGAGAAATCTGAATCAAGTACAAATATTAAAGTGTATTTAGAAATGTAAATTTGTTTGTTGTCTCTCTAAAAGAAAAATAATATAGATGGACACTTTGCTAGGGAGCTACAACTAGGTAGCGTGGTTGAGATTATCACCTAGATATAAAATAGCAGAAGACCAAGAAAGCAGCCGTACGGGCATCGAGGGTTGAAATAATGTACAATAACTCTAGAAAACTTGAGCCAAAAGCAACTCCAGTTAAAGTAAGGAATCTAAGCGAAGGCGACAATTTCAGAATTTTAAATTGCATCCCATGCCTTCTTGTTTGTGATTCCGATTAGGTCCACTGCTATTGACCTGATCGGAACCACAAATAAGATTGAAAGGCAAATTGAGTATCATTACTTCCTTAGCAATATGGATTAATTGATTGTGTTTTCTTGCCTTAGAATGCTTTCAACATTTCTTGAAGAAGATCAGAGGCTTGTTGTAGTATGTGAATCCCGATAATTTTTAAGCTTGCCTCCAGCTTTCCGATTTGGTATCCAAGCTTGGCGTTGCCATCCTTGAAGTTAGTATAAAGTTCCTGGTCTCTTGTGAGCTCTATCAAGAACACTACCTTCAAAGTTGTGCCATTGAAGAAGGATTTCACAATACTTTCTTCAGAAGTCTTAAAGGATACATAGAGGGTCGCTGTGTTTGTTTTAGGTCAAAATATGTTGGTGCACACTCAAGATGTGGTCCCAACCATTGAACAACTCACTTTTATCGAGCGTTGCTCAATGCATCTTGCTCAACCAACCTTCAAAGGAATTGATAAATTAATAAGCAAGGGGTTAAGTAACATTTGATCTAAACTAACTCTACTAAGCCTATCAAACGTTACATAACTCCAGGCTCATTACCCTATTAAAAAACTTTTCTCGAGTTAGTGGACAAATTAAATAAGCTCAATCTCTCAGCCTCCCTGCTGATCGTTCTTCTCCAATATAGATGACAAGATATCTGCCAAGCAAAAGTCTACACTGTCACCAAAAATGCTTTCCAAGGCGCAAGTCTTCAGAAGGAAACAACAGTAATCTCTTAATATTAAGTGATATTGAGAGATTCCTAGTCATGCCTTCTCAAGACTTTCGCTATGACTAGAATTTCTGTTAATGACAAGATATCCACCATGCAAAAGTCTACACCATCAGCAAAAATCTTGCCAGAGCGAAAGTCTTCAGAAGACATTATTAGTGATCTCTCAATATCAAGAAAGTCTTGTATGAAATTCTTCAGAAGACATTCAAAAATAAGGAAGTATTCAGCAATGACTACACATAATTACGGCATCAACAACCTCACTAGATTCACTCCTCGTACAAAAGAAAAGACAAAAATATTTTCATTTGTATTAGTATTTTATTTGTTTAACAACTAAACAAAGATGAACTAAATCTAACATTCAAAGATGAACTAATGCTAGATTTAGTTCATCTTTGTTTGGTTTGTTAAATAAATAACATGCGAATGCAAATGAAAATGTTATTGCCTTTTCTTTTGAACAAGGAGAGAATCTAGTGAGGTTGTTGATGGTAATTATGTGTAGTCATTTCTGAAAACTTCCTTATTTTTGAATGTCTTCTGAAGACTTACGTACAAGACTTCTTTGATATTGAGAGATTATTAATAATGCCTTCTGAAGACTTTCTCTCTGGCAAGAATTTCTACTGACGGTGTAAACTTTTGCATGGTGGATATCTTGTCATCAACAGAAATTCTTGACGTAGCAAAAGTCTTGGGAAGGCATGACTATGAATCTCTCAATATCACTTGATATTGAGAGATTATTATTGATGCCTTCTGAAGACTTGCACCCTGGCAAGTATTTCTAGCGACAGTGTAGACTTTTGCATGACGGATATCTTGTCATCTATAATGGAGAAGAACGATCAATAGAAAGGTCGAGAGATTAAGCTCGTTTGATTTTTGCACTAACTCGGGCAAAGTTTTTTGATAGGGTAATGATCCTGGAGTTACGTAATGTTTGATAGGCTTGGTAGAGTCGGTTTAGATCAAACGTTATATAACTCCTTGCTTATTAATTTATCAAATTTCTTGAAGGTTGGTTGAGCAAGATGCATTGAGCAACGCTCGATAAAAGTTAGCTGTTCAATGGTTGGGACCACATCTTGAGTGTGTATCAACATATTTTGACCTAAAAACATACACAGCGATCCTACATATATCCTTTAAGGCTTCTGAGAAAAGTGTTTTGAAGGGCTTCTAGAATGCCACAACTTCGAAGATGGTGTTCCTGATCGAGCTCACAGAAGATCAGGAACTCTATACCAAATTCAAAGATGACAACGACAAGCTTGAATACTAAATCAGCAAGATGGAGGTGAACTTGAAAATTATCAAAATTCACATATTAGAGCAAGCCTCTGATCTTCTCCAAGATATGTTGAAAGTATGCTAAGGCTATAAATACAATCAATTATAACCATATTGCTAAGGAATTAATGATACTCAATTTTCCTTTCAATCTTATTTATGGTTCCGATTAGGTCAATAGCAGTGGACCTAATCGGAACCACAAACAAGAAGGCATAGGATGTAATTTAAAATTCAAAAATTGCTGCCTTCACTTAGATTTCTTACTTTAACTGCAGTTGCTGTTGACGCAAGTTTTCTAGACTTACTTTACATAATTTCAACCCTCAATATCCATAAGGCTGCGTTCTTAGTCTTCTGCTATTTTCTATCTAGGTGATAATTCCAACTACACTACCTAGTTGTAGCTCCGTAGTAAAGTGACCATCTGCACTATTTTTCTCTTAGAGAAACAACAGATGGATTTTTCATTACTGGATAAAATTTCATATTTGCACTTGATACAGATTTCTTATGTTTTAAGATAATTTTATTGGCCAGATTCGCTAGAAGTTACTTTCTACCCTATGTATCCTCTTCAATTAGCTCTCAGATGATATAGTCTTTCATCAACCACCCATTTTTCCTCAAATGCATTCTCCTACCACACCTTCTGGCATATAATCATTACCCCAAGCAACCCAACTATATAAATTTAGGCTAGGACAATAACTATATTGGTTTTCCGTTCTTGTTAGATACAATGCTAGGCTTCGAAGGCCTTCTCAAAGTCCAATGCACCCTAAAAGTTAGTCCAATCGCTATTGAATCTCTTTACAATGACACCAAAACTATATCCCTTCACAATGCTTGACACAAAAACATGAGAAATAACCTACATTAAATCTTAACAGGGTATCAGAACCATATTCATGGTCCCTTAACCTTATTAGTTTGGACCTACCAAACTTAACTATAAAATTGCAGATATCTTGTTTGAATGATCTATGACTAATCGGTAAAAACAACATTCATAAAATTAGTATACTCTATGTGTATTTCCACGATAACATTATCAGTACTACATACCTCCCACATATGAAGTGGTTTCATCTACATGCAGCTTATTCCTCCGAACCCATCTTTACTGCAGCCTCTTGTGGTAGTGGAGCAAAAGTTGAATAACTTTCAGTTCCTTATATTTACAAAGAAGAGGAAAAAAATTAATGTCATAGAAAGAACATTATCCATCTGTTGTAACAGATGTAGAGTCTTTTGCATCAGATGTGGAGTCTATTGCAACAGATATGGAGTCTGATACAATAGATGTGGAGTCTGATACAACAGATGCGGATTTTGTTGGAATACATCAAACCAGCCTTGCTGGTGGTTTGATTAGTTTCAACAGTTGCCCCGTCTGTTGCAACATCAACAATAGAATTAACTACAAAGAAACAATAAATAAAAACCATCAACAACAAAGAAACAACATTTATTCCAACACCATCAGCAATATCATCAACAACAAAGAAGCAATATCCTTTGTTCCAACACCATCAACAACACCACACCACAAGTTCCAGCAACGCCAACCCCACCAACAATATTAATAACAACATAAACAACAAAGAAACAAACAAAATACATAAAAACAAATGATACTGCCAACACGACTTTTAAACTTCTCCCTATAGATGACCATTTTTACATATTGTAATAAAATTATCGGTTCGTTTATTCAACACTTAAAAGTTTCTTCAACTTTTGTAAATAACTATGATATGGGTAAATGTTATTTAAATAAAAAAATAGATGTAAAAAACTTGCAAAAAAGAAGATGAGAATGAAAGAGCAATAGTGAACCACAACTTAATGTCAAAAGGGGATCAAAACAATAATTTTAGTCGAGAAAAGATATGGATCGATTTAGATCTAAAAAGATCTTTATGAGAAAGAGAAGAGAAAATAGAGAAAAAAGGTTGTGATAACCCTAAATAAGAGAGAAAGAAAAAGATGAAAGATGAATAAAATAAATTTAGGGCTGAAGTTAAAGGAGAGATGAGATAATTCTAGATGTATTGTGTACGTAGACATGGGTTTTAATATTCATTAATTAATATAATTAATATTCATTAAAAATTTGAGGGGCACTAGGAAGACTAGTGCCATTGCAAAGACAAGATAAGACTACTCAATGAACTCATTTTTGAGTTATCCAAGAAACTCTTCATTTTTACTGCATTTGTAGTACTACTTTATCTACTCGCACAGAAGCTTGCTTTAAAATTAAAAGAAATAAAAGATTTTCAAACAGATATATCATCTGTTGCAACAGATAGCAATATCTATTTAAAAATCCTAATAGTACAGTCATCTGTTACAATAGATATAAATATCTATTTATAAATCCCAACAGCTCACAGATGCAAATGTCTATTTGATAATTAAATCAAACCTGTCATCTGTTATAACAGATATCAATATCTTTTTAAATATCCCAATAGCTCAGTTATTTGTGACAACAGATGCAAATGTTCATTTAATAATTAAATTAGATATATCATCTGTTACAATAGATATCAAAATCTATTTGAAAATTTCCAACAACTCAGTCATCTGTCACAATAGATGCAAATGTCTATTTGATAATTAAATTAGTTATGTCATCTGTTGTAACAGATATGAATATCTGTTAGAAATTTCCAATAGCTCAGTCGTTTGTTCCAACAGATTTCATTGTAATTGATTTAGGTGGAACTAGGGATGAATGAATGAGTTTATAGGGTCAACTACAACTTTAATTGAGTCATTGTAATTGCATGGTGTTGGTATTGTGTTTATCCCAATCCAAGTCGTCGATCGATCACTCTGAGTTGAAATGAGTTCTCATTAAATTAATGTTAAGATTAATAGTACCTAAATTAGTTTAGGTGGAATTAGGGATGAATGAGTTTATAGGGTCAACAACAACTTTAATTGAGTCATCTTAATTGTATGGTGTTGCTATTACGTTCATCCCGACCTGAGTCGTCGATCGATCACTCTGAGTTGAAATGAGTTCTCATCAAATTAATATTAAGATTAATAGTACCTAAATTTATTTAGGTGTAACTAGGGATGAATGAGCTCATAGGGTGAACAATAACTTCAATTGAGTCATTGCAATTGCATGGTGTTGGTATTGTGTTCATCCTGACCTGAGTCGTTGATTGATCACTATGAGTTGAAATGAGTTCTCATATACTTAATGTTAAGATTAATAGTACTTAAATTAATTTTTGTGGAACTAGGGATCAATGAGTTCATAGTGTCAACAACAACTTTAATTGAGCTGTTGCAATTGCATGGTGTTGGTATTGTGTTCATCCCGACCCGAGTCATCGATTAATCACTATGAGTTGAAATGAGCTCTCATTAACTTAATGTTAAGATTAATAGTACCTAAATTAATTTAGGTGGAACTAGGGATGAATGAGCTCATATGATCAACAACAACTTCAATTGAGTCATTTTAATTGCATGGTGTTGGTATTACGTTCATCCCAACCCGAGTCATCGATCGATCACTCTAAGTTGAAATGAGTTCTCATTAACTTAATGTTAATATTAATATTACCCCAATTGATTTAGGTAGAACTAGGCATGAATGAGTTCATAGGGTCAGCAACAACTTCAATTGAGTTATTGTAATTGCATGGTGTTGGTATTGCGTTCATCCCGACCCGAGTCATCGATCGATCACTCTGAGTTGAAATGAGTTCTCATTAAATTAATGTTAATATTAATAGTACCTAAATTGATTTAGGTGGAACTAGGGATGACTGAGCTCATAAGGTCAACTACAACTTCAATTTAATCATTACAATTGCATGGTGTTAGTATTGCCTTCATCCTGATCCGAGTTGTCGATCGATCACTCTAAGTTGAAATGAGTTCTCATTAACTTAATATTTTAAAAACTATATCTTTTTAAATTTTAAAAATTAATTAAGATCAATTCGGACCAAATTAACAATTTCAAAACTTGTCATTCTTTTTCAAAATTACAAAACCCATACAAATCATCTATTTACGTGAAAAACTTTTCATTTCAAATCTCTATTTCTCTCTCTTCTCTCTCTCTCTCTCTCTCTCAATAATACAGACAACAACTACTCAACATATTGCTCAACCCTTCAAAATAAATTAATTTTCTTCCTAATTCTGACCACATAATTCTTATTTTCGACTTCATTCTCACTTGTATCCACCGTTTTCTTTGTCTTCACAGGTAATAGAGTTTGAGAAGAGTTCTACATTTATTATTTATTCTAAAAATTAAGACTTAATAGTTAATGATGAAAAAATACTTTTAGTTGTATTATCTTCGAGAATGGGTTAACTATTTTGAGTTTTGATTCTAAAATAGTAGGAAGCACCCAAGAAAACCCGAGTTTTTCTCTCAGTGTTTTGTTAACTGTAGTGGTATTGTTGGATGGTTTTTGTGGTGTTGTTGGTGGCTGTTGTTAGTGGTGTCGGTATTTGTATTTTTGATGGTGGTGTTAGTGGTCTTGGTGTTGGTATTGGTATTGGTGGCATTGGTGGTGGTCTTGATGACATTGGTGGTGGAATTGGTTGTGGTGTTGGTGGTCCATCTGTTGCAACAGGTCGGGAGATATTAAATAGGTCTTCAAACATATTCCCCATCTATTCCAACTGATGGGTTATATATTGGAGCATTTTTTTGTAATGTGGCATAGAATAATTTATCAAAATTTGTCCATCTATTGCAACAGGTGGAAGATCTAGTGGGAGATATTAAATAGGTTTTCAAATAGATTCTCCATCTGTTCCAACTGATGGGTTATCCGTTGGAGTATTTTTTTTGTAATGTGGCGTAGAATAATTTATTGAAATTTGTCTTACCTTTTTTAAAAAAATTATTCAGGCATCAAATGCAATGTATTTTTTGTTTTTTCTATTGTTTGTATTTAAATGATGTCTCCTAAAAGAAAAGAACTGAAAGTGGATCAACTTCTGACCACCTGACAAAAAAGGATAGAGTATAGATAGATTCGAAGGAACTTCTTGAACAATCTCGGTTAGGGAAAAATGAAGCCAAGGAAAGTGATAACTCCTTCTCACCAATGGGGCGTGAAATAATATCAAAATCCCAGCATGATTCTGTCAAAACCATTAGTATCGATAGGTTTTGAGTTGTGATATTGATGAATATCCCTAACGAAGTAATTGGTGATCTTGTAATTACATGTCAGTTGAGGAAATATTTTGCCGAACTTAGGAGTCTTATGAAGAATGAAAACATAGATGGACTTTTTAAGAAGAGTTGCTTTGCATACTTTCTTGAGTTGTCTGAGGACTGAAGTCTCCCTTTTTTAATAAACATAGTATATGGCCTTCTCAAACGCAAGATCAAGTATGCGGGGGATGATAAAGATTAGAAGAAGGAAAAAAAAGATGGATGAAATCTGGATCAACTACTGTGGCATGCCGGTTTGTTTTGGATTGAAAGAGTTTGCCATAGTAAAGACCTTGAGATGCGATTGTCCAGAAGAACCTCTCATCAAGGAAACACCCCATAAACGGTCCAACAAATGCAAGGGAAAAAAAGATGGGTTGTTGGACGTAGCTATAAAGCGAAGGATTTGATGGCGGATCTCGAGAATAAAAACATACCAAAGCAGTACAGGGAGAAATTGTGCTTAGTTTGGTTTGTCCATTCCATTTTATTGGCAAGAGACGTCAGGAGAGTAATAGAAGATGATTTGTTGGCACTTACTGATGATTTTGGAAAATTCAACGATTATCCCTGGGGATATGACAACTACTACTTGACTGTCGAATATTTACTGACAAAGATATTCCCAAAGACGATCACATTATACGGCTTTCCTTGGGCTTTCATGGTAAAATTGATCAATATTTTTACTCATCTATTAATTTATAATGAATATAGTTATTATGACTTTTTTTGCTTGCTTCCTATTTACATTTTTTAGTCTTGGGCATGTGAATCCATTCCTCCCCTCCAAAAGCAGTTCAAGGATTACCCGAATGAGGTTTCTCATCCAAGGATCCTTAGGTGGTTGGCTGCAACAAAAGTAGCAACAAAAATATTAAGGAGGCTGATCTTTTTAACCCTGTGGATGATGCAGTACATCTTTTTTCTTTTAACTAAAATAATTTGCCTCAAAGAAAGATACTGAAATAGATCTGCCATCTGTTGTGATAGATGCATCGTCTATTGCAACAGATTACCCATCAACTACAACTGGTGCAGCATATGGGTAATCTATTCCATTAGATGATCCATATTTTGCAACAGATTAACCATCTGTTGCTCTGTTTCTCTGAACCCGACGTAATAGATTACCCATCTACTGTAAATTATGAAATAGATGGGTAATATGATGCAATATATTATCAATCAGTTGCCACATACAGATCAACTATTGTGGCAGCTAGATCGTCTGTTACATGAGTTAGCTGTGTTAACATGTAACCCAACTGGCTGCAAATTATTATTATATTATTTCAATGCCTCCTGTCCTTTTTCATAGGTTGTGCATCCTTAGATTGTGCCTACTATTGATGAGTTGGGGATGACTTCTTTTCTTACTCTTGGTCTTTTTGATACAAAAAAAGACCCAACAATAGAGTTCATAAAGAAGGAATTGGGTAGAGCAACATCCTTAAGAAGATCAGTTAGGCAAGGTCAGCCTAATATCGAAGCTCTTCACGACCAACCTATTACAACAGATTTGGGTGATTATTCTGGGGGTGTTGCTGGTGGAGTTATTGATGATGGTGGAAGCCATCCTGCTGCTGCTGCTACCATTCGTGATTATGGGAATGTTGGTGCTCAGGAAAAAATAAATACATTTGAAAATACCCCTTGCACAGTTCCCTCTCACCCCTACACGATCCCTCTCACCCTTACAGTGGTTCCTCTCACCCCTCTTCACCCTCTTATTCTTATTGCAAATACAAAGTGTGCAAGGATAGAGAGGATAAACTCCTTGAAAAGCTAGAGGCTATTGCTGAAGCTGATGAGGAGTTGAAATTCAAGAGGGGTATCATACCATCCAAGAAGATGAGGGAGCCATACACTCCTACAATGGTAGTTAGGAGGAAGACAACAAATATTAGACTAATACTCTCCATTGTGAAAACAAAAAAAATTGTAACTCCTCCCGCTCCAAGAGTTGTTGAAGTTCAGGGGCCACTAAATAAGGTGAACATATACGCGACACTTGGCTATAAAAAAAAAAAGGAACTGCAAGAAATCATGAATGACAAGATGAAGGTTCTAGAAGAATACACCATGCATTCATTTTCCGCCAAAGACTTCACGAATATGACAAATATGCATGAGTGGTTCATGGACAATGTGAGTTTACTTTTGCTAACCTAGCCTTCCTATCTACTCCATGAAGAAGAAGCTACATAACAGATGTGTAATCTGTTGCAAAAGCTGGGTATTCTGTTGCAATAAATACATATCTATTGCATAAGTTGCATTAGCTGGGTACTGATTCAGAGAACCCTCTATAATAGAATCTTTCCACTGTGTTTTTATTCTTTACAATTACTAACCTATTTAAAAATTATCTTTTTATACCACAGTATGTTGATGAAATTCTCTGCCTCATGAGGGGTAGACAATTAGCGTACCCAAATGCTGATGATGCTGCCAATAGGAGAATGGACCTCAACTTCTACAGCAATTTTAAGGATAGGTACAATGATTTCCATGGACAGGCTGGTCCCAATGTCTAGAGATTCGATAAGTTAGTTTCTATGTAAGAATAGGATTAAGATGTGATTAAATATGTTAGAGGAAAGAGGCCATATCCACACGGCAAGAGCTGGACCAAGGCAAAGAGAATCCTTGTAATCATGAGTATGGAAGTCAAACATTTTCTCTCTATTGAGATACTAATCTATAAGGGAAATATTAAGGTTTATGACTACAACTTACCTGTCTTCAATGAGGATACATTTTTAACCTCCACGAAGCCACTCTTAAAGTTGTTCCCCAAGTTGTTGATGCAGAGTATGTTGATGGATCATTTGCCGAAAAAAGTCTTGGCGAAGGAATCATGGGATTTTGAAGGTCAAAATAAGAATATCAATCTCAAATAAAAAGAACCAGTGCAGCGTGCGGGTCGTACTCACTTGCATACATCGAGTGTTTGCTGACAGACACAGAAATGATCGGTATGTGCGACACTGTTGTGGAAAAGATACAAGAGGTCTGGGCTTATGAGGTACTAACTAAATGGTTGGAGCCCGTGTATAAAGAAGAATATGTACAAAGACAGAGACGAACACAATAACAATTTTTTATTTCAAGCCACTTCACTTTACATGTAGTGGTAATAATTTTTATGTATGGCGAAAGTTGAATTTTTATAATGCAAAATATTTTCTATTTCTTGTAATAGATATAATACCTGTTGTAACAGATTGATTATCTGTTATGATAGGTTTGTCATCTGTTGCATTATGCAGATATTCCTAGTCTGTCTGTCGCAACAGATATATAATCTATTGCAACATATAATCTATTTTTTATAACAGATAGGTAATCTGTGGAGCAAATAAAAAAAGTAGGAAAACCTGTTATATAATTTCCAGCATATGACCTAACTAAATGGTTGGAGCCCGTGTATAAAGAAGAATATGTACAAAGACAGAGACGAACATGATAACAATTTTTTGTTTCAAGCCACTTCACTTTATATGTAGTGGAAATAATTTTTATGTGCGAAAGTTGAATTTTTATAATGCAACAGATTGTCTATCTGTTGTAACAGATATAATATCTATTGTGACAGATTGATTATCTATTGGAATAGGTTGGTCATCTGTTGCATTATACAGATATTTTCCAGTCTATCTGTCGCAATAGATATACAATCTATTGCAATATATAATCTATCTATTACAACTAATAGGTAATATTTTGGAACAAATAAAAAAAGTAGGAAGACCTGTTTATATAATTTCCAGCAGATGGCCTACATGTTGTAACATATGTCTAAATCTATTTGATAAGATATGTCGTTTGTTGCATCAAATGTATTATCTGTTGCGATATTTGAATCTAGTATTCTATTTCAATTAACATGTTCAAAACTAAGAATTAAATTATATTCACAGACAACATAAAATAAATCAACGCCTTTGAAAATTACATGAAATAACTCAACAACTAAATGAAATATAAGATAAATATTATGGGTACAAATGATCTACTCTACAAATAATTCAATAATTTAAACCAAGAAGGATAGGTTATTACATTGACGGACTCAAGCTAAAAATATTTAATCAATACAGACAAGTTGTTCTTCATCCGTTGCTACAGAATTTGGCTTTGGTCGTCGTGGATCTTTAATGTCGCTTGTGTATGGCTTCTGAGCTTTTTCTTCTTCATATTTCCATAAAAGAGCAACATATCTTTTGTGGAGTAATCCGACATCAAGTCCATCATTTGGTACTTGTAATCCATCGCTCAAATACTCAGTGTAAGCAGCAACAAAAGAATTTCAATCCCTGCATTTTAAAAAAAATAGATAATCCATATCTTGCAGTTCATGTAAGCGTTGTGAAATTTATGAAATAAAACTAAATCATGATACTTATACTTACAGGCTACCAATGGTTTGTTGAGTAATGTCTTCAACATATTGTACATCAAAGGGATTACCCATTTTATCCTGGTATGCTTCAATCGACGACAAATCAGTACGAACCTTTTGGTCTGAAAAACCACTCTTATCAAGGTAAGTAGGCAATATTTTGGCCAGTTTTTGTCTCTCAGACAATGACTCAGAACGTCTCCTTCACGACATTGAGTAATGAACTCGGATGCGCCTTTCTTTTAGAAAAACAATAGCCAACACCCAACACCCAATGGAATTTATCACCACAATTGATTAGGATGTATACTTCGTTGACCAAATACCAAGGTAAGCCAGCTGGAATGCTAAAACCTTTGATGATGTTGAATAAGCATTTCTCATTTTCGGAAACTTTCGGCTATTGTTGACAATACCTATCGTAGGCATTATTGATGTAAAATTTGTACAAATAATTACCTGTTGTATATCTGTATTGTTCTGGTGTTTGCAACTTGGCCTTCTTTTGGAGGTAGAAAAAAATGACACCGATGTGTTGCACATATTATCAAATATTTTGAATTACGTGATGAAAAAATTAATACGCAAATGTAATCAAATAAAGTATTAATTAATAGTAATATGTATGACATTTAAACCTCTTCATTCCAGCAAGTATGGGGTTGTGACATCAAATAGAACCAATTCTTCATTTTGGGATGTGCAACAATAAAGTTGAACATATCAAAACCAAGACTTGATTCGTTCACTTTATAGTGTTCGTCATTTTGTTTTCTACATAATGATTTATATGTATTACAGTCATGTTCTTACAACAAGAATTGTATAAATCAATATCTTTAAAGTTGATTTATGTACCTGCTGGCATAATGCTTTAACAACCCATCGACAATCCATTTTGAATAGTCATTGATCAAATTTGTTAGTTTTTTTGGAGCCTCGTCCGAGATGTTAAACCCTTCAAATGGGTAATTTTTCTGTTCTCCCGAACTGACATGCTCTGTTTTTTCTTCTTTAGAACTAGTTGATGGATTATCAACTGTGATATTATGCTCTTCAGCAGTAGCTTCTGCTGTGACAACCACCTGGAAAGCTATAGTTGTCAATGCGAATTACAGATATACAACAGATTGTCCATCTGTTGCAATATATGAGTCTTATATTACAACAGATGGATCTGTTAGGACAAATTTAAACAGGTAAAACAAAGCAGTACGATAATTTTGGTGCAAGACAAAGACAGAGGCATTGAAATTTTGTCTTTTTCGATGCTTGGTGATGCCTTGGAAATATAATTTTCTTTCATTCTCTTCTTAGCCACCTTGATCTCTAGTGGAGTGTATGGATATGAAATCCTCTTTGATGGAATGACACTCCTCTTAGATGTTATTTCCTTTACAAAAGCAGTTAGAGCATTAATAGCATTAATCACTCTGTCATGTTTCGCCTTGCAATCTTGACATTTGCATGTAGAACATTCTGTAGATGTGGCAAAATCTAGAGAAAAATCTGTACAACTGGTATGATCATAATCATAATGGCTTGTTGTTTTAAAAACTGTAAGATGAGCATTATTAGCCCCAACATCAGTACCACTACCACTACTACTATGACTACCATCTTCAACAACAACAATCCCACCCACTAAAATTATTTTTCTTCTGATGGCTGTTGCTTCAAACAATTCCATTTTTATTCCATCAACGAACTTAGGGTCCGATAAAGTTTGCACAAACCATAAAGTAAGAAAAAATGGTATCTTCAACTCTCGGTTGGTCAGAACAAGCCACGGATGGACAATCTAAAATAATTCAGTACATATATTAGAATGATGATGAAATCATTTAAAATAATCATTAATTAAAATAAAAACTTGATTAGAATTGGACTTATTGCTTCCTTCAGGAGATTGAAAAGTTCAAAAATTTTTACATTTTTATCAGTTTTGGCCGACAACCATCTCAGTATTCTTGGACAGAAAACTTCCTCCTGGTAGTACACTTGTTGTCTCAAATAAGGAATGACTTCAAATTCCCAAGCCTATAACATAACGCCAATAAATCAAAAGCATTATTGAATAAAAAACTGATGAATCAAATCATGATAAAAGAAATATTTACCATGAAGGCCCATGGAAAGTCATATAAGTTGACTGTCTTTGGCGTTAACGGAGTCAACAAATATTTGACAGTCATTCTGAAGCTTTCATAACACCAAGGAGAGTTGTTAACTCCTCAAGATCCTCGGAGAGATTTATTAAATCGAGACTTATGTTGTTGTTAATGTCTCTCGCCCAAAGAATATTATGTACAAACCAAACCAAACACAATGATTTCTTGTGCTTCTTTGAAATTCCTTTACCTTTCAACGTTTTTATCAAATTTTTGTTTTTGAACCTTGGACCAATAATGGAAACCATGTCATCACGATCACTCGACTAGCCTTTTCCTTTTTTGGGTATGCAGGGTGCTTTATTTGGGGTTAGAGTAGGTATAAATTGAGAAGGAAAAAGAGGATAATATTTTTTTCTGGTAACTATGGAAAACTCCTTCCAACCAAAACAAACATGCATTCCACAGTAATTTATTCATAACTCATCCATCTTATATTTGTTTTCATACATAAACCTGTGCTTGAGAAGATCATATATCATTTTCATCTAGAAACGAGCATTGTTGTCCTTCGATAAATCAAGATATTGCCTAAAGTAGCTTTCCCTGAAATAAGAATCCGATTTTTTTTCTTGAAGTATTTTTCTGAAGGTGTCGAAAGATTTTTTCATGGCTGACTTAACCACAAAATCACCCGTTAAATTCGTGGCACCATCGCACTGCTTCTCACAGGATAACGATCAATGCTAAAGGTTTTGACCAACTTTTTGGCCGAAAGGCTATTAGCATTTGAATCATCTCTTTTGAAACATTCGTCCTCCCGTATTCATTATCTTCTGCTCCTGATTGAGATAACGATTGTAAATCAAGCTCATAGAGTGGTAGATGTAGCCGAGCTGCTGCACTTGTTCCTTTACTTGGATTTGATTCAATTTCTTTTCTTTTGGGAGCAATATTATCTTAAATTAACAAGAACGTAAAATTATAATTGATTAATGCATCGTTAAAAAAGGATAACAGTAAATCTAACATGCACAATAGTAAAATAATAGTTCCAACAGACCACACATCTATTGAACCGGGTATGTTATCTGTTGCAACATATAACTGACCTGTTGCAATAGATGTTTAAACCATTAGAAATAATAAAAATATATCACTAATCTATTGTACCAGGTATTTTATCTGATGCAATATATAACCAACTGTTGTTGGAAATAGTAAAACTTGATCACTCATCTGTTGCACCAGGAAGGTTATCTATTACAACATATAACCAACCTGTTGCAAGGATGAGTAATCTGTTAGAAACAGTAAAAGTAGATCACTAATCTATTGCACCAAGGTAGTTTATCTGTAGCAACATATAACCAACCTGTTGCAACGGACGAGTAATCTATTGGAAAATATAAAATAGATCACTAATCTGTTGCACCAGGTAGTTTATCTGTTGTAACATACAACCAACTTGTTGAAATAGATAAGTAATCCATTGAAAACTATAAAAATAGGTCACTAATATGTTACACCAGGTATTTTATCTGATGAAACATATAACCAACCTATTGTAAGGATGAGTAATCCGTTAGAAACAATAAAAATAGATCACTAATCTGTTGCACTAGGTAGTTTATCTATGGCAATATATAACCAACTGTTGCAATGGATGAGTAAACCATTGGAAACCATAAAACAAATCACTAATTTGTTGCACCAGGTAGTTTATCTATTGCAACATATAACCAATTCGTTGCAACAAGTGAGTAATCCGTTGGAAAAAGTAAAAATAGATCACTCATCTATTACACCAGGAAGGTTATCTATTGTAACATATAACCAACCTGTTGCAATGGATAAGTAATTCATTGGAAACAGTAAAAATAAATCACTCTTTTATTGCACCAGAAAGATTTTCGGTTGCAATATATAACCAACCTATTGCAACGGATGAGTAATCCATTGGAAATAATAAATCTATTGAAATATATAACTCATCTGTTGCAAAATGAGTTATCTGTTGGATCAATATTATTTAGATTTCTTTCAAACAGAAGATTCATCTATCATAATAGATGAATAATTTGTTAGATTGTTCATCTACTGCATCAGATTTTTGTAGTTGCATCAGATTTGCATCTATTGCATCAGATGTTTTCATCTGTTGCATTAGCTGTTTTCATCTGTCGCATCAGATATTTTATTTGTTGCATCAACTATTTTCATCTGTCGCATCAGATGTTTTATCTGTTGCATCAAATGTTTCATCTGTTGCAATACCATTTTTATCAATACAATTAACAAATCAACCCAGCAACACCAACACATCACACACATACACTAAGAACATCAACTGTGACCAAAATCACCAACAAATCCGAATCAACAGTTCGACAGCAATAAGAAAAAATGCCAGAAAGTAGAGTTTTATTCAGTCCATATTTCAAATTTAAGCTTAAAATATTGAAATTGTTAACAATACTAGAAGAGTAGTTGACTCAAGTTTCTCTGTTTCTTCATAATGTTTTACCTTGTGAAAAAAATCAGACGATGAAGAACTCAAAATTATTGTTGCCGAAAAAGTTTTCACGTCGATTGACGGTTGAAAGTCAAAAGGGAACTCGGCTGACTATTTATCACCAGAGGTTGAAGTCGCTGGGGATTGAAGGGAGAATTTTGCAGAACTGTTGGCTGGGAGAGAGTTGAGAGAAGCTGTTGAGAGAGAGAGAGAGAAGAGAGATGATTGATTTAGAATGAAGGGGGTGTGTTTTGGGTTTGTATTTTTGAAAAGATTAGAAAGATTTGAAAATATTAATCAAGTCCCCAATTAACTTAATCAAGTTTCCTAATGATGTTTGACCCTTAAAGTTTGTCAATGTCACAAATCCTTCCTTCAAGACTTAAAAAATACCTTTCCTTCAATTTTGTCATGTTACTATGTCTCACGAATACAAATATTAGTATACATACTACCTCAGCAATTAATAAAGTTTTTTTATGAATACACTTGGAGGAAATAAGTGCTTACATATAAAAAAAGCACTAATTTTAAAGTAATAAAGTATCAAATATAAAAAAAATCTTTGCAATTTTCAATGAAAAAAATTAATTACACATATTTAAAAAAGTTCAATTAACATTTGAAAACATCGCGTTGCAACAAAATAAAATACAACGTCGAATAGGTAAAAGAAGTTAGTGATAAGTTTGAAATTATAAGTTGTTATATAAATTGTCTATAATTGAAGATTATCTTCTTTATCTATCTTTAATTCTGTTATTTTAAATTTATGTTTACTCATATATATATATATATATATATATATATATATATATATGAAATTTATACATAGAATCTTATAAAACTGAATTTGAATCGATCAGTAGAATGATAAACACCTCTAATTATACTAAAATTGACAAATATATTTGAGTCAAATAATAATTCTGAAAACAATTAGTCGGGATGAAGTTTGAATGAAATTTAATGAAGTTTAGAAAATTTTGACATGATTAGTTAATTGAAATAAATACAATCAAGTATTTATTTAAATTATATTTAAATTTTATAAAATGTAAAATTGAATTAAATCATATGATTAACACCTCTAATCATATTAGATTGATCAATATAATATTTTTTTAAGCTTCAACGAGACTTATCGAAGTTATATTTAAGTTCAATATAATTAGGTAATCAAAATTACTTAGATATAATAACATATTTATTGTAATTATATTTGAAATTCTCAAATTGACATGTAGTATTGGATCGAATCAAATGATTAGGATATCCAATTACTCTACATTAGTAATATTAAAATAAACTTCAGCTTGTCATAAGAAATAATTACTAGCTACAAAATTTAATCACAATAATATATTTAAGGCTTGATTATTTCGTTATGAAAATAATTAGCTATTATTAAGTCATCTATTGCCACAAATTTTTAGTACTCAAAGCAAAAATATTTATAACTTAAATAATTTATTTTAAATAACCTTTTTAAGGCTAAAACGTCACTATTGCTATAACAAGTTTCAGCACGTGTCAAATATTAAAGATTAACTAAGAAATTACTAAAGCAAAAAATCTATGGCTATATTATTTAACTATTGCAACAATCTTTACTAACATGAAGTAAAAAAAAAAATTAGCCACATAGTTGTATTTTAAATAATTTATTGTGGCTAAAAGATTATTATTACTAAATAAATTTTAATTTGTGGAAAAAATTAATAATTAACTACAAATTTTCTTTATAGCAGAAAACAACGTGGCTATATCATTTAATTATTGCCACAATTTTTATAACTTGAAGCAAAAAAAAATTATTTAGCTACAATATCTTGTTTCAAATAGTTATTATGGCTAAAAGGCCATTATTGCTACAATAATTTTTATCGCATGACAAAAACTTATGATTAGCTACCAAATTTTATTATATCAATAAAGTTATAGCTATTTAAGCAACTATTACCACGCTTGTTAGTAATTGTAGCAAAATAAGAAATTAGCTTTGTCAGTTTAATTGTCGTGGCTAAATTTTTTTACGAATTTGTAAATAGCTACGGAATTCAAATTTTTGTGGCTATTACTAAGTAGAGAAAATTAAAGAAAAGGTGTCTTTTAAGTCTTGAATATAGGATTTGTGACATTGACCAACTTAAAGGGTCAAACAATTAGGAAACTTGATTAAGTTAATTATGGACTTGATTAATATTTTCAAAACTTTCTAATCTTTTCAAAAATACAAATCAACCCACATCCCTCTTCAATCCAAATCAACCAGTCTCTCTCATCTCTCTCTCTCGACAGCTTCTCTCAACTCTCTCCCAAGCAACAGTTTTACAAAATTCTCCCTTCAATTCCTGGTGACTTCAACCTCTGACAAAAAATAGTCGAGAGAGTTTCCTTTCAACTTTCAACCGTGAATCGACGTGAAGACTTCTTCGGTGACAAAAACTTTGAGTTCTTCGTCGTCCCATTTCTTTTTTCACAGATAAAAAATTATGAAGAAACAGAGGAACTTGAGCCAACTACTCTTCTAGTATAGGAATGTGGACTAAATAAAATCCTAATTTCTGGAATTTCTTCTTCTTGTTATCGTACTGTTGATTCAGATTTATTAGTGATTTTTGGTCATAGTTGATATTCTTAGTCTGGGTGTGTGATGTGTTGATGTTGCTGGGTTGATTTGTTATTTATCTTGGTAAAAATGGTGTTACAACAGATAAAATATCTGATGCAATAGATAAACCATCTGATGTGAAAGATGAAGACATCTGATGCAACAGATGAAAACATCTGATACAATAGATTAAAATCTAATGCAACTATGAAAAATCTGATGCAACAGATGAACAATCTAATAAATCATTCATCTGTTGCGATAGATGACTCTTCTATTTGAAAGAAATCTAAATAATATTGATCCAACAGATAACTCATTTTGCAGTAGATGAGTGATATATTTCAACAGATCAGTGATCTATTTTTATTATTTCTAATGGTTTACTCATCCATTGCAACAGTCCAGTTATATGTTGCAACGGATAATATACCCGGTGCAATAGATTAGTGATCTATTTTTATGGTTTCCAATGGATTACTCATCCGTTTCAACAGGTTGGTTATATGTTGCAATAGATAAACTACCTGGTGTAATAGATTTGTGATTTTTTTATGGTTTCTAATAATTTACTCATCCATTACAACGGTTGGTTATTTGTTGCATCAGATAAAATATCTGGTACAACAGATTAATGATCTGTTTTTATTATTTCCAATGATTTATTCATCCGTTACAACAGGTCGGTTATATGTTGCAACAGATAACATACCTGGTGCAATAGATTAGTGATCTGTTTTTATTATTTCCAATGGTTTACTCACCGTTGCAACATGTTAGTTATATATTGCAACAGATAACATACATGGTGCAATAGATGTGTGATCTGTTTTTATGGTTTCTAATGGATTAATCATCCATTGCAATAAGTTAGTTATATATTGCAACAGATAAACTACCCGGTGCAATAGATTAGTGATCTATTTTTACTGTTTCCAACAGATTACTCATCCTTGCAACAGGTTGGTTATATGTTGCAATAGATAAACTACCTGGTGCAACAGATTAGTGATCTATTTTTATGGTTTCCAATGGTTTACTCATCCGTTGCATATGGATTGGTTATATGTTGCATCAGGTAAAATACCCAGTTCAACAAATTAGAGATCTATTTTTATTGTTTCCAACAGTTTACTCATTATATTCGGGTTGGTTATGTATTACATCATATAAAATACCTGGTGCAACAAATTAGAGATCTGTTTTTATTTTTTCCAATGATTTACTCATCCGTTGCAATAGGTCGGTTATATGTTGCAACAGATAACATACCTGGTGCAACAGATGTGTGGTCTGTTGAAACTATTATTTTACCATTGTGCATGTTAGATTTATTGTTATCCCTTTTTAATGATGCATTAATCAATTATAATCTATTTTATGTTCTTGTTAATTTAAGATAATATAGCTCCCAAAATAAAAAAAACTGAATCAAGTCTAAGTAAGGAACAAGTGCAGCAGCTCGACTATATCCACCACTCTATGAGCTTTCTTTAAAAGAGTTATCTCAATCAGGAGCAGAAGATAATTAATACGGGGAGGGGGAATGTCTCAAAAGAGATGATACAAATGGTAATAGACCTTCCGTCGAAGAGTTGGTCAAAAACTTCAGCATTGATTGTTATCCTATGAGAATACAGTGCGATGGTACCACAGATTTAACGGGTGATTTCGTGGTTAAGTCAGCCATGGAAAAATCTTTTGACGCCCTTCAGAAAAATACTTCAAGAATAAAAATTGGATGCTTATTTCAGGAAAAGTTGCTTTGGGCAATATCTTGATTTGCCAGAGGACAACAATGCTTGTTTCCAGATGAAAATGGTATAGGATATTCTTAAGCGTAAGTTTATGTATGAAAATAAAGATAAGATGGATGAGGTGTGGATAAATTACTGTGGCATACCTGTTTGTTTTGGTTGGAAGGAGTTTTCCATATTTACCAGACTAAAATATTATCCTTCTTCTCCTTCTCAAGTTATACCTACCCTGACCCAAAAAAGCATCCCACACACCCCAAAAAGGCAAAGGCAAGTCGAGTGATCATGATGACCTGGTGTCGATTGTTGGCCCATGCTTCAAAAACAAAAAATTGATAGAAGCATTGAAAGGTAAAGGACTCTCAAAGAAGCACAAGCAATCATTGTGCTTAGTTTGGTTTGTACATAATATTCTTTGGGCGAGAGACGTTAACAAAAACATAAGCATTAGCTCTGACGATCTTGAAGCATTTAACAGCTATCCTTGGGGTTATGAAAGCTTCAAAATGAATGTCCAATATTTGTTGACTCCATTAACGCTAAAGACATTCAACTCATATGGCTTTCCATGGGCGGCCTTCATGGTAAATATTTCTTTTATCATGATATGATTCGCTGTTTTTTTATTCAATAATACTTTTGATTTATTGGCGTTATGTTATAGGCTTGACATTTGAAGCCATTCCTTATTTGAGACAACAAGTAAACTACTAGGAATAAGTTTCTTGTCTAAGAATCCTGAGATGCTTGTCATCCAAAACTGATAAAAATGCAAAATTGCTTGATCTTTTCAATCCCCTGAAGGAAGCAGTAAGTCCAATTCTAATCAAGTTTTTATTTTAATTAATAATTATTTTAAATGATTTCATCATCATTCTAATATATTTACTCATTTATTTTAGATTTTCCTTCCGTGGCTTGTTCTGACCAACCGAGAGTTGAATATGCCATTTTTTCTTACTTTACAGTTTGTGCAAACTTTATCAGACCATAAGGTTGTTGATGGAATAAAAATGAAATTATTTGGAGCAACAACCATCAGAAGAAAAATAATTTTGAAGGGTGGGCTTGTTGTTGTTGATGATGATAGTCGTATTGGTAGTGGTAGTGGTGCTGCTGTTGGGTCTAATATGGCTCCTCTTACAGTTTTTGAAACAACAAGCCATTATGATTATGATCATACCGATTGTACAGATTTTTCTCTAGATTTTTCCATATCTAGCGAATGTTCTGCATACAAATATCAAGACTGCAAGGCGACAAATGATGGAGTCATTAATGCTATTAATTCACTAACTGCTTCTGTAAAGAAAATGGCACCTAAGAGGGGTATCATTCCATCAAAGAGGATTTTATATCCATACACTCCACTAGAGATCAAGGTGGCTAAGAGGAGAGGAAAAGATATTTCCAAGGCATCATCATGCATCGAAAAAAGCAAATTGCAACGCCTCTATATTTGTCTTACACCGTTGTTCAGTGTGCAAGGGCCACAAGAGAGCAGTATAAGCTGAAGAAGGTGAATGTACATCACCTGTTCCAACAAACAAACAGGCACATATCTGTTTTAACAGATGATATATCTGCTAAAAATTATCAAATAGATATATACATCTGTTGCAAATATTATCTAACCTGTTGCATCAGATGCGTTATCTGTTGTAATATATTAGTCTTATGTTGCAATAGATGGGACATCTATTTGAAATTATCATACTGCTCTGATTTACCTGTTCGAATTTATCCCAACAGATGATCCACCTATTGTAATATAAGACTCATCTGTTGCACCAGATGGATAATCTATTGTATATATGTAATTAACATTGACAATTTTTGGCTTTTTAGGTGGATGTCATAGTAGAAGCTACTGCTGAAGAGCATAACATCACAGTTGATAATCCATCAACTGCTTCTAAAGAAGAAGAAAAAGTAGAGCCTATTAGTTCAGGCGAACGAAAGAATTACCCGTTTGAAGGGTTCAACATCTCGAACGAGGCTCCAAAAAAACTAACACAGTTGATCAAAAACTATTTAGAATGAATTGCTGATGAGCTGTTAAAGCATCATGCCAGTAGGTACATAAATCAATTTTTAAAGATATTGGTTTATACAATTTTTGTTGTAAGAATGTGACACTAACACATATAAATCATCATGTAGAAAACAAAATAACAAACACTACAAAGTGAACGAATCAAGTCTTAGTTTTGATATGGTTGACTTTGTTATTGCACATTCCAAAATAAAGAATTGGTTCAATTTGATGTCACAGCCCCAAACTTTCTGGAATGATGAGGTTTAAATGTCATACATATTACTATTAAGTAATACTTTATTTAATTGCATCTACGTATTAATTTTTTCATCACGTAATTCAAAATGTTTGATAATATATGAAGCACATTGATGTCATTTTTTACTACCTACGAAAGAAGGCCAAGTTGCAAATACAAGAATAATACAGATAAACGATAGACAATTATTTGTACAAAGTTTACATCAATAATGCCTACGATAAGTATTGTCAACAACAACTGAAAGTTTCCCAAAATGAGGAATGCATAATCAGCATCATCAAAGGTTTTAGCATTCCCGCTGGCTTACCTTGACATTTGGTCAATGAAGCGTATATCCCAATCAATTATGGTGATGAAATCCATTGGGTGTTGGTTGTCATCGTTCTAAAAGAGAGGCGCATCCGAGTTTATTACTTGATGTCGCGAAGGAGATGTTCTGGGCTATCTTCGGAGATACGAAAGATGGCCAAAATATTGCCTACTTACCCTTATATGAGTGGATTTTTGGACCAAAAGGTTCGTACTGATTGGTCAACGATTAAAGCATATCGGGAGAAAATGAGTAATCTATTTGATGTACAATATGTTGAGGGAATTTTTCAAAAAACCATTGGTAGCCTATAAGTTTAAGTGTTGTGATTTAGTTTCATTTCACAAATTTCACAACGCTTGCATGAACTGCAAGATATGGATTATCTATTTTTTTAAATGCAAGGATTGCGGTCTTTTTGTTACCGCGTACGCCGAGTATTTGAGTGATGGATTACAAGTACCAAATGATGGACTTGATGACGGATTACTCCACAAAAGATATGCTTCTCTTTTATGGAAATATGGAGAAGCAAAAGCTCAGAAGCCGTATGCAAGCGACATTAAAGATCCACGATGACCAAAGCCAAAATCCGAAACACTGGATAAAGAACAACTTGTCCATATTGAGTAATCTTTATAGCTTGAGTTCATCAATGGAATAACCTATCCTCCTTGGTTTAACGTGTTGATTTATTTGTAGAGTAGACCATTTATGCCCATAATGAATTTTATACATTTCATTTATTTGTTGAGTTATTTCATGTAATTTTTGAAGGCTTCAACTTATTTTATGCTGTCTATGAATATAATTTAATCCTTAGTTTTGAACATGTTAATTGAAATGGAATACTAGATTCAAATATCGCAACAAATAATACATCTACTGCAACAGATGACATATCTTATCAAAAAGATTTAGACATATGTTGCAACATGAGATGCAACACGTAGGTCATCTACTGAAAATTATATAACACGTCTTCCTACTTTATTATTTTTTTCCAACAGATTACCTATCAATTACAACAGATAGATTATATATTGCAACAAATTATATATCTATTGCGACAGACAAAATGGAAACATCTATTAATGCAATAGATGACCAACCTATTCCAACAGATAATCAATCTATCACAACAGGTACTATATCTGTTACAACAGATATACTATCTGTTGCATTACAAAAATTCAACTATCGGCAGACATAAAATTTATTGCCACTACATGTAAAGTGAGGTGGCTTGAAATAAAAAACTATTATCGTGTTCGTCTTCGTTTTTGTACATATTCTTCTTTATACACAGGCTCCAACCATTTAGTTAGGTCATCTACTGGAAATTATATAATAGGTCTTTCTACTTTCTTGATTTGTTCCAACATATTACCTATCAGTTGCAACAGATAGATTATATGTTGCAATAGATTGTATATCTATTATGACAGACAGATTGGGAAACATTTACATAATGCAACAGATGACCAACCTATTCTAATAGATAATCAATTTGTCACAATAAATTATATGTGTTACAACATATATAAAATTTATTGCATTATAAAAATTCAACTTGGCCAGACATAAAAATTATTGCCACTACATGTAAAGTAAAGTTGCTTAAAATAAAGAATTATTATCATGTTCATTTCTGTCTTTGTACATATTTTTTTTTATACACGGGCTCCAACCATTTAGTTAGTACCCCATAAGCCCAGATCCATTGCATCTTTCCCACAACGGTGTCACACATACCAGTCATTTCTATGTCGGTCAGCAAACACTCAATATATGCAAGCGAGTACGGCCCACACGCTGCATCAATTCTATTTCTTTGGAGTTGGATGTTCTTATTTCGACCTTCAAAAATCCATGATTCCTTCCTAAAGACTTTCAATAGCAAATGATCCATCAGTTTACTCTGCGTCAACAACTTGGGCAATAACTTCAAGAGTAGTTGCATGTGGGCTAAAAATATGTCCTCACTGAAGACAGGTAAGTTGCATTCATAAACCTTATTCTTTCCCTCGTAGAGTAGTATCTTAACAATGAGAAGATATTTGACTTCTACATTCATGACTGCAATGATTATCTTTGCCTTGGTTTAGCTCTTACCGTGTGGATATGGCCTATTTCCTCTAACATATTTAATCACTTCTTCATCCTATTGGAATGTAGAAACTAACTTATCAAATCCTGGGCCACCAGAATTAGATATCTTATGGATATCATCGTACCTATCCTTGAAATTATTGTCGAAGTTGAGGTCCATTATCCTATCAGTAGCATCATATGCATCCGGGTAAGCTAATTGTCTACCCCTCATGAGGCAAAGAATTTCATCAACATACTATGGTATAAGAAGACAATTTTTAATTAGGTTAGTAATTGTAAATAATAAAAACATAGTGGAAAGAGTCTGTTGTAGAGGGTTATCTGAATCAGTTCACAGATTACCCAACCAACGCAACTTATGCAACAGATGTGTATTATGTTGCAATAGAATACCAAGCTGTTGCAATAGATTACACATCTGTTGCGTAGATTATTCTTCATGGAGTAGATTGGAAGGCTAGGTTAGCAAAAGTAAACTTACATTGTCCTCGTACCACTCATGCATATTTGCCATATTTGTTAAGTCTTTGACGGCAAATGAATGCATCGTGTGTTCTTTTCAAACCTTCATCTTGCCATTTATAATTTCTTCTAGTTCCTTCTTCTTCTCCTTGCCAAGTGCCGCAAATACATTTACCTTCTTCAACAGCCCCTGAACTTCAAAAACTCTTGGAGTGGGAGGAGTTGCAATTTATGCTATTTTTAGAACGGAGATAATTTGTCTAATTTTTCTTTTCTTCCTCCTAACTGCCACTGTAGGAGTGCATGACTCCCTTACCCTTTTAGATGGTATGACACCCCTTCTAGATTTCAACTCCTCGGTAGCTTTAGCAATAGCCTCTAGCTTTTCAAGGAGTTTTTTCTCTCTATCCTTTCACACTTTGTATTTGCAATGAGAATATGAGGGTGAAGAGGGGTGAGAGAGACCACTGTAAGGGTTGGAAGGACCGATGTAGGGGTGAGAGGGACCTGTTCAAGGGGTGTTTTCAAAAATATTTATTTTTTGCTGAGCACCAATATGCTCATAATCACGACTGGAAGTAGGAGCAGCATCAGGATGGCTTTCACCATCACCAACAACTCCACCAGCAACACCCCAAGAAGAAGCACCCGGATTTGTTGCAGTTTGAGGTTGGTCGTGAAGAGCTTCAACATTAGGCTGACCTTGCCTAAATTCTCCTCTTATGGATGTTTGTCTAGCCAATTCCTTCTTTATTAACTCCACCGTTGGGTCTTCTTTCGTATCAACAAGAACCAGAGTAAGAAAAGAAGTTATCCCTAACTCATCAACGGTAGGCACGATCCAAGGATGCACAACCTATACAAAAGATAGGAGGCATTTAAATCATATAATAATAATTTGCAGTCAGTTGGGTTACATGGATGTTAACACAACCAACTTATGCAATAGATGATCTAGCTGCCGCAATAACTGGTCTGTAAGTTGTAACAGATACAATATGTTGCATTAGATTACACATCTATTGCATAATATTCGTCAGATAGGTAATCGGTTGAGTCGGGTTCAGAGAACCAGAGCAACAGATGGTTAATCTATTGCAAAATATGGATCATCTACCCCAACAGATTACCCATTCATTATACTTGTCGCAACAGATGGAACATCTATTTCAATATCTTACTTTGAGGCAAATTATTTTAGTTGAAAGAAGATGTACTGCATTATCCGGAGGGTTAAATAGATCAGCCTCCTGCTCCTTAATATTTTTTTGCTGCCCTTTATAGCCACCAACCACCTAAGGATCCTTGGATAAGAAACCTCATCCGAGTAATCCTTGAATTATTTTGGAGGAGAAGAATGGCTTCACAGCCCAAGCCTAAAAAATGTAAATAGGAAGCAAGCAAAAAAAGTCATAATAAGTATATTCATTATAAATTAATGGATGAGTAAAAATAGTGATTAATTTTACCATGAAAACCTAAGAAAAGCCGTATAATGTGATCGTCCCTGTGGATAACTTTGTCAGTAAATATTGGACAATCAAGTAGTAGCTCTCATATCCCCAGGGATAGTCATTAAATCTGTCAAAATCATCAGCAAGCACCAATAAATTATCTGCTATGACTTTCCTGATGTATCTTTCCAATAAAACGAAATGGATAATCCAAACTAAGCACAATTTCTCCCTGTAGTGCTTTGGTATGTCTTTATCCTCGAGATCTGCCATCAAATCCTTCGCTTTGTAGATACTACATCCAACAATTCCCAACAACTTATCTTTTTTTCCCTTGCATTTGTTGGACCCTTTGGGGGGTGTTTCCTTGATGAGAGGTTCTTCTGGACAATTGCATCTCAAGCCTGTCACTATGGAAAATTCTTTCAACCCAAAACAAACCGGCATGCCACAGTAGTTGATCCAAATTTCATCCATCTTTTTTTTGTCCTCCTTCAGATCTTTATCATCCCCCGTGTACTTGATCCTACACTTGAGAAGACCATATACCACGCTAATTGGGAAATAGAGAGTGCAGTCCTCAGGCAGCTCAAGAAAGTATGCAAAGCAGCTTTTCTTAAAAAGTCCTTCTATGTTTTCATTCTTCATAATTCTACTTAATTCATCAAAATGTTTCCCCAACTGACATGTAAGTACAAGATCACCAGTTACTTTGTCAGGGCTATCCATCGGCGTTGCAACTCGAAATCTGTCAATACTAATGGTTTTGACAGATCATGCTGGGATTTTGATATTATTTCACGCTTCATTAGTGAGAAGGATTTATCACTTTCCTCATCTTCATTTTGCCTCGACTGAGATTGTTTAGGAAATTCCTTTGAATCTATCTGTACTCTAGCCATTTTTGTTGGGTGATCAGAAGTTGATCCTCTTTCAGTTTCTTTTCTTTTGGGAGACATATTTTAACTACAAACAATAGAAAAACAAAAATTACATTGCATTTGATGCCTGCATAGTTTTTTTTAAAAAAAGGTAAGACAAATTTAAATAAATTATTCTACGCCACATTACAAAAAAAAAATACTCCAATGGATAACCCATCAGTTGGAATAGATGGGGAATTTGTTTGAAGACTTATTTAATATCCCCCAACAGATATCCCACCTATTGCAATAGATGGAACACCAACACCACAACTAACGCTACCACCAATACCACCAAGACCACCATCAATGCCACCGACACCACCACCAAAAACACAAATACCAAAAACACCACCAACATCCACCAAAAACACCACAAACACCATCCAACAATACCACGACAGTAAATAAAACACTGGAGACAAAAACTAAGGTTTTCTCGGGCGCTTCCTACCTTTTTAGCATCAAAACACAAAATTGTTAACCCATTCTCGAAGACAATACAACTAAAAGTCTTTATTTTATCATTAACTAAAAAGCCCTAATTTTTAGAATAAATTTAGAAGTCTTCTCAAACTCAATTACCTATGAAGACAGAGAAAACGATGGATACAAGCGAGAATGAAGTCAAAAATAACAACTTTGTGGTCGAAAATAGGAAATAAATTGATTTGTTTTAAAGGGTTGAGCAATATGTTTAGTTGTTGTATGTATTATTGAGAGAGTGAGAGAGAAAGATATGAGCAAGAACTTGAGATTTGAAATGAGGAAACTTTCTCCCCACAAATGGATGATTTGTATGGGTTGATTTGTAATTTTAGAAAAGAATGACAAGTTTTGAAATTGTTAATTTGGTCCGAATTGTTCTTAATAAATTTTTAAAATTTTAAAAGATATACTAGTTTTTAAAATATTAAGTTAATGAAAGCTCATTTCAAACCAGAGTGATCAATCGATGACCCGAGTTAGGATGAACGTAATACCAATACCATGCAATTGCAATGACTCAATTAAAGTTATAGTTGACCCTATGAGCTCATTCATTCATCCTTAGTTCCACCTAAATCAATTTAGGTACTATTAGTCTTAATATTTAGTTAACAAGAGCTCATTTTAACTCAGAGTGATCGATTGATGACCCGAGTCGAGATGAATGCAATACCAACTCCATGCAATTGCAATGACTCAATTGAAGTTGTTGTTCGCCCTATGAGCTCATTCATTCATCCCTAGTTCCACCTAAATCAATTTAGGTACTATTAATCTTACCATTAGGTTAATGAGAGCTCATTTCAACTCAAAATGATTGCTTGATGACCCAGGTCGGGATGAACGCAATACCAACACCATGCAATTGCAACAACTCAATTGAAGTTGTAGTTGACCCTATGAACTCATTCATTCATCCCTAGTTCCACCTAAATCAATTTAGGTACTATTAATCTTAACATTAAGTTTATGTGAGCTTATTTCAACTTAGAATGATCGATCGATGACCCGAGTTGATATGAATGCAATATCAATACCATGCAATTACAACGACTCGATTGAAGTTGTTGTCACCCTATGAGCTTATTCATTCATACCTAGTGCCACCTAAATCAACTTAGGTACTATTTATCTTAACATTAAGTTAATGAGAGCTCATTTTAACTTAGAGTGATCGATCGATGACTCAGGTTGGGATAAATATATTACCAGCACCATACAATTGAAACGGATTGATTGAAGTTATAGTTGACCCTATGAACTCATTCATTCACCCCAAGTTTTACCTAAATCAATTTAGGTACTATTAATCTTAACATTAAGTTAATGAGAGCTCATTTTAACTCAAAGAGATCGATCGATGACCTAGGTCGGGATGAACGCAATACCAACACCATGCAATTGCAATGACTCAATTGAAGTTGTTGTTTACCCTATGAGCTCATTCATTCATCCCTCGTTTCACCTAAAACAATTTAGATACTATTAATCTTTATATTAAGTTAATGAGAGCTCATTTCAACTCAGAGTGATTGATTGATGACCTGGGTCGGGAAGAACACAACACCAACAACAATTGCAAATACTCAATTGAAGCTGTAGTTGACCCTATAAACTCATTAATTCATCCCTAGTTCCACCTAAATCAATTGCAGTGAAATCTGTTGAAATAAACGACTGAACTATTGGAAATTTCTAACAAATATTCATATCTGTTGCAATAAATGACATATCTAATTTAATTATCAAATAGACATTTGCATCTGTTGTGACAGATGATTGAGCTGTTGGAAATTTTCAAATAGATATTGATATCTGTTTTGACAGATAATATATATATAATTTAATTGTCAAATATACATTTGCATCTGTTGTCACAGAATACTGAGTTGTTGGGATATTTAAATAGATAATTATATCTATGTAATAGATGATATCTGATTTAATTATCAAATGAAAATTTGCATCTGTGAGTTGTTGGGATTTTTAAACAGATATTTGTATCTGTTGTAACATATGATTGTGCTATTGGAATTTTTAAACATATATTGCTATCTATTACAATAGATAACATATCTGTTTGAAAGTCTTTTTTTCTTTCAATTTTAAAGCTTTCTGTTCGAGTAGATAAACTAGTAAGTACCACAAAATGCGGTAAAAAATGAAGAGTTTCTTTTTCTTGAATAACTCAAAAATGAGTTCATTGAGTAGTCTTATCTTGTCTTTTCAATCTCACTAGTCTTCCTCGTGCCCCTCAAATTATTAATGAATATTAATTATATTGATTAATGAATATTGAAAAACCCACGTCTGTGTTCATAATACATCAAGAATTATCTCATCTCTCCTCAGTTTTAGCTTCATCCCTATATTTATTTTATTCATCTCTCATCTTTTTTTTCTCTCCTTTTTAGGTTAGGGTTATCACAATCTTTTTTTCTCTCATTTCTCTTCTTTTTCTCATAAATATCCTTTCGGATCTAAACCAATTCATATCTTTCCTCGACTGAAATTATTGTTTTGGTTCCCTTTTGACATTAAGGTATGGTTCACTATTGCCCTTTCATTCTCGTTTTCTTCTTTGCAAGTTATTTACATTTTTTTTATTTAATTACCATTTACCTATATCAAATTTATTTAAGATTTTTGAAGAAAATTTTAATTATTGAATAAACAAATCGAGAATTTTTATTACAATATGCAAAAAAAGTATTCTGTTGGGAGAAGTTTAAAAGCCTTATTGGCAGTATCATTTTTTTTGTATGTATTTTGTTTGTTTATTTGTTGTTCATGATGTTATTGATGTTGTTGGTGGAGTTGGCATTGTTGGAACTTGTGATGTGGTGTTGTTGATGGTGTTGGAATAATGGATGAAACAAAGGCTAGTTTGATGTATTCCAACAGACTTTAAATTTGTTGCAACAGACACCATATCTGTTCTATTAGACTCCATATTTGTTGTAATAGACTCCACATCTGATGCATCAGACTCCACATCTAATGCAACAGACTCCACATCTGATGCAACAGACTCCACATCTGATGTAAAGACTCTACATCTATTGCAACAGATGGATAATGTTCTTTTCTGTGACATCAATTTTTCCCTCTTCTTTATAGATATAAGAAACTAAAATTTGATTAACTTTTGCTCGACCATCATAAGAGGCTACAGTAAAGATGGGTTCGGAGGTATAAGCTGCATGCAGATAGAATCACTTCATATGTTGGAGGTATATATTACTGATAATGTTATCATGGAAACACACATAGAGTATACTGATTTTGTGAATGCCGTTTTTATCGATTAGTCATAGATCATTCAAACAAGATATCTGTAATTTTACAGTTAAGTTTGGTAGGTCTGAACTGATAAGGCTGAGGGACCATGAATATGGTTCTGATACCCTGTTAAGATTTAATGTCGGTTGTTGCTCATGTTTATTTGTCAAGCATTGTGAAGGGATCTAGTTTTGGTGTCATGGTAAAGAGATTCAATAGTAATTGGACTAACTTTTAGGGTGCATTGGACTCTGAGAAGGCCTTCGAAGCCTTGCACTGCATCTAACAAGAATGAAAAATCAATATAGTTGTTGACCTAGCCTAAATTTATATAGTTGGGTTGCTCGAGGTGATGATTATACGCCAGAAGGTGCGATAGGAGAATACCTTTGAGGGAAAATGGGTGGTTAATGAAAGACTATATCATCTGAGAGCTAATTAAAGAAGTGACATAGGGTAGAAACCAAATACTAGCAAATCTGGCTGATGAAATTATCTTAAAACATGAGAAATCTATATCAAGTGCAAATATGAAAGTGTATTCGGTAATGAAAAATTCTTCTGTTGTTTTTCTAAGAGAAAAAAAGTGCAGACGGTCACTTTGCTAGGGAGCTGCGACTAGGTAGTGTGGTCGGGATTATTACCTAGATAGAAAATAACAGAAGACCAAGAAAGCTGCCTTAAGGGAATCAAAGGTTGAAATATTGTACAGTAAGTCTAGAAAACTTCTGCCAACAACAACTGTAGTTAAAATAAGGAATCTAAGCAAAGACGATAATTTCTGAATTTTAAATTGCACCCCATGCCTTCTTGTTTATGGTTCCAATTAGGTCCACTGTTGTTGACCTGATCAGAACCATAATGAGATTTAAAGGAAAATTGAGTATCATTACTTCCTTAGCAATATGGTTATAATTGATTGTGTTTTATAGCCTTAGCATGCATTTAACATATCTTGGAGAAGATCAGAGGCTTGCTCTAGTATGTGAATTTTGATAATTTTCAAGTTTGCCTCCAGCTTATTGTTTTGTATTCAAGCTGGTCGTTGTCGTCTTTGAATTTGGTATAGATTTCCTGATCTTTTTTGAGATCGATCAGGAACACCATCTTCGAAGTTGTGGCATTCTAGAAGCCCTTCAAAACACTTTTTTCAGAAGCCTTAAAGGATACATGTAGGGTCGCTGTGCATGTTTTAGGTCATAATGTGATGATGCACAGTCAAGATATGGTCCCAACCATTGAACAGCTTATTGAGAATTTCTCAATGCATCTTGCTCAACCAACCTTCAAGGAATGTGATAAATTAATAAGTAAGGAGCTATGTAACGTTTAATCTAAACTGACCCTACCAAGCCTATCAAATGTTACGTAACTCCAGGCTCATTACCCTATCAAAAAACTTTGCCTGAGTTAGTGCACAAATCAAACAAGCTTAATCTCTCAACCTTTCTACTGATTGTTCTTCTCTAATATAGATGACAAGATATCCGCCATGCAAAAGTCTACACCGTCAGCAGAAATACTTGCCACAGCGAAAGGTCTTCTGAAGGCATCAACAGTCATTAGTCATGACTTCCCAAGACTTTCACTATGGCAAGAATTTCTGCTGATGACAAGATAGCTGCCATGAAAAAGTCTACACCGTCAACAAAATTCTTGCTAGAGCAAAAGTGTTCAAAAGACATTATTAGTAATCTCTCAACATCAAGTAAGTCTTGTATGAAAGACTTCAGAAGACTTTCAAAAATAAGGAAGTTTTTAGTAATGACTACACATAATTACAATCAACAGCCTTACCAGATTCACTCCTAGTTAAAAAAAAAGGCAGAAATATTTTCATTTGCATTCGAACTTTGAATGCAAATGAAAATATGTAATGCCTCGATTTTCTGAAATGAAATGCTACACAGTGCTCATGACCCCGAAGGACCACAAGCTAATCCATGACTGATATCTGTACCTGTAAACTGCATAATATCTCATAAAATATGCGGAAACATGAATTGTAAGGCCATAAGGTTCAATACTGATACATATCTGAAAAACATGGTATAAAAATACCAAAAAAACATAAATACTGAAGTCTGAACATCTAATATGACATCTAGTCTGAAAGCCTCTAAATGAACTGAATAAGGAGTTGAAGGAACATGTCTTCAACTAACTCCATGAACTGGAAAACTAATCTGAAATACTATAATAAAGTAATAATAATATTGTCCTCAAATGAAGAGGAGCACTGACTGCTGAAATCTGCAATGCTACTGCTGCTTTAAAACTCGTGTCTCTGTACCGATGGCGTCAAATAAAACACCATAGCATGAATGCATCAGTACGACTGAATGTACTGAGTATACGAGTGAGGTAGGCTACATGCAAAGGATTTTATATGTATGAACAATGTTGGCTGATATAAACGTGAGAATATATACATACATACGTAACTGCAACTAAACTTGTGGTGATATTGACTACTGAGTCTGAAACTGACAACATGAGTTTACTCATGATGAGCTACTAAATGACTGAGTTTACTAATACTGAGATACTGAATGACTGAGTTTACTGATATTGATATGTAATTTACTAATAAGTAAGGAACTGATACTGTATTACTAAATACTGGGAGACTGATACTATATTACTGATAAAAGAATGATTATTTTTGATAGTTTTGATTATGAAGAACTGATTTGATTGACCGTATATAACAGTCCTGAAACTGAGATAACATGACTACTGAGTATGAATACTGATGACATTTATTTACTGATAACATATCATGAATGATAAATGAATTCTGATAACTGATATATTTGATAATATGAGTTCAAATAACTGATAGTATGAATGACTGTATCTGACAGTCCTAAATCTGATGGAACTAGCTGAGTTCCGTACTGTATCTGATAGTCCTGATATCCTGAAGAACTATCTGAATTTTTTTATTGAGATTGATACTGAAACTGTGGGAAGTAGTTATCTAACCGACATGCCCCAAATACGCTATAATAGCTAAGCTGGGGTCCAATCTCCGCCCTGATTGGAAGGGTGTCAATACCGCACCTCTAGTAAGGACAAGCTGTGAGTGACCCTCATATGGCAGGTACTCTAATGAGAATGGTGGGAACCCTTATCTGACAGGTTAAGCCACCTCATCTACCCTCAAATGACAGGTATTGATGTCTCAACCTATGTTGGCTGCATAGTTTTGGAATGCAAGGACTGCTTCTAAGAATTACACCCTCTACTGGCAAGTGAGTTCCCATCCTTGGGTTCGCTCGGTGCTGAATTCTACTCCCAACTGAATGACACTGAACTGATTTTACTGAACTGATTTCCTAGTTCATACTAGAATTAACTGAACTGTTACTGATTTTTCTATTTAACTGAACTGAACATGGACTGAGTTTATTAAGTTTCGATGACTAGCAGAACACTACTGAATTTTGTTAACTGACTAAATACTACTGAGTTCTATTAACTGACTGAGTTTACTGATGTCTGAACTGAATACTGAACTAAATTGTACTGATACTGAGATTTATTGAATTCCATAGACTGACGGAATATTACTGAGATTACATAGATTACTGAGTACTGAGTAAAACTGAACTGATATTGCCTTTATATGAGTTTTCTTGAGTCATGAGACTGACTGACGTCTACTGAACATGGCTTGACTGAGAGTATCGTGAAAACATGACATGGATCTAGGCACATAGCTATATTTTTTGGGTACAAGTACCCCTAGGACTCGATAGAAGGAAACTGACACTTCTTGACATTCTTGAATACATTATCAATATCAACCATTCATAATAAAATAAGTTGGGGATTTCATAAAGTACATGGTTAACGTAATCTTGTTCATGGTAGGAATGTATATAATCAAGATCATAATTTCATACTCTAATATCACGACATTCCAACAACATATTCATTGTACAACAATAACATGCAAGCCATTCAAGCATGAGGTCAATGGCATGAATTCACCTTTTAGGCCATATTAATCCATACCACATGTTTCTTATTTCTCTTAAACATTTAATCAAACACCTTTCATGCACAACTTAGGCATAGGTGAAATCATACAATTTTCACAAACTATAAATCACCAAATTCATGTACTTCAACTTATATTTCAACATAGTTTCATGATTTCACATAAAGATCCCAACTTGGGAATCATTCAACACCAGCAACATGATCATCAACGTCCAACTTGCAATTTCAAGAACTCAACATAAAGTTCATATGAATAATATTACAAAATAAATTAGTTTTCATGATTCTTGAGATAACTCATGGAATTAAAAACTCAATTTAACATCATCAACATGAACATAATCATTCCACCACAAAATATTCATGATACATAACTTAAAACTTGATTCTTGAGCTCCATGGATGAAAGGAATTCATGGATGAACACTATGCATACCTTAGTTCTTCATTTTACGAAGATCGACGGAGAGAATTTCTTGAAATTAAATCCCCAATTGCAAACCCTCTTCTTGTTCTTGATAAATTTTGAGAGAAATCAAGCATATGTTGCTAAATTATGCTGAATCTCGTGTTTGTGTATATATATATAGAGGTGTAAAAGACTAAAATACCCTTAGAGAAAGAGAGAAAGATGCAGCTGTCCTCTGTTGTTTTTAGGCTGATAGGCTAAAGTAAATTGATCATAACTTTTAACTCTAATATTCAAATTGGATGAAACTAATTGAATTGGAAAGAAGACTCAAAGATATTTCTATTGATATATAGCAGCTCTCACAGTTCATTATATGCAGAAAGTTCTGATAGTTTGAAGTTGACTGAAATTTTTGACCTGAAATACGCTCGAAATGCGAGAGCATTTCAAACCAGTGAGTTAGCCACTGAAATGCGCCCAAAATGTGTCCAATACATACTAGGGACTTTCCCCATCTCAAAGCAACTTGAAAATCTAAAAACGGATGTCGGGAAGGTCATCAAATAAATCTTCGAAGTTAGGAGGTCTAAAATGAGAGTAAGTGTTGAACTTGAACACTTGGCAAATTTTTTTTTAACTGTTGGAATCTCTCATGGAGCTTTACGAGCTGAATTTGACATACGATTTTTACGGGGTCTTACAAAATATTTCCGCCTTTTCTTTTGAACTAGGAGTGAATCTAGTTAGGTAGTTGATGTCGTAGTTATGTGTAATCATTGCTGAAAACTTCCCTATTTTTGAATGTCTTCTGAAGACTTTTGTACAAGTCTTTCTTGGTATTGAGAGATTACTAGTCATGACTTCTGAAGATTTTCACTATGGCAAGAATTTTTGCTGACGGTGTAGACTTTTGCATGGCGGATATCTAGTCATCAGCAGAGATTCTTGCCAGAGCAAAAGTTTTGAGAAGGCATGACTAGTAATCTCTCAATATCACTTGGTATTAAGAGATTACTATTGATTCCTTCAGAAGACCTTTCTGTGTGGCAAACATCTTTGTTGACGGTGTAAACTTTTGCATGATGGATATCTTGTCATTTATAATTAGAGAAGAGCGATCATCAGAAATGCTGAGAGATTGAGCTCGTTTGATTTGTGCACTAACTCGAGCAAAGTTTTTTGATAGAGTAATGAGCCTGGAGTTACGTAATGTTTGATAGTCTTGGTAGAGTCAGTTTAGATCAAATATTACGTAAGTCCTTGCTTATTAATTTATCAAATCCTTTGAAGGAAGGTTGAGGAAGTTGCATTGAGCAGCGCTCGATAAAAGTGATATGTTAATTGGTTGGGACCATATATTGACTGTGCATCAACACATTTTGAACTAAAACAAACGCAGCGGCCCTTCATGTATCCTTTAAGGCTTCTGAAGAAAGTATTCCGAAAGCCTTCTTCAATGCCATAACTTTGAAGGTAGTGTTCCTGATCGAGCTCATAAGAGACGAGGAACTCTATAACAACTTTAAAGATGACAACGACCAGCTTAAATACAGAATCAACAAGTTGGAGACGAGCTTGAAAATTATCGGGATTCATATACTACAGCAAGAGTCTGATCTTCTCCAAGAAATGTTGAAAGCATGATAAGGAAAGAAAATACAATCAATTAATCTATATTGCTAAGGGAGTAATGATACTCAATCTGTCTTTCAATATCGTTTGTGATTCCGATCGGGACAATAGCAGTGGACCTAATCAAAACCACAAACACGAAGGAATGGGATACAATTTAAAATTCAGAAATTGCCTCCTTCGCTTAGATTCCTTACTTTAACTACAGTTGTTGTTGGCGCAAGTTTTCTAGACTTACTGTACATCATTTCAACCCTCGATGCCCATAAGGCAGCTTTCTTGGTCTTCTACTATTTTCTATCTAGGTGATAATCCCGACCACACTACGTAGTCCCAGCTCCCTATGAAAGTGTCCATCTTCATTATTTTTCTTTCAGAGAGACAACAAATGAATTTACATTACCGGATACACTTTCATATTTGCACTTGATTTAGATTTCTCATATTTTAAGATAATTCCATCGGCCAGATTCGCTAGAAGTTGTTTACTACCCTATGTCTCTTCTTCAGTTAGCTCTCAGATGATATAGTATTTCATCAACTCCGCTTTCCCTCATAGGCTTTGTCCTTCGGCTCCTTCTGGCGTATAATCAACTTTTCGATCAACCCTTTCATATAAATTTGGGCCAGGAGAATTTCTATTAGTTTTCCATTCTTTTTTGATGCAGTGAGAGGATTTAAAGGTGCTCTTAGAGTCCAATGCACACTTAAAGTTAAGTCAAATTGCTATTGGATCTCTGCAATAACACCAAATATTGATCACTTCTCAAAACTTGACATGCATAAACACGAGCAACAATCGTCAGTAATTCGTAACAGGGTATAAGCACCATCTTTATGGGGACCTCAGCCTTATCAATTTGAATCCATCAAACTTAACTGTACAATGCAGGATCTTGTTTGAATAATCAGTGCCTAATCGGTTAAAAACTACATTCACAAAAATATTGTACTTTGTGTGTGTTGTCCCGGTGACCTTATTAGTAATACTTACTTAACTCCCACACATATGATAGTAGATCCATCTGCACCTTATTATTCCGATCCTATCTATGGCTTAAATTGAGTAAACAGATGACTAGCAAGTTGCAACAGATGCCACATCTATTTAAATTGTGAAACAATTACAGACATCTGTTACGACAGATGATCAATCTATTGTAACATATGATATATCTATTGGAAAAGCAAACAGATATATCCATATGTTACAATAGATTGTCAATATGTTGTAAGTTATCTGGCAGATGAAATGTATTTTGCAACAGATTACCCATCTGTTAGATTTATTTTAAAGCAATTTTATTTTCTTTCTGAAATACAATAAAAGATAAAATGTTGTATTTAGATTTTTTTTTTAATTTACATATTTGAAAAGTCACCAGTTTTATTTAATTAAGGGATATGACAGTCGTGGATTTTTCTTAGACTAACCCCTTCCAATTCAATCATTTATAAATAGGTCCCTACAACCACCTTACTCACTCTCGCTTATTCATTCTACTACACTTACAATACAAATATGACTGATCCAGATTCGTACAATAAGATTCATATCGAGTCCTTGTGGGAACTTCAAAGGTAGTTTGATGAACTCTAGAGGGATTTGGCCAACTTCAGAGCAAGGCCGAGGAGGGCCCTTCTGCTGCCGGATGAAAATTGTCCGGTTGAAAATAATAATAGTAATAATAATAATAATAGTAGTAGTAGTAGTAGTAATAATAATTAGGTTATGTTTTTTCTTTTAGCGTATGTATGTAATGTATGTACGTATTTTCCTCCTTTTGTATATTGTATTTACCCAAGGGATCCAAAATCTATGTTTGGATTTGGTGGTCGACTTTGATTTTTTAATTCTTATTTAGGATTTAATTATCATTCTGCTTATTCCTTATTCTCAATATGTCGATGGAGGTTAATTTGATGCGACAGATCGATCATATGTTGCAACAAACGGTTATTGATAAAAAAGGGTTATTGTTATTGAGAGGGTGAAAAGACATGACTTTTCGATTATTTAATATGAAAAATGATTCATAAATAAATAATAAATAAATAAATAATAAACACAATTTATAACCGTAACAGAACGGTTATTTAATTTTAATAACTAATCGTGACTCTTCGACATATTTGTTTTTAATTTTTTTTTAATTTATATGAAAAAAATATCACCAAATTTGAATTTAAAAGATATGTTATTATTAAAAAAGATAGATTATATGTGCAACAAATATATTGTCTGATGCAACAATTGTCGATTTGTCACAATAAATGGTAACTTGTTGTCACAGATGGGTTATCTGATGCAACATATATATAATTTGTTGCCACAACTCAATAAAAATAGTTACTGAAAAGAACTTATCAAGTCATAACTTTCTACAGTAATCAAAATATCACCAGTTTGAATGTAATTAATAAATGGAGGTGAACAGTCGCGCCTTTTATTTTTGAATCTATTTTTTTAATTTTTATAATAAAACCAAATTTGGATTAAAGATAAAGATATAATGATTATTAAAAAGATATATGTTGCAATAAATATATTATTTGATACAACAATTTGAAGATTTGTTGCAACAAATGGTATATCTGTTGTCACAGATGTGTTATCTGAAGCAACAGATATATAATCTGTTGCCACAACTCAATTATTGAAAAGAACTCATTAAGTCATAACTTTCCACAGTAATAAAAAAATCACCAGTATTAATAAATGGAGGTGAACAGTCGCGCCTTTTTATTTTTGAATCTGTTTATTTAATTTATATAATAAAAAAGTCACCAAATTTGGATTAAAGATAACGATATGATGATTATTAAAAAGATATATATTGCAAAAGATATATTATCTGATGTAATAAATTATGGATTTGTTGCAACAAATGGTATATTTGTTGTCATAGATGGGTTATCTGATGCAACAAATATATAATCTATTGCCACAACTCAATAAAAACGGCACCAGTATTAATAAATGGAGGTGAACAGTCACGTCTTTTGTCTAACTCATTCAAATTAAATCCTCTATAAATAGGTTAGGTCCCTCCTTACTCGTTCATTCTACTACACATATCTATTTATTTTTTGTTCTGGTCTTTCATATTACAACTTCAACTACTTTTTCTTCAAGGAGTTCATATCTTTTTCGTCTCTGGTAAGTTTTTTTTCTTGATTTTTGTGTAAATATACGTTGTATTACTTTACTTTCGAATTCTTTTCTTTTACTTTTTTTTTTTTGCATTTTTTATCAATTTATGTGTGTTCTAGATATGGCTGATCTGGTGTGGAATGTCGCTATTTTATAAGATGTCGTACAGAAACTGCAGAGGAAGGTTTATGATATACAGTGGGAGTTGGCCGCTGCCAGAGTAAGGATGTTGCGGGAGATCCACTGGATGAGGAGGGCGCTGCTTCTGCCGGTCGAAGATTGGCCGGCTGGAGATAATAATAATAATGACGAAGATGATAATAATAATAATTAGATTATTTTGTTTCTTTCTTTTTAAGTCTATGTATATGTATTTTAATTTGTTTTAGTTTAATAAAAAACTTATGTTTAATCAACTTTGACGTTTTAATTCATATTTAATTTTCATTTTGTCTATTATCTTCTCAACAAATATGTGGACGATTGGACGTAAGGAATAATTTTGAATCCAATAGAAATAGCAAGATTTAAGATTTATCTGTTGGGTTTGTGGCAGGGGTTGATTGGTGTTGTTCCAAACAGATTACTCATATATTGCAACAGATACGCAGTCTGTTTCAACAGATAACTAGTTTATTTCAACAGATAACTAGTCTGTTGCATGGCTTAGACGTTTTAATTCATACTCCCTCTGTCTCAAATTAATCCATCCCAAATTGAGATGGTACATTAATTAAGAAAAATAATTAATAACATACCTAGTTTACCATAATACCCCTATTAAATGATGTTTACATTTTAATTTGAAGAAAAAGTGATTAATGCAAAGGGTAAAACATGAATTTTTTTTTATCTCTTCTTCATTAATGAAAAAAGACAAGTAAAATGAGAAATCAAATTAGAAAATTTGGGACGGGTAAGTTGAGATGGAGGGAATATTTAATTTTCATTCTGTCTATTATCTTCTCAACAAACATGTCGACGATTGGACATAAGAAATAATTTTGAATCCAGTAGCAATAACAAGAGTTGAAACACATTGGTTATCTATTGGATTTGTGGCAGGGATGATTTGTGTTGATCCAAACAGATTAATTATCTATTGCAACAGATAATCAATCTGATGCAATAGATAATCAGTATGATGCAACAGATAATCAGTCTGATGCAACAGATAATCAGTCTGATGCAACAAATAATCTATTTGATACAACAGATAATCATTCTGATGCAACAGATAATCATTCTGATGCAACAAATAATCAGTCTAATGAAACTGATAACTAGTTTGTTGCAACACATAAATCTTCTGTTGCAACAGATTAATTATCTAATGTATCAGAAGAGTGATTTGTTTAAATTGTGGGCACTTATGTTGGATTCATGATCGGGTTCTATCCATTATTGGAAAACAGCAGTAATTGTGTACCCATATGACAAATTCAAATAAAAATCATAATTTTACGTACCAAAGTCACCTATGAAGTAATATCAAAGTGGAAAGTGATATAGGAAACACAATTTGACCTAAGAAATTGGTCAGATAGCAGCAGTAACGGTAACAACAACAACAACAATGGTCGACAAGAAGAAGATGATAATGAAGTAGAAGATGATGAATAAACTACTAGCAATAATGAACAACAGTAATCACGAAGAGAGAGAAAACAACAATGGATTAGAAGAGAGAGAACCGTGCCTCCCCCATTTTCTGTTATATTAACTAACATTTGGATCAAAGTGTAAATTAAAAAACTTGTGGGTTATTTTCAAACTTTTCCAACTTTCTTAATTCATAATAAAGTAATTGTCACCTCCACTCAATAATTAAGACTTGTGTCACCTACACCTCATTTTAAAACTCTTTTGTCACCTACAACCCAAAGCTCCTACTACGTAATAGCTACAGTTTTTAAATTCATAGCTTAGATTTTATAGGAATAGATATATTGTGTTGTAGTGTTCCAAATTAGTTCCTACTTCCTTTCTCAGAAGGGCATTCCTCCCCACCCCCACCCCCTTTTCCACGAAACTAAAACATGAACAAAAAAGTACTACTAGGACTTTAACCTTAAAAGTTCTAAACAACAGCAACAACAACATATCCGGTATAATCCCATAAGTGGGGTGTAGAGAAGGTGATGAGTAGTGAAGATATAGAGGTTCTTGATAGACCCCAACTCAAATAATCATATCAAAAATCAAGTATGTAAAGAAAACACATTAGTGAAGAAGCCATGTTGAAAAGAATTAAGAAGAGAACAAGTAGCAACAACCAATAACACGATAACTAAAGCACAAAAAACAACAGGTACTACTTAATATCAAAGAAAAAGATAGTAAGAGAAAAATAATAATAAGAAAAATACTGACAAAAGAACTAAACAACGCTCGACTACCTGCTAACCTACTACCCTAATCCTCGTTACATATTTTACTATCTAAGGCGTTGTTTTCAATAAGCTGCATGTGAGCCCCTAAAGTTCTAAAGCAGAGACATAAAACTTTGCAACAGCCAATAAGACAAACATACAGAGACCATCAAATAAATAATTAGTCACTAAAACCTATCACCAACCTCTTCCAGGTACATAGATGATCCCTCACCCAGTATCCAACTTCAATTCCACCCCTAAACTATCACCATTTTTTATCAAAACATACTTCAACTATTAATTGTTCACTTTTTCTATCTAAACTATCCCTAATTATTTATCAAAAGACTCTTCAACTATCATTTATTCATCAAAACATACTTTAACTATCGATTGTTCACTTTTTCTACCTAAACTATCCCCAATTATTTATCAAAAGGCACTTCAACTATCATTTATTCATCAAAACATACTTTAACTATCATTTATTCACTTTTTCTCCATGAAATATTATTCAACCAGAAAGCTTTTGAAAGTTTCTTCTAGTTTTCGAGAGACGATCTTCTATGGCGGCACTAGGCACTAGGCAGTATTTGATGTTGACTTTTTCCATCCGTTAGATGATTAGATAATTGAATCGAAGCCATTAATGATTTCAGTTAGACCAAAGTCATTCTACTAAGGAGTATTAGTATTATATTTTCTGATATTTCATTTGAGTATATTTTCAAAATTAAAGTAATTTGATTGTGTCATTTCTTTTTAATTCCGTCCTGAAGATTATACTAGAGGTATAAAATCACAACCTTTATTAATTTCATTGTTCATTCTAGTTTTAACCGAGCTAAGACATTCGAATCAAAGCAGATCTTTGCTCTAATTCACATCAAAAGTTATATATTTTAATTCATATAATTTGAATCCTTTTAAATAAATTGTAATGAAAGAATTAGAATTATGATTTTATTTTTTAATGGTATGAGAATGGAATATAACTTAGTTATAGATGTTAGCTAGAAAAATCATTAATGCGCAAATAAAAGTTAAATTTGTAAAAATAGCCGTCAAAGACAAGTGAATTAGGTTTGATCAATCCTTTCTTTCTTTTTTTGACTTAGTCAAGAAAATATGTGTAAATGGATAGAATATTTAACTGAGCAAAAAATAAGAAATCTGAATATTAAAGCATAAGAATTAGAGCAAGAAAAAAAATAAAAGGATCGTTGCTTTCTCGAAACTTGATCATTAAAGTATAAGAATTAGAGCAAGAAAAAAAAATAAGAAGATCGTTGCTTTCTCAGAACTTGATCCTAAAGTAAGGTATTTAGAGGCGGATTCAGGATTCAGAGCTGACTCATCGGTCTAATTAATCGAAGACTTCAAATATCAGATGCACACCAACTAATGGCCAAGGGATTTGAACCCCTTTGATAAAAAGACTATACTATTTATACATGATTAAATATATATATATATATATATATATATATATATATATATATATATATATATATATATATAGTAATTCACTACTAGAAATTAGCCCTATGGCAACGGTTCAAAAATTGTTGCAATAGATACAAAAAACCGTTGCGATAGAGCTATCGCAATGGTTTGGCAGGCGTTGCATATGTGAGCATTGCAATAGAGCTACTGCAACGAATTTTGCAACGGTTTCAACAACCGTTGCAATAGATAGACCTATTGCAACGGTTCATTTTAACACCTATTGGGACGCTTCATATTGTCTATAGCAATGGTTAAGAACCTTTGCAATAGACTATATTGCAACGATAGAAAACCGTTGCAATAACTCTATTGCAACAATTTTCGAATATCTATTGCAACACTTATTGGTCTTTAGCAAGAACTTTTAACTATCTATTGCAACGCTTTTTGATGCCTATTGCAACGATTTTTGCTACCTATTGCAATGCTTTTTAACACCTATTGCAATTTTTTTTGCTACCTTTTGCAACGATTTTTGTGACCTATTGCAACGATGACTACATATATATAGGGAATTATAGTGTTAACAGATGAAAATGAGAGTATCCAAAATAAAAACAAAAATAACCTTCAGAAGGTGATATTCTTAGCACATCATTACCTTGGACTCATCAATATTAATAGGAAAGAGGATTTATAAGAAAACTTATTATTGAACATGATGCCAAATGTACAACAACTATTTACACACACAAGCATAATGAAAGTTCACAATTAATCCTTGGCAATTTCTGAGCTAGTAGCCAACATGTGCCATAACTTACTGAACAAGAAAACATCAAAAGATGCTACATCGTTTCCTTCCTTGCAACATTGACCAACAACCTTATCGCCGAAGGAGTACCTCTGATCTCCAACATACAAAGGAATTTCACAATCGGAGAGTATGTAGCAGATACTTAGATCGCTATTCCGCGCAAAAGCTATGGAAAACATCTCTAGCTTCTTAGTATGGGCACTGATGAAATAAAACACCTAATCTGTAAGGAGGCCACCTTGAGTTGCACAAGGTCATTGTGGAAGTAACTACTACTTGACGTAAAACACAAAGCAGATTCCTCTTTGATGATTTAGGAAGATTCCAGGCTGATATATACTCGTTGCACTAGACGCACTTGAATAATTCCAAGTAACATGTTCTTCATCCATGTCCAAACCTTCCTGTATCAAATTTTTAATGAGATTATTGAGTTATCAGAGAAAGAGTAAACTGCAAAAGAAGCCAACATAACTTTTTCTTAGTAATCAATAAGCTAAGTTTTGAGTACATCTACGTGACATGAAAGTCAAACTTGAAGTTCAAGGGAACACTTCCAAAACAGCATGACAAAGGCCATATAGCATTACTTGCACCACTAACAGTTACTTGTAAAAAAAATAAGGCTATAGAAGAAATTGAAAAGGCATGACTCATATGTTGATAAGGAACTTGAGCTATTTCCAAAAGCTGAACCACCACAAAAAACAAAAGATAAGTTATTTGTGAGGAAGTAACTCTTAAATTGATAGCTTTAATGTATCAAAATAATTACCCTACACTCTCATAGAAAAAAAGAGAACCAAAACAGACTGACATCACACTTGAAATATTATCTTGTCTAGGTGTAACTCAAACTGATGTGTGTTCATCTGCTATTGCTATCTACATGTCAAGACTAAATTAGACTGAATTCTAAATAGAGGTGGGAACATGAGCAAATAGGTTCTAGCAGGTGTGGAAACAAACAATAAGTTACCTAGACCAGGACTCGAATTTGTTAAATTTTTTTCTATTTTCTCCAGACCGACATGTTTTTTTCAGATTAAAATCCTTCCAAAGGGAAAGTGTAACAAATTCAAATATCTTCTGTTAGGTTCCTATTGCTATCAACCTGTAGTACTCTAGGTTCCCTGGCAATACTCCAACAACAAGGGAGGCAATACTATGGCAAATAACATCCACATCTACAACTTTTTATGGGAAAGGAACATATGACTATTCCAGAAACTACTTATGAGCCTTGGAAAAAAAAACATAAACCATGTGGTAGACCATATACCTATACTTTTCCGTCATATGAGATTAGCGTGCAACCTTTGACATCAGCTAATTTTTTTGCTGTCACCGACAATAATTGTCAAGATTTAATACTGCAGAAACTAGAAACAGTTGATACCTACCAAAATAGCGCCTTGAAATATATTACAGTCATTACATTCATGCAGTACTCGTTATTATTTTGGATCAAATGATTTAGGATTTCTGACATGTCGAGTTAAGGAAACTAAATTGCACTTTGTGGTGATTGAGAAAAACTTATTACTATTGGAAGCATCTTATGATTGAGATATTAATAAATGAACTCAGGCTCTCCAAAACAAGATTAAAAAGAACCAATACCTTGCTTCTCGTCTTCTTCTTCTTCTTCTTCTTCTTCATCATGCTGCTGAGGCGGGCTCGAGAATGCATACTCATTTTCTAGTGGAGGTCCACAGAGTTTTTTATGCCAATGAAGTGTTATTCTGTCTTAAAGTTGGAGGTAGTTTTCCCAGTAAAAATTGTCAGAAAGGTCCATCGCCTCTAACTTTAGCAGATTGTCAAAAGATGAAGCAAGGGTGCCCCCGAGGGCATTATGTGATAGGTTAAGATAGAGTAATTTTGGAAATAATTCGCGCATATTTATTGGAAGTGTACTACCTAAGCAATTATCTGATACATTAAGCATCAGAAGAGTTGATGCTTGAAACTGAGAAGCCACAGGAATTCCACCATATAAATGGTTGCTTCTAAAAGACTACATAAGAAGTGTATTATTATACAACAACCAAGAGGGAACATTTCCTTGAAGGGAATTATAAGACAAAGACAGGGACTTCAAATTATGTTGTTTAGCAATGAACAAAGGAGTTACATGGCCATAGTTCTGGTTCAGTCTATTATTTCGTAAGTCAAGGGACACAAGTTAAAAATATGAAACCCAAGATGAAGTTTCAGTGTCAACTTCAAACTCATTATTTGTAAGATCAATGACTTCAAGACTGGAGAGGTTGGAAAATGATGTAAACAAGAGAATTCCATAAAACCTATTATGTGAAAGGCGAAGAGTCTTGAGCAGAGTGAGGTTGCTGAATATAGATTAAGAAATAGTTCCCTCAAAACGATTGAAAGAAAGATCTAAAGAAACCAAAGAACTCATTCCACCAAGGCATGGATCAAGTACACCTGATATTAGGTTATCCTGGAGATTTAACACCTGCAGGTTCCCAAGTGTACAGATTCCTGAAAAGCGTAACAAGTAGTTAATAACCAGAAAAAATACAACTTTATTATGCAAAATTTCAGCACCCAATTTCACTGTAACACGATTAGTAAAAGTAAAGATGCATAATGTTCATTTTACAATCTGGAAAGACTGAGAGTCAGTAACCCAACTTTACTAGACAAAACACATGAAGACAAAACCCAAGCTAATAGAATTCTTTTGAGAATTGTAGCTACCCAAGTTAATCAGTTTATAACAAGAAAGTTTGCCTTAGCGTTTCCTGAGGAGTTGGGACTTAACAAGGCATAGCAAGGGTAAACTTAATAGAGCTTATTGTAGCTTGGGCTTAGCAAGACTTAATGGAGCTTAGTAAGACAAGGCAAAGCCAGGAAAATTTTAGTGAGGCTTAGTGAGGCTAGGCTGAAAGGGGTTATCGGAGCACTAATATTATTGTAGTTTATACTTGATAAAAAATTATTTGAAACAACCACATTTCTATACCAGCGGAAACACTGAGAAGAGAGATTTTGTTTGTGCCATCTCTTATCTTCACATTGCCACTGTATGTAAGTTTTGGATTATCTAATGTCCCATATACAGTTACTACCCAAAATTCCACGATACATAGACATTAGGAGATGCACAAACTAAGAAAATATAGTTTGTTAGGAAAAATTGTGTTTTCATAGTCCCGAATAGAGTGGTTTTTCTGCTACCTACTAGTTTTTCATTGACGAAAACATGCAAGACATGACCAACCAACATAACTGTGAGATAAGGTTCCTTTTCGTTATTTAGAAATCCTTCAATTGATGCTATATTTAGCATCATAGTTAGACAAGAATGCAACACAAGCTCCAGAGTTTTGTCAATAGACATGAGCCTATGTTGGTCACAAAAATTGTGTACAGCGTTAGAACAAAAATCATGATGATTACAATGACATATCGAGTGGTGGAACCAGGAATAAGCCAAATGCCAGGAATCACCGTCTTCTCCATGCTAAATCATAAATAAATTTTCATTATATCCACACGACAGAAGAAAATGACAGGTGGAACCAGGAACAAGCCAGAGTAGAATAGGATTTCATATGAGTAATAAATAAAAACAAATATTTATTGTGTGTTAAATTAAAATCAAACAAACTAACTAACTGAAACTGAGAGAATAGTAGAAATCAAGTAGCTTACACAATGTGATGATTGTTAAGGATGGTATAGTCGTGGAAATCCAGTGTTGGGTAAAACCAAAGGAAGAATTTTTCTTCTCTGCCTGTGTGAACACTTCAATTTGCATAAAGATTTGTCTACGAAACCCAATCCCTTATCTTCTCATGCCCAAGTAATTCAATGTCTATTTCATCATGGTTGTGTGAGAATATATCTGAATTTGACAATTGAAAATGAGACCGAAAAGAAAAGTAATTAGTGTTGCATTAGTCATAATATTCAGTGAAAAAGAAATCAATAATTCAATCATATTTCTAGTTATGTGGAGATTAATTAGTAATACATACAAATTTGATTTCTGATATTAAACTCTACATAACTTGTAGAGTTTAATACTGAAATTGTACTAGTTATGGGGCATTCGTGGTGTGAATTGAGAACTATGAAATCTTATTTTCAAATCAATCAAACTAAAGGCAAAGATATTAAGATATTTGTTGTTTATTTTTCCTATCCGTCCAAGCCTACAGAGTTATTCAATACATGTGCCGATGGAAATTAACAAATATATCCCATAAAATTAATCAAAATGTGTCAAAGTTAAACAAGACTGCACAATTATATAAAAGATGAAGTTATGGGGGCATGAATGAAACTTACATAAAAGGCAACAACAACTCCTAATGTAAAATGAGCAAGCAATTTTAGTGTTGCATTGAAGAAATCATAGTAATATTTGTACTTAGAGATATGTCCAGAACCTGTGGAGGTAACAAAATAGTAACAAGATCCGGAGGATCCTCCTTCTCGATCCATACCCGTTTTTATTTGTTTCTAACCTAGAGCCAAAAATAGCCAAAAAATAATATAAAAATAGAAATTGTACCTAAAATTGATAGGTACAGAGACACCAAGTTGTCTTAGTGATTGAATTAAACCATAGATAAATGCCAGTTAAAAATTAGACAAAAATTAGAGAAAATTTAAGAATTTAAAAGAGGAGAAAAAGAATGTGTAACATGGAGAAAATGACTTTGTAAGATTAGTGTTAAATAGGGAAAGATGAAAATGTATGGCAAGATAAAAAGAACGTGACACCAACCCACCTCCAACCCCAAACCCACCCAACTTAGGATTCAAATACATATTTCTACTCACAGTAGTGGCCGGAGCAGCATTGAAATCAAGGTACGATGGTCGGAGTAGTGGTACAATCAGAGGAGAATGATGGTAGGAGAAACAATATAATGGTCGGCGTATGGTGGTCGAAGCAACGGTATTGTGATCGACGTATGGTGGTCGAAGTAGCGGCGGATCGGACTTAGTGAAATTTTTTTGGCGGATTGGAGTATTCTAGATGAAAAGTGATGAAAGGGTTTTTTAGGCGGATTGGAGAATAAAGGATTTTTGTTGGCGGACTTAGCAAAATTTTTTGGTGGGAATAGTTATACCATTTCAATAGCTTTTTTTATTCAATAAAGCGTTGTCGCAGATGATTCTATGGCAACGGTTCATACAACCGTTGCTATAAGACACCCTATTGCAACAGTTCTTCAACAATGAAAACGGTTATATTATAAAATAGTTCTACTAGAACAACTTTTTTTTACAACGGTTGTAACCGTTGCAATAGAGGGTCTATTGCAATGCTTTTGGAACCGTAGCAAAAAAGTTCATTGCAATAGGGGTAATTTCTGGTAGTGTGAATATGAACCCGTTCGATTAATTCATGTCTTTATTTCTTTCGATTTTGAACCCCCTTGAATTTTGATGTTTTTTTTATATTCTAAAAGAGAAGCAAAAAAATATTTCAAAGTTATAAAGGGTTATGGGCATTAAGAAAGCGACAGAGTGATAAGGCTGGGATAAGTGACTGACGAAGAAATTTGCAGACTATGCATTAATGATCTGAACTAATAATAAATAAAAGTAAAGAAGGAAAATAAACTGTGCATTAATGAAACTTTTCAAAATTAAGCTGCCATAATAAATCTATAATCTATATCTATAATATATTAAAAGTGTGAAGACCCTTAGAAAAGTTATTTGAACTTTTTGCCCTTCATTAAAGCTCTCTGCAATAGACAATATCGTCTTTTCACTATTTTTTTAATATTTAAGAGTTAAAAAAATAATTAAATATATTTATGGTAAAACCTTTAATTGTTTGAATTCATTTAAATTTAGTCCTTAAATTAAACCTTTCCTTATTTGAATCATATACCATAAACCTACATAATACATCAACTTTGTAAGGAAAAAAGATAGCAACATCACATTAGGATTTTCTTTAAGTTAAAATTGTAATTAATTAACTATTTAATAAAAAATTAAAAGACAGCGAAGTCACGTTATAATTGTAAGACAATAAGTTCACATTAGCAAAGTTATGAAACTATTAAATAAAATTATAGTTGTATTTTAAGTTATTTTATTATTACTCAGGGCAAGTCAATTAAAATTTTGATAACCAGACCTTTCTTTAAATACTCCTAAAATTCTTTTATAAATATTGAGATGGACATTAAATTAGAGAAGAAACTGATTTACTTAATGGAAAAATATGATTGATGATCATTAACTTGATTCGGTTGCATGTCTAAATTAATAGATGCTTAATTTTCTAATCCTCAACTTCTTCACTATTTTTGTCAATATAATATAATTCAACATGTCTCTCTCTCTCTCTATATATATATATATCTTCTTTGCTTTCATTCAAGTCATTTTTTAGTGTCAAAATTTTCGCTCAGACAATAATTATTTCATCAAACCTGAAGTTGTGTGATCACTATTGTATTATTTTGTTGTATTTTAAAGGTCGTAAATGAATTTACATATGGTAGATAAATGTCGGTCGGCTTTGAGAAATTCTTTAGGTAAAGGTTTGGTTTAATTGTATTATTTTTATATCTATGGTTTGAGAATTGTTTTGGTGTAAAGGTAAAGTTTAGTTGTGATATTTTGATATCTCTATTGTCGTATTATTATGTTATAGTTTACAGGTGGTAGATGAGTGTCGGACAACTTTGAGGAAATTTTTGTGTAAAAGTTAAATTTAATTATATTATTTTGATGTCTCTATTATCGTATTATTTTGTTGCAGTTTACAAGTGGTAGATGGATGTCGATTGATTTTGAGAAATTTTTTGGGTGAAGGTTAGGTTTAATTAAATAAATTCTCCAAAAAATATTGAATTTAATTATTGTATTCATCTTTATTATTTAAATAAATATCCTAACGTTTGAACTCAATAAAGTGAGGTTCACGCGCGAGGCGCGTACACCTAAACTAGTAAAAGTAAAGAAGGAATATAAATTGTGCATTAATGAAACTTTTCAAAATTAAGTTGCTAAGGGGTTTCGAACCTGCGCCCCTTGGGCGGCACTATAGGTCATTTGCCACTGGCACCGTGGACAACTTTTGGTCATTGGGTGGCAAGTGTATTATTTATACATAATTTATATATATACCTACCTATATATAGATTTTACTTCAAAGTTTACGGGTGGCGTATTACCCTCACGGTCCTTAATAGATACGCCCCTAAAGGCAAAGAGTTATGAATATCACCAACTATCTAAGAAAAATGTTATTCTAAAAAATACTTGAGTGGTGTCACATGTCTAAAGTTGGTGATGCACCCGAGATTGATTGGTATCAGTCCTAAAATTATTGCTTGCACATCTCGAGAAAGGTGGACGCCCTGAGCCATGAGGAATCAGCTCGTGTTCATGGGTATCTTCTAGAACAAGGTGAGCTTTGATGTGTCTAAAGTTGTTGTTCCTAGTCCTCATGCAACATTCAATTGGGAACAACTTGAGTTTATGTTGCATGCCCAACTTTAATTGCAACCTATGTTATCTCTAGGTGTTAGTCCTCGGCTTGATCCCCTTATTTTGCCTTTTAAGAGACATCTAGTATTTTCAGAAATCTCCAAATTGATTTAGGTTTGGTATTGTGGAGATTAGGCCTCCTTCAATACATGGCCACAAGTACTGGGTAGTTGAGGCTTCCAATAAGATTCCAAAGCAAGATGTAGTAGAACTTCCGCTCTTGTTTACATTCTCTTCCTTGTCTATGTCCTAGTCATTTGGTTTTACCCTCATTCTTGAGAGTATTCCGGTCCTGAAATGTCCATAGATTAGTCATGGATATCTCGTATACATATAGGGATGTTGAGTTGGAAAGATCAGGGGTTTAACATGGGTTAAAAGAATAAATCGAATAACACCACAATTATGTATTTCCACAAATGGCGCTAAACATTTTTCTACAAAAATAATCATCTTGATTAAAATTAAAATTTGTTTAAAAGGGTTAAAGGCAAGTGCATTAAGGTTGTCAAGTCCATATCCCTTAGGCTGAAATTAATGCAAAAATTGTGGCTTGATATTAGAATATATTCTTTCAAGAAAAGAGGGACAATACAAGTGGGGTGGAGATTTAAAGGGGTTTTCCCTAGAAATTTCATAAGAAGAATAAAAACAAGAGACAGATGTAGCACTATTAGGGTTCTTTTCTCTGATGATAGTGATTGTGATGATCCTTTGTTCTCTTTGTCCTCTCTATGTATATTGGCTACAAAAACTAAACTATTTTCTTGATATGAAATAATGATACACTAGGCATTGAAGAGGCTACCTCTTAGAATATATCTATCTTTTGATGCTTCACTTGAAGCTAATTAGAGTAAGTGAGTGTATTGCTAAAGATTGACTATTAAGCTCCTGAGGATCATTATGAGAATCTCCAACTGTAGGCCAATATTTCCCAAATGAACTTTATTTCACCCGACCCTATGTCGAGTAGATGTTAAAGCCTATTGTGATATACTGGGTGGGCGTAATTGCCTATAGTCTTCCTAAATCATAACAAGCATTTATTTGCAATTGTATCCATCACGTGTCGCAATTTGATCTGTTTTTTTTTTATCAAATTCAATTTTCACCCTTATACAATAGTTGTGTGGCTCATATAAAGTTTAAAATTTCAATGAGGTATGAGAAGTTTTAATTCTTTTGATGAGCGTAATCATCAAATGATAAAGGAAAATTTAAGGTGGCATTTCATGTAGTTTAAGAGAAAAATTGACCAATTTCATAATGTTTAAGAGCAAAATTAATCCATTCTTTCTTGTTCTGAAGTAATGATGTTAGGCTTATTTATGCACTTACGTGTCATTATCTATGCACTTTTAGCTCAGTTTAAAAAAAAACTAATATATTTAATGAAGTATAAAGTGTCTATTTATGTATTTTTATGCTAAGTTACATGTTTAGAGTGTTTAAGGTGCATTTGAAACAAGTCAAGAATCAAATGATCAAATAGAGTTTCGAATGAGAAAATTAGTTATGCTAGCTTCAACTATTCTTATTCTAGTGTACTTTGATGAATTCTATTGCATTGTATGGACTAATGTTTGTTATGAGTTGTTGTAAGATATCAACAAAGGGACTATGGAAGCTAGATGAGGCCTACGAAAACCCATAATGACTGAAACAAGTAACAAGTAGACGAGAAGAAAAGAACAAAGATTAATCAAAATTTCATCTTGAGGGGACACCTTTGTGCCACAAACCCTATAGAGTGGGAGGGGCCTTGAGGCGCACTCCCTAGGGAGAGGAACTACTATTTGGGCTATGCGACGCAATGCACAACAATCCCCTCAAATCGTCTAAAAGTGGTTTTCAACTTGGTTTAAATTGAGGGCAAAGTGGTAACTGCTTATAATTCGCTTGGGACAGCCTATGAACGACCTAAGAGACTATATAAGGAGTACTTAGCCACATTTACAAGATGCTTTTGTAATGATACACATTTGGAGAGAGAAAAAGGCATGAAGGGATACACGTTAGTTTTTTTTCCTTCTACTTTTAGTTTTCTTGTAGTTTTACTTATGAATTCATTAATGGTGATTCTTTATATGACTATGAGTGACTAAATACCCCATTTTTAGGGTTGAGGCTACAAACATGATTGTTTAACTTAACATTCAAGCTGGTTAAAGTTGGTTATCATAGTTGATTGTTCTTATGTTCTTGCACTCACTATTCTATTAATTCGTGACCTTTAGAATACATTTATATTTATTTTCTGAGCCTTAAAGGTGTAACATTAGATTAGAGCGTGGAACATAAGGAATGGATTCATGTCTTTTTTATGAATTAATGATAAGATTCATGGTTAGGAAAGGAATATGCCTAATTTGCCTTGTTTGGCCCAAATACGGATGGAATATAAATGTGTTTGAATTAGTTTCCACATTTTCGCTTAACGATGTAGTTATGAAGCTAATTTAAATAGACAATTAGAGGAGCAGAAGACCATAATCATGATATTAACCCTGTAAATCAACAACCAAGATAAATAACTTAACCAACGAGATTGTATAGCTTTGCATGATGGTTTAAGATGCCTTGACCTTAGAATCCTCCTTCTTATTGTTTCAGCCCCAAGATTATCACTATTGGTATTGTTAGTGCCTTGTTTTACCTTTAAACGTAATGCATTCTTGAGTTTGTCGCTTGAATAAATAATCAAGAACTCATTTAATCTAGTGAATAGTTAATTGACAAGTTCCTGTGAGTTTGAATCCGACTCTTAAAGAGCCATTTTATTACTCACATGAACACGTACATTTGCGTGTGCGATTGGACCCAACAAGTAACGACAAGTAAGAGTGGTATTCTTGAACTATTAGCCAATTAGAGGATATTTTTCATTTAGTTGACTAGTGACAGTAATAATTTTTAGATAAAAAGTATCAAAAAAAATTTAACCTATTTTAAATAGTTGAAAGTTATTGGACCCTTTCCTATTCTATCCGTCACAACTACAAACTCCAGTTTATACTAAGAAAAAATAAATTTTATCCAATACACCCTAAATAAAACAAAACAAAAATCCTTAATTAGTTGGGCCTTTGGGCTGCAGGTGACAAAAGAGTTTTAAAATGAGGTGTAGGTGACACAATTCTTAATTATTAGGTGGAGGTGACAATTACTTTATTATGGATGAAGAAAGTTGGAGAAGTTTGAAAATAATCCACAAGTTTTTAAATTTATACTTTGATCCAAATATTAGTTAATATAACAGAAAGTGGAGGAAAAAAAGCGTGTTTCTCTCTGTTCTTATCCGTTGTTGTTTTTCTCTCTTCATAATTATTGTTGTTTATTGTTGCTACTAATGCTTTATTCATCATCTTCTACTTTATTATCATCATCTTCTACTTCATTATCAACTTCATCTTCTTCTTGTCGACCATTGTTGTTGTTGTTACTGCTACTGTTGCTATTTTACCAATTTCTTAGGTCAAATTTTGTTTCGAACATCACCACTTTTCACTTTGACATTACTTCATAGGAGACCTTGGTAAGTCAAATTATGATTTTTAGTTGAATTTTTCATCTGGGTTACAAAGTTACTGCTATTTTTCCAACAATGGATAAAAGCCGATCATGAATCCAACATAAGTGCCCACAATTTAAACAGATCACTCATCTGGTGCATTAGATGAGTAATCTATTGCAACAGAAGATATATCTATTGCATCAGACTGATTATTTATTGGATCAGACTGATTGTCTGTTGCATCAGACTTATTATCTGTTGCATCAGACTGATTAATCTATTTGGAACAACACAAATCAGCCCCTGCTACAAACCCAACAGATAACAATATGTTTTGCTATTGCTACTGAATTCAAAATTATTTCTTCTGTCCAATCGTCGACATGTTTGTTGAGAATATAATAGGCAAAATAAACGTTAAATACTCCCTCCGTCTCAAATTACCCGTCCTAATTTTTCTAATTTGATTTCTCAGTTTACTTTTCTTTTTTTATTAATCAAGAAAAGATTTAAAAAATCCATATTTTACCCTTTGCATTAATCACTTTTTCTTTAAATTAAAATGTAAACATCATTTAATAGGGGTATTATGGTAAACTAGGCATGTTATTAATTATTTTTCTTAATCAATGTGCCATCTTAATTTGGGACGGAGAGGGTAATTTAAGACGGAGGGAGTTATCTGTTGAAACAGACTAGTTATCTGTTGCAATATATGAGTAATCTAATTGGAACAACATAAATCAGCCCCTGCCACAAACCCAACAGATAAATCTTAATCTTACTAGTGCTACTAGATTCAAAATTACTCTTTACGTCGAATCATCGACATGTTTGTTGAGAAGATAATAGACAGAATGAAAATTAAATATGAATTAAAACGGTCGAAGTTGATCAAACCTAATTTTTTTATTAAACTAAAACAAATAAAAATACATATATAGACTTAGAAAGAAAGAAGAGAAAAATAATATAATTATTATTAATAGATTCTTCATCATTATTATTATTATCGCTAGCCGCATCTTCGACGGGCAGCAGCAGTACCCTTCTTATCCTGCGGATCTCCCACAACATCCTTACTCTAACGACAGTCAACTCCCACTGTATATCATGTACCTGGCTCTGCAGTTCCCGTACGTGGTCTCGTAAAATAGAGACATCTCACACTAGATTGCCCTTATCTAGAACACACATAAATTGATAAAAAATGCAAAAACAAAAGTAAAGAAAATAATCTGAAAGTAATACAACGTATATTTACACAAAAAGCAAGAAACAAATTACCAGAGATAGGGAAAAGCAATCAAGTTCTTGAATAGAAAGTATTGAAGGTGTAATATGAAATACAAAAGCAAGAAATAAATAGATATATATAGTAGAATGAACGAGTAAGGAGGGGCCTATTTATAGAGGAATGAATTTGAATGAGTTAGGCAAAAAGGTGTGACTGTTCACCGGCATTTATTAATACTGGTGACTTTTTAATTATAGTGGAAAGTTGTGACTTGATAAAAAAAAATTCAGTAATCATTTTTTTTGAGTTGTGGCAACAGATTATATATCTGTTGCATCAGATAACCCATCTGTGACAAAATATATAAAATTTGTTGCAACATATATCTTTTTAATAATCATCATATCTGTATCTTTAATCCAAATTTGATGACTTTTTATTATATAAATTAAAAAATAGATTCAAAAATAAAAAGGCGCGACTGTTCACCTCTATTTATTAATACTGGTGACTTTGTGATTACTACGGAAAGTTGTGACCTCATAAGTTCTTTTCAGTGACCATTTTTTGAGTTGTGCCAACAGATTATATATCCGTTGCATCAGATAACTCATCTGTGACAACAAATATAAAATTTATTGCAACAAATCTACGATCTGTTGCAACATATATCTTTTTAATAATCATCATATCTTTATCTTTAATCCAAATTTGGTGACTTTCTTATTATTATATAAATTTAAAAAATAGATTCAAAAATAAAAAGGCGCGACGACTGTCCACCTCCATTTATTAATATTGGTGGCTTTTTGATTACTGTGGAAAGTTGTGACTTGATAAGTTCTTTTCAGTAACCATTTTTTAGTTGCAACAGATATACCATTTGTTGCAACAAATCTATAACTTGTTGCATCAGATAATATATCTGTTGCACATATAAGCTATCTTTTTTTAATAATCAACATATCTTTAATCCAAATTTGGTGACTTTTATTATATAAATTAAAAAAATAAATTTAAAAACAAATATGTCAAAGAGTGACGATCAGTTATTAAAATTAAATAACCGTTCTGTTACGGTTATAAATTGTGTTTATCATTTATTTCCTTATTATTTATTTACGAACCATTTTTCATATTAAATAATCAGAAAGTCATTTCTTTTCACCTTCTCAATAACAATAATTTTTTTATTAATAACTGTCTGTTGCAACATATGATCGATCTGTCACATCAGATTAACCTCTATCGATATGTTGAGAATAAGGAATAAGCAAGAATGATAATTAAATACTAAATAAGAATTAAAAATTCAAAGTCGACCACCAAACATAGATTTTTGAATTCCTTGGGTAGATACGATACACAAAAGGAGGAAAATACACACATATGCTAAAAGAAAAAAACATAACCTAATAATTATTACTATTATTATTATTATCATTATCATTTTATTATTACTATCAATATTGTCAATCGAACAATTTTCATTCGGCAATAGCAGGGCCCTCCTCAGCCTTGCTTCTAAGTCAGCCAAATTTCTCTAGAGTTCATCAAACTGCCTTTGAAGTTCCTGCAAGGACTCGATATGAATCTTCTTGTACGAATCTGGATTAGCCATATTTGTAAGTATAGTAGAATGAACAAGTAAGGAGGGACCTATTTATAAATGATTGAATTGGAAGAGGTTAGTCAAACAAAAAGCCACAATTGTTTATGTCCCTTAATTAAATAAAACTGGTGACTTTTCAAATATATAAATTAAAAAAATGGATCTTTTTATTGTATTTCAAAAAAAAAAATTACTTTAAAATAAATCTAACAGATGGGTAATCTGTTAAAAAATATATTCCATTTATCAGATACTTACAACATATTGAAAATCTGTTGTAATAAATGGATATATCAGTTTGCTTTTCCAACAGATGTGGTATCTATTGCAACTTGTTAGTCATCTTTTTATTTAATTTAAGTCATAGATGGGCTAGAAAGAATAAGGTGTGTGCAGATAGATCCATTATCATATGCGTGTGAGTTAAGTAGTATTATTGATAAGGTTACCGGGAAAACACACACAAAGTACAATATTTTTGTGATTGCATTTTTTAACCGATTACGCACTGATCATTCGAATAAGATCCTGCATTATATAGTTAAGTTTGATGGGTTCGAATTGATAAGGCTGAGGGCCTCATGAAGATGGTGCAGATACCCTATTACGAATTATTAGCGGTTGTTGCTTGTGTTTGTGTGTGTCAAGTTTTGAGAAGGGATCAATATTTGGTGTCATTGCAGAGAACCAATAGCGGTTGGACTTAACTTTAAGTGTGCATTGGACTTTGAAAATACCTTTGAAGCCTCGTACTGCATAAAAAAATAACAAAAAAACCAATAGAAATTCCCTTGGCCCAAATTGATATGGAAGGGTTTATCGAGAAGATGATTATATGCCAAAAGGAGTCGAAGGAGAATGCCTGCGAGTTAAAGGGGAGTTAATGAAGGACTATATCATCTGAGAGCTAATTGAAGAAGAGACATTGGGTAAAAAGTAACTTCTAGTGAATCTGGCCAATGGAATTATCTTAAAACATAAGAAATCTAAATCAAGTGCAACTATAAAAGTGTATTCTATAGTGTAAATTCATTTGTTGTCTCTCTAAAAGAAAAATAATGCAGATGGACACTTTGCTAGAGAGCTGCGACTAGGTAATGTGGTCGGGATTATCACCTATATAGAAAATAAAAGAAGACTAAAAAAGTATCCTTAAGGGCATTGAGGGTAGAAATGGTGTACAGTAAGTCTAGAAAACTTACGCCAATAGCAACTGCAGCTAAAGTAAGGAATCTAAGCGAAGGCGGAAATTTCTGAATTTTAAATTGCATCTCATGCCTTCTTATTTATGGTTTCGATTAGGTCCACTACTGTTGACCTGATCGGAACCACAAATGTGATTGAAAGGAAAATTGAGTATCATTACTTCCTTAGCAATATGGATTAATCGATTGTGTTTTATAGCCTTAGCATGCTTTTAACATTTTTTGGAGAAGATCAGAGGCTTGCTCTAGTTTGTGAATTTTGATATTCTATATTCAAGTTAGTCGTTGCCATCTTCGAAGTTGGTATAGAGTTTTTGATCTTTTGTGAGCTCGATTAGGAACACTACCTTCAATGTTGTGACATTTAAGATGTCCTTCAGAATACTTTCTTTAGAAGCCTTAAAGGATACATGAAGAGTTGTTGTGTCTGTTTTAGGTCAAAATGTGTTGATGCGCACTGAAGATATGGTACCAACAGTTGAACAACACACTTTTATCGAGCGCTGCTTAATTAAGCTTGCTCAACTAATTTATTATTAATAAGCAAAGAGTTACAGAAACTGCAGTTAAAGTAAGGAATCTAAGCGAAGGCGGAAATTTCTGAATTTTAAATTGCATCTCATGCTTTCTTATTTATGATTTCGATTAGGTCCACTACTGTTGACCAGATTGGAACCACAAATGTGATTGAAAGGAAAATTGAGTATCATTACTTCCTTAGCAATATGGATTAATTGATTGTGTTTTATAGCCTTAGCATGCTTTTAACATTTCTTGGAGAAGATCAGAGGCTTGCTCTAGTTTATGAATTTTTATATTCTATATTCAAGTTAGTCGTTACCGTCTTCGAAGTTGGTATAGAGTTCCTGATCTTTTGTGAGCTCGATCAGGAACACTACCTTCAAAGTTGTGGCATTTAAGATGGCCTTCAGAACACTTTCTTTAGAAACCTTAAAGGATACATGAAGAGTTGCTGTGTCTGTTTTAGGTCCAACTGTGTTGATGAACACTGAAGATGTGGTACCAACAGTTGAACAACACACTTTTATGGAGCGTTGCTCAATGCAGCTTGCTAAACCAATTTGATTAATTAATAAGCAAAGAGTTACGTAGCGTGTGATCTAAATCGACTCTACCAAGCCTATCAAATGTTACGTAACTCCAGGCTCATTACCCTATAAAAATAATTTGACCAAGTTAGTGTACAATTTAAATGAGCTCAATCTCTCAGCCTTTCTGTTAATCGCTCTTCTCCAATATAGATGATAAGATATCTGCTATGCAAAAGTCTATACCATCACCAGAAATGCTTACCAAGGCACAAGTCTTCAGAAGGCATCAACAGTAATCTCTCAATATCAAGTGATATTGAGAGATTCCTAGTCATGGTTTCTCAATATGTTTACTACGACAACAATATCTGCTGATAACAAAATATCTTCCATGTGAAAGTCTACATCGTTAGCAGAAATTCTTGCCAGAGTGAAAATCTTCAGAAGGCATTATTAGTAATCACTCAACATCAAAGAAGTCTTGTACGAAAGTCTTCAGAAGATATTCGAAAATAAGGAAATTTTTAGCCATGACTACACATAATTACGATATCAACAACCTTACCAAATACACTGCTAGTTAAAAAAAGGCAGAAATATTTTCATTCGACTGCACCGTATCTTCTGTTGCCAACAGATATAAATATCTGTTTGAAAAATCCCAACAACTCAATCATCTGTGACAACTGATGCAAATGTCCATTTGATAACTAAATCAGATATGTCATCTGTTACAACAGATATCAATATCCATTTAAAAATTTCAAGCATCTCAATCATTTGTCACAACAGATGAAAATGTCTATTTGATAATTAAATCAGATATGTCATCTGTTGCAACAGATATGATTATTTGTTTGAAAATATCTAACAGCTCAATCGTTTATTGCAACAGATTTTATTGCAATTGATTTAGGTGGAACTAGGAATGAATGAATGAGCTCACAGGGTCAACAACAACTTCAATTGAGTTATTGTATTTGCATAGTGTTGGTATTGCGTTTATCCCTACCCAAGTCATTGATCGATCACTCTGAGTTGAAATGAGTTCTCATTAACTTAATGATAAGATTAGTAGTACCTAAATTGATTTAGGTGGAACTAGGGATGAATGAATGAGCTTACAGGGTCAATAACAACTTCAATTGATTCATTGCTTTGCATGGTGTTGGTATTGTGTTCATCTCGACCCGAGTCGTCGATCGATCGCTCGGAGTTGAAATGAGTTTTCATTACATTAATGTTATGATTAATAGTACCTAAATTGATTTAGGAAGAACTAGGTATGAATGAATGAGCTCACAGGGTCAACAACAACTTTAATTGAGTCATTGCATTTGCATGGTGTTGGTATTGCGTTCATCCTGACCCGAGTCGTTGATCGATCACTCGGAATTGAAATGAGTTCTCATTAACTTAATATTAAGATTAATACTACCTAAATTGATTTAGGTGGAACTAGGGATGAATGAATGAGATCACAGTGTCAACAACAACTTTAATTGAGTTGTTGCATTTGCATGGTCTTAGTATTGCGTTCATCTCGACCCGAGTCGTCGATCAATCACTTGAAGTTGAAATAAGTTCTCATTAACTTAATGTTAAGATTAATAGTACCTAAATTGATTTAGTTGGAACTAAGAATGAATGAGTGAGCTCACAAGGTCAACAACAACTTTAATTGAGTCATTGCATTTGCATGGTGTTAGTATTGCGTTCGTCCCGACTCGAGTCATTGATCGATCACTATAAGTTGAAATGATTTCTCATTAACTTAATGTTAATATTAATATTACCTAAATTGATTTAGGTGGAACTAGGGATGAATGAATAAGCTCGCATGGTCAACAACAACTTTAATTGAGTCATTGCATTTGCATGGTGTTGGTATTGCGTTCATCCCAACCCGAGTCATCGATCGATCACTCAAAGTTGAAATGAGTTATCATTTACTTATTGTTAAGATTAATAGTGACAAAATTGATTTATGTGGAACAAGTAATGAATGAATGAGCTCACAGGGTCAACAACAACTTCAATTGAGTTATTGTATTTGCATAGTGTTGGTATTGGTTTATCCCTACCCAAGTCATTGAACGATCACTCTGAGTTGAAATGAGTTCTCATTAACTTAATGTTAAGATTAGTAGTACCTAAATTGATAGGTGGAACTAGGGATGAATGAATGAGCTTACAGGGTCAATAACAACTTCAATTGATTCATTTCTTTGCATGGTGTTGGTATTGTGTTCATCTCGACCCGAGTCGTCGATCGATCACTCGGAGTTGAAATGAGTTTTCATTACATTAATGTTATGATTAATAGTACCTAAATTTATTTAGGTAGAACTAGGTATGAATGAATGAGCTCACAGGGTCAACAACAACTTTAATTGAGTCATTGCATTTGCATGGTGTTGGTATTGCATTCATCCCGGCCTGAGTCGTCGATCGATCACTCGGAATTGAAATGAGTTCTCATTAACTTAATATTAAGATTAATACTACCTAAATTGATTTAGGTGGAACTAGGGATGAATGAATGAGCTCACAGGGTCAACAACAACTTCAATTGAGTCGTTGCATTTGCATGGTCTTAGTATTGCGTTCATCCCGACCCGAGTCGTCGATCAATCACTTGAAGTTGAAATAAGTTCTCATTAACATAATGTTAAGATTAATAGTACCTAAATTGATTTAGTTGGAACTAGGAATGAATGAGTGAGCTCACAAGGTCAACAACAACTTTAATTGAGTCATTGCATTTGCATGGTGTTAGTATTGCGTTCATCCCGACTCGAGTCATTGATCGATCACTATAAGTTGAAATGATTTCTCATTAACTTAATGTTAGTATTAATATTACCTAAATTGATTTAGGTGGAACTATGGATGAATGAATAAGCTCGCATGGTCAATAACAACTTTAATTGAGTCAATGCATTTGCATGGTGTTGGTATTGCGTTCATCCCGACCCGAGTCATCGATCGATCACTCGAAGTTGAAATGAGTTCTCATTTACTTATTGTTAAGATTAATAGTGACAAAATTGATTTATGTGGAACAAGGAATGAATGAATGAGCTCACAGGGTCAACAACAACTTCAGTTGAGTTATTGTATTTGCATAGTGTTGGTATTGCGTTTATCCCTACCCAAGTCATTGATCGATAACTATGAGTTGAAATGAGTTCTCATTAACTTAAATTTAAGATTAATAGTACCTAAACTGATTTAGGTGGAACTAGGGATGAATAAATGAGCCGACAGGGTCAACAACAACTTCAATTGAGTTGTTACATTTGCATAGTATTGGTCGATGGATAACTCAGAGTTGAATTGAGTTACTATGAACTTAATGTTAAGATTAATAGTACCTAAATTGATTTAGGTGTAACTAGGTATGAATTAATGAGTTCACAGGGTCAACAAAAACTTCAATTGGGTTGTTGCATTTGCATGATGTTGACATTGCGTTCATCCCGATCTGAGTCATAGATCGATTACTCGGAGTTCAAATGATTTCTCATTAACTTAATATTAAGATTAATAGTACCTAAATTGATTTAGGTAGAAGTAGGGATGAATGAATGAGCTCACAGGGTCAACAACAACTTCAATTGAGTCATTGCATTCGCATGGTGTTGGTATTGCATTCATCCCGACCCGAGTCGTTGATCGATCACTCTGAGTTGAAATGTGTTCTCATTAACTTAATATTTTAAAAACTATATCTTTTGAAATTTTAAAAATTAATTAAGATCAATTCGGACCAAATTAACAATTTCAAAACTTGTCATTCTTTTACAAAATTACAAATCAACCCATGCAAATCATCCATTTGCAGAAAAACCTTTTCCTCATTTCAAAACTCAAGTTCTCGCTCCTCTCTCTCTCTCTCTCTCAATAACACAGACAAAAACTACTCAATATATTGTTCAACGCTTCAAAATAGATTGATTTTCTTCCCATTTTTGACCACATAGTTGTTATTTTCGACTTTATTCTCGCTTGTATTTGTCGTTTTATCTGTCTTCACAAGTAACAAAGTTTGAGAAGAGTTCTACATTTGTTATTTATTCTAAAAATTAGGGCTTTTTAGTTAATGATGAATAAGAAGACTTTTAGTTGTATTATCTTTGAGAATGGGTTAGCAATTTTATGATTTGATGCTAGAAAAATAGGAAGCACCCGAGAAAACCCTAGTTTTTATCTCAGTGTTTTATTGACTATCGTGGTATTGTTGCATGGTTTTTATGGTGTTGTTGGCGATTGTTGTTGTTGGTGTCAGTATTTGTGTTTTTGGTGGTGGTGTCGGAGGTCTTAGTATTGGTATTGGTGGCATTGGTGGTGGTCTTGGTGGAATTGGTGGTGGCATTGGTTGAAATGGTGGTGGTCCAGCTGTTGCAATGGGTGGAAGATCTGTTGGGAGATATTAAATAGGTCTTCAAATAGATTCCTCATCTGTTCCAACTGAAGGGTTATCCGTTGGAGTATTTTTTTGTAATGTGGTATAAAATAATTTATTGAAATTTGTCTTACCTTATTTTGAAAAATTATGCAGACATCAAATGCAATGTATTTTTTGTTTTTCTATTGTTTGTAGTTAAAAGATGTCTCCCAAAAGAAAAGAAACTAAAAGTGGATCAACTTCTGATAACCAAAAAAAAAGGCTAGAGTATAGATAGATTCAGAGGAACTTCCAGAACAGTATCAGTCAGGGTAAAATAAAGCTGAGGAAAGTGATAACTCCTTCTCACCAATGGGGCATGAAATAATATCGAAATCCCAGCATGATTTTGTCAAAACCATTAGTATTGACAAGTTTTGAGTTGCGATAGTGATGAATAGCCCTAACGCAATATTTGGTGATCTTATACAAAATGTCAGTTGGGGAAACCTTTTGATTAAATTAGGAGTATTATGAAGAAAAAAAACATAGATGAACTTTTTAAGAAGCGCTGCTTTGCATACTTTCTCAAGCTTTCTGAGGACCGCACTCTCTACTTCACAATGAGCATGGTATATGGCCTTCTCAAGCATAAGATCAAATATGCAGGGGTGATAAAGATTCAAAAAAGGGTGGAAAAAAGATGGATGAAGTCTGGATCAACTACTGTGCCATGCCAGTTTGTTTTGGATTGAAAGAGTTTGTCATAGTGACGGGCTTGAGATGCGATCGTCCAGAAGAACGTCTCATCAAGGGAACACTCCACAAAGGGTCCAACAAACGTAAGGTAAAAAAAGATGGGTTGTTGGGCATTGTTGGACCTAAATACAAAGGGGAGAATTTGATGGCGGATCTCGAGAATAAAAACATACCGAAGCACTACAGGAAGAAATTGTGCTTAGTTTGGTTTGTCCATTCCATTTTATTGGCAAGAGACGTCAGAAAAGTCATAAAACATGATTTGTTGGCGCTTGCTGATGATTTTGGGAAATTCAACGATTATCCCTGGGATTGACAGCTACTACTTGACTATCTAATATTTACTGATAAAGCTATCCACAAAGACGATCACATTATATGGCTTTGCATGGGCTTTTATGGTAAAATTGATCACTATTTTTACTCATCCATTAATTTATATTGAATATAGTTATTATGAATTTTTTTGCTTGCTTCCTTTTTACATTTTTTAGGCTTGGGCATGTGAAGCCATTCCTCCCCTCCGAAAGCAGTTCAAGGATTACCCAGATAAGGTTTCTCATCCAATGATCCTTAGGTGGTTGGCTGCAACAAAGAGCAGCAAAAACTATATTAAGGAGGTTGATTTCGTTAACCCTCTGGATGATGAAGTACATTTTCTTCCAACTAAAATAATTTGCCTCATAGAAAGATATTAAAATAGATGTTCTATCTGTTGTGATAGATGGGTCATCTGTTACAACAGATTACCCATCAGCTGCAACTGGTGCAATAGATGGGTAATTTGTTACGACAGACGATCCATATTTCGCAATAGATTAACCATATGTTGCTCTGGTTCTCTGAACCTGACTCAACAGATTAACTATCTGATTCAAATTATGCAAAAGATGTGTAATATGATGCAACATTTTATCAATCTGTTGCAACTTATAGATCAGCTATTACGGCAGCTAGATTGTCTGTTGCATAAGTTGGTTGTGTTAATATCCATGTAACCCAACTGACTACAAATTATAATTACATGATTTAAAAGCCTCCTATCTTTTTTTTATATGTTGTGCATCCTTGGATAGTGCCTACCGTTGATGAGCTGGGGATAACATCTTTTCTTACTCTGGGTTTTATTAATACAAAATAAGACCTAATGGTAGAGTTAATAAAGAAGGAATAGGCTGGAGCAACATCCATAAGAAAAGCAGTTAGGAAAGGTCAGCCTAATGTTGTAGCTCTTCACGACTAACCTCAAACTACAACAGATCTGGATGCTTCTTTTGGAGGTGTTATTGGTGGAGTTGTTTATAAAGGTGGCAGCCATCCTGATACTGCTACTTCTGCTAGTCATGATTACGAGCATATTGGTGCTCAGCAAAAACTAAATACTTTTGAAAACACCGCTTACACAGGTCTCTCTCACCCCTGCACCGATCCCTCCCACCCTTACAGTGGTCTTTCTCACCCCTCTTTACCCTCATGTTCTCATTGCAAATGCAAAGTATGCAAGGATAGAGAGGATAAATTCCTTGAAAAGCTGAGGCTATTGCTGAATCTACCGAGGAGTTAAAATCCAGGAGGGGTGTCATACCATCCAACAAGGTGAGGGAGCTATGTACTTCTACAGTGGCAGTTAGGAGGAAGAAAAGAAAAATTAGACAAATTCTCTCCGTTCTAAAAATAGCAAAAATTGCAACTCCTCTCCTCCAAGAGTTATTGAAGTTCAGAGGTTGCTGAAGAAGGTGGACATATTCGTGGCACTTCACAACGAGAAGAATAAGGAACTGTAAGAAATCATGAATGGCAGGATGAAGGTTCAAAAAGAATACACCATGCATTCATTTATCGCCAAAGACTTCACGAATATGACAAATATGCATGAGTGGTACGAGGACAATGTAAGTTTACTTTTGCTAACCTAGACTTCCAATCTAATCCATGAAGAAGAGTCTGCACAGCAGATATGTAATCTATTGCAACAACTTTGTATTCTGTTGTAACATAATACACATCTGTTGCATAAGTTGTGTTGGCTGGGTAATCTGTGTACTGATTCAGAGAACCCTCTGCATAGGATTCTTTCCACTATGTTTTTATTCTTTATAATTACTAACCTATTTAAAAATTGACTTCATATACCATAGTATGTTGATGAAATTCTCTGCCTCGTGAGGGGCAGGCAATTAGCATACCTGGATGCTTATGATGTTGCCGATAGGATAATGGACCTCAACTTCTACAATAATTTCAAGGATAGATACGTTGATCTCCATAAGCTAGCTAATTCTGGTGGCCTAGGATTTGATAAGTTAGTTTCTACATTCCAATGGGATGAAAAAGTGATTAAATATGTTAGAGGGAAGAGGCCATATCCATACGGCAAGAGCTGGACCAAGGCAAAGAGAATCCTTGTAGCCATGAACATAGAAGTCAAACATTTTCTCGCTGTTGAGATACTACTCTATGAGGGAATGATTAAGGTTTATGACTGCAACTAACCTGTCTTCAGTGAGGACACATTTTTAGCCCACATGTATCCACTCTTGAAGTTATTGCACAAGTTGTTGATGCAGAGTAAGCTGATGGATTATTTGCCGGTTGAAGTCTTGATGAAAGAATCATGGGATTTTGAAGGTCGAAATGAGAACATCCAACTTCCAAAAAATGAAATTGGTGCAGCGTGTTAGCCATACTCGCTTGCATACATCGAGTGTTTGTTGACCGACAAAGAAATGACCAATATGTGCGTGCCGTTGTGAGAAATATACAATGGGTCTGGGATTATGGGGTACTGACTAAATGGTTGGAGCCCGTTATAAAGAAGAATATGTACAAAGAGGGAGAAGAACACAAAAATAATTTTTCATTTCAAGCCACTTCACTTTACATGTAGTGGCAATAATTTTTATACTGGCCAAGTTGAATTTTTATAATGCAACAGATAGTATATCAGTTATAATAGATATAATACATGTTGTGACAGATTGATTATCTTTTGGAATAGATTGGTCTTCTATTGCATTAATAGATGTTTCCCAGTTTGTTTATCGCAACATATATCCAATCTGTTACAACATATAATCTATCTGTTGCAACTGATAGGTAATTTGTTGGAAAAATCAAGAAAGTAGGAAGACCTGTTATATAATTTCCAGCAGATGACCTACGTATTGCATATCACGTTGCAATATATGTCTAAATCTATTTGATAAGATATGTCGTCTGTTGCAGTAGATGTATTGTTGTGATATTTGAATCTAGTATTCCATTTCAATTAACATGTCAAAACTAAGGATTAAATTATATTCATAGACAGCATAAAATAAGTTAAAGCCTTCTAAAATTACATGAAATAACTCAACAAATAAATGAAATGTAAAAAAAATATTATGGGTACAAATGATCTACTCTACAAATAAATTAACAAGTTCAACCAAAGAGGATAGGTTATTACATTGACGGACTCAATCTATAAAGATCTACTCAATATGGACAAGTTGTTCTTCATCCGGTGCTGTGGAATTCGTCTTTGGTAGTTGTGGATCTTTAATGTCTCTTGCGTACGGCTTCTGAGCTTTCGCTTCTCTGTATTTCCATAAAAGAGCAGTATATCTTTTGCGGAGTAATCCGGCATCAAGTCCATCATTTGGTACTTGTAATCCATCGCTCAAATACTCGGCGTACGCGATAACAAAAAGACCGTAATCCCTGCGTTTTAAAAAAAATAGATAATCCATATCTTGTCGTTCATGCAAGCATTGTGAAATTTGTGAAATAAAACTAAATTATGACATTTAAACTTACAGGTTACCAATGGTTTATTAGGCAATTCCTTCAACATATTGTTCATCAAATGGATTGCCCATTTCATCTCTATATGCTTCAATCATCGACCAATCAGTACAAACTTTTTGGTCCAAAAAGCCACTCATATCAAGGTAAGTAGGCAATATTTTGGCCAGCTTTTGTATCTCAGACGACGGCCCAGAACGTCTCCTTCGCGACATTGAGTCAAAATCTCCGATGCTTCTCTCTTTTAGAACGACGACGGCCAACACCCAATGAAATTCATCACCACAATTGATTGGGATGTACACATCATTGACTAAATGTCAAGGTAAGCCAGTCGAAATGCTAAAACCTTTGATGGTGTTGATTAAACATTCCTCATTTTGGGAAACTTCTAGCAGTTGTTGACAATACCTCTCGTAGGCATTATTGATGTAAATTTTGTACAAATATTTTCTTGTCGTGTATCTATATTATTCTTGTATTTGCAAATTGGCCTTCTTTCAGAGGTAGTAAAAAATGACATCAATGTGCTGCACATATTATCAAATATTTTGGATTACGTGATGAAAAAATTAATACACAGATGCAATTAAATAAAGTATTAATTAATAGTAATATGTATGACATTTAAACCTAATCATTCCAGCAAGTTTGGGGCTATGACATCAAATAGAACCAATTCTTCATTCCAAGATGTGAAACAACAAAAGTCAAACATATCAAAACCAAGACTCAATTTATTCACTTTGTAGAGTTCATCATTTTGTTTCTACATGATGATTTATATGTGTTAATGTCACGTTCTTACAACAAGAATCGTATAAACCAATATCTTTAAAAATTGATTTATGTTCCTGCAAGCATGATGCTTTAACATCCCATCGGCAATCCATTCTGAATAGTCGTTGATCAACTATCTTACTTTTTTTTGGAGCCCCGTCCGAGATGTTGAACCCTTCAAATGGGTAATTCTTCCGTTCTCCCAAACTGACAGACTCCACTTTTGAAGCTTTCATAACTCCAAGGATAGCTGTTAAATGCCTCAAGATCCTCGAAGAGCTTTATTAAACCAACGCTTATGTTGTTGTTAATGTCTCTCGCCCAAAGAATATTATGTACAAACCAAACCAAGCACAATGATTTCTTGTGATTCTTTGAGAGTTCTTTACCTTTCAACGCTTCTATCAAATTTTTATTTTTGAAGCTTGGACCAACAATCGACACCAGGTTATCACGACCATTCGACTTATCTTTGCCTTTTTTGGGTGTGCGGGGTGCTTTTTTTTGGGTCAGTAGGTATAACTTGAGAAGAAGAAGGAGGATAACATTTTAGTTCGGTAACTATGGCAAACTCCTTCCAACCAAAATAAATAGGCATGCCACAGTATTTTATCCATACCTCATCCATCTAATCTTTGTTTTCATACATAAACCTATACTTGAGAAGATCATATACCATTTCCATCTGGAAACGAGCTTTATTGTCCTCCGACTAATTAAGATATTGCCCAAAGCAGCTTTTCCTAAAATAAGCATCCAATTTTTGTTCGCGATGTATTTTTTTGAAGGCATCAAAATATTTTCCCATGGCTGACTTAACCACGAAATCACCAGTTAAATTTGTGGAACCATTGCACTGCATTCTCATAGGATAACGATCAATGCTAAATAATAAAAATAGATCGCTAATCTATTACACCAGGTATTTTATCTGATGTAATATATAACCAACACGGATGTAATGAGTAAACCGTTTGTTAATAATAAAAATAGATCTCTAATCTGTTGCACCAGGTATTTTATCTAATGTAACATATAACCAACCTGGATGCAACGGATGAGTAAACCGTTGGAAACCATAAAAATAGATTAGTAATCTGTTGCACCAGATAGTTTATCTGTTACAACATATAATCAACCTGTTGTAAGGATGGGTAATCCATTGTAAACAGTAAAAATAGATCACTAATCTATTGCACCAGATAGTTTATTTGTTGCAACATATAACCAACTTGTTGTAATAGATGAGTAATCCGTTACAAAATATAAAAATAGATCACACATCTGTTGCACCAGGTATATTATCTATTGCAACATATAACCGACATGTTGTAACAGATGAATATATCATTGGAAATAATAAAAATAGATCACTAATCTGTTGCACCAGGTATTTTATCTGATGCAACATATAACCAACCGTTGTAATGTATGAGTAAACTGTTAGAAATAATAAAAATAGATCACTAATATGTTGCACCAGGTAGTTTATCTGTTGCAACATATAATCAACCTGTTGTAATGGATGAGTAATCTGTTGGAAACTATAAAAATAGATCACTAATCTATTGCACCAGGTATGTTATCTGTTGCAACATATAACTAACTTGTTACAATGGATGAGTAAACCATTGGAAATAATAAAAATAGATCACTGATCTGTTAAAACATATCACTTATCTGTTGCAACATGAGTTATCTGTTGGATTAATATTGTTTAGATTTCTTCCAAACAGAAGAGTCGTCTATCGCAATAGATGAATGATCTGTTAGATTGTTCATCTGTTGCATCGGATTTTTATAGTTGCATCAGATTTTAATCTGTTGCATCAGATTTTAATCTGTTGCATCAGATGTTTTCATTTGTTGCATCAGATATCTTCATCTATCATATCAGAAGTTTCATTTGTTGCATCAGATGTTTTATCTGTTGCAATATCATTTTTACCAAGACAAATAACAAATCAACCCAGCAAAACCAACACATCACACACACATAAACTAAGAATATCAACTGTGACCAAAAATCACCAATAAATTGGAATCTATAGTACAACAACAACAAGAAGAAATACCATAAATTAGTGTTTTATTTAGTCCATATTTCTATACTAGAAGAGTAGTTGGCTCAAGTTCCTTTATTTCTTCATAATTTTTACCTGTAAAAAAGGAAATGGGACGACAGAGAACTCGAAGTTATTATCGTCGAAGAAGTCTTCACATCGAATGATGGATGAAAGTCAAAAGGAAACTCGCCCAACTATTTTTCGCCGGAGGTTGAAGTCACCGGGGATGGAAGGGTGAATTTTGTAGAACTGTTGGATGGAAGAGAGTTGAGAGAAGTTGTCGAGAGAGAGAAAGGAGAGAGACTAGTTGATTTGAATTGAAGAGGGATGTGGGTTGATTTGTATTTTTGTAAAGATTAGAAGGTTTTAAAAATATTAATCAAGTCCATAATTAACTTAATCAAGTTTCCTAATGATATTTGACCCTTTAAGTTGGTCAATGTCACCAATCCTTCATTCAAGACTTAAAAGACACCTTTCCTTCAATTTTCTCCATATACATTTACTTATAATTTGGTTGATCATAAATAGGTTTGCTGTATTATATGCCATAATAGGTTAATTGGACATCAATTAAAATGCAATTTTATTTTTAAAATTTTTTATCATCATATATTATGATTTAAGAAAAAAATTGTTCGTTTGTAAGTAATTTTCATCTTTTATGTATTATGTTTTTCTTTCTTCCCCCCTTCTTCCATAATTGTTTAGTATATGAACTTAACGATCCTTTATTTAGTCATGAAAGACGAGAAAATTGAAGGAAAGCTGTCTTTTAAGTCTTGAATGAAGGATTGGTGACATTGACCAACAGATAGGGTCAAACATCATTAGGAAACTTGATTAAGTTAATTGTGGACTTGATTAATATTTTCAAAACTTTCTAATCTTTTCAAAAATACAAATCAATCCAACCCACACCCCTCTTTAATTCAAATCAATGACTCTCTCTCTCTCCAGCTTCTCTCAACTCTCTTCAAACCAACAGTTCTACAAAATTTCTCCCTTTAACCTCCGGCGACAAATAGTCGGGTGAGTTCCTTTTCGACTTTTAACCGTCAATCGACGTGAAGACTTCTCCGATGACAATAACTTCGAGTTCTTCATCGTCCTATTTCCCTTTTCACAAGTAAAAAATTATAAAGAAATAGAGAAACTTGAGCCAACTACTCTTCTAGTATTGAAATGTGGACTGAATAAAACTCTAATTTTTGGAATTTCTTCTTGTTATTGTCGTACTATTGATTCGAATTTGTTGGTAATTTTTGGTCACAGTTGATGTTTTTAGTGTGTGTGTGTGTGTGTATGATGTGTTGGTGTTGCTGGGTTGATTTGTTGTTTATCTTGGTAAAAATGGTATTGCAACAGATGAAACATATGATGTAATAGATGAAACATATGATGCAACAGATGAAAATCTGATGTAATATATGAAAATCTGATGCAACAGATGAAAATCTGATGCAACAGGTGAACAATCTAACAGATCATTCATCTATTGCGATAGATGAATCTTCTGTTTGGAAGAAATCTAAACAATATTGATCTAGCAGATAACTGATTAGTGATCTATTTTTATTCTTTCCAATGGTTTACTTTTCATTTTGCAATAGATTAGGATTGTTTTATTCTTTCCAATAGTTTACTCATCTGTTGCAATGGGTCAGTTATATATTGCATCAGATAAAATACTAGGTGCAACAGATTAGTGTTGTTTTTATGGTTCCCACAGATTACTCGTCCATTGCAATAGGTTAGTTATATGTTGTAACAGACAACATACCTGGCGCAACAACTTAGTTGTCTGTTGGAACTGTTACATTACTGTTATGCATTAATCAATTATAATCTATGATATGTTCCCATTAATTTAAGATAACATGACTCCCAAAAGAAAAGAAATCGAATCAAGTCCAAGTAAAGGAACAAGTGCAGCAACTCAGCTACATCCACCACTCTATGAGTTTGCTTTACAATCATTATCTCAATTAGTAGCAGAAGATAATGAACACGGGGAGAAGAAATATTTCAAAAGAGATGATCCAAATGCTAATAGCCCTGTCGCCGAAGAGTTGGTCAAAACCTTCAGCATTGATCATTATCCTGTGAGAATGCAGTGCGATAGTGCCACAGATTTAACAGGTGATCTCGTGGTTAAGTCAATCATGGGAAAATCTTTCAAAACCTTCAGAAAAATACTTCGAGAACAAAAATTAGATTCTTATTTCAAGGAAAGCTGCTTTGGGCAATATCTTGATTTTTCAGAGGACAACAATGCTCATTTTCAAATGAAAATGGTATATGATCTTCTCAAGCGCAGGTTTATGTATGAAAACAAAGATAAGATGGATGGGGCATGGATAAATTACTGTGGCATGCCTGTTTATTTTGATTGGAAGGTGTTTGCCATAGTTACCGGACTAAAATGTTATCCTTATTCTCCTTCTCAAGTTATACCTACTCTGACGCAAAATAAAGCACCCTGCACACCCAACAAAGAAAAAGGCAAGTCTAGTGATCGTTATGATCTGGTGTCTATTGTTGGTCCAAGCTTCAAAAACAAAAATCTGATAGAAGCATTGAAAGGTAAAGGACTTTTAAAGAAGAACGAAAAATCATTGTTCTTGGTTTGGTTTGTACATAATGTTCTTTGGGCGAGAGACGTTAACAACAACATAAGCCTCGGTTTAATAAATCTCTTCAAGGATCTTGAGTCATTTAATAGCGATCCTTGGGGTTATGAAAGCTTCAAAATGACTGTTGAATATTTGTTGACTCCGTTAATGCCAAAAACAGTCAACTTATATGGCTTTCCATGGGCCTTCATGGTAAATATTTCTTTTATCATGATATGATTCATCATTCTTTTATTGAATAATGCTTTTGATTTATTGTCGTTATGTTATAGGCTTGGGCATTTGAAGTCATTCCTTATTTGAGACAACAAGTGAACTACCAGGAAGAAGTTTCCTGTCCAAGAATTTTGAGATGGTTGTCGGCCAAAACCGATAAAAATGTAAAATTTCTTGATCTTTTCAATCCCCCCAAGGAAGCAGTAAGTCCAATTCTAATCAAGTTTTTGTTTTAATTAATGATTAAACATCATCATTCTTAATATATGTATCGATTTATTTTAGATTGTCCATCTGTGGCTTGTTCCGACCAACCGAGAGTTAGAGATGCCATTTTTTCTTACTTTACGGTCTGTGCAAACTTTATTTGACCCTAAGGTCATTGATATAATAAAAATAGAATTGTTTGAAGCAACAACCATCACAAGAAAAATAATTTTGGAGGGTGGGGCTAATGATGCTCCTCTTACGGTTTTTGAAACAACAAGCCATTATGATTATGATCATAATGGTTGTACAGATTTTTCTCTAGATTTTGTCGTATCTAGTGAATGTTATTCATACAAATTTCAAGACTACAAGGAGAAATACGATGGAGTGACTAATTCTATTAATGCACTAACCACTTCTATAAAGGAAATAACATCTAAGAGGGGTGTCTTCCATCAAAAAGAATTTCATATCCAAACACTCCACTAGAGATCAAGGAGGCTAAGAGGAGAAGGAAAGACACTTCCAAAGCATCATCAATCATTAAAAAAAAAAGCAAGATTGCAATGCCTTTGTCTTTGTCTTGCACAGATGTTCAGTGTGCAAGGGCCACAGAAGAGCAGCATGAGCTGAAGAAGGTGATGTACATCATCTATTTCATAAAAAAACAGGCACATATCTATTTCAATAGATCATACATCTGCTAACAATTATCAAACAGATATATACATCTATTGCAACTGTTGTCTAACCTGTTGCATCAGATTCGTTATCTGTTTCAATAGATGAGTCTTTTATTGCAACAGATGGGTTATCTGTTTGAAATTATCATACTGCTCTGATTTACCTGTTTGAATTTATCCCAATAGATAATCCATCTAATGTAACATAAGACTCATCTATTGGAACAGATGAAACATCTGTTGTATATCTCTACTTAGCATTGATAATTCTGGCTTTCCAGGTGGATGTCACAGCTACTACCGAAGAGCATAATATCATATTTGATAATCCATCAACTGCTTCCAAAGATGAAGAAAAAGTAGAGCCTTTCAGTTTGGGAGAACGAAAGAATTACCCATTTGAAGGGTTCAACATCTCGAACGAGGCTCCAAAAAAACTAACACAGTTAATCAATGACTATTCAGAATGAATTGCCGATGGGCTATTAAAGCATCATGCCGGTAGGTACATAAATTAATTTTATGGATATTGGTTTATACAATTCTTGTTGTAAGAACCTGATATTAACACATATAAATCATCATGTAGAAAACAAAATGATGAGCGCTACAAAGTGAATGAATCGAGTCTTAGTTTTGATATGTTCAACTTTGTTGTTGCACATTCCGAAATGAAGAATTGGTTCTGTTTGATGTCACAACCCCAAACTTGCGGGAATGATGAGGTTTAAATGTCATATATATTACTATTAATTAATACTTTATTTAATTGCATCTGTATATTAATTTTTTCATCACGTAATCCAAAATATTTGATAATATGTCCAGCACATCGATGTTATCTTTTACTACCCTCGAAAGAAGGCCAAGTTGCAAACATAAGAACAATACAGATACACAACAAGTAATTGTTTGTACAAAGTTTACATCAATAATTCGTACGATAGGCATTGTCAACAACAACCAAAAGTTTTCCTAAATGAGGAATGCTTAATCAACATCATCAAAGGTTATAGCATTTCGGCTGGCTTACCTTGGCATTTGGTCGATGAAGTATGCATCGCAATCAATTGTCGTGATAAATTTCATTGGGTGTTGGCTGTCGTTATTCTAAAAGAGAGGCGCATCCTAGTTTATGACTCGATGTCGCGAAGTAGATATTCTTGGCCGTCGTCTGAGATACAAAAGTTGTCCAAAATATTGCCTACTTACCTTGATATGAGTTACTTTTTGGACCAAAAGGTTCGTATTGATTGGTCGATGATTGAAGCATACCGGAATAAAATGGCTAATCCATTTGATGTACAATATGTTGAAGGAATTGCTTAACAAACCATTGGTATCCTGTAAGTTTAAGTGTCATGATTTAGTTTCATTTCATAAATTTCACAACGCTTGCATGAACTGCAAGATATGGATTATCTATTTTTTATAACGCAGGAATTGCAGTCCTTTTGTTGCCGCCTATGCTGAGTATTTGAGTGATGGATTAAAAGTACCAAATGATGGACTTGATGCCGGATTACTTTGCAAAAGATATGCTTCTCTTTCATAGAAATACGGAGAAGCGAAAGCTCAAAAGCCGTACGCAACTGACATTAAAGATCCAGGATGACCAAAGACGAATTCCATAGAATCGAATGAAGAACAACTTGTCCATATTGATTAGATCTTTATAGCTTGAGTCCGCTAATGTAATAAATTATCCTCCTTGCGTTAACTTGTTAATTTAATTGTAGATTAGATCGTTTGTACCCATAATAATTTTTTTACATTTCATTTATTTGTTGAGTTATTTCATGTAATTTTCAAAGGCTTCGATTTATTTTATTCTGTCTATGAATATAATTAGACCTTAGTTTTGAACATATTAATTGAAATGGAGTATTAGATTTAAATATTGCAATAGATAATACATCTGCTGCAACAGACGACATATCTTATCAGACGGATTTAGACATATATTGCAACATGAGATGCAACACGTAGGTCATCTGCTGGAAATTATATAACAGGTCTTTCTACTTTTATTTATTTGCTCCAATAGATTACCAATCAGTTGCAACAGATAAGTTATATGTTGCAATAGATCGTATATCTGTTGCGACAAATAGATTGGGAAAATCTGCATAACACAACAGATGACCAAGCTATTCCAACAGATAATCAATCTGTCACAACAGGTACTATATCTGTTATGACAGATATAAAATCTGTTGCATTATAAAAATTCAACTTGGCCTGACATAAAAATTATTGTCACTACATGTAAAGTGAATTGGCTTGAAATAAAAATTTGTTATCGTGTTCATCTCTGTCTTTGTACATGTTCTTTTTATACACGAGCTCAAACTATTTAGTTAGTACCCCATTTTCCCAGACCCATTGTATTTTTTCGACAATGGTGTCGCACGCACCGGTCATTTGTGTGCCAGTCAGCAAACACTCGATGTATGCAAGCGAGTATGGTCCACATGCGGCACCGGTTGTATTTCTTGGAAGCTGGATGTTCTTATTTTGACCTTCAAAATCCCATGATTCCTTCGCTAAGACTTCAGCCGACAAATGAGAAAATGTGTGACATCTACGTTCATGACTGCAAGGATTCTCTTTGCCTTGGTCCAGCTCTTGCCGTATGGATATGGCCTCTTCCCTCTAACATATTTAATCTCTTCTTCATCCCATTGGAAAGTAGAAAATAACTGATCAAATCCTGGGCCACCGGAGTCAGCTATCTTACAGAGTTTAGCATACCTATCCTTGAAATTATTGTAGAAGTTAAGGTCCATTATCCTATCGGCAACATCATAAGCATCCGAGTACGCTAATTGCCTGCCCCTCCTGAGGCATAGAATTTCATCAACATACTGTGGTATAAGAATACAATTTTTAAATAGATTAGTAATTATAAAGAATAAAAACACAGTCGAAAGAATCCAATGCAGGGGGTTCTCTGAATCACTTCACAAATTACCCAGCCGAATGCAACTTATGCAACAGATGTGTATTATGTTGTAATAGAATACCAAGATTTTACAATAGATTACATATCTGTTGTGTAGATTCTTCTTCATGGAGTAGATTGGAAGGGTAGTTTAGCAAATGTAAACTTACCTTGTCCTTGTACCACATGCACATATTTGTCATATTCGAGAAGTTTTTGGCGGCAAATGCATACATGGTGTATTCTTTTTGAACCTTCATCTTGATGAATTCTTCCAGTTCCTTCTTCTTCTCCTTGCCAAGCGCCGCGAATATGTCCACCTTTTTTACGGCCCCTGGACTTCAACAACTATTGGAGCAAGGAGAGTTGCAATTTTTGCTAATTTCAGAATGGAGAGAATTTATCTAATTTTTCTTCTCTTAATCCTAACCTCCACTGTAGGAGTGCATGGCTCCCTTACCTCATTGGATGGTATGACACCCCTCCTGGATTTCAACTCCTCGGCAGCTTCAGTAATAGCCTCTAGGTTTTCAAGGAGCTTATCCTGTCTGTCCTTGCACACTTTTAATTTGCAATGAGAACATGAGGGTGAGGAGGAATGAGAGGGACCACTGTAAGGGTGGGAGGTACCGGTGTAGGGGTGAGAGAGAGGACTTGTGCAGGGGGTGTTTTTGAACATATTTATTTTTTGCTGTGCACCAACACGCTCATAATCATGATTGGCAGCAGAAGCAGCAGCAGGATGGATGCCACCATCACAAACAACTTAACCAGTAACACCCCCAGAAGAAGCACCTAGATCTGTTGTAGTTTGAGGTTGGTCGTGAAGAGCTTCAACATTGGGCTGAACTTGCCTAACTGCCCTTCTTATGGATGTTACTCCATCTAATTCCTTCTTTATTATATCCATCACTGGGTCTTCTTTTGTATCAACAAGACCCAGAGTAAGAAAAGAAGTCATCCCAAACTCATCAATGGTAGGCACGATCCAAGGATGCACAACTTATAAAAAAGACAAGAGGAATTTAAATCATATAATAATAATTTGCAATCAGTTGGGTTACATGGGGCTCGAGTTATGTTGACACAACCAACTTATGCAATAGAAGATGTAGCTACAACAACATCTAATTTGTATGTTGAAACAGATAGATAATATATTGCATCAGATTACCCATCTGTTGCATAATTTGTAGTAGATGGGTAATCTATTGAGTAGGTTTCAGAGACAAGAGCAACATATGGTTAATCTGTTGTGAATTATGGATCGTTTATCGTAATATATTACCCATCTGTTGGACCAGTTGCAGTTGATGGGTAATTTGTTGCAACAGGCGATCCATCTGTCGTAATAGATGGAACATTTGTTTCAATATCTTTCTTTGAGGCAAATTATTTTAGTTGAAAGAAGACGCACAACATCATCTGAAGGGTTAAAGAGATCAACCTTGTCAATATGTTTTTGCTGCTCTTTACTGTAGCCAACCACCTAAGGATCCTTGGATGAGAAACCTTATCCGAGTAATCCTTGAAATGCTTTCGGAGGGAAGGAATGACTTCACATGCCCAAGCCTAAAAATTGTAAACAGGAAGCAAGCAAAAAAAATCACAAGTATATTCAATATAAATTAATGAATGAGTAAAAATAGTGATCAATTTTACCATGAAAGCCCAAGGAAAGCCATATAATGTGGTCGTCTTTGGCTTTAGCTCATTCAGTAAATATTTGATAGTCAAGTAATAGCTGTCGTATCCCTAGGGATAATTATTAAATTTCTCAAAATCATCACCGAGCGCCAACAAATCATGTTCTATGATTTTTCTGACATCTCTTGCCAATAAAACGGAATGGACAAACCAAACTAAGCATAATTTCTCCCTGTAGTGCTTTGGTATGTATCAAACCCTCCACTTTGTAGCTAGGTCCAACAATGCCCAACAACCCATCCTTTTTTACCTTGCATTTGTTATACCCTTTATGGGGTGTTTTATTGATGGGAGGTTCTTCTGGACGATCGCATCTCAAGCCCATCACAATGGCAAACTCTTTCAATCCAAAACAAACCAGCATGCCGCAGTAGTTGATCCAGACTTCATCCATCTTTTTTTTTGTCATCCTTCGAACCTCCATCATCCTTCGCATACTTGATCCTGCGCTTGAGAAGGTCATATACCATGATTATTAGGAAACGAAGAGGGTGGGCCCCAGACAGCTCAAGAAAGTATGCAAAGCAGCTCTTCTTAAAAAGTCTATCTATGTTTTCCTTCTTCATAATACTCCTAAGTTCGTCAAAAGGTTTCCCCAACTGACATTTAAGTACAAGATCACCAAATACTAATTTAGGGCTATTCATCAGTATCGCAACTCGAAACTTGTCAATACTAATGGTTTTGACAGAATTATTCTAGAATTTTGATATTATTTCACGCCCCATTGGTGAGGAGGAGTTATCACTTTCCTTGGCTTCATTTTACCCTAACTGAGATTGTTCTGGAAGTTTCTCCGAATCTATTTGTACTCTAGCCTTTTTTGTTTGGTGATCGAAAGTTGATCCACTTTCTCCACTTTCAGTTTCTTTTCCTTTGGGAGACATCTTTTAACTACAAACAAAAGAAAAACAAAAAATACATTGCATTTGATGTCTGCATAATTTTTTTTTAAAAGGTGAGACAAATTTCAATAAATTATTCTTACCACATAACCAAAAAAAAAAACTCCAACGGACAACCCATCAGTTGGAATAGATGGGGAACCCGAATCTGTTTGAAGACCTATTTAATATCTCCCAACAGATATTCCACCTGTTGCAACAGGTGGAATATCTTTAATAAATTATTCTACACCACATTATAAGAAAATACTCAAACGGATAACCTATCAATTGGAACATATGGGAAATCTGTTTGAATACCTATTTAATATCTCCCAATAGATCTTCCACTAGTTGCAACAGATGGACCAACACCACCATAACCAATTCCACCAAGATTACCACCAATACCAACACCAAGACCACCGCCAAAAAACACAAATACCAACACCACCAACAACAGCTACCAACAATACCAAAAACATCATCCAATAATACCACGACAATCAAAAAATACTGAGAGAAAAACTAGGATTTTCTTGGGTGCTTCCTACTTTTTTAGAATCAAAACTCAAAATTATTAACCCATTCTCGAAGATAATACAATTAAAAGTCTTATTTTTCATCATTAACTAAAAAGCCCTATTTTTTAGAATAAAAAACAAATATAGAACTCTTCTCGAACTTTTTTACCTGCGAAGACAGAAAAAATGATGGATACAAGCGAAAATGAAGTCAAAAAACAACAACTATATGTAGTCGTACATGGGAAGAAAATCAACCTATTTTGAAAGGTTGAGCAATATTTTGAGTAGTTGTTATTTGTATTGTTGAGAGAAAGAGGAGACCGAGAGAGAGAGAGAGAGAGAAGAGCGAGAACTTAAGATTTGAAATGAAAAGTTCTTTGCGCAAATAGATGATTTGTATGGGTTGATTTGTAATTTTGGAAAAGAATGACAAGTTTTGAAATTGCTAATTTGGTTCGAATTGATCTTAATTAATTTTAAAAAATTTAAAAGATATAGTTTTTAAAACATTGAGTTGATGAGAACTCATTTCAACTCAGAGTGATCGATCGATGACTCTAGTCGGGATGAACGCAATACCAATGCCATGCAATTGCAAAGACTCGATTGGATTTTTAGTTGACTCTGCGAGCTCATTCATTCATCCCTAATTCCATATAAATAAAATTAGGTACTAACACTATCCTAACATTGAGTTGATGAGAACTCACTTTAACTTAGATTGATCGATCGATGACTCGGGTCGGGATGAATGAAATACCAACACCATGCAATTCCAAAGACTCGATTAGATTTATAGTTGACCCTGAGAGCTCACTCATTCATCCATAGTTCCACTTAAATCAACTTAGGTACTATCACTATCCTAACATTGAGTTGATGAGAACTTATTACAAATGAGAGTGATCGATCGACGACTCAGGTCGAGATGAATGCAATACCAATGTCATGTAATTGCAAAGACTTGATTGGATTTGTAATTGACCCTGCGAGCTGATTCATTCATCCCTAGTTCTACCTAAATCAACTTAGGTACTATCACTATCCTAATATTGAGCTTATGAGAACTCATTTCAACTTAGAGTGATCGATCGATGACTCGGATCGGGATAAACGTAATACCAATATCATGCAATTGCAAAAACTCGATTGTATTTTTAGTTGACCCTGTGAGCTCATTAATTCATCCCTAGTTCCACCTAAATCAACTTAGGTACTATAACTATCCTAACATTGAGTTGATGAGAAATCATTTTAACTCAGAGTGATCGATCGACGAGTCAGGTCGGGATGAACGCAATACCAATGCCATGCAATTGCAAAAACTCGATTGGATTTGTAGTTGACCCTGCGAGCTCATTCATTCATCCCTAGTTCCACCTAAATCAACTTAGGTACTATTAATATCCTAACATTGAGTTGATAAGAACTCATTTCAACTCAGAGTGATAGATCAATGACTCAGGTCGGGATGAACGCAATACCAACGCCATGCAATTGCAAAGAATCAATTGGATTTGAAGTCGACCCTACGAGCTCATTCATTCATCCCTAGTTTCACATAAATCAAATTAGGTACTATCACTATCCTAAAATTGAGTTGATGAGAACTCATTTTAACTCAGAGTGATCGATCGATAACTCAGGCTGGGATGAACGCAATACCAACGCCATGCAATTACAAAGACTCGATTGGATTTGTAGTTGACCCTGCGAGCTCATTCATTCATCCCTAGTTATACGTAAATCAATTACAATAAAATTTGTTACAACAAACGACTGAGTTGTTGAAAATTTTCAAACAAGTATTCATATTTGTTGCAACTAATGACATAACTGAGTTAATTATCAAATAGACATTTGCATCTGTTGTGACAAATGACTGAGCTGTTGGAAATTTTTAAACAGATATTTATATCTGTTGTAACAGATGACATATCTGATTTAATTAATTATCAAATGGACATTTTTATCTATTGTCACAGATTTCTCTTTTAATTTTAAAGCAAGCTTTTGGTCCGAGTAGATAATATCAAGTAGTAGTACTTACATCTAAAGGCGGTAAAAAATGCTTCTTGGATATCTCAAAAGTGAGTCCATTGAGCAGTCTTGTCTTGTCTTTTCAATGTCACTAGTCTTAGTCTTCCTCGTGCCCCTCAAATTATTAATGAAATTAATTAATATCAATTAATGAATATTGAAAAGCCCCACGTCTACGTACACAATACATCTATAGAAATCTTTCTTCAACTGCAGTTTATTTTATTCAACTCTCTCATCTTTTTCTTTCTCTCCTCTTTAGGTTCATAACTTTTTTTCTCTCTTTTCTCTTCTCTTCTCATAAAGATCTTTTTGGATCTAAACCGATCCATATCTTTCCTCGACTGAAATTTTTGTTTTGATCCCCTTTTTGATATTAAGGTATGGTTCACTATTACTCTTTCATTCTCGTCTTCTTCTTTGCAAGTTATTTACATTTATTTTTATATTTAATTACTATTTACCCATATCATATTTATTAAAAAAATTTGAAGGAACTTTTAAGTGTTGAATAAACAAATCGAGAATTTTTATTATAATATGCGAAAAAAGTCATATGTTGGGAAAAGTTTAAAAGCCTTGTTGGTAGTATCATTTTTTTGTATGTATTTTATTTGTTTCTTTATTATTGATGCAGTTATTAATATTGTTGGTGGGGTTGACGTTTTTGGAACTTGTGGTGTGTTGTTGTTGATGGTTCTGAAACAAAGGATGTTGCTTCTTTGTTATTGATGATGTTGTTGGAAAAAATGTTGTTGTTGATATTTATGTTGTTATTGATATTGCAACAGATGGAGAAACTGTTGGAACAAATCAAACCACCAGAAAGGCTGGTTTGATGTATTCCATCATATTCCATATTTGTTGCAATAAACTCCACATCTGTTGCAACAGACTCCACATCTGTTGCAACAGACTCCACATCTGATGCAACAGATGGATAATATTCTTTTTGTTACCTCAATTTTTTTCCTCTTCTTTGTAGATATAAGGAACTGACAGTAGATCAACTTTTGCCAGACTATCGCAAGAGGCTGCAATAAAGATGGGTTCGAAGGAATAAGCTGCTTGCTGATAGAACCACTTCATATATGGGAGGTATGTATTACTGATAATGTTATCGTGGAAACACACATAGAGTACACTGATTTTGTGAATGTTGTTTTTACTGATTAGTCATAGATCGTTCAAAAAAAATGTCTATAATTTTACAGTTAAGATTGGTAGGTCCGAACTGATAAGGCTGAGGGATCATGAATATGGTTTTGATACCCTGTTAATATTTAATGTTGGTTGTTGCTCATGTTTATTTGTCAAGCATTGTGAAGAGATCTAGTTTTGGTGTCATTGTAAGGAGATTCAATAGAAATTGGACTAACTTTTAGGGTGCATTGGACCCTTAGAGGGCCTTCGAAGCTTAGCATTGCATCTAATAAGAATAGAAAACCAATATAGTTACTGCCCTGGCCAAAATTTATATGGTTGGGTTGCTCTCTCAGGGTGATGATTTTATGCCAGAAGGTGCGGTACGAGAACACCTTTGAGAGAAAATGAGTGGTAGATGGAAGACTATATCATCTAAGAGCTAATTAAAGAATAGATACAGGGTAGAAAGTAACTTCTAGAGAATTTGGCCGATGGAATTATCTTAACAGATGCGAAATCTAAATCAAAAGTAAATATGAAAGTGTATTTGGTAATGTAATTTTGTCTGTTGTGTCTCTGAAAGAAAAATAATGCAGATGGACACTTTTCTAGGTGATAACGCTCAATCTACAGCTCTTGTAGGAGTGTAAAGCGGTCGTTGTCAAATATATAACCCAACTGGGTTGGGTATCGATCCCACAGGGAATAGCCGGTCAATAAGTAAGCAAAGATTATTAGACTTTTGGTGCAAGTCTCGTGAAAGGAGGGATTTTAATGTGCAAATAATGTAATCAAAATAGTAAAGTAAAAACAGAAAATAGCAAAGTAAAAAGAAAGAATGTTTTAGTAGGATGTAAAACAATGAGAATTGAGAAGTTGGGGTTATGTCCACCTTATGAGTTGTACGTCTCTATTGGCTATGAGTTGTGCGGAATTCAGACATGTATGTGCTTATAGAGAATTGTATTTGATGGTAAATCCAAGCGTCTTTCGACCTAAACAAGTACTATTTCACTTTAACTCTTTCGAGCTTAAAGCGTATCTAACGGTACAAATTCTCCAAGAGGTTAATCCAGTTACGGCACTAACTTTTTAATAGGGGATGGGACCCTATTACCTTGACATTATCTCTTTTACAGACATATAACTTTTCTTTCGAACAAGTTAATGCTATACTGGAGTTATTCTATGCGTCTGCAACCACGAGAATTTGCATTAAGATGAAGAGAATAATGATATAAGCAGCACACATGTCACGAATTCACAAACTCATAGCAATATATAGTATCTCATAAGTCTTCCATAACCCCAACAGAGAAGTTTAGCTATTCATGAGTGCGATGGAAATCACAATAGACATTATCATTATACCACAATAAAAGATCTCACGTGTAGTATGGTGTGGTATGGCGTTAGGCGTGAATTCCTTGCAAAATAGCGATTCTCTTGTTGTAAAATTAAAAGTCAAATAGATGAAAAATAATGTCAACAATGAATTAATAAAGAGAATTGTTTTGATGGATGGAAGGATGGTGGATGGATGGGAATTGATGGAATGGGGGAATTATGAGGAATGCGGGAATTGTGTTAGAGGTAGAATGAATTAAAATCTCTAGTAAAATAGGGTATTTATAACACCCTTATCCTATTCCTACTAAGCTACTGCATTACTTAACCCATTCTTACTGGGTTACTGCATCATTATCCTAATCCTATTAAGTTACTGCTAGTCCCCAAAGTCTTCAGAATTTCTGTTTTTGCCCGGGACAGATTTTCCATGCGCCACTTTTTGTCCTTGTCGCCCAAGCTTTGTTTTCCTCCTTTCGTGAAGCTTTCTTTGGCGTCAAGTAATCCATAAAATGCTGAATTCTGCATCATTTATACCTAAAAACTTACTAATCATGTTCGTTAGCTCACTTACAGGAAAAAGGACTAAAAGTGCATGAATTATATATTTTGTCCTCAAAACTTAGCTAAAATATGGGTAAAATATAGCACTATAGGCGTGTAAATTCGCCTATCATCAACACCCCACACTTAAAGCTTTGTTCGTCCTCGAACAAACTATCATGTCCATCTACACATTTACTTAGGGTTTCACAGCAACAACACGAAATACTCATCAAGACAAGCACAACAATTATCAACAAAGAGTAGTTTTCTGATCATTAGTAGAAACAATTCAACCTCCAACATAGACTCGTGATGGTGATTAATTCGTGTCCACAAGTTGAGGTACAAAGAATCATACACAACTACCCAAGATTCATCAACCATGTGTGTCTCACCATATATCACCCATAATCACTCACAAGTATTGTATATATTTCAAACATGGGTATAAGATTATCCTTGCTCTCACTCTCACAAAGAATTCATATGTTGCAACTGATGACCATAGGCTTGCCCTTAGTGTAATGCTCCACTAAATGTCAGAATGCTAAGCTTAGGATCAAATAGCTCTTCTACGGGTTGTAATGTAGGCTAAGGGATGGGTAGGACTATTTTGGCCAGAAATAGTGACTATGTTCCTAAGCGCTTTAATACATCACATTATGCGATTTATGCTTTCTTTCAAACAACCTTTTTTCTTTCTTTAAATCTACCTCCTTTTGTCACCTCTTTTGTTTTTCAATTTTTGAACATAACTAACTTTTCAGTTTTATTTTTTTTTCTTTTCATAACATACCTCTTATGATAGCAATTCTTTTTTCATAACGAATTCAAGAACCAATACATACTAAAGCATCATACTCACCCAATTTCCTCTTATTTTGTCTCATGACTTTACACTTTAAAGCACTTAGGAATTTGGATCAAATTATGGTCTTTAAAAAAAATGGATTAGGCTTACATATGAGGTTGTCAAAGAAAATAGGCTAAAGGCTCAAAAGGGTTTAACTAGGATAATGTCCACGGGTAGGTAAAAAGAAGGTAAACAAGTATAGGTTGCCAAAGAAATGCCTAAATCATCTCCTAAACTTACACTCTTTATTTTTGCTTTACATACATACCAGGCAAGTTCTAGCATCATCCACAAGCACAAAATATACTATTATCTCGCCCACACAAGGCACATGGTCGACTTTATTGGGAGTAGTATAGAATCTCGACCCAACAGATGAAGGAATTGAACCACACAATATCACATAGTAAGTCACAATTAGAGCCTAAACGTCTCAATAGTCATGATTTTAGCACAAACTCTTGTCATAATCTCATGTTGCCTATTAGAATAATTTCATGAGAAAAATTTAACTAATAAAAAAATTTACTACTAAAAAGAAAAACAAATAACTACTAAAAATAAAAACAAAACAAACATAAATGCAAATGCAGATAGAAAAGTATAGCATGCAAATACCAGCACCCCACACTTAGACGGGACACACTGCCCTCAGTGGAAAATAAATATGAAGAACCTGGTCAGTCGGACTCCTCCTCTATGTCGGGGGTCATACCCCCTTTGTCGGAATCATCATAGGAGTCGTCGTCATCAGAATTCTCCTCCACATCGGAGTCTGGCATTCGTCGATCATCATCGATTGGCACATCGTCATCAAGAGGTTCCTCAAAATATGTACCTACTCCACACATCTCCTTTGCATGCACATTCATTGGATAGTCATGATCCAGCTGTTGGAGCTCTGCAGGAGTTGGAACACGACCTCCGCTCATCATTGTAAACCGAGTCATGCCATAAAGATGGCGAAAGAAACTCTCATCCCGAGCATGTCTCTCTGTTGTAGTAAGGTTGATTCCATATGTTGATTCAGCATCTTTGACCTTTGTGAGGTCAACCTTCTTCGGGTTGTGTGGGAGTTTATGATCAGCCGGCTCTTCTTCGATGTCTTCCTTCCTCAAGATTGCAATCAACAGATTACCGAAGCTGAAATGGGACCGCTTGTGTAGCCTAGTCTTCCGCATTGTAGACCGAATGATTGCCCCAATGTTGATAGGGACATTCGTCATCAATGCATATACCAAGCACACTCTATCTCTTGTTATTTTTGTGCATTGCATCCCTGGAATGAGGCAAGAGTTGACTATGCGCAACCATATCCTTGCTTCCCTATTCAAAGGAGCATATGGGAAGGCGTTGTGTCGACCGGTGTCTTTATGTCTTCTCCATCGTGCCATGGATCTTGTTCCACAGAGTGTGTGTCGAATGGCTCTATATGGAGTTCTACTGTATAGCTCTTTGAATGGTGATGGATCAACAGCAGGCAAGCCAAGAAAGGAGTTGAAGAACTCCGCATTTAGTTGCAGAATTTGGCCCCGAATCTTGATCTCACTTCCTGTGGTTTTCGGTGACCAGTTGACATAGAATTCTCTTGTTAAATCGAGATTGCATTCTCCCATGTCTCGGAAGATGAAATCAAAATGTAACGCCATGATCTTGGCCAACATGCGCGGCTCTTTCTTTGCTAGGCTTTCCTTGTTTATCAAGTTCACATGAACATATTTCTTCTCTATGTTGTTCCTATACCATTCCTTTGCTTCCTCCTCTAAAACCCATTTAATTATGAACATGCGGTGTGGTACTTGCATCGAGGATGATTCTCCTTGCTCTTTTCGGTCTCTTTTCTTGCCTTTTTGGGAAGTGGTAGCCTTATCTTTGCCTTGTCTTGGTTTGGGTGCCATTGTACCATCTTTAACATGCAATACGTCCAAATCAAAATTTGAAACCGAGCTCCTCATTTTACACCTCTTTGCACCTACATTTACTCAAAAACAACAAAGATGATTAGAACGATGGGTTGCCTCCCATCAAGCGCCTTAGTTTTGGTCGTGGCACGACTCTTCTTTTTGGATTTTTATTTATCAAAAGCAAATACATAATAGAACGAAAGAAAGACAAAAATGAAAAACGATGGGTTGCCTCCCACCAAGCGCTTGATTTATTGTCGTGGCACGACATAGCTATCTCAATTACTTAGACTTCATCGAGATAGATGGTGGATTGTTTTCTGAATGGATTTAGACGACAATGAGGCTTACTTGTAGGCATGCAATCTTCTTCGAGATGACCCTTGTGAATGCCTATCCCGGGAGGGATACCAATTATATCATTAATAGTCCAACCTATGGCTCTCTTGTATCTCTTCAGAGAAGAGATGAGAGCCTTTACGTGTTGTTCACTTAAATCATCCGCCATACTTACCGGAAGTATATTTCCTCTTTCCAAGAACACATACCTTAGATAATCGAGGAGCTCTTTCGATTCTAGTATTGGTGGCTCTTCAATGGAAGTCTTTGCTATTGGTGACGGTTGATTCTTAAGATCAAGGTCCGGCTGTTCAGGAGTATGAGAATAGGACCCTATTTCTGCTAGAGCACACGTAGTTTCTTCATAATCTTCATCATCTTTATGCTCAGCATTAAGTAGCGCAGCAGGCAATGGCTCAACAGTAAGCTGTTTCGCTACAGATAATGCTTTCTTATCCTTATAATCTACGGAGAACACATCCATATCGCTAGGCTGCTTCATTGTTTTACATATATCAAAGCGGACCACTTCGTCATTCAACCGAAACAAAAGCTCATTAGCTCTCATGTCAATAAGCACACTTCCAGTTGCAAGGAAAGGACGTCCCAAGATTATGGGAACTTCAGAGTCTGCCTCACAATCTAGAATAACGAAGTCTGCAGGAAAGATGAATGAAGAAACCTTCAACAACACATCATTCAAGATACCCACAGGTCATTTTACCGACCTATCAACCATCACGAGCCTCATATTGGTTGGTGTCGGATCGCCTAACCCCAACTTCTTGTAGATGGATAGTGGCATCAAATTGATGCTAACACCCAGATCGCACAATGCCTTAGCCAAATTCATAGATCCAACCGTGCAAGGAATAGTGAAAGCACCAGGGTCAGCCTTCTTTTGAACTAGTGATCGGGTAGCGATTGCGCTACAGTGATGAACAGTATCCTTCAACTCATAGCTTGCTGCTCGCTTCTTTGTCAAAAGATCCTTCATAAATTTTGCATACCCAGGCATTTGTTCTAGTGCCTCTACCAACGGAACATTAATGGTCAGCTACTTTAACATATTTATGAATTTGCCGAACTTTGTATCATCCGCAATCTTCTTCAATATTTGAGGAAAAGGTGGTGGTGGATAAGGAATTGTTTTCTCCATGGCTTTCTTCTCCTCTTGCTTCCGTTTTTCAGCCTTTTCAGGCTGCAACATACTCGGTGTGACGTCATGGACGTCGTGGGTGGTTTCTACGACAGCTTCTCCTTTTGCCTTATCATCGATGTCTGCTGCCTCGTCAACCACTTTCTTGCCTTTGGATGAAGTTTCCAGCACCTTACCACTTCGGGTAGTAATGGCCATGCATGATCCGTTATTCCTTGGATTTTGCACAGTGAGGTAAGGTGCCAGCCTTTCTTTGATGGAGTGCTGCTGAAAGTTGGCTCAATTGCTGCTCTATTTGCTTGATTGAAGTGGAATGTGAGTCAACCAATTTCTTCATTGAGGACAAATCATTTATTACCTCTGTTACTCCCGCGTTGGTTGCTTCCACTCCTTTCAACAGTTTAGCCATCATATCTTCTATGCTTCTGGAACCAGATGTGGTGGTGTCACGTCTTCCTGGGGGAACATACAAACCACTATTATCATTCTTGTTCTTCCAACTACCTTGGTCCTTGTTTCCAGATTTATCATAATAGTTCCAACCTTGGTTTCCTTGGGTATTACCTCAGAAACCCCCCTGATTGTTCAAGTAGTTGGCCTCTTCTTCCGAATCAGATTCGTCTCTTCCTTTTAACGCAACAGCTTTGACTTTTTCGGTCTTCCCTGATAATAAATGCTTTGTAAGAAGATCCACTTGTGTTTTCATGTGCGTCATATCTTGATCACATTCTTCTTCTCTTCTCCTTTGTTTAGCAGTCATGCCAATAGATATAGTAGGGCTTGCTATCTCAGAATTCCTGGTATGCCAAGCTCTACTTTGCTTCGTCATCCGATCTAGCATATTGCTTGCCTGCCTAAAGGTGAGGTCCATAAATGATCCTCCAGCTGCATTATCTACCACTGGTTTAGTAATTGAATTCAAGGCTCTGTATAGTATCTCCATTAGGTGAACATTAGTCATGTGATGGTTTGGGCACCTCATTAGCTTCGTCTTGAACCTCTCCCATGTTTCATGAAGGGCTTCAATTAGAAGCTGACGAAAGTTGTTGATTTCATCTCTCAATTGAGCTCTTTTGGATGGCGGACAGAATCTTTCTAGGAAAGCGTCTCTCAATTGCCTCCAATTTGTAATAGAATCAGGAGTCAGCCCATTCAACCATAGAGTTGCCTCCCCAGACAGAGACAATGGAACTAGGCGTAATCGAATTGCATTCTGACCAACGCCAGGATTGTCAAACGACTTGCATATAGAAATAAAGTTGATGAGATGCATATTCGGATCATCGCCTGCTAGTCCCCCAAATAATCCCTTGAGTTGCAATAGCTGAATCATGGTGCTTGTGATGTTGAACTTGGCTCCGGGCGCTAATGGCGGAAGAATAATGGCTCCTGTAGCACCAGCTCCATCAAGATCATCATCATCATCATCGAACGGTATTTGCATAGCTCGGCGTTCAGGCCTAAACCTAGCTTGATGATCTCTTCTCTGCATGGGTGCCGCCATCTCAGCAGTATGTCGTGGGTTTAGTAGCTCCTCATCGCCCAGGTCCTCATCATCAGGATTTGTTGCCCGACCTGGATTATCAATATTCTGTTGATGCACTTGAGTGGCCATTCTTTCAATTTCACGTTGTGCATCCATTGATGCACTGAACAAACCTGAATAAAACAAAAACAACAACTAAAAGTAAAAGTACGAGAATCTTTGACCAAAGGGTCTAGTAACTATCACAAACTTAGTTGACACTAGTATTCCCCGGCAACGGCGCCAATTTTTGATAATGCTCAATCTACAGCTCTCGTAGGAGTGTAAAGCGGTCGTTGTCAAATATATAACCCAACTGGGTTGGGTATCGATCCCACAGGGAATAGCCGGTCAATAAGTAAGCAAAGATTATTAGACTTTTGGTGCAAGTCTCGTGAAAGGGGGGATTTTAATGTGCAAATAATGTAATCAAAATAGTAAAGTAAAAATAGAAAATAGCAAAGTAAAGAGAAAGAATGTTTTAGTAGGATGTAAAACAATGAGAATTGAGAAGTTGGGGTTATGTCCACCTTATGAGTTGTACGTCTCTATTGGCTATGAGTTGTGCGGAATTCAGACATGTATGTGCTTATAGAAAATTATATTTGATGGTAAATCCAAGCGTCTTTCGACCTAAACAAGGACTATTTCACTTTAACTCTTTCGAGCTTAAAACGTATCTAACGGTACAAATTCTCCAAGAGGTTAATCCAGTTACGGCACTAACTTTTTAATAGGGGATGGGACCCTATTACCTTGACATTATCTCTTTTCCAAACATATAACTTTTCTTTCGAACAAGTTAATGCTATACTGGCGTTATTCTATGCGTCTGCAGCCACAAGAATTAACATTAAGATGAAGAGAATAATGATATAAGCAGCACACATGTCACGAATTCACAAACTCATAGCAATAGATAGTATCTCATAAGGCTTCCATAACCCCAACAGAGAAGTTTAGCTATTCATGAGTGCGTTGGAAATTACAATAGACATTATCATTATACCACAATAAAAGATCTCACGTGTAGTATGGTGTGGTATGGCGTTAGGCGTGAATTCCTTGCAAAATAGCGATTCTCTTGTTGTAAAATTAAAAGTCAAATAGATGAAAAATAATGTCAACAATGAATTAATAAAGAGAATTATTTTGATGGATGGATGGATGGTGGATGGATGGGAATTGATGGAATGGGGGAATTGTGAGGAATGCGGGAATTGTGTTAGAGGTAGAATGAATTAAAATCTCTAGCAAAATAGGGTATTTATAACACCCATATACTATTCCTACTAAGCTACTGCATTACTTAACCCATTCCTACTGGGTTACTGCATCATTATCCTAATCCTAATAAGTTACTGCTAGTCCCCAAAGTCTTCAGATTTTCTGTTTTTGCCCGGGACAGATTTTTCATGCGCCACTTTTGGTCCTTGTCGCCCAAGCTTTGTTTTCCTCCTTTCGTGAAGCTTTCTTTGGCGTCAAGTAATCCATAAAATGCTGAATTCTGCATCATTTATACCTGAAAACTTGCTAATCATGTTCGTTAGCTCACTTACAGGAAAAAGGACTAAAAGTGCATGAATTATATAATTTGTCCTCAAAACTAAGCTAAAATATGGGTAAAATATAGCACTATAGGAGTGTAAATTCGCCTATCATCACTAGGGAGCTGTGTGTTCAAGATTATCACCTAGGTAGAAAATAGGAGAAGACCAACAAAGAAGCCTCACAGGCATCGAGGGTTGAAATGATGTTCATCGAGTCTAGAAAACTTACGTTGACAACAACTGCAGTTAAAATAAGGAATCTAAGCGAAGGCAACAATTTTTTAATTTTAAATTTTATCCCATACCTTCTTGTTTGTGTTTTTTATCAGGTCCAGTGTTCGTTGACCTGATCGGAACAACAAACGAGATTAAAAGGCAAATAGAGTATTGTTGCTTCCTTAGAAATATGGTTATAATTGATTGTGTTTTCTTTCCTTGACATGCTTTCAACATTCCTTAGAGAAGATCATATATTTATTGTAGTATGTGAATCCCGATAATTTTCAAACTTGCCCCCATCTTACTGATTCTGTATTCAAGTTGGTTGTTGCCATCTTCGAAGTTGGTAAGGAGTTCCTCGTCTCTTGTGAGCTCGATTAGGAACACTACCTTCAAAGTTGTGGCATTCTAGAATCCCTTCAAAACACTTTCTTCAGAAGCCTTAAAAGATACATAGAGGATCACTGTGTTTGTTTTAGATCAAAATGTGTTGATGCACGTTGAAAATGTAGTCCTAATAGTTGAACAACACACTTTTATCAAGCGTTGCCCCATGCATCTTGCTCAACCAATTTGATAAATTAGTAATCATGGAGTTACGTAGCGTGTGATCTAAACTGACTCTACCAAGCCTATCAAACGTTACGTAACTCCGAGCTCATTACCCTATCAAAAAAATATGACCAAGTTAGTGCACAAATCGAACGAGCTCAATCTCTCAGCCTTTCTGTTGATTGCTCTTATCCAATATAGATGACAAGATATCTTCTATTCAAAAGTCTACACCGTCTCCATACATGCTTGTCTGGGAGTAATTCTTCTGAAGTTATCTGTTGATGTCTTCTGAAGAATTGCTCCCAGGCAAGCATGTCTAGCGATGGTGTAGACTTTTACATAGCAGATATCTTGTCATCTATATTGGAGAAGAGTGATCAGTAGAAAGGCTGACATATTGGGCTTGTTTGATTTGTGCACTAACTCGGGCATATATTGTTTATAAGGTAATAAGCTCGGAATTACATAACGTTTGATAGGCTTGGTAGAGCCGGTTTAGATCACATGCTACGTAACTTCATGCTTACTAATTTATAAAATTGGTTGAGCAATATACATGGATCAATGCTCAATAAAAGTGTGTTGTTCAACTATTGGGACCACATCTTCAACGTGCATCAACACATTTTGACCTAAAACAAACACAGCGAACCTCCATGTATCCTTTAAAGCTTCTAAAGAAAGTGTTCTGAAGGGCTTCTAGAATGCCACAACTTTGAAGGTAGCATTCCTGATCGAACTCACAAAAGACAAGGAACTCCTTACCAACTTCGAAGACGGCAACGACCAGCTTGAATACAGAATCAGCAAGTTGGAGGCAATCTTGAAAATTTCCGAGATTCACATACTACAACAAGCATCTGATCTTCTCTAAGGAATGTTGAAAGCATGCTAAGGGAAAAAAACACAATCAATTAATCCATATTTCTAAGGAAGTAATGATACTCTATTTGCCTCTCAATCTCATTTGTGGTTCCGATCGAGGGATGAAATTTAAAATTCAAAAATTGCTGCCTTCACTTAGTTTCCTTATTTTAACTGCAGTTGTTGTTGGCGTAAGTTTTCTAGACTCGCTGAATATCATTTCAACCCTCGATGCCTGTGAGGCTGCTTTGTTGGTCTTCTCCTATTTTCTACCTAGGTGATAATCCCAACCACTCAGCTCCCTAGCAAAATATCCATCTGTATTATTTTTCTTTCAAAGATATAATAGATAAAATTAAATTACCAGATATATTTTCATATTTGCACTTGATTTAGATTTTGCATCTGTTAAGATAATTCCATCAGCCAAATTTGTTCGAAGTTACTTTCTACCCTATGTCTCTTCTTCAATTAGCTCTCAGATGATATAGTCTTCCATCAACCACCCTTTTTCCCTCGAAATCATTCTCCTACCACACCTTCTAGCATATAATCATCACCCCGAGCGAGCAACCCAACCATATAAATTTTGGCCAGGGAAATAACTATATTGGTTTTCCATTCTTATTTGATGTAGTGCGAGGCTTTGAGGGCCCTCTAAGGGTCCAATGCACACTTAACGTTAAGTCCAATTGCTATTGATTCTCTACAGTGATGAAAAATATTGATCCCTTCTCAAAACTTGACACGCATAAACACGAGCAACAACTGTCAGTAATTCGTAACAGGGTATCTGCACCATCTTCATGAGGTCCTCAGCCTTATCAATTTCGAACCCATCAAACTTAATGGTACAATATAGGATCTTGTTTGAATGATCAATGCCTAATCGATTAAAAACTGCATTCACAAAAATATTATACTTTGTGTGTGTTGTTTCGGTGACCTTATCAGTAATACATACTTAACTCCCACACATATGATAGTGAATCCATCTGTATGCACCTTATTCCTCCTAGTCCATCTATGGCTTAAATTGAATAAACAGATGACTAGCTAGTTGCAACAGATGACACATATGTTTATATTAGCAAATAATTGGAGACATCTGTTACGACAATTGATCAACCTGTTGCAGAAATCAAACAGATATATACATCTGCTGCAAAATATTGCCATATGTTGTAAGTTATCTAACAGAAAGAATATATTTTGCAACAGATTACCCATCTGTTAGATTTATTTTAAAGCAATTTTCTTTTCTTTTCGAGATACAATAATTTATAAATAGCTCCCTCCTTACAAATATGGATGATCTAGATTCGTACAAGAATATTCATATCGAGTACTTGCATGAACTTCAAAGGCATTTTGATGAACTCCAGAGAGATTTGACTGACTTCTGAGCAAGGCTGCTGGATAAAAAATATCCGATTAATAATAATAATAATAATAATAATAATAATAGTAATAATAATAATAATTAGGTAATGTTATTTATTTTAGCGCATATATGTATTTTCCTCCTTTTGTATATCGAATCTACCCAAGGGATTCAAAAATGTATGAACATCCATTTCATTTTGTTGTCGACTTTGAATTTTTAATTCATATTTAGTATTTAATAATAATCATTCTGTTTATTCCTTGTTCTCAACAGGTCGACGGTTGGTGGTAGGGATTGAGCAGTAATTTGTGTCTACAGAGGTTAATCTGCTACAACATATCGATCATATGTTGCACCTGACAGTTATTAATAAAAAAGGATTATTGTTGTTATTGAGAGAGTGAAAAGAAAAAGACATGACTTTCTGATTATTCAATATGAAAAATATTTTGTAAACAAATAATTAAAAAATAAATGATAAAAACAATTTATAACCATAATTTTAATAACTGATCGTGACTTTTCACCATTTTTGTTTTTGAATTTATTTTTTTAAAATTATTTATTATATAATAAAATGGTTATTATTTTATTAAGGAATTTGAAAAGGTATTTTTTTTATTTATAAAATAAAAAGTAAGCAAATTTGTATTAATGATATGATGATAGTTATTTTTTTTTAAAAAAAAGTATATTATATGTTGCAACAAATAAATTATCTGATGCAACAGGTTCACTATTGTTGCAACAGATGATATATCTGTTGTCACAGATGATTTATCTGATGCAACCGATATCGAATCTGTTGTCACAACTCAATAAAAATGGTTCTTGAAAAGAACTAATTAATAATAATAATCGGAAAAGTCATGACTTGTCACAATATTTCCTAATTTAATTAAGTCATTACTTTTCACATTAATAAAAAATATAATTAATAAATGGAGGTGAAAAGTTAGATTATATGTTGCAACAGATAGACTATCTGATGCAACATATTTTATATTTGTTGCAACAGATAATATATCTGTTGTCACGGAAGTGTTATCTAATGCAACAGATATAGAATCCGTTGCCACAATTCAATAAAAATGGTTCTTCGAAAGAACTAATTAATAATAATAATCTGAAAAGTCATGACTAATATCACAATATTTATTTTCTTAATTTAATCAAAAATGTAATTAATGTATGGAGATGAATAGTCGCGCCTTTTTGCCTCTAATTCAAATTCAATCCTCTATAAATAGGTCCCTCTTTACTCAAGCGTTCATTCAACTACACTCTATTTATTGCAATGGGAACTGGGAGGAGTTAGAGCAAGAATGCTTCGCGAGATACGAAGGCTGAGGAGAGCCTTGCTACTTCCGATTGAAGATTGGTCGGCTAGCAATGATGATGATGATAATAATAATAATAATTAGATTATTATTTTTCTTTTAGTCTATTATATGTATTTTTATTTATTTTTATTTAATAAATAAATTATGTTTGATCTTTGACGTTTTAATCCATATTTAATTTTCATTCTGTCTATTATCTTCTCAACAAACATGTCGACGATTCGACGTAAAAAGGAATAATTTAGAATCCAGTAGCAATAGCAAGATTCATTTGATGGGTTTATGGCAGGGGTTGATGTGTTGTTCAAAACAGATTACTCATGTTGCAACAAATAAGAAGTTTGATGCAATAGATAAATAGTCTATTTCAACAGATGACTAGTTTGTTGCTTTGCTTGGCTCTGACGTTTTAATTCCTACTCCCTCCGTCTCAAATTATCCGTCCCAAATTGAGATGTTACATTGATTAAGAAAAATAATTAATAACATGTCTAGTTTACCATAACTCACCGATCAATTGGTGGGACAGTAAACGTGTTTGAAATAACCATTGTTTGCTATTCAATTGAAATTTCATAAGAGAAGAAATCTTTTAACGTCAGTTGGCGTATAATCTCCCTATTAAATGATGTTTTCATTTTAATTTGAAGAAAAAATGATTAATGCAAAGGGTAAAATATGGATTTTTTAAAATCTTTTCTTGATTAATGAAAAAGACAAATAAAATGAAAAATCGAATTAGGAAATTTGGGACGTATAATTGGATGTAAGGAATAATTTTGAATCCAGTAGCAATAGCAAGAGTTGAAACATATTGGTTATTTGTTGGGTTTGTGGAATGGGTTGATTTGTGTTGTTTCAAACAGATTAATCATTCGTTGCAACAGATAATTAGTCAGGTGGAACAGATAAACATTCTGATGCAACAGATAATTAGTCTAGTGCAACAGATAAACATCCTGATACAACAGATAATACGTCTGATGCAACAGATAAGCAGTCTAATGCAACAGATTACTTATCTGATATACCAGATGATTGATATATTTAAATTATGGGCACTTATACTAGATTCATGATCGGGGTTCTATCCATTATTGGAAAAACAGAAGTGTACCCAGATGATAAATACAAATAAAAATCATAATTTTACTTGCCAAAGTCATCTATGACAGATAAATATCCTGATACAATAGATAGTACGTCTGATGCAACAGATAATACGTCTGATGTAACGGATAAACAGTTTGATGCAACAGATAAATCTCCTGATGCAACAGATTACTCATCTGATGCACCAGATGATTGATCTGTTTAAATTGTGGGCACTTATGCTGGATTCATGATCGGGGTTCTATCCATTGTTGGAAAAATAGAAGTGTACCCAGATGACAAATACGAATAAAAATTATAATTTTACTTACCAAAGTCACCTATGAAGTAATGCCAAAGTGGAAAGTGATGTAGTAAATAAAATTTGACCTAAGAAATTGATCAGATTGCAGCAGTAGCGCTGTACCAACAACACCAACACCAACAACAAATAGTCGACCAGAAGAAGATGAAGATGATAATGAAGTAGAAGATGATGATAATGAAACAGAAGATGGTGAATAAAGCAGCATAAACAGAAACAATGAACAACAAAAATCGCTAAGAGAGAGAAAACAACAATGGATTAGAAGAGAGAGAAAGACATCTTTTTTCCTCTGTTTCCCGTTATTTTAGGTATACATTGGGATCAAAGTGTAAATTTTAAAACTTGTGGGTTATTTTCAAACTTTCTCAACTTTCTTAATCCATAATAAAGTAATTGTCACCTCCAACTAATAATTAAGACTTGTATCACCTACACCTCATTTTAAAACTCTTTTGTCACCTGTGACCCAAACCTCATGTAAAACATTGTCCTTTTTTAAACTTATTTATATATAATATAAAGGTAGGTAAAGAAAAAACAGCGTGGTACCTCTCTTAGGCCAAGATGCAATTGAACTTTTTCTCTCTTTTTAATATTTTTTTTTTGTAAATAATCTATTATTAATTAAATTAATTAACAAAGCCCTCATAAATGAATATTTCTTTGCAACAAATTCAATCGCAAATAGTAATTTGTCTTAGTTAATCATGTAATTCTTGACAATAATAATAAAAAAATTAGTTAAAATTGAGTTAGCTCACGTAGATCATATTTGACTTTGTAGTAGAGCATAAAATACTCTCAATTATGACTACTCAAATTTCTTATCCTTTTCACTATTTTTTCTTATTTTTTATTATTTATTTCATGTTCAAATTTTTTGCATGCTAATTAAATTATTATTCTTGAATTAAGATTTTAAATGTATCCCATAATCTCTATCATAAGTATTGAAAAAAAAGGAAGAGGCTTTGGTAACCGCACAAATATTAACTATAAAATTATGAGTATTAAAGTATATTTTAATCAATTTGTAATATTTTTTTCTTTTTCATCCTTTATCAATCAATTCAAATTGTGTATTAATTATTCAATTTAATTGGATGATAGAATAGTTATTGGCACACAAATGAAGAATTTGCAAAATCGGTAGGAAAGAAGAGAAGATGAAAAAATTAGTCATTAATGAATATCAATTGTTCAGTTTAGTGTAGTAGTATAAATAATTATGGAGGACATTAAGAGGTTTTTAGGGTGTCAATATTTAATTTAATATAAGGTAAATTAATAGGATGGAGTAGGAAAAAATGCAAAAAAAAAAAAAGAGAAAAATACAAAATAGGAATAGATGAAAAATAATTAAATAAAAACGAATAAGATAAAAAGACTTATGTAAATTCTCTAATTAATAACATATGAGAGGACTTATTTAACACAAATTTTTTTTTTTATTATGTATAACGTTTATTTATCACTACAATAACTACAAATATTCTTATTACATAATTAACACATTATTTATGAAACAACAAATAAATAAGATTAGGTAAGACAAGCTCGAATTAAGTATATGATTTACCTCCAATTATAATTTTTAATAAATATTATTATTTATAATACTTGAGTAATATTTATGAAAAAAATATTTAAGTAGAATGAGAAGTTGGAGCTCTTACGTTAAATATCTTTCTTCTCAATAATTCATCCTCATTTGAAAAAATAGCTCATTGAAATTTAATTATTATAAAAAAAATTATATAAATTCAATAAGGTCTTAAACACCGTTAAATCAATATATGAAAGATATTTGTTATTTTTGTTTTTTGTTTTGAGTGATTTTTACTTGGCAACTGTTCAAGTGATTTAAAAAATACACCCTCTAAATATCTTAAACGGAGGCATATTTACGTTTACGTTTATTTCTCCAAATCAAAGAGTACACAGGTTACTTTAGTCCACATAACTTTAATATTAAAAAATTCAAGAATTTAAGAAAATTAAAGTAAAAAAAATGAATGGTATAATCTCACATCATATCGAGTTCGGCGTTGAAAGGAACACTTATTCAACACAACATATATCGGACGGTTAGCCAATTTTTGGACTAACTGTTTATTGCAGCTATTTACTAATATATATATTTCGTCAGGGCGAACCACATTTCTATTTTTTTTTCTTCATAGTTTGGCCACTTGCGGGTTAACTACAAGCCATAATTTTCACCTTTCAGCTATGTTGCATACCGACATTAAATATAACTGGCTATAATGTATCACAAAAGTGGGTCACTTAACCAACTCACGGATTCCATTGAATAATATTGAAGTAGTTGTATAAATTACCTCATCAACACTAACATTGTAAATGTGGAGGGGAATCTTTGTAGCTTAGTTGGTTAGTTATCTGAACTTCCATCTTGTTGGTGAGGGTTCGATTCCCCAGATTATAATCCCCTCCCCCATTCCCATTCCCCGACCCCCAATTTAAATATTGTAAATGTGGATTGTTGAATCTTCCAGGCTCCATGCCAATGACTCTAATGTTGTAGTAAATTATCTACAGTTACTTGTAAGTTGAGATGACAAGAGCCCAAAATGTTTATTCTTGAACAATCCATATGGAGACTTAAATTAGGTCGGTAATCTTCAAGAATCGAACTTCCATTTTTTTTCTAATACTACTTGCACAATGTTGTTTGTCTGCAATTTTTCATGTTACTATATAAACTATAGATATAAAATAACGACAACACAACGAACTAATTAGTGGACCAAGACTATATTTGAATAAGAATTCGTAAACATGATCACTGGAATGCAAATTAGCTAAACTTTAGTAGTATGACGTGTAATAATACCTTAATAAGCAATGCATCTGAATTTGGAATGTCAAATTATATTTACATGTAACTTTTAAACCCAGATTCTATCATATTATAGCCATTTGAGGTAATTTATACATTATTGTAGGAAATTGAATGAAATTTGAAAGAGAGATTGCGGAAATATTAAAAGAGAATTGAATGAGTAGTTGAATAAATGAATTGAATCGAATGAATATTAGACCTTGATTGATTCAATAATAAAACTGAATGTTTATTGAATTATTGAATGATTGGAATATTATTGAATGAATACAACTAATGTACAATGTCCTATTTATACAAGTAAAAGAATGAAATTAACCTAAACAAAAGTAATACTAAACCGACTTTAAAATTAAAATTCTAAATAAGCTATAAGCCTAATTAAGGTACAAAATAACAAACAGATACATTCCTAAATAAGGTACAAGATATTGAAGATATATACTAAAGATTTACAAGATATTGGAGATATATACTAAAGATTTACCTAGGTATACAAAAGGAATAAAATAATATATAAGGATTTTCTAGATTTGGGCCGAAATTAACATGTTGAGACGACTGAAATCAAGGCTGGCCCAAGCTTTGTATTGCAACAGACGAATATATAGTGAGATGAAACAGGTGAATCAACCCGGTCTAATGAACAGATACAACAATATTTCAATATCCCCTCAAGTTGGAGGGTACGAAAGAACCCCCAACTTGCGCAATATATTGTGATGAAGAGGACCGGTGAAAAGAGAATTGAACTTTGTTATGAATATGATCAAACTGTGAAAAAAATTGAATTTAATATTAACTATGCATATGATATGAGTGAAACAGTTGGTCCAATGATATCATCAATTAAGTTCACTGGTGTGATTTGATATGAAAAAAGAGTGAAAATAGTGTCTGAAAGTGATTCTTGATGATAAAAATCCTTAAAATAAAAAATAAAAAATACCACAGGAGGTATAAAAAAAAGTATAAACCACATAAATTCCTTCTATAGTGAAAGTATTTACATATAATCCCGTTAGGCTTTCTCTCTCCCTAATTTGTAAAATATACTTATATATTAGGTAGGCCCTTATACATTGCTGAAATGTATGATAAAACAGATTTGTCTATATTTATAGAAAGAGAAATCAGATACTATCTTTCTCTACCTTAATTAACCCCATTAATTACCTATCATTATGTGGTGTATGATTAAATATAGTAACTGTAATTTAAATTCAAAAAAGTTCTTAAACATCACTGTTAATTGTTCTCATTGTTGAATTACGTTCTTAAAAAAAATCGTCGTCTTCTTTCTTCAATTCTCAAAAAAAAATATGAACATCCCCATATTATTGCATCATTTCGGTATTTGAGAGTCAAAAATTATTTATCAATCCTAAAAAGTGACGCAATTATTGTCTCAGAAAGTATAATCTTCTTGAAATTGATTGCTACGATCACGATGGAATTGAATATTGAGGAAGTTCGTAAAAAAATTGAAGTAAAATATATTGTTGAAGGTAATTCTTCACCCATCATTATAAGAAATGACAATGGAGTGAGGGTTTACATGGAGTTGAAGAACAACTTTCAAGATTTATCAATACGATATTTCATGCCTTGAAAAAATAAAAGCAGACTCAAATTAAAAGAGAAAAAGATAGCAGCAAACTGAGATGTACTAAAGATAACATTATACAACAGTTGCACATGTATATGAGCACATTATACATTTAAAAAATAATCTCCAGTAATGTATAATGTCATACTATACATTTAAGTATTAACAATAAACATGTATACTTCTGTATCCTTATCAGAAGGTATACTGTAACCTTATACAATATTAATACTTTCTAATTATATAATACCAAATAATACATAAATAACTCTTAAATGTAATAAAAACTTCTTAATTTATAACATAATGAAATATATAACAGAAGAATTATATTATACATTAGTCTTCCAAAAATAACTAATGTATAATGTCTGATATATTATAACTTATACATTAAAATATAATCTTTCAAAATGTATAATATCACACTATACATATAAAATATTCACCTTATACATTTATTATCTTCAAGATTATAATAATTTTAAGGAAAAATTAATGTTATTGTAACATTACAGGGGCTACACGATAATAATGAAAAAGAATGATTCAATTTCCTTTATTACGTGAATTGAAAGTGTACATCTTCAATTTCAATTATAAAAGTGACGCAAATAGGAGGGGATGAGAGAGTATTAATATTACATTAGCTTGATTGTAGGCGTAAATAAAGGAGCACATATATGGAACAAAAATCAGTGTACAAAAATAGGAGCAAAATATGGTATTTTGATATGTATGAGGGGGTGAGAGAGAAAGAGTGAATTTAAGAAATTTAAGTAATTACTTTGGGATTTTTGTTATTTCTTTTTCAATATGAGATTTTATGTAATAAGGTAAAGTTACCTTGTGTATATATGTAATTTTTAGTAAAAAATTGAAGGATTGCGATCTTCACGTGATCGTATAGGGGGGAAAGTATTATTTGAATGAGAGGTCCAATGAAAAAAATAATTGATTTGAGAATGATACCAAATAAGGATCTTTTCTAAAACTTAAAAATATTGAGTGGTCGATGATTTTGATAGTGGTGATTTATACTAAAGATTTACAAGATATTGAAGATATATACTAAAGATTTACCTAGGTATACAAAAGGAATAAAATAATATATAAAGATTTTCTAGATTTGAGCCGAAAGTAACATGTTGAGACGACTGAAAGCGAGGCTAGTTCAAGCTTTGTATTGCAACAGACAAATATACAGTGAGATAAAAAGGGTGAATCAACCCGATTCAATGAACAGATACAACAATATTTCAATAATTACAACCTTTTTATAGTGAATGCCTGCATGTAACATAGCCGAAAGATGAAAAATATGGATGGTAGTTAAACCACAAATGGGCGTACTATGAAGGAAAAAAAAAGTTGAAAATGGGGTCCGTCCAAACTGGCGAGGCCCTTGAATATATATATATATATATATATATATATATATTTGGTAAATGAAAGTTAATAACTGCAATAAATAGGTAGTCCAAAAATTAACGAATTGTCCATTTTGATACATTGTGTTGAAAAAAGGTTCCTTTCGACATTGGACTCCCACCAAATAGGACAGGACTGAGACTTCTAAATTCCTTATATTGCTTTGATAGCTCTCCTATTTTTGAACTAACTTTTGTGGGGTAAATTTGTTGCATTCATATGCACATGCAAGTGTATGCGGTCGTACAAGTGATATAGGATTGAGAGTACAGATATTGTACCCACGAAAATTTGTCGATTAACTATTTACTAAATTAGACTAATATTAATTATTTATTTATGTGATATTTTAAAGATAAATTTATTAATTAACTAAACTAAAAAAAACTAGTGAACAATTAAACAAGAGAAGAACTGATTTTACGCAATTAATGAATGAATCGATCTAGGATTATGAATTTGCTAACAATCATGTAAAGTATCAATTTCATCAACTTATTTGATTATCTAGTTGTTGATTTACGGGGTTGATTATACGATTATGGTCTTTCGAGTCTCTAGTCGTCTATTCAAATTGACCTCACAACTATATTGTTGAGCCAGGATGTGATAACCCGATCCGAATGCATTTATATATCTTCCTGTTTTGTAACCATGTAACGCGATCTAGGTATATTTCTATCCTAGCCCACAAATCAATTCTTTATTTTTCTAAAGTAAAGATCTTACTCCCTATATTCTTCATTTCATCTCATTGATTCTCCTTTTGGATTCACAATAAGAATATAAATTTATTTTAATGGTAGCTAAACATTAAAATAGTAAGCAAAAGAATATAAGAACAACTATAATGATAATCAAATAAATAAAATCAAGAGGCACTAAACAATCATTTATTAGCTACCATCATCCTAGAACGAGAAGTTTAACTCCACATAGACATGGAGCAATTGCAACAAATTATCCAAAGAAAAACTTAAAAATAAATAAAAAATGAGAAGAAAAGATGAAACAATTTTTCTCCGGCCTCCACGATGGCTTCTAGCTCTCTCCAGGTTAAAACTTGTGTGTAAAATAATTTTATAGAATATTTATAGGTGTAGAAAAAAATCTCCAAATAAAATAATAGAGTTCAAAATAGACTAGAAAAAATTACAGCGGCTGTTTTAGCTAGCTGAGTGTCGCGCCACTAATGCAGAAGGCTACTGAACTTGTCGCTTTTTTCATTCAAATTCAAGGGTCATATTTACTAAATTAGACTAATACTAATTATTTATTTAAGCAATAAATTTCAAAAATAAGATTATTAATTAACTAAACTAAAAATAATTACAAAAAATAATTAATGAATAATTAAACAAGAGAAGAGTTGATTTTACGCAATCAATGAAAGAATTGATTTGGGATTATGAATTTGCTAACAATCATGTAGAGTATCCACTTCATCAACTTACTTGATTATCTAGTTGTTGATTTATGGGGTTGATTATATGATCATGGTCTTTCGAGCTTCTAATTGTCTATCCAAATTGACCTCATAACTATATCGTTGAACAGAGATGTGATAACCCAATACAAATACATTTATAAATCTTCATTTTGTAACCAAGTAAGGTGATCTAGGTATATTCCTATCCTAGATACTAATCAATTATTTATTTTACTAAAGTGAAGATCTCACTCCCTATATTCTTTGTTTTATCTCATTGATTCTCCTTTCGGATTTACAATAAGAATATAGATTTATTTTAATGATATCTAAACATTGAATTAGTAAGCACAAGAATATAAATACTAAAATATGAGGTAAATAATGACTAAAAATATATAATTTTGACCCAACATCGCAATTAGAGCCAAAATTGAATTCAACATAATATTAAAAAGGAAAAATTTCATAAGTATCAAACTTATGAACATAATTAAGACTTTCATAACAACTGTTTCATAATTACATAAAATAGCAAGTTGTATTTTTTATTTTAGATAAAATTTGCTAGATAAATACATATACAAACAAAATTACAATCCCTTATTTAACTCAAAATCCCTTATTTAACTCAAATCAGTTGAGTTAAAAAAGGAACCAGTCCCTTAAATTATGCCATGTATTTAATTCTGAGAATTCCTTTTCCATAAATGACTCTTATTAACCTGTGTTGTTATTATTCAACTACTGAAATCAAAATTTAAATTTGTTTTTACTGAACAAAATGCAACAATTTAAATCTATCTAAAAATCAGATTGAAATTTCTTTTATTAATGACCTTCTAATTTTCTTTTTTTAAAAAAAACAATTACTGTTGTTAGAGGTATTGAATAACAAAATTGAGTTCGTATATGAATTTCAACAAATTATTTTTTCTTCTCGATCTACGAAATTGAGATCGTTTTGTGCGAAATTAATTTTTTCAACGTAATTATTTTTTCTTAGTATGTATTGTAAAAATTGATCAAAATCTATTATTTGTCCAATGTCGCCGTTATTCGATTTTAGTTAATACTTGATCAAAATTATTTTTGTTATGCAGACATTTAGCAGTCTCGATTTTATTTTTTTCTTGAATGTATTGTATATTTCTGTGAAGTGTAATTGTGTTTACTTGGCTATATTGATAATTTCTGAGTTTATTTGAACATATAAATTCGACTTATATATTTTGATTGTGTTTGTATCTTTTGAATGTCATTCGTCTGTGTTTGTTCCAATTGTATATTTTGGACAGTGAATTTAGTTGCATATTTTCATTGAATTTGTGACAGTAATAATGTAATTGTTGATGATAATATGTGTAGGTAGGGAGTTTAATTGTATATTTTATTTGTATTTGTATATTTAATAGTATAATTATATATTCAATAAATGTCGCACTTGTATCGGCTAGAGAACTACCCATATATGATTTTCTAGAGGAAGTTAGATTGTTGTTTGGTAGATGAAACTACCAATATATAGATAGTTGTTGTTTAATACATATGTATTTTTCGTCTGTGTTTTTACAAATATATATATAAATATATAAATGTATAATTGTTATTAATGCTTAAAAGATATATGTATAGATCTATAAAAGATGCATTTGCTGTTGTGTTTGAAAAATACATATACAGACCTGTAAATGTATTTTCAACTGTTAATGAAAATACATCATACTTAACATAAAAAAAATACAAATATCGATATACATACAGTTCTCTAAAAATGTGTGTTGTTGCTAATGCTTGAAAGATATGTGTATAGTTCTGTAAAAGGTGTATTTGCTGCTATGTTTGAAAAATACATATATAGACCTATAAATGTATTTTCAACTGTGAATGAAAATCGATCATACTTTATATAAAATAATACTAATATGTAATTGAATTTGACTTTTTAAATTATTTTTCTTAAAAAAACATCAGGTTGTACCAGCCACAGAGTATGTCTATCAGTACATGACAAAGAAAAGCATTTAATTATTTGCCTCAAGGAAAAAAATATTTTCATCAAGCATTTCAAATGGAGAAGATACCATGTGCACATGCTTATGCAGGCCTGGATTGCAAAAATTTTACAAAGGGATTGTATTACTCTGAGTTATACAAGTCAAGAATAGTATTGAAAACATATAATGTTTCAATTTATCTTTTATCACACAAAGACGACTGGATAATTCCACAAAGTATAATGGTTAAGGTAGTACTGTCCCCAAAATACAAGCGGCCTCCTGACAGACCTTCAAAGAAAAATAGTAACAAATTAGGAAGAGATATGTTCGAAAATAAAAGCATCAATTCTTGTAGTACTTGTGGGTTTAAGGGCCACAATATGCGTTCATGTAGTAAATATCATAAATGATAAGTTTGTTGTTGTATTTAATAAAAAAAAAATTCTCGCTTTTCATAAAGTTGAACTCATTTGCAAAATATGTGAATAATTCTTCATTGACAATTATGTTTCATGTATTGAAATATGTTACAGTTATATTTTCCGTACTTGCAACTTTTAAAAAAAATTATGAATAAATGAACGTGGTTGATTCTATATGTATTTAATGAATGTGAAAAAACACAATAAAACAAAAGCATTTTTAAAGTTAAACATTTTATTTTAGATAGTACATATTCACATTTAAAATATATATCCTAGTCATTTAATCACAAACATACATATAAATAATAAATATATATCTGGATACATATATAATCACAAAAATAGATATAATTACATTACAGGTAACTAATACATTTGCAGTTACATAGATGTATTTGGTATTGATTCCTTAAATACATATAAATACAAATATACATCTGTTCAACTAAGTAATATATATGTAGTGGTGGACCCAGGATTTAAGGATAATGGGTCCTTAAAAAATTTAAAAACTAAAAAAAAGTAAAAAAATCACCTTAATGAGGTTCAATCCCAGGGCCTCCTTTCAATGAAGGACCTTGAAATCGACCTAAATGCCAATGCATCCAACCAACCTTTTGTTATAGTGGGTGCTTTTATATGTTTTATACCTATTTTCATAGATTTTCTATGTAATTATGCCTATTCCACATCGAGTTTAGTGGGTGCCGGAGTGCCCCAAATTCCAACATAGGTCCGCCCCTATATATATATATGTAAGATCTGAACGTAAAAATGTATAATCACCTATTAACACATGTGTAATTACAAATTCAACTATTAGAAACTAAATATTAAACGTAAAACTACAATTGAAAACCTTAAATTTAATTTTATTTAGCATCAATAGTCAAAATATAACTGTTAAATACTAAATTAACTTTCCACATGCAACCTGAAAATAAGATATTAAACTTAACAGCTATTCAACTACGTCACTGTCATCCTACAGTTATATTTGTCAAATATAAAATTCAGAAAAAAAATCAAACTCCAAGGACTTCAGTATCTTCTGTTATCCTGGTTTTTCTAACAGGCCTCATTGGTGCTTCGTCACCACTTTGTGCATCAACTTCTTATTTTCTCAAATCATAATCCCACATAATTGAAGCATATCTTGTGTAAATCAAGTCATACTTGAAGTCAACCGAAGGAACGCCTTCATTATAAGTAAGACACTCAACATATGCCACCATATATAATCACAATCCCTATATATGCATAAAGTAATGAATTAGTATGCATTCTACATAGACTTACAAATATATTCTTTTTATATGTATGTTATAGTACTTAAAAGCTGCCACTAGATTGTTAAAGCAAATCATTCGCATAACACACATCAAAAAGCTCCAACCTATTTTTATCTTTGTAATTTAGATGATTGTCAAGATCAATACAAAATACATAATCTGCTTATATTTTTTTTACAGAATACATATTACATTACAAAAAATACGTATATTTCTACAGATGTATTTAAAAAAAACATGTCTGACCCATATGTATATTGCCATATAAAATATCATACATATGTTCATATTTATGTGCGAAATACATATCAGACTCATATTAAACAAAAAAATACATATGCATATCTTAAACAGTAGCAAATACAACTATACTATATGTCTTCATATGTATTTGTGAAATACAAATGTGACTCATTGTCAACTAAAAAACCACAAATGCATGTCTTAAATAGTAACAAAATACAATAATATACATATAACTAACTAAAAAATACAAAATACACATCTTAAGCATTACAAAATACAAAAAAATACATATGTTACCCTCTAAAGAAGACGTAGAACAGTACATAGATAAACTCAACACTGTGTAAAAAATATCTATGCAGACTCATATGTATATAAAAAATAGAAATACATGTACATAACCCATAAGCTAATAAAATAAAAATATAAATGCCTCTTCGACTTTATCTTCTTCGAATCATAGTCAGAAAAATTTTGACCAATAGAACTTAAAATTGTACTTGATTCTCCCATTTTCTTCGACTTTTTTTTTAGATCTTTGCATTTGGGGGGTGGAGGGGGGGGGATGAAGCTTTTCTCAATCTTTTTTATTTCATAATTTTTGCAATTTTCTCCGAATCATTAGATGCTTCGATCTCACATTTTCTATGCTCACTACATTCTTCGACTGAATTGATGTAAAAATCAATTTAAAATCTTCATCTTGTGTTAATCCAAGAATATATGATGATGGATTATCAGAAACTAAATTAATAGGAGGTATACCTCTATTTGAACTTCTATAAGATGTGTGTTCTTTCATTACGCAGATTTCCACAATTTTACAACAAAAAATTAATATCCCAAAGAAAAATTGCAAGAACAATGTAGAACAAAAATGATAATAGAATATGTGGAAGAGATAATATGCAATAACTGTAATTTGATAATTACCTTATTTGATGGAACATGATATTTATCAAAAATGTGAAAAAAAGAGTGATAAATAGGTAAGAAATTGGAATGGAATTCGAAAAACAAATGCAATTTTTGAAAAAAAAAATGATAGGATTGGAGAGAGGTAAAGTAATGAAGTGAAAATAGGTCAAAGGTAAAGTAATGGAGTGAAAATAGGAGAGAGGTAGTGAAACACGGGTGTTTGAAATTTATGGACAAAAAAATACTATTTTTGCTACAAAATGTAATTTTGTAAAAGTGTTGCTATTTATTATAATTATGATGTTAAGTTTGTCACTTCCTGTAATTTTTTTCATTAAAAATCAGACTTGATTCAATCAAAAAGTATCAAGAATAACACTTTTAATTAGCCCATTGTCAAGTCCTAATATTTATTTAATTTTTGGTCACCTGAAGGACTATTTTTCAAAGTCCCCTAATTTGAATTTTCAGTTTGATGAGTGTAGGTGTTGCATTCACATTGTTCAACTTATTCAGAAAATGGAAAATGTTTAAAATCAACTTCATTAAAGTCCTCTTTGCCTATTTTTTGGGGCAATTAATTCATCTGCCCTTTAGTTTACGTTTGGTTCACATCGAGGAAAAGATCAACTTAATTTATACATACCGGCAATGTAATAAATTTTTAGACTGATAATATAATTTAACTTGGCATAACGTGTTATTTATAATTTATTTAAAGTTATCAATCAATAATATCAAATAAATTTATATTCAATTACCTTTTAAATGATCTAATTATATACAAATATTTTTTTATTGTCATCAATATAAAAAATTTACAGTGAAAAGGTGCATCTTCCTTGATATTGTTGCATATTTTACTCATCCATGATCGATTTGAATTATCTCGAATGTGAAGTTGACATAATTTAAGTTGTAAAAGATGACCTAAAAGATTAGTTGGCGAGACAATTGTTCTTCTTGGTGAATTGTAGATATTTGTTTGTGTGACGAATTGATCATTGGCAGTTTTTGACTCATATTGATTGGCCTGTCACTATAATTAATTTATTCGACCTTTATATTGTTTGGAAAATAAAATTTGAGCCAAGAAATATAATTAATGGGACGAAAAAAATTATTGCAACAATCATTTTATTGATTTCAATATGTGTGTGTTACAATCTTTATGAATCCTCTAATTCGCCTTTTCAAATATAAATTCAAGGGCTTCAGGTTTGATCCTGAATTTGAACTTGATTTATAGATTTGATGGATTTGATTTCAAGAACTTTTGGACTTATTCTTGAGTCTTGTGATCTTGGTTCTTGAATTTGTAGAGAAATTTGCAGCGTTTGACCCGCGAGTTCTCTCTTATTCCTTGTTGGAATTATTGGTCTTAATCTTGAATGCTTGAATTTGTAGAGAAATCTGTGACGTTTGATCCACGATCTCTCTCTTGCTTCTAGTTGAAATTGTTGGTGTTTAGTAATTTGACCCCTATTTATAGTTGTGGAAATGAAAAAGTCATGGTGAATGTAGACTTCTTTTAACCAATCAGATTTAAGTGACATGATATATTTTGATGGGTTTTGATTTCACTAGGATGCTACTTTATTTTGATATATGGCATGATCTTATTGAATCTTTCACTTGACTTGGCGTGCCACACCATCTGACATGTGACGCTCATTTAGGTCTAGAATATGATAACATATTGGGGTTAGCAAATCGGGCTCAACATTTGTGGCCCAAATCAATGAACTAGCCCAAATAAAAATTGAACTTCAAAATCATATTTATTTGGATTTAAATAATTGGGTAAAATTCACAAGTAGCATACTTAAGAGCCTAATTACTAGTTTTATAGCAACAGTTTCATAATTACATTTTATAACAACTTTTATTTTGTATTTTTAAAAAATATTGCTATAAAAATACATCTACAAAAAAATTACTGCACTTAATTAACTGAAATTAGTTGAGCTATATATGGTATAATTACCAATCAAGTAAATATGTTGATTCCTTTTCCATTTAAAACACTTAAAAAAATGTGACATCCGTTATAATCAAATAATTCAAATTTCAGTTTTTCACCATTAACAGCTGAATATTTTTTTTTCAATTTCTTCTAAACCAATCCTGTATTGCTCAATCAAATTGAACTGATTCTTATGCGAAATTAACAGCAATTGCAAAACAAATCATTTATTCGATTGAATCAAATTCAATTGTTGATTCATCTGTTATATTTGTTTGAATTCAACTGTCAGTTGAAAATTCAACAATTACTGTTGTTCAAGGTACATAACCATTATTGTTATTCAGTTCACTTTTTTTTTTTTATGATTATTGATATGCTTATCAAGTTTTGGTTGTCGTCGTTAATTTGTATGTGAAAAAATTGTAAAACAAATTATAGTTATAATCAAGACAGCAGTAAAATTAGAATTCAAGTATATGTTGCAAATTTCATCTTTAAAGTTGTTTTAATGGGAAAAAAATCAATATTCGACTCTATTTTGATGATCGTTTGTTGTTATATTGATTGTTTTAACAGTAGAATAATTGTAAACAACTTTCGAATTGAAATACATTCAATTTTTGTTTTTTGGAAATACTAGATAATTGATTGAACGAATGTTTCTGTTGAAGTTGACGTTATTCTATGAACCCAGATAAAAGTATAAAATATGTCCGTCCATATGTATTTTTGATGTGTTTAATGATAACACTACATATGTATTTTTGATATTGTTAATGGTAATGGTGCATATGTATTTTTTGTTTTGTTGTAGGAATTTGGATATATAAATATATATTTGCAAAAATATTTTAGTTTAAGGTAATCTTGTGTGTATGTATTTTTTTAATTGAGATGTTGGTTGTGTATCTTTGTTTGCACATAAATCTGAAAATTGCGTGTTATAAGAAGGGATATTTGACAAATTAGTATGTAACATATCAAATTACAAATTAGTTATGCTCCAGATATATTTTTTTTTTGATATGCTTAGTTTTAACACTGCATATGTATTTTATATATGATATATGTAAACACTGCATATGTATTTTTGCTTTGCTTGTGGGAAATTGAGAGTATAAGTGTATATGTGATAATATGTTTGGTTCCTGTTTTACTTCCGTTTGATCAAATAGTTTGTGTATTTTGTATTTTAGAAATGGGAAGCATACCAGTCCTTGTGAAGCACTCTGGTCGATGGACATACGAAAAGAACTTCGAAGAATATGTCACTGATGATATACTGTTGAACACATCAGCCACATTCGTTGAGTTGCACGATGTTTTGGCATCTCACTTAAGTGTGAATTTAACCATCAAATGTATTCTAGTGGAATATCAAATCACTCCTAATGCAGGGCAGATAGAAATACATAACGATATGGGTTTAAAAGTGTTTATATTGCAGAAAAAGTTGATACAAGACATGAATTGTCTTCCTTTATATGTAAGCATTTTGGATAAAGTTGTAGAGAGCAACTTGGCAAGTTCATCTATATGTGTTGCTGAAAGAGGAATCAACTGTAACAACTTGGAAACAGTGATAAATACAACAAATGAAGAAGCTTTGGCGGTTTGTGAAAATACAGAAGCTTTAGATGTTTTTGAGATGAATCCTGTTGAGGTGATTATCTCAGACCCATATCATAAGCATGTTGAGGAAGACCAGGTTTACTTGAGAAAAAGAATTTTAAAGTCAGTCATGAAGGACTATTCAATTAGGGAGAAGTTTCAAATGCGCAGTAAAAGATCAAGTAAGAAAACGTACGTACATTCTATATCTCTCATATCTTGTTTAATATTAGTTTGGATATGTATTTTTAATGTAATAAATTATGTTGCGTGCAGGTATACATTGTTTTGCAAATCAAGAAACTGTGAGTTTTTAATGAGTGCATCAGGAATAGGAGAAACAAAAATGTTTAGAATAAGAGAATTCAGACCTCAACATACATGCCCGGTGAAGGACAATATCTATCCAAAGGTGCATGCAACTAGTATGTTCATAGCTGGTATGGTTAAACAGAAATTCAAAAACCACAAAAGAAAATACAAAGCAGCGAAAATAAAAAATGACATGAAGGAAGATTTTGGTATGGATTTGACATACACTTTATGTTGGAAGGCAAAGGAAAGAGCATTAGAAGAATTGAGGGGTAAGCCATCAGCATCTTATGAGAAACTGTCATCATACTTATATGTTCTAAATACTACCTATCCAGATTCACATATAAGAATGAAGGAGACAGATGATAATGTGTTCTTGTATGTATTTCGCTCTACATGCATTCATTAAAGGATTCGATCATTGTAGACCAGTCGTAGTTGTTGATGCTAGTCATGTGAGAGGAATGTATACTGGGCATTTATAACAACATGTACAACGGATGTAGTAGGTTAGTATTATTTAATTACTATAACTGGTTGTATTTTTTTTTTTGGCTTTCTGTTGTAGAGTTGAAAAATACATATATCCAATTCATATATACATATGTGTATATAATTAGATATATGTTCAAAGTTTTTTGAATGAAACAAGTAAAATTGATTATGTTTGATAGTGAGGTTGATGTAAATTTTATTATATGTAATTGATACAATTTCTGGTAGATAAAATATATATTTTAATTGAACTATATTGTAATAAATACATATGCAGTTCCTAACTGTATTTAAATCGGCCTGTGCAAATTTTTTTTATATACGCAGGTTCTATATTTTTTTTGGCATATGTTGTGCTTGATTCTGAAAATTATGAATTATGTATACAGGTCATATATTTCCTTTGGCATATGGTGTGCTTGATTCTAAAAATGATGCATCTTGGACGTGGTTCTTCAAGAATCTAAAGAAAACGTACGGGGTTAGACAAAACATGTGTGTTGTGTCTGATAGGAATCCAAGCATCATAAAGGTTGTTGGTGATGTGTATGAAGATATTCCACATTATGCATGTATGTGGCATCTATGGGGTAATGTGAAAAAACTTTACAGAAAGTCACACGATGCATTGTTGGAGATATTTTATACAATGGCCAAATCATATTCAAAGTCAAAATTTCACATGTTAATGAAAAAAGTTGAGGCAGTTGATATAAGGGTGAAGATATATTTGGAATTGGCTGGTTACGAAAAGTGGGCTAGGTCGTATGCAACAGTTCACAGAGGATGGACTTTGACTTCAAACATTGCAGAGTTAGTAAATGGAGTGCTTGTATCAGCTAGAGAACTGCCAATTTATGACTTTCTTGACGAAGTTCGATTACTGTTTGCAAATTGGAATTCTGCAAATAGGCAGGAGGCTTCATATACCTTCACAACACTCATTGAAAAGTTTAATGACATACTCAGTGAGAATGAGGCTTTATGTGCCCGTATGACGGTATGACCTTTTTGATTTGTGGAACCTGTATTAATTATGGAAACATAAATATGAAAGGATAAAATGCCTAAAGTATCAATGTAAAAATACTTTCCATGCAGTTGTAAATAAATGAAAAGATATAAAACATAAAATATATGAACATTTAAAATATATAATATGTATTTTGCATATGTATATTGTTGTATTGAAAATTACTAACAACTGCATATGTATTTGGCTGCTCCGTAAAAATGTACTCTGCATATGTATTTTTATTACATAAATATTTTTTTTATTTTTATGTCAGGTTATACCAGCCACAAAATATGTATATACGGTACACGACAAACAAAAACACTTCATTGTTTGCATCAAAGAAAAGAAATACTCATGTAATGCTTTTCAAATAAATGAGATACCATATGCACATGCTTGTATGGTGTTAGAGAAAAAGAATTTTGAGAAGGGGTCATACTGTTCTGATTTGTTTAAACCAAAAACAGTTTTGAAGACATATGATGTTCCAATCTACCCGTTGCCACACAGCGATGATTGGATAATTCCAGAGACCACCCTTGATGAAATAGTACTGCCTCCAAAATACAAAAGACCTCCAGGAAGATCCGCAAAGAAGGATCGTGGAAAATCAGGCCGGGATATGATTGGAAAGAAGAATATCAACTCATGTGGTGGTTGTGGTGCTAAGGGTCACAATAGGCACTCTTGTAGGAAATATCGCAAATGATACATTTCTTTTTCTGTATTTTTTTCTTAATTTTTTTTTCTTTTTTATAATGATGAACTAATTCAGTTTAGTTAATGCATTTATGAAGCATTTGACAATTAAAGATAGTAATATCTGAATAATGGAGCTATATATATTTCAAAATCTGTATATTACATATGTATTTTTAAGCAGCAGTTCATATGTATTTTTGACATAGTAAATATATGTTAGGTTAAAGGTGGTAACTTTGATTAACAAAACAAGTATATGATTCGTAATTGTTCAAAGTTTTAAATATATGTGACATATAAATATATGTTTGAATTGCATAATGTTATTACTGCATATGAACTTAACTGTAAAAATACATTTGATGTATAATACAAATGTATTTTTTTTTTTTAAATATAATCACTGCATATGTATTTTGTAACTATAGACAAACCTATAACTTCATAAAAAAGTCAAATTTATCTTTAATTCAAATTCTCAAGTATAATTATTTTAAATGAACACATATCAAAAATTTAATATTAGGTTTGATCAATATGTATTTTTCAACATCTTTATATTAATACGAAATATGTAATTTTTGGGGAAATATTTATATACAAAAGACCTCCAGGAAGACCTGCGAAGAAGGATCGTGGAAAATCAGGCCGATATATGTTTGGAAAGAAGAACATCAACTCATGTGGTGGTTGTGGTGCAAAGGGTCACAATAGGCGTTCCTATAGGAAATATCAAAAATGAAACATTTCTCTTTCCATATTATTGTTTAAAATTTTATTTTTATTTTTTATTTAGTTTAACTATTTTTTTTAATCATCATTTGACAAGTGAACACAGTTACATCTGATTTCTGCATATGTATATGTTGAAACATCTGAACATTGCATATGTATTTTGAATGTGCAGTTCATATGTATTTTTAGCATTGAATATACATGTTATGATAAAGTTGATAACTTCAATTAATCAAACACTTATTTGGTTTGTTATTGTTAATTGATTTAGCCACATATGACTTATTATGCAAAATCTTATCGTAGTATATGTGTTTATACGATTAAAATATATTTAAATGTATAATAAATATGTATTTTAATAAAAAAATATTAACATTGCATATGTATTTATGTAAAATAATATTTCACCATAAATTATAAAATTGTAGTAAAAGTTCTAAATTATCTTTAATTTCATTTTTTAGTTATAATCATATTAAATGGATAATATGATTTATAATTTCACCATAAAATTATAAACAATATGTATTTTACAAAAACGTATTATTAACACTGCATATGTATTTTTATGCTAAAATTTCATTTATAATACTTCCATATTTTTTAGCAAAATATGAACACTGCATATATATTTTAACATAATATTAACATTTTTTAACTAAAAATTTCAGATATATTTTTTGAAATGCTTAGTTATAAAATTGCATATGTATTTTTTTCATCTAAAAACAACAGATATGTATTTTTAAGGCATAAAAATTCCTGCATATGTATTTTCAGAATAATATGAACAATACATATGTATTTTACAATAAAATCACACACTAAAATGAAGAACAACATAAAAGACTCATATTAAACTTGAATTAGTACTATTATAATCTACAATTAGAACCACTTCAAAACATCAAAATTAGTTTGTATAATCAGTTCCTACATCCATAAACCAGCGTCTAAATTATATAAAGAAATAAATCCATCAGTCATCATACATCAAAAACTTCAGTTACACTAGTTATTCTACTTTGCCTTGGAGGCCTCAAATGTGCTTCAACATCACTATGAGCATTTAGTTCTTGCTTTCTGGTCCCATAATCCCTCAAAGTTGCAGTATATCTTGTACGGAGTGCATTGGGGTCGAACTCAGTCGCAAGAATTTTGTGACCATAAGAAATACACTCCGCATATGTAACCATATAGACACCACAATCTCTACAAAAAAAAAATACATATGTGCTTAAATATATATTTTAAAAAATAGATTTTTATTATATGTAAATTAAATAACTTACAAGCTTTCACTCGGTTGTTGAGGAAAATTCTCTTGAAATAACACATCAAACATATCTGAGGAGTCTTTGTCTTTGTATCTTGGATGGTTTTCAACATGAATTCCTTTTAACGTAGAAATCACAATGTTCAAGACACAATGGGATAATCGCAGCTAATTTCTCAATGACATCAAGAACAACCGAATAATGTACAGATGATTCATGTGAATCATATAAGAATATGCACCTCTCTGAGAAAGATAAAATTGCTAGCACCCAATGATGTTTTTCCTTTATATTTACTGGAATATAAATGTCTTCCACTATATGCCATGGCACAACATCATGCATACGGAATCCATTTATGTATTCATTAACATGTGCCACATGTCCTCCAGCCATAAGGTTTTCAGCATCCGCAGAATAAACATCATGGAGAGAGCTAATTATGTTCATAAAGTTGCAATCTACTGTGCTGAATTTGTAAGACCTGTTGGGGTCATACTTTGACTTCTTCCTCAAGTAGTAGAAGCAAACATCAATATGCTGTAGTACGTACGAACACAAAAATTTAATATAATTCAAACTATTTGTATACTAAATGTAGCATGTGTATGTTATATAAAAATACATATGTAAGTTATAGTGCATCACATCCTTTCTTATATAATTAAAAATTACATAGAAAAATACATATTTGCACCTGCATATGTATTTACTAACATAATATGTAATTTAATTACTGCTATAAACGTAAAAAAAATATTGTTAAAAAACAATACTAACCGAGTCGGTCCATGATTGATCAGGGAACCCCATTGTTAGAACCAGTTTTTATCTTCAACAGTCCCAATTCTGAAATGTATTATTAGAATGGTTGATTTCCCCCTTTTGTAATGATCTGCATTTCCCTTCTTGTTTTTTGTTGTTAATAAGTATATGTTAAATCATGCGAAGATGATGTAATTTAAGAAAAAAAATTAAAAATGTTCAATAGAAATACCTTTTAGCATGAACTTTGAGAAGGTCTTCAGAAATCCAATCCCTAAACTTGTTGACAATTTTCGTATCCACAATACCATCAATCGGATGATAAACAAATGGATGTTTCTGTGAGAATATACGTATGTGTTCTTTCGAGCTCTCTATATAGTTACGCAATACAAAAACGTAATTATTAAAAAGTATTTGCATAACATGTTACATTGTAAACTAAATATATAACTAATTGTACTTACCGGCAGCTGAACCAAATTTCATCATGTAAGGTCACTCTTTGAATTTGGATGGTCGCCTAATCCTTAACTTAGCAATAGGAGTTTGAATTTCACGATTAACAGAGGGATAAACAATAATGCTTTTACTACTGTATACATTCAAAGTAGGAAGCAAGTCATTAGGGATTGTGTCTTGTGAATCAGGCAAAACTGTTTCATCCTTTTTTTCATCAATGGTTAAGTCTTGTGTTTTAGGAGTTGTCATAATCTGCTCCTCCGTACCAACATCAACCTCTCCGTGAATGTCTGCTTTAGAGCTCGAACCAACGTTCTCTTTGTTTTTCTTCAAAATTGGAAAAAAAATTAATTTTTTATGTCCAAAATAACCCACATAACCTCAAATATATTCCTAATACGTACCTGACAATGCTCTTGAACAATAGATTCGGACTTCTTATCATTAAAATATTCATCGATTTATTCTTCTTCCGAAGTTGCCAATGGATATCTCGTGGTGCTTTCTCTTTGGTATGCATTAAGACTTGGTAACAACTCATTTGGGATTGTAAATTACGAATCAAACAAATTTGTATCATCCAATTTCTCATCAGTAATCTGCAATAGAAATAAAAGAAAATATATAATTGTCTTATGGATTGTTATGATTTTTACATCACATAAACTGAAGTGCAATTCATTATACATACTCGATCATCGTGATGAACAATCTTCTCAGAAAGATTATAATCCAAATTTATACTTTGGAGAAGCTCATCAGGGATTAAATGTTGAGAATCAATTTGAATGTTTGTTTTATCTAGATGCAAATCAGTGTACCCCTTGCAAACAATCAAACAAATTAAACCAACTTCAAAAACAAAAATCCAGATGTATATATTTATACAGGACTATATATATAAAATAACATATAACTACTACATAAAAGTAATTACATTTGTGCACTCAAAAGAATAATAATATTTTCATTATTTTTTACCTTTGTACCATCCTGATTCTCATTCAAATTTTGATCAACAATAGGACTGAATTGTTGTGGTGATGTTTCAACACCAGCATAATTCATCTGTTGTGCTTCAACCTCTGTATCTTCATGTTGTTGCTACAAGTATAATTTGAATAAACTACTATTATTTGATTTCATTTGATCTACTAAGGATGCTTGGGAGCTTATGCTTCTAAACCTATGGTATAAAACACCATAGTACAAATGCGTCAGTACGATTGAATGTACTGGTATGCAAGTGAGGTAGGCTGAATGCAAAGAGTTCATATGCATGAACAATACTAACTGACTATACACATGAATGTGGTAATACATGCATGAATATGTAACTGTAACTGAGGTCGTGATAGGACTGAATACTAAGTTCTGACTACTGAGTCTACTGACTACACAGATTTACTGATATCTGAGTTTACTAGTAACTGATAACTGAAGGACTATTTCTCACAGTCCTAATTATAAATAACTAATCTAAGTGTTATACAGAGATAGATGATTATATCTGACAGTCCTGAAATCTGATGGAACTAGTTAAGTTCTTTACTGAGCTGAATGACTATGTTTGATAGTCCTAATTTTTATAGAACTGGACTGAGTTCTATTCTAAAGATTGTATCTAAATTAAAACTGTGGGAGTTAATCATCTAACTGACATGCCCTAAATAAAGCAATATAGCTAAGTTGGGGTCTAATCTGTAACACCAATTAGAAGGGTGTTAATATTGTGCCACTGGTAAAGACAAGCTGTGAGTGATCCCTCATATAGCAGGTACTCAAAGGAGAATGGTGGGATCCTCATATAATAGGTTAATCCACCTCATCTACCCTCAAAATAGTAGGTTTGATGTCTCAACCTACGCTGGCCACGAAGTTCTGGAGTGCGAGGACTGCTTCTAAGAATCACACCCTCTAATAATAGGTGAGTTATTATCCTTGGGCTCACTCGATGTTGTATCCTACTCCCATCTAAATAGACACTGAACACGATTAACTAAACTGAACTATTACTGATTTTATTGATTAACTAGATTGAACTGAGTTCATTAGATTTTTATTGACTGATGGAATACTACTGAATTCTATTAACTGATAGAATGCTACTGAATTTTGTTAGCTAACTAAGTTTACTAAGGTCTAAACTAAATACTACTGAGACATAATGACTGACTGAGACCACTAAGATTCCTGAGATTACTAAATAAGACTGGATAGATACTAAGTTTACTGAGTTTTCCTGAGTCACATGGATAAATGAATTCTACTGATTATGGCTTGACTGAGAGTATCATGAAAACATGACACTGGCTCTAGGTACATAGCTAAATTATTGGGTACAAGTACCCCAAGGACTTGATAGCATGAAATTGACAAGTCTTGACACTTCTTGAACACATGACCAATATCAATAATTCGTCATACAATAAGTTGGGGATTTCATAAAGCACATGGTTATCATAATGTTGTACATGGATAGTAATGCATATAATCATGTCATAATTTCATACTCTAACATCATGAGCATTCCAACAAACATCTACAATACATATCAACAGCATGGAAGTCATTTGAACATAAGGGTAAAACATGTATTTATCGTTTGGGTCACAATTAAGCTATAATGGATAATTTCAATTCTCTTAGGCATTTTATCAAACACCGTACATGCACCACTTAGGGCATAGGCATAATCATCAAATTAACACACCATAACCAACTAAGTTCATAGTTTCAACTTGCATGCCAACATAGTATCATGAAACAAATAAAGATTCCAACTTGAGAATCGTACAACAACAACCACATGAACATAATCTACCCATAAAATGAATATCAGAATTCATAGTTTAAAACTTGATTCTTGGGTTTCATAGACAAAAGTAATCCATGAATGAACACTATACATACCTTAGTTCTTGAATACACAAAGATTGATGAAGAGATTCTTGAATTTAAGTATTGAATCTGAATCCTTAATTGAAAACCCTAACTTGTTCTTGAGATAAACTTGAGAGAGACACTATATTTTGGTTGAATTGGCGCTAAATCTCGTGTTTTAGACTTATATAGGGGTAGGAAACTGACCCTTTTTCCCTAAAAAAATATAAATATTTAATGACTGAAATTGGACATAGATGCTATTATCGATGTGTCATGTTGATGGCATCGATACGATAGTCGATGTGTCGCGCCATTATCACATCAAGTCTTAGTACTTTGACCCTGAAAACCTGAAATAATTATCAACCAACACGATTGGTGATGTGGCATGCCAAGATTGCATTAGTCCACAATTTAGGCTTCCAAACATGGTCTAAACGTGGTCCAAAAAATCTTAAACCTGTTCAGGACCACCTATGGACCTCTCTGATCATGAATTAACAAAAATACGGACCATTAAAGGACGTTAAGGTGACAAAATGAGATTGCCAACTTTCAAAGACCAATAATAGGCTAAGTCTGGGAACTTAGTTAGAACCTTCTAAGTATAGGACCCCCCTTAACAAGCATAAATGGACTGAATTAAGCTTAGAATTTTGTGGGGTATTACAATGTATCTATTTTATAAATTATTTTTATATAAAGTATGTGTTTAACTTTTATCCATGTGGTTTTAATTATTGGATTTTGAATGTGGGTTGAGGGGTTTGGAATGGTTATCGTATGAATTGATTTCCCCTTGATTTTGAATTGGTTATTTATATTTTATCTTGTGGGTTTGAAATAAATAAATGCATAGGTATGCGAATTGGAATGGGAAACATAAGTTTTCCAAATTGTATGGTTTAATGGTTTGGAATTGGGTTTAACCTTAACCCAACTTGTAAAATTGGTTTTGAAACATGGATGTATGCATAATTTAACTCACTTTTGTAACCTTACTTTGTATAAAAGATTAATGGAACATAAAATGGTTTTGGAAGTCCTCGGTGGCCATGGATTAATTTTAAATTGGAAACTTTGGAGTCAATTTACCTAATTTGTTTTGGAATGACGTAATGGAATTGGCTTACAATCTTAACCTTATTTGGTATGACGATACCAATGGTAAATTCCTAATTAAATGACTCATTGGTTAATGGATGGGAATGTTAAATGGTTTTAATTTAGGCTTAAGGGAAATTGTGTAGCTCATCGTGGAAGGTGAAGGTCCCGGGGGGGGGGGGAGTGATATTGGAAACCACGTTTGCCGACATGGGGGTCTTGGTGACCATGAGCATAGGTCACACTATATATATTTTTGGAATAATTGAAGTCTCGGTGGCTTTGGCTCTTCCTTGGATTTTTCTGGTTTGTGCGGCTAACACGTGTTGGGACCCTTTCAGCAGGGGAAACTGAACCAATATAGACCGTTGGTGCCCTTAGCATGGTTAGAGATACAAATTCTAGGTTAATGGTTTTAAAATTCATTCTTAAACCTTGTTCCCTATCCTGACATCTTATATATTTATGTATATATGGATGTGTGCATATGACTTTTGAATGGTTTTGTACTGATTTGATTATGGCATTACTTTATCCCTTCCCTGAGTTGCATGCTAGTGATCATCTCACTAACCACCCCAGATATTGTATCATTTCATGATGTAGGGTCCTAGGGGTTCTTCGATTACTTTGTGCAGAGTTCGGTAGTTCTAATTCGTTCGTTGGTCAACTTGTAGTGGTGATCCTCCTTTTTTTGAAAGGCCTATTACTTTTGGCTTCATTATGTTATCTTAGACTATCATTTTTGGATTCCTTTAGCTGTAGTCGAGAGCATATCCCAACCTAGGTGGATGTTCAATTCTATTAAAGGCTTTTATGGGCAAAGTATGGGTGGTTACTATTTACTGACTCTTAGTTCCTATTGAGTTATCTATCAATCTTTCACATTATTTTATAATTTCTTCCGTCGTTATATTTATTAAGCTCGGGTGGTAAGGCAAAAGGGGTAGTCTCTGACCCTCGATGGGCTTGAGATACCCGTTGTGACTGGGCCTGGGGTTGGGTCATAATAAGCTAGGTATCAGAGAATAGGTTCAGTGTCATTGAGTGTCCACACAGTCGTGTTGAGTAGAGTATCTTTTATGGGTGTGTAGCGCGCCATACTCATAATGGGGAGGCTACAAGACATTTAGGAGTATTTTCCTTTCTTGTGTTCTATTTTGGGCTATACAGTCTTGTATCATAAAGTTTCTCTAATCTCTGATTTACTCGCATTTTAGATCATGCCTCCTCGAAGCTCCTACATTCGTAGAAAATCTTCTAGAACTTTGTCTTGCCCGAGGATGATTTGAATAGAACTCGCTCTGTTTATAGAGTACTGACCCCATCTAGGTATAAGACCCCGCAAAGTCCTAGTCATTTCAGTCCTTTATAGTATGCTAAAAGAGGTCCCAAACTTAGAAAACTTCATCGAAGTGTTGACACTTAGTCTTATTTTTGGCCTTGATATTCCAATGGCATCATTTACAATCTTTTCGACCTTAGATTGTCAATTTTTAAGTTGATTCATGATCAGGGATATCAATAGGTCATCTTGGATGAGTTTCAGGATTTTCGAACATCGTTTTAGTCACGTTCGGATGACTAAAATAGCAAGACAATGCAATCTCAATGCGGTCCATTGGCTATCGCATCAATACCATCAACACAATGCATCGGCTATCGCATCGATACCATCAATGCGGTGGGTCAGTCATTGTGTCACTGGGCATAGATTGTGTATTAAGTTACGGGTTTGTGGGGTAACTAAGTCATTTTTCTCCTACATTAAATCTCCTTAACACGAAATTCAGCCCCACAATAGGTAAAACACATTCACTCATTCACAAATACTCTCAAGAACAAAGCCCTAGTTCATTAAGCTCAACATCAAGTTCTAAGAAATCCCCAACAATCTTCACGGATTCCATCACTCAAGTATTTTAGGTGTTCATCCTAGGGTTTACTTCCACCCTTGGAGTTCAAGGACCCTTTTCAAAACTTGAAATATGATTCCCATGTTATCAATTGAATTATGCTCATGTTTGTGTTGTTATTTGAGTTTCAAAGTTAAGAAAATGTGAGTTTTATGTAAAAAATAATAGATCAATGGGTATGTTGGTTGATGTAGATCTCATGTCAAACCCTTGAATTGTGAATTGATTGTTGTAGTCATGATGCATTAACATGTTGTTCATTCCCATGTACAAGGTTATGTCTCCTAAGTGTTTGACAAAATGTCTAAGTGAATGAAGTGTACATTGTGACCTTTTGGTGATTTTAGTATTGAAATCATGCTATTACTACATGTTTAAAATATTTCTATGCTTAAGCTATGCCTTGCAAGTGTTGATAAAATGTCCATATGAGTAAATTATGCATGGTAACCCATTGTTGTGTTGTTAAAGTTATGATATAAGTTTATCAATTATGCTATCAAGTATTGGGGGTATTTATTACCTGAAATCTAGTTGTATACTTAGTTGCAGTAGTTATAGAATAGTACCAGTAAAGGTCAAGAATAGTAGTACTCAGTCAGTTAATAAAACTCAATGATCTCAATATAGTTCAGCCAGTTAATACAATCAGTGTTAGTTCAGTAGAGCCTAGTACAGTCTAGTGATTAGTTTAGTTTTGATTTAGTTAGAATTAGGATTCAGCATCCAGCTAACCCAGGGATTGGGGCATTTATGCTAGCAGAGGGTTTGACCCTTAGTGGTACTCCCTATGTTGTAGAACTATGTAGCCAATGTAGGGTAAGTCGTCCTCTTTCCAGACTAGGGTTGATGCGATCATATATGTATTTCATGAGTCTTCCTGGCAGATTAGGGTTGACACAACATTGTTAGTATCCCGTGGCAAGGTGCTAACACTCTTCCAACTGGAGTCACAGGTTGGACTCCAAATCAGTCTATATCGGGGTATGCCAGTTAGATGAACACTCCCATAATTATAGTTTTAGTATTAGTATTCAGTAAAGAAATCATTCAAGTTCTACAGAACCATGGCTATTAGTTATTAGTTACTCAGCCATCAGAATCCGGTACTCAATTTAAGTATAATCTCAAATACACGATGTATACCTATATGCGTAAAATTACATGATCAGTATGTTCAGTAGTTATAGTTTTGCATGTACTCTCATCTAGTTACTTTATGATGTTCATTTAGTTAGTTATAATCTCATGCATATGAACCCATGCATATCAGCCTTACCTCACTTAGCATACCAATACATTTCACATACTGATGCATACTCTTTTTTTACACTATGATGTCTTATATCATAGGTTTGGATGCTCAGCTTCCTGACCGTACTTATCGGCTCAGGCTATCAGCAGCAGTTATAGTGGTAAGTCCTTATATTTTAAGAAAAGAGTTTATCTATTTCAGTATTTCAATAGTTCAGTAGTTATTTCAGTCAGAGTTAGTTGGGGGTTTGTCCCATCAACTCTATATTCAGACAGTTAGAGGCTTTCATACTAGCATAGTCAATTATACAGTTTCAAATGTTATTATCAGTTATACTCAGTTATTATTTTGGTATTTAGAGAACCTTATGTCATTTTATGATTTCTTCCTTATATATATTCCAGTATTATATTCAGTGCTCATAGCAGGTACCATCCATAGGTTAGCTTATGGTTCTTTGAGGTCGTAAGCACTGTGTGATGTCCAGGGTGTACACTCGGGGCGTTACAAACATGGTATAGGATCCTAATTTTCTAAAGTGTCTTAGGGAGTTTGAAAGATACATCAAGTAGAGTCTTGTACATGGGTGTGTAGCGCGCCACACTTATGGACAAGAGGCTATGAGATATTTTAGGAAAAATGTTCCCTTCTTTCAGTGTTCATATCATGAAAGTGAGCATGAGCTCAAGTTAAACTCTCTGTCTAATCTAATTTTTCCTTCTATTTACAAAACATGTATCCCAGAAAGACCAACGAAAGAAGAAATAGGAACCAGCTAGCACCTCCTTCCATTCAGGAAAATCCCCTAAATGAGCACGTTTCTCACGCAAAATTTAGAGCAGTTTTCACCACTCTAGCCCATTCCGTGTCACCTCAAAATATTTGAATAGTTGTTGTTTAGGCCAACCCAGTGGCTAAAACGGTTGCAGCTAGAATTTAGGACTTCACACGAATAAACCTTGTTCATTTTCAGGGTCCAAGTCTGAAGAGGACCCACATAAGTTCCTTGACATAGTGCAGAAGGTAACAGACATTATAGGGGTAACTACTAGTGAGAGTGCTGAGTTAGCTATCTATCAATTATAGGATATAGCTCATACATGGTTTAAGAAGTGTAAGGTAGATAGGGGCACAGATGCAGGGCCTATAGAATGGGAGGAGTTCGTTACTAACTTTCTAGATAGGTTCTTCCCGTTAGAGTTGCAAAAGGCTAAGGTATTAGAGTTTATCAAACTGAAGTAGGGCAACATGAGTGTGAAAGAGTATTCCCTCAAGTTTACTCAGTTTGCCAGGTATGCTCCTCATGTGGTAGCTGATAGTAGGTCAAAGATGAGCAAGTTCGTGTCTGATGTATCTAATAGTATAGTCAAGGAATGTAGGACCGCAATGCTAATTAAGGAGATGGACTTGGCTAGGTTGATGTTCCATGCTCGGTAGATTAAGGATCAAAAAACTAAATATAAAGAAAAGGAGAACAAGAGGGCTAGAACAGGTAGCTTTAGTTTTTCTAAGCCTAAGTTAAGGGGTGGTAATCTTCCTCGGTTCCACTTGAAATCTTCATTCGCAACTCTATCCTCATCCATTGCTCCGATGCCTAAATTTAAAAGTGGTAATAGGGATAGGGAGCCAGGCTCTAAATCTAAGAGTAGTGTTAACAGTGCTTAAACAAATCCCCTTTGTCAGAAGTGTGGCAGAAATCATCAGGGTGTCTGCAGGGCTGGCAGCGATGTGTGTTTTGAGTGTCGTAAACCAGGTCATAGAATTAGAGAGTGTCCTTAGGTGTGTTCATAGAGTCATCATAATCGTCCCCTAGCTTTAGTTCGATCACCCATCTCAGTAGGGTGTCGCTTCTAGTGCCACCAGTGGGCAACGCCCAAATAGGCTCTATGCACTCCAGCCTCGACAGGATAAGGAAATTTCTCCTGATGTGGTCACTGGTATGTTATATTTTTACCATTTACATGTTTATGCTTTGTTAGATCCTAGATCTTCTCTGTCTTTTGTAACTCCTTATATAGATGTCAACTTAGGAGTTAGTCCCGAAATCCTAATAGAGCCTTTCTCAGTATCTACCCCAGTGGGTAAGTCTATCGTAGCCCGATGAGTATACATAAACTGTCCAGTTATGGTGTCTCAAAAAGTTACTTCAGCAGACTTAGTAGAGTTAGAGATGACAGATTTTGATGTCATTCTCAATATGGATTGTCTATATTCATGCTATGCGTTAGTTGATTGTAGAAATAGATTGGTCGATTTTCAGTTCCCGAATGAACCTGTCCTAGAATGGAGGGATAGTACCACAACACTTAAGGGTAAACTTGTTTCATACCTTAGAGTGAGAAAAATAATATCCAAGAGGTGTGTCTATCATCTTGTTCAAGTTAAAGAATGTAGTTTCGAGGACTCTAATCTTGAGTCAGTTCCAATCGCAAGTGAATTTCCAGATGTGTTTCCTGAAGATCTCCCTAAAGTTCCTCCAAAAGGGAAAATTGACTTTGGAATTGTAATGACCCTTCAGGTCATTTTCCATATTTATGCTTATCTTCACCATTTGAGATTATCCATAGCTGACCTAAGTCATTTATGACCTGCTGGGACTGAGGGTTTGGTTACCGGGCAATTCGTTTGATTTTTAGAGTCAACTCCCCATTTAGAAATCTTCATTGGTTCCAAATGGCCACCGATCAAAAACTTCAGCGAAACGATCTCGAATGAAAATTTCAACTGCGCCAGCATATATCAAATATCCATTTTAGTCTAGGTATACCTTTGGTTCGGGTCCCAATGCACCCGAACTCATTTCGAACTATTAGTCGGAAAGTCATAAAATCAAAACTATATATGTGGGCCCCACTTTTTGCCTAAACTACCTTTTGTGGAAGTTTTGATGATTCCAATGGATTTGAATTTTGGTTTAAACTCAAATTTCACTATTGGATCATATATTTTGGGTCCCGGATAAGTTCCGAGGGTCAAAAACAAATTTTTGACTTTGTTGTCGCAGGGTACCGCGTCTGTTCACTGAAGGGGTCTATAAATATACACGATTTTGGGGATTTTTCTTCCACATTTGAGAACCTAAAACCCTAAATGGGTATGATGACTTGAAATTTAGTCTTGTGGGTGTCTAGGGAGCTTGGTAAACATCTTTTATCATGATTATATCCGGATCAAGGTAAGATTTCATCACTTCATTGGTGAATTTCATTGTTCTTGACCCACAACCCCAATTTAGCTTAGGGCTTAATTTATCCCCAAATTTCCTTTGTTTGCACCCATCAATTGCGGGTTATTCTTCCTTGGTGATATATGAGCATTGGGTTGACCTCGAAAACGTAATTTTCGTATGTGGGACCCACTTAGGATTTTTGGTGTCATTTTTGGACCAGAAGCACAATAGTGAAATATGGGTATCATTAGACTCGTATTGATGATTAGATTATATTTTTGATAGTGTGATGGCATTTTGGGGATTGTGAATTGAAGATGAGCATGTGGTGCTTGAAATGTGATTTTGCGGTTTAGCCTTGAGGTAGGGTTCTGTCTACTCTTCTTCATGGATGATGTATGATATATATTGCATGTGAATATAAATGGTAAGATTGATATTGGATAGAATGACTTAGTATTGATTATACATATAAGTTTGGAGATTAGATAGGGGTTTTGACCCGTAGGTTGAATTATTTAATACCCTTGTAGAATCTTATTGCCTTCTCCCTAGCTTGGGTAAATTTGTAGCGTGGATATGATATAATGTTATTCTTAGAATATGGTTTTAGCATTTGAATCATGATTTGTATATTTAGCCTTATTGGGCTAGTGTGATAGTTTTGGAACCGTAAGTTTGGTAGAGTTGACATGAGTACCCTTATTTCTAGTCGAAGTGACTATCTTAGGCGTTAATATGGCTTGCTTAAAATCTAGAGAATGAACTAGATACCTTATACAAGTTTGGAGCATAGTATGCCTAATTGTGAAAATTATGGATTAGAAGTGGGATCATCCTTCCCACTTAGGCCAAGATTTGTGTTAGCCCTTGTCGGCTTAGTAGCGGATAGTAGACCTAGTTGAGACTAATGAGCCTTATTTATGAGAATTACTTGGTGAATTGATAAATTGTGATGATTTTCGTCGGATTATGATTAGTGTCCCATAGAGATGCATTTTCCTCTTTATTATGATATTTGGCCCATAGAGATGCATTTTACTCTTTATTATTTGGCCCATAGAGATGCATTTTTCTCTTAATTATGATATTTTGCCCATAGAGATGAAATTTCCTCTTTATTATGATATTTGGCCCATAGAGATGGATTTTTCTCTTAATTATGATATTTTGCCCATAGAGATGCATTTTCCTCTTTATTATGATATTTGGTCCCTAGAGATGCATTTTCCTCTTTATTATGATATTTCGCCCATAGAGATGTATTTTCCTCTTAATTATGATATTTTGCCCATAGAGATGCATTTTCCTCTTTATTATGATATTTGGCCCATAGAGATGCATTTTTCTCTTAATTATGATATTTGTCCATAGAGATGCATTTTACTCTTTATTATGATATTTGGCCCATAGAGATGCATTTTCCTCTTAATTATGATATTTTGCCCATAGAGATGCATTTTTCTCTGAATTATGATATTTGTCCCATAGAGATGCATTTTTCTCTTAATTATGATATTTTGCCTATAGAGATGCATTTTTCTCTTAGTTACGATATTTGGCCCATAGAGATGATTTTCCTTAGTTATGATTATTGAGCTTATAGAGACGATTTTTCTCTTGGTCATGATGCAAAAAATATAGATATGAGATGTCTAATAGAGGCAATAAGATTGTTGATATTATGCCTCCTAGATGTGAGATGCCTCCTATATGTGAGATGATTATAGATATGCTACGGTTTGTAAATATGATTATTGATATGAGTCTCGGATATGTATATAGGCCTAAGGTCATGATTATGATTTTGTGATTATTTCGGATAAATTAATGGGCCAAGTGTCGTGTTATAGTACTGATTAAATATCCAAGAAGTGTTTATCATTGTGAATGATGTGATTGCGATTTATGAATATGAATATATATATATATATATATATGTTTGTATACACATCTCTCCGGTATGGTATGGAGGAAGATGCGGTATGATCTTTATTATTCCATTGATTGAATACTGGTGATGGCATGCATACATTCGGTACGTTCATGATTATTTACCATTATAAATGATGTGATTATAGCTGAAATATGATCTTATGGTTTTTCTTCTTATTAGACGGTTAAGCTATGTGGTAACTAGTTGTCTATTAGCTAACTATTGCACTTGATGGCTAAGAAGAAATGTATTAGTTAATGAATCTTGCTTCGTTGGAACATAATAGCTAATGATGGTCAGCTAATGAATGATGTCATAATAAAAGATGGTTAGGCGACAATTAGTAATGTGTTGTCTAGTAATGATTAACAAAAATAGGGTCAATAGTTGATAATAATGAATGGTAGATAAATGACGGTTTTGGTCTAATGATGAACCTAGACTAGATGTTAGATGTTGACTATTAAATGAATAGTGGTTAGTTGTTATCCCGTGAATAAGGATTATGTAAAGAATAATGTTTAGGCTAATAACTAGAGGTTAGGTGATGACTAGCGAACTAGCAGTTTAATAATAATAAGTGTTGGTTAGCTAATAACAAGTAGTTGGGATGTATTGATAAGTTAGACATCTTTAAGGTTATGAGTATATCGGCTTACATCTGTACACCTATTATATGCCTATATTTATGTGTCGAGAGTTATGATGATACATTGATATCCGGCAAGGCCGAAGGATATTATGATGATATTGATACCCGGTTCGAGTCTATAAGATACTATTGAGATGATATTGTTACCCGGTAAGGTCAGAGGATATTATGTGTTATTGATACCCGGTTCGAGTTCGGAGGATACTATTAAGATGATATTGATACTCGGAAAGGCCGGAGGATATTATGATAATATTGATATCCGGTTTAAGTCCGGAGGATACTATTGAGATGATATTGATGCCCGGCAAGGCCGGAGATATTGTGATAATATTGATACCCGATTCAAGTCTGGAGGATACTATTGAGATGATATTGATACCCAGTGAGGCCAGAGGTTAATGATGATAATGATGATGGTCCTAATGAAGATAGTTATGATGCATTGTGATATTGATGGTATATTTTGCATTCATTTCTGCATGTGTATCGCCTATCACCAGTATGCACCTATGTCTATCAGTCGGTATGGGACGGTTGCATAGATATGGGTGAAGAATATGTCTTATGTTATTGTTTGTTGATTGAACCTTCCGACTCTGGGGCGGTGGGGGTATGCATAGGCTCATCTAGGTATTTGGTTGTCCGGAGTAGCCGGTTATTTATGATGTTATTGATATTGTTATTATCATGGTTATGATCATTATTATAGCTAGCTTATGACAGATTGGTCATGGATCCGGTATTGGGACTGAGGTATGTCTTCGACCTTTGCTATCTTATGATTACATTAATATGCATGATTATTCTATGTCTAGCCATATGTATTAGAAATCTTGAGTATGTTGGTATTGAATCCTGATAGTATTATAATGAGGTCTGAAAATGAGAACATGACGATGTAGGTTATGTTGAGATGACCTCCTATATATATATATATATATATATATATATATATATATATATATATATGAAGTCATGGTACTATCAGATATCCCTTTCTTTATTGTTCATATTGTATAGTCATTCCTTCGCCTTGTATATTACAATACATCTTTATTTTGCTCTTTATGTGTATATTGACCTCGGATATACGGTATATCTTTGGCATATATTGAATGTAGCTAGAATAAGATAGTACACCTTGATACTTCCTTAGTCTTATTATGTTAGACTCTTGGACATGAATAGGATAGTTGTTCCTTGTTATTCTTATTAACTTATTACATGATTTCTGGACTCTTGGTTGTAGTTTCCATTCTATTTATATGTTGTATATATCTACTTTATCGTTGGAGCTCAGTTGACAATTTCCTACTGAGTACCATTCATTTGGTACTCATACTACACCTTTGCAGCCTACAGATCATAGTACGAGTTATCATCATTGATGTGTGCATCGTTCGGAGTAGCCCTAATTCGGAGACTTAGAGTGAGCTCCTGATGTTTGGAGTATTACTTATCTCGCTTCTATGATTAGACTTGCCTCCAAGTTGTATTCAGAGGTAAGTTGAATCAGTGTATTTCTCCTTAATATATCACTTTTGTAATCTTATTATGTTTAGAAGCTTTTGTACTAATACCACCAGGTTTTGGGATTCACCTATGTATTGATCTTTATCTCATATATTCCGCATTCTTTTTCTTATGTTATTAAGCAGTCCGTTACTAGCCATTCCGTACTATAGGTTGGCTTGCCTACTGGTGGGTTATGGTAGGCACCACCGTGATATGAAAAGTTGGGTTGTGACAAATTGGTATCAGAGCCTAGGTTTCTTCGATATATTAGTATAAGACCTAAGTGTTTGTAGAGTCCTGCGGATCGGTGCGGAGATGTTCGTAACCTATGTTCGGGAGGCTACAGTGACATTTTAGGAAATTTACTTCATGACTCCTTATCGTGTGTCTCCACTTCTATGAACCTTGAGTATATTCTTTGACTCTATTTTATTCTCGAAGGACGATGCAATATTGTTGATAGATGTGGATGAGACTCTAATATGCATTTTCAAATTTTTTGCACAGTATCAAACTAATGAGTCAAAGATGGATATCAAAAATCTTCAGCGGTAGCTAAAAAGGATTTGGGTTGAGTCCCTATTAGACTTGTGGATTGTGGTATAGTTCTTTGGGCCATGGTGACCATTCTGGATTATGAGGGGTAGTATTTCGAAATATTTTAGATTCTTGGTTTGGTTTTGTTGTGATGGGACACTGGTTCAAAAAATGCCCCTGGTATAAGATAGGTGGTCAGATAGAGTTTGCCTATATTCCCCGCCAGCCTAGAGTTCCTAAGACAGACTATGATTTCGGAAGTTTGGACATGAATTTATCGATTTCTCCCGATGTTGGTTGGCCATCCATTTGAGCTCAGTTTGTGTCCTCACCATGTTGATACTTCAGAAATTGCTACGAGAATAGGACAATCGACTACTAGTATAGAGAGTGTCTTCGACATGGGAGTTTTAGTTATTTAGCTTATTCAGATCAGCCTCATGATATTGTGGCATCTTCAATTATAGATGGTGCGTTTGGCGACTCAGTTGATAATTCAGTCAGTCGATCCGAGTTAGGCCCGATCAGATTTATTTTCCCTATGCCCATCAGGTATGTGATTGTGGATATCGCCATGATTGGTGTGCTTTTATTCTTTCCTTTATCTCTTATTATGTGTATTGGGATTTTCATACCCATTGATAATTATATGCCTTAATAAATTTATATCGGTCATTATGTGCCTTATTATTGAATTCATGATTATATTACTACTCCATGGTTTATTTATTTTAGTAGTGGATGGAGTAGATCTATATTGATGTTTCTTCCCTATGGGTATACTTTGGGTTCGAGTCCCATTTATCTTGGCACATTAGTCCTGTTGTGGCCCTTGAGTGGTACATAATATTGATGTTTATTTTGGTACCACCTATCGAGTATATTGATTTTGATATTGTTGTTGTTATTGCTACCACTGCATGAGGGTATTGATATTACTTGATATTATCACTTGATGTTGTTACTTTATAATTGATTCTTGTTTGGTAGCTGTATAGACTAGTGTTATCTAGTTAGACTCTCATTCTCTTGTGCTATTATTTGGTGGCTTGAGTAGATATAGCCCAATTTGATGATTTCTTTCCCCTAGCATGGCGAGGTTGATTGTGTTCCCTCTTGGTTAGCTATATTAGATTGATTCGGGGATGTATTGTGATATTGAAAGGCAAGTTAATCTTTTGCGGCTCTATTATCACCCTAGAGTTGGAAATGTAGTTTCATTGCCTATTATTGAGTCTGAAATCCTTAGACTTGCCTTCTGGGTTACGAAGGTTTTTGCCTTGGCTATTCTTTTAGATATAGCCGTTTGTGAGATTGACCAGTTTGAGGTCCGCTCTTTATTTGTAGCTATTTCTTTGTCCGATAGCAATTTGATGTTGATGTTGAGATGTCATGGATTTATCTTATAGGTAAGTTGGTTCTCTCTCTTGTGATGGATTTCCTTATTGTTAGTGTGGAGATTGGATACTCTTTTGTCGTTGTGATATGGTTTTGTCTAGAGAAGATGAAAGATAGAGGCAAGTGGCCTTTCCTATGATCGCTTATAAAGTTGGGAAATTAGAAACTCTTTAGCTTGAGTTGTTGGTACTCTGGTGGTTGTCTTAACTTTGACCGTGTATTTGAGATTGTTATTTCTTCTTTGATGATGTGGTTCTTAGTTGGATTCAGGAAATTCCTATTCTAGTATTTGTTTCGCCTAGTAAGGCTTGGTGGAGTAATTCTCCTCGATGATATGTGTTTAGGGCTATTTCTTTGCCTAGATAGGGTATCGTATTGGTTCAGTTTTGACTTGACGCTTTGGAATAGAGATTGGGAAGTATGATAAATTTGGATTATTAGTGCCTACCCATTCTTAGTTTTGTTTAGATATTTGAGACCTAGCGACTCAGCCTTTGTATTGAGATTTCAGCTTGGTGTTGTAGAGCTTGCATGGAGCTTCTATTTTAGAGTTGTCTTCATTCAGATTTCATTTATAGGTTGATTGAGCCTACTCTGTGGTTGTCTATTCGGTCTTCTTAACATTGGTTGGATTATAGTTGATAAGTGTTTAGATGATAGCTCATGGGCCCCATATTGATTATAGCAGTTTTGACCTCGTTATTCAATTTCCATTAGGAATTTTGGATGATTTACTCAATGAGAGTAATATACTTGAATTGGTATCAACGTGTTGTGGTTCAAATTTGCATGCATCAGTCTTTTCAGTTCAGTTGGAGGCCATTTAGCGGATGAAGTTAAGGTTTGGTTGTTTGGGAAGTAAAGTGAAGGTGCAGGTTGAAAAAGGGATACTAGTGGTGAAATCCCTTGCAAGTGTTCTCTCCTTGTGGAGGTTACTTGGGAAGTCATTCTTGGAGCATGTGGGCCCAATACCTCATCACTTCGAGCCTTTGAGATTCTTTCTATTCATTGACTTTCGGGACGAAAGTTCTTTTAGTAGTGGATATTGTAGTGACTCTTCAGGTCATTTTTCATATTTATACTTATCTTCACTGTTTGAGATTTTCCATAGCTGACCCAAGTCATTTATGACTTGCTGGGACTAAGGGTTCGGTTATCGGGCAGTTCGTTTGGTTTTTAGAGTCAACTCCCTAATTAGAAGTCTTCGTTGGTTCCAAATGGCCACCGATCAAAAACTTCAGCAAAATGATCTCGGATGAAAATTTCAACTACTACAGCATATCTAAAATATCTATTTTAGTCTATGTATACCTTGGGTTCAGGTCCCAATGCACCCGAGCTCATTTCGACCTATTAGTCGGAAAGTCATAAAATCAAAACTATATATATGGGCCCACTTTTTGCCTAAACGACCTTTTATGAAATTTTTGATGATTCCAATGGATTGGAATTGTGTTTTCACTCAAATTTCACTATTGGATCATATATTTTGGGTCCCGGATGAGTTCCGAGGGTCAAAAATAAATTTTTGACTTTGGTGTTGCAGGGTACCGCGTCTGTTCGCCGAAAGGGTCTATAAATAGACCCAAGGTCGCGATTTTGGGGATTTTTCTTCCACATTTGAGAACCTAAAACCCTAAATGGGTATGATAACTTGAAATTTAGTCTTGTGGATGTCTAAGGATCTTGGTAAACATCTTTTATCATGATTATCATCCGGATTAAGGTAAGATTTCATCACTTTATTGGTGAATTTCATTGTTCTTGACCCACAACCCCAATTTAGCTTAGGGCTTGATTGAGCCCCAAATTTCCTTTGTTTGCACCCATCAATTGAGGGTTATTCTTCCTTGGTGATATATGAGCATTGGGTTGACCTCGGAAATGCGATTTTCGTATGTGGGACCCACTTGGGATTTTTGGTGTCATTTTTGAACCCGAATCTCAATAGTGCAAAATGGGTATCGTTAGACTCGAATTGATGAGTAGATTATATGTTTTATAGTGTGATGGTATTTTGGGGATTGTGAAGTGAAGATGAGCATGTGGTGCTTGAAGTGTGACTTTGCGGTTTAGCCTTGAGGTTGGCTTCTGTCTACTCTTCTTCATGGATGATGTATGATATATATTGCGTGTGAATATGAATGTTAAGATTGATATTGGATATAATGACTTAGAATTGATTATACATATAAGTTTGGGGATTAGATGAGGGTTTTGACCCGTAGGTTGAATTACTTAATACCCTTGTAGAATCATATTACCTTCTCCCTAGTTTGGGTAAATTTGTAGCATGGATATGATATAATGTTATTCTCAGAATATAGATTTAGAATTTGAAGCATGATGTGTATATTTAGCCTTATTGGGCTAGTGTGATAGTTTTAGAATCGTAAGTTTGGTAGAGTTGACTTGAGTACCCTTGTTTCCAGTCGAAGTTACTATCTTAGGCATTAATATGGCTTTATTGACATCTAGAGGATGAACTAGATACCTTATCCAAGTTTGGAGCATAGTATGCCTAATTGTGGAAATTATGGATTAGAAGTGGGATCATCCATCCCTCTTAGGCCAAGATTTGTGTTAGCCCTTGTGGGCTTAGTTGCGGATAGTAGATCTAGTTGAGACTAATGAGCCTTATTTATGATAATTACTTGGTGGATTGATAAATTGCGATGATTTTTTCGGATTATGATTAGTGGCCCATAGAGATGCATTTTCCTCTTTATTATGATATTTGGCTCATAGAGATGCGTTTTCTTCTTAATTATGATATAGAGATGTATTTTCCTCATAATTATGATATTTTGCCCATAGAGATGCATTTTCCTCTTTATTATGATATTTGCCCCCTAGAGATGTATTTTCCTCTTAATTATGATATTTTGCCCATAGAGATGCATTTTCCTCTTTATGATATTTGGCCCCTAGAGATGCATTTTTCTCTTTATTATGATATTTGGCCCATAGAGATGCATTTTCCTTTTTATTATGATATTTTGCCCATAGAGATGCATTTTCCTCTTAATTATGATATTTTGCCCATAGAGATGCATTTTCCTCTAAATTGTGATATTTGGCCCATAGAGATGCATTTTTCTCTTAATTATGATATTTTGCCTATAGAGATGCATTTTCCTCTTAGTTATGATATTTGACCCATAGAGATGATTTTCATAGTTATGATTATTGAGCTTATAGAGACGATTTTCCTCTTGGTTGTTATTATTCTAATAGAGGCGATATGTTTGTTGTTATTATGCCTCCTAGATGTGAAATGCCTCCTATATGTGAGATGGTTATAGATATGCTATGGTTTATAAATATGATTATTGATATGAGTCCCAGATATGTATATGGGCCTAAGGCCATGATTATGATGTTGTGATTATTCTGGATAAATTAATGGGCCAACGGCCTTGTTATGGTACTGATTAAATATCTAAGAAGTATTTATCATTGTGAATAATGTGATTGTGATTTATATATATGAATATAAATATGTATATGTTTGTATACACATCTCTCCGGTATGGGATGGAGGAAGATGCGATATGATGCTTATTATTCCATTGATTGAATACTAGTGATGGCATGTATAGGTTTGGTACGTTCATGATTATTTACCATTATAAATGATGTGATTATAGTCGAAATATGATCTTATGGTTTTTCTTCTTATTAGACGGTGAAGCTATGTGGTAACTAGTTGTCTATTTGCTAACTATTGCATTCGATGGCTAGGAAGCTAATATACTAGTTAATGAATCTTGCTTAGTTGGAACATGGTAGCTAATGATGGTCAGTTAATGAATGATGTCATTTAATAAAAGATGGTTAGGCGACAAGTAATAATGTGTTGTCTAGTAATGATTAACAAAAATAGGATGAATAGTTGATAATAATGAATGGTAGATAAATGACGGTTTTGGTCTAATGATGAACCTAGACTAGATGTTAGATGTTAACTATTAAATAAATAGCGGTTATTTGCTATCCTATGAATAAGGATTATGTAAAGGATAATATTTAGGATAATAACTAGAGGTTATGTGATGACTAGCGAACTAGCGGTTTAATAATAGTAAGTGTTGGTTAGCTAATAACGAGTAGTTGGGATTAATTGATAAGTTAGAAATCTTTAAGGTTATGAGTATATTGGCTTGTGTCTGTGCACCTATTATATGCCTATATTTATGTGTCGAGAGTTATGATGATACATTTATATCCGGCAAGGCCGGAGGATATTATGATGATATTGATACTCGGTTCTAGTCCGGAGGATACTATTGAGATGATATTGATACCCGGCAAGGTCGGAGGATATTATGATGTTATTGATACCAAGTTCGAGTCCGGAGGATACTATTGAGATGATATTGATACTTGTCAAGGATGGAGGATATTATAATAATATTGATATCCGGTTTGAGTCCGGTGGATACTATTGAGATGATATTGATACCCGGAAAGGATGGAGGATATTGTTAAAATATTGATACCCGGTTCGAGTCCGGAGGATACTATTGATATGATATTGATACCCGGTGAGGCCAGAGATTAATGATGATGATGATGGTCCTGATGAAGATAGTTATGATGCATTATGATATTGATGGTATATTTTGCATTCATTTCTGCATGTGCATCGCCTATCACCAGTATGCACCTATGTCTATCAGTCAGTATGGGATGGCTGCATAGATATGGGTGAAGAATATGTCTTATGTTATTGTTTGTTGATTGAACCTTCCAACTCTGGGATAGTGGGGGTACGCATAGGCTCGGCGAGGTATTTGGTTATCTGGAGTGGCCGGTTATTTATGATGTTATTGATATTGTTATTATCATGGTTATGATCATTATTATGGCTAGCTTATGACAGATTGGTCATGGATCCGGTATTGGGATTAAGTTATGTCTTCGACCTTTGCTATCTTATGATTACATTAATATGCACGATTATTTTATGTCTAGCCATATGGATTAGAAATCCTGAGTATGTTGGTATTAAATCCTGATAGTATTATAATGAGGTCTTAAAATGAGAACATGATGATGTAGGTTATGTTGAGATGACCTCCTATTTATATTTATATATATATATATATATATGTGTGTGTGTGTGTGTGTATGTGTGTGTATATATATAGCTATATGAAGTCATGGTACTATCGGATATCCCTTTCTTCGTTGTTCATATTGTATAGTCATTCCTTTGCCTTGTACATTACAATATATCTTTATTTTGTTCTTTATATATATATTGACCTGGGATATATGGTATAGCTTTGTCATATATTGAAGTAGCTGGAATAAGATAGTACACCTTGATACTTCCTTAGTCTTATTATGTTAGACTCTTGGACATGAATAGGATAGTTGTCCTTTGTTATTCTCATTGACTTATTACATGATTTATGGACTCTTGATTGTAGTTTCCATTCTGTTTATATGTTATATATATCTACTTTATCTTTGGAGCTCAGTTGGAAGTTGCCTACTGAGTACTATTCATTTGGTACTCATACTACACCCCTGCAGCCTGCAGATCATAGTATGAGTTATCGTTGTTGATGTGTGTATCGTGTGGAGTAGCCCTGATGCAGAGACTTAGAGTGAGCTCCTAACATTCGGAGTATCACTTATCTCTGTCCTATGTATTAGACTAGCCTCTAAGTTGTATTCAGAGGTAAGTTGAATCAGTCTATTTCTCCTTGATATATCACTTTTGTACTCTTATTATGTTTAGAAGATCTTGTACTTATACCACCAGGTTTTGGAATTCACCTATGTATTGATCTTTATCTCATATATTCCAGTTCTTTTTCTTATGTTATTAAGCGTTACTAGTCGTTCCGGACTACAGGTTAGCTTGCCTACTGGTGGGTTATGGTAGGCTCCATCATGACCTGAAAAATTGGGTTGTGACAGGAATAGACCTTATTCTGGACACTCATACCATCTCTTTTCCGCCAATCAGAATAGCTCCAGCCAAACTTAATGAGCTAAATGAGCAATTAAAAGACCTCTTAGATAAGGGATTTATCTGGCCCAGCATCTATCCGTGGGGCGCACCAATTTTATTCGTTCATAAGAAAGACGGTTCTCCCAGAATATGTATTGACTACCATTAGTTGAATAAATTCACAATAAAAAACAAGTATCCACTTCCTGGAATTAATTACTTGTTTGACCAACATTAGGTGCTAGTTACTTTTCTAAGATAGACCTCAGATTAGGCTATCATCAGCTCAGATTTAGAGAATGTGATATTTCAAAAATAGCTTTCAAAACTCGGTATACTCACTTTGAGTTTCAAGTCATGTCATTTGGTCTTACCAATGCCCCAACAATTTTAATGGACCTTATGAACCATGTGTTCAAGCAGTACTTGGAAATGTTCATCATAGTCTTCATCGATGGCATTTTTGTCTACTTCTACAGCGAAAATGACCATGCAGACCATCTCAAAATAGTATTGTAGACTCTCAGAGCCCATCAATTGTTCACCAAATTCAATAAATGCAAATTTTAGCTAAGGTCAGTAGCTTTTCTTGGTCACAATATTTCTGGTGATGGCATTAGAGTTGATTCTCAAATGACCAAAGTAGTGAGAAACTAGCCTAGACCCATCTCTCTATCAGATATCAGGAGTTTATTGGGTTTGGACGGATATTACCGATGGTTTGTTGAGGGATTTTTGTCTTTTTCATCACCCATGTCCAGATTGACTCCGAAGAAAGTTAATTTCCAATGGTCAGATTCTTGTGAGAAGAGTTTTCAGGAGTTGAAGACTTAACTCACTACAGCCCTAATTTTGACTTTTCCCGATGGTTCAAATGGATTTGTTGTATATTGTGATGCTTCTAGAGTTGGTTTGGGGTGTGTTTTAATGCAAAAAGGTAAGTTTATGGACCATGCCTCCTCATAGCTTAAGCCCAAAGATAAAGATTACCCCTCCCATGATCTCGAATTAGCAGCTGTTGTGTTTGCCTTAAAGATTTGGAGGCACTATTTGTATAGGGTATCTGTTGATGTGTTCACAGAACAAAAAACCCTACAATATGTATTTTCATAGAAAGACCTAAACTTGCTCAGAGAAGGTGGTTAGAGTTATTGAAAAACAATGACATGAGTATTCTGTATCATCCAGAAAAGGCCAACGTAATAGTAGATGTCCTCAGTAGGTTGTCCATGGGTAGTGTTGCTCACATTGAGGATGGTAAGAAGAAGTCAGTTTAGGAAGTTCATCAGCTTGTCAGACTAAGTGTTCGTTTAGTTGATTTGACTGAGGGTAGTGTATGGGTGCATAATAGTTCAAAGTCTTATTTAGTTTTTGAGGTGAAATAAAAGCAGGATAGGATCCCAGTTTAGTTAAGCTGAAAGAGCCGGTTAGAGACTAGAAGGTTGAGGTTTTCTCCCAAGGAGAAGATGGTGTGTTGTGTTGCTAGGGTAGGCTATGTGTTCCATGTGTAGATGGCGTGAGATAGCAAATTCTTGTTGAAGCACATGATGTGCATTACTCTATTCATCTAGGGGCCACTAAGATGTACCACAACTTGCAAAAAGTCTATTGGTAGAGTGGGATGAAGAGAGATATTGCAAAGTTTATAGCTAAGTGCTCCATGTGTCAGCAGGTTAAGATTGAACATCAGAAGCCTAGTGGGTCTATACAGGACTTCAGTATTTTCACTTGAAAATGGGAGGAAGTGAACATGAATTTCATGACAGGTTTGCCTCGTACTCGTTGACAACATGAGTTGATTTGGGTTATTATGGATAGGATGACCAAATTAACCCATTTCTTGCTAGTTCATTCTTCTTATTCAACCAAGGACTATGCTAGGCACTATATTAGAGAGTTGGTTAGGTAATATGTGTCCCGTTGTCCATCATTTCAGATAAAGGTACGCTGTTCACCTCTTACTTTTGGAAAGCTTTTCAAAAGAGTCTTGGTATCCAAGTCCACCTAAGTACAGCCTTTCACCCTCAGTCAGATGGTCAAGTAGAAAGGACCATTCATAATTTAGAAGATATGTTGAGAGTGCGTACCATTGACTTTAAGGGCAGTTAGGATGACTACTTACCTTTGATTGAGTTCGCATATAATAACAACTATCATTCCAGTATTCAAATGACTCCATTTGAGTCTTTTTATGGGAGAAGATGTAGATATCCTATTGGTTGGTTTGAAGTAGGTGAGGCCACGGTAGTGGGGCCTGGCTTGGTGTTTGATGCTTTAGAGAGAGTGCAGTTGATCAGGAAGAGGCTTAAGGAAGCCCAAAGCCGACAAAAATCTTATGCAGATGTGAGAAGGAAAGATTTTGAATTTGAGATTGGTGATTATATGTATTTGAAAATCTCTCCCATGAAGGGGGTGAATAGGTTTGGTAATAAGGGGAAGCTTAGTCCCTGATATGTTGGTCCATATAGGATTCTGAGGCATTTCGGTAAGGTAGCTTATGAGCTTGAGTTACCTACAGACTTAGCATCAGTTCACCAAGTATTTCTTGTCTCCTTGCTAAAGAAGTGCATAGGTTACCTAGCAGTTGTAGTACCTATAGAGAGTGTAGATGTTCAAAATAGTCTCTCTTATAAGGAAGTCCCAGTTGAAATCCCTGATCGTCAGATTCGCAGACTAAGGAACCAAGAAGTTCCTTTGGTGAAAGTTCTTTGGTGGAATAAGTCCGTTGAGGGAGCTACTTAGGAAGCAGAGACAGACATATGAACCAAGTATCCTCACCTCTTCTCCTCAAACTCAGAGTCAGCCTAAGGTAATAGCCTTTCTTAGATTTACTATACTCCATACTCAGTTATAGCTACATAACATTCTCATATAATTCATGCATTCATGAAACAGTTCAGTCATGTGTCATGTCTCTAGAATCCAATCATGCTTAAGTTATGTATGTCAGTGTAAGTACAGTTTCTCTCAGTTTAGTCAGTCTCATTTGAGGATGAATGTTCTCAAGGGGGAGATATTGTAAGACCCCGCAAAGTCCTAGTCATTTCCATATTTTATAGCATGCCAAAATAGGTCCCAAACTTAGAAAACTTCAGTGAAGTGTTGACACTTAATCTCATTTTTGGCCTCGTATTCCAATGGAATCATTTACGATCTTTCTAGCCTTAGATTGTCGATTTATAAGTTGATTCATGATTAGGGATGTCAATAGGTCATCTAGGGTGAGTTTTGAGATTTTTAGACATCAGTTGAGTCAAGTTTGGATGACCAAATTAGCAAGCCAATGCAATCTCGATGCGGCGCATTGGCTATTGCGTCGATACCATCGACGCAGTGCATCGGTCATCGCATCACTGGGCACAAATTGTGTATTAAGTTACGGGTTGGTGGGGGTAATTAAGTCATTTTCCTCCCACATTAAACCCACATAACACGAAATTGAGCCCCTCAATAGGTAAAATACATTCACTCATTCACAAAAACTATCAAAAACAAATCCCTAGTTCATCAAACTCAAGATCATGTTGCAAGAAATCCCCAACAATCTTCACGAATTCCGTCACTCAGGTATTCAAGGTTAAGAAAATATGAGTTTCATGTAAAAAAAATAGATCAATGGGTATATTGGCTGATGTAGATCTTATGTCAAACCCTTGAATTGTGAATTGATTGGTGTAGTTATTATGCATTAACATGTTTTTCATTCCCATGTACAAGGTTATGCCTCCTAAGTGTTTGACAAAATGTCTAAGTGAATGAAGTGTTCATTGTGACCTTTTGGTGATTTTAGTATTGAAATCATGCTATTACTACATGCTTAAACTATTCCTATGCTTAAGATATGCCTTGCAAGTGTTGATAAAATGTTCATATGAGTAAATCATACATGGTAATCCATTGTTGTATTGCTAAAGTTGTGATATAAGTTTATCAATTATGCTATCGAGTCCTGGGGGTATTTATTACCCGAAATCTAGTTGTTTACTTAGTTGCAGTAGTTATAGAATAGTTCCAGTAAAGGTCAAGAATAGTAGTACTCAGTCAGTTAATGAAACTTAGTAATCTCAGTCCAGTTCAGTCAGTCAACACGATCAGTGTCAGTTCAGTCAAGCCTAGTACAGTCTAGTGATTAGTTTAGTGTTGATTCAGTTGGGAGTAGGATTCAGCACCAATGGTGAGCCTCGAGTCGTGGATGGGCTTGTGGTTCATCTCCGTCTAGGAATAGTTCTAAGGACTCTCCCCTAAGCTTAGAGTTAAGCCTATTAGAAGAGTGAATTTGTAAGACCCCGTAAGATCTTAGCTCAATTCAGCTTACTATTGTATGTTAAAGGGGTTCAAGAGTTCAAAAAATTTCACAAAGTGTTAGGACTTAGTCATTTCCAACGCCCCTTAAACTTTGATGATTTTATTTTTGACCTTTCCAACCTCAGAATGTTAATTTTTAAGTTGATTCATGATTGGGGTTATTGATAGTACATCTCTGGTGAGTTTCCGAATTTTTGGACAAGCGTAAGGGCAAGTTTGGAAGTCCAAAATAGTAGCACCACCGGAATAAGCCCGAGATGTACCCTCCAGTGCACCCCTAGGGATGCCCACGGCAGAGCCCGTGGCGCGTGCCCCATTTCAGTGGACCAGAGCTCGCAGTGTGTGCTTTATCGCCCGCTCTTTATTTTCCAGCTTTTTTTTCTTATTTTTTCAAGGGCATTTGGGTCTTTTCCCTTTGCATCATTTATCCATAACGCGTGATTTAGGGTCTCAAAAGCATAAATGGTCATCTTATTCACAAATTCTCTCAAAAAAAAGCCTTCTCTCTCAAGAACAAACCCTAACCTCTTCAAAAGAAACAAGGGATTCAAGCTTAATTTTCAAGAAAGTCATCAAGAACCTTCACAAATTCATCAATTAAGGTATGTGTGATGTTCATCCATGGGCCCTTATTACCCATGAAGTCCAAGAATCCATTTTCAAGTTTAAAGTTATGATATTTACATGCTATTATGGGTTATCTTCATGAAGCTATTATGAACTTTGATTTCAAATTATGTTTACCATATGTTTTAGTTGGAATTTATCATTGACACATTTGAATGGTGATTTTCTTATGTTACATCCTTGACCCATGATTTAGTAATGCAATTATGTTGGTATCACATATTTTAACTATTCTCATGCTTAAGTCTACAAATTTCAAAGTGTTTGATGAAATGCCTAAATGATTGGGTTTTTAATAATGATCCTTTGTTATATTTCCAAAGCTTTAGTATGTCCCTGTTGTTATTGCTATCGACTCCTAGAGGGTTTTGAACACCTGTTACTTAGCTGTTAATAGAATTTTAGTAGTTTCGGAATAGTTTCAAATAAACCATGAGCATTATCACTTAGTTAATCATCATGATCAGTTACTTATTCAGTTAGGCTAGTTCAGCCCATTAATTAGTGTCAGTTAAGTTGGAAGTAGGATTTAGCACCGAGTGAACCTAGGGATGGGGGCTACCTGTCAGTAGAGGTGTGACTTTTTGCAGTAGTCTCTGAGTTCCAAAAGTAAGTAGCCAGCATAGATTGAGATGTCAACCTGCCAGTTGAGGGTTAATGCATATCTCATTAGAGCACCTTCCAGTAGAGGGTGATTCATTAGTCCTTTGGGATGTCAGTTTAGTGGATCCACATAGCCATTATTAGTACTCATAGCACGGTACTGACACCCTTGAAACTGGGGTCACAGGTTGAACCCCGATTATCTATGATTGGGTCATGTCAGTTAGATGATACCTCTTATATTCTTAGTTTAGTATTCAGTACAGAATTCGGTTTTGGGTTTTCTTGACTATAGCATTCAGTTTATCAGTTATGTAGTTATCAGATTTTAGTACTTTAGCTTACATGCTATTTCAGAATCACATTATATGCTTGGTTATGCATTCTCATATTTTACAATTATTCACATCATCATGCATCAGTATATCATACTATTCAGTCGGTCGTTATTTCATGCACATAAACCCATGCATTTCAGCCTAACCTCATCTCATATACCATTACATTTAAAGTACTGACTGCATACTCGTTTCTTGCGCTATGATGTTTTATATCATAGGTTCGAACACTTAATTTCTCGATCGTAATTAGACAGTCCAACGCATTATCAGCAGCAGCAGTGGTGAGTTCTCATATATCAAGGACCATTTATGTTTATATCAGTCTTTTAGTTCAGTAGTCAGTTAGAGTTAGTTGGGGCCTATCCCATCAACTTTTTTCAGTCAGTTTTAGAGGCTTTCAGACAGTCAGTTAGATTATTAGCTTTTATCAATTTTCAGATAGTTATTTCTAGACTTACGATTCAAAAATCTTCTTAGTATTTAAAACCTTATGGCATATTCAGTTAATTTGCACATATGTATTTTGTTATTATTATTCAATGCTCTCAGCAGGTACTAAGTAAGGATTAGCTTGTGGTCTTTTGAGATTATAAGCATCATTGTCGCGACTACGGATAGCCTTGAGTCATGAGAAAACTTGGTATCAGAGCCTAAGATTTTACAGTGTCCTAGGGAGTATAAAATCCACATTGAGTAGAGTCTTGTGCATGTGTGTGAAGCGTTCCACACTTATGGACAAGAGGCTAGGAGACATTTTAGGAAATTTTCCCTTCTTTTAGGATTTATGTCGTGCGAAAGACCATGATATCAAGTTAAACTCTCTTTCTAATTTAATCTTCCATTTATTTACAGAAAATGCCTCCCAGAAAAACTAATGGAAGAAGAAATGGAAATCAGCCTGCACCTCCGCCTGTTCAGAAAGATCTCATGAATAAGCATATTTGTCATACCGAGTTCAGAGCTGCCTTCACTACTTTAGCTCACTCAGTGGAAGCTTAGAACAACCAGCAGGCTTCTATTCTAGCCAATACAGTGGCTAATACTGCCGTAGCTAAGATTCGGTACTTCACCCAAATGAATTCTCCTTTATTTTGGGGATCCAAGTCTGATGAGGATCAGTAAGAGTTTCTTGATATGGTTCAAAAGGTGACTGATATTATTGTTGTTATGTCTAGTGAGAGTGCATAGTTTGTTTCTTACTAGTTGCAGGATATAGTTCATACCTAGTTTAAGTAGTGGAAGGAGGATAGAGATATAGAAGTAGGGCCTGTAGAGTGGAAGGATTTTACTACGGCCTTTCATGATAGATTCTTTCCTTTAGAGTTGAGAAAATCTAAGGTAATGGATTTCATTAATTTGAAGTAGGGAAATATGAGTGTGAAGAAGTATTCACTTAAGTTTACTCAACTAGCGAGGTATGCTCCACATGTGGTGGCTAATAACTAGTCTAGAATGAGTAAGTTTATATCTGGTGTATCTGACAGTGTGATCAAGGAGTGTAGAAGTGCAATGTTGATTAAGGAAATAGACTTGTCTAGGTTTATGGTCCATGCTCAGCAGATTGAGAAGGAGAAGGTTAAGGAGAAACAAAGGAAGAACAAGAGGGCTAGGATAGGTAGTTTTAACTTTGATCAGCTAGGGTCGGGGGGTGGTAAATGTCCTCAATTCCATCAGAAATCTCCAGCTCCAGTTCTATCTTTAGCTAGTGCGCCAGTGCCAAAGTTCTGAAATGATAGTTGGGATGGGGCACCAGGCTCTAAGTCCTAGGGTAGTGTAAAGAGTGGTTGCACTAATCTTCTTTTCCAAAAATATGGTAGAAATCATCAGGGTGTGTGTAGATCTGGTAGTGATGTGTTCTTTGTGTATGGCAAGCCAGGCCATAAAGTCAGAGATTGCCTAAAGAGTAGTCAGCAGGTCATCCCAGTCGTTCTTTAGTTTTATTCGATCGCCCAACTCGGTAGGGTGCTGCTTCCAACGCAATAGTGGTTAGCGCTCGAATAGGATATATACACTCCAGTCCTAATAGGATCAGGAAAGTTCTTCTGATGTGGTTACAGGTACATTACAGTTTTTTTATTTACATATTTATGCATTATTAGATCCTGAGGCTTCACTCTCTTTTGTAACCCCTTATGTAGCTATCAATTTTGGAGTCAGTCCCAAAACTTTAGCAGAACCCTTCTCAGTATCTACTCTAGTAGGTGTCTCAATTATAGCCAGGCAGGTATACAGGAACTATCCAATCATAATATCCCAGAAAGTCACTTCAGTTGATCTTGATGAGTTAAAGATGATTGATTTTGATGCTATTCTCAGCATAGAATGGCTCCACTCATACTATGTTTTAGTTGACTATAGAAATAGAGTCATTTAGTTTCAGTTTCCATATGAACCAGTTATTGAATGGAAGGGTAGTCTTTCAGCGCTTAGGGTCAAACTATATCATATCTTAGAGCGAGAAAAATGATATCCAAGGGGTATGTTTACCATCTTATTCGAGTCAAAGATTTTAATTCTAATACTCCCAATCTTGAGTTAGTTTCAGTAGTGAGGGAATTTCCAGATGTGTTCCCTGAAGAACTTCTCAAAGTTCCTCCCAAAAGGAAAATTAACTTTGGAATAGACCTTTTCCCAGATACCCAACCTATCTCTATTCTACCCTGCAGTATAGCTCCATCTTAGCTTGGGGAGTTAAAGAAATAGTTGAAAGGCCTCTTAGATAAGGGATTCATCATGCCTAGTGTTTCCCTATGGGGAGCTCCAATCCTTTTCTTGCGTAAGAAAGACGATTCCCTTAGAATTTGTATTGGTTACCATCAAATAAACAAAGTCACAATCAACAATAAGTATCCACTCCCCAGAATTGATGGCTTGTTCGACCAACTTTAGGGGCCAGTTACTTCTTTTAGATAGTCCTCAGATCCGGCTATCATCAGCTCAGAGTCAGAGAATGTGACATTCTGAAAATAGATTTTAGATATCGGTATGGTCACTTTGAATTTATAGTTATGTCCTTTGGACTAATGAATGCCCCAGCAACTTTCATGGACTTGATGAATCGAGTGTTAAAATAGTACTTGGACATATTTGTCAGTCTTCATTGATAATATTCTCGTCTACTCCTATAGTGAAAATGATCATGCATACCATCTCAGAATTATATTGCAGACTCTTAGAGCCCGTTAGTTATTCGTCAAATTTAGTAAGTTTGAGTTTTGTCTAAGTTCAGTAACTTTCCTGGGCCATATTATTTTTGGTGATGGCATTAGAGTTGACCCTCAAAAGATCGAAGTAGAGAGAAACTAGCCTAGACCTATCTCTCCATCAAATATCAGGATTTTCTTGGGTTTGGATAGCTATTACAGATGATTTGTTAAAGGGTTTTCATCTATTGAATCTCCCAAGTTTAGATTTATTCAAAAGAAAGTCAAGTTTCAGTGGTCAGATTCCAATGAAAAGAGTTTTCAGGAGTTGAAGACTCTACTCACCTCAGCCCTCATTTTAACACTACCAGATAGTTCAGAGGGATTTGTTGTGTACTGTGATGCTTCCAGAGTTGATCTTGGTTGTGTATTAATATAAACAGATAAGGTCATACCCATGCCTCTAAACAGCTTAAGCCCCATGAAAAGAATTATCCTACCCACGATCTTGAGTTAACAACTATGGTTTTTCTCTTGAAAATTTGGAGGCATTATCTTTATGGGGTGCATGTTGATGTATTCACGGATCACAAAGGCTTGCAATATGTGTTTTTGCAGAAAGATTTAAATCTTCATCAGAGAACATGGTTGGAATTATTGGAAGATTATGATATAAGTGTTTTATATCATCCGCGCAAGGCTAATATAGTGGCAGACTCCCTTAGTAAATTGTTTAGGGGTAATGTTTCTCATGTTGAGGATGATAAAAAAAAGTTAGTTCAGAAGGTTCATCAGTTGGCTAGATTAGGTGTTCGGTTGGTTGATTTAGATGAGGGTAATGTTTGGGTTCAGAATAGTTTAGAATCTTCTCTGTTCGCCGAAGTGAAGGAGAAATGAGATAGGGATAACAGTTGGGTTAAGTTGAATGAGTTAGTCCGAGATCAGAAAGTAGAGGTTTTCTGCCAAAGGGGAGATGGTGTGTTGCATTTCTAGGGTATACTGTGTGTGCCGTGTGTTGATAGGTTAAGACAGAAAATCCTTATAGAGGTGCATGGAGAGTGATACTCTATTCATCCAGGAGCTACTAAAATGTACCGTAATTTGCAAGAAATCTATTGGTGGAGTGGTATGAACAAAGATATTGCAGAGTTCGTAGCTAAGTTCTCTAACTGTCAGTAGGTTAAAGTTGAGCACCAGAGGCCTAATGGCACAATGCAGGATTTCAGCATTCCTACTTGGAAGTGGGAAGAGGTGAACATGGATTTTATGACAGGTTTGCCTTGTACGTGTCGTTAGCTTGATTTGATATGGGTCATTGTATATAGAATGACCAAATCAACCTATTTCTTGCCTGTTCATACTTCTTATTCAGATGAGGATTATGCCAAGATCTATATCAGAGATATGGTTAGGTTGCATGGAGTTCTATTGTCTATCATTTCAGATATAGGTACTCAGTTTACCTCTAACTTTTGGAAAGATTTTCAGAAGGTTCTTTGTACCCAAGTTCTCAGTACAACCTTTCACCCTCAGACAGATGTTCAGGAGGAGAGGACCATTCAAACCTCAAAGGACATATTGAGATCATGTGTTAAAAGAATTCAAGGGTAGTGGTGATGATCATGTACCATTGATAGAGTTTACCTACAATAATAGTTATCATTTTAGTATTCATATGGCTCTATTTGAGGCTCTCTATAGAAGGAGATGTAGATCTCTTATTGGTTGGTTTGAGGTAGGTGAGACTGCTTTGATAGCGATAGATTCAGTAGTTGATGCAATAGATAAAGTTTAGATAATTAGGGAGCATCTTAAGATAGCCCAAAGTCATCAAAAATCTTATGCATGTGTGAGGAGAAAAGATTTTGAGTATGAGGTTAGCAACTTGGTCTATTTAAAAATCTCCCCCATGAAGAGAGTAAAGAGATTTGGCAAGAAAAGGAAAGCTCATTCCCCAATATGTTGGCCCTTACAGGATCTTGAGTCGTTATGGGAAGGTAGCGTATGAGCTTAGGACCACAAGTGATCCCAAGCTAACCCATGAACTAGTATACTATTAAGCAACTGATACAATATGTATAAAATGACTGAGCTTGTTGTGCGGAAACATAAAATGATGGAATCTGTGAAAATACAATACTGATATTATTTTATATTCTGATAAAGTCTAAAAACTGGAAATAAAATTTCATAACTGACTCTAACTGTCATCTATGAAGCGTCTACTGTACTGACTATAGATAGCTGGGGCGCGACTCCAACTACCATTAATCAATGCATATGAGTAAGAAAGTAAAGTACATAAATGACATCTAACTAAAGTCCCCGAAGTAGGAGGACTCATTATTTGCTGGCTGGAATCTGCAACTGTCTGATTTTGTCAGCACATACTACCACTTGCACTTATATTATGAGACAATGTAGCACATAGACGTATATATGTATCAGTACTTTGAGGATGTACTGAGTATATGGGAGTGAAATGCGTAAGTAAAACATCATCTCATATTCATCATTTATAAAATAATGCATGCTAAATGTAAATGACTCATATAAGCTAGAATATCTGAAATACTATAATATGTAGCAATAAGGATTAAAATACACTTTATAAATCTCGTGAGCCATAATATTTAGCTCAAAAAGTTGTACTAAAACTCTATAGTTAAATCATATTGTCCAAGTGTAAAAGAGCTCACTGTATATCTGAAATCTGAAAGCTAAAATCTGAAGCTATTATGTTTTTGTAAAGCATATTCTGAATAAAACTATGAGCCTTTACACTTGGTTTTCTTAAGGCATTTATTTCATTCTTTTACTTTGATTAGCAGGGAGGTTCTCTTACTGACATAAACCATGTGAGCTAACATGGAGTCCAACGTCTCATCCTCCAAATAAAGAAACCTCACATTGGGGAGTGGTGTCATACTCTTTCCAGGGAGTATAACCTACCCATATGATCGATCACAAGCTAAATTTGTCATCCATATAAAAATGGGAATAATCTAATAATCTGTACCTACGATGGCTATGTAGTTTTGTGGAAGTAGGATGCACTAAACCCACACTTCCCGCTTGGTGATAAATACTACTCCCTTTATATTTTCTACACTCATTCTGTTGGGAATCCACATTAAAACTAGCATAAGGGTTTATCTAAAACCAATTATGCAATCAGCTGAGTAAATCTGTAAATAAAGTTATTCTAAGTTCTATAATCTATAATAATCTATAAAGTGGATTCCATAGCTAAACTAAGGATCAAAAGATCAAAGCTTTTTCTAAAAATCTATAAGAAATCTACACATAAGATGCTTGAAGCATCATCTTTCTTGAAATAATATTATTCAATCTTGGGGAAATAACCCATACATAAATCTCATGTCAAAATATTATAATAATCTTGCTTGATAATGGAAACAATGATAATTCATCTCAAAGTCTGTAATTTACTACAATAGGCATGAAAACATGAAACTAGACATGCAATTCATCTTCAAAATATCTTAAAACTCATAACTTTGCAAATAGAAATAATGGGTATGAACCCCAACTTGAAATTCATGTATAAACATTCAAAATCATATGAATTTGTAATTAAAACTTGGTTTTGGGCACAAGGATGGAAAAAGATCCTTGTTAATAAATCCTGCATACGTCAATTGATGAAATAGATGCTAAACCTTGAATCTTGGATTCCTATTGATGCTTTGAAGATGAATTCATAGAGTTTTTGTATTGGGAATCCTTAATCATGAATTTCCTTAGAGAATTTATGGAAGAATTGGGTTTCTTGGAGAAGGAGCTTTGATGATCTAGGATTTTCTCTTGAGAAAAAAATGATGAAATAAGCATAAAGTGATTTGGTATATGCTTAATGATGTGTTTTTGACGGATTGGGTCCCTGGGGATAGACCAAAATGCCCTAATTAAACTTTAAATTGGAGTTGAAAATCCACCAAAAATCCCAATTTACTGGGCCATCGCAACATGCCACTATCGCGGTGGATCTCTGGAAAAGGACATCTAGGAAATAGAGGACCTCCGCAACCCAGAGCTATCATGTTGTCCCACTGAATTTTGACAATTGGGACCTAAAACTTCAACGCGACGCACCACCATCGCGGTGCCCTATAGTAATGATAATTTATCCTTCGGCGTGATGTGCCATTATTGTGCTGGTCTACTGGATTAGGACAACTGGGAATTTGGGTTTCTCCGCAACTCGGGGCTATCACAGAGGGACACTGGAATTAACGATTTTCATTTTGCCCATCTCCGCAACGTGCCAAGTTCCCAGGTGGCGTACTGTCAACCTAAAAATGTCATAACTCCTTTACTGAGTGTCGAATTTGGGTGAATCTTATATCGATGGAAATCTTATTCAATTTTTCACACAATGGAAAGTCTAAATCTTGAAAATACCACATGAAATAAAAATATATTCATTATAGAAGCAAATCTTTAACATTCTTAGGATGAATTTAAGCTAGAAAAAGTACGGGGTATTACAAGTACATCCAGTATTCCATGTTTCTTTCTTAAAGAAATGTATTAGTGATGCAGTTGTAGTTGTTACTTTGGAAAGCACTGATGTTTAGGATAGCCTTTCTTACGAAGAAATCCCAGTCAAGATCCTAGATCGTCAGATTTGCAGAAAAGGGAACCAAGAAGTTTCCTTGGTCAAAGTTCTTTGGCAGAATCAGTCCATTGAGGGAGCAATTTGGGAAGCAAAAGCAGCTATGCGAACCAAGTACCCTCATATTTTCTCCACAAATTCAGACTCAACTTATGGTAACAACTTTTCTTAGATTATCCCTTTTAGATCTAAGTTTCAGCTATGTAATCATTTTTATGTCATTGCTTGCATTCACTGATCAGTTTAGCCATTCATCATGTTTCAGATTTAGTCATGTAATCATATTTATAGTAATTCTTATTTAGTATGTAATCTCAGTTACTATGTATTCTCAACTTAATCAGTCTCATTTGAAGATGAATATTCCCAAGGGGGAGATATTGTAAGGCCCTATAAGATCTTAGCTCAATTCTGCTTACTATTGCATGTTAAAGGGGTTCAAGAGTTAGGAAAATTTCACCAAGTGTTAGAACTTAGTCATTTCTAAAGGCCCTTAAACTTTGATGATTTTACTTTTGACATTCCTAACCTCGGAACATTAATTTTTAAGTTGATTCATGATGGGATTATCGATAGTACATCTCGGGTGAGTTTCATAATTTGTGGACAAGCATAAGGGAAAGTGTGGAAGTCCAAAATAGTAGCAGCATCGAGATAAGCCCACAACGCGCCTTCCAGTGCACCTCTAGGGATGCTCATGGCAGAGCCCGCGGCGCGTGCCCCATTCTGACGAACTAGAGCCCGTGGCACGTGCTTCATTGCCTACTCCTTATTTTCCAAATTTTTATATATTCTTTCTACGGTATTTAGGTCTTTTCCCTTTACCCAATTGGTCTATAACACATGATTTAGGGTACCAAAAGCATAACTGGTCATCTTATTCACCAATCCTCTCCAAAAAAAGCCTTCTCCCTCAAGAACAAACACTAGCCTCTTCAAAAGAAACAAGGAATTCAAGCTTAATTTTCAAGAAAGTCATCAAGAATCTTTACAAATTCATCAATTAAGGTATGTGAGATGTTCATTCATGGGCCCTTTTTACCCATGGAGTCCAAGAATCCATTTTCAAGTTTAAAGTTATGATCTTTACATGTTATTATGAGTTATCTTCATGAATCTATTATGAACTTTGATTTCAAATTATGTTTACCATGTGTTTTCATTAGAATTTATACTTGACACGTTTGAATGGTGGTTTTTGCATGTTAAATCCTTGACCCATGATTTTAGTGTTGCAATTATGTTGGTATCACATGTTTTAACTATCCCTATGCTCAAGTCAATGAATTTCAAAGTGTTTGATGAAATACCTAAATGATTGGGTTTTGAATAATGATCCCTTGTTATATTTTCGAAGCTTTAGTATGACCTTTTTGTTATTGCTATCAAGTCTTGGAGGGTAATGAACACCCATTGCTTAGCTGTTTATAGAATTTCAGTAGTTGTAGAATAGTTTCATAAAAACCATGAATTATCACTTTGTTAATCATCATGATCAGTTACTTGTTTAGTTAAGCTAGTTCAGTCCATTAATCAGTGTCAGTTAAGTTGGAAGTAGGATTTAGCATTAAGAAAACTTAGGAATGGGGGCTCACCTATCAGTAGAGAGTGTGACCTTTAGTAGCAGTCTCTGAGTTCCAAAACTAAGTATCCAGCATAGGTTGAGATGTCAACCTGGTAGTTGAGGATTGAGGCATATCTCATTAAATCACCTACCAGTAGAGGGTGACTCATTTGTCCTTTGGGACGTTAGTTTAGTAGATCCACATAGCAAGTGTTAGTACCCATGGCACAGTACTGACACCCTTCTAACTGGGGTCACAGGTTGGACCCTGATTAGCTCAGATTGGGGCATGTCGGTTAGATAATACCTCCTGCAGTCTTAGTTCAGTATTCAGTATAGAATTTAGTTTTAGGTTGTCTTGACTACAGTATTCAGTTTATCAATTATGCAGTTATCAGATTTTAGTACTTTAGTTTACATGCTTTTTCTGAATCACATTATATGTTTGGTCATGCATTCTCAGATTTTACAATTATTCACACCATCCTGCATCAGTATATCATGTTATTTAGTCAGTCTTTATTTCATGCAGATAAGCCCATGTATTTCAGCCTAACCTTATCTCATATACCATTACATTCAAAATACTAATTGCATACTCTTTTCTTATGCTATGATATTTTATATCATAGGTTCGAAATCTTAGTTTACCGACTGTACTTAGACATTCTAGCACATCAAGAGCAGCAGCAGTGGTAAGTCCTCATATATCGAGGACCATTTATGTTTATCTCAGTATTTTAGTTCTGTAGTCAGTTGGAGTTAGTTAGGGCATGTTCCATCAAGTTTTTTCAGTCAGTTTTAAGGTTTTTAGACATTTCAGACAGTCGATTAGATTATCAGCTTTTATCAATTTTTAAATAGTTATTTCCAGACTTATGATTCAGAAATTTTCTTAGTATTTAAATCCTTATGGCATATTTAATTATTCTACACCTGTGTATTTTGTTACTATTATTCGATGCTCTCAGTAGGTACCTATTTATGGGTTAGCTTGTGGTCTTTCAGGAATGTAAGCACTATTGTCATGACTAGGGGTAGCCTTGGGTCATGATAGAGTTCTTCCTTAGTTCCTCAGAGTTCATCTACCTTAGGGTTGAAGGGGTTGTTGGTGTGTTTGTTGACCTATTTAGAGGGTTCTCCTTTAGTTATGTCAGGTATTTCTCTAGTTTAGAGTATGGATCATCTTGTTGCACGCCTAGACCCTCAGTCCTATTATTATTTTAGCACCGATATCTGAGCATGGGGTCTTGAGATCAGGAGTTTATCCTTCATCTATCTTGCCTCCTCAGATAGGATCTCAGTCTGCTAGATTTACTGTGTCTTTCCTTACTGCATGTATTATTATGTATTTTGAGGATTAGAAATGGTTTGAGATGTTTAGTCATTTGGGTTCTCCTAGATTCAATGGTGATATGGATGAGGATGCCTATAAGTACCTGATTAATTGCTGAGAGAGTTGCATAATTTGGGATCATTTAAGTTGTATGTGGTTGTTTATACTACCTATCAGTTGAGAGATATTGCTAGAGATTAGTGGAGGTTACTGGTTAGTTGTAGATCTATTGATTCTTCTGATATGACTTAGGATTAGTTTGTCAATGTATTTTTGGAGAGGTTTGTACCTTACAGCCTGAGGAATTGAATGCATGATGAGTTTGACCGCCTGAAGTAGGGCTCCATGACTCTGGTAGAGTATGAGGAACATTTCCATACATTGCCAAGATATTCCTATTCTAGTATTTCCATTGAGTTTGAAAATATTTAGAAGTTTATGAAGGGTTTTGATGTCTCTATTCATTTAGCTACATCACAAATAGTTGTATTTGGGGCATATTTATGGAGTATAGTGTATCATGCTAAGATGGCTGAGGGTATTCATTGGGAATCTCAGGGAGGCGCCAAGAAGGCACATTATTTTTGTGAGTTTAGAGTAAGGCTTTTCATGGTAGGGGTTTCAAAGGTTCTCATGGATATTAGGGTAGGTTGGTCCATGCATCTTTGCAGATTTTGGGTGGTGGATCTTTTGGTTCAGTAGTTCAGGGTATTCGTATGAGATTAATTATACCTTCTTCTATTGAGTCAAGCTATGGAGATTGCTTTACACGTGATAATATTAGCCATGTAGGCAAGGATTACCCCTATCATGTGTTTAGAGTCACTTTTTTTAGCTGTGAGGGGTAAGGGTGATACTAAAGGTGTGAGAGGCAAAGGTAGTGGATCTTGTGGTAGTAGTATGGGGCCACTCAAGAAATTGGTGGTCGGGGGAAAAGCTATGCTATACCAACCAGACCTGAGGTAGAGAATTTAGATATTATGATCACAGGTATCACCCCTATTTATTTCAGAAATACATTTATGTTATTTGATCCTGAATCAACTTTCTCCTATTGTATGCGTATTTTGCTTTGGGTTTTAATGTTATACTGATCCTCTTGTCATGCCTATTTGTGTATCTACCCCAGTAACTGATTCTTTAGTGATAGATCAGGTGTACCAATCTTGTGTTGTGAGTTTTACTAGGCGTGAGACTTTAGTAAATTTGCTTGTGTTAGATATGGTTGATTTTGATTTTATTGGGTATGGATTGCTTGGATCCTTATAGTTGTCCTAGATTATTTTGCTAAGACTGTGACTTTAGCTTCACCGGGTATGCCAAGGATAGCTTAGAAGGGTGCATTTTATTTGGGTCCTAAAAGGATCATATCTTATATTCAGGATCATAGATTGGTTGAGAGGAGATGTTTATCTTATTTGGCTCATATTCATGATACTAGTATTGTTTTACCCCATTTCTTAGATTTTGTTTGAGTTGTCCGTGAGTTCGTAGATGTTTTCCTTATGGATTTTCCTAATATGCCTCTGGATCATGATATTAATTTTGCTAATAATGTTGAGTTGGGCACCAGCCAAGTTAAAGAACCAGTTGTAGGAGTTATTAGATAAGGGATTTATATGACCTAGTGTATCGCCTTAGGGTACACCTATTTTGTTTGTAAAGAAGAAAGATGGGTCTATGCAGATATGTATTGATCATCCGTAGTTAAACAAGGTGACGATTAAGAATAAGTATCTTCTTAGTGTATTAATGATTTGTTTGATTAGCTTTAAAGTGTTGCAGTGTTTTTAAAGATTAGTTTGACATCTTTTCGGACTTAAAATAGTCACTATGAGTTCTTGGTCATGTCATTTGGGTTGACCAATGCCCCTGCCACATTTATGGAGCTGATGAATCGGGTGTGTTGATCATATCTCAACTCCTTTATTATTGTATTTATAAATGATATCTTGGTCTATTCTAAGAGTGAGACTAATCATGAAGAGCATTTATAGATTGTGCTTCATAGATTGAGGGATGAGAAATTGTATTTTACATTATCCAAGTGTGAGTTTTGGTTGGGGTATGTTTCTTTCTTGGGTCATGTGGTGACTAACAAGGGTATTATGGTTGATCCAGCTAAGGTTGCAACAATTTGTGATTGGGATAGACCTACTTCACTCACCGAGATTAGGAGTTTTTTTGGCTTGACAGGTTATTATCGGTGTTTTATTAAAGGTTTCTTATCTATTGTCTCTCCTCTGACTAACTTAACTCAGAATAAGAGTTCTTTTTAGTGATTTGATGTTTGTGAGGTGAGCTTCCAAAAGCTCAAAGGAATTATTGACCTCAGCTCTTATCTTGACTTTTCCCAAGGAGGGTGTGGGTTTCACCATATTTTATGATGCTTTAAGTGTGGGGTTGGGTGTTATGGTGAGGCAAGAGGGCAAGGTAATTGCTTATGTGTCTCACCATTTAATTCCCCGAGAGGGGAATTATCATACCCATGATTTGAAGTTGTGCTCAGTTGTCTTTACTTTGAAGTTGTGGAGGCAATATTTGTATGGAGTTCGTTGTGAAATTATCTCAGATCATCGTAGTCTTCAGTACTTCTTCACCCCGTGAGATCTTTATATGAGGTAGTTGATAACGCTCAAACTACAGCTCTCGTAAGAGTGTAAGCGGTCGTCGTCAAAAATAGAACCCAACTGGGTTGGGTGTCGAATCCCACAGGGAATACTCGGTCACTAAGTATGCTACGATTAGTAGACTTTTGGTGAAAGTTCTGCAGAAAAAGGGGGAATTTTATGAGTGAAGTAAAATTATCAAAATAGCAAAGTAAAAACGGAAAGCTTTGTTTAGTAGATTTTAATCAATGAGAATTATAAGTTAGGGTTATGTCCACCTTATGAGTTCTACGTATCTATTAACTATGAGTTATGCGGAATTCAGACATGCATGAACTTATAGAGATTTGTATTCTATGGTAAATCCTAGCGTCTTTCGATCATCAAGGATTATCTCACTTTAACTCTTTCGAGCTTAAAGCGTATAACTAATGGGATGAATTCTCCAAGAGGTTAATCCAGTTACGGCACTAACTTTTAAACAGGGGTTGGTAGCCCTATTTCCTTGTCACTCTCTCTTTTCCAGACATGTAACTTTTCTTTCGAACAAGTTAAAGCTATACTGGCGTATTCTATATGTTTGCAACCACAAGAATTTAATTAAGATGAAGAGAGTAATGATATAAGTAGCATATGTATCAAGAAATCACAAACTCATAGAAATAGATAGTATTATCAAATGGCTTTCATAACCCTAACAGAGAAGTTTAGCTACTCATGAGTGCAACGGAGATCACCATAAACATCATCATCATATCAAAACTAGAATGATCTCACGTTGGTCACAATAGTCGTGCTTTCTCTGTCAGAAAGTAACGTGAAGAACTAAATGTCGAATAAAAGAAAAATAGAATTGAATAGAAAATAGGATGAATGAATTGAATTGAATTGAATTGAATGCTGAAAAATTCAGCAAATAAGGGTTTTTATAACACCCTTGTCCTAGTCCTACTGAAATAGGGTTTTTATCCTTGTCCCAGTCCTACTGGGTTACTGCATTCTTGTCCTAATCATACTAAGTTACTGCTGATCCCCCAAGTCTTTAGAAATACTATTTTTGCCCGGGACAAGTTCTCTATGCATCACTTTCAGTCCATAAGCTTCCAGAAGCTGCCTTCCTTCTTACGTGAAGTTTCCTTTGGCGTCCAATTCCCATAAAATGCTGAAATCTTCATCATTTATACCTAAAAACTTGCTAATCACGTTGGTTAGCTCACTTACAGGAAAAAGGACTAAAAGTGCAGGAATTATATATTTTGTCCTCAAAACTTAGCTAAAATATGGGTAAATTAAGGTGCTTTAGGCGTGTAAATACGCCTAACATCAACACCCCACACTTAAAGCTTTGTTCATCCTCGAACAAAATATTATGTCCATGTAAACATCTACTTAGGATTTCATAGTAATAGCACAAAATATTCATCAAGACAGGCACGGCAATTATTAACAAAGAGTAGTTTTCTTGATCAGTGCTAGAAACAATTCAACCTCCAACATAGACTCGTGATGATGGTTAATTTGTATGCATAAGTTAAGGCATAAATAATCATACACAACTACCCAAAACTCGTCAACCATGTGTGTCTCACACAAGATATCACCCATAATCACTCACAAGTTTTGCATTTTTCGAAACATGGGTACAATATTCTCCTTGCTCTCAGTCTCACAAAGAATTCATATGTTGCAACTGATGAACATAGGCTTGCCCTTAGTGTAATGCTCCACTAACATCAGAATGCTAAGCTTAGGATCAAATAGGTCTTTACAGGTTGTAATGTAGGCTAAGGGACGGGTAGGACTATTTTGACCAGAAATAGTGACTAAGTTCCCTAAGCGCTTTAATACATCACATTATGCCATTTACACTTTCTTTCAAACAACCTTTCTACTTTCTTTTAATCTACCACCCCTTCTCACCTCTTTTGTTATTCGATTTTAAACAGAACTAACTTTTTAGTTTTCTTTTCATTTTTCTTTTCTTTTTTTTTCATAACACACCTCTATGATAGCCACTCTTTTTCATTACTAATTCAAGCACCAATACATTCGAAGGCATCAGTCTCACCCAATTTCCTCTTATTTTGTCATATGACTTTACAATTTAAAGCGCTTAGGAATTTGGATCAAATTATGATCTTGAAAAAAAAATGGATTAGGCTACATATGAGGCTGTCAAAGAAAATGGCTAAAGTCTCAAAGGGGGTTAACTAGGATAATGTCCACGGGTAGGTAAAAAGAAGGTAAACAAGTACAGGTTGCCAAAGAAATGCCTAAATCATCTCCTAAACTTACACTTTTTATTTCGCTTTACATACACACCAGGCAAGTTCTAGCATCAGCCATAAACACAGAATATACTATAATCTCACACACACAAGGCACATGGTCAACTTTATTGGGAGTATTATAGACCCTTGACCCAACAAATGAAGGAATTAAACCACACACTTATCACATAGTGAGCCACACTTAGAGCCTAAACGTCTCAATAGTAATGATTTTTGCACAAACTCTTGTCATAATACCATGCCGCCTATCAGAACAATTTTATGCATCAAAATCTAAAAAAATCTACGACTAATTAAAACAAAAAAACATAAATAAATGCAGGCAAAGAAATACAGCATACAAATACCAGCACCCCACACGTAGACGGGACACACTGCCCTCAGTGGAAAATAAATACGGAAAACCTGATTAGTCGGGCTCCTCCTCTATGTCTGGGGTCATACCCCCTGCGTCGGAATCATCAGCAGAGTCGTCATCCTCAGAGTTTCCTTAAATTATACCCCACTTGATGCCAAAAGTGTGTCGAGGTATTTGTAGCGAGGAGGATTCAACTTGCTCTTTTCTTCCTCTTTTCTTACCTTTCTGTGAGGTGGACACTTTTTGTTTTCCTTGTCGTCCTTTTGGGGCCATTCTACCTGAGCTACTAATAGAGTCATGTTAGCTTCATCTCAGAAGATTCACAGTAATCGAAAAACAAACAGTAATGGCACCACCCCGCACTTAATTTGTTGGTACAAACTAATTAAGTGAACGATGTCGATTACTCAGACTTCATCGATATACATTTAGGTGTTATGTTCCAACAATATAATCAGTGCAGTCATACTTTTCTTGTCATCTTAACTATCCTTTTCGATTCTATTTCATGTAATCTTGACAATACTTTCATTTTTGGATTGATATACCCTTTTGAACAAAACTACTACATAGAGATTGTATCAAGTTATGGCATAGAAATAATCACAACATCTCATGTTTGTAGTTAACCATGATTTTTCATCTCAATGAACAAGTCATTCGAACATGAAGGCTTTCAAGTTACAATATTATGCAATTTTCTTGACCATATCAATTCCGCAAAAGTATGACAGTGTATCAAAATCAAATACAAGTTGGAAACAAGTCAAGAGCATCCTTACGTATTCTTTCACTCACTTAGTTGTATCACAACAAATCAACCACATTCAAATCACCAACACTACTTCAAGATTTAACAATTTATTATAGGCGTAGTAGTGTAGTACTTACGGACTATAAACGAAGAGTAAAGAAGTACTTACTTGGTTGATGGCCTTGGAAGATGTTCTTTCAAAGTTAAAAGAGCAAACAGAAAATTTTTGAGAGAATTTGGAGTGGTAGGCGGCGCTTAGGTTGGATTTGCAATGAGTTTTTGTTTTAAAACTAAGGTTTTATTTATAGGAAAAGCTTGGGTCGGGTTTTCACCCATTTGGAATCGGATTTGGAGACCAAAAGTGAGCATAGGCGACGCCTAATGCGTTGCCTATGCTTGGTATAGGCGGTGCCTTTTGCAAAGCCTTGTTGAGCATAGGCGGCGCCTATGCTATGGCATTGTTGGGCATAGACGGCGCCTATGCCATGGCATTGTAGAATCCGAGACCAAAGGCTTTTGCATAGGTGGCGCCTATGCTATAGCCTTGTTGGGCATAGGCAGCGCCTATGCTATGGCATTCTAGATTCTGAGAGCTTAGGCCATAGCATAGGCCATGCCTTGTTCGTTGCCTAGATTTACATAGGCTTTGCCTTGTTCGTTGCCTAGATTTTCATAGGCAATTCCTAATCCATAGCCTTTTCTTCTTCATTCCTAACTTACCACCTTCAACATGAGCCACTTCTAAATTAAAATTTGAAACCAATCTCCTCCTTTAAACCTCTTATACCTACACTTACTCAAAAATAACAAAAATGATTAGAACGATGGGTTGCCTACCATCAAGCGCCTTAGTTTTGGTCGTGGCTCGACAAAATCCTAGGAAAACAAAAACAACAAAAACAATTAAAAACGATGGGTTGCCTCCCATCAAGCGCTTGATTTATTGTCGCGGCACGACATAGCTATGTCGATTACTTAGACTTCATCGAGATAGATGGTGGATCGTTTTCTGAATGGATTCAGACGACAATGAGGCTTACTTGTAGGCATGCAATCTTCTTTGAGATGACCCTTGTGCATACATATCCCAGGGAGAATACCAATTATATCATCAATAGTCCAACCTATAGCTCTCTTGTATCTCTTTAGAGCAGAGATGAGAGTCTCTACGTGCTGTTCACTTAAATCATCCTCCACACTCACAGGAAGTGTATTTCCACTTCCCAAGAATGCATACCTTAGATAATTGGGAAGCTCTTTCGATTCTAGAACTGGGGCTCTTCAATGGAAGTCTTTGCTGTTGGTGACGGTTGATTCTTAAGATCAAGGTCCGGCTGCTTAGGAGTATAAGAATAGTACCCTATTTCTGTTAGATCACACATAGTTTCTTCATGTTCTTCAACATCCTCATGCTCACAATTCGAAATCACATCAGATAGTGACTCAACAGTAAGCTGCTTCTCTACAGATAATTCTTTCTCATCCTCATAATAAACATCACCTACAGAGAACACATTCATATCTCTGGGTTTCTTCATTGCTTTGCATACATCAAAACGGACCACTTCGTCATTCAACCAAAATAAAAGCTCATTAGCTCTCAAATCAATAAGCACACTTCCGATTGCGAGGAAAGGGCGTCCCAAGATTATGGGAGCTTCAAAATCCACCTCACAATCCAAAATAACAAAGTCTACAGGAAAAATAAATATAGAAACCTTCACCAACACATCATTCAAGATATCCACAGGTCGTTTTAACGATCTATCTGCCATCACAAGCCGCATATTGGTTGGTGTAGGGTCGCCTAACCCCAACTTCCTGTAGACGGATAGCGGAATCAAATTGATGCTATCCCCCAAATCGTATAATGCCTTGGCAAAATCCAAAGATCCAATAGTGCAAGGAATAGTGAAAGCACCAGGATCTGTCTTTTTCTGAACTAGCGATCTTGTAGCAATTGCCCTGCAATGATGAACATTATCTGCCAGCTCATAGCTTACTGCCCGCTTCTTTGTCAAAAGGTCCTTCAATAATTTAGCGTATCCAGGCATCTGTTCCAACGCCTCCACCAACGGAATATTAATAGTCAGCTGCTTCAACATAGTCATGAATTTACTGAACCTAGTGTCATCATCTTTCTTCTTGAATCTCTGAGGAAAAGGTAGTAGTGGAAGGGGAATAGTTTTCTCCACCACTTCCTTTTTATATTGCTTCCGATTATTAACCTTTTCAGGAGTGTCATCAGCCTTCTTCTTCAGTCTCTGAGGAAAAGGTGGTGGTGGAAGGGGGATAGTTTTCTCATGAACGCTCTCATTCAGATTTTTAGCTTCTATAAAATCATCACAATCTGCATCAATAACATTATCCGTTATATCATCAACCACCTGCTTGCCTTTAGATGGATTGTCTAACCCTTTACCACTTCGGGTAGTAATAGCCATACACGATCCATCATTTCTCGGATTTTGCACTGTGTTGCTAGGTAGCGTTCCAGCCTTTCTTTGGTTGAATGCCGCAGATAATTGACTCAATTATTTCTCCAGCTGTTTTATTGAAGTGGACGAGTCAACCAATTGCTTCATTGAGGATAAATCTTTTATTACCTCAGTTACTCCCGTGTTGGTTGCCTCCACTCCTTTTAACAGTTTAGCCATCATATCTTCCATGGACATATTTCCAGAACCAGATGCAGCGGCGTCACATCTTCCAGGAGGAACATACAAACCACTCCTGTCAGTCTTATCCTTCCAACTACCTTGATCACGGTCCTTGTTTCCAGATCTATCATAATAGTTCCGACCTTGGTTTCCTTGGGCATTGCCTCGAAAACCCCCCTGATTATTTAAGTAGTTAGCTTTTTCTTCAGAATTGGATTCATCTCTTTCTTTTGACGCAACTGCTTTGACTTTTTTGGTATTCTCTGATAATAAGTGCTTGGTGAGAAGATCCATCTATGTTTTCATGTGAGCCATGTCTTGGTCATGTTCCTCTTGCCTACGCCTCTGTTCTGCAGTCATGCCAATAGATATAGTAGAGCTTGCTACCTCAGAATCCCTGGTATGCCAAGCTCTACTTTGCTTTGTCATATGATCTAGCATATCACTTGCCTGAATAAAAGTAAGGTCCATGAATGACCCTCCTGCAGCATTATCAACCACTGGCTTAGTCACCGAATTCAAAGATCTGTATAATATCTCCATCAAGTGGACATTGGTCATATGATGGTTTGGGCACCGCATAAGCTTCATCTTGAACCTCTCCCATGTTTCGTGGAGAGCTTCAGTTGGAAGCTGTCGAAAGTTGATAATCTCATCTCTCAACTGTGCTCTCTTGGATGGCGGAAAGAACCTTTCTAGGAAAGCGTCTTTCAATTGCCTCCAATTAGTGATAGAATCAGGAGTTAACCCATTCAACCATAGAGTTGCCTACCCAGATAGAGACAGTGGAAATAAGCGCAGCTGGATCGCATTCTGTCCAACCCTTGGATTGTCAAAAGCCTTGCATGTTGAGATAAAATTAATCAGATGCATATTCGAATCGTCTCCTGCAAGTCCACCAAACAACCCTTTGAGTTGCAATAGCTGAATCATAGTGCTAGTGATACTGAACTTGTCTCTGGGAGCCAAGGGCGGAGGAATAATAGCCCCTGTGGCACCAGCTCCATCCAGATCATCATCATCATCATCCAAAGACACCTGCACAGCTCGGCGGTCAGGTCTCATTCTAGCTTGACGATCTCTCCTTTGTATAGGTGCCACCACCTCATCAATGCGCCTAGGATTCAGTAACTCATCATCACCCAGGTCCTCATCATCTGGATTTGTTGCACGACCTGGGTTATCAATGTTCTGTTGGTGCACTTGAGCAGCGGCCAACGCAGCTAATCTAGCCTGCTCCTGTTGAGCAGCCCTTCTATCAATATCTCGTTGTGCCTCCATTCTGTCAACAGAACCTGAATAAAACAAAAACAACAACTAAAAGTAAAGTACAAGAATCTTTGACCAAAGGGTCTAGTAACTATCACAAACTTAGTTGACAACCGTATTCCCCGGCAACGGCGCCAAAATTTGATAACGCTCAAACTACAGCTCTCATAAGAGTGTAAGCGGTCGTCGTCAAATATAGAACCCAACTGGGTTGGGTGTCGAATCCCACAGGGAATACTCGGTCACTAAGTATGCTACGATTAGTAGACTTTTGGTGAAAGTTCTGCAGAAAAAGGGGGAATTTTATACGTGAAGTAAAATTATCAAAATAGCAAAGTAAAAACGGAAAGCTTTGTTTAGTAGATTTTAATCAATGAGAATTATAAGTTAGGGTTATGTCCACCTTATGAGTTCTACGTATCTATTAACTATGAGTTATGCGGAATTCAGACATGCATGAACTTATAGAGATTCGTATTCTATGGTAAATCCTAGCGTCTTTCGACCATCAAGGATTATCTCACTTTAACTCTTTCGAGCTTAAAGCGTATAAATAATGGTACGAATTCTCCAAGAGGTTAATCCAGTTACGGTACTAACTTTTAAACATGGGTTGGTATCCCTATTTCCTTGTCACTTTCTCTTTTCCAGACATGTAACTTTTCTTTCGAACAAGTTAAAGCTATACTGGCGTATTCTATATGTTTGCAACCATAAGAATTCAATTAAGATGAAGAGAGTAATGATATAAGTAGCATACGTATCAAGAAATCACAAACTCATAGAAATAGATAGTATTATCAAAAGGCTTTCATAACCTTAACAGAGAAGTTTAGCTACTCATGAGTGCAACGGAGATCACCATAAACATCATCATCATATCAAAACTAGAATGATCTCACGTTGGTCACAATAGTCGTGCTTTCTCTGTTAGAAAGTAACGTGAAGAACTAAATGTCGAATAAAAGAAAAATAGAATTGAATAGAAAATAGGATGAATGAATTGAATTGAATTGAATTGAATGCTGAAAAATTCAGCAAATAAGGGTTTTTATAACACCCTTGTCCTAGTCCTACTGAAATAGGGTTTTTATCCTTGTCCCAGTCCTACTGGGTTACTGCATTCTTGTCCTAATCATACAAAGTTACTGCTGATCCCCCAAGTCTTTAGAAATACTGTTTTTGCTCGGGACAAGTTCTCCATGCATCACTTTCAGTCCATAAGCTTCCAGAAGCTGCCTTCCTTCTTACGTGAAGTTTCCTTTGGCGTCCAATTCCCATAAAATGCTGAAATCTTCATCATTTATACCTAAAAACTTGCTAATCACGTTGGTTAGCTCACTTACAGGAAAAAGGACTAAAAGTGCAGGATTTATATATTTTGTCCTCAAAACTTAGCTAAAATATGGGTAAATTAAGGTGCTTTAGGCGTGTAAATACGCCTAACATCAACACCCCACACTTAAAGCTTTGTTCATCCTCGAACAAAATATTATGTCCATGTAAACATCTACTTTGGATTTCACAGTAATAGCACAAAATATTCATCAAGACAGGCACGGCAATTATTAACAAAGAGTAGTTTTCTTGATCAGTGCTAGAAACAATTCAACCTCCAACATAGACTCGTGATGATGGTTAATTTGTATCCATAAGTTAAGGCATAAAGAATCATACACAACTACCCAAAACTCATCAACCCTGTGTGTCTCACACAAGATATCACCCATAATCACTCACAAGTTTTGCATTTTTCGAAACATGGGTACAATATTCTCCTTGCTCTCAGTCTCACAAAGAATTCATATGTTGCAACTGATGAACATAGGCTTGCCCTTAGTGTAATGCTCCACTAACATCAGAATGCTAAGCTTAGGATCAAATAGGTCTTTACAGGTTGTAATGTAGGCTAAGGGACAGGTAGGACTATTTTGGCCAGAAATAATGACTAAGTTCCCTAAGCGCTTTAATACATCACATTATGCCATTTACACTTTCTTTCAAACAACATTTCTACTTTCTTTTAATATACCACCCCTTCTCACCTCTTTTGTTATTCGATTTTAAACAGAACTAACTTTTTAGTTTTCTTTTCATTTTTCTTTTCTTTTTTTTTCATAACACACCTCTATGATAGCCACTCTTTTTCATAACTAATTCAAGCACCAATACATTCGAAGGCATCAGTCTCACCCAATTTCCTCTTATTTTGTCATATGACTTTACAATTTAAAGCGCTTAGGAATTTGGATCAAATTATGATCTTGAAAAAAAAATGGATTTGGCTACATCTGAGGCTGTCAAAGAAAATGGATAAAGTCTCAAAGGGGGTTAACTAGGATAATGTCCACAGGTATGTAAAAAGAAGGTAAACAAGTACAGGGACCCAAAGAAATGCCTAAATTATCTCCTAAACTTACACTCTTTATTTCGCTTTACATACACACCAGGCAAGTTCTAGCATCAGTCACAAACACAGAATATACTATAATCTCACACACACAAGGCACATGGTCAAGTATTATAGACCCTTGACCCAACAAATGAAGGAATTAAACCACACACTTATCACATAGTGAGTCACACTTAAAGCCTAAACGTCTCAATAGTAATGATTTTTGCACAAACTCTTGTCATAATACCATGCCGCCTATCAGAACAATTTTATGCATCAAAATCTAAAAAACTCTACGACTAATTAAAACAAAAAAACATAAATAAATGCAGGCAAAGAAATACAGCATACAAATACTAGCACCCCATACTTAGACGGGACACACTGCCCTCAGTGGAAAATAAATACGGAAAACCTGATTAGTCGGACTCCTACTCTATGTCTGGGGTCATACCCCCTGCGTCGGAATCATCAGCAGAGTCGTCATCCTCAGAGTTTTCTCAAATTGTACCCCACTTGATGCCAAAAGTGCGTTGAGGTATTTGTAGCTAGGAGGATTCAACTTGCTCTTTTCTTCTTCTTTTCTTACCTTTCTGTGAGTTGGACACTTTTTGTTTTCCTTGTCGTCCTTTTGGGGCCATTCTACCTGAGATCCTAATAGAGTCATGTTAGCTTCATCTCAGAAGATTCACGGTAATTGGAAAACAAACAGTAATGGCACCACCCCGCACTTAATTTGTTGGTACAAACTAATTAAGTGAACGATGTCGATTACTCAGACTTCATCGATATACGTTTAGGTGTTATATTCCAACAATATAATCAGTGCAGTCATACTTTTCTTGTCATCTTAACTACCCTTTTCGATTCTATTTCATGTAATCTTGACAATACTTTTATGTTTGGATTGATATACCCTTTTGAACAAAACTACTACATAGAGATTGTATCAAGTTATGGAATAGAAATAATCACAACATCTCATGTTTGTAGTTAACCATGATTTTTCATCTCAATGAACAAGTCATTCGAACATGAAGGCTTTCAAGTTACAATATTATGCAATTTTCTTGACCATGTCAATTCCGCAAAAGTATGACAGTGTATCAAAATCAAATACAAGTTGGAAACAAGTCAAGAGCATCCTTACGTATTCTTTCACTCACTTAGTTGTATCACAGCAAATCAACCACATTCAAATCACCAACACTACTTCAAGATTTAACAATTTATTATAGGCGTAGTAGTGTAGTACTTACGGACTATAAACGAAGAGTAAAGAAGTACTTACTTGGTTGATGGCCTTGGAAGATGTTCATGCAAAGTTAAAAGAGAAAAAAGAAAATTTTTGAGAGAATTTGGAGTGGTAGGCGGCGCTTAGGTTGGATTTGCAATGAGTTTTTGTTTTAAGACTAAGGTTTTATTTATAGGAAAAGCTTGGGTCGGGTTTTCACCCATTTGGAATCAGATTTCGAGACCAAAAGTGAGCATAGGTGACGCCTAATGCTTTGCCTATGCTTGGTATAGGCGGTGCCTTTTGCAAAGCCTTGTTGATCATAGGCGGCGCCTATGCTATGGCATTGTTGGGCATAGACGGCGCCTATGCCATGGCATTGTAGAATCCGAGACCAAAGGCTTTTGCATAGGCGGCGCCTATGCTATAGCATTGTTGGGCATAGGCGGCTCCTATGCTATGGCATTCTAGATTCTGAGAGCTTAGGCCATAGCATAGGCCATGCCTTGTTCGTTGCCTAGATTTACACAGGCTTTCCCTTGTTCGTTGCCTATATTTTCATAGGCAATTCCTAATCCATAGCCTTTTCTTCTTCATTCCTAACTTACCACCTTCAACATGAGCCGCTTCTAAATCAAAATTTGAAACCAATCACCTCTTTTACACCTCTTATACCTACACTTACTCAAAAACAACAAAAATGATTAGAACAATGGGTTACCTCCCATCAAGCGCCTTAGTTTTGGTCGTGGCTCGACAAAATCCTAGGAAAACAAAAACAACAAAAACAATTAAAAACGATGGGTTGCCTCCCATCAAGCGCTTGATTTATTGTCGCGGCACGACATAGCTATGTCGATTACTTAGACTTCATCGAGATAGATGGTGGATCATTTTCTGAATGGATTCAGACGACAATGAGGCTTACTTGTAGGCATGCAATCTTCTTTGAGATGACCCTTGTGCATACATATCCCAGGGAGAATACCAATTATATCATCAATAGTCCAACCTATAGCTCTCTTGTATCTCTTTAGAGCAGAGATGAGAGCCTCTACGTGCTATTCACTTAAATCATCCGCCACACTCACAGGAAGTGTATTTCCACTTCCCAAGAACGCATACCTTATATAATTGGGAAGCTCTTCCGATTCTAGCAGTGGGGGCTCTTCAATGGAAGTCTTTGTTGTTGGTGACGGTTTATTCTTAAGATCAAGGTTCGGCTGCTTAAGAGTATGAGAATAGGACCATATTTCTGTTAGATCACACATAGTTTCTTCATGTTCTTCAACATCCTCATGCTCACAATTTGAAATCACATCAGATAGTGACTCAACAGTAAGCTGCTTCTCTACAGATAATTCTTTCTCATCCTCATAATAAACATCATCTACAGAGAACACATTCATATCTCTGGGTTGCTTCATTGCTTTGCATACATCAAAATGGATCACTTCGTCATTCAACCAAAATAAAAGCTCATTAGCTCTCAAATCAATAAGCACACTTCCGATTGCGAGGAAAGGGCGTCCCAAGATTATGGGAGCTTCAGAATCCACCTCACAATCCAAAATAACAAAGTCTACAGGAAAAATAAATGTAGAAACCTTCACCAACACATCATTCAAGATACCCACAGGTCGTTTTAACGATCTATCTGCCATCACAAGCCGCATATTGGTTGGTGTTGGGTCGCCTAACCCCAACTTCCTGTAGACAGATAGCGGCATCAAATTGATGCTAGCCCCCAAATCGTATAATGCCTTGGCAAAATCCAAAGATCCAATAGTGCAAGGAATAGTGAAAGCACCAGGATCTGCTTTTTTCTGAACTAGCGATCTTGTAGCAATTGCCCTGCAATGATGAACATTATCTGCCAGCTCATAGCTTACTGCCCGCTTCTTTGTCAAAAGGTCCTTCAATAATTTAGCATATCCAGGCATCTGTTCCAACGCCTCCACCAACGAAATATTAATAGTCATCTGTTTAAACATAGTCATGAATTTACTGAACCTAGTGTCATCAGCTTTCTTCTTCAATCTCTGAGGAAAAGGTAGTGGTGGAAGGGGAATAGTTTTATCCACCACTTCCTTTTTATCTTGCTTCCGATTATCAACCTTTTCAGGAGTGTCATCAGCCTTCTTCTTCAGTCTTTGAGGAAAAGGTGGTGGTGGAAGGGGAATAGTTTTCTCATGAACGCTCTCATTCAGATTTTCAGCTTCTACAAAATCATCATAATCTGCATCAATAACATTATCCGTTATATCATCAACCACCTGGTTGACTTTAGACGGATTGTCTAACACTTTACCACTTCGGGTAGTAATAGCCATACATGATCCATCATTCCTCGAATTTTGCACTGTGTTGCAAAGTAGCGTTCCAGCCTTTCTTTGGTTGAATGCCGCAGATAATTGACTCAATTATTTCTCCAGCTATTTTATTAAAGTGGAATGCGAGTCAACCAATTGCTTCATTGAGGATGAATCTTTTATTACCTCAGTTACTCCAGTGTTGGTTGCCTCCACTCCTTTTAACAGCTTAGCCATCATATCTTCCATGGACATATTTCCAGAACCAGATGCAGCGACGTCACGTCTTCCAGGAGGAACATACAAACCACTCATGTCAGTCTTATCCTTCCAACTACCTTAATCACGGTCCTTGTTTCCAGATCTATCATAATAGTTACGACCTTGGTTTCCTTGGGCATTGCCTCGTAAACCCCCCTGATTATTCAAGTAGTTAGCTTTTTCTTCAGAATTGGATTCATCTCTTTCTTTTGACGCAACTGCTTTGAATTTTTTGGTCTTCCCTGATAATAAGTGCTTGGTGAGAAGATCCATCTGTGTTTTCATGTGAGCCATGTCTTGGTCACGTTCCTCTTGCCTACGCCTCTGTTCTGCAGTCATGCCAATAGATATAGTAGAGCTTGCTACCTTAGAATCCCTGGTATGCCAAGCTCTACTTTGCTTTTTCATATGATCTAGCATATCACTTGCCTGAATAAAAGTAAGGTCCATGAATGACCCTCCTGCAGCATTATCAACCACTGGCTTCGTAACCGAATTCAAAGATCTGTATAATATCTCCATCAAGTGGACATTGGTCATATAATGGTTTGGGCACCGCATAAGCTTCATCTTGAACCTCTCCCATGTTTCGTGGAGAGCTTCAGTTGGAAGCTGTCGAAAATTGCTGATCTCATCTCTCAACTGTGCTCTCTTGGATGGCGGAAAGAACCTTTCTAGGAAAGCGTCTTTCAATTGCCTCCAATTAGTGATAGAATCAGGAGTTAGGACATTCAACCATAGAGTTGCCTACCCAGACAGAGACAATGGAAATAAGCGCAGCCGGATCGCATTCTGTCCAAACCTTGGATTGTCAAAAGCCTTGCATGTTGAGATAAAATTAATCAGATGCATAATCGGATCATCTCCGGCAAGTCCACCAAACAACCCTTTGAGTTGGAATAGCTGAATCATAGTGCTAGTGATATTGAACTTGGCTCTGGGAGCCAAGGGCAGAGGAATAATAGACCCTGTGGCACCAGCTCCATCCAGATTGTCATCATCATCATCATCAAAAGGAACCTGCACAGCTCGGCGGTCAGGTCTCATTCTAGCTTGACGATCTCTCCTTTGTATAGGTGCCACCACCTCATCAATACGCCTAGGATTCAGTAACTCATCATCACCCAGGTCCTCATCATCTGGATTTGTTGCACGACCTGGGTTATCAATGTTCTGTTGGTGCACTTGAGCAGCGGCCAACGCAGCTAATCTAGCCTGCTCCTGTTGAGCAGCCCTTCTATCAATATCTCGTTGCGCCTCCATTCTGTCAACAGAACCTGAATAAAATAAAAACAACAACTAAAAGTAAAGTACAAGAATCTTTGACCAAAGGGTCTAGTAACTATCACAAACTTAGTTGACAACCGTATTCCCCGGTAACGGTGCCAAAATTTGATAACTCTCAAACTACAGCTCTCGTAAGAGTGTAAGCGGTCGTCGTCAAATATAGAACCCAAATGGGTTGGGTGTCGAATCCCACAGGGAATACTCGGTCACTAAGTATGCTACGATTAGTAGACTTTTGGTGAAAGTTCTGCAGAAAAAGGGGGAATTTTATGCGTGAAGTAAAATTATCAAAATAGCAAAGTAAAAACGGAAAGCTTTGTTTAGTAGATTTTAATCAATGAGAATTATAAGTTAGGGTTATGTCCACCTTATGAGTTCTACGTATCTATTAACTATGAGTTATGCGGAATTCAGACATGCATGAACTTATAGAGATTCGTATTCTATGGTAAATCCTAGCGTCTTTCGACCATCAAGGATTATCTCACTTTAACTCTTTCGAGCTTAAAGCATATAACTAATGGTACGAATTCTCCAAGAGGTTAATCCAGTTACGGCACTAACTTTTAAACATGGGTTGGTATCCCTATTTCCTTGTCACTCTCTCTTTTCCAGACATGTAACTTTTCTTTCGAACAAGTTAAAGCTATACTGGCGTATTCTATATGTTTGCAACCATAAGAATTCAATTAAGATGAAGAGAGTAATGATATAAGTAGCATACGTATCAAGAAATCACAAACTCATAGAAATAAATAGTATTATCAAATGGCTTTCATAACCCTAACAGAGAAGTTTAGCTACTCATGAGTGCAACGGAGATCACCATAAACATCATCATCATATCAAAACTAGAATGATCTCATGTTGGTCACAATAGCCATGCTTTCTCTGTCAGAAAGTAACGTGAAAAACTAAATGTCGAATAAAAGAAAAATAGAATTGAATAGAAAATAGGATGAATGAATTGAATTGAATTGAATTGAATGCTGAAAAATTCAGCAAATAAGGGTTTTTATAACACCCTTGTCCTAGTCCTACTGAAATAGGGTTTTTATCCTTGTCCCACTCCTACTGGGTTACTGCATTCTTGTCCTAATCATACTAAGTTACTGCTGATCCCCCAAGTCTTTAGAAATACTATTTTTGCCCGGTACAAGTTCTCCATGCATCACTTTCAGTCCATAAGCTTCCAGAAGCTGCCTTTATTCTTACGTGAAGTTTCCTTTGGCGTCCAATTCCCATAAAATGCTGAAATCTTCATCATTTATACCTGAAAACTTGTTAATCACGTTGGTTAGCTCACTTACAGGAAAAAGGACTAAAAGTGCAGGAATTATATATTTTGTCCTCAAAACTTAGCTAAAATATGGGTAAATTAAGGTGCTTTAGGTGTGTAAATACGCCTAACATCAACAGTTATGTTGGCTTGAGGTTCTTAAGGATTATGACTTGACTTTTCTCTATCATCCGGGTAAGGCTAATATGGTTGCGAATACCTTGAGCTGAAAATTGACTAGCATGGGTAGCTTGACACATCCTTTGACCCATGAGAGACCTTTATCCTTGGAGGTTCAGTCTTTAGCTAACCAGATAGTTATGCTTGATATTTTGACACCTGGTGTGTTTTGGAAATTATGGAGGTTAGGACTTTGTTTATGGAAAAAATTTAAGCTCATTCGTTTGATGATGTGGGATTGAGGTTGATTCAATATAAGGTGTTAACTGGCGAGGCTAAGGAAGCCTCACTTGATTCAGATGTATTTTTGAGGTTTGGGAGCCGAGCTTATATGCCAGAGTGGGTGACTGGATCAGGTTGATCTTAGAGGAGGCCTATAATTCCAGATATTCTATCCATCCAGGTGTGACTAAATTGTATCGTAACTTTAGATAGCATTAATAGTGGGGTGGTATGAGGTGAGATATAGCAATTTTATGGCTTGTTGCCTATGTTGCCAGCAGATAAAGGTCGAGCATTTGATACTTGTTGGTTTGCTTCAGAGGTTATCCATTCCTAAGTGGAAGTGGGAACGGATCACTGTAGACTTCATGACTGGTTTGCCTTATACATCTCTTCGTTTTAATAGTGTTTGGGTCACCATGGATAGATTTACCAAGTCGGTTCATTTCATTCTAGTTCAGGTCTCATTCAGTGTTGAGAGCTAAAGGAACAGTTAAAGAATATCCTTGATAAAGGCTTCATTTGTCCTAGTGTTTCTCCATAGAGTTCTCCTATGCTTTTTGTGATTAATAAAGATGGATCTCTTCGGATGTGTATAGATTATCAATAGTTGAATAAGGTTACAATGATTAATAAGCACCCTCTTTCAAAGATTGATGATCTTTTCAACCAGCTTCAGGGTGCTAGTTGTTTTTCTACGATTGACCTTCATTCCGATTATCATAAGTTGAAGATTCTTGAAAATGATATTCCCAAGATTTATTTTCAAACTCAATATGATCATTATGAATTCCTGGTTATATCAATTGGGTTGACTAACGCTCTGGCTGCTTTTATAGATCTTATGAACAGGGTGTTTAGATAGTTTTGGATCTGTTTGTGATAGTGTTTATTATTGATGACATCTTGGTGTATTGTAAGAGTGAGAAGGATCATACCAGTCACCTCCGATTGTGTTGCAGAATCTTAAGGATCAGAGGTTGTATGCAAAATTTTCTATGTATGAGTTTTGGTTGAATATTATGACTTTTCTGGGGCATGTTGTTTCTAGTGAATGGATCAAGGTGGATGCACGTAAAGTGGAGGCGGTTAAGAGATGGCCTAGACCCATTACTCCAAACAAGATTTGAAGCTTCTTGGTCTTGGCTGGGTATTGTAGGAGGTTTGTGGAGAGCTTCTCTTCTATTACTACCTTGTTGACAAGATTAACTCAGAAAAAGGTAAAGTTTTGTGGTCTGATGCTTGTGAGGGTAGTTTTGAGAATTTGAAAGATAAGTTGACCTCTTCTCCAATTTTGACCTTGCCTGAGGGTACTAACATATTTTCTTATATTGTTATTCATTTCGTGTGGGACTGGGGTTGTGTGTTAATGCAGCATAGTAAGGTGGTAGCTTATGCTTCTAGATAATTTAAGGTTCATGAAAGGAATTATCTGACTTATGATTTGGAATTAGATATTGTGGTTTTTGCAGTAAAAATTTAACACCATTACTCATACGGAGTGTATGTAGATATTTATTCAGACCACAAGAGCTTGCAGTATGTATTAACTCAAAAGGAGTTCAATTTCAGGAAAAGGCAATGGCTTAAATTGCTCAAGGACTATGGTATGAGTTGTAACTCCCTGAATCTGGTACCTGAAATGCTACACAGTGCTCATGACCTCGAAGGACCATAAGCTAACCTATGGCTGATATTTGTACCTGAACGCTGCATAATATATTGTATAAAAGCGGAAATATGAACTGAAAGGCCTTGAGATTCAAAACTGAAACATAACTGATAAATCATAACATATGGATGGGGTGTGAAATACCCAAACTCTAAAATAACTGTCTGAACATGATAGTCTGTAAAGCTTCTAACTGACTGATCTATCAGAATAAGGGGTTGATGGGACATGTCCCCAACTAACTCCAACTAATAAATTAATTAATGAGATAATAAATAATAGTTATGTCCTCGAAGGATAAGGACTCACTGCTATCTCTGACTGCTGAGACTGGAATGCTACTGATGCTCTAGAGCTCGTGCTTCTGAACCTATGGTATAAAACACCATAGCGCAAATGCGTCAGTACTTTGAATGTGCTAGTATGCATGGAAGGTAGGATGAATGCAAAGGGTTCACATGCATGATTTATACTAACTGACTGGACAACATAAATGTGAGAATACATACATGAATACATAATAACTATAACTGAGTTGGTGATAACGTGATTACTGAATCTGAGTACTGATAACATGAGATACTTAATAACTGTATAACTAAAATAACTAATACTGAGCGGCTGTATCTGACAATCTAGTTTCTAATGGAACTAACTGAGTTCTACACTATTCTAAGTCGACTGTATCTGACAGTCCTGAATTCTGTAGAACTATCTGAGTTCTATTAATGAGATTAAATGACTATATCTGATAGTCCTGATTCTATAACTAAAATGGTGGGAAGTAGTTATCTAACCGGCATGCCCCTAATAAGTCATTATGGCTGAGTTGGGGTCCAATCTATAACCCTAATTGGAAGGGTGTCAATACCGCGCCATAGGTAAGGACAATCTGTGAGTAACCCTCGTATAATAGGTAACTCTAGTGAGAACGGGGGGAACCCTCATATAATAGGTTAAACCACCTCATATACCCTCATGTAGCAGGCTATAATGTCTCAACCTACACTGGCTACGTAGTTCTGGAATACAAGGATTGCTTCTAAGAATCACACCCTCATATAACAGTTGATTTCCCATCTTTGGGTTCACTCGGTGTTAATTCCTACTCCCATCTGAATAGACACTGAACATGGATTACTGAACTGATTTAACTGAATTAACTGAGTTCCATTGACTAATGAAATAGTACTGAGATTTCCTGAGTAACATAACTGACTGAGTTCTATGGATCATGGCTTGACTGAGGATATCGTGAAAACATGATACCAACTCTAGGAACACGGCTATATTTTTCGGGTACAAGTACCCCCAGGACTCCATAGAAAGAAACTTACAAAGCATGACTTTCTTGAATACATAACTAACATCAACAATCCATAATTCAATAAGTAAGACATTTCATCAAACATTTGACATGTATAAACTTGTACATGCATGGGGATTTCATATTATCATACTAGTATGGCACTTTTCTTTCACATAGGCATTTAATCAAACACATGAGGAGTATGCTTTGGTTATAAAATCATCAACACATCTAATAATCATGGATGCATCAATCAACTTGTAATTTGAAGGGGGTTTATCATGGTTATTATGCAAACCATCACATACAAGGGTCAATCATTGGAAAATGTAATTTAAAACATGAATCAAAACCACACAGCATCATGGACATGAATTTTAATTCAATTTAAATCATGAACATTCACAAATACCCAACTCTTAGATTTTAAAAGAGATTCTTGAGCTTTATGGGTGAAAGAGACCCATAAATAAACACATGACATACCTAGGTTGTGATTTCTTGAAGATTGATGGAGGAAAACTTGAATTCTTAAATTGAAATTAAACACCTAGGGTTTTTTTATTCTTGAGGATAGATATTGGAGAGAAATCCTAATTTGATGTTGTAAAAGAATAATGAACTTATGAGCTATGTCGGGTGTAATTAGGGGTTAAATAGGGTGGAAAAATACCCAAATACCCTTTTTTAAAATGGCTTTAGAATAACTGAATGGGATCTGCGATGGTCCATCACTAGCTCAACGGTCTATCATTTCGACTGTCGTACGTGGACCAAGAAAAGGCTCACTGCCTTAGTAGCGACGGCTAGGGCCATAGTCCGTTGCAAGTTCAATAATCTATTAACCTGTCCGTCGCACCATATCTAGAAGGTTGCCTCACTTCTTTGGTTGCGACGGTCTAGGCGATGGTCCTTTGCTAGATCGACCGTCCATCAACTTGGTTGTCGCACCTAGGAAATTCTGACAGCTCTGAGTAAAATGTCCATAAATTTTTACTCTAATACCGGATTTGGACGAAATTGGTATCATTGGAAAGATAATTCAATTTCTCACACGATAAAAAGTTAAAATCTGTAAAATTCCACTTGTACCAAAATGGATTCATATTTCAAACTAAGTTTCTAACATTCTTGGGATGATTTCAAGCTAGGTAGAAGTATGAGGTATTACAATATCTCCACCTTGAGAACATCGTCCTCAAATGAGACTGAGTGAGAGGAGAAAAGATAAACTAAAGTACATACTGAATATGAACAATTGGAACATGATCTCACGACTGACATGACTGATAACTGAATGTATCATACTGATCATGCATATCGGATGCATGTATAACTGATTAATGAATGCATGACAGAGTGTTCTGATGAACTAAGGTTCTCACAATGAGAATGCATATATGATGCATGATTATATAACTGAACTAACATATGAATGCATGCCTGAATATGCAATGGTATTTAATACCAAGTTTATAATGGAATTTTGAACATGACATGGCTGCCAAGCTTGTAACTGAAATTTGAACATGAAACTGAAAAGCTTAAGGAGAACTGTTACCTTGAGCTTGATCTGAGTTGGCGAAGAAGAGGTGAGGATACTTGGTACGCGTGTATGCTTCTGCTTCCTAAGTAGCTTCCTCAATGGACTAATTTCGCCAAAGAACTTTGACTAGAGGGACTTGTTTGTTCCTCAGTCTATGAGTCTGATAGTCTAGGATTTCGACTAGAATCTCTTCATAAGAGAGGCTATTTTGAACATCTATGCTCTGAATAGGGACTACAACTGTTGGGTCACCTATGCATTTCTTGAGCAAAGAGACATGGAACACTGGATGAACTGAGGCTAGATCTGAAGGCAATTCGAGCTCATAAGCTACCTTGCCAAATCAACTGAGAATCTTGAAGGGACCGATATATCGGGGACTGATCTTTCCCTTATTTCCGAATCTCTTCACTCCCTTTATGGGAGAGATCTTTAGATAGACAAAATTACCAATCTCGAACTCGAGATCCTTTCTACGTACATCTGCATAAGACTTCTGCTGGCTCTAAGCAGCCCAGAGTCTTTTTCTGATTAACTAGACTTTCTCTAAGTCATCAAATACTAAGTCAGGCCCTATAACTGAGGCCTCACTAACTTCGAACCAACCGATTGGAGATCTGCATCTCCTACTATAGAGAACTTCGAATGGAGTCTTCCAAATACTGGAATGATAGTTGTTGTTGTATGCAAACTCAATCAAAGGCAAGTGCTCATCCCAACTACCCTTGAAATCAATTACACACGCTCGCAGCATATCTTCTAGAGTATGAATGGTCCTTTCTTCTTAACCATCTATCTGAGGATAAAAGGTTGTACTGAGACAAATTTGAGTACCAAGACCCTTTTGGAATGCTTTCCAGAAATGAGAGGTGAACTGGGTACCTCTATCTGAGATAATAGATAATGGAACACCATGAAATTCGACCAACTCTCTGATGTAGAGTTTGGCATAATCCTCGACTGAATAAGAGGTATGGATCGAAAAAATAAGCTAATTTGGTCATCCTGTCTACAATGACCCAAACTGAATCATGCTGATAACGAGTATGAGGCAAACCCATCATGAAGTCTATGTTCACTTCTTCCCAGTACCAAGTAGGAATATTGAAATCTGGCATGGACCCACTAGGATTCTGATGCTCTATTTTAACCTACTAATATGTAGAGAACTTAGCCACAAACTCTGCAACATCTCTCTTCATCCTACTCCACCAATAGATTTCCTACAAGTCGTGGTACAAATTTGTGGACCCTAGATGAATAGAGTAGCATGCACCATGCGCTTCTGCAAGAATTTGTTGCCTTAAGTCATATATACCTAGAACACACAGACGACCCTAAAAACATAAAACACTATCTCCTCCTTGGGAGAAAACCTCTACTTTCTAATTTTTGACAGACATTTTCAATTTGACAAATATGGGGTCTCTATCTTTCTTTTCTTTCACTTCAAAAATGAGAGATGATTCTGAACTAATCTGAACCCATATGTCTACCTCCTCTGTATCGACTAAGAAAAAACCTAGTCTAGCAAGTTGATGGATTTCCTAAGCTATATTCCTTTTACTATCCTCAACATGAGCAACACTACCCATATATAGTCTACAGAGAGTGTTAGCCACTACATTGGCCTTGCCTAAATGATAAAGGACACTCATGTCGTAATCTTTTTAGAGCTCTAACCACCTTCTCTGATGAATAATGAGATATTCTAAGAAAAGACATACTGAAGTCTCTTATGATCTGTGAACACATCCACATAAACTCCATATAAATAATGTCTCTAAATCTTTAAGTCAAATACTACGGCTGCTAACTCAACATCATGAGTAGGATAATTCTTCTCATGGGGTTTGAACTGCCTGGAGGCATAGGATATGAACTTACCATGTTGCATGAGGACATAACCCAAACCTACTCTGGATGCATCACAATATACTAGGAACGCATCAACCATCTGGAAGAGCTAAGACTGGGACTAAAGTGAGTCGAGTCTTTAACTCCTGAAAACTCTTCTCACAAGGATCTAACAACTTAAACTTAACTTTCTTTTGAGTCAATCTGGACATAGAGAATAAAATAGAAGAAAAACCCACAACAAACCATCTGTAATAGCCAGGCAAACCTAAAAAATGCTTGATATCTGATGGAGAGACAGGGCGAGGCCAGTTTCTTACTACTTCTGTCTTTTGAGGATATACTCTAATTCTATCACGAGAATTGATATGGCCAAGGAATGCTGCTGACCTTAGCCAAAATTCGCACTTAATGAATTTGATGAACAATTGATGATCTCTAAGAGTCTGAAGTATAAAGTTGAGATGGTCTGCATGATCACGCTCACTGTGGGAATAGACATGAATATCATCTATGAAGACTATGATGAACGTGTTTATGTACTGTTTGAACACATGGTTCATCAAGTCCATGAAAGTTGTTGGGGCATTGGTAAGACCAAAGGACATGACTAGGAATTCGAAGTGACCATACTGAGTAAGGAAGGATATTTTTGGAATATCACATTCACTAACTCTGAGTTGATGATAGCTGGATCTAAGGTCTATCTTAGAGAAATAGTTGGCACCCTAAAGTTGGTCAAACAAGTCATCGATTCTGGGAAGAGGATACTTATTCTTGATCATGACTATATTGAGCTGACAGTAGTCAATACACATTCTGAGAGAACCATCTTTCTTATGCATGAATAAAATTGGTGTGCCCTATGGGGAAATACTGGGTCTGATAAATCCCTTATCTAAGAAATCCTTCAACTACTCTTTCGATTCTCTGAGTTTTGCTGGTGATATTTTGTATGGCGAAATAGATATAGGTTGAGTATCTTAAAGAAGATCAATACCAAAGTCTATTTCCCTTTCGAGAGAAATTCCTAGAAGATCTTTGGGAAAGGCATCTGAATATTCATTCACAACTAGGACTGAATCAAGACTGGGAGTTTCAGAACTAATGTCCTTAACTCAAACAAGATGATAGACACATTCCTTAGATATTATTTTTCGTGCTCGAAGTTAGAAAATAAGCTGACTTCTGAAAGCTGAAGTACTACCCCTTCACTCTAGGATAGGTTCATTCAAAAATAGAAACTAGACTATTTTATTTCTGTAGTCGACTATGGCATAGCAGGAACAAAGCCAATCTATGCCAAGAATAACATCAAAATCAGTTATCTCTAATTCGACTAAGTCTACTGAAGTGACTTTTTGAAATATCATAGTCAGACAGTTCCTAGCAATAAAATATCTGTAACATACCAGTAACCACATCAGGAGAACTTTCCTGATCTTGCTGGAACTGGAGAGCATAGAGTCTGTTTGGGCGTTGCCCACTAGTAGCACTGGAAGTGGCTCCCTGTTGATTTAGGTGACTAAATTGAGTTGAGGAATAGTTCAGCTAACCTTGAGGAATTGGATGAGAACAGTCTCTGACTCTGTGGCCTGGCTTGCCACATCTGAAACAAATACCGCTTTCAGCTCTACAAATACCCTGATACTGCTAGCCACAAGTCTGGCAAAGAGGATAGTTGTGGGCACTGCTAACACTGCCCTGAGACTTAGAGCCTGGCACTCTATCTTTTTTACTATCCCTGAACTTAGGAGCGAGAGCACTAGCTAAAGAAGGAGCTGGATATAATTACTAAGGACAAAACTAAAAATGGTTTCCTCCTTCTAATTTGGGTTGAGCAAAGTTGAAAATACCTATCCTTGCTCTTTTATTCTGCTTCTCTCCCACCTTAATCTTCTGATCTTCTATCTGCTAAGCATGAGTCATGAGCCTGGATAAAGTCATGTCACTATTTAACATCGCAGACCTACAGTCGTTGACCAAACTATCATTCACCCTAAAAATAAACGTACTCATCTTGGCCCTGCTATCTACAACCACATGAGGAGCATATCTACCTAATTGAGTGAACTTAAGAGAATACTCTTTCACCGTTATATTACCCTGCCTGAGGTTGATGAATTCTAACACCTTAGCCTCTCTCAACTTTTGGGAAAAGAATCTATCTAAGAATACGGTGACAAACTCCTCTCACTCAATGGGCCTTGCATCATTTGGCCTTTCTGACTTCCACTACTTATACCAAGTGTGAGCAACATCCTGCAACTTGTATGTAGCTAGATCAGCACTCTCACTAGGAGTAACCCCCATAATGCCAGTAACCTTCTGAACCTGATCGATGAATTCCTGAGGATCCTCATCTAAATTAGACCCAAGAAAGGATAGAGAATTCATTTGGGTGAAGTCCCAAATCCTGGCTACAGCTGAATTGACCATTGGGTTGGCTGGAACGATAGCTGCTCATTCATTCTAAGCAGCAACTAACTGAGCAAGAGTAGTGAATACAGCTTTAAACTCTACATGAGAAACATATTCACCCAAAAGATCTTCGGGCAGAGGGGCTAACTGATTCCCATTTCTTCTTTTAGGAGGCATGTTTTCTAGAAAAAAGGGAGAAATAGATTAGACTGAGAGATTAGATTTATATTATGCTCACTGGCACGACATGACTACTGAAAGAAGTAAAATTGTTCCTAAAACATCTTATAGCCTCTTGCACATAAATGTGGCACGAAACACACCAATGTATAAGACTCTACTAGTGTAATACCCCGTATGTTTCAAAGCTAGGAAGTGAATAAGTATTCCTACGTATAAAATCTCCTATCCTATGAGTCATACGTGAGTACATGACTTACAATGAATATCCTAGTGATATGATAGCTTATGATGCATTAAGCATGTTCATATGAGTCACTTGAGGTAATACAAGCTAATAGTTTTTGAATCCATCAAGTTTTAGTGTTCGATTTTGTAAGGGTTATCTTTGAATGAGTATAACTCGATGTTAATGTGGTATTTTGGCTGATTTAGATCCACCAAATTATAGATAATCTAATTAGCTTTCCAACGATATCAATTTCACCTTAATCCAATACTCGAGCAAAACGTTATGCCAATTTTTGTGAGAGACATAAGGATAGGCGATTGGTTAGGCGCCGCCCAACCTAGCTTAGTCAATCACTTGGGTGCCATCTAAGTCAGTTCCAGGTGCCAAAAATACTCCGTTTTGAGTTATTTTAAGGGTTATTAAGTCTTTTAACACTCCTTACACGTCCCTAAACTTAACCCTACAAAATATATAGCTTCTAAACATATTACAATCCTATTATCATCCCAAAGCTCATCATCCAAGAGCACTAAAAGAGAAAAACAACTAGGGTTGCATAACTAAGCTTGAAGATCCGATTTCAAGGAAATTCCTCCGTCAATCATCAAGAATCTTCCTTCTAAGGTATGCGTGAGTTGATTTATGGATCTCTTTCATCCATAAAGCTCAAAAACTCTTTTTTTCTTTATAAAGTATGATTTCTATATTGTTGGGTGTTGATGATCATGTTGTTGATATTGGGTGATTCCCAAGATGGAATCTTTATGTGTTTTTTTTGAATTTCATGATATCATATTAGTTGGAAACATGTAAATTTGGTTGTTCATGATGTATAATTTGATGATTTCACCTATGCTTAAGATGTGCATGTAAGGTGTTTGATAAAATGCCTAAGAAACTAGAAATCATGCAATATAACTAAATTGTGACTAAGTAAAGGATTCATGATATGCCCTTACGTTCCAATGACTTCTATGTTGATAATGTGCCTTGTAAATGTTGTTGGAATAATCATGAACTATTCTTATCAGATTATGCTATGTTTACTTGCAAATCCTACTTATGAACAAGATGTATGATAACCATACAATCCATATGAACTTCCGTGCTATTGGTATGTGTTTCCAATATGATTATGCAATGAACATGATATTAAGATTATGCAAGTACTTCCATGTGATATGAAATCATTTATGCAATACATTATTGATAACCATGCTTAGTATGAGATCCCTACTTATGATATTATAAATTATGGACTCTACTCTTATGATCAAGTCAGTCATGTGTGTCAGTGTCCTTCCATCGATTCCTGGGGGTACTTGTACCCAAAAACTATAGTTGTGTGCCTAGATCCATGTCATGTTTCACGATATCCAAACTCAAGGTATGATTTCATAAACTTCAGCCAGTCATGTGACTCAGAAAAACCTCATGATCTTAGTCAGTTTTCAGATATCAGTAACATTCCGCCAGTCAACGAAATTCAGTAAGATTAAGTCATGCACAGTCAGTTATTCATGTCCAGTCCCTCCAGATGGGAGTAGAGGTTAGCACCGAGTAAACCCAAGGATGGGAACTCACCCGACAGTTCAAGATGTGATTCTTAGTAGTCATCCTTGTGTTCCAAAACTACGTAGCCAGCATAGGTTGAGACATCTTAACCCATTATATTAGGGTTGATGAGGTGGCTTAACCAGTCAGTTTAGGGTTCCCACCATTCTCATTGAATTCCAGCCAGATAAGGGTCACTCAAAGGCTATCCTTACTCGTGGCATGGTATTGACACCCCTCCAGTCGGGGCAGAGATTGGACCCCAGCTTAGCAATAACGGCATACATAGGGTATGTCGGTTAAACACTACTTCCACAATTTCAGTATCAGTCTCAGTAAAAGAACTCAGGGAATTCTTCAGATTTCAGTATATACAAAACTGTCGGATACAGTCTTTCTTGTTATCAGTTTTAGTATCAGTCATGACAGTTATAAACCATGTATTATCTTACAGATTATGCTATCACATATTCATGGTCCCAGTTTCTATATATGTGTGTTTTCACTCCCACGTTCATATTAGTCAGTCAGTGTTGTTCATGCATGAAACCCTTTATGTTTAGCCTACCTTCCTCGTATACTCAGTACTCTAGTTGTATTGATGCATTTGTGCTATGGTGATTTTTTTCATGTTACACCATAGGTTCTGAGACACGAGCTCCAGCCTAGCAGTAGCGGTAGCATTCCAGTCGCAGAGACACAGTGAGTCCTCATTAATTCGAGGACAATATGATTTGATTCATTTATTTATTTCTTCAGTTCAGCTTTACAGAGTTAGTTGGAGACATGTTCCTTCAACTCCTTATTCAAATAGTTTAGAGTCTTTCAGATTTATGTTCAGATTTACGTTTAGATTGAGTTGTTTTAGGTATTTTCACCCACATGATTATATTCAGTTGAACCTTATGGCCTTACAGTTCTATGTATTCCACATTATTATATCATGATTTGCAGTATACAGGTACAGATATCAGTCATGGGTTAGGTTATGGTCCCTCGGGGTCATGAGCACTATGTAGCATTCCAGTTTAGCGAATCGGGGTGTTACAAACTTGGTATCAGAGCCTAAGGTTCAATAGAGTCCTAGGAAGTCTGAAAGCCACATCTAGTAGAGTCTTGTACATGGGTGTGTTGCACGCCACATTTATGTGTGGGAGGCTATAAGATATTTTAGGAACAGTCACCTTTATTCATTATTAATGTCATGCTAGTGAGCCTAATCACAAGTTAAACTCTCAGTCTAATCCATTCTTCTCTTATTCCAGACCATGGCCCCAAAAAGAAGAAACCAGCCAGCTCCTCAGCCCAAAGATCTTTTGGGAGAATATGTTTCCCATGCGGAGTTTAGAGCTGCATTTACTACACTTGCTCAGTCCATGGCTGCATAGACTGAACGGCCACCAGTCATTCCGGCCAATACATTGGCCAATCCCAAAGCAGCTAGAGTTTGGGACTTCACCCGGATGAACCCTCCATCTTTCCATGGGTCTAAGTCTAATGAGGACCCTTAGGAGTTCATTGACCAAGTCCAAAAGGTTATTGACATCATGGTTGTTACTTCTATTGAGAGTGCTGAGTTAGCCACCTACCAGTTACAGGATGTTACTCATGATTGGTACAAATAGTGGAAGTCTGAGAGGTTAGATGATACAGGCCCTATCGAGTGGGAGGAATTTGTCACAGCCTTCTTAGACAGATTCTTTCCCCAAGAGTTGAGGGAAGCCAAAGTTCTTAAGTTCATCAATCTCAGGCAGAGGAATATGAAGGTTAGGGAGTATTCTCTCAGATTTACTCAGCTAGCCAGGTATGCTCCTCATGTGGTTACAGACAATAGAGCTAAAATAAGCAAGTTCGCGTCAGGGGTCAACAATAGTATGGTAAATAAGTGTAGGTCTACGATGCTGATCGGTGATATGACCTTAGCCAGACTCATGACCCATGCCCAGCAAGTAGAAGAGTAGAAGTTTAAGTTTAGGGAGAGGCATAACAAGAGATAAAGGTCAGGTAATTTCAACTTTGCTCACCCCAAGTCAGATGGAGGAAACCGCTTATAGTTTCGCTCCAAGTCAGCCATTCCAGCTCCTTCCTCTGCTAGCGCTCCAGTGTCGAAGTTCAGAGACGGCAATAGAGACAAAGCGCCAGGCTCTAAATCTCAGGGCAGTGTTAGCAGTGCCCAAACAAATCCCTTTTGTTAGACTTGTGGTAAGAACCACAAGGGCATTTGCAGAGCCGATAGTGGTGTCTGTTTTGGTTGTGGCAAGCCAGGCCACAAGATTAGGAAGTGTCTGCAGTCAAGTCTTCAAGGTCAGTAAAGTCATTCTACAGCTCAATCCAGTCGCCCAAACTAGCAGGGTGCCATTTCTAGTGCTACCAGTGGGCAACGCCCAAATAGACTCTATGCTCTTCAGTTCCAGCAGGATCAAGAAAATTCTCCTGATATCGTTACTAGTACGTTACAGATTTTCCATGCTCAGATTTATGCTTTGCTAGACCCAGGTGCATCTTTGTCTTTTGTTACTCCATACATAGCAGGCAATTTTGGAATCAGTCCTGAAGTCCTAGCAGAGCCCTTCTCAGTCTCTACCCTAGTAGGTAAAACCATCATAGCCCAGCGGATATACAGGAACTGCCCGATTATGATATCTCAAAAATCCACATCAGTAGATTTAGTAGAGTTAGAGATGACTGATTTTGATGTCATTCATGGCATGGATTGGCTTTATTCCTCCTATGCCACAGTCGAATACAGAAATAGGATAGTTTAGTTTCAGTTCCCAAATGAGCCCGTCCTAGAGTGAAAGGGTAGCATTTCAGCGTTTAGGGTCAACTTGTTTCCTACCTTCGGGCAAGAAAAATGATTTCTAAGGGGTGTGTGTATCATCTCGTGCATGTTAAAGATTCCAGTTCTGAATATCCCAGCCTCGAAACAGTCTCTGTTGTTAATGAATACTCAGATGTCTTTCCCGAAGATCTTCCAGGAATTCCTCCCAAAAGGAAAATAGACTTCAGAATAGACCTTCTTTCGGATACTCAACCTATTTTTATTCTGCCATACAGAATGGCACCAGCAAAACTCAAGGAACTAAAATATCAGTTGAAGGATCTCTTAGATAAGGGATTCATCAGACCCAACGTTTCCCCATAGGGTACCAATATTATTCGTGCACAAGAAAGATAGTTCTCTCAGGATGTGTATTAATTACCGTCAACTCAACAAGGTCACGGTCAAGAATAGATATCCTCTTCCAAGGATTGATGATCTATTCGACCAACTTTAGGGTGGCAGTTACTTCTCCAAGATAAACCTCAGATCAGGCTACCATCAGCTCAGAGTTAGAGAATGTGACATTTCAAAGACAGTTTTCCATACACGGTATGGTTACTTCAAATTTTTAGTCATGTCATTTGGTCTTACCAATGCCCCAGTAGCTTTAATGGATTTGATGAATCGTGTGTTCAAGCAGTACTTGGACATGTTTTTCATAGTCTTCATAGATGATATTCTGGTCTATTCTCGCACAGAGTGTGATCATGCAGACCATCTCAGGATTGTTCTTCAAACTCTTAGGGATCACCAATTATTCGTTAAGTTCAACAAGTGCAAATTTTGGCTAAGATCAGTAGCATTCCTTGGCCATATTATTTCTGGTGATGGAATTAGAGTAGATCCTCAAAAAAACAAGGCAATAAGAAATTAGCCCAGACCCATATCTTCATTAGCTATTAGGAGTTTCTTGGGTTTGGCTGGCTATTACAGATGGTTTATTGAGGGATTTTATTCTATTGCATCTCCCATTTCCAGATTGACTCAGAAGAAGATTAAGTTTCAGTGGTCAGATTCATGCGAGAAGAGCTTTCAAGATTTAAAGACTCAACTTACCTACGCTCCAGTTCTAGCTATTCCAGATAGTTCAGGCAATTTTGTAGTCAATTGTGATGCATCAAAAGTGGGTTTAGGTTGTGTCCTCATGCAGCATGGTAAGGTCATTACCTACGCCTCCAGAAAGTTAAAGTCACATGAGAAGAATTATCCTACTCATGATCTTGAGTTAGCAGTGGTAGTTTTTGCCTTGAAGATATGGAGGCATTATCTTTATGGAGTTTATGTAGATGTCTTCACAGACCATAAAAGCCTCCAGTATGTATTTTCCCAAAAAGATCTCAATCTTCGCCAAAGAAGGTGGTTAGAGCTCTTGAAGGATTACGACATGAGTGTTCTTTATCATCTGGGCAAGTCCAATATTGTGGTCGACGCTCTTAGTCGACTCTCCATGGGTAGTATTTCTCATGTTGAGCATAGTAAGAAAAAGATGGCTCAGGAGATCCATCAGCTTACCAGACTAGACGTTCTCTTAGTCGATTCTTCAGAAGGTGGTGTATGTGTTCATAGTAGTTCAAAGTCATCTTTAGTTTCTGAGGTGAAAGAGAAACAAGACAGGGATCATAGCCTTGTCAAGCTCATAGAGTTAGTTCAGAATCAGAAAGTCGAGGTTTTCTCCCAAGGGGGAGATGGTGTTCTTCATTTTTAGGGTCGTTTATGTGTATCGAGTGTAGATGAATTGAGGCAGAGAATTCTTGTAGATGTGCATGGTGCGCGATACTCCATTCATCCAGGGGCCACTAAGATGTACCGTGACATGTGGCAGATTTATTGGTGGAGTGGGATGAAGAGAGATATTGCAGAGTTTATGGCTAAGTTCTCTACAAGTCAGCAGGTTAAGATAGAGCATTAGAAACCTAGTGGTTCCGTGCAAGAGTTCACCATTCCTACTTGGAAGTGGGAAGAAGTTAACATGGACTTCGTGATGGGTTTACCTAGAACTCATCATCAGCATGATTCAGTCTAGGTCATTATAGATAGAATGACCAAGTCAGCTTATTTCCTTCCTATTCGTACTTCTTATTCTACCGAGGATTATGCCAAACTCTATATCAGGGAGTTAGTCAGGTTACATGGTGTTCCAATATCTATCATCTCAAAAAAAGGTACCCAGTTCACTCCTCACTATTGAAAAGCATTCCAAAAGGGTCTCAGTACCTAAGTCTATCTCAGCACAGCATTTCATCCTCAGACAGATGGTCAAGTAGAGAGGACCATTCAGACTTTTGAAGATATGCTAACGGCGTGTGCAATTGACTTCAAGGGAAGTTGGGCCGACCACTTTCCTTTGATTGAGTTTGCATACAACAATAGCTATCATTCTAGTATTCAGATGGCTCCATTCGAAGATCTCTATGGTAGGATATGTAGATCTCCAATTGGTTGGTTCGAAGTTAGTGAGGCATCAATCATAGGTCCTGACTTAGTATTCGACGCCTTAGAGAAAGTTTAGTTGATCAGAGAGAGACTCTGGGCTGCTCAGAGCTGACAGAATTCCTATGCAGATGTTCGTAGAAAGGATCTCGAGTTCGAGTTCAATGACTATGTCTGTCTTAAGATCTCTCCAATGAAGGGAGTGAAGAGGTTTGGCAAGAAAGAAAAACTCAGTCCCCGGTATGTCGGTCCCTTCAGAGTTCTTTGTCGCTTCGGCAAGGTAGCTTATGAGCTTGAGTTGCCTTCAGATCTAGCCTCAGTCCATCAATTCTTCCATGTCTCTTTGCTAAAGAAGTGCATAGGTGACCCAGCAGTTGTTGTCCCTATTCAGAGTATCAACATTCAGAACAGCCTCTCCTATGAAGAGATTCTAGTCGAAATCTTAGATTATCAGACTTGCAGATTGAGAAACAAAGAAGTCCCTCTAGTCAAGGTTCTTTGGCGAAATCAGTCTCATGAGGGAGCTACTTGGGGAGCAGAAGCAGATATGAGTACCAAGTATCCTCACCTCTTCCCCGCCAATTCAGATCAAGCTCAAGGTAACAGTTCTCCTTAATCTTATTCAGTTTTATGTTTATATTTTCGGTATAAACTTGGTACCTATTAACCGTTTCATACTCAGTCATGCATTCATGTGTTAGTTATCCGTGCATCAAATATGCACGAGTTTAGTATGTTTAGCATGTCAGTCATGATATCAAGTTTCAGTTCTTCATGTTCAGTTCAGGTTCTATTGTCTTGTATCCCTTCTAAGTAAATTCTCATTCGAGGACGAATGTTTCCAAGGGGGAGATATTGTAATACCCCGTATGTTTCTAAGCTAGGAAGTGAATAAGTATTCCTACATATGAAATCTCCTATCCTGTGATTCATACTTAAGTACATGACTTACAATGAATATCCTAGTGATAGGATAGCTTATGATGCATTAAGCATGTTCATATGAGTCACTTAAGGTAATACAAGCTAACAGTTTTTGAATCCATCAAGTTTTAGTGTTTGATTTTGCAAGGGTCATCTTTGAACAAGTATAACTTGATGTTAATGTGGTATTTTGGCTGATTTAGACCCGTCAAATTGTACAGAATCGAATTATCTTACCAATAATACCAATTTTACCTTAATCCAATACCCGAGCGAAAAGTTATGCCCATTTTCATGAGATACAGTAAGGATAGGCGATTGGTTAGGCGCCGCCCAACCCAAACATAGGTGATTGGTTAGGTGCCACCCAACCTATCTTAGGCAATCACTTGGGCGCCGCCTAAGTCAGTTTCAGGTGCCAAAAACACTCCGTTTTGAGTTATTTTAAGGGTAATTAAGTCTTTTAACACTCCTTACACGTCCCTAAACTTAACCCTACAAAATATATAGCTTCTAAACATATTACAACCCTATTATCATCTCAAATCTCATCATCCAAGAGCACTAAAAGAGAAAAACAACTAGGGTTGAGTAACTAAGCTTGAAGATTCGATTTCAAGGAAATTCCTCCGTCAATCATCAAGAATCCTCTTTCTAAGGTATGCGTGAGTTAATTTATAGATCTCTTTCATCCATAAAGCTCAAAAACCCTCTTTTCATTATAAAGTATGATTTCTATATTGTTGGGTGTTGATGATCATGTTATTGATATTGGGTGATTCCCAAGATGGAAACTTTATATGTTTTTTTTTAATTTCATGATATCATATGAGTTGGAAACATGTAAATTTGATTGTTCATGATGTGTAATTTGATGATTTCACCTATGCTTAAGATGTGCATGTAAGGTGTTTGATAAAATGCCTAAGAAACTAGAAATTATGCAATATAGCTAAATTGTGACTAAGTGAAGGATTCATGATATGCCCTTATGTTCCAATGACTTATATGTTGATAATGTGCCTTGTAAATGTTGTTGGAATACTCATGAACTATTCTTATGAGATTATGCTATGTTTACTTGCAAATCAAACTTATGAACAAGATGTATGATAACCATGCAATCCATATGAACTTCCATGCTATTGGTATGTGTTGCCAATATGATTATGCAATGAACATGATATTAAGATTGTGCAAGTACTTTTATGTGATATGAAATCCTTTCCATGCAATACATTGTTGATAACCATGCTTAGTATGAGATCCCTACTTATGATATTATAAATTATGGACTCTACTCTTATGATCAAGTCAGCCATGTGTGTCAGTTTTCTCCCATCAAGTCCTGGGGGTACTTGTACCCGAAAACTATAGTTGTGTGCCTAGATCCATGTCATGTTTCACGATATCTGAACTCAAGCTATGATTCTATAGACTTCAGTCAGTCATGTGACTCAGGAAAACCTTATGATCTTAGTCAGTTGTCAGATATTAGTAATATTCCGCCAGTCAACGGAATTTAGTAAGATTAAGTCAATCACAGTCAGTTATTCATAGCCAGTCCCTCCAGATAGGAGTAGAGGTTAGCACTGAGTGAACCCAATGATGGGAACTCACCCGCCAGTTTAGGGTGTGATTCTTAGTAGTTATCCTTGTATTCCAGAACTACGTAGCCAGCGTAGGTTGAGATATCTTAACCCGTCAGATAAGGGTCACTCACAGGCTGTCCTTACCCGTGGCACGGTATTGACACCCCTCCAGTCGGGGCAGAGATTGGGCCCCATATTAGCCATAACGGTATACATGGGGCATGTCGGTTAAACACTACTTCCCACAGTTTTAGTAGCAGTCTCAGTAAAAGAACTCAGGGCATTCTTCAGATTTCAGTATATATAGGACTGTTAGATACAGTCGTCCATGTTATCAATTTCTGTATCAGTCATGACAATTATCAGTAAACCATGTATTAGCTTATAGGTTATGCTATAACGTATTCACGGTCCCAGTTTCTATATATGTGTGTTTGCACTCCTACATTCATTTTAGTCAGTCAGTGTTGTTCATACATGAAACCCTTTATGTTCAGCCTACCTTCCTCGTATACTTAGTACTTCAGTTGTGCTGACGCATTTACGCTATGGTGCTTTCTTTTCATGTTACACCATAGGTTCCGAGACACGAGCTCCAGCCCAGCAGCAGCGGTAGCATTCCAGTCGTAGAGACACAGTGAGTCCTCATTGATTCGAGGACAATATGATTTGATTCATTTATTTCTTTCTTTAGTTTAGTTTTACGGAGTTAGTTGGAGACATGTTCCTTCAACTCCTTATTCAGATAGTTTATAGGCTTTCAGATTTATGTTTAGATTTCGGTTCAGATTGAGTTGTTTTAGGTATTTTCACCCACATGATTGTATTCAGTTGAATCTTATGTCCTTACAGTTCTATGTATTCCGCATTATTATATCATGATTTGAAGTATACAGGTACAGATATCAGTCAGGGGTTAGTTTGTAGTCCCTCATGGTCATGAGCATCGTGTAGCATTCCGGTTCAGTGAATTGGGGTGTTACAACTAGATGCGGCTTTTAGACTTCCTAGGACTCTATAGAACCTTAGGCTCTGAAACCAAGTTTGTAATGCCCAAAATCTGGTACCCAAAATGCTACACGGTACTCATGACCCCGAAGGACCACAAGCTAACCCATAACTGATTTCTGGACCTGAACACTGCATAATATACTGTATAAATGCAGAAACATAAGCTGAAAGGCCTTAAGGTTCAAAACTGAAACATAATTGATAAATCATAACATATGGATGTGGTATAAAATACCCAAACACTGAAATAACTGTCAGAATATGATAGCCTGAAAAGCCTCTTACTGAATGAACTATAAGAATAAGGATTTGATGGGATATTTCCCCAACTAACTCCAACTAAATAATTAATAAATAAGATAATAAAGAATGGTTATGTCCTCGAAGTATAAGGACTCACTGCTATCTCTGACTGCTGAGACGGGAATATTACTGATGCTCTGTAGCTCATGCTTCTGAACCTATGGTATAAAACACCATAGCACAAATATGTCAGTACTTTGAATGTACTGGTATGCATTGAAGGTAGGCTGAATGTCAAGGGTTCATATGCATGAACTATACTAACTGACTGGACAACATGAACGTGAGAATACATGCATAAATACATAATAATTGTAACTGAGTCCGTGATAATTATTGAATCAGAGTACTGATAACATGAGATACTAATAACAGTATAACTGAAATAAATTAATTGAGTTTCATTGACTAATGGAATAGTACTGAGATTACTGTATTACTGAGATTTCCTGAGTCATACCACTATCTGAGTTCTATGGATCATGGCTTGACTTAGGATATCATGAAAATATGAAATAGACTCTAGGTACACAGCTATATTTTTTGGGTACAAGTACCCCCAGGACTTCATGGAAAGAAACTTACAAAGCATGACTTTCTTGAATACATGACTAACATCAACAATCCATAATTTAATGAGTAAGACATTTCATCAAACATTTGGCATGCTTAAACATGTACATGAATGGTATGGCACTTTTCTTTCACATAGGCATTTAATCAAACACATGGGGAGCATGCTTTGGTTATAAAATCATCAACACATCTAATAATCATAGATGCATCAATCAACTTGTAATTTTAAGGGGGTTTATCATGGTTATTATGCAAACCATCACATAATAGGTTCAATCAATGGAAAATGTAATTTAAAACATGAATCAAAACCACACAGCATCATGGATATGAATTTGAATTCAATTTAAATCATGAACATTGACAAATACCCAAATCTTAGATTTTAAAAGAGATTCTTGAGTTTCATGAGTGAAAGGGACCCATGAATAAACACATGACATACCTGGGTTGTGATTTCTTGAAGATTGATGGAGGAAAACATGAATTCTTGAATTGGAATTAAACACTTAGGGTTATCTTATTCTTTAGGATAGATCTTGGAGAGAAACCCTAATTTGATCTTGTAAATGAATAATGAACTTATGAGTTATGGTCGGGTGTAATTAGGGGTTAAATCGGGTGGAAAAAAATCCAAATAGCCTTTTTAAAAACGGCTTTAAAATAACTAAATGGGATCTACGATGGCTCATGCGATGGTCAACCGCTAGCTCGACAGTCCATTATTTTAACCATCGTATGTGGACCAAGAATAGGATTCACTGCCTAAGTAGCAACGGCTTAGGCGATGCTCTGTCGCAAGTTCGATGCTTCGTCAACCTGTTTGTCGCACCTTATCTAGAAAGTTGCCTCACTTCTTTGGTTATGATGGTCTAGGCAATGGCCCGTCGCTAGATCTATGGTCCATCAACTTGGCCATCGTACCTGGGCGATTCTGACATCTCTGAGTAAAACGTCTATAACTTTTTACTCTGATATCGAATTTGGAAAAAATTGGTATCGTTGGAAATCTAATTCAATTTTTCACATGATAGAAAGTGAAAATCTTACAAATTTCACGTGTACAAAAATTAATTCATATTTCAAAGTAAGTTTCTAACATTCTTGGGATGATTTCAAGCTAGGTAGAAGTATGGTTTATTACATGAGCCTTCACTACCATCTAGATAAAGCTAATATGCTTATTGATGCTATTAGAAGATTATCTATAGGGATCTTATCTCATATAGGGGGAGAAAAGAGGATTGATGAAAGATATTCATCGGTTGGCTAACTTGGCAGTGCATTTTTTAATTTTTAAGAAGGAAAAAATAATTGTTCATGAGGTGGTTAAGTTATCTCTTGGTGCTGAAGTTAAGGAGAAACATGATTTGGATCCTATAGTTATGCGAATTAAGGATGATGTGGGATAATAAAAGGTTATGGCTTTAGAGATTAGAGGATATGACATCTTAAGGTATCAAGGTAAGTTATGTGTTTTTTATATTGATAGAAGGCGGGAAAGGATTTTGACTTAAGCTCATGAGTCTAGATATACATTTGGGTACAAAAAATATGTATCACGATTTGAAGAAAATCTATTTTGGAATAATATGAAGAGGGATGTGGCTAATTTTGTTCCTAAGTGTGTGGTTGTCAGCAAGTTAAGGTGGAATATTTGAGGCCTGGTGGCATTTTCTAAGTGATAGATTTTCTCATGTGAAAGTGGGAGATGATCAATATGGATTTTTATAGGTTTTCTGCGATCTCGCAATCAATATGATTCGATTTGGATCATTTTGAATACAATGACTAAGTCAGCTTACTTTTTGCCTGTGAGGACTACTTGCTCTGAAGAGGATTATGCTAAGTTGTTTATTCAGAGATCGTCAAATTGCATTGGGCATCGATTTCAATTATTTTTTACCGAGGTATACAATTTTTTTCTTATTTTTGGCATTTATTCCAGAAAGATTTAGGGAGCAAGGTGAACCTTAGCATCGCTTTACATCCTGGATGGACAAGCTAAATAAACTATTCAGACTTTGGAGGATATGCCAAGGGACTGTGTAACTGATTTTAAGGAAAGTTGGGTGGATTATTTTCCTCTTATTGATTTTGCATAGAATAATAGTTGTCACTCTAGCATTGGAATGGCCTCTTTTGAGGATCTTTATGGTAGGAGGTGGGGTCTCCTATTGGGTGGTTTGAGGTTAGTGAGACTAGGTTATTTGGTCCTGACTTAGTACACCAAGCCATGGAGAAGGCGAAGGTAATTAGAGAAAGACTTAAGATTGCCTAGTTTCCAAAACTCTTATGCGGATGTGAGGCAGAAGGAGTTGGAATTTGAAGTCAGTAATTGAGTATTTTAAAGGTTTATCCTATGAAAGGGGTCATGAGGTTTGGGAAGAAGGGAAAATCAATCCCCGTTATGTTGGTCTATATCAAATTTTGAGGAGAGTTGGGAATATTGCTTATGAGTTGGACTTGCCTGTGAGTTTGGGCTCTATTCATCATGTCTTTTATGTGTCGATGTTGAAGAAGTGTGTGGGTGATCCTTCTTTGGTTTTCCTTGCGGAGGATGTTGATATTTCATATTCATAGTCTTCTGAGGAAGTCTCGGTTAAGATCTTGGATATACAAGTCCGTAGATTGAGGACTAAGTACGTGGCTTCAGTGAAAGTGCTTTGGTAGAATCAAAAGGTAGAAAAAGCTACTTAGGAAGGTGAAGAGGGCATGGAGTCCAAATATTCATTCCTATTCCCCGCATTGGATGAAAATGCTTGAGCTATGATTTTCGTTCTCTTTCTTGTGGCCTTTTGAGTTTGTCATTTGGGTATGTGTGCATTATTTCTTATTATCATGCTAATGGGTGCCTTGGCTCCTCATTCAGGGATGAATGATCCTAAAGAGGGGGGTACGTTTTGGAACTCTATAATTTCATTAGAAAACTGATCACTATCCAGAATACGGTTCGAGTGATGAGTCATAGTTACTCTTCACGAGTTGTAGGGTGCCAATTGTAGTCATACCAGTAAGGTTGCCCTAGGATTTTGTCTTAATCATGACTTAGACACTGCGAATCATAAGTCCTGGTCACGAGTCGTGGAGTATGACTCATGACCATAACGGTACAGGGGGACAAGGTTTGGGGACTTAGGCTATGAGTCTTGGTAACGACTCGTGACCAATGACCAGGAGTCGTTACCTGACCCATAGCGACTGGGCGCTATATTTTCTACTTGTTTCACTAAGGGCATTGTGGTCTTTTCCTCTTATCCCACTATTTCCACGACTTAAAACCTTCCTTTGGCCCTATTTCCATCAATTAACAAACATAAACATTACTCTCTTCTCTCTAAATTCCAAAATCTAGAACAAGCTAGGGTTTCTAAGGATTAAGCACCTAGGGTTCAAATTGTGGTTTCTCTTTCATATTCCTTGGTGTTTCAGGCATGTATCTCTTTCCTAAATCATTTTTATATAATGTATGTGTTTAATTGTTATTCATTTGGTTGAATGTGGGTTAAGGGATTTGGAATGGTTATCATATAAATTGATTTCTCCATGGTTTTGAATTGGTTATTTATAATTTAGCTTTTGGTTTTAAACTAAAAAAATGCATAGGTATGGGAATTGGAGAGGGGAACATAGGTTTCCCCAAATTGTATGGTTTAATAGTTTAAAATTGGCTTTAACCTCAACGAAACTTGTGAAATTGGTTTTGAAACATGGATATATGCATAATTTAACTCACTTTTGGAACCTTACTTTGCATAAAAGGTTAATGGAACATAAAATGGTTTTGGATGGCCTCAATGGCCATGGATCGGTTTTAAATTAGAAATTTTAGAATCAATTTGGCTAATTGGTTTTGGTATGGCATAATGAAATTGAATTGCACGCTTAAATTTATTTGGTATGATGATAACAATAGTAAATGCCTGATTAAAAAACTCATTGATTAACGGATAAGAATATGTTAGAGGCTTTTGTGGACAATGTGTGGGTGGTTACTGTTTATTGAGTCTTAGTTCATTTTGAGTTATCTATCTTTCACATTATGTTTGGGTTGTTTCCGCTATTATATTTATTGTGCTCAGATGTTTAGGTAAAGGGGGTAGTCTCCGACCCTCGGTGGCCTTGAGATACCCGTCGCAACTAGGCCCGGGGTCGGATCGTGACACGTGATTTATGAGATATTCCATAACTCTTGCGTTAGAGGCAAGACCTAACCCAGAAACTTTCAATAACAAGTTACGCCTCATGGATAAAAGTTGACACTACACATTACGTCTAGATTTATGAGATGCTCTAGAAGCCTTGCCTTAGAGCCAAGACTTAGCCAATGACTTTAAAAAAATAATTTACGCCCCACGGAAAAATTTGAAATTATCACATTGTGTCTTAATATGAGATGTTCTATAATTGCCTTAAAGGCAAGACTTAGCCCAAGAACTTTCAAACAACAAGTTGCACCTCACGAGCTAGAGTTGACACTATCACATTATGACTTAATTTATGAGATGGTCTATAAATCCTGCCTTAGAAGCAATACTTATCCCAAAGGACATCCAAACAATCAGTCACGCTTTTAAGTTTACTTCGATGTCAAATAAAGAAGATCCTCTTTGCGATTATCTAACTTTCAGTTCATTAGCAAAAAATAATAGAATTTGATAAAAAATAAAAAAGAGAAGAAGAAAAAAATAAAGGCTAAGAAAAAAGAAAAAAAGAGAACAATAAAAAAAATAAAGGTTAAAAAAATGAGATAAAAATAAAAATAAAAATAAAGCTTGTTATAAATGAAAAAAAATAGGAAAGAATGAGAAAAAAATAACAGAAAAAATAAAGGTTGAAACAAATGAATTAAAAAGAGAGTAAACAGTGTTTGAGAAAAAAAAAAGATTTTTAAAAAAAAATAAAGATTGAGAAAAATGAATAAAAATAAGGAAAAAAAAAAGAAAAGAAAAATCAAGGAAAAATGGAAAAGAGAAAAAAAAGTTGAAGTTGAAAGACTTTGAACATAAAAGTATAAAAACTGAGGTATATAGGGGGGAAAGTACTTGTTTTATATACATTAAGAAAAAAGGAATGTTAATATTTAAAGACTTTTCTTATGCGAAACCAAAAAGTAACTAAAATTTACATAAATATAAATCTTAAGTTACAATTATTACAAAAAATCTCATTTGACAAAACTAATTATAAATATCTCATTTATATATTTTCTCTCTCCAAAACCTCATACATCGAAAAACATCTCTTTTAGATCTGTTAATGCTCCACAATATATGTCTAAAATCAAGCTAGTATTATCTGGAGATTTCAAATTCAAAATATATCTCATCAGATTACTCAACTTCATCATCTTCTTCAATTATATTTGAGGTTTGTTTAATTTTTTTTCAACTTTACGATTTCAACTTTAAGATATCTGATTGTTTATTTATTTTTTTCATCATCTTCTTACAAATCTATGATTTTTTTGTTGCATGTGCTTAATTCTCAAAATCAGGAGGACCTCGGTTTTCAAAGGTTTTGTGATTTAATTTTTAATCTGTATTTTTTATTTTATTTTATGCACTCTTATAAATTGTTATATATAGTCATGTGTTGTAAAAGGGTAAAGACACATTTTTTTTTGGAAATCTGTTGTAATTTCTACTCTATATACATTGATATGCAATGTATATGGTTGACTCATTCTGTTATTTTATATATGCAAAGGTTATGTATAAGGATTGTCAGCGGTATGTATATGGCTTGAGGTATTTTCATCTTATATGCGCAAGGATTGTGTATAAGGGTTATATGGGCTATGCAATTTATATGGGTTGACCTTTTTTTCAGATTTTTCCCAGCAATTATGTTTCACCTTATACTTAGGCATGCTATTTTTTACCTTATACATTCCATATTATCTTTTTATGTATAGGTTTACCTTATACATTACTGGAGTTATGTTTCACCATATTTACATTATACAGAACCATGTTATGTATAAGAATATGTTTTATACATTACTTTTTCTATAATTTTTTTCCTACGAGTCTTTTTCTTCGTTTTAAATTATTTATGTCCCTTTATTTTATTAGGGTCTTTTATCTTTGATTCTAAAATTTTTGAGGTGATTTATGTGGTAAATTTTCTTTTAAAAGTATATTTTTTGAAAAATTTACATAATTAAGAGATTCATTGATTACACATTAATAAGGTACAATCTTGGATAATTATTAGATTGATTTACTTCCTTAAATATTATTAATACGTTAACCTATAGACATAGGTTATAATGTATAACAACGTGGAGGATATATATGAACATTTATAATTAGGGAGAGAGAAAATTAAATAATAAATTTGGGAGAGAATATAACTAACTAGATAAAATCTGGGATTTATGTTGTTTACCCAAAAAGTAAAATCACCCACTATGAAGGTAGCCCTTGTAATTTCCTAGGCCTCGCAAGTTTAGAATTCAAACACAAAATGGACTTTTCAAAACTTCATTCAATCACAATGGCTTACTTTACTCTTTAGGGTATATTAATATAACCCTCATGTAATTTTAAGTACGAAAAAAGGCTAAAAATATCCCTAAAGTATTTGAAATGAAGCAAAAATATCCTTCATTAATTTCTTGGCTTAAAAATACCCATTCATTAAATTTTTTGCTCAAAAATACCTTTCTATCTAACTGAATGACACTAAGCATGCCACGTAAAAAAAATTATTTGGACATTCCACGTCAACATCCATGTGAAAAATCTCTCATTTAATCTATTATCCCACTTAATAACCATCATTAGCCCAAGAGAGAGGAAGGTGGGAAAGATCAATTTATCACCAGCTATAAATTAATCTTTAATTACAAAAAATAAAAGCTCAACATTTTATCATCTAATTACGAGTAACAAAATTATCCTTCTTTAGGTGAAAGTTGCAAGAATTTTTCATTTGGAGTACTCTTGATAACTTCCTAGATGTCCCATCGAAGGAAGAAACTTGTAGGATAGACAAGACACCTTGTAAACTCAATCTATCGGATAATTTTAATTCAAAAAATTCAATTTAATATTTTGATGAAGGTTGATAAATAATGAATATATGCACTTAATAATTAGTATTGAATAACAATTTCTTGTCTTCTGCATCATATTTTTTTGGGATGATGAATTAAGGAGCTCTCGTAATCTTAGGGCAGAATACATCTACAAACCCCTCAGCTTGACGTCATTTTTCACTTTGGTACCTCAAGTGGACATTGTTCACTTTTGACACCACAAGTAGTGTACGGATGTGTCATTTTGGCACTTTTTACACTATCTGCAAAAATATGTTGGATGCGTGAATTGCACGCGTAATGACATGTAAAGTGAACAATATTAATAAGTCATTTATCATTTTTTGTCCAAATAATTTTTAAATAATTAATTTAAAATAAAAATCACCCCCTCCCTCTAACCCACCCACCTCCGCCAGTCCTCTTCGTCAAACATCCCACCCCGGACCTCACCCCACTCTACCCTTCCCCAGTCTTCAATCATTTTGTTCCCCTTTTCTCTTATCTTCTGCGAACACCCCACCCCATCCTCAATCATCTTCTTCCCCCCTTCTATAAACACTCTCCCCGCCTTCTCCTCTCCCCGCCCCACCATCAAATAATCTTCTCCAAACGCCCCTTCCCCCAGACCCACCCACCTACCTAAATCTTCTCCAAACATTGCCTCTCTTCCCCTAGATCCACCCACTCACCTGAATCTTCTCCAATCATTGCCGCCTCCCCGAACCCCGAATTATCTTCTCCAGAAACACCCCACTCACCCAACCCTCTATTTCTTAAATTTTCTTCATCGATTTTGCTTTGATTTTCAATTTTTCTTCATTGATTTAGCTTAGTTTTAATCACTTTTTTAATCTATTAGCAAACTTAATAACCATCATTAGCCCAAGAGAGAGGAAGGTGGGAAAAATCAATTTATCACCATCTATAAATTAATCTTTAATTACAAAAAATAAAAGCTCAACATTTTATCATCTAATTACCAGTACCAAAATGATCCTTCTTTATATGAAAGTTGCAAGAATTTTTCATTTGCAGTACTCTTGATAACTTCTAGATGTCCCATCGAAGGAAGAAACTAGTAGGATAGACAAGACACCTTGTAAACTCAATCTATCGGATAATTTTAATTCAACAAATTCAATTTAATGTTTTGATGAAGGTTGATAAATAATGAATATATGCACTTAATAATTAGTATTGAATAACAATTTCTTGTCTTCTGCATCATATTTTTTTAGGATGATGAATTAAGGATCTCTCGTAATCTTAAGGCAGAATACATCTACAGACCCCTCAGCTTGACGTCATTTTTCACTTTGGCACATCAAGTGGACATTGTTTGCTTTTGACACCACAAGTAGTGTACGGATGTGTCATTTTGGCACTTTTTACACTACATGCAAAAATATATTGGATGCGTGTATTGCACGCGCAATGACATGTAAAGTGAACAATAATAATAAGACATTTATCATTTTTTGTCCAAATAATTTTTAAATAATTAATTTAAAATAAAAATTCATCCCCTCCCTCTAACGCACCCACCTCCTCCAGTCCTCTTCGTCAAACATCCCGCCCCCGACCTCAGCCCACTCTACCCCTTCCCAGCCCTCAATTATCTTGTTCCCCTTTTATCTTATCTTCTGCAAACACCCCACCCCCTCCACCACCCCATCCTATATCATCTTATTCCCTTATTCTACAAACACTCTCCCCGCCTCCTCCCCGCCTCCCCCCACCCCACCATCAAATAATCTTCTCCAAACGCCCCTTCCTCCAGCCCCACCTACCCATCTAAATCTTCTCCAAACACTGCCCCTCTTCCCCTAGATCCACCCACCTACCTGAATCTTCTCTAAAAGTTGCCGCCTCCCCCAACCCCCAATTATTTTCTCCAAAAACACCCCACCCACCCACCCCTCTATTTTTTAAATTTTCTTCATTGATTTTGCTTTGATTTTCAATTTTTCTTCATTCATTTAGCTTAGTTTTTAGTTTTGTGTTTTTTTCATGGATTTAGCTCTATTTTTTAAATTTTCTTTATCGATTTTGCTTCGATTTTTAATTTTTTCATTGATTTTGCTTGGTTGTCAATTTTTCTTCACGGGTTTAGCTTTATTTTTCAATTTTTCTTCATCGATTTTGTTTGATTTTCAGTTTCTCTTCATCAGTTTTGCTCCTAATGATTAAAAAGAATGGTGCTTATTATCTAATATTCACGAATCCCTAAATGCGTATATAATTTTTAAATTTCACAACTTTTACCATTAAATAAATTTAAGATTGGCAATGCGTATATTCACAAAAATCATCTCATGCTTCAGGTGTCTATCATCAGTATGGTCAATCATTATTTCATCAGCACCTGTACAAACAGTATTTGAGGACTCCAACATCATACATCTATATTTTAACTGTTTAATTTCTTGTTCATCATGAGCCATCTTATGCTCCAAATAATTCATCTTGCAATTTTTCTCTTCTATATAAGCTTTCAGTTCTTCCAAATACTCCAGCTGGTCATCCTTGAGGAAGAGAGTTATATTTGTTTCTCTGCCCAATTGCTCATTATTTACATCCCTCGTAACAGTGAATGAACCACCTTCTTGTGATTCTCAGATATACTATTTGTCATCGTTGTGCTTGGTGGTCAAAACAACCTGCTCACACTGACTACTTCGACAAACTTGCTCAGAGTCTGAGTTTCAATTCAAAGGAAAAATTCTTTTTATCGTTTCAACTGTAATCACTTCTTGACCGCTATATTCGAAAATAACTCATTTTTATCTTTGAACAGTAACATATAATCTTTTTCTAGCATTTGACCAACACTCAAAAGATTTTGGTCAAGATCAAGTACCAATAAAACATCTTGAATAAATTTAGTACTATTGGGTGCTTCAAATGCCACAGTTCCTTTACCAACAATCTCCAACGTGGTTTTATCAGCCAACTTTACAATACCTTTGGCAGATTCTCACATCGTAAAACATTTTTGTTTGCTAGTCATGTGTTGAGTGTAACCACTATCCAGAAACCATGTGTTTTTATCATTCAATATTGTTGCTGCCATCTCCATAAACACAAACTCCTCCTATTCTTCAACTTTTGAAACATTGGATTTTTGAGTTTGTTGGTTGTTCTCTTTTTTCACTCTGTAAAACATTTCAATATGACCAAGCTTATTGTAATATATACACTAGAGAGGTGGTTTCTTCCCCTTAAACCAACAATCATCCTCTTTATGATTGGTTTTTCTGCAATACTTGTATGGAAAGAAGTTTTCTTTCTTCTTGACTCCATTGCGAGAATCGCATTGATTATTGCTACTAGAATTAGCAGAAATTTCTGGGATTTTGCCTTCCTCTAGCATCTGCATCTTCCCTTTGAACTTGGCTTGAAGAGCAGTTTCAATAGTTTCTTCTAGCCTCAAGGATCTTATTTACTCTTGAGCTTGAAGAGCATGAACAAGTTCTGAAGGTGACAGTTTGTGAGATGCTTCGAATCTTCGAGTGAGAAGATCTTTGCTTTAAATCTTTCCAGCAAACTCACAAGAACCTTTTTCACAATTCTTGAATTTGTATGCTCTTCTCCCATAAGTCTGATTTTATTTACAACCTTCATCAACTTGTTGGAGAATTCTTCAATAGTTTCTGAATCATTCATTCTGAGAATTTCAAACTCTCTTCTCAGATTTATCACTTTTATTTGCCTAATCTTGTCACTTCCATGAAATTCTTCTTTCAACTTGTCCCAAGCTTTCTTTGCGGTCTCACTCGCCATAACTCTAGCAAAAATTACTTCCAAAAGTACTGATTGTATGCAAGAGAGAGTTTTAAAGTTTTTTCCAACCTCTTCTCTATGATTCTTAATTTGCGCCATTGTTAGATTATCTGGCAAAGGATATTGGTCATCCCAACTACCCTTGAAATCAATTACATACACTCGTAGCATATCTTCTAGAGTCTAAATGGTCCTTTCTGCTTGACTATCTGTTTGAGGATGAAAGGCTATACTGAGATGAATTTGAGTACCAAGACCCTTTTGGAATGTTTTCTAGAAATGAGAGGTGAACTGGGTACCTCTATCTAAGATAATAGATAATGAAACACCATGCAATCTGACCAACTCTCTAATATAGAGCTTGGCATAATCCTCAACTGAATAAGAAGAATAGAGCGGAAGAAAATGAGTTGATTTGGTCATCCTGTCTACAATAACCCAAACTGAATCATGCTGATAACTAGTATGAGGCAAACCCGTTATGAAGTCCATGTTCACTTCTTCCCACTTCCAAGTAGGAATATTAAACTTCTGCATGGACCCACTAAGCTTCTGATGTTCTATTTTAACCTACTAACATATAGAGAACTTAGCTATAAACTCTGCAATATCTCTCTTCATCCCACTCCACCAATAGATTTCCCATAAGTCGCGATACATATTTGTGGCCCCTAAATGAATAGAGTAGCATGCACCATGCACTTCCGCAAGAATTCGCTGCCTTAAGTCATCTATACTTGGAACACACAGACGACCCTGAAAATGCAAAACACCACTCCCCCTTGGGAGAAAATCTATACTTTCTGATCCTTGACTGACATTTTCAATCTGACAAGGATGAGGTCTCTATCTTGCTTTTATTTCACCACAGAAACTAGAGATGATTTTGAACTACTCTAAACACATATGTCACCCTCCTCTGTATTGACAAAGCAAAACCAAGTCTGGTAAGCAAATGAATTTCCTGATCTAACTTCCTCTTACTATCCTCAAAATGAGCAACACTACCTATAGATAGTCTACTGAGAGCATCGCCACTACATTGGCCTTGCCCAGATGATAAAGGACACTCATGTCATAATCTTTCAAGAGCTGTAACCACCATCTCTGACGAAGATTGAGATCTTTCTAAGAAAAGATATACTGAAGTCTCTTATGATCTGTGAACAAATCCACATAAACTCCGTATAGATAATGCCTCTAAATCTATAAGGAAAATACTACGGCTGCTAACTCAAGATCATGAGTTGGATAATTCTTCTCATAGGGTTTGAGCTGCCTGGAGGCGTAGGCTATGACCTTACCATGCTGCATGAGAACACAACCCAAACCTACTCTGGATGCATCACAATACACCATGAACTCATCTGAACCATCTGGAAGAGCTAAGACTAGGGCTGAGGTGAGTCGAGTCTTCAACTCCTAAAAACTCTTCTCGCAAGGATCTGACAACAGAAACTTGACTTTATTCTGAGTCAATCTGGAAATAGGGGATGCAATAAAAGAAAATCCCTCAACAAACCATCTGTAATAGCCAGCCAAACACAAGAAATACCTAATATCTGATGGAGAGATAGGGCGAGGCCAGTTTCTTACTGCTTCTGTCTTTTAAGGATCTAATCTATTGCCATCACCAAAAATGATATGGCTAAGGAATGCTACTGATCTTAGCCAAAATTCACACTTACTGAATTTGGCAAACAGCTAATAATCTCTGAGAGTTTGAAGTACGATTGTGAGATAGTCTGCATGATCACGCTCACCACAGGAATAGACCAGACTATCATCTATGAAGACTATGATGAACATGTCCAAGTACTGCTTGAACACATGGTTCATCAAGTCCATGAAAGTTGTTAGGGCATTGGTAAGACCAAAAGACATGACTAGGAATTTGAAGTGACCATACCGAGTATGGAAGGCTATTTCTAGAATGTCACATTCTCTAACTCTGAGTTGATGATAGTCAAATCTGAGGTCTATCTTAGATAAATAGTTGGTACCCTAAAGTTGGTCAAATAAGTCATTGATTCTGGGAAGAGGATACTTATTCTTGACCGTGACTTTATTGAGCTGCCAGTAGTTAATTCATATTCTAAAAGAACCGTCTTTCTTGTGCACAAATAAAACCGATGCGCCCCAGAGGGAAACATTGGGTCTGATGAATCCCTTATCTAAGAAATCCTTCAATTTTTCTTTCAATTCTTTAAGTTCTTTTGGTGCCATTTTGTATGAAAGAATAGATATAGGCTGAGTATCTGGAAGAAGATCAATACCGAAGTCTACTTCCCTTTCCGGAGAAATTCCTAAAAGTTTTTTGAGAAAGACATCTGAATATTCATTCACAATTGGGACTGAATCAAGACTGGGAGTTTCAGAACTAGTTTCCTTAACTTGAAAAAGATGATAGACACATCCCTTAGATATTATTTTTCGTGCCCGAAGTTAGGAAATAAGATGACCTCTGAAAGATGAAGTACTACCCCTCCACTCTAGGACAAGTTCATTCGAAAACTAAAACTTGACTATTTTGTTTCTGCAGTCGACTGTGGCATAGCAGAAATGAAGCCAATCTATGCCGAGAATGACATCAAAATCAATCATCTCTAATTCTACTAAGTCTGCTAAAGTTACTTTTTGAAATATCATAATCGGGCAGTTCCTATATATCCACTTGGCTATTATGGTTTTACCCACTGAGGTAGAGACTGAAAAGGGCTCTGCTAGAATTTTGAGACTGATTCTAAAATCGCCTGCTATATATAGAGTCATAAAAGACAAAGAAGAACCTAGATCTAGCAAAGGGTAAATATGCACATAAAAGATCTGTAACATACCAATAACCACATCAGGAGAATTTTCCTGATCTTTTTGGGACAGGAGAGCATAGAGTCTATTTGGGTGTTGCCCACTAGTAGCACTGGAAGTGGCTCCCTATTGATTTGGGCGACTGAACTGAGTTGAGGAATAGTTCAGCTGACCCTGAGGACCTGGCTGAGGACAGTATTTGACTCTGTGGCCTATCTTGCCACATCCAAAACAAATAATTCTTTTAGCTATACAAATACCCTGATAGTGCTTGCCACAAGTCTGGCAAAGAGGATAGTTGTGGGCACTGCTAACACTGCCCTGAGACTTAGATCCTGGAGCTCAATCTTTGTTACCATCCCTGAACTTAGGAGCTAGAGCGCTAGCTGAAGAAGGAGATGGATATGATGACTAAGGACAAAACTAAGAACGCCTTCCTCCTTCTAATTTGGGTTGAGCAAAGTTGAAACTACCTGTCCTTGCTCTCTTATTCTGCTTCTCTCTCACCTTAATCTTATGATCTTCTATCTGCTGAGCATGAGTCATGATCCTGGCTAAAGTCATGTCTCTATTCAACATCGCAGACCTACACTCGTTGACCACACTATCATTCACCCCAGAAACAAACTACACTATCATTCACCCTAGAAATAAACGTACTCATCTTGGCCCTGCTATCTACAACCACATGAGGAGCATATCTAGCTAACAGAGTAAACTTAAGAGAATACTCTTTCACCATCATATTACCCTACCTGAGGTTGATGAATTCTAACACCTTAGCCTCTCTCAGCTCTTGGGGAAAGAATCTATCTAAGAATGGGGTAACAAACTCCTCTCACTTAATAGGCCCTGCATTATTTGGCCTTTCTGAATTCCACTGCTTGTACCAAGTGTGAGAAATATCCTACAACTGGTATACAGGTAGCTCAACACTCTCACTAGGAGTAACCCCTATAATGTCAGTAACCTTCTGAAACTGATCGATGAATTCCTGAGGGTCCTCATCTGACTTAGACCCAAGAAAGGATGGAGATTTCATTCGGGTGATGTCTCGAATCTTGGCTACAGCTAAACTGACCACTGAGTTAGCCGGAATGATAGCTGGTCATTCATTCTAAGCAGCAACTGACTGAGCAAGAATAGTGAATGCAGCTCTGAACTCTACATGAGAAACATGTTTTCCTAAAGGATCTTCGGGCTGAGGGGCAAACTGATTCCCATTTCTTCTCTTAGGAGGCATGTTCTATAGAAAAAAAGGAGAAATAGATTAGACTGAGAGATTATATTGATATTATGATCACTAGCACGACATGAATACTGAAAGAAGGAAAATTGTTCCTAAAACATCTTATAGCCTCCTACACATAAATGTGGCGCACAACACACCCATGGACAAGACTCTACTAGATTTGGCTTCCAGACTTCCTAGGACTCTATTGAACCTTAGGCTATGATACCAAGTTTGTAATGCCCAAAATCTGGTACCCGAAATACTACATGGTGCTCATGATCTCGAAGGACCACAAGTTAACCCATGACTGATATTTGTACCTGAACACTACATAATATACTGTATAAATACAGAAACATGAACTAAAAAACCTTAAGGTTCAAAATTGAAACATAAATGATAAATCATAACATATGGATGGTGTATGAAATACCCAAAAACTGAAATAACTGTCTGAACATGATAGTCTGAAAATCCTCTTACTGACTAAACTATCTGAATAAGGAGTTGATGGGATATGTCCCTAACTAACTCCAACTAAAAAATTAATTAATGAGATAATAAAGAATGGTCATGTCCTCGAAGGATAAGGACTCACTGCTATCTTTGACTGTTGAGAGAGGAATGCTGCTGATGCTCTGGAGCTCATGCTTCTGAACCTATGGTATAAAATACCATAGCACAAATGCGTCTATACTTTGAATATACTGGTATGCATGGAAGGTAGGCTGAATGGAAAGGATTCACATGCATGAACTATACTAACTGACTGGACAACATGAACGTAAGAATACATGCATAAATATAAAATAACTGTAATTGAGTTCATGATAATTATTGAATCTGAGTACTGATAACATAAGATACTGATAACTGTATAACTGAAATAATTGATACTGAGAGATTGTATCTGACAGTCTAGTTTTTTATGGAACTAGCTGAGTTCTATACTGTTCTGAGTCAACTGTATCTGACAGTCCTGAATTCGGTAGAACTATCTGATTTCTATTACTGAGACTGAATAACTGCATTTGATAATCCTAATTCTATAACTAAATCTATGGCAAGTAGTTATCTAACTGGCATACCCCTAATACGCCATTATGACTGAGTTGGGGTCCAATCTATAGCCCTAATTGGAAGGGTGTCAATACCGCGCCACTAGTAAGGATAATCTGTGAGTAACCCTCATATAACAGGTAACTCTAGTGAGAATGGTGGGAACCCTCATATAACAGGTTAAGCCACCTCATCTACCCTCACATAGCAGGCTATGGTGTCTCAACCTACATTGGCTACGTAGTTCTGAAATGCAAGGATTGCTTTTAAGAATCACACCCTCATTTTACAGGTGAGTTCCCACCCTTGGGTTTACTCGGTGCTAATTCCTACTCCCATCTGAATAGACGCTGAACATGGATTACTGAAATGATTTAACTGAACTAGCTGAGTTCTATTGACTTACGGAATAGTACTGAGATTACTGTATTACTGAGATTTCCTGAGTCACATAACTGACTGAGTTTTATGGATTATGGCTTGACTGAGGATATCGTGAAAACATGATACAAAATCTAGGCACACAGCTATATTTTTCGGGTACAAGTACCCCCAGGACTCCATGAAAAGAAACTGACAAAGTATGACTTTCTTGAATACATGATTAACATCAACAATCCATAATTCAATGAGTAAGACATTTCATCAAACATTTGACATACATAAACTTATACATGAATGGGGATTTCATATTATCATACTAGTATGGCACTTTTCTTTCACATAGGCATTTAATCAAACACATGGGGAGTTTGCTTTGGTTATAAAATCATCAACATATCAAATAATCATGGATGCATCAATCAACTAGTAATTTGAAGGGGGTTAATCATGGTTATTATTTAAACCATCACATACTAGGGTCAATCATTGGAAAATATAATTCAAAAACCACACAGCATCATGGACATGAATTTTAATTCAATTTAAATCATGAACATTCACAAATACCCAAATCTTAGATTTTACAAGAGATTCTTGAGCTTCATGGGTGAAAGGGATCCATGAATCAACACATGACATACCTGGGTTGTGATTTCTTGGAGATTGGTGGAGAAAAACTTGAATTCTTAAATTGAAATTAAACACTTAGGGTTTTATTATTCTTGAGGATAGATCTTAGAGAAAAACCCTAATTTGATGTTGTAAATGAATAATGAACTTATGAGTTATGGTCGGATGTAATTAGGGGTTAAATTGGATGGAAAAAGACCCCAATACCCTTTTTAAAAATGGCTTTAAAATAACTGAATAGGATCTGCGATGGCTCGTGCGACGGTCCGCCGTTGGCTCGACGGTCCATCGTTTTAACCATCGTACGTGGACCAAGAAAAGGATTCACTTCCTAAGTAGCGACGGCTTGGGCGATGCGCCATCGCAAGTTTGACGGTCCATCAACTTATCTATCGCACCTTATCCAAAAGGTTGCCTCACTTCTTTGGTTACGACGATCTAGGCGACGGTCCATCGCTAGATCTACATTCCATCAACTTAGCCGTCGCACCTGGGCGATTCTGACATCTCTGAGTAAAATGTCCATAAATTCTTACTCTGATACCGGATTTGGACAAAATTGGTATTGTTGGAAAGATAATTCAACTTTTCACATGATAAAAAGTGAAAATCTTAAAATTTTCATATGTACAAAATGGATTCATATTTGAAAGTACGTTTCTAATATTCTTAGGATGATTTCAAGTTAGGTAGAAGTATGGGGTATTACATGAGCCTTCACTACCATCTAGATAAAGCTAATATGGTTGTTGATGCTCTTAGAAGATATCTATGGGGATCTTATCTCATATGGGGGGAGAAAAGAGGATTGATGAAAGATATTCATCGATTGGCTAACTTGGGAGTGTATTTTTTGGATTTCAGGGAGGAAAAAGTAATTATGCATGAGGTGGTTAAGTTATATCTTGGTACTGAAGTCAAGGAAAAATAGGATTTAGATCCTATAGTTATGCAAATTAAGGATGATGTGGGACAACAAAAGGTTATGGCTTTAGAGATTAAAGGATATGACATCTTAAGATATCAAGGTAAGTTGTGTATTTTTTATATTAATGGAAGGAGGGAAAGGATTTTGACTAAAGCTCATGAGTCTAGATATACATTTGGGTACAAAAAATATGTATCACGATTTGAAGAAAATCTATTATGGAATAATATGAAGAGGGATGTGGCTAATTTTGTTCCTAAGTGTATGGTTGTCAGCAAGTTAAGGTGGAATATTTGAGGCCTAGTGGCATTTTCTAAGAGATAAAGTTACTCGTGTGAAAGTGCGAGATGATCAATATGGATTTTTTATAGGTTTTCTGCGATCTCGCAATCAATATGATTCGATTTGGATCATTTTGAATACAATGACTAAGTTAACTTACTTCTTGCCTGTGAGGACTACTTACTCTGAAGAGGATTATGCTAAGTTGTTTATTCAGAGATTGTCAAGTTGCATGGGGCATCGGTTTCCATTATTTTTGACTGAGGTATGCAATTTTTTTCTCATTTTTGGCATTTATTCCAAAAAGATTTAGGGACCAAGGTGAACCTTAGCATCGTTTTCCATCCTCAAATGGATGGACAATCTAAATGGACTATTCATACTTTGGAGGATATGCCAAGGGACTGTGTGATTGATTTTAAGGAAAGTTGGGTGGATCATTTACCTCTTATTAATTTTGCATAGAATAATAGTTGTCACTCTAGCATTGGAATGGCCCCTTTTGAGGCTCTTTATGGTAGGAGGTGTAGGTATCCTATATGGTGGTTTGAGGTTAGTAAGACTAGGTTGTTTGGTCCTGACTTAGTACACCAAGCCATGGAGAAGGCGAAGGTAATTAGAGAAAGACTTAAGATTGCCCAGAGTCGCCAAAAGTCTTATGCGGATGTGAGGCAGAGGGAGTTAGAATTTGAAGTCAGTGATTGGGTGTTTTAAAGGTTTATCCTATGAAAGGGGTCATGAGGTTTGGGAAGAAGGGAAACTCAATCCCCGTTATGTTAGTCTATATCAAATTTTGAGGAGAGTTGGGAATGTTGCTTATGAGTTGGACTTACCTGCGAGTTTGGGTTCTATTCATCCTGTCTTTTATATGTCGATGTTGAAGAAGTGTGTGGGTGACCCTTCTTTGGTTTCCCTGTGGAGGATGTTGATATTTCAGATTCCTTGTCTTATGAGGAAGTCCTGGTTAAGATCTTGGATAGACAAGTCTGTAGATTGAGGACTAAGGACGTGGCTTTGGTGAAAGTGCTTTGGCGGAATCAAAAGGTAGAAGAAGCTACTTAGGAAGATGAAGAGGACATGGAGTCCAAATATTCATTCCTATTCCCCGCATTGGATGAAAATGCTTGAGGTATGATTTTCGTTCTCTTTCTTGTGGACTTTTGAGTTTGTCGTTTAGGTATGTATGCATTATTTCTTATTATTGTGCTAATGGGTTCCTTTACTCCTCATTCGGGGATGAATGATCCTAGGGAGGGGGGTAAGTTTTGGGACTCTATAATTTCATTAGAAAACTAATCACTATCTGGAGTACGGCTCGGGTGATGAGTCATAGTCACTCTTCATGAGTTGTAGGGTGCCAATTGTAGTCATGTCAGTAAGGTTGCCCTAGGATTTTGTCTTGATCACGACTTATATAGTGCGAGTCGTAAGTCCTGGTCACGAGTCGTGGAGTATGACTCGTGACCATAACAGTAAAAGGGGTCAGGGTTTGGGGCCTCAGGCTACGAGTCTTGGTAACGACTCATGACCAATGACCAGGAGTCGTTACCTGACCCGTAGCGACTGGGCGCTATATTTTCTGCCTGTTTCATTAAGAGCATTGTGGTCTTTTTCTTTTATCTCACTATTTCCACGACTTAAAACCTTTCTTTGGCCCTATTTCCATCAATTAACAAACATAAACATTACTCTCTTCTCTCTAAATTCCAAAATCTAGAACAAGCTAGGGATTCTAAGGATTAAGAACCTAGGGTTCAAATTATGGTTTCTCTTTCATATTTCTTGGTGTTTCAGGCATGTATCTCTTTCCTAAATCATTTTTATACAATGTATGTGTTTAATTGTTATCCATGTGGTTGAATGTGGGTTAAGGGATTTGGAATGGTTATCATATGAATTGATTTCCCCATGATTTTGAATTGGTTATTTATGTTTTATCTTTTGGTTTTGAACTAAATAAATGCATGGGTATGGGAATTGGAGAGGGGAACATAGGTTTCCCCAAATTGTATGGTTTAATAGTTTGAAATTGGCTTTAACCTCAACCAAACTTGTGAAATTGGTTTTGAAACATGGATATATGCATAATTTAACTCACTTTTGGAACCTTAGCATAAAAGGTTAATGGAACATAAAATGATTTTGGAAGGCCTCAATGGTTAAATTAGAAATTTTAGAGTCAATTTGGCTAATTGGTTTCGGTATGATATAATTAAATTGGATTGCAAGCTTAAATTTATTTGGTATGATGATACCAACGGTAAATGCCTGATTAAAAGACTCATTGATTAACGGATGAGAATGTGTTAGAGGTTTTTGTGGACAAAGTATGGGTGGTTACTGTTTATTGAGTCTTAGTTCATGTTGAGTTATTTATCTTTCACATTATGTTTGGGTTGTTTCCGCTATTATATTTATTGTGCTCAGATGATTAGGTAAAGAGGGTGGTCACCGGCCCTCGGTGAGCTTGAGATACCCGTTGCGACTAGGCCCGGGGTCAGATCGTGACACGTGATTTATGAGATATTCCATAACTCTTGCCTTAGAGGCAAGACCTAACCCAAAAACTTTCAATAACAAGTTACGCCTCATGGATAAAAGTTGACACTACACATTACGTCTAGATTTATGAGATGCTCTAGAAGCCTTGCCTTAGAGCCAAGACTTAGCCAATGACTTTAAAAAAAAATAATTTATGCCCCATGGGAAAAATTTGACATTATCACATTGTGTCTTAATATGAGATGTTCTATAATTACCTTAAAGGCGAGACTTAGCCCAAGGACTTTCAAACAACAAGTTGCGCCTCACGAGCTAAAGTTGAAACTATCACATTAAGACTTAATTTATGAGATGTTCTATAACTCCTGCCTTTGAAGCAAGACTTATCCCAAAGGACATCCAAACAATCAGTCACGCCCTTAAGTTTACTTCGATGTCAAGGAAAGAAGATCCTCTTTGTGGATTATCCAACTTTCTATTCATTAGCAAAAAATAATAGAATGTGATAAAAAATAAAGAAGAAAAAAATAAAGGTTAAGAAAAAAGAGAACAATCAAAAAATAAAGGTTAAAAAAATGAGAAAAAAATAAAAATAAAAATAAAACTTGATATAAATGAAAAAAAATAGGAAAGAATGAGAAAAATTAAAAATAAAAATAAAGGTTGAAACAAATGAATTAAAAAGAGAGTAAATAGTGTTTGAGAAAAAAACAAAGAGAAGATTTAAAAAAAAAAAAGATTGAGAAAATTTAATTAAAATAAGGAAAAAAAAGAGAAAACAGAAAAGAAAAATCAAGGAAAAATGGAAAAGAGAAAAAAAAATTGAAGTTGAAAGACTTTGAACATAAAATATAAAAACATGAGGTATATAGGGGGGAAAGTACTTGTTTTATATACATTAAAAAAAAAAAAGGTTAATATTTAAAGACTTTTCTTATGGGAAACCAAAAAGTAACTAAAATTTACATAAATATAAATCTTAAGTTACAATTATTACATAAAATCTCATTTGGCAAAACTAATTATAAATATCTCATTTATATATTTTCTCTGTTTTAGATCGGTTAATGCTCCACAATATATGTCTAAAATCAAGCTACCATTATCTAAAGATTTCAAATTCAAAATATATCTCATCAGATTACTCAACTTTATCATCTTCTTCAATTATTTTTGAGGTTTGTTTATTTTTTTTCAACTTTACGGTTTCAACTTTAAGATATCTGGCGGTTTATTTATTTTTTTCATCATCTTCTTACAAATCTATGATTTTTTTGTTGCATGTGTTTAATTCTCAAAATCAGGAGGACCTCGGCTTTCAAAGGTTTTGTGATTTAATTTTTAATCTATATTTTTTTTTTCGATTTTATGCACTCTTATACATTGTTATATATAGTCATGTGATGTATAAGGGTAAAGACGCATCTTTTTTTGGAAATCTGTTGTAATTTCTACTCTATATACATTGATTTGCAATGTATATGGTTGACTCATTCTGCTATTTTATATATGCAAAGGTTATGTATAAGGATTGTCAGTGGTATGTATATGGCTTGAAGTATTTTCATCTTATATGTGCAAGTAGGGGTGTACAAACTGAATCGTTAAGTCAAACCGATGAATCAAACCAAACCGAGGAAAAAAATCGACTTATGGTTTGGTTTGGTGTTCAAAAAAAAAAATCAATCATTCTTGGTTTGGTTTGGTATTAGCAAAAATAAAATCAAACCGAACCTAAATCGAACCGACATAATACATATATAATTTTAATTTTTTATACGTAAAAAAATATTACTTATAATCGACTTTCTAATTACTTTTATAACTTTTTTATATTCAGAAAATAGATATATATTCTTGGGCCTTTAATTATAATATTTAGGGAAAAGAACATGAACTGACCATTTTAAAAAGAAATGGCCCACACTATGAAAATATGGACAATTGGAGTCAGTCGGCCCAATTTATTTCCTTTTTTTAGCCACTTGGCCCAAAACCACTCTCCTTACACAATTAAGGAAATTAAATGCTCTTTATAGTTTTTACTCTTAAATCACTTTTTTTTTCTAAATACACTTTCTCAAATCTTCTTTTTTTCTCCTCTATTATGCATCGATCATTCTACTGTATTTTATGATCAATATCAAAAATTGATTTGTTGTTTCTTGCATTGGAGCATTGAAAACTATGAACATGAAGCAAAAAATCGGAAATAAAGGAAAGTTAAAATTAACGGGTAAAGCGGTCAATTTTGACCTCAAATTTATTGTTAATGATGATTATTTTACAGAATCATTACATACAGGTTTGTACTTGAAGCAATGTCATAGTTCTTTAAACTTGAAGAAGAAAAAAATAAAATAATGAGGTCTCAAGGTAAGAGAAAAGCCATGTCTTGGTCCTTGTTCTTCTTAGAGGCTGATTCAATCACGGTGAGTCGGAGATGTTCTCTTAGAGGTTGGCTCAATCACGGTGAGTCGGAGATGTTTTGATACATGTAAAGATAAAAAAAAATATGCCACGGAGATGTTTTGATACATGTAAAGATAAAAAAAAAATATGCCAATAGATACTCTTTTATACCAGATTGATACACATTTTTTAAAAGAGAGAAGGGGAACCTTTGCATGCACATACAGTCTCTATACCCAATTGATACTCTTTTATACCAGTTTGATACACTTTTATATCATATTGATACACTTTAAAAAAAAAAAAAAAAGGGAACCTATGGATGCATATACAGTCTTTATACCCATTTAATACATTTTTATGTCACATTGATACATTTTTATACTACATTGATATACTTTTTAAAAAAGGGAGAGGGAATTTTTTGCATGCACATGCAATCCCTATACTCAGTTGATACTCTTTTATACCACATTGATACACTTAAATTCAATATCAGATATCCACTGACCTCCGTATTTTATCATTATTGAAACTAAAACTGAAGTTGAAGTCATTATTTTGTATCAATTTTGAGCAAATTTACAATGGAAAAAAATTATAGGAAGCTAATTGAATGCAGATTTTTAGAGATTTTATACAAAATTTATGGAATAAGAAAGATTAACTGAAGTATCGAAAAATGTAAAGAATGGAGGTTTGGGAGTTTGAATGGAAAGGAAATTGTGAATGAAAAGGAAAGAAAGAAATAGAAAGTTACTTTAACGACATTTTCGATTATGTTTAAGCATATGACAGTGAAGGTTAGCTAGTGAAATTAGTTTGTGGCTATTTATAGGGTATTTAATTTTGAGTACTATTTTTATGATATTATTTTAGTTTTAGGTGCTATTGCTATCCTTTTCCCTAATATTTATCCATTAGTAACAAATTAATACAAAACCCAATATTAATATAAAAACCTATAACTCTTCAATTGCTTTACTTTACATTTTACTTTCCAAGTTTTCAGAGAGTTTTCATTATTTCCTCATCTTACTTTCATCTTACTTTTCTCATTATCCTCATTCGTCAAGTTTTGATTTAGGTTTGTTTCTCTTCTTTCTCTTTTTTCTTGTGGAATTATGTTATAGTTAATTATTTTATGGAGTTAAATTTTTAATAAGTTGTCTCCAATTCTTCATTCTTCTTTATGCTCACATTTTATGTGAAGGAAACTTTCAGACAAGCTATTGTGACTAGTAACTTACAAATTGAACCACTGAATATCCACATAATATTACTTTGAGAGATAGTAGTTTAAACGTCTTAGTAATTTGCCAACTTAATTTTAATTGGAACTACTCTATGACCATTATTTTTTTTTTCATCTTTTTAGTGAAAACATTTAATTTTTTCTTCAATCACATTATAATTGTAAAAAATTTGAGAAAAAAATGAAAAACCAAAAAAAACGAAAAAAATCGATTAAAACCGAAATATAAAAATCGATTGTATATTGGTTTGATTTGGTTTATAGATTTAGAAAACCGACATTGTTGGTTTGGTTATATTTTAATGAAAAATCGAACCAACTCAACCTATGTACACCCCTATGCGCAAGGATTGTGTATAAGGGTTGTATGGGTTATGCAATTTATATGGGTTGACCTACTTTTCAGATTTTCCCCAGCAGTTATATTTTACCTTATACTTAGGCATGCTATTTTTTACCTTATACATTCCTGCAGTTATGTTTCACCATATTTAGATTATACATAACCATGTTATGTATAAGAATATGTTTTATATATTACTTTTTCTATAATTTTTTTTGTACGAGTCTTTTTCTTCGTTTTAAATTTTTTATGTCCCTTTATTTTATTAGGGTCTTTTTTCTTTGATTCTAAAATTTTTGAGGTGATTTATGTGGTAAATTTTCTTTTAGGAGTATATTTTTTGAAAAATTTACATAATTAAGAGATTCATTGATTACACATTAATAAGGTACAATTTTGAATAATTATTAGATTGATTTATTTCCTTAAATATTATTAAAACGTTAACTTATAGACATAGGTTATAATGTATAATAACGTGGAGGATATATATGAACATTTATAATATGGTAGAGAGAAAATTAAATAATAAATTTGGGAGAGAATATAATTAACTAGCTAAAATCTGGGATTTATGTTGTTTACTCAAAAAGTAAAATCACCCACTATGAAGGTATCCCTTGTAATTTTCTGGGCCTCGCAAGTTCAGAATTCGAACACAAAATGGACTTTTCAAAACTTCATTCAATCACAAAGGCTTACTTTACTCTTTAGGGTATATTAATATAACCCTCGTGTAATTTTAAGTACGAAAAAAGGCTAAAAATATCCCTATCTATCTGAAATGAAGCAAAAATATCCTTCATTAATTTCTTGGCTTAAAAATACCCATTCGTTAAATTTTTTGCTCAAAAATACCTTTCTATCTAACTGAATGACACTAAGCATGCCACGTAAAAAAAATTATTTGGACATTCCACGTCAACATCCATGTGAAAAATCTCTCATTTAATCTATTATCCCACTTAATAACCATCATTAGCCCAAGAGAGAAGAAGGTGGGAAAGATCAATTTATCACCATCTATAAATTAATCTTTAATTACAAAAAATAAAAGCTCAACATTTTATCATCTAATTACCAGTAACAAAATGATCCTTCTTTAGGTGAAAGTTGCAAGAATTTTTCATTTGGAGTACTCTTGATAACTTCCTAGATGTCCCATCGAAGGAAGAAACTTGTAGGATAGACAAGACACCTTGTAAACTCAATCTATCGGATAATTTTAATTCAAAAAATTCAATTTAATGTTTTGATGAAGGTTGATAAATAATGAATATATGCACTTAATAATTAGTATTGAATAACAATTTCTTGTCTTCTGCATCATATTTTTTTGGGATGATGAATTAAGGAGCTTTCGTAATCTTATGGCAGAATACATCTACAGACTCCTCAGCTTGACGTCATTTTTCACTTTGGTACCTCAAGTGGACATTGTTCACTTTTGACACCACAAGTAGTGTACGGATGTGTCATTTTGGCACCTTTTACACTATCTGTAAAAATATGTTGGATGCGTGTATTGCACACGTAATGACATGTAAAGTAAACAATATTAATAAGTCATTTATCATTTTTTGTCTAAATAATTTTTAAATAATTAATTTAAAATAAAAATCACCCCCTCCCTCTAACCCACCCACCTCCGTCAGTCCTCTTCGTCAAACATCCCACCCCGGACCTCACCCCACTCTACCCTTCCCCAGCCTTCAATCATTTTGTTCCCATTTTCTCTTATCTTCTGCAAACACCCCACCCCATGCTCAATCATCTTCTTCCCCCCTTCTACAAACACTCTCCCCGCCTTCTCCTCTCCCCACCCCACCATCAAATAATCTTCTCCAAACGCCCCTTCCCCCAGACCCCACCCACCCACCTAAATCTTCTCCAAACACTGCCCCTCTTCCCCTAGATCCACCCACCCACCTGAATCTTCTCCAAACGTTGCCGCCTCCCCCAACCCCGAATTATCTTCTCCAGAAACACCCACCCACCCCTCTATTTTTTAAATTTTCTTCATCGATTTTGCTTTGATTTTCAATTTTTCTTCATTGATTTAGCTTAGTTTTAAGTTTTTAGTTTTTAGTTTTTTTTCATGGATTTAGCTCTATTTTTTAAATTTCTTCATCGATTTTTCTTCGATTTTTAAATTTTTTTCATTGATTTTTCTAGGTTGTCAATTTTTCTTTACGGATTTAGCATTATTTTTAAATTTTTCTTCATCGATTTTGTTTGATTTTCAGTTTCTCTTCATCAATTTTGCTCTTAATGATTAAAAAGAATGGTGCTTATTATCTAATATTCATGAACCCCTAAATGCGTATATAATTTTTAAATTTCTCAATTTCTACCATTAAATAAATTTAAGATTGGCAAAAATGGTGGATAAAAATGAGAAAGAAGTATAAATTAATGGGGGTGAGTTAATATACTATTTTTTGGCAGGACGAACCCCTAAATGTGTATTTGATTTTTAAATCTTTCCCAATATTTTCACCATTAAATAAGCTTAAGATTGACAAAAATGAGAAAGAAGGTATAAATTAATGGAGATGAGTCAATATATTGTTTGTGGGCCAACTTGGACGCCACATTAGCCTAAAAAAGCTTTCATGCACCTTCATGTAGGTACAATACACACACCATGTCAACTCTGCAAAAGGTGCCAAAATGACACACCCGTACGCTACTTGAGGTGTCAAAAGAGAACAACGTCCACTTGAGGTGTCAAAGTAAAAGATGACGCCAAGTTGAGGAGTCTAGCGATGTATTGTGCCTAATTTTGATAAAAAGATTTGGAATGATTTAGAAATCAAGGTTATGTCATCCCAGTATTGAACTTTCCCAGCTTCTTCTCTCTTTGGGCTAATGATGGTTATTAAGTGGGTTGATGGATCAAATGAAGGATTTTCCACGTTTACGCTGATGTGGACTGTCCAAGTAACTTTTTGGTCAATGTGGCATGCGTGGTGTCATTCTGTTGGATAAAGAGGTATTTTTGACCTAAAAATTTAACAGAAGTGTATTTTTAAGCCAAAAAGCTTAAGAAAGATATTTTTGCTCCATTTGAAATAGTTCAAAGATATTTTTTGTCCTTTTCCGTTTTAAGTATCTCTCAAATTTTCTCTCTTAATGATGTTAATACTAAAAAAACACCTATAATTTGCATAACCCATCAAATACGAAATTATAAAACCATCAAAATGAAGAAAAATAGATTTCTTGCATAATTGCCATAAAAAACGAACATATGGAAAAAAGTATGGCTGCTGTCTTTTTTCATTCATCTGTCACGGGACAAATAGTAAACAAAAAACGGCGGAGCTCCGAGCTCGTGTAACCCATTAATTTTGACTCAGCTGATGTAATTATATTAAAATTTTGATTTGTTATATGTACAAATAATCTAGCCAGAAGCCCAGAAAAAATATGAAAAAGGATTGTAGTCCAGAATGCATAAAGTAAAAATCCTTAGCAGCAGACAACAAAGAAAACCTGTATTTCCCCGCGAGGAAATGTTCCATTTCTAACTCACAAAGTTACACTAAATGTTACAAATCAAATACATCTTTCTATGTTTTCTTACACTATATTCAAGCAAGTACTATACAAGTAAAAAATGCACTAGTAGTACATTGATCCAATGCTTAAACAGAATGGTCTTGGTCTCGCTCACAAGCAAGGATCAGAATGAAATATTGATTGCACGTGGAAGCAATATATTGGTTTGCTACCTTCCAGACATAAGATTTATCATACCTTGATTTCCATAGAAAGATCCAACATCCCAATCTTCTGTCGACGAAGAGAGTGTCATTAGCGCAACCACTATTGATCTCATACTTGGCCTTATTAGGGGATTCTCATGGGTGCAAGCTTTGGCAAGCTGTGCCATCTGTGATTGATGAAGACATGGACTTCTGTAAGAAGCAAAAAGAAACAACTACTGTAGCTACCAATGCTAGTTTCATTTAAAAATCTAATACCTTCCGGACTGAATCAAGGGGATAGTCGTCTCCAAGTCTTGGGTCAACTAGTTTGGGAAGGTCTTCATCAGGATATGGCTGATTAAGTACTTCTTCAAACTGTGATCATCAGAACGCAGAATAGGTATCAATATATTACTGAAAACTAGCATTAAAGCGTTAAAACAATTACAAATTACAGTAAGAGTTTAAAATTGCCTGTCAAATTGAAGGAGACTAAAAAGGGAATGAGGAGCAAATGTATAACCCTTTCAAAGAAAAATGATTCTGCTTAAGCTTATAAAAGATCCAAGCAACCGCACCACTAAAAAAAGAAAAAAGTAAAAGGAATTTACCAAAGCGACAAGACCCTTTGATTCAGTTACAGAACCATCTGGCTTGACAATCGCTTCCTTGGCCGAAATTAGTTCATATAGGACAACACCAAAAGCATAGACATCAACTTTAGGAGAGACATCACCATACTGAGCATACCTGTCGAAAAGCATTGCGCAAATGTCGGATCAATTAGAAAGCAACAATTTAAGCTTTGAGCAAGACATTGAAAAAACCATTGTTTATGATTAGAACTATCCTTTTCCCATCTGACTGTGTACTGAGGCACTCAAAGAAATGCTTATTAGAAAGCAACAATTTAAGCTTTGAGCAAGACGTTGAAAAAACCTTTGTTTTTAATTAGAACTACCCTTTTCCCAACTGACAGTGTACTGATCACCAGTCACGTAAAAAGAAGGATACGACTACATTATTATGGAACAACTTTCAGAATAATAATAATGGATGCTCTTCTTCAAAGAAAAAAATAGGGTAAGGAATAATTCTGTCACTACTTTATGGTTTCAATTCAAAAAAGGAAAACACTTACTCTGGAGGCATGTATCCAAATGTACCCACAAGTCGTGTTTGCAAAGATGAGCTTCCAACTTCAGTCAGTTTCGTTAAACCAAAATCTGCAACCTAAATCAGATGATTTACACGATTACAAAATAGCCTCCCCCAATAGACAAACACAAAAAAGGTGCCTTGACAAACCTTTGCATGGAAGTTTTTGTCTATCAGAATATTTGCCGTTTTAATATCACGATGGATGTAAACTGGTACGGTATGTTCATGTATGTACTCAAGACCTCTAGCTGAATCTAGAGCAATTTGAACCCTCTTAGACCATGGCAATGGGTCCCTTCCTGAAGATAAATTGACCAGATTGAGTAAAAGTTCTTTTAAGGAACTAACTATTACTGAGAGTGGTTAATTATGACATGTGATGTAATTCACATCAAAGATACCTGTACCACGTAGATGTTGACCTATGTGGCCATTCTCAACATATTCATATACAAGGAAGAGGGAACCTTCAACACAATAGCCAATCAAGCGCACCTGCACTCGATATCAATGAAACCATAAGTCAAGCGTATAGGAAAAGAAAAATTACACCATGATTTGAGTTTCAACGGCTCTCCCAATTAAGAAGTTGAAGACCCCCACATAAACTACAAACCCCAATAACAAGTGTAATGAATCCCCGGGAATCTCTTAGTTGCAGCAACTTTTGCACTTACTTCAGGACATCAAATCAGGAAAGTGGATTTTAATCATCTAACAGTGGTCACATATCCTTCCTGAAGTGTTATTACCCACACCAAAGAAGATCTCACTCGTCACATATAACATTGTAACTAAATGTTTGTATCTTAAGATTTTACTTTTCCCAAGCATCCCTTGTTCTTTTAGCTCTAGTGCAGTTTGCATCACCCCTTCCCTTCTAGGCCTTAATTCTCTTCAGAGCACTCTAGGTGCATGTCAAGCAATTTATTCAGTTATAAATGCATGGCAGATTGTAACAACTTTGGTACACTAAGTATAGGTTTCAGGGATCATAACAAACATTGAAGTACATGCTAAGGCAATCACTTGATTTATGCTCTATAATAGGATAGAAGTCTCAAGCAGCAAGACTACGAAGCTAATGCAATGAATTGGCTTACGTCATTCATTGTGAATTAGTTCGTATATATGTGTGTGTGTGTGTGTGTGTGTGTGTGTGTGTGTGTATGTTTGTATGTATGAATGTATGTATTCTCAAATGAGAAAATGAAAAGAGAATCAAAACACACATGCCACTAGTGGCAGGGAAGTTAGTTTTACCAGGTTCAGGTGATGAACATTTGTCAAGACCTTCAATTCAGCTAGAAACTCCCTAGTAGCCTCCATGTCCATTTTCTTGATAGCCGCTTTCTGAAATAGGTTACAGCACAAAAAGTACTGGGTATAAACACACTAGAATAATTCTTTACGTTTGTTATGGCTAAAACTTTACAAATAAGTAGGACTAAAGAAAAATCACGGGACATCCTACCCACTGGAGAAGTGAAATCATGACTCAGTTTTTGTTAGGATTAACATATGTGAAAAGTATGCAGGATATAATGTCTGTCAATGCATCACTGGAACATCACCAAATGACTAAGTTATTCATTTATTTGTCAAATGTTCTTCTGCACTTGCCTGCCCTGCTCTCTGTTATTACTTATTCCTCCTTTCTCTGGACTACTGTTTATCCACTTATTTCATCAGACCAGAAGTTTTAAAAAAATCAATTCTTTCATAATATAACAGGTTATACCAAGAAGTAAGAATTAAGAATAGCGCAAACCTCGCCTCTGAGCTCAGCATAGTAAACAGCACCAAAACCACCTTGTCCAATTTTGTTAGCAATGCTGAAGTCATTAGTAGCAGTAGCCAGCTCTTCATAAGTGAACTCAACAGATTTATCCACAGTTATGCCTGAAAGCCCTGGATTATTGCCATCAGCCAAGCCATCGGAACCTACAGCTTTAACTGTCGTGCTGCCTGCTGGGCCTAATCAAGACAAAAGGTTAACATCTAAGTTGACCAACAAACTTTTGTTTTCTATAACTCTGATACTTGCTAAAATTTGGAAGCATAAGTACAGGAAATATCCAATTCCAATAGAGAAATCAGATACTTTAAATAGCATTGTCAACCTGAAAGTGATCCTAGTATAAGCACCTTAAGAAATCTGGTAAGTCAAATAAATGAATGTTATAAGAACCAAAGAGTAGGGATCAACGCCTACCATGACCAGACTGATGGAGGTGGTCTTCGGATGCGAGCAGCGAGACCTTTTGTGCTTTCTTCCTATAAGATCGTACATAAACCAACCCAGCCAACAGCAAGACTACTACTATCGCCCCTATAGATATCCCAGCTATAGCGCCACCAGATAAACCTAATTATTTGGAAGTATACAACGATAAGTAAGAGTAGGTAGTATAAAGGACTTCCTTTATCATCATGAATGGTCTGAAAATGGATAACAAATAAGCCAACAGTGCAGACGAAGAAAGATCCAAATCACCTGTGCTGCAAATTAGAGGGAAGAAACAATACAAATGATAAATGTCAGCAATGTGCTAGCGAGTGGAAGATCAATAGAGAACAAGATGATCAGATATTAACATCAAATATCAATGAGCTACCTTGTTGATGGCAGTGGCGGAAAGTTCCCACTTTTATCTGCATAATGAAAGAATGATGGTTCAGACGACATTGTTTATACATTAAGAAACACATGAAAGAGAAAAAAACTGTAGTAGGCACAAGCCCTGAAACAGCCAGAGTATGCATGCTAAAGGCGTCACCGCTCTCCAATTTTAGTTGGCCAACTTAGACTATGTAGATGTTGAAAAAGAAAGCATCAAAAACATCATATGTCGAAGCTGGTCAGTTTTGAAAGATATTAAGTAAAATGTATGAAGAGAGAGTATTTGTCAAAAGATGTCATATCGAAGCTAAAAATAATTTGAAGTTATTGGTCTCTGTTACTTTGGACTTCTGGTACCGAGAAACTTTAGCATCGTATGAAACAAGTCAAGGAATTGGAATGGATTAAAGAGGGTAGATCAAATAAAATACGGTGCAGAGAGTATCAAAGTCCTAAGTTGCTCAGACTCAGGTGCAGGTGTCCGATACAAGTGCAGATCTAGAGGATGGATCCTTCATGATATAAATTTTAAATACGAATGCCGGAATTCAGCTAAAAATAATTCAAATACCTAAAAATAGAGTTATATATCTAAATTATAAGAGATTTTGTAGAAAATTACAAGGTATTATGAGGAAAATATATTGATCAAGAGGGGAATTCCAGAAGATGATATAAGGAAAGGGACTGACGTAGAAATTTCTATATACAAACTACTCCATTTTCTTCAATTTCACCTTAACTTTTGTTTTGATTACAAGAAATCAGTGTATCTATCCCAAATTTCTCCACTGATTTTGGTCAAAGTACCCAAAATCAATGAAAAAATCCGGTACGTATTCCACACGCATGTCTTGTCGACACGAATGCGGCACCGAAAGTGAAGACTCCAACAACTTTGTCAAAGTCAGAAGCAAGCTCTTTGAGGACATTCCTTAACCATCAAGCTATGACTTCTTCCCAACACAAATAACGGTACAGAGTTACTGCAAACTGTTCTATTCAAAAAATAGATGAAAGAGGGAGCCTGTCCGCTGACACTAAGATAATGAGAAATGGAAAGATACATGAGCATATCAGAGCCTTAACAAAAATGCATTTGTACAAGACACAAATTGGAGTCATGCAGTTTTAATTCCATAAACTAGTGCTCTTTAGAACACAACAATATCTTGGGATTTGTTGTATATTGTTGTTCTACAGAACACAGAGAAGAAGAAAACGTTTGAGGATAAAAAAATATTCTTCTTATTTATTCATCCAAATCTGAGAATATAAATAGACAAAAATACTCCTATTCTATTTCTAACTAGGATACTAATAAATTCTATTCTATATCAACTTAAATAACTGAATTTCAAAAATAAAATTACTAAACTAAAAAAGAAAAATAACAGCAAATAACTCAATATTTCAACACTCCTCCTTGAGATGTTTGTTGGTAACTCCAAGTTGTTGAGAAGAGTTTCTTTGGGAAGAGTTTTGGTAAATATATCAGCGAGCTTCAATCCCTCCTTGGTCTCAACAATTTCATTGGGCATCTCAATACATTTCTTCACAAGGTTCTTCCTAATCACCTTGAGAGTGTTGTTCTTCTTTTTTCGAGCTTCAGATGCTAACATAGCATCTTGCTTCAAGAAAACTGCAAGCTCCTCATCTTCAGAAGCCTTGGCAAAAGTTGCAACAAACTTATTTGTACTATGGAGGTATTCAACCCTTGAATATTTAGTCCAGAATTCTTTTCCTAACATCTTTCCAGGAACAAAATTTAAATATGCTTGGCAAACAGCTGGTTTCTAAGCAAAAATCTGATGAATAACCTCTTAAAAGCATTCAATCCCATTTCCACCAACAATTGCAAATATTTTGTCCTTCAAAGTTGCACCAGCTAAGCTACCCCATTTCTCTTTCAAACAAGGGCTCATAGTCCATTCATCATTAGCTGAGTTGTACGATTCAACTGTGTCATACCACAAGCTTCCAATTCCACCACCAAATACATAAAATTCTCCACTCAGCTTTGCAACCGAGGCATATGCACGGACTGAATTCATTGGTTTAAGTAAATTTAACACATCGAATGAAGGTAAATACGAGTCCAATGCTGATAACCATGATACACCATCATATCCTCCAGTTAGGAAAATCATCTCATGCTTCAGGTGTCCATCATCAGTATGGTCAATCATTATTTCATCAGCATGTGTACAAACAGTATTTGAGGACTCCAACATCATACATCTATATTTTAACTGTTTAATTTCTTCTTCAGCATGAGCCATCTTCTGCTCCAAATAATTCATCTTACGATTTTTCTCTTCTATAAAAGCTTTCAGTTCTTCCAAATACTCCAGCTGGTCTTCCTTGAGGTAGAGTTATATTTGTTCCTCTGCCCAATTGCTCAACATTTACATCCCTCGTAACAGTGAATGAACCACCTGCTTGTGATTCCCAGATATACTGTTTGTCATCGTTGTGCTTAAGCCCGGCAATGGACCGAAACGGAACAACCGAAACGGTTTTACCGGATCCGGTACCGGAAAGAATGTCCGGTGTATTATACCGGAACCGGTACAACCGGAAAATATGGTCCTTCCACCCCGGTCCGATTGTCACCAGTGTGGTACCGTGTCGGACCGGTACGGAAACTGGAGTTCCGGGTTTTACTGTTTGCATCTCACTGTTTGTTTAATTTTTTATTGAAGTTATGACTTTTATAATAAAAGAATGTATGTATAGTTATAACATTTACTTTTTAACTTTAAAAAAATTAAAAGTATATAATTATTTTAATAATTTAAATTATATTATTAATACAATTATAAAGTTATGCTAAAAAAGTTAACATCAATTTGATATATAATTTTTAAAATAGTTATAAGTTTAACTCATAACATTAACTTTTTATTACATAACCTTAGAAAAATTTATATTTATTCAAATTTAATACATTACGTTGTACATTTATTATAATATTAAAAGAGAATCTAATCTACGCAGCCACCTTCTAGGAAGGGTTCTGTTTGAATTAGATTTGTACTCTAGAATCTTAATATCTATAATGTCCATAATATTCTATACGTAAGTTATCTATTTCTATATTTTTCGGAATTGGTCTTTTTCCTTGTTCTTCCATTGCTTCCATTCCATCATCACTATTCTCCTCAAATATTTCATCTATTTCGTCTTCAATCTGGGGCGGTAATTTTGGGAGCCCAAAATTTCTTCTTTCGGCATTAATCCAATCTCTAAATAATACCAAAATTTTCAAACTATCCTTCGCCGACGAATATCGATGATCTCCAATCATAAATCTTCCTGCACTAAAAGCTTACTCCGATGCGACTGAAGAAGCTTGCCTTGCTAGCAAATCTCGAACCACCCTTGATAGTTTTGGAAATTGTCTGGTATGGGTCTTCCACCATCCTAAAAGTTGTTGTTGTCCATTTGCATCTCTAATACATTCTCGATCCTGAGAAATATATGAATCAAAATCATTACTACTACAACATTGAATACCAAGTTCTTCACCCATCTCATCATCTAAATCATCATATCTATGTCTAAAAGTAGGAGGTTCGACTGGCGCAATATTATGTTCCATAACTTGATACATGTTATATAAACTCCTGGCTTTAGGTACTATGCTAGCACAACACGTTTCAACCGATGGTCTTTCATGAGGTTCAATTAAATTTTTTGAACCATCATAATTACACCATGTTCTTTGTAAAATAGGTTGAATAAAGTAGCTGTCAAATAAATTTGTGGAATCAAAAAAAAATATTTTTTAAATTTGTCAACCATAGCGTCAATTGCCTCTTTGTAAGGACAATTTTTTTTATAATTAGCAAGTACTTTAGAAATAGCAGTAATATTTACTAAAACGGAAGAAATAGTTGGAATATATTGTGCAGATACTGTGTTCGTAGCTTGATAAAAAGTTTTCAAAAATTTACAAAGTTCTTCTACTTCAATCCAATCATCAGAACCTAGCCTTAAATCATTAGTCGTATTAAGCGAATTATAAACTAATTGTATAGGTTTACGATACACACTAGCAACTTCAAGCATTTGATACAAAGAATTCCATCTAGTAGGAATTTCTCTTGGAACTTTTCTATATGGAAGGTCACATTTTTTACATTGATATTTAAAATCATTTATTATAGCCTTTTTTTTATTTTGAAAAATAAAACTACATGCAATGTGAACCTTATAACAACCATCTCCAAATAACTCGACACCATCATGTACTATCAAATTTAAAATATGTGCAGTACATCTAACATGAAAATAATCATTATCCATGGAACATAGTCTAGTATTTAAAATATCCATGGTTTTCAAATTATTAGAAGCATTATCTAATGTACATGTCATAGTTTTATCAATAAGTCTAAAATATTTTAAGCATTCCGCTATTGTAAAAGATATATATTTACCGGTTTTAGTTTCGTCAACATATTTATAAGCAATAATTCTTTTTTGCATGTTCCAATGGTGATCAATCCAATGAACCGTGACAGTAAAATAATCATTACCGATAATACTACGATCCATATCAGAAGTAATAGATACTCTACCATCAAATTTACTAAATAAGCAACGAAGAAAATGACAATGTTCACCTTGAAATTTAAAAATATCATTTTTAATTGTATTTCGTGAAAAACCTTTGAAAGAAGGATTATATACTCGTTGAATATAATGAATAAAACCGGGATGCGAAGGAAAACTGAATGATAATCCCATAACAGCAACCATTTTCGCTAGTTCTTCTATATCTACATCTTCATTATATGTCAATGTAGAACTTGAGCTAGCTGGGTTAAACCTATCCAAACGCGTTTGAACCATATTACCTCCCACAGATTCTTCCGTCAATGGTGTACCACCTTTTTTTGCCTTAGCCTCATTTTCTAGATGAATAAATTCTGTATTACATTTCCTCAAATGCGTAGTAAGCAACCCTGTCCCACCATTTTTTCCCCCAGTCAAATGTTTCATAACTCTCTTACATTTATTGCAAGTAGCAGTATTTTTTTCCTTATCTTGACTCATAAATTGCCAAACTAAAGACCATTTAGGACATTCAGTACCTTTGGCCCTACTAAATTCCGGTAAAGGGGGAAGTACATCATCGTCTTTTGGTATTTACGTAACCGGACTAGTAGGGGCAGGATTTTCACCAAACTCTTGTACTTCTATATCATCTTCTTCCGGTAAGTCTTTCTCAAAATTATTATAACGCCTACTTAGTGTCTCATGGTCTAATACTATACCGGCACCAACATCAAAACCATTAGGTTGTGATAAAGAATTTTCATTAAATCTAGGCGATAATGAACTAGTAGTAGCATTATTTTTTTATTTCTACGAAAAAACTTACCAAAGATTGGTCTCTTACCACTACTTTTATTTGCATCCATAATTAAATTTAAATATAATTAAAATGTTAAAACAAGCAATATAAATATTATAAATCAAAAATAAACATAAGACTGTAAGTAAACAAATATAGATATTAAAAATAAAAAATATAGAGATTAAAGTTGGAACGAATATACCGAACATCTGCGTAAAAGCAGACGTATACAAAATGTCGTAATTGAAATATGATAATTGAAGCTTGCAGTATCTTTAAAAAAATCCACAACTCCAATTAATACAAAAATTATAAATATTGAGTATGAGAATATTAAGATTTAAGATTTAGAGAGTGAGAAATTGAGAAATTTGTGAGAAAAAAAAATTGATTTAAAAGGATATTTATAGTAGAAAATTAATGGTGTAGTGGACTAATTGGGAGAGGGAGGCACAAAATAGTCGTTGCCCCCTCCAACAGCTATTTTACAACGGTCAACAACGACCGGGACGACCCAGTTCATACCTACTCCGTAGGTGTCGGGGAGGGGGGGGACCACATGGCCTCACCTACGCGTCCTCACCCCAGCTTTGATGGAGGGACGTTTCGAACCCCCGACCCTGGCACACCACGGTAAGCAAGCTTAAATTAACATGCACGGGTCGGGGACGGACCGGATCCGGCCAACCGGCTCCGGAACCAGAACTACCGAAAAAAAATGCCCCTCCGCACCGGTACCGTATTCCGGGTCGTTTGGTACCGGTATACCGGTACAAACCGGTACCGTTGCGTTACCGGACCGGACCATCACCGGAAACGGACCGGAACCGGATTAACTCCAGTCCGCTGCCACCCTTAGTTGTGCTTGGTGGTCAAAATAACCTGCTCACATTGACTACTTCGACAAACTTGCTCAAAATCTGAGTTCCAATTCAAAGGAAAACTTCTTTTTATCATTTCAACTGTAATCACTTCTTGACCGCTAGATTCGAAAACAACGCATTTTTTATCTTTGAACAGTAACATATAATCTTTTTCTAACATTTGACCAACACTCAAAAGATTTTGGTCAAGATCAGGTACCAATAAAACATCTTGAATAAATTTAGTACCTTTGGGAGCTTCAATTGCCACAGTTCCTTTACCAACAATCTCCAACGTGGTTTTATCTGCCAACTTGACAATACCTTTGGCAGATTCTAACTTCGTAAAATATTCTTGTTTGCTGGTCATGTGTTGAGTGCAACCACTATCCAGAAACCATGTGTTTTTATCATTCAATCTTGTTGCTGCCATCGCCGTAAACACAAACTCCTCTTGTTCTTCAACTTCCGAAACATTGGCTTTTTGAGTTTGTTGGTTGTTCTCCTTCTTCACTCTGCAAAACCTTTCAATATGACCAAGCTTATTGCAATATCTACACTGGAGAGATGGTTTCTTCCCCTTAAACCAACAATCATCCTCTTTATGATTGGTTTTTCTGCAATACTTGCATGGAGGGAAGTTTTCTTTCTTCTTGACTCCATTGTGAGAATCGCATTGATTATTTCTACTAGAATTAGTAGAAGTTTCTGGGATTTTGCCTTCCTCTAGCATCTGCATCTTCCCTTTGAACTTGGCTTGAAGAGCAGTTTCAGTAGTTTCTTCTAGCCTCAAGGATCTTCTTTGCTCTTGAGCTTGAAGAGTATGTACAAGTTCTGAAGGTGACAGTTTTGTGAGATCCTTCGAATCTTCGAGTGAGGTGATCTTTGCTTCAAATCTTTCCAGCAAACTCACAAGAACCTTTTCCACGATTCTTGAATCTGTAAGCTCTTCTCCCATAAGTCTGATTTGGTTTACAACCTTCATCAACTTGTTGGAGAATTCTTCAATAGTTTCTGAATCATTCATTCTGAGAATTTCAAACACTCTTCTCAGATTTATCACTTTTATTTGCTTAATCTTGTCACTTCCATGAAATTTTTCTTTCAACTTGTCCCAAGCCTCCTTTGCAGTCTCACTCGCCATAACTCTAGCGAAAATTACTTCCGAAAGTGCTGATTGTATGCAAGAGAGAGCTTTAAAGTTTTTTGCAACCTCTTCTCTGTGATTCTCAATTTGCGCCATTGTTGGATTATCTGGCAAAGGATTTACCTTTCCTCCAACCTTTACCACTTGCCACAGATCATATGCTTGCAAGTATGTTCTCATTTTGATAACTCAAATTGGATAATTCTACAACAACAACAACAACAAACCCAGTGTATTCCCACATAGTGGGGTCTGGAGGGTAAGATGTACGCAGTCCATACCTCTACCTTTAAAGAAGTAGAAAGGCTGTTTCCGATAGACCCCCGGCTCGAGACACGAGATACTACACAAATACATAGTAAAGCATAGAACAAGATGTCATAACATAAATACGACACTCATAAGTAATAAAAACAGAGAAAAGCAAACAGATTCGTAATAAAACATGGAACAAGGTATCATAACAAGAATAATACCCCCACCAAGTAATTCCCTACACTAGCGACCCAAACTGGCCCTAGCCTTCTGCCCTAATTCGCGTCCTCCAGATCTTCCTATCTAGGATCATGTCCTCGGTGAGCTGTAACTGCTCCATGTCCCGCCTAATCACCTCACCCCAGTACTTCTTCGGCCTACCCCTACCCCTACCTCTACCCCGCCTAAAACCATCCAAAGCTAGCCTTTCACACCTACGAACCGGGGCATCCATGCCCCTCCTCATCACGTGTCCGAACCATCTCAATCGGACTTCCCGCATCTTATACTCCACTGGAGTCACACCAACCTTCTCCCTGATAGTCTCATTCCGAACTCTATCCCCTCTAGTCAGCCCACACATCCAACGCAACATCCGCATTTCTGCCACCTTCATTTTTTGAATGTGGGAGTTCTTAACTGGCCAACACTCCGCTCCATACAACATGGCCGGACGGACTACCGCCCTGTAGAATTTGCCTTTAAGCTTGGGCGGCACCTTCTTATCACACAACACCCCCGACGCGAGCTTCCACTTCATCCATCCCGCCCCAATACGGTGCGAGACATCGTCGTCAATCTCACTGTTACCCTGAATCACGGACCCGAGATACTTGAAACTATCCCTCTTACATACCTCCTGTGATTCCAACTTCACTACCACCTCATTCTCCAGTCTCACGTCATCAAACTTGCATTCCAAATACTCTGTCTTGCTTCTTCTGCTCAACCTGAACCCTTTAGACTCAAGGGTTTGTCTCCACACCTCTAATTTTTCACTCACACCCCCTCGCGTCTCATCAATCAAAACTACATCATCTGCAAAAAGCATACACCAAGGCACCTCCCCTTGAATACGCCGCGTCAACACATCCATCACCAAAGCAAACAAAAAGGGACTAAGAGTAGATCCCTGATGCAATCCTGTCAAGACAGTGAAATGCTCTAAGTCTCCGCCCGCCGTCCTCACCTGAGTTTTCGCTCCATCATACATGTCCTTAATTGCTCTGATATATGCCAGCGGGACTCCACTAACCTCCAAGCATCTCCAAAGCACCTCCCTGGGGACTTTGTCGTATGCCTTCTCCAGGTCGATAAACACCATATGCAGGTCCTTCTTCCTTTCCCTATACTGTTCCACCAGCCTCTGTACCAGGTGGATTGTCTCCGTCGTCGAGCGGCCAGGCATAAATCCAAACTGGTTTTCCAAAATAGACTCTATCCGTCTCAGCCTCACCTCGACCACTCTCTCCCAAATCTTCATAGAGTGACTCAATAACTTACTCCCCCTATAGTTATTGCAACTCTGAATGTCACCCTTATTCTTATAAAGAGGGATCATGGTACTCCACCTCCAAGCCTCGGGCATTTTTGCCGTCTTGAAGATTTCGTTAAACAATCCAGTCAACTACCTTACACTAGCCTCTCCAGCGAACTTCCAAAAATCCACCGGTATCTCATCCGGCCCCGTCGCCCTACCCCTTCGCATCCTGCGAACAGCCTCTCTAACCTCTTCTACCTTAAAACGTCTACAGTAACTAAAATCCCGACGCTCCTCTGAATGCTCCAGCTCCCCTAACACAATAGCTCTATCCCCTTCGTCATTCAAGAGCTTATGAAAATACGACTGCCATCTATTCTTAATGTGGCCGTCCTCCATCAACACTGTACCGTCCTCCCCCTTAATGCACTTCACCTGGTCGAGGTCACGACCCTTCCTCTCCCTAGCCTTAGCGAGTCTAAACAACTTTTTTTCCCCTCCTTTCTCCTGTAACCCTGCATACAAGCTCTCAAAAGCGGCCGTCTTAGCCGCCATAACTGCTAACTTAGCCTCCTTCCTAGCTAACTTGTACTCTTTCTTGTTAACCCGCTTCTCTTCTTCGTCCTTACTCTCAACCAACTTAGCATACGCCCCTTTCTTGGTCCCCACTTTCTTCTTAACCTCTTTATTCCACCACCAATCCCCCCGATGATGCCCGGCCCGGCCCCTAGAAACACCCAACACCTCACTTGCATTCTCCCTGATGTACCTAGCCACCCTATCCCACATACTATCCACGTCCCCCCTACACTCCCACACCCCCATTCCCACCAACTTCTTCCCTATCTCCCACGCCTTCACTGGCGTCCCCCTCCTCTTTCTATTCTTCTTTATACCCAAATCCATAACCAAGAGCCTATGCTGGGTCGAAAGATTCTCACTCGGGATGACCTTACAGTCCTTACACAACACCATATCCCCTTTCCTAAGCAACAAAAAGTCAATCTGGGTCTTGGCTATCGCACTTCGAAAGGTGATCAGGTGATCGTCCTTCTTTGGGAAGCCCGAGTTCACCACCACCAGCCCAAAGGATCTCGCAAAATCCAATAGAGTAGCCCCCTCTTCATTTCTTTCCCCAAAACCAAAACCACCATGCACATCACCAAAGCCTCCCGGTAACGCCCCGATGTGCCCGTTGAAATCTCCTGCTACAACAATCTTCTCCGAGCTAGGCACGCCTCTCACCACCTCATCCAAAGCCTCCCAAAACCGCATCTTCACCTCCCCCTCCAAGCCCACTTGCGGCGCATAAGCACTACACACGTTCAGGGTAAACCCCCGAATGACCAACTTAATAGTCATCAACCTATTGTTGATCCTCTTTACCTCTACTACCTGATCTATAAGCTCTTCATCTACTAAGATGCCAACTCCATTCCTACGCCTCTCGCTCTCAGAGTACCAAAGCTTGTAACCATCCACATCCCTAGCCTTAGACCCTACCCACTTGGTCTCTTGAACACACGCAATATTAATCCTCCTCTTTCTAAGAATCTTCACAAGCTCTATGGACTTACCCTGAAGAGTCCCTATATTCCAAGACCCAACCCTCAGCCTACCATCACTATCCACACGTCTTCCTCTACCACCCCTCACCAGAAAAAATTGGGGGTGAAGGAATTGAAAAATTTTTGGAAGCCATAAAAATATTGACTTTTTACGCAAGGTTATTTTTGGGAGTCTTCTCTCTTACAGATCCCTCAAGAAATTGGCTCTTGATACCAATTATTGTTCTACAGAACACAGAGAAGAAGAAAACGTTTGAGGATAAAAAATATTCTTGTTTATTCATCCAAATCTGAGAATATAAATAGACAAAAATACTCCTATTCTATTTCTAACTAGGAAACTAATAAAATCTTATTCAAACTTCAATTAGGATACTAATAAATCCTATTCTACATCAACTTAAATAACTGAATTTCAGAAATAAAATTACTAAACTAAAAAAGAAAAATAACAGCAAATAACTCAATACTTCAACATATATCATTTATTTGCTCTAGGAAAGACTAAAAAGCAACATGTGTGCACTCTACTCCTGCTTCTGCCCAAGTACCAATATAAGAACCAAGAACAAATAGAATCCCGTAACCCCTAATTTCTTTTTCTTTAAACCTATAAGAGGCTTTTTATCTTTCATTCTGAATCTGTTGTGAGCCATTATGGACAGCAAAGATCCTGAAAAGCATAACCCTGCTCTTTAAGTGTTTCTTCTTGCTTGGAACTTACTGTTTAATCTTTAGACAACCAGACAACTATCGAAAAATGTTAGAAAGGGCTTGTTTGTGTTTCAAAAGGGCATGCCTGTAGATATTTTACTATGACTAACAAAGTCGAGGATCAGTTTTTTCGATACGATAATTATACCAATTCTCTTCGAGGTTTAAGTGAAACCCTTAATCTTCCATATATGCAATCCACGTTGGATAAATTTCTGCAGCATGAAGAATGATCACAGAATGCAGATTGAAGAGCTCAAAGAAGCCAATCAACAGAAAACAGTCACTCTGCTTTATCTATTATAAGTGAATACTGCCTTGCTGTTGCCATTACAGAACCTACCAATAAACTCAGCTGGTATAGCTAGAATTTTGCTAATCAAAAGCTTTTTGTAAATCATAGGAATTTTACAGAAGATCATTATGCTCGAGAAACTGTCACATTTTTCCTATATGAGCAGTTCAGCACTTCTAGAGTTGATCATGCACTTTGAACTTCCTTAGTCCATGGATATGGGAACAACTTAAAAGCAAGATAGATGGCAAGGCTGAAGTTCAATTGGTCCACTATAACACTGACGTCACGCCAAAATGAAAGGAACAAAAAGGATATCATTTACAAATTTTGCTTTAATGCTCCACGCCTAGTGCTATATCCCTGCTTCCAGTTTCAGTTGCGCATTAAACACATCAAAACCCATCCTTGAGGGTGCAATCCTCAATTATTCTATCCATTCAAACTACAAAATTCAAACTACAAACTCCAGTTTATAGTAAACAAATAACAAACTTCAATCCAATGTAACCCTTAAACAAAACATTTTGCTACCTAAATTAGTTCCTACTTCCTCAGAAGAGCATCCCCCCCCCCCCCTCTCTCCCTTCGCCAAGAAACTAAAACATGAGCAAAAAAGAAGTACTACTAGGACTTTAACCTTAAAATTCTAAACAACAGCAACAACAACATATCCGGTATAATCCCACAAGTGGGGTCTAGAGAAGGTGATGAGAAGTGAAGATAGAGAGGTTCCTGATAGACCCCAGCTCGAATAAGCACATCAAAAATCAAGTATGTAAAGCAAATACATTAGCGAAGAAGCCATGTTGAAAACAATTAAGAAGAGAACAATTAGCGACAACAAATAACATGATAACTAAAGCACAAAAGAAAACAGGTACTACTAATATCAAAGAAAAAGATAGTAAGAGAATACGAAGAAGAAGAAGAAGAATACTGACAAAGGAACTAAACAATGCTCGACTACCAACTAACCTTCCACCCTAATCCTCGTTTCATATTTTCCTATCTAAGGTCATTGTCTACAGTAAGCTGCATGTGAGTCCCTAAAGTTCTAAAGCAGAGACATAAAACTTTGCAACAGGCAATAAGACAAACATATAGAGACCATCAAATGTATAAATAGTCACTAAAGCCTATCAACACCAACCTCGTCCAGGTATATAGATGATCCCTCTCCCAGTATCCAATTCAAATTCATCCCTAAAGTATCACCAATTATTTATCAAAACATACTTCAACTATTAGTTGTTCACTTTTCCTACCTAAACTATCACCAATTATTTATCAAAAGACACTTCAATGATCATTTGTTCACTTTGCCTACCTAAAATATCACCATCATTCAAGCAGAAAACTCACACATGATACATCATGTATGAAACTCGAAAACCAGATACTTTAGACGTGTTTTTGATCCTTAACTCGAAAGCAAAACAAACACAAAAAGACCATCAAGTATATAAATCACTAAAAACTATCAACACAAACCTCTTCCGGGTATGTAGATGATCCCATTCCCAATATCCAACTTCGAATCCACCCCCGGATTATACCTTCTTATCACATCTTCACTCACATTAGCCGCTAACGCCACAGATGTCAAGTTATCCTCAGCCCTCACAGGATACGTAATAAACAACCCATAATATTCCGAAACAGCCCTATCCCCACATGAACAATTCACTACCACATCCAAACTCACATCATTCGGTATACCAGTCTCCGGATACCTATTAAACTTCATCAACCACTCAGCATTAGTCAAATCAGAGTAATTCGTCGCGATCAGACCATATGTATCACCTGATTTAACCTTATATGGAAATTTATGACCTAACACCTTCACCTCATCCAAACAATCACAACGAAAAGGTATGTTAATTCTTGTCCCTGCTATAACACTGTCCTGATTAGGAATATTGTCTTTATTGCTGTACGAAACAATTTCGGGGATAGTAGTTGAGAACATCTGTGAGATTAAAGTGAGGTTTAAACCTCGCCAAACGTAGAATGATGCTAAAGCTAAATCGCAGCCTTTGTTGCACTGGGAGTTAACTGGTAATGGGAAATTGGATAAGTAAAAAAGGAATAGGATTATTCCTATGGTTAGTACAGTTGTTGGTTTGGATTCAGACATGTTTTATGAAGAAAACATGAAAATTTGTGAATTGGGTATGTTGGAAATTGATACAAGAATGTTTTAGCTGGGTTTTGGAGAAGCGTTGACTTGGTTTTGATAAAGTTAAATTGGAAAGTACTAAAATAATGAAAGATTGAATTGGTATATATGTTGTAAACATCACGGACTGTATAACAGTACTACATTATTTTATTATTTTTGATTATAAAATTTGGGAAAAATAATCTGTAAGTGGGAATTAATGAAAGCCGTGTTCTTACAGCTTTTGAAACTTTCTTCTGGTTTCCTGGAGACGGTCTTCTATGGCGGCATTAGGCACTAGGCAAACCGTTAGATAAACAGAAATTGATTCGAAGCCATTAATGATTCCAGTTTGACCAAAGTCATTCTACCAGTAGTGTTAGTATTATATTTTCTGATATTTCATTTAAGTATATTTTCAAAATTAACCGAGCTAAGATACATTCGAAATAAAGGAGATTTTTGCTCCAATTCACATCGAAAGTTATATATTTTGATTCATATGATTTGAATTCTTTTTAAATAAATTGAAATGAAAGAAGTAGAATTATGAATTTTACTTTTAAATAGTACGAGGACGGAATATAACTTAGTTATAGATGTTTGTCAAAAAAATCGCTAATGTCAAGTTAAATTTGTGAAAATAACAGTCAAAGATAAAGTGAATTAGGTTTAATCAATGTCTTTTTCTTTTTTGACTAGGCCGAGAAAATGTGTAAATGGATAGGATATTTAACTGAGAAAAAATAAGAAATCTGAATATTAAAGCATAAGAATTAGAGCAAGAAAAAATAAGAAGATCGATGCTTTCTAGAAACTTGATCTTGAATTAGTGTATTACTAGTGAGAAATGATAAGTCTTTTTATGCCAATACAAGGGAATACTTAAAAGGCAAAAAGTTATACTCGCCAACTACCTAAGAAGAATGTTATTCTGAAAGTACTTAAAGTGGTGTCACATGTCTAAAGTTGGTAATACACTCGAGGTTGATTGGTATCAATCATGAAATCATTGCTTGCACATCTCGGGCGAGGCGGAGGCCCCGAGCCACGAGGAATCGACTCATCTTCATGGGTATCTTCAGGTTCAAGGTGAGCTTTGATGTGCCTAAAGTTGTTGATCCCAGCCCTTCTGCGGACACTCAATCGGAAACAACATGAGTTTATGTTACGCGCCCGACTCCAATTGCTACCTATGTTACCTCTAGGTGTCAATCCTCGACTTGATCCCTTTACTTTGCCTTTAAGAGGCGTTCAATATTTTCGGCAATCTCCTGATTGATTTAGTTTTGGTGTTGTAGAGATTGTTCTCTCTTTCGATACATGGTCATGTGTACTTTCTTATATTTCTTTATTTGGGGGGTCGCAGAGGCTTCCAATAAGATTCCAAAGCAAGACAGCGTTGGACTCCCGCTCTCGTTCCCGTTCTCTTCATTGTCCATGTCTTAGTCGTTTGGCCGGACCCTCATTCTTGAGTGTGTTCCGGCCCTGAAATGTTCATAGATTAGTCACAGAGAGCTCGTAGACATATAGGGACGTTGAGTTAGGAAGATCAAGGGTTTAGCATGAGTTAGAAGAATAGTTCAAATAACACCACAATTATGTATTTCCACAAATGGCGTTAAACTTTCTTTTTGCAAAAATAATCATTATTACCCCTAAAAGTTAAATTTGTTTAAAAGGGGTTGAAGATATGACACTATTAGGGTTCTTTCTCTGATGATAGTGATTGTGATAATCCCCTATCCTCTTCAGACTCTCCATTTATATAGGCCGCAAGAACTGAACTATTTTCTTGATATGAAATGATGACACCCTAGGCATTGAAGAGGCTATCTCATAACATATATTTATGTTCTGCTGCCTCATTTGAAACTGATTAGAGTAAGTGAGTGTATTGCTCGAGATTGATTCTTGGGCTCATTATAAGCATCTCTAACTACTGGTCAATCTTCCCCAAATGGGTGGTATTCTTGGACTATTGGACAATTAGAGGATCTTTCCAACTAGTTCACTAACGACAGTAATATTTTTTAGATAAAAAGTCCCAGAAAATAAAACTAACCTATTTTAAATAGTTCAAATTGACCCTTCCTATTCTATCCATCGCAACTACAAACTTCAGTTTATACTAAACAAATTAAATTTTAATCCAAGTCACCCTAAACAAAACAAAACAAAAATCCTTAATTAGTTCCTACGTCCTTCCTTCAAGGAGCATTTTCCGCGTTTTGTCACGAAACATAAACATGAATTAAGAGATCAAGGAATGGGACTACAATATTAGGGGTATTTTGGTTCATGGATGAGGTGGAATATGTAAATATTACGTTTCCTTTAGTCATAGATTTTTCTTAAAATAATTTAAAATACTATTTGGTCATGAAATTTGGTATGTTTTCGAAGTCGTCTTCAAAAAAATTTCAAGCTAAACTAAATTTTGGGTGAAATTTCATTTGCACTCAATTTTTTTTTTCCAAATATAAAGCATGTCCAAACACGCTTAAATTTCAAAATCTAGTTTTCAACGAACTTCAAAACTCTTTCTTTTCAGGTTCAACTAAATGTATGCTCATACGTTAGCTAAATTTGTGATTAAATTTAACTTGATTGGTTAAAGATATAATTAATTCTAAAAAAAATTATACCTCAAACTTAATATAATTTTATCTCAACCAAAAATGAAATAAATTAATCACGGAATTATGATTCCAAAACTATAATCCCAAATTAACTTTATCCCCAACAACCTCTTAGGGATCGTTTGATCCCGAACCAAATCATCCTACGATTATATAGTCCTAAAATTACAATTTAGGGACTAATTTACCTCACTTGAGAGATGAGATACAATAATTCAAAGCTGAGATAAGGCAGAATATCCCAAGTATGATAATGCGATATAAATTTCATCCTAGGCTTAATCCTATAACATTTCACCTTACCCCGCATTACCAAACGACCCCTTTAAGGTTCTAATATAGAGGCATAAAAACTTGGTAACAGTACATAAAACACAAGACACGAGAACCATCAACACTAACCTCTTCCCGGTATGTAGATGATCCCTCTCCCAGCACTGAATTTTGCATCCAACCCTGGATTATACCTTCGTATTACACCTTCACTCACATTGCTCGTCGACGCCACATAAGTCAAGTTATCCTCCTGCCTCAAAGGGTACGTAACAAACAACCCATAATCTTCAGAAACAGCACTATCCCCACATGAACAATTCACTACCACACTTATATTCACATCATTCGGAATACTATTATCAGGATATCTATTAAACCTCCTTAACATATCCACTGTCGTTAAATCCGAATAATTAGATGCAACGAGACTGTACGTATCACTAGTGTTAACCTGGTATGGAAAAACATGGCCTAAGAATTCGTTGTTTAAGCAATCACAACGAAAAGGTATGTTAATTCTTCTCCCAGCTATGACACTATTTTGATTAGGAATGTTTGACCTGTCGCTGTAGTCCATGATTTCTTGTACAGATGAAATTGAAAACATTCGTGAGATTTCGGTGTTATCTGTCCCTCGCCAAACGTAGAATGATGCTAAAGCTAAATCGCAGCCTTTGTTGCATTGGCACACAACTTGTATTGGGAAAGAGGATAGGTAAACAAGGATTAGGATAATCCCTAAGGTTAATATGCTTGCTGGTCTGGATTCAAACATGTTTTATGAAGAAAACATGAAAATTTCTGAAATGATTATGTGGGAAATTGATAATTAAAACAACGTATTTTGGGAAATTTTTAGTTGGATTTTGAAGGAAGTGTTGAATTGATTTTGATAAAGTTGGATTGAAAATAGTAAAACAATGAGTTATTGAATTTGTATATATGTTAACATTAGTGACTTTTGTATTATGCTAGTTACTACAGTAATACAATTTAATACTCCGTTCATCTTTACTTATCCGTTAATAACTTTGACATATATTTTCAGAGATAATAAATAATAAAATAATCTAATTATATTATTTTTTAATATAATAAATTTAATATTTTAAAAAATATGTTGAATAGTATCTAATATTAAAATTAAAATAAGCACAAGTAACTAAATTTTTTAATTAGCTTTAAATGTGTAATGGAGATAATGAATAAAATAATTTAACTTTTTAAAATTTAAAAATATTATTAAATATCTACTTTTAATAATACGAACGAATAAAGACAGAGCAGGAGTATAATATTTTTGGAAAAGAATGAATGAATTTTGTCATCAGGACACTTGTCACGGAATTAATAAAAGCCGTGTTCTTGCAGCTTTTGGAATTATCTTCTTTACGGTCTCCTACGGCGGCTTTTTTACTTTTCTTTTTCATTTTTTTCTAAACAATTTCATTTTTTTCTAAACAAATCCAAATCTATTATTGAGCAATTTCTAATATTTGACCAACTTCATTACTTTTTATTTATACTTATACTAGTTTAGATTACATGCATTACACGTGTATCAACTATTAATTAATAATAAATATATATATATATATAATAATGCACGTTATTTTACTAAGTACAAAAATTTTAAAAGTATAACATAAAATTTTAAAGATAAAAAAGTGTAATTAATTAAAGAGAAACATTCACCACATAGTCAAAATAAATTTCCCGTTTCAATTTACGTTATTTAACTTTTTTATAAGTTAAGATTGTCCGAATTAATAATCACTTGAGTTTAGACATTCTATACAATATTTAGTCATTATATTTATTTCTTAGTTCTAAAAGCACTTGATTTTAGCAGAGAGTTATTATTATTCTCAAAAGTGTACGTTTTTATTAAAATTGAGGATATTTTAGATGAATATATATCTTTAAGATGTTAGGGGTTGTTTGGTTATTGAATAAGAGTAGAGCTATTCATTTATTTTAACTATGTATAACTTATACAATGTTTGATAGGTGGATAAGAAATAAGTTATTAATATATAAAATTAATATAATATTTAATTTATAGTTTAAATATTCTCATAATTATTCATGTGTAACTCATTTCACCTTTTATGTTGCATAAATAATATATGGATTCTCTTATAACTAATTCATGTATCGCTAATACTTGCATAACTTTAATCAGTTATCGAATAAGTGTTTTTGAGGTTATATCTGATTAATTCAACAATATTCTAGACATTCTATATAATTTAGAGTACATGTATTGTACGTGTATCATACATTTGTTAATAAAAGTATATTTCGACATTCATTTACTTTAAAATTTTCCTCAATAATAAATAAGTTTAAAGGGATTAATGTATAAACTATAAAGTCATTGCTAAAACTTTTTTTATGGATGACATTTTAGATAATTATACTTCTTGAACATGTTAGTGTCATTGAGATTATCCTTGATTAATTTAAAGATATTTTAATACATTGTATAAATTTTTAACTGAACATTAAAAAGTTAAAAAATATTTACTATTACTTTTCTACAAAGAAAAAAATCATGTCAACTCAAAACTGACAAAACATTGTATAAATTTATGTGGCACTGTTATAGTTTTGAGATTCAAAATTTTAAAATTTGATAGTTAATTCAAATATAGACGTGTTCTATATTTAAATGATAGATAACATGTACTATAAATCACAATAATTTACATATTAAAATAATTAAGTTGTAACAAAATCACTTTTGGTATTAAAAATCTTAGGTGTATTAGTAAAATAAAAAAACTTCAAATATTTAGAAGACATAAAATATTTTCAATCAAAAAAATTAGTTCAATGTCTTAATATATTTCGATACTTTATTTATGGATTATGTTTTGCTCATTTGGTAATAGCATCGTATATATGAGAGCTGAAAAATTTCTCATAGTTTTACAAATTGTGGCCTTTTGTATTTTATGAGAAAAAATACAACTTAAATAATTCAAATTGTCAATTCAAACAAAATTTCAACTTCAAATCCTAATTTCATGTCTAGGGTCCTCAGTGAATGTCTTCATATTTATATTTATTGAATACATATAAAAAAAATAAATTATACTTTAATCTCAATACTGCTAATCCCAACATTATTAATATACTATCTTAAATATTATTCTTATACATTTTACCAACTGATCCCTAATCAGTAGTTGTACCACTTGATATTTAACCGAGACAACCAACAATTCATTTACTACATTGAACTCTCTAGTGGAGTCTAATTGGTTAGGATTACTACTAAGTACTCTCTCTGTTTCAAAATAATTAACTCTTATTGATTAGGAGCTTTTTTTTTTTAATCAAATTAGCTTTATTAATTATGATTTGAGAATATAAATTTAAGTACACACACTTTTGTATAGTCATTTAATAATAAAGATAACATTGAAAGAATATAATAAAATTCTCTTAATTTCACAAATAAGACAACTATATTTAAATAAATATTTTTAGAAAGAGTTTCAAGTATTTTATAATGGATAAAATTACTTTTTCTAGACATCATTATGTCTTTCTTAATCAAAATAGAAAAGAAGTGATACACTTCATGTGCACTTAGTAAATTGGGATTCAAATATGTAATCATCAATTGAGTCTTTGTAGCAATTGCTCAATCATTTTGATTAAGAAACTAATAATCAAATTACAGTCTCAGTTTAGAAAACTAGAAAAATTTTAAATCAACATCTATAGTCAAGTAGAGTTCATTTGATGTTTGAAATCATATTGGAGACTGATTAACTCATTTGCATCGAATAGAGCTCATTTAGGGGTGGTACTCACTATTAGGAATATTTTTTATAACCACCCCACACAATTCTAAGTAGATGAATTAATAGTGAATGACCCTAAACATATGTTTAATTTAATTTTTAAAGAGTGCATTTTTTAAAAAAATTTCATAAAAAATAATTATAGTTCCATTAATTTTATTCTGAATCACAATTATCATATTTTGTTTAAACATGTAATTTTGAAAAATTAGTAATTATATTTTAAAATATATTTTTTTATCACAAATCTCCAAAAAAATTGTTAGACACTTCGATTGTTTAGAAATATGAGAGTGAATAAATTAGTCTTTCATATAGTTTAAACATTAGAAGTAAAAGTATTTTCCAAGAATTTTATGTCCTTACTTTCGTCTTGTATCTCATTTTCTTTACGCAACTTGTTGATTTTATCTAAGAGCTCCTTCATGTAATCACTGGTGTCTCCAAGTATGAATGTTTCATCCATCTACCAAATCAATTACATAATATAATAACTGCACCAACTATATATTATAATTTGATTAAGAGAAATTAAGCAATAAGCAATTAATTAATCACCTTGCTTAATTTAGGTAAGATGGACCTAAACATAGAGAGTCTATCATTGAATCGTTTCATTCTCCTTCTTTCAGTCATTCGACAAAATATATATATATATATATATATATATATATATATATATATAACCTCTCGATCTTACCCGACTTCCTTATTGTTTATTCTCCACACCACTTTCGCTCGCATTTAGAGCTGAGTAACAAATCAATTTATCCTAGTCATTCTATAACCATTTGTAGCACATTATTTAAGGCCAAATAACAATGCTACTATTTTAGCTAAGTTATTTGTTTCTTCACTAAAGAAAAATATAGAATAGGCAAAAATAATCATTTCCTTGTTATATCTGATCAGACCTCCACTTTCATATTAACCTCGAATAAAATTACCATCACTTTTGAGTTACAACTCTACTTCTCTTAACCTGCATCACCCAGAAAAAAAAATTGTAACCACTGATCCAAGCAAAAGCATGAATGTCGCTCCAATCGACTGATATATAAGATAGTAGAGGAGGAAAAATAATAACATTAATGATAAAGAAAATAAATTAAAGCTCGGCGACGTACAAATCTTCTACCTTAATCTTCAACCTCCTTATCTTCCTATCTAAGGTCATATCCTCAATAAGTTAGCCATAGAAATCTCATCGCATGTCTGGCTACCTCTCTCAAATACTTTTTCGGCCTATCTCTATCTTTTCTAATCCTGATTAGCAAGTTAATCCCAGCAAAATAAAGCAGCAATGTCATTAAAGGACCACGAATTTCACAAAATATCATAATTAAACATGAAGTTCTATGCACATCTATCTTTCAAACATCAAACAACACAAATTTAGATAACGAAAGGATATGATAGAGATGAACATTTGTAGCCAAATTCCTTGACTTTGATTAACCAGAAATTGTGCCCAGAATTCATTATATTCTAGAAAATGACTTCTACTTTATCTTAGTGCTCAAATGAATGACAGCATTCCTTTCTTTTTAAAATAAAATAATCTATCTTAAAAATATGATTTTTTTTTTGTTTCTTTTCATTATTAACAAATACAACTAAACTAAAATACAAGTTACATAAAAAGTCGAGATTATACTAACAAAGGAATTTCAACACCAACATAAGCATGTATCTTCTTTGACAACAAAAATTACAGAATAAATTGAATTTAACTTCAAACTTCAATTATTCGATGAAATATTTTATCACTTTTTAAAATTTGAAGTACGTATTTATTACAAATATATAACTAAATTACGTACATTTAGATGCTAAAAGACAAACAATTTTAATCATTCAATGTTTATGTCTAGAAACAACATACTAATCATTCAGATGTGCATACAAATTCAGACGACTTAATCTTTTTTTAAAAAATAAATACAGCCTTAGCATTGAATCTCTATCACCACAAAAAGTTTTGTATGTAGAAAAAAATCACCTGATATGGACGTCCAATAACATAAATAAAAATAATAAAGCGCACTCCAACTTCTTCCAAGTTCGGGTGATTCTTTGCCTTTATGGACGTTTTCTCTTCCGCCTTGAATCAATTTTTTCTGAACTTCAATTAGTACTTTTATATAATAAAAATCTACAAAACTAATATCATATTTGTCATATATTAAACCTTGTTGCACTTCAAAGAGTGTGATATAGACATTCTATCCTATTACAATCTTTAGAGATCGCTTCCACTGATATGATGTCTTGATATGATGCTTGAGAAGTAAATACAATAATAAAAGAGGTAATTAATAGTGTTTTTGTCCATAAAAATAGTATGATGTTGAAATTTCTATACAAATCCTAATTGAATGCTCCTGTGAAGGAAAAAAAAAAGGCACAATCAAAATTTCATGAATATAGAACAACTGTAATAATGTCTTACAATTTGTTAGCATTGTCTGCCTAAATTTTTTATGTAGAAACCTTCTAATATTTGGAGATTAACTTGGTTGAAAAATAAATGTTAAGATCCAAATATAAAATTAAACAATCAACTTAAAAAAAAAAAAAAACTTAAAAAATAGTCACCCTAACTACAATTAATAATTGTAAGTCCGCCACCCAAAAAAACCGTACTTCTTAAAAGATAGGAAACAATCTATACGCTAGTCAATGGAAAGACTTCAAATTTTATTTAAAAGTAACTGGACCAATTTAATAGAAACCTGAATTCTTTCAATAAAATAATTCCTTACCATATTTGATTCCCGTATCACAATTTGGCCGTTTTTTTTCTACCATTTTTTTTAGAAAATTCAACTGATTTTAAGGTTCAAAATTTTGGGCATATCATTTAAATAAGGTAATGTTTTATATAAAATTTTAGGTATGTAATTTAAATTAGGTAAGGTATAATAATTAAGTTTTAATTATTGCATATTTGAAAAAAATAGTAAAAGACGATTTTGTCTATTACAAAGATTTTAATGAAGGACAAAAAGTTCAAATTACTTTTCTAATTACACTTTTAATATATTATAGATATAAGGGAGAATCATGATTTTGATAGTCCTCACAAAAATTTTTTAGATATTTTTTTTTTTGTAAAGCAAAGTTGCTACACATACCAGATTTGTAATGTGTTGATGATTTTCTTTTCTTGTGTATTTCTATTTTTGTCCTCTTTTTTTTTTTTATTAAGATCATCTCCACTTGATCTTTTGTAATTGGTTTCTTCTTCTTATTTATTGGATTGCCTTTTAATTATAACTTCATTTATTTATTAAAAATAATTACTTTAACTTGAAAAAATTATGCCAAAATAACTTTTAATACGAAATTAAAGTTTGCAATAATTTTTTACTACACCATTGAAATCTTTTAAAAATCTTATTTAATTTTTTTTAAAAAAAATATAAGTACTAAATAGGGTAACTTAATAAATAATACCTTATATTTATTATTTTTCTTAGTGGACATTAAAAAAATGTAAATTAATAATTAAAATGGGAGGAAAAACTTATTCTTTAAAGGGTGTGTAAGAAAATAAATATGACAAGTAAATAAGTAATGTATTATTGTAATTCAATTACTATTTAATGTCCTTACTCATCATTGTTAAGTTAATTTGTGTTAAGACACTAAATTAATATTCTAATTGTTTTAATATAAACTTGAAGTCATAGAAATATTTCTTGTATTAAATAATTCTATAAGAAGAAAACAAGTTTTTTCATCAAAATAATTTTAATTTATCTATACTAACAAATTCATAAAAGTGTCGTATTTTTTGATTTATTATTTTTTTTGAATCATAATTATTTATTTACTTATCTTCAAAAATTATTTATCTTCAAGAATTATTTATATATCTAATTCTCTGACAATGTATTTATTTCTCAAAAATAATATTCTAATTTAAATTATCCAATTATATGATTATGAATTTAAATAATTTTGAATATTTATCAAAAAGGCATGTTTAATATTTCATTAAATAAGATTAATTATAAGATAAAAATATGATATAAATTAATATTTAATTTTTCTATTCTAAATTTGAGCCCGGGCTTAGCATGGACGTGGGTGGAACTAGTACTATATATAAGAGAGAATATCAATTTTGATAGTCCTCACAATGTTATTTTACTTTTTTTTTTTGTTAAGTAAGATTATCACACATGACAAATAATGGTGTGTTTTTCTAATATATTTTCATTTATGCCCTTATTATTTTTGTTAAGACTATTTCTACTTGAACTTTTATTATTAGTCTCTTCTTGTCACTTCTTAAATTACCTTTTAGTTAAAACTCCATTTATCTTTAATTAACAATCACTTTAGCTCAAAAAAATCAATCCAAATAATTTTCAATACAAAATTAAAGTTTACATTGATTTTCAACTAAACTTTTATAATTCTTATTGATATTGTACAATTCTCAAATGACATAAGATAAATGGGGTAACTTAATCAATAATACGTTGTACATATTATTTTTCTTAGCAAATCTGAAAAAAGATATGACAATAATTAAAATGGGATGAATAAGATAATCTTTTAGTGGGTGTGTAAAATATAAACACGACAAGTAAATGAACTGAATGGAGTAATTTATTAATGCAGTTTAATTATTATTTAGTATTCTTATGGATTATTATAAAGTTAATTTATGTAAAAATTCTAAATCATGGTTATAATTTATAATATAAATTTGAAGTCATTGAAATATTTTGTCGTATTAGATGATTTTATAAGATAAAAAAAGTGAATTATGAAAAACTCTTGCTACATGAAATCAAAAACGAAACTAAAACTCAATAAATAGCAAAAGAAATTTATTTTTTTGTATATAAGTAAACAATTAGATACTCACAAAATTATAAAAATATAAATAATTTTTTATTTATGATCTTCGTCAAATTATAATTAATTTTATTATTTCAAATCATGTTATTTATAAAATATTGAATTTCTTGTGACCCTTTGATTTATTCTAATTTTATGATAATACTTTCTTACTCACAAATATTTTTTTTCTTAAAAATTATCAACTTATATAATTAAAAATTTTATTAATTAGAAAAACTTATTAACAAGATATGTTTGGCATATTATTAGATTATATAGATTATATTATTTATAAAGTAAAAAATATATAAAAAATTATATTTTAAACTAAAATTAGTTGTTTTATATCTTGTAAGTCCGGACCTTGTGAAACTAGTAATAAGATATATTTTACATAGGGGGTGTGTTTGGTATTATGGAAAATGTTTTCCAATTTTCTTTTGTTTTGATTGTAATAAAATGTTGGGAAAATATTTTTCACAACAACTCATTTTTTTCAATTTGAGGGAAAATGACAAATTCGACTTGTGACCCCACCCCCACCCTTCTTCCCCACCCCAACAACACTTATATTCACATGACTCGAAAATATTTTCACTATGTTTTGCTTCAATTTTTTACTGCTTGAAATAAAAAATAGTAAAGCCTGATTTTTTTCCATTTCCAATATTCGTTGAATGTATTGTTATTTTCATATGCATAGAGAAAGACTTAACTATGTTATTTTTATTAATTGCATATTTCATTTTGTCATCGATATAATTTGTTCACGAGGTTGAATAAGTTTATCGTTCCATTATATTTATATTAATTGTAGTATCTTGAGATTGTCGTGACAAAATGTTGAAAAATGTCTCCTATATTTGCTAATTAATAGTTATTTAAATTTAGTGATTGTAATATTTTAATATTCGATATTAATATTATTTGTTATACTTAAATTTGTTCTTATAAATTATTGAGTTGGTAGAGACACTGATATATTAGTTAACAGTTAGTAGTATTTTCTAAAAATTATTTTTTCACTTACCAACAAATACTAAAAAATATTTTTCTAAAAAATATTTGCTACTCACCAACCAAGCATCATAAAATATTTTTCTGAAAATATTTTTCACTCACCAATCAAATATAAAAAAATAAATAAAAAATTAACTTATTTTTTAGGAAAACATTTTCGATGAAAAATACTTTTCATCATACCAAACACAGCCAGGGTGTGATTATATATTATATTTCTTTTCTACTATATTATATAGAAATGTGAGTGTGGAACGACACGGGCAAAATGATGAAACACTCTATCCTCTCATACTTCTCTTCACTCTTATCACCGACTTACACTCATCTTCACTCCTCAATCTTCATGAATGGCTTCTCATTTGTGTTAACCACAGTAGCGGATAGATTGCCGTTGAATTTCGGTACGATAATCATGTTTTTTTCCTTCCTGTTTTTGCTTATTTATCTAACTTAACTGTTTATTTATCAAATCCTTCACTCTCCTTCTCAAGGTTTGATTCTCAGAAGCTAATCTACAACAACGAAAAAATTATCTTGCACCTGCCACTTTCATGAACCCTAAAGGTACATTCATTAAAATCTCTTTCTAAAGAAATAAGAGCTTTCATTATTATTTTGTTGAAGCTTTTTTATTAACTTTTCTTTTATCTATCAGTTTGCTGTTTTTGACATTATGTTGGCAGGGCTTAATCCCACTGAATCAAATAAGGTTGTGAATGATCTCGATATTTTTCAAATCATCCTTCATGAGGTTCTTTGTGTACATTTTTTCAAGTCATTCTTCATCGAGGCAGATCTATAATTTTAAGTTTATGGATTTCTTGGGCAAAATAATAATTCAAAAAGAGTTGACTAGATAGGGTTAGAATCCACAACCAAGAGGGCAACAGTGCTTTAAGAGGCACCTTCTTTGCCTCGACGTCTTTGAGTCAGTTACTTATAGTTTGAAGCAACTTGAACTATCATTCAGTGGCTTAGCAGGCTTTGTACCTGAGAGCTTCTTTGAAAAATGTCCAAATCTTGAATATGTTAGTCTTTCTTTCTATAACATAACTGGTTCTTTGCCTTAGAATTTCTTGTTGCATGCCAATAAGTTGCAGTATCTTGCAATGGACTATAATAATCTCACAGGCTCAATTTCTGATCTTAAGATTGAGACTTGTAATTTCTTGTTACGTCTCGATTTGTCAGGGAATCAGATAACTGATTCAGTTCCTACTGCTTTATCTAATTGTACAGCTCTTCAAGAACTTGTTTTGGCTGAGAATTACTTTTCTGGTCCAATTCCAATTTCTTTTGGTGAGCTTAAAAGCTTGCAAAGATTGGATGTTTCTAAGAATCATTTAGCAGGTTGGATTCCATCTGAATTAGGAAACTCATGTAGTTCACTTTTCGAACTCAAGCTTTCAAATCACTGGTTCAATTCTGAATTCCTTCTCATCATGTTCTTCTCTTCAGAATCTTGATTTGTCCAACAATAATCTGACCGGTCTATTTCCTGATTCCATCCTTCAGAATTTAGCAGAATTTAGCTTCTTTAGAGACTTTGCAAATGAGTGGCAACAAGATTTCTGGTCCATTTCCTGCTTCCCTCTCATCCTGCAAGAAACTCCACGTTGTAGACTTCAGCTCCAACATGATCAAGACCGGAATTATCCCTAGAGCTTCCTCATTGGAAAAGCTGAGAGCGCCAGATAACTCACTTTATGGTCCAATTCCATCTCAACTATATCAATGTTCACAACTCAAGACAATTGATTTTAGTTTGAACTATTTGAATGGTTCAATTCCATCAGAACTATGAAAACTTGAGAATCTTGAACAGTTTATTGCTTGGTACAATAGTTTGGAAGGGAATATACCGCGGAATTGGGAAAATGCAGCAACTTGAGGAATCTTATTCTTAATATAATAACTACTTGAGTGGGAAAATTCCAGTTGAACTGTTCAATTGTGGTAATCTTGAGTGGATTTCCCTCACAAGTAATGGACTAAGTGGTGAGATTCCTAAAGAATTTAGCCATCTTTCAAGTCTGGCTGTTTTGCAGCTAGCAAATAACAGCTTGAGTGGTCAGATTCCAAGTGAATTAGTCAATTGTAGTAGCTTGGTTTGGCTGGACTTAAGCAGCAATAGGTGGGGAGAGATCCCACCGCGACTTGGTAGACAGCAAAGGGCTAAAGCTTTGAGTGGAATTTTCTCAGGTAACACTTTGGTGTTTGTCCGAAATGTGGGAAATTCATGCAAAGGTGTTGGAGGATTGCTCGAGTTCTACGGAATTCACCCTGAAAGGCTTTTACAGGTTCCATCACTAAAGAGTTGTGATTTTGTATTCTGGTCCGGTTCTTAGTGCTTTTACTCGGTATCAAACTATTGAGTACCTTGATCTTTCTTACAACAAGCTTCGTGGGAAAATCCCTGATGAATTCGGTGACATGATAGCTTTGCAAGTGCTTGTTATATCACACAACCAATTGTCAGGAGAGATTCCTTCATCACTTGGAGGGCTAAAGAATTTGGGAGTGTCTGATGCATCCCATAACAGATTGCAGGGTCAAATTCCTGATTCATTTTCACTTCTTTCTTTCTTGGTGCAAATTGACCTGTCGAATAATGAATTGACAGGGCAAATTCCACAAAGGGGTCAGCTCAGTACACTTCCTGCAAGCCGATATGCAAACAATCCAGGACTTTGTGGGGTTTCATCTTTTGGAATCACATTCACCTTTGGGGTGCTCAAATCTGTGAATTACAATGTTGGGGCCAATTTTGCCCTGGTGTAAATATTGCTGAGTATTTGGAGTCAATGTGATTGGATTGCGGAAACTTTATTGAGAAGCGGAAGGGGAGGGGTTTGAAGCTCCAGAGAGGCTTCAAAATGTCAAGTGAATCTCTGTTAAAACAACCTAGATTTATGATTGCTTAACCTGGTAGTTTGTGCAGATATTACCCTTTGTTTCATTGTTGCTCTGTCTAATTTTCTGATGTATGTGCAGGCTGATAATTATGAAAGTGTTCTCACATGAAGCCAAACAGCATACTTGGGCTTTCACATGGTTTCCTCCTCGGCCATTTGCAGTCAATAGGCCTAGACTTCCCGAAGAACATTAGTGTGATTGCTGTGTGTCCTGAGGGAATGGGTCCCTCAGTCAGGTGATTATATGTTCAAGGAAAAGAAATCAATGGTGCTGGAATTAATGCAAGTTTTGCCATTCTCTTCTAATGTTGTTGCTCTAATCTGTTTCCCTCAACCCAGTAGTTTTATGTTCAATCTGACGAGGTGAAACAGCCTTTCTACCTCACTTTGAGGTAGTGGTATGGACTGCGTACACTTACCCCCCGACCCCACTTGGTGGGAATATACTGGGTATGTTGTTGTTGTTGTTGCTGCTGACGAGGTGAAACAACCGGTATATATTTTACCCTCAAAAAATGTGTATATTTACGGCATCTGCCCTTGGTCGTCCTCAAAGTCTCATTTTTTTATATAGTAGAAATACAAAGGACTTACAAGATGTTGTAAACTTGCACAGAATAATGCAGATTTAACATATTCCAACATTGGATCATGCAAAAGAATCTTTTTTTTTTTTAAAGCAAATGAGGCTCAGATGTGTGGAATAATGAGGCATAAGAGATGCCAACCGCGCCTACTACAAGTATGCGCTGGTTCCTTAATATATGTGAGGTGTAACCCGACTTTGTATTTTGTAACCTTAGTATTTTGTCCTTGATACTTTTGCCTAAACTTATGTTTGTCAATTGTCTTATACAGGTTTCTTCGAGGTCACCAAAAGATGGTTCATACTATAAGAGAATCCCAAAATCAAGTGCTATAAAGGTAATTTATTTTGGTAGCACAACATATGACCGTCTGAATCAGACATATGTTGTGTCAAGTCTCTATTTGCTGCAGTTTCAGGTCTTTAAGGGCCTTGGGGAAGTTAAATTAATGAGGAGAAGCCTTCGATCAGCGTGGTCGAAAGCAAGCACAGTTTATGCAAAACTTGTATTTGGGGGTGTGGTTGAAATACGAGAAGCAAGATGAAGAGCTTATTTCTGATTTGCTTTCTACTTGTGGCAAACGTGCGAAGGAGTTTGGAGCTATAGACATAGCTGCTGAAATGCCTGCGTATAAGAAATTAAGCTCTCATGGAGTTGTCACCACAAATGAGGATCTTTGTCCAAGAAGTGTTTCTTTTAGAATTGGTGATGAGAAAATAGTGTGCGACAGGCAAAAAATTTCCAGTCTTTCAGCTCCATTTCATACCATGCTCAATGGTTGTTTCACAGAATCTTTTTGTGAGGAAATAGATTTGTCTGAAAACAACATTTCACCCTTGGAAATGAGGGTCATCAATGAATTCAGCTCAACTGGTTACTGAATGAAATGTCCCTTGATTTGCTATTTGAAATGTTGGTATTTGCCAATAAGTTTTGTTGTGAAAGCCTCAAGGATGCTTGTGACCGAAAGCTTGCGTCTTTAATTTCATGTCAACAAGATGCTCTAGAACTCCTTGAATGTGCCCTTGAAGAGAATTCCCCTGTACTTGTTGCGTCATGTTTGCAAGTATTTTTACGTGAACTACCAGATTTTCTCTGAAAGAAAGTCAAGTAGTTGAACTGTTAAGCAACACTAAAGGTGTCAAACGGGCCGGGCCGACCCGTCCCGAACCGGCCCGAAACACCAAACCGGACCGGTTTGACCCGGCCCGGAAAGCCCTAGGCTTTAGGGTATCGGGTCCCGGTCCGGTTTTTTAAAAATTGGGCCCGGTTAACCCGGCCCGGACCAACCCGGTCCAGGCCCGCCGGTTAACCCGGCCTGGTAACCCAAAAAAATTAAAAAAAAAAAAATGTAATCTGTTGGGCCAAACTAGCCGTTGGCCCAACGGTAATATTACCGTTTTTGGGTCCAAACGGCTAGTTTGGGCCCATTTGATTAAAAAAAAATAAAAAAATATAAAATATTTTTTAATCCTCAAAATAAATCTATAAATACCCTACAACTTCAAATCATTTCTCACACAATTTTTCACTCTCTCAAATCTCATTCTCTCTCAAATCTCAATTCTCAAATATTCAATATATTTAATTTCTTAAAGTGTTCACTTTAATTTTTTAATTTTTCGTTTACAAAGTAAGAGCGGAAGTTTCTAAAGTCGCAATCTTCGGATACTTCCAAAATTTGGTATTGTCGTTCCATCTCTTACGTTTAATTTTTATTTATTGTATTAATTGTTTAATATTTAATTTTATTATATTTGTGTATTTTGAATATTTTTAGTTTAATTTAATTTATATTATGGATAAATTAAAAAACCTCGCTGCTAAAGGTGTTAAAATTTTTTGTCCCGGAAGCGGTAGTGGTAGTAAAAAGCGAATTATTAGCGGTAGAGGTAGTTCAAGTAATAGATATACCCGTGTGACTTCGCCTCCGGTACCGCTTGGTACACCTTTTGAGGAAGAAATAGGTGTAGGTGCTCACGATATGGATTATGTAGAATTTCAAGAAAATTACGGTATAGAAGAAGAAAATGAAGTAGATGCAGTTAATGTAGACGAAGATGATGAAAATATTGCTGAAACACCCGCAGTAGGAGATGCTAACGTTAGATCTGAATCAGTTAATCTCCCTTCCCGTCCTCCCAGTGCCCCAAAACCCCGTAAAAGAACTAGTATTGCATGGCAATTTTTTGAACGTATATCAGATATTGAGGTGCAGTGCAATATTTGTCAACAAATATATAAGCATAGAAGTGGCGGTAAGCAAGGGGGTACGGGTACGTTAATGAGACATATAGCTGAAGATCACAAAAGAGAGTTAAATATTGCAAAAGGTGGTGGGGATGTTGGTGGGTCAACGCAAACTAGAATGGGCCCAACAACCGGTCAAGTAGCGAAAAAGTATAATAAATTGAGGGACCGGGAAGAAATAGCTAAAATGGTAGCTGTGGGTTGTTTGCCTTTTACTTTTCCTTCTTCTGATGCTTTTATCCGTTATATACAAGCAATTTATAATCCTATGTTTAATGGTATTCCTAGAACTACTTGTCGGTCTGATATTTTTAAACTTCATTCACAATATTGTTTTTATTTATCAACATTCTTAAAAAATATTCAATGTAGATTGTCCCTAACTTCTGATCTTGGTCGTGCTGTTAATAAAAATGATTATTTAACCGTTACTTGTCATTGGATGGATAGTAATTTCATAATGCAAAAACGTATTCTTGCTTTTTTATATGATGAAGATCGCAAACATACTGGACAATTTATTGCTGATTCTATTATTAAAATTGCCGGATATTATGGTATAGAAAATAAAATTTTATGTATTGCTTTTGATAATGCTTCTAACAACAAGAATGCTATAACAAAAATAAAATCTACGTTATCTCCACCCTTTCCTGAAATTTTCCATATTAAGTGTGCATGTCATATCTATAATTTAATTGTAAAAGATGGTCTTGACTTTTTTGAGGTTTATATTGAAAAAATTCGTCTTGCCGTAGGTTTCATTCAAGGAAATAATCGTAGAGCGAGAATTAAAGAATTTAAAGTTAAATGTCAAGAAAATGGACTTACACCGATTTTAATGCCTGAGGAAATTGATATTAGATGGAATTCTACGTATGAATTTTTAAAAACTTGTTATAAATATAGAATTCCTATTACACTAACTTTTAACCAACACTGTGGTTCTTTTGCTGATTCTGCTGATTGCATGTTACATAATTCTGATTGGGTTATAATTAATGATCTTGTTAAGTTTTTAGAAAATTTTTATGTAGCTACGGTTGAATTTTCCGGTGCATACTATCCTACTGTTTGTAATATTTTGGCATATATAGCCGATATTTCTGGTTTGCTCCAACAATATAAAAATAAAGAAGGTTATAAAGAAGCTGTTGGCGCTATGTTTACGAAATTTAAAAAATATTTCTTCCCGATTCCCCCTATTTACTTGATTGGTGCTATGTTAAATCCGTGCATGAAATTTAATCATATGTGTCACTTTAGTACTCTTATTTATGCTAACTTAGAAATAAATACTAACCGTGAGTCTGAACAAGAGCAGCCTGATTTGTGGACGGCTACGGCTGATGCAAAAGATTATATAGAAAAATTATATAATCACTATGCTGATTTATTTGATTCAGCCGTACCTACAAATATCAGTCCAACTGTCGCTCCTCATCCTCCCGAGGAGCCATCATCTTCTAAAAGGTCGGCACATAGTGGTTTTCCTGATTCGTTTTATGATTTAACTTGTTGGAACAGTGTGGATGAGAGAGCTTACACATCAACTTATCGGGAAGAGCTGAAATATTATCTGCGGACGCCACCAGAGGATCGCAGACGACGGATCAACTCGCTGGATTGGTGGAGGAATAATGAATCACAATATCCTGTACTTTCAAGATTAGCCAGAGATATCTTGAATGTTCCAATGTCAACCGTTGCATCAGAGAGCGCCTTCAGTCAGGGACGACAGCAGCTTGGAGACAACCGACACTCATTGGGAAGCAACGCAATGAATGTTTTAGTTTGCCTTAGAGATTGGATTAGAGCAGAAAGAAGAAACCAAGGAATGGAACCAGAGCCAAGCGACGACCTCAAACTTGAAGAAATAATGACTTCACGGGAGAACTCAACAAAATCAAGTCCAATGCATGGGTTTGCTCCCGTTGACTTCGACTATCCTATGCAAATTCCAATTAATATTAACATGAATGAGTTGGAAAAAATGATGCATAATTTATAGATTTTTCATTCATGTAAATTATAAATTTTGGATCATTTTGCAATCAATAAAATTCCACAAATTCATTCACTCCTTAGTCGTTGTTTTTTATTTTTTTTTATTTATCAATTTAAAGTTTTAATATCTTCTATACAACTGTATATTTAATGTATACATGTGTATATGTTTATATATCTTATATAGAAGTGTATATTTAATGTATACACGTGTATATATCTTCTATAGAAGTGTATATTTAATGTATACATGTGTATATATCTTCTATAGAAGTGTATATTTAATGTATACACGTGTATATATCTTCTATAGAAGTGTATATTTAATGTATACATTGTATATATCTTCTATAGAAGTGTATATTTAATGTATAGATTGTGTATATAGCGTATATATAGTGTATATTTGACCGGTTTTTATCCGGGTTTGACCGGGTTTGACCAGGTTTTAGCGGGTTTGACCGGATTGGGTTAAGTGGGCCGGTTCCGGGTGGGTTTTATTTTTTTTACTGTGCGGCCCGGCCCGGCCCGGTTAAGGCCAAAACCGGCCCGTAACCCGGTTAGAGAGAGGGGGCCGGTTCCGGGTTGACCCGGCCCGGCCCGTTAGACAGTCTTACCAGGCAACAAAGGTTAATTATGATAATTCCTGCCTCATTTTCACTCTATTGTTTGTTGAGTGTAAGTTTCGATGAACCTTGATCCTAGATCAGATGAATCTGTTTGTTTTTTGAGAACACTGATTGACTCAGCTGAAACCAGCCAGCAGAAAATGGTCGCATATCATCGGTTAGGATGCTTTAAATTTCTTAGGAAAGAGCTTGACGAAGCTGAGCAGCTCTTTGAGGCTGCTTTTAATTTGGGTCATACTTATTCCGTTGTTGGTTTGGCTAGATTAGGTCAAATAAGGGGTCATAAACACTGGGCACATGAGAAACTCAGTTCTGTTACTTCTTCCTCAATTCCACTTGGATGGATGTACCAAGAGAGCTCGCTATATTGTCAAGGAGAAAAGAGGTGGGATGACCTTGAGAACTCCGGTTTTGTTTTTACCTTGCTCTAGAGGACTACCAATTAGCAATATGTGATATACAGGCAATCCTTACACTTTGCCCAGATTATCGTGTGTTTGAAGGACGAGCTGCAGCATTGCAACTCCGCACTCTTCTGCGTGAGCATGTGGAAAATTGGACAGAAGCTGATTGTTGGCTGCCGTTGTATGATAGATGTGGTCTTCGGTTGATGATATTGGATCTCTTTCAGTAATATACCAGATGCTCGAGTCGGATGCAGCAAAAGGTATTGTTTACTTCAGACAGTCCCTACTTCTCCTCAGGTAATTCTACTTGTTGCTTATTTGACCTGTGTAGTACTTCACATTTTCAGAAAGATGATTGGTTGTAATGGCTGCTCAGCAGAATCTTCCATATTGGGAAGCTTGTTCTTTACTTGTTGTGAAACTCATATTTTCGACCTGTGAGGTGGCTTTCTGATATACTTAAACCTACAATTTCTTGGATCCATAAACACTGGTAATATGAAAATCACTGGAAGCGTACAATAGGCAATACTAATATCCAAAAAAATTTCTTGTATATCTCTACTTCATCTGAGGTTGTGGTATGGACTGCGTACACTTTACCCTCTCCTGGGTGGAAATACAATGGGTATGTTGTTGTTGTCAACAAACATGAAGTATAAAGTTGTAATATTCTCCTGGCAATAGAAGCAGTAGAATTTTGCACTCTTTTATTCTTCATGGTTGATTTCTAAATTATTTTCGATGGCACATGAATAGGAACATCTTCATCTCTCATTTTTAGTAATTTTACTTTCTAGAGACTCAGTTTTTTATTCCAAGTACGTACTGGACTCCAGTACTTTGGTTACTCCTGAAATTTTTAAGAAAATTATAGTTAATAGAACATGTAGCTGCAGTACATTAAAATGAACTAAGAGTGCTTATGAGCATTTCTTTATAGCTGCAGTACCCATGATTCGACTTCCTTTTTTGATTGTATGTTCTTAAGAATGCCAAATGTGGAATATGGAGATTTTATTATTAAGTCGATTTGACTTTTGTCTCACTTAATTGGTCCAGATGCATTTCATATAGATGCAAAACGAGGGACCCATCATCATGTGTTCAGGGCAGCCCTATTGATGATTTGGAATTTTTATTGATCAGCTCGCAGAAGAATCCAAGAATGATGTTTCCTAAGGTATTATTCTGTATATCTTTCTAAAATACAATACAATTCAATTTTCAATGTGTGTGAAATGTATCATTCACCAATTAAAATGCAGGTTGGTTGGGAAATTGATGAATCATTGGAAGAGGCAGCTTCTAGGAGACCTTTGAAGAAGCTGGAGTGGTTGGTGAGGTTGAGGTTCAGGTTCGTACACGTCTTCTTTAGATTCATATATTTTCCTATTAGCTTGGGACGGAAGCAAAATTGTTAGTATTATTTTCGTACGGATGCCTTTTGCTCATTCCATACGTTTCATTGATCTATATATTTGCAGGAATATTATGTACCTGGAGTTTCAAAAGCAAAAGCCAAGGCACATTTCACGAGGGGCACATGTTTCCTCTGCGTGTCTTAGAAGAACTAGATGAATGGCCAGAGAAAACTGTCCGTCGACGTTAATGGGTATGTTGTGAATAAGTAATATATATAGCAGATGTCGAAAATGTATGCACTTGGATTTGAAATGAAAATTTATTTGATTGAATATTGTAGGTGAATTTTAGTGAAGCCAGGGAAGTATGTTGGCATCCTTGGATGAAAGAAGCATTGGATGTCTTTGCTTCTAAAGTGTCAAAGAGAAAAGAAGGGACTCAGATATATACCATTTCAAGGAATTGTCGGATGAAAGTAGGGTAGTCTGCTGCAGTTAAGACAGTATTACTGCTACCAGGCATTCTTCAATAAACAAGAGCCAAGGAGTAGATGCCGCACTCTCTCTCCCAAAGGTCAAATATTGAGTGAATGGCTTCATCTTAATAGGTAGTAGTTCAAAGATAAGCTAGAATCAGCGAAGAACAAATCCAAGAAGATAACTTCACATCTTTTTAAGGACATCGATTTTTACTGCATATATTTCAAACAAGTGAGCCCAACACGCTGTCCGCCTATTTCTTGTGGAAACAACAAACAAACAGACAAAATAAGGTTCTACCATTGGCAAAAGAATGATTTTCATTCTCACACTTGAAGTGATTGTTTTTGGACATTGAATTAGTTTTATTTTCTCTTCCTTATGTCCTGTTATCCTTATTTCAATATGATCTGTTTTTATGCTTGCTACTTTGTTAAGGATGAAATTTGCTTTTACATTTATAAATTATGATTGTTATGAGGTATGTATGTCAATTTAGTATTCAAATCATAGATGCAACTAAAATCAGGCATAAATTAAACTATATTTGAATTTGAAATGTTGAGCCTGTGCGTAGCACGGGCATGCTTATCTATAGATTTATAAAGGGAATGCTAGATAGTTATGATATCAAATTCATAAAAATATAATAATTTAAACGTGTCTTCATCTATTCAGTCACTAATTATTGATTTCTTACCAATTCAATTGAAAGTTTTCATATAAAAGTGAATAGAATGGATTCTTCAGAGACATTTCGTAGGTGGTCACAGGAGTAATGGTTATAATAACTACTAATCTCCTCCGTTAATTTTTTTTTTATCTATTTTAATTTGTACAAAGTTTAAAAAAATAAAATTTAAATTTAAATTTTATAATCTTAAATTAAAATTATCTCAAATGTATTAAAATATTATTTAATCTTGTTGTCTTACAATATCACGTAAAAAGTTTAAATTTAAAAATTATCAAAAATGAAACAAAAGAGACTCAATTTTTTTTTAAACGGATTAAAAAAAAGCAAAATCATTCAATTTTTAAGAGGGAGTATAATGTATGGTATCCAATAACGTCGAAAGAACCAAAGAAACAATGACAAAAAACAAACAGGAAAAAGGGTACAATTAACTTACTCAGGAAGTAGCTTGTTCGTAATTGAGTATATGACCAGTATCATCCTTAGGCGCAGTCTGGTTTGCGCCACTAATAATTTCGGGATAAAATAATAATTTTGGAATAAAAATTTGAACCATTCATTTGGTTGTAAGTATTTGGGATAATTTATTTCGGGATTAATAATTAGTCCCGGAATAAGTTATCCACCCAATCGGCGGGAAAACAATTCCAAGACTATTTTTCTTTGGTATAAAATTATACAATGACTAAAATACCCTCAAAACCTATGATTTCATTTCACAAATATCTCTCTCTATATACTAGTGTTTTAATTATGAATTTTAATAAAAGTTGAATACTTAATAATTTTGACATAAATTTTATATTTACATTAAAAATTTATTAGTAATATATAATAATTTATAAAAAATTAAAATCTAAAATTCAAAATTCTTATTCCATCATTATCTCCAATTATCCGCTTTCATTGACTCGCCTCACATAAAAATATCAACACCATTGTTGAATTACATATTTTAAATTAAATAGTTTTTTAATCACTTGAAAATTGATATGGTATATATAAAATGAATTTTATTATATTATATGAGTGATATGTGTTTAAATGAAATGAAATAAACAATAAATCATCTTTTACTTTAACAAACTTAAGTTGAAAGTTTTTATTTCAAACGAAATAAGATGTAGTAAGATTTTTTTTAAACTCATACGGCATAATCATGGAAAGGCACACACACAAAAAATAAAGCTAAATAAGATGAAAGTTTTATTTTTAAAATATACACGATATAATCATAAAAATGCGCACACACAAAAAAATTAAGCTAAATAAGATGAAAATTTTATCTTTAAGAATAAATATTTAAAGCTTGAAAATAAATTATATAAAAAAGAGTTAAATAAGATGGAGGGTATTTTTGTAATCACTTAATTTGTTCTTAGAAATTATACCATGCATATTACTTTGAATATAACAAACCAAACACTCAATAAAAAATAATCCCAGCATAACTAATCCCAATATAACTTATCTCACCATAACTTGTTTTCAAACCAAACGGCCCCTTACAGTTTTATCTTAACTCTAATTAATTCCTTCTTACAGTTTTATCTTAACTCAAACTACATCCTTATTTATTTCACTTAGCTGAAAACATCCCTTTAATTTCAGAAACTTCACTAAAATCATCCCTCTGTTAGGTTCCGTAGATACTAACAATGCTTCATGTTTCATTCCTGATTTGTGTTTCTCCTCCTCCATCAAAGAGCCAAATGAGGAACATGATAGAAAAAGTTTCTGGAACCAAACAAAAGTAAGAAAAAAAAAACTCATGGAGCACAACTTCCACCTTTTCGTCAAAAATAGGCACACTTCTCAACCCAAAAATTACGAGACCAACAAAATACATTGAAGAAGAGAAATCGAAATTTTCCTTAATTTCAAAAAGAATAATTTTTTTTAATTTATTTAAAAGAAATGATCATTTTTTTATAATATTTTAATTTTAACTTTTTCAATTACATGTTTGAGAATACAATATTAAATAATATTTTGATATATTTGATATAACATTAATTTAATACCATAATATTTAAACATTTTTTTATTTTCTTAAATTTCGTGTCAAGTTAACTTGGAACCAAATTTGCCTTCTCTCTTGAATTCTTGTACTAAAGAGTTTTTAAAAGAATTTCAAGAAAGAAATTTAGGGCGAATTTAAGGAAAAAGTATTTCCTTTATTTCATAAGGATCGTTTTAGCTCATTTCAGATCCCTCACAAAAATAATAAATATAATGTATAATTTATCAACTTATTCTTAATTCTTAATTATTGTTTACTCGGTTCACCTTTATTTATTATTTTTTGACATGACACATTCATTAAGAAACCCTGAATGTTTAAGTGTTATCATATTTTATCCTAACAATTAGGTTAATTACATCATATCTTGGAATTTTAAAATCGTGATACATATAAAAAGTGATACATTTAAAACAGAATAGATATTTATTTTAGGAAGTAACAAATTTTGTTTTACTATGCAGAGCAAATCATGCTCAATCGATTACAAGCTGGATTACCCATATACAGAAAATTTGCAATTTCCTTCGACCAGATTTCAAATTTGAAGCAAACCATATGTATCATTTTGAATTATAACAAAAAAAATTATTCATTCTTTCTTCTTCATTTTCTGATTAATTTCAATGGAGCTCATGATTGTCTTATTGCGTCATTTTGGGGTCTGGGTTTCGGGGACTAGGTACGATAATTATCGGATCGACGGTATTGTCATTTATGAAAAATCTTCGTACCGAGATTTAATGAATGTTATATCAATTCAATTGAAAATTGACGTATATCTGAAAAATTCATGCCAAATACGTTGTTCAAGGTAATTCTTCAGCATTGGAGATTTATAATGATATGGCTGTGAAACTTTTTCTTCGAATTTGAAACATGAACCTGAATTCAAAAAATATCCACTGTATATTACAACAACCGATACTGTAATTGATAGTGATGCTTTCAACACGGATGATATGACAATTGAGTGTCATAATATTGTTGAGTCGTCTAGACTTGCAGTGGTTGTAGTTGATAGCGTTGAATCTCTGACAGTTGTTGATATGGGTGGTAAAGAACTAATAACTGATTGCTATAACGGTGTTGTCAAGGTGAAACATAAGTATAAAAATAAAACAACTCTTGTATCGATAATGCATAACTATGCAATCAAGCACATGTTCAATTTTAGAGCCGAGAGATCTGACAAACAGAGGTTTAATTTTAGTTGTTCATCGTCAATTTCAGATTTAATTTGTTATTGATACATATGAAAATTGTTGAGATACATTTTCCTAAATTACCCAGCATTGTTGATTTTAGTTTTTGCAAGTTAAGTTTTGTGATACTTTTATAAACATGGATCTATATACTGCATGTTGTAGTATGTGATTCATATATTTATTTGCTTATTGTGCATTGTGTTTTCTTGATAAAGCATAACAAAATTTGAGATTTTATAGTTTAAAGGTGATTCATATGAATGATACATATGTTATCATTATATGTGTATAATGGTGATTCATATGGTAGATGGAGTATTTATTTCAGTAAAAAGCATGATACATTTAGCTATAGTATGTTATACATGTAAATCCTCTGTTTAACATTTGATTGTATTTCATATTGATATCAAAATGTTCATTGTATATGAAATCTGTAGCATACATGAAAAAATATGATTGCTTTCAAATTTTTTGAGTAATATTTAAATAATGTGACATAGTGTAAAAGTAGTGAGATACATATATATCTTATGTGATACATTTAATAACAGATTAACATATATTCATATTTGTAATACATTTTATTGACTTTTCTTTCAGTTATGTCTTGATGTGCAAATCTTCGAAATGTAGTTGGTTATTCAAGGCCTCATGTAAGCTTGATTTTGATACTTTCATGGTACGTAATTTCAATGTTGAACGTATCTGTCCGTTAATGAACAAAGTTTTTGATCAACAACACGCAACAATTGCTTTTGTAGATGGAATAATGACTCCAAAGTTGTTGAACCATAAAAGAATAATCACACCAAGTGACATTATTGAAGATATAAAATGAGAACTTGATTTGTACATAGATTACATGAAGACACGGCGTGCTAAAGAACGTGATTTAAAGATATTGAGAGGGCGACCAACAGACGGATATAAGAAAATGCCTACCTACATATACATATTGAATTCTGTTTACCCCAATTCACATATATGGATGCATAAGTCTCTCGATAATCAGTTCTTGTATCTATTCATAGCACTACATCCATTTATTAGTGGATTTGGATATTGTAGGCCTATTGTGGTAGTAGACGGTTGACACATGAGTGGACCATATAAGGGAACATTCGTTTCAGCTAGCACACTTGATGAAGAATGTATTGCACGTAGTCATTCTTTTATATTTTTCTATCAAAATGATGCTAAGTGTTATATAAATTAGACATAATGTTTGGTTGATGTTATGTATCAGGTCATATATTGTTGCTTGCATATGAAATTGTAGATTTTGAGAATGATTCCTCCTGGACATGATTTTTTCAGCAATTTAAGTGAGCTTACGGTGAGAACGATAATATGTATGTTGTCTTTGATAGACATGAAAGTATAATCAAGGATGTTAGTGTAGTCTATTCATGTATACCGCATTTTGCATGTGTTTGGCATCTTTAGAATAATTTCTGCACGAATTATAGAAAGAGTAAGGACAAGCTGACCAACGAATTTTTTGTCATGACTAAATCGTACAAGTTGAATGATTTTGATGAGCTTATGTGTAAAGTGCGAAAGATTAACAATAGAGTAAATATATATCTGAAAAATATTGGATATAAAAAGTGGTCATGAGTTCATGCTCCAATAAATAGGGAAAGAATAATGACTTCCAACATTGTAGAATGTATCAACTCTCGTCTTGTTGAGGCACGTGAGCTGCCAATTTTAGATTTTCTTGAACAAGTCAGAATCTTATTTGATGCGTGGAACCGCAAAACAGAGATCGGTCTAGCTTTCTTGCTAAAAGCTCATTGGGAGGTAAGTTTCAACAAATTCTTCAATTGAACGAGGCAAAGTCATCACATATGATGGTAAGTTATTTACTATTTATTATACTGTAACGAAGTTGCTTTGTAATGTATTTTATCTTTTCTGATACCAGATGTATTATAATGATACATCTGAAAATTATATGTATCATTTTGATACATCTGTAAAAATATGCGACCACTTGAAAATTCATTCTTTATATATAATTAATCTATAATATTTATGATTCCTATACTATGCTGACCAACGTAAGTCTATATTAAAAAATATTTTTCAGGTTAAGGAATCAATGAATTACATATACAGTGTGTATGAAGAAGAAAAAAAATATATAGTTCAGTTGGATAATAGATCATGCAACTGTGGTAGATTTCATCTTGTCGAGATACCATGTGCACACACTATTGCTGTTTTGAAAAGCAAAAATGTAAAGGAAATGAAGCTATACTGTTCTGATTACTACAAAAAGGAGACACTAGTCAAGACTTATGAAATGTCACTGTGTCCAATGCCCGATAAACGAGATTGACATGTATTAATGAAGGTGTTGGAAGATGTGGTTTTGCCTTCAAAATATAAAAGACCATCAGGAAGACCTAAGAAAGGAAGACAAAAGAAAAGTAGCGAAAAGTTTTCATCAACCTCAAATCGTTATGAAAAGTGTGGGCATGAAGGCCAAAACAGATGCACTTGCAACTACTTTCCAATAAAGATGTGATATTTTTCTTCGAAGTGGAATCAAAATTGTTTACTTCGTTCAATATTTTGAATTCAATAATTTGAGTTAAATTCTCAAAAATTTATTTCATGAGATATTTTATTTACAATGAAAGCAGAAATATTTATTAAGATCAATGTTTACAATCCATTAGAAATTTTCTCAGATGTAGATATGTTCGAGTTCATGATAGTTATGTTAGTCATATTAGTAATGCCTTTTATATTGTTAAGAGATTTTAACATATATGAAATGTTAGCGATACATTTTCATCAAATTGTTACAAAGTGATACTTATTAAAAGTTTTATAAATGTTATATGATTCACATCAAGTGTTCATGAAAGTTATGTGATTCATATTAATAATGCCTGATTCAGTGTTTACAAATTTTAACACAACTGAAATGTTGGTGATACATATTTCTAAACGTTATATGATTCATATTAAGCGTTCATTAAAAACATATGATTCATATTAGTAATGCGTGATTCATTGTTAAGGCATTTTAACACAACTGAAATATTGGTGATACATTTTCAATATATTGTTTGCTAGTGATACATATTAAAATATTTATGAATGTTATATGATTCATATTAAGCATTCATTAAAGTCATGTGATTCATATTAGAATGCCCGATTCACTGTTAAGGTATTTTAACACAACTTGAATGTTGGTGATATATTTTCACCATATTGTTTGCAAGTGATACATATTCAAACATTTATAAATGTTATATGATTCATATTAAGCGTTCATTAAAGTCATGTGATTCCTATTAGTAATGCTTGATTCATTGTTAAGGCATTTTAACACAACTGGTATGTCAGTTAAACTCCTTAACTTAGTTGATAAACTACTCAGCTATATATGTATTTCACTAAGGTTCAATTAATAATTCTTTGTAGTTTATATGAATCAAACATATGTATCAAAGACATAATAAACAACGACAAACACAGTCATAATATAAAAGATACAATAATATGGTCGAACAATATTGGAATGCTTCATTTCATAAGCTAAAATGTCATGACATTAACCACAAAAATACTGAATACTTAATACATAAAACTGGTAGTCTTGAAATATCCAAAAATCATAAAATATAAAAAACCACAATACTTTTTTCAAACAACAAATACTAGACAACTACGACTCGACATCAATCATCTTTGTATCCTCAGATGGAATGAAGGTGCATTTAGCCCTAGGCGGATTCTGATTGTCACTAACATATCCATTAGATGCCTTGTTTACACTATAGTCCCATAATAATGATGCGTATCTGGTATGATGCAGTCTTGGGTCAAACTCTGAAGAAGGTATTTGATGCCCATCACTTAAATATTCAGTATATGCCGCAACAAACAAATCACAATCCCTGAAAAATAGAACAACGGGCAGTTTATGAGTTATTGTGAGTTGTTATGTAAAAATATATTTACAAGAATAAATGATATGTACAACGTGCTGCTTGATTTTTGAACAATACCATTACCAAATCGACCATCAAATGTATGCTAGTTCATTTTTTCCTTGTATGTTTCTAGTAATGATCAGTCCGTGTTTTTTTTTTTGAAAAAATCAGATATTGACAAATAAGTTGACAACATTTTAGCAAGCTCTTTTATCTCAACTGCATGATATCTATGACCGTTCAACGAGTCTTACACACGAATACATCTTTCCTTGAGCACTATGACTGCCAACACCCAGTGAAACGATCCCTGAAAAGTTATTAGCATGTACACCTCATCAACCAAATGCCATGGAAAACCTGCTGGAATGCATAGACCTTGAATAATTTCACAAATTGATCTCTCTACCGAAACAACTTTCATTGAACGAATATTTTCATCTTGCGAGCTTAGATCAGTATCAGATTGAGTTTTATGATAATGAGTGTATGTGTTATGGATGTAGTTCTCAAACATACAATTCACGATAGTATATCTATATTCACTGGTGGTGTCGAATTTTGCTTTCTTGTGAAGATAGTAGAATACCACATTGATGTACTTTATTGGAAGATCAAAATATATAAGAACATGTGATTCATATATGTCATACATAATACAAAGTGTAAAACAGTTGATACATATGAATTTCTAAAAACATTGACTGAAAAACAGTAAAAGTATATCTATGTATCAACTACTATGTTTGTGGTCAATAAATATGGTAGAAATGATATGTGAGAAAAAATATGCATACACAGTACACCACATTCCAACATGTATTTGATTGTGTCACGTTATAAAACTAACTTTTTGCATCGGATGTGCAACTATAAAATCAAGTTTTGATTTTAGGTCAGCCTATTTGACCGTGTAGTGCTCATCCTTCACTTTCTTATAAGCAAATTATGATTCAATCAGTATTGAGACTAATAGATACATATGATAATTTGAAAGGTGATTCATCAATCTTACCTACTAGCTTGTGTTTTGTACAGTCCAACTGACATCCCAAGAGATAACTTAGAGAACAACTTTTTAGCATATGGTCCATAAATGTTGCGACCTTCAAACAGGTAGTTCAAATTTTTGCACAACTGGATGACTTTTTTATCTTTTGATCCAGAATAAAAAACATTGACACATTATGATTGATAAAGTTTTGAACACTGCCTATTTCTTTGGACAGGTTTCTTGATGACATCTGAAAGATTTATTTTGCACACAGGGACCTGAGAAAGAGATGCAATAGTACTGTCACTAATATGAGATAGACCATCAGTGTTGCCTTGCAGATTGCATGTGTCAATAGTTGCAACAGTGACCCCCGTTAGATAGGCTGCATGCAATGATGATACATACTAGGAAATTGCTTTAGATAAATCTTCATCTTTATTATGAAGGTCTTCTTCAGAGTCCTGTTTGACGTATGCAAAAAAGTGAACTTAGTGTGAGATTGAAGTTTATATAGGAAATGCCTAAACTATATATATGTATCATAATGATACATATGGAACAATATATATCATTATGATACATCAAAGAAAACTTACATAACAGATATCCAATTTTTCTTACTGGAAACTTTGATCATTTTTAGATAAGTTTAAAACTTGTTACTAAAAAGTTGTTATGCCACATATAAATTTAAAATAAATTTGTGACCATTAAAATTAATAATTTCAACTTTCCAAATAATAACAAATAAACTTTGTGAGCAACTAGAAACAATCTCTGGTATAAGTAAATCGATATTACCTTTAGGCGATCATCCCTTAGTCCTTCATCTATTTCAGTAGTTGTATTATACCTATCTTCTTCTTGCACCTTATCTGTATAGGGACTCTTAGCCTTCTGTTTGATGTATGTCAAAGTGTACTTTTGTGTGAGATTGAATTTCGTATAAGAATTGATTAAATTATTTATATGTATCATATTGATAAATGTGGAAACATATGTATCAAAATGATACATCTGAAAAAAATAAGGAACCCATATCAAACATTTGTTACTGGAATCTTGGATCTGTTTAATGTAGGACCCCACAAAATTCTAAGCTTAACTTAGTCTTCTAAAGCTTGAAAAGAGGTCCCAGACTTAGAAATTTCAGCTAAGAGTTTATACTTAGAATTATTTTATCCTTCATAAGTTGGCAATTATATTCTATGACCCTTATGACCTTCAAATATCGATTTTAAGGTTGATTCATGAGCAGGAATATCAGTAGGTCACTTCGGGTGAGTTTTGGATTTTTTAGACCTCATTTGAACCATTTTTGGATGACCAAAATGGTGAGTCAACGCGATCTCGATGCGTGGCATCGCCATATAATTCCCCCCAGTTTTCAGTGCAATTCCAGTGAACCAATGCGAACTCGACGCGACGCGTTGGTCATCGCATTGATGCCATCGATGTGGTGCGTCGATCTGCGCATCACTGGACATATTATCAGTCATTAAAAGCCCGCGTCCATAGGGGTAATTAGGTTATTTTTCCACCCGCATTCAGTGCCAAAAATACGAGATTAAGTCATTCTTAGGGCTGAAACACTCATTATTCTCAAAAACCCTAGGGCTTCCAATTCAAGATTCAAGATTCCAGAAATTCTCCATAACTTTCAGAGAATTACCAACCAAGGTATGTTAGGTGTTTATCCAAGGGTTTCCTTCCACCCTTGATGTTCAAGAATCCTTTTCAAATTACAAGTTGATTTCTTTCATGAGTTTCATGTTGGGTTTAATTGTATTCATGAGTATAATGTTAATTGGGTTTATGATACATGATTTATTACAAGATTCATGTAAATTTATTTGATATGTGAGTAGTATTATGTGAATTCATGTTTAAGCCCTTGAATTTGTAGGTTGGAATTTGAAATCATAATGCCTATATGTTGTTTAGTATCATGTGTGTAGATTATGTTCCCCAAGTGTTTGATAAACTGCTCATGTGAATTAAATGGGGAAATCATGACATGCTAGCATATGTACAAGCTTATATCTTACAAGTGTTTCATAAAATATCTCTATGAATGACTTATGAATAGTGTAATACTTTTCGAGATCATGCTATGCTTTACTTTCTATGTTATCGAGTCCTGGGGGTATCTAATTGTCACGCCTCAAATCCTATTGGGGCGGACTGACACCCGTAACCAAGGAGGTTCGGGAGAACCATCTCATAACCTTATATTCCCATGCATACCTCTATGACAACCCGAAATTCGGACAGCATCATATCGCATATAAAAGGAAATAATCACCTATATAAGCTCGAGCACACATATACTTGTATATAAAATACTTGGCCGTTGGAGCAATCACGCCTATTAACAAAACACCACCTTGACTGTACATTAGGTCTACAAAGACTCTAGACAAAACACAGAGTGTAACTAAGGTCGGGACACACCCCGCAATATAACTAACTTCTATACAATACCAAAAGTGACTGGATATGACACGGAAAGCCCCGAAGCAAACTGAAGCTCACCAAAAGCAGCTGGGTATCCTGGCTCCTACTTGTGCGGTGTATGAGCTGAGGTACTTGTGCCTGCAGCATGAAATACAGGTCCCCCATGGGGGCCGTCAGTACAAAATATGTACTGAGTATGTAAAGCTGTAGATAATCACATATGATATAGGAGCTCAATAGAAATCAGAAACAAGTGAATAAATCGTAATAGGAGTGGACCACACTTACTAGAACTTGTGACAACTTGTACATTGTATTTATTCAATCACTTTACCTTCGTTCATATCATCTTTGTAATCATTACTGTACTGTACTGTGACCATTAGGCTGCCTCCAGTACATATCAACTGGGATCGACCCATGCTAGGCTTATGCCCCTGGGATACCACCCATAAACACATAACTAGGGATCGAGCCATGATAGGCTTATGCCCCTGGGATACCACCCGATAAGAGAGAACTTCCTTCACTTAGTTCAATTAATCTTTGAGATTGTTATTTCGGTCGCCACCACATTTTTGATACTTTGAAATAATGATACATCAATAAGAGACATATAAATAGACCATCAATGCAATAAAAATGAAGTAAGAACTCATTGGCACATCAATAAAGTTATTTGGAGTCATCAATGCCATAACAATGAAGTAGGAACTTATTGGTATATCAATGAAATGTTTTGGAGTCATTAATAGCACATGGATCTTGTTTGAGTAACCGGATACCTTCTGACATTCATTAGTGCAATAAACATGTAAGATTTGGAAAACAAGTAAGTATTGGAATGTCTTGACATCTTGTAGGGTGGAAACAAGTTCATTGGTAACGTAGGACATCATACAAAATCATTATGGATCACATGTTATTGAATAACTTTGGAAACTTTCTTAATAGAACAATTGTTCACTTTCATGCCAAAGATATGGTATAGAGTATACTTTACATACCTGACTGTCAACCTTCAATACTAGTCCCAAATGGACTTCTCTTCTTTTCGGATTACTTATCTACAATGAACATATATAGCAATCTAGTATTAGCGACCAAACGTCACAATTCAATTATTTGAATTCACCAAACTAGTGGTTAAGTAGTAAGCCTTAATTACACCATAAAGGGTGTCACTTTAACCTTCCTATACTCCAATTACATTCACATGCCATGCATATTCATACAACATCCTCCAATATCAAGTTTGGATTCATTTATCCTTCCAACCAATCCATTAAACCAAATTGAGTCATAGACATAAATAATCATCAATTCAATAGTATATCACCATATCCACCTTCCATAACTTAATTACCATATCCACCTTCCATAACCCAATTAACATATCCACCTTCTACAATTCAATACAACCAAACCATGCAAAATAGTCCATAACCCTATTTCCATCACCTCTCAATAACAACCAATACATATAATCCTCTATCACACATATACATATGGAAGACAACAAAGGCAAATAATATTCATACCTTAGAATTCACCTCTTGATTATGCAATCCTATTTACACAAATAATAGGTGCCATTCGAAGCTCTCTAGAGGACAAACGCAGTTATCGGATTACTTTGGAATTTCCACGGTTGAATCAAAAGTAATTTAAAGGTCAAATTTGGCCAGGGTTTGTTATTTCTCAATGATTGATGATGAAGATGAGTTTTTGAACTCATATACATGTATATATACACATATTCCCGTCCATAATATCATAGGGACTGACCAAAGTGCCTTTAAAATTTAAATAATGTCAAATCTGTCCTTTGGTGGACTGTTTTGATAAGCTAAAGTAGATTGACCATAACTCTTTGATCCGATATCGGATTTGGGTGAAATTGGTATCGTTGGAAAGATAATTCAAAGATCTTTCATTTCATATAAATTAGGCCACCATGTTCATCCTGTACAAAGAGTTATATTCGTTTGAAGTTGATCCTAAAAATCTGTTTTGAGAGGCTGAAGTAAAACGAGTATAACTCCTTACTCAGACGTTGGATTTGGATGAAACCAATTGCATTGGAAAGAAGACTCAAAGATATTTATTTTGATAGGTTGCAGATCTCCCAGTTCATTAAATTAAGGGAGTTATGATCGTTCAAATTTGACCCAAAAAATTGGCTGGCCTCAGTAGTTTGTGTGCAGGAAATTTTCCTGCACATTTACTATTCCCAATATCCCGGCCGCCATTTTATAGTTTCGAACGTGCTCGATTATATCCAAAACTTATCCGTTTTTGGAAATCTTTATATCGTTGGAAAGTTTATTCAGTAACCTTCGTATGGAACCATCGACGGGCAAATTCCGGTATAAATAAAATAAAATAAAAATTAATTCCATATAAATAAGACCAATACACGTACTTGAATACGCCAATACACGTACTTGAATACGGGGTGTTACACTAATACTCGACCATCCAGCTGTTTACCTTGATTTATAATAGTTTCAGAATAGTCCCAGTGATGTCACATACAGTAGTAGATAGCTAGTTAACAGAACTCAGTATATACAGCCAGCTAACAGAACTCAATGAACTCAGTCAGACAATAAAACTCAGTGAACTCAGTTTAGTTAAGTTATACAGTACGATTAATAACAGTTCAGTCAATCTTAGAACAGTCTAAAAGTTAGTTCAATCCAGGTTTATTCAGTTGGGAGTAGGAATCAACATCGAGCGAACCAGAGATAGGGGCATTCCTGTCAGTAAAGGTTTGACCCTTAGTTGCAATCCCTACTTTATAGAACTACGTAGACAGAGTAGGTTGAGAAGTATTCCTCCCAGTATAGGGTTGATACATCTTGTATGAGTTTTTCTTCTAGCGAGGGTTGACGAAAGAGCTTCCTACCAGAGAGGGTTAACTCATAGCCATTGTTAGTATCCCTTGACAAGGTGATAACACCCTTCCAACTGGGGTCACAGGTTGGACCCCAACTCAGTCATACTCGGGGTATGTCGGTTAGATGAACACTCCTACAATTTCAGTTTCAGACTCAGTATAAAACCTCAGTTCAATTTCAGAATCAGAACTGTCATACACAGTCACCCAGCTCAGTACAAAACTCAGTTCAGTTCTATAGAATCAGGACTGTTAGAAACAGTCACTCAGTATACAGTAATTCAGTATCAGTAAACTCAAATATCAGTCTTTGATTTATCAGAATTCAGTACCCACTATTAACATGACCTCAGTACAGTCTGCTTAGTATGTACATATCATTGCATAATCAATATTTACAGTAGTTTTAGATATATATGTACTCTCATTCAGTTATATTCATGCCACCCAGTCAGTTATTGCTCATGCATATGAACCCATGCATTCAACCTACCTCACTTAGCATACCAGTACATTCAAAGTACTGACGTATACCTTTATTTTACGCTATGATGTCTTATATCATAGGTTCAGATGCACGAGCTCCTGACCGTACCTAGCAGCCTAGATTATCAGCAACAGAGTTAGTGGTAAGTCCTCATAGTTCGAGGACAGAGTTTTTATTTTAGTATTTTAGTATTCAGCTTATTTTAGTAGTCGGAGTTAGTTGGGGGCTTGTCCCATCAGCTCCATGTTCAGACAGTTAGAGGCTTTTAGGCTAGAGTATTTATAGACAAATGTTTAGTTTTCAATATTGATTTTTAGTATTCAGTATTTTGATTTTAGTTTTGAACCTTATGGCAATTTCTACCTAATTTTCCCATTATACAGTGTTATTCAGTGATTGCAGCAGGTACTAGTCATGGGTTAACTTGTGGTTCTTAGAGATTATAAGCACCTTGTGACGTCCGGGGTGCAGACTCGGGGCGTTACAAACTTGGTATCAGAACTTAACATTCAACAGAGTCTTAGAAAGTCTGAAAGTCGTATCTAGTAGAGTCTTGTGCATGGTGTATAACGCGCCACACTTATGGACAAGGAGCTATGAGGCATTTTAGGAAAAGTTTCCCTTCTTTCAGTGTTCCTATCTTGCGACTGAGCATGATATCAAGTTACACTCTCAGTCTAATCCTTTTCTTACTTTCGTTTACAGAACATACTTTCCAAAAAGAACAACGGAAGAAGAATAAGAAATCAGTCAGCACCTTAGCCCGTTCAGGCAGATCCCTTGGACGAGCATGTCTCCCACGCAGAATTCAGAGCCACTTTTACCACTCTAACTCATTCTTTGGCAGCCCAGAATGAATGCCTAGCTTCCATTCTGTCCAACCCAGTGGCCAATACTACTGCAGCTAGAATTCGGGACTTCACCCGAATGAACCCTCCAGCCTTTACCGGGTCTAAGTCAGATGAAGACCCACAAAAATTCCTTGATCAGGTGTAGAAAGTTACAGATATTATGGGGGTGACCATGAGTGAGAGTACAGAGTTAGCTGCATATCAGTTACAACATATGGCTCACTCATGGTTCAAGCAGTGGAAGGAAGAGAGGGCCGCTGATGTAGGGCTCGTAGAATAGGAGGAGTTTGCCACTATTTTTTTGGATAGGTTCTTTCCACTAAAGTTAAGGGAAGCAAAGTTGTTGGAGTTTATTAATCTGAAGCAGGCAATATGAAAGTGAAAGAGTATTCTCTCAAGTTTACTCAATTAGCCAGATATGCCTCTCACGTGGTAGCAGATAATAGATCTAAGATGAGTAAGTTTGTATCTGGCATGTCTAACAGTGTAGTCAAGAAGGGTAGGACCATAATGCTGGTTAAGGAGATAGACATATCCAGGCTCATGATCCATGCTAAGCAGATAAAAGATGCAAAGAATAAGGAGAAGGAGAGGGAGAATAAGAAAGATAGAACACGTAGCTTCAACTTCACTCAGCCTAAGTCAGAGGGTGGAAATCATTCTCAGTTCCACCTAAAATTTTCCATTACAGCTCCGTCCTCAGCCAGCGCTCTAGTGTCGAAATTCATAGATGACAATAAAGATAGGGCACCAGGCCCTAAACCTCAGGGTAATGTTAGTAGTGCCCGAACAAATCCCCTTTGCCAGAAGTGTAGTAGAAACCACTAGGGTGTCTTTAGGGATGGCAGTGATGTATGTTTCAAATTTACCAAGCCAGGCCACAGGGTCGGAGAGTGTCCTCAGGTGGGTTTGCAGAGTCAGCATAATCATCCTTCAGCTTAGTTAGGTTGCTTGAATCAGCAGGGTGCCGCCTAGTTAGGTTGCTCGAATCAGCAGGGTGCCACCTCTAGTGCCACGAGTGGGCAACGTACAAATAGGCTATATGCACTTCAGTCCTGATAGGTTCAAGAAGGTTCTCCTGATATGCTCATTGGTACATTACAAGTTTATCATTTGAACGTTTATGCTTTGCTAGATCCAGGAGCTTCTTTGTCCTTTATAACTCCTTATATAACTGTTGACTTCAGAGTCAGTCCTAAAATCCTAGTAGATCTCTTCCATTATCTACCGTAGCGGGCAAATCTATCATAGCCCGACGGTTATACAGGAACTGTCCGGTTATGGTAACTCAGAAATTCACTCCAGGAGACTTAGTCAAATTAGAGATGACCGATTTTGATGCCATTCTCGGTATAGATTGGATTCATTCATGCTATGGTTCAGTTGACTGCAAAAACAAATAATTGTCTATTTTCAGTTTCCAAATAAACTTAACCTTGAATGGAGGGGTAGTACTTCAGTACTTAGGGGTCAACTTATTTCTTACCTTAGGGCAAGAAGAATGATATTTAAGGGATGTGTGTATCATCTCATTCAAGTTTAAAACTCTAGTTTAGAGACCCCTAATCTTGAGTCAGTATTAGTAGCATGTGAATTTCTTGATGTGTTTCCTGAAGATCTTCTTGGGGTTTCTCTCGAAAGGGAAATTGACTTCGGAATCGACCTTCTTCCAGATATTCAGCCAATATCCATTCTGCCATAGATAATGGCACATGTAAAAATCAAAGAGTTAAAAGAACTATTGAAGAATCTCCTAGATAAGAGATTCATCAAACCCAACGTATTTCCTTAGGGTTCACCAGTTCTATTCATGCATAAGAAAGACAGTTTTCTTAGAATGTGTATAGACTACCGTCAGCTAAATAAAGTCATGGTCAAGAACAAGTACCCACTTCCCAGAATTGAAGACTTATTTGACCAACTTCAAGGTGCCAGTTACTTTTCTAAGATAGACGTCAGATCAGGATATCATCAGCTCAGAGTCAAAGAATGTGACATTTCAAAAACAACTTTCAGAACTCGGTAGTGAATTTTTAGTCATGTCATTTGGTCTTACCAATGATCCAGAAGCCTTCATGGACTTGATGAACTATGTGTTCAAGCAGTACTTAGACATGTTCATCATAGTCTTTATTGATGACATTCTTGTCTACTCCCACAGTGAACATGATCATGCAGACAATCTCAGAATAGTCTTACAAACTCCCAGAACCCATAAGTTATTTGCCAAATTCAGTAAGTGTGAATTTTTTCTAAGGTTAGTAGCTTTCCTTAGCCATATAATTTTTAGTGATGGCATTAGATTTGATCCTCAAAAGACTGAGGTAGTGAGAAACTGGCCCAAACCCATCTCTCAGTCAGATATCAGGAGTTTCTTGGGTTTGGCTGGCTATTACCAATGGTTTATCAAGGGATTCTCATCTATTGCATCCCCTATGTCCATATCTCAGAAGAAAGTCAAATTCTAGTGATTAGATTCTTGGGAGAAGAGTTTTTAAGAGTTGAAGGCTCGACTCACTACAACCCCAGTTTTGACTCTACCAGATGGTTCAGATGGCTTTGTGGTATATTATGATACTTTCAGAGTTGGGTTGGGGTGTGTTTTGATGCAGTGAGGTAAGGTAATAGCCTATGCCTCTAGACAACATAAGCCCTATGAAAAAAATTACCCCACTCATGATCTTGAGTTAGCAGCTGTGGTGTTTTCTTTAAAGATTTAGAGGCATTATTTTTATAGGGTACATGTTGATGTGTTCACAGGCCATAAGATTCTGCAGTATATGTTCTCTTAGAAATATCTAAACCTACGTCAGAGGAGGTGGTTAGAGTTGTTGAAAGACTACGACATGAGCGTCCTGTATCATTCGAGCAAGGCCAATATAGTGGTTGATGCTCTCAGTAGGATGTCTATGGGTAGTGTTTCTCACGTGGAGGATGGTAAAAGGAAGTTTGTTTAAGAAGTTCATCAGCTTGCATGACTAGGTGGCCACTTAGTTGATTTAGCAGAGGGTAGTATGTGGGTGCAGAATAGTTCAGAATCATCTCTGGTTTCTGAAGTGAAGGAAAAGTAGGATAGAGATCCCAATTTAGTCAAGTTGAAAGAGTCAGTCAAAGATCAAAAAGTAGAGGTTTTCTCTCAAGGGGGAGATGGTGTGTTGCATTGCCAGGGTCGATTATGTGTGTCAGGTGTAGATGACTTAAGGCAACGAATTCTTACAGAAGCGCATGGTGCGCATTACTCTATTCATCTAGGGGCCACTAAGATATACCGCGATTTATACGAGATCTATTGGTGGAGTGAGATGAAGAGGGACATTACAGAGTTTATAGCTAAGCACTCTACGTGTCATCAAGTTAAGATTGAGCATCAAAAGCCCAATGGATCTATGCAGGAGTTTATTATGCCCACGTAGAAGTGGGAGAAAGCGAACATGGATTTTGTGACGGGTTTGCAGCATACTCATCGCCAGCATGATTTGATTTGGCTCATTATAGACAGGATGACCAAATTAGCTCACTTCTTAATAATCCATACCTCTTATTTAGCCGAGGACAATGCCAAACTCTATGTCAGAAAGGTTTTCAGGTTTCACAGAGTCCCAATATCCATTATCTCAGATAGAGGTACTCAGTTTACCTCTCATTTTTAGAGATCCTTCCAAAAGGGTCTTGGTACCCAAGTTCACCTCAGTACAACCTTTCACCCTCAGACATATGGTCATACAGAAAGGACCATCAGACTTTGGAAGATATGTTAAGGGTGTATGCCATTGACTTTAAGGGAGTTGGGATGACCACTTTCCCTTGATTGAGTTCGCATATAATAACAGTTACCATTCCAGCATTCGAATGGCTCCGTTTGAGGTGCTTTATGGGAGGAGATGTAGATCTCTCATTGGTTGTTTTGAAATAGGTGAGGCCGCAGCGATAGGGCCTGACTTTGTATTTAATGCCTTAGAAAGAGTTCAGTTGATTAGGGAAAGACTTAAGACAACTCAGAGCCGACAAAAGTCGTATGCAGATATGCGAAGAAAAGATATCGAGTTTGAGATTGATGATTATGTGTATTTGAAAATCTCTCCTATGAAAGGAGTGAATAGGTTTGGCAAGAAGGGGAAACTCAATCCCCTATATGTCGATTCTTATCGAATCCTCAGCCATTTCAGAAAGGTAGCTTACGAGCTTGAGTTGCCTTCAGACTTAGCTTCAGTACATCCAGTGTTTCTTGTTTCCTTGCTAAAGAAGTGTATAGGAGACCCAATAGTGGTAGTCCCTTTAGTGGGTATAGATGTTCTGAATAGTCTCTCTTATGTGGAGGTCCTAGTCGAAATTTTTGACCATCAGGTTCGAAGACTGAGGAACAAAGAAGTTCTGTTAGTCAAAGTTCTTTGGCAGAATCAGTCTGTTAAGGGAGCTACTTGGGAAGATAAAGCAGGTATGCATACTAAGTATCCCCACCTCTTCTCCGCAAACTCAGATTCAGATCAACGTAACAGTTTTCCTTGAATTCATTCAGTTCCATGCTAAGATTACCTTTACAACTCTGTATCAGTTCAGTTGCACATCATACTCATATCATGCATACCTTCATGAAACAACTCAGTCATGTGTCATGTTTTCAGAACTCAGTCATGCTACAGTTATGCATATCAATATGATAACTCAGTATATCAGTACTTTCAGTCATGTAATCATGCTTCAGTTATGCATGTTTAGTATATATAAATTCAGTCTATCAGTATTCTCAGCTTAGTTATTCTCATTCGAGGATGAATATTCCCAAGGGAGAAATATTATAAGACCCCACAAAATTCTAAGCTTAACTCAGTCCGTTAAAGCTTGAAAAGAGGTCCCAGACTTAGAAATTTCAGCTAAATGTTTATACTTAGAATTATTTTAGCCTTCATAAGTTGGAAATTCTATTCTATGACCCTTATGACCTTAAAACATCAATTGTTATATTGATTCATGATTAGGAGTGTCAGTAGGTCACTTCGAGTGAGTTTTAGATTTTTCAGACCTCGTTTGAACTATGTTTGGGTGACCAAAATAGTGGGTCGATGCGATCTCGATACGTCACGTCGCCCATCGGGTCGACAGATAGTTTCCCCCAACTTTTAGTGCAATTCCAGTGAACCAATGTGAACTCGCGCGATGCGTTGGTCATCGCATTAATTCTATCAATGCGGCGCGTTAGTCTGCGCGTCACTGGACGCGTTATTAGTCATTAAAATCCCGCGTCCATTGGAGTAAGTGGGACATTTTTCACCCATATTCAGCCCATGAAACATGAGATTAAGTTATTCTTAGGGATGAAACATTCATTATTCTCAAAATTACTCAAGAACAAAATCCTAGGGCTTCTAATTCAAGATTCAAGCTGTAAGAAATTCTCCACAACTTTTAGATAATTAGCAACCAAGGTATTTTAGGTGTTTATCCAAGGTTTCCCTTTCACCCTTGGAGTTCAAGAATCCATTTTAACTTACAAGTTGATTTCTTTCACCAGTTTCATGTTGGGTTTGATTGTATTCATGAGTATGATGTTAATTGAGTTTATAATCTTTGTTTTATTGCAAGATTCATGTAGATTTATTTGACATGTGAGTAGTATTATGTGAATTCATGTTTAAGCCCTTGATTTGTAGGTTGGGATTTGAAATCATGATGCCTATATGTTGTTTACTATCATGTATATAGATTTTGTTCCCCAAGTGTTTGATAAACTGCTCATGTGAATTAAATGGGAAAATCATGACATGCTAGTATATGTACAAGCTTATATCTTACAAGTGTTTGATAAAATATCTCTATGAATGAGTTATGAACATTGTAATGCTTTTCAAAATCATGCTATGCTTTACTTTCCATGTTATCGAGTCCTGAGGGTATCTAATAACCGACAATCTAGCTGTTTCCCTAGATTTACATTAGTTTCAGAATAGTCCCAATGATGTCACATACAATAGTATTTAGCCAGTTAACATAACTCAATATATACAACCAGCTAAAATAACTCAGTAAACTCAGTCAGACAATAGAACTCAGTGAACTCAGTTCAGTTCAGTTAGATAGTATGACCAGTAATAGTTCTATCAAGTCTAAAATAGTCTATAAGTTAGTTCAGTCCAAGTCTATTTAGTTGGGAGTAGGAATCAGCATCGAGCGATCTAGGGATGAGGGCATTCCTATCAGTAAAGGATTTGACCCTTAGTAGCAATCCCTACATTACAGAACTATGTAGCCAATGTAAGTTGAGATGTTTTCCTGCTAGTATAGGGTTGATACATCTTGTATGACTTTTCCTGCCAGCGAGGTTTGATGAAAGAGCTTTCTACCAGATAGGGTTAACTCATAGCCATTGTTAGTATCCCTTAGCAAGGTGCTAACACCCTTCCAACTAGGGTCACAGGTTGGACCCGAACTCAGTCATACTTGGGGTATGTCAGTTAGATTAACACTCTCATAGTTTTAGTTTCAGATTTAATATAAAACCTCAATTTAGTTTTAAAATCAAGACTATCAGACACTGTTACCTAGCTCAGTACAGAACTCAGTTCAGTTCTATAGAATTAGGACTGCCTGAAACTGTCACTTAGTATATAGCAATTCAGTATCAGTAAACTCAAATATCAGTCATTCAGTTATCAGAATTCAGTACCTAGTATTAATATAACCTCAGTACAATCTACGTAGTATGTGCATATCATTGCATAATCAGCATTTACAGTAGTTTCAGATATACATATACTCTCATTCAGTTATATTCATGCCACTCAGTCAATTATTATTCATGTATATGAATCTATGCATTCAGCCTACCTCACTTAGCATGCCAGTACATTCAAAGTACTGACGTATACCTTTATTTTGCACTATGACGTCTTATATCATAGGTTCAGATGCATGGGCTCCTGACCATACCTAGCAATCCAAATTATCAGCAACAGAGTTAGTGGTGAGTCCTCATATTTTGAGGATAGAGTTGTTATTTTAGTATTTCAGTATTCAGCTTATTTCAGTAGTCGGAGTTAGTTGGGGGCTTGTCCCATCAGCTCTATGTTTAGACAGTTAGAGGCTGTCAGGCTAGAGTATTTACAGTCAGATGTTCAATTTTTAGTATTCAGTATTTTGATTTTAGTTTTGAACCTTATGATAATTTCTGCATTTACAGTGTTATTACTCAATGATTGCAGCAGGTACCAATCATGGGTTAGCTTATGGCCCTTCGGGATTATGAGCACCTTGTGACGCCCGGGGTGCAGACTCGGGACGTTATATTTAACTAAAATCTTAGAGATTTAAAAATTCTAAGATCTGTAACTAGAACCTTAGAGACCTGAAAAATCGAACATGTGTTTCCAAGATCATATCTGAAATGACATTTTTAAATAATGAACTGGGTAAAATTAATTTTTGGAATAATTATTTATTAAACTTTCTATATGCATGAAAATGATACATCTGATAGCAGATGTATCAAAATGATACGTATGAGTAACTTAATAATTAAATATACAATATTAGTTAATGAAGTGTTGTAGAATTATATTAACAATTTCAACACTTTCAATAATGACAAATAAACTATTTGAGGCTAATAGTTTGAGCAAGTAGTAACAAATTGATCATACAATTATGTCAATTTAATTAACAATCAAATATGTAATTCTTATTAACTTTAAGCATTCGTCAGCTCCTCCTTCATTGCCACCTACTTTAGATGATTGTCCGGCATCCTCTACAATATTGTCACTTTTAGCGTCTGTGTTATGCTCATTATTAAATTGAGGAGGATCCCTTATCTATCCGTGATATATTTTTTCACTTTCATGCACTGGAGAATGAGCAACCTACATGGTGACAAATTAGAATAATACGGTAATATAGTGATATTAATGATAAATTTTGAATACCTTGTCATATGTAGTAAAATCTTCTTTCACGACTTCCAAAATGTGTATAATGATTCACCATCAACTTTTGAAGATCATTGAATTTCATATCAACCTACATTGTGAATAACAATTAGTCAATGGATATACCTTATAATTAACTTGTGATATCAAATAACGCATGGTTAATGTTCATTTAGGTTGTCAATGCAATTATGCAGATATGCCTTATGTATCATAGCGAAATATGTATTATCATTAACACAACATACCAAAAAAATATTATACTTACATAATTCTTAACATAGTACTTTATGTCATCCAAATCTGACATGGAAAACGATTCCTTTTTCTTAGCAGCAGCAGGTGCATTATTTGCACCCCTCTTGATTCCTTTTTCTTAACAGTAGTAGGTGCATTATCTATATCTCTCTTCTCAAAATTATGCACAACCATTTTTTTCCAAGGAAACATGAGGATCTGAACGAGCTCTTGATGAACCTATCAAATGATTCTCTTTGGACAATGAAGCTGACTATTTTTGTGTCTTTACTACACGTGAACTCAATTTTTTTGCCTCCTCATCAATTTTTTGTTTCTTCGCAAGAGGATGTGAAGATGGACCAACATTAAGCATTATCTTTTTAAGTAGGTCTGCATTTGGTGGAGTACTGAAATCATCAAATTCATGTAGAATTTTAGTCGGAGAAGTTCTTTCAGATTCTTATTGTACAGATACAGTCTATGTTACATTTGCACCATGATCTGTTGGACCAAATGTTAGAGGGTTGGACAAGTCAAGTTGGTTCAATTTCTGTGGTGAAAGGGATAAATTTTTGTATATAGGCTGCAGCAAAAATAACACAAAAGACAAAGAATATCTAGTTATATTTTCTTAAAAATTAATAATAGACATACAAAAGTATCACTGAAAAATAGTACCTTACTAAACATGTCCTCCATCAAATTATTATATCTTGGCCTTGGTTCAACCATTTTCCAGTTGACCATCCTTGAGATTGAATTATTCTCACGAACGGCTAATGATTCATCAACTTCGGAACAACATTCATACCACCAAATCTAAAGAGCGTATGACATGCTATTCAAATGATAATACTGTTGCACCTCATTCATGGACCTACTAAATGAAGCCATCGATTTTGAAAATGCCAATTTACTCTATGGAAATCGACTATAACTTCCGTCATCAACCATATGAAAGTCTCGGGCAGGGATATTAGCTTTATCTAGTTGGGAGAACACAAATGTGTGTATAAAGTACAAAATTCTAATCTTTACCACATCTTTTAGATTTTTTCCCACCTTTTATTCCAAACAAAAAGTTGACCAACTCACTTTTTTTCACATTTACTATCGAATTCAAAAAATATTATTTTTGTAGTCTACATGGTGGAAGGTCTGAATAGTTGAAATCATCTTTGTTCCCGATGCATTTCAACTCGGTAACGATAGCAAACTCATACAGTGAAAAATGAAAAATTATATTATTGACCAATACCCTTAGTTGATCCAGATATGGGTGTTGCACCTCTAAGGTCATCAAACACCTTGCTATCGATCCTTGAAAGTTATAATTAGGGAGGTTTAGAAATGACCCAAAATAGGTGCTTTTAAAAGTTCTGATTCCTTAATCCTTCAAAACTTCTTTAAGCCTATCTACTACATTGAGATTTTGTGGACTATAAATCCTTAAGTTGTGGGCAGGTCATTTTTTTCACAACCAAATTAAAACTCTGCCAACAACAAATATTGACAATAACACAAATTAAAAGATGATTCATATGTCAAAAGTATCACCGATTTATAAATGAAAACAACAATAAAAGAAATATAGAAAGTATTAAGACATATGTATCACCAATAATTTGATCCATAAAGTATCACTCTTATACTGTAAGACAATATGTATCACAAATTAAATAACAAAATATGTATCAAACATTTAGTGTGAACAAAATATATCACCCATTAATACCATATGAATTACCCAATAATTGAAATAATAATTTTATCTACCATATGAATCATCATAATACCTATGTATCACCCATTAATATCATATATATCATCCATTAAAATCATATTAACTGTATCTATTGTATGAATCACCATAATACCCATATAATAATAACATATGTATCATTCATATAAATAACCATTAAAGTATAAACATGTATGAATAACTTAATAAATTTATATATGTATCAAGCAATTTTTTTTTTAAAAATGTGTCCCACCTTTATGTATCACTTGCGATATCAATACCTGATTCAACGGAGAATTAGGGGTATGCTCTATTTCCTTCTGATCTTCAATTTGCATGTAGGATTCTTAATTTTTGACAGAAAAATCTTGTCTTAAATTCTTTATTTTTTCAGGGTCATTGCGGTGCTTTGACCTATTTTTACTAAAACCTTCCCTCTGTGTAATCAAAGTTACTCGGAGTAAAATCCACAACTTGATTACTAACAGAAGCACCTTTTTTGTGTTTCGTTTCAATTTTAGAAATCTCCAAATTGAATGAGGGTGAATCTTCATTAGCAATTGAAGATCAAACAAATTAAAACAAAAGAAGTTAAAACATATATGAATATTGACTTGTTTTGTTAAAAATTAACTTAAAATCCGCATAAACAAACAACTAACCTCTTTGAAGTAATTGATTTTTTTTGAAATTTAATGAAGTAAATTGACGGTTCTAAGTGGTTGAAGTAGTGAAGAAGGAAGTTATCTCAAATGCTGCTAATTTGGGAGAGATTTTAGGAGAGAAAGTTGTAGGGAAAAAAAATAACTGCATGTATTAATGGAGGAGAGAAAATCGAGTAGGTGAGTTACAACATATGTATCAACAGTAAAGTTTAAAATCGAGCTTTTATGTAAATTTTAAAAAGGTAAGGGATATTGGGTAATATAGTCTCTTAAGTTTGGGTTTTGTGTAATTTATCCATAATGATTTTATCATGGGGAGTTTCAAAAATAGCAAAAGTTTGGCACAAAGCCAACCTTCCATAGCCACACTTTACATATTTATCATTTATAGCCGTTGTATTTGATTCACAACCGTTGTTTTTATTTTTATTTAGTGGTCTGTATTCATAAAAAACATAAATATACTACATATTTAGTCTCTCCAACAACACTATCATTTTTTTCCTTTTTCGTGTTTTTTCCATTTTTTTTTTCTATTTTTCCTGTTTTTATTTTTTTGTTTTTTTTCCTCTCTTCTATCTCTAACTTCTATTTATCTTTCTTCTTTAATTTTTTTTGTTTTTTGTACTTATTTTCTTTATTATTTTTTAGTTCTATTTTATATTTTTTGTATTTTCAAAAAATATGACTACTCGAACACAAGTATAACGTAAATACGATAATTGTTTATCGTATTTGTAGTCACACCGTCATTTATATTTTTGTATTTATTGATACAATTGTATTTGTATTTGTATTTGTATTTGTATTTTAAAGTTCGCGCTTGGTATTTGTATTTTATAGTTCACACTTGTATTTGTATTTGTTAGTTCGCTCCATAATTTATATTTTATATAATTCACACTTGCATTTTAAAGTATTATTTTGTATTTGTATTTTATAATTGACTGTATAGTATATTGATTATATTTGTATTGTGATTTTATTGTGTTTGTATATTTAGATTATAGTTGGATTATATTTGTATTTGTATTAGTATTCTATTTTTGTCGATGTCTTTTTATTTTAAAGAATTATTTTGTATTTGTATTCTATTTTCGTGATGCCTTTTTACTTTTAAAGAATTATTTTATATTTGTATTTATAAGTTGATTGCATATTGTATTTGGCCGTTACTATGTACAATTTATCATTTGTATTTATATACAAACAAGTAAAAATATTAATTGTATTTTCTTGATTCTAGAAGATATAAATATGTAATGTATCATTTGATACAGATGTACCGTTTTGTATTTGTATGTCAAAATTATTATTCGGGTTTGTAAATAAACAAATATCACTTGATACAAATACAATTACAAACAAATGAAACAAATGATTTTACAAATACAAATACAATATGTATTTGTATATATTGTATTTGTATAAAAATTTGAATTGTATTTTTTTGTTTCAAGAAATTCAACTCGTATCAATAAATACAAACAATTATTCGTAGAAAGAAAATCAATTATTCCTTTTCAATAATTAAATAAATACAAATGATAGTTCACATTTGTATTTGTATTTGTATTTATATTTTATAGTTCGTACTTGTATTTGTATATTGTAGTTCACATTTATATTTGTATTTTATAGTTCACACTTGTATTTGTTTGTTATAATTCACATTTGTATTTGTATTTGTATTTATATTTTATAGTTCGTACTTGTATTTGTATATTGTAGTTCACATTTATATTTGTATTTTATAGTTCACACTTGTATTTGTTTGTTATAATTCACATTTGTATTTGTATTTGTATTTTATAGTTCGCACTTGTATTTGTATGTTATAGTTTACATTTGTATTTGTATTTTATAGTTAACACTTGTATTTGTGTTTGCTAGTTCGCACAAATGAAAATTGCTAGTTCGCACAAATGAATAGAAGAAAACAAAATAAAATGGAAAAAAAGAAAAAAAGGAGGAGAGAAAATGAGAGAAAAAAATATAAAAAAAGAAGAAGAGTAATAGAAAATAGAGAAAAAAATACAAAAAAAAATAAAAATAAGAAGGAGAAAATATGAAAATGAAAAAACAAAAAGAAAAAAATGAAAAAAAAACAAAAAGGTGAAAAAAAGAAAAAATAAAGAGTTAAAAAAAAGGAATAAATGAAGAAAAAACTGAAAAAGGAAAAAAATGAGAGTATAATAGAAAATAGAGAAAGAGAGAAAATACAGGAGAGAGACTATGAATTGTAATTAGGGACAATTAATAGGCAACAGGGGGCTATGGATTGTGATTAATTAAAACTTAGGCTAAATAGGGTAATTATTAGTCTATGTTTGCTAAGTCATGTAGTTATCCCTTTTATCATATTGTTCTTATTTATTAATGTTTAGTAATAGGTATTTTTTATAAATATATTAGCATATATAGTGAATGTCTACTTTACCTTATGTAGTGGATATCTACTTTACAATATATAGTTAATGTCTATTTATGGAAAAGTTATAAACCCCAAGGTTAATTTTTTCCTATAAATAAAGGGGTTTTCCTTCATTGTAATTCACCCCTTAAGAATCCCTCAAGAGAAATAAAGAATCACTCTCTATTCTCTCTCTACTCTTCTTCTTTGATATATTTCATAACACGTTATCAGCACAAGACTATGTCAAATAAGGTGAGATTATAAATCTAAAAGTACTTTCAAGGTTAGTAATTCCTTATGTGTCTTTTGCTACTAATGATATAATTATTGTTGAATTTGAGGAAAAATAATTGGTTTGGAACCACTTATGATTTAAAATTTTTCATGAAGAATAATGTTGTTAAAAGATATGATGATGAATTTGAATCTCATCTCATTAAGAGGGTAAGACATTGGGTGAAGAGTTTCAATGCACCATGATGATACGATGTTGAGTTCAAGTCTCATTAATTTATAGCCTGACGCCTTTATATGTATAAGATGTTGAGTTTGGATCTCAATGTACCATATTAATCATATAATGATGGCTAAGGCAAAATAATGTGTATTTCATGAAAAGTCATGAAACGTATCTCATTGAATATGATCCATTCCCTGAAATGAATGTGGTAGCAATACTTAATATGACTGAAAGAAGATAAGTGATTGAATGTATGAAGATAAGCGTGAAGGGAAAATATGATAATAATCATCAAAAGTGATAATATATTCACACGCTTATTATGACTATAAGATATGTTAGGGAAAATTTCTCTACAACCATATGTATGCCTTGATTTCCTCCTGAATTAGAAATATCTTAAAAGAAGCTATAAGCTATCATAATTTGATAGATTTAAGGCACGATTATATTCCATTCCTGGGTAATGAGAAGATTATTAATGCAAGTATGCACTTGATTGTGAAGATATCACAATTCACCTTTGAAAGAGGCAGAATAATTGAGGAGAGTTATTTTGAAATCTACTTCTAAAGTAGTAACTATGAAATTTATTCATGTAATAGTAAATCTGAAATTTACTAAAGAAAAAAAATACATGTCATAGTAAACTTGTGTTTACTACTATAAATTAGTTTATAAATTGTTTTGAATGATTGTGACATCTCGAAGATGTGCATATTGAGTATTAGACATGTATTGAAGAACTAGAAGATTCTTCAAGAATTGTTTATGTTGCTTGTTCTCATGATAAGTTGGTTGGACCAATTAATGTTGGGATTTGATCCCTCAAAATCTAAAAATTATAAAAGGTGAATAAAAATCCGTTCACCTATCATGTGATATGTTGAAAAGATGCATTAATAAGATGATCACATGTACATTCATTGTCAACCTGGAGTTTGAAATTCACAAAGTTGCTTGCTCAATAAAATTGAGTTAAGAGCATAACTTTCAAATTGTGTAATCAAGACAATTCATCTTGATAATACTAATTAAGTTGGTGTTAAATGCCTTCGATAAACAGTTGAATCATTGCTTATGAGAACAAAGCTACATATGTTGGTCTGAAGTATGATATATTGCATACAATAACACTTGTTTGCATTAGACCAAAAATTATGATTAATACTTTCCTCTAAATTAGTTCAAGGTTAGGAATCATTTATTCCATCTAATAATTTTGATGTGCGGTATACGATTAATGAATATATCTTGATGCACAAAGATGGATTCCTCAAAGAAGATGGAGGATATATGTTAATTATCTTAACATAAGGGGGAGATTATAAACAACTATGAAATATGTTAGACATTATCATCAGATCCTCATTCAAAAGATAATTCAAGTCAAATACCAAACATGTCTTATATTTAAGCTGCAAGTGCTCCTATTTTGTGCCCATAAAGGACAAAGTCTATGCATACGTGAAGCGTGGTAGACCAATTGGTTCCAAATGAAATAATCCTTGAAAAGGATAAGGAGCAAATAATCATAATAAGAAGGCAATGTGTTCTTAAAAAGCCTACGACATAACAGTTCATAAAACCTTATAAGAGGTTTAGGTACCTGAAAATAATGAAGTGATGAGATCTCAAAATATTATGTCACATTGTGAACCAATACAAAGTGATTTTTCATCAATATCTTTGATACAATATTGAAACAATATTGTAAAAGATTATGTGGATCTAAATTCTACATTTATTTAAGCATGCTGACGTAGAAATATTTATCAGGTGGCATGAAAGGATGCATCTTGGTAAGCATTAAAACTTATTTGATTTGCAGTCCAGACATTTGAAAATGTCACACATGACATGCTAAATATTTTCACTTGACAAAAGTTATATGAAATTTTTTTAAGGATTTAAAATGCTTGAAGCATATAAAAGTTTCTGAAAAACTTATTTATAATCCTTATATTGTATGAGCTTATAGCTTGAAAATTATTGAAACTCTTGGAGAGTTTTCAAAAGCAATAGATTATTTGCTGAAATGAGAAACATGAAGTACCATATCTTAGTGCAATTAATGTACAACACTAATGTATATTACAAATACTACAAGGCCTGATATAACCTTTTTGGTTAATTTGTTAGCAAGGTATAGTTCTGCTCTTACTAGGAGACATCGAAATGAGATCAAACACATGATATAACTTATTCTAAAGATTGCAGTCCTGATATTGTTGATTATGCCAATGATGGGTATTTATTTAACCAGCATAAATCTCGATCTCAAACATGCAATGTGTTCACATGTGGGGATATTGCCATATATTGGAGATCTATAAAGCAGTCTCTAGCCACTTCATCGAACCTTGCTGAGATAATAGCTATTCATGAAGCAAGACGAGAATGTGTATGGTTGAGGTCCATAATACATCTTATTCGAGAAAAATATGGTTTGAAATGTGACAATGTACTCACTATTTTATACAAAGATAATGCAACTTGCATAACATATCTTAATGGAGGATTCATAAAAGAAAATAGAACGAAACACACTTCATCAAAGTTTTTCTATACACATAAGCTCCAAAAAAATGGTGATATTAACGTGCAACAGATTTATTCAAGTGATAATGTGACTGATTTATTCATCAAGTCTCTTCAAACTACAACTTTCAAGAAGATGGTGCACAAGATCGGGATGCAGAGGCTCAAGGATATTCTCATTAGGGGAAGTTAATATGCGTTTTACTCTTTTTTCCTTACAAGGTCTTATCCCACTGGGTTTTTCTTGTAAGGTTTTTAATGAGGCATCCTATATGCGTATTGTAACAGATGTGTACTTTTTTTCCTTCACTGTTTTTTTTTCTCACAAGGTTTTTTCTAATAAGGTTTTAATGAGGCACATTATTTATCAATTAGACATTCAAGGGGGAATGTTTTAAATATATTATCATATATAGTGAATGTCTACTTTACCATATGTAGTGGATGTCTACTTTACCATATATAGTGAATGTCTATTTATGAAAAAGTTAGAAACCCCAAGGTTAATTTCTCCCTATAAATAAAAGGGTTTTCCTTCATTGTAATTCACCTCTTAAGAATTCCTCAAAGAGAAATAAGAATTACTCTATATTCTCTCTATACTCTTCTTCCTTGCTTTATATTTCATAACAGTATTGAAAATGATATGAAGAATAAGTAATTAATGTTAAGGTAAAACATAAAAAAAAATAATTATTTTTTCTTGATTTATCAAAAATGACAGTTAAAAATGAAAATCAAATTATAAAAATAGTGACAAGTAGATTCAAATGGAGAGAATAGATGTTTTTTGAGAATTGAGCATCATTAAGAAGAAGTAGTTTTTAAATATAAAATATAATAAAAAATAATATAATTATAGTTTTTATTTTAAATTTCTAATGATACTTATTTTAAGATAATTATTTGCTATATCAACATTTATTTTAAAATGGAGGGAGTGATATATGGGATAAAACAACAAATACTAAAAGTCAAAAAGAGAAATGAAGTTAGACAAGCCAAAGAAAATAAGAAGGCCCATTTCAACTTGCTTTAATGACCAAGGTTGGCTCTTGAAGTTAAAGAAACAAAGTGTTGTTTTCAGATTACAAAATTTATATTTATAATAGGCTTAAGTCATCGCCAAACATCTAAAGTTGTCTCAAAAATTCACTTAAACCCCTTAACTAAGGCCTGTACCTATTAAACACTTATACTGTAGACAAAATTGTTCCTATTAGGCATATTTTGTTAATTAGCAACAAATGTGAAGTGTGTGTATTGCACTTTCCATGACATGACAAATCAACTAATTAAAAGGTAACACATGTCAATGGGCCCACAATAATTATCAAAGAATAATGTTTAAGTTAGATTAAAAAGTAAAGCAAAACTAATACCCCCTCCCCTCCCCACCCCACCCTTACCTCTTCTTCTTCCCCATTTCTTTTACAACTTAATCTCCATTATTTTATACTAATTGGATATATTTTTATTTTAATTGATCTATTTTATACTAATTAAATTCTATCTATGTTTAAATTTGATTCGGTAGTAGAAACGAAGAAGGGAGAGAAAGAAAAAGATTTTGAAATCAATGACTATTTTGTAATTACTTTTGTGTGTGTGTGTATTAACATTTCCATCTTTTTCCATTTCTTTCTATCTAGAAGATCTCCAATCATCATAGAATAAATATCATCGACAGATCATTTGATGATCGGTGATGGTGTAGGAGGACCACGTTACGTACAGGTGCAATCGGAGCTGGAGCTGGAGACGGAGCCTTCTATGCTGTTGTCGTTCTACTCATTTCATAACCATGAATCAACTAGAATTTTTGATAAGTTGCCTCAGGCTATCATCATCTGGGTCTCTCGTCCTGACGCCGGTGACATAAGCCCCATGCTTCTAACTTATACCATTGAAGTCTAATACAAGCATACGCTGTTCTTTACTCCATTCTACTTTTATCATTCGCAATTACGTTTGCTTTGTAAGAAGATAATTTTATCTTATAAAGCAAAGTTTAATTGTTAGAAACTAATTGCAGGCAGTTACTTTTGATGTGTGGATAAATATTTGGACGATAGCACCGAGTGTCGAATTTCTTACTACATAACACGCTCTTGGTAATGAATAAACCACTCGAACAGAGCCTTCTCTAATTCTAGAAATTTGGCAGCTTTATGTCTTTTAGCCTCATCTTTTGGAATGTCGGTTGCTGATAGATACTCTGCTGACCTCTTGATCGTTTTTGATATTGTGGCTTGACTCACTTGCAAATTAAACTTCTCTAACCATTGTTGCAATTGCTTTTGAGTGCATGCTAGATTTTGTTGTTTATACTCACACAGTTCTCTACGTATACCATTAGTCATGGTTGATTTTTAACACCTTTGAGATGAGAAGCCATTTTTTTTTGTTTTTTGATTTGAAGACTTGCATAATACATCTATTTATATAGTAACTTAGTTAATGTATGTACGTGTAACTACATTAATAATTGAGTGGATTTATACATTTTAATGAATGTAGCATGTAACTACATTAATAATTAAGTAGATTTATATATTTTATTAAGATATACATAGAATATTGAAAATGTATCAGCAAAAATACATGAATTTGGTTAAGTATGCATAATTAATAGTCAATGTAGAAATTAGTTTTCACGTACACCCAGGTACATTCATAATATGGACCCAAAAAGTATATAATTTATAAATTAATAATTATTAATTTATACGATTAATTAATACCTCGCTAAATTAATAAAATTTGACGGTCCCAACAGTATTAATTTATCGAGGTTATATTGTAACACACTCTTGGTAATGAATAAACCACTCGAACAGAGCCTTCTCTAATTCTGAAAATTTGGCAGCTTTATGTCTTTTAGCCTCATCTTTTGGAATGTCGGCTACTGATAGATACTCTGCTGACCTCTTGATCGTGTTTGATATTGTGGCTTGACTCACTTGCAAATTAAACTTCTCTAACACCCATTGTTGCAATTGCTTTTGAGTGCATGCTAGATTTTGTTGTTTATACTCACACAGTTCTCTACGTATACCATTAGTCATGGTTGATTTTTTAACACCTTTGAGATGAGAAGCCATTTTTTTTGTTTTTTGATTTGAAGACTTGCATAATACATCTATTTATATAGTAACTTAGTTAATGTATGTACGTGTAACTACATTAATAATTGAGTGGATTTATACATTTTAATGAATGTAGCATGTAACTACATTAATAATTAAGTAGATTTATATATTTTATTAAGATATACATAGAATATTGAAAATGTATCAGCAAAAATACATGAATTTGGTTAAGTATGCATAATTAATAGTCAATGTAGAAATTAGTTTTCACGTACACCTAGGTACATTCATAATATGGACCCAAAAAGTATATAATTTATAAATTAATAATTATTAATTTATACGATTAATTAATACCTCGCTAAATTAATAAAATTTGACGGTCCCAACAGTATTAATTTATCGAGGTTATATTGTAACACACTCTTGGTAATGAATAAACCACTCGAACAGAGCCTTCTCTAATTCTGAAAATTTGGCAGCTTTATGTCTTTTAGCCTCATCTTTTGGAATGTCGGCTGCTGATAGATACTCTGCTGACCTCTTGATCGTGTTTGATATTGTGGCTTGACTCACTTGCAAATTAAACTTCTCTAACACCCATTGTTGCAATTGCTTTTGAGTGCATGCTAGATTTTGTTGTTTATACTCACACAGTTCTCTACGTATACCATTAGTCATGGTTGATTTTTTAACACCTTTGAGATGAGAAGCCATTTTTTTTGTTTTTTGATTTGAAGACTTGCATAATACATCTATTTATATAGTAACTTAGTTAATGTATGTACGTGTAACTACATTAATAATTGAGTGGATTTATACATTTTAATGAATGTAGCATGTAACTACATTAATAATTAAGTAGATTTATATATTTTATTAAGATATACATAGAATATTGAAAATGTATCAGCAAAAATACATGAATTTGGTTAAGTATGCATAATTAATAGTCAATGTAGAAATTAGTTTTCACGTACACCTAGGTACATTCATAATATGGACCCAAAAAGTATATAATTTATAAATTAATAATTATTAATTTATACGATTAATTAATACCTCGCTAAATTAATAAAATTTGACGGTCCCAACAGTATTAATTTATCGAGGTTATATTGTAACACACTCTTGGTAATGAATAAACCACTCGAACAGAGCCTTCTCTAATTCTGAAAATTTGGCAGCTTTATGTCTTTTAGCCTCATCTTTTGGAATGTCGGCTGCTGATAGATACTCTGCTGACCTCTTGATCGTGTTTGATATTGTGGCTTGACTCACTTGCAAATTAAACTTCTCTAACACCCATTATTGCAATTGCTTTTGAGTGCATGCTAGATTTTGTTGTTTATACTCACACAGTTCTCTACGTATACCATTAGTCATGGTTGATTTTTTAACACCTTTGAGATGAGAAGCCATTTTTTTTGTTTTTTGATTTGAAGACTTGCATAATACATCTATTTATATAGTAACTTAGTTAATGTATGTACGTGTAACTACATTAATAATTGAGTGGATTTATACATTTTAATGAATGTAGCATGTAACTACATTAATAATTAAGTAGATTTATATATTTTATTAAGATATACATAGAATATTGAAAATGTATCAGCAAAAATACATGAATTTGGTTAAGTATGCATAATTAATAGTCAATGTAGAAATTAGTTTTCACGTACACCTAGGTACATTCATAATATGGACCCAAAAAGTATATAATTTATAAATTAATAATTATTAATTTATACGATTAATTAATACCTCGCTAAATTAATAAAATTTGACGGTCCCAACAGTATTAATTTATCGAGGTTATACTATAAAAGAATTTTGGATATCTAAATAAATCCTTAAGTTATGGTTAGGTGGTTTGAGGAAGACGACATCTTGGTGGTTGGGGTTGGGGGGAGGGGTATACGAGGAAGATGATAGCTTGGGGGATGGGGTGGGGATGGGGGTTGTGAAGAAGACGATGAATGGGGGAGGGGGCTTTTTTTTAATTAAGAAATTAGGATAATTAAAAATTATATTAAAAGATAATTTAAATATAATTTTTTAATTAAAAAGGTAAAATATTATTTATTCTACTATTCAAGCACACCGAAAAAAGTGTGTTACACTTTCCTTGCCAAATCAACATTTTGTGCCTGATAGGTATTAATTTTAGCAGTTGAGGTGCCTGATAGGTACAAGCCTTCGTAAGTGAATTTTTGGAACAACTTTAGATATTTGGGGATGACTTAAGCATTTATAATATGAACTTCAACAACAAGTTTAAGAATACTTTAAGAACAACGAGAAATTTAAAAATTATTTTTTGAAAAATAAAAAAAATCAACAAAAAAGAGATTAAGCTAGAAAGATTCAAGTTTATCGAATTCACATTGTATCCTTAAGGAAATTATTTCCTCAAGTATTAGAGGTTATGAATTATATCCTCCCAAGATAAAATAAATCATCAATAGAATGACGGTACATCTAATTTTGTCGAACTACAAACTCACTTAACGACAGTAAATCACACTTGAATATTTCAAGAGGAACGAGTTTTTTAACTTGAAATTTTTGTGTCAATACTTGAGAAAAAATCAAGTACTTATAGCCAAAAAGTGTTGCTTCAGAAAACAAACAATGATTCTAAGAAGTTGCACCTATTTGAAATGATGGGCCCATGTGCGGATCCATGTTTGTCCGCACATAAGGACATATGACCTTATGTCATATTGCTTCTCAAAACAGAATGTTGAGCACTGGCATGCGGATCGAGATGCACTGGCATGTGACATGAAGGATCGCATCCTTTTGAGGTGCGTTGTGACATGCATTTGCACATACTAGTTTGTAACACCGCAAATCTAGTACCTGTAATGCTACACGGTGCTCATGACCTTGAAGGATCACAAGCTAACCTATAAATGATATCTGTACCTGTATACTGCATAATATACTGTAAAATGCGAAAACATGAACTGAAAGGCCATAAGGTTCAAAACTGAGACATAAGATCTGATAATTTATAACATAAGGATGGGGTATGAAATACCCAAAATAGAACTGAAATAAGCTATCTCAATCTACTGTAGTCTGAAAAGCCTCTAAAACATGACTGTCTGAATAAGGAGTTGATAGGACATGTCCACAACTAACTCCACTAATAAATTAATTAATGAGATAATAAGAAATGATCATGTCCTCGAAGGATGAGGACTCACTGCTAACTCTGTCTACGGATATCTAAAATCTACTGATGCTCTGGAACTCGTGTCTCTGAACCTATGGTATAAGACACCATAGCGTAAATGCGTCAGTACTTTGAATGTACTGGTATGCATGTGAGGTAGGCTGGATGCAAGGAGTTCATATGCATAAACTATACTGACTAACTGACTAATATAAACGTGAGAATACATGCATGCATACATAGTAACTATATCTAAAATCGTGATAACATGAGTATGCTGATGACTGACATGACTAATGACTGAGTGATGATAACTGGTATAACAGATAATATGAGTAACTGTATCTGACAATCCTGAATTAGATGGAACTAGCTGAGTTTCGTACTGTATCTGACAGTCCTGAATTCTGAAGAACTATCTAAGTTATTTTATCGATACTGATACTGAAAATATGGAAAGTAGTTATCTAACCGACATGCCCTAAATGATGTATTATAGCTTTGTTGGGGTCCAATTTGTGCCCTGATTGGAAGGGTGTCAATACCACAGCACTGGTAAGGATAATCTGTGAGTAATTAATAGGTAGCTCTAGTGAGAACGGTGGGAACCCTCTTATAAGAGGTTAATCCACCTCATCTACCCTCATATAGTAGGCTATGATTTCTTAACCTAAGCTGGCTACATAGTTTTGGAATGCAAGGATTACTTCTAAGAATCACACCCTCATATAATAGGTGAGTTCCCATCCTTGGGTTCACTCGGTGCTAATTCCTACTCCTTTCTGAATAGGCACTAAACATGATTAACTGAACTGACTGGACTGAGTTAACTGAGTTTTGTTGACTGATGAAATATTACTGAGGTTTGATAACTGACTTAGATTTACTGAAGTTACTGAGTTTTCCTAAGTCATGAGACTGTCTGAATTCTACTGAACATGGCTTGACTGAGAGTATCTTGAAAACATGACATAGGCTCTAGGCATACAACTAAATTGTCAGGTACAAGAACCCCCAATATTCGATGGAACGAAACTGACAAAGCATGACTTACTTGAATACATGACCAACATCACAGTCCATAATTCATTTATTAAGGCATTCCATCAAACATTTGATATGAAAAAACATGTACATAAATGGGCATTTTATATTATCATACTAGTAGGGCACTTTTCCTTCACATAGGTATTTAGTCAAACACATGGTGAGCATAGTATATGTAGACAACATTACACAACAAGTAAATATCATGATTCAACTCTAATTTCACCATTCAAGGTTTTAATCACGGATTCACATGAAACTATAACTAAAATATTCAATCCCACTTAAGATTTATCACTAAACATGGAATAAAATTTTATTGGTCACTATCAACATGAACAACAAAACAAACCCAACATAAAATTTATTACAATCCATACACTAGATCTTTGAAAAGAGATTCGTGGGCTTCATGGACGAAAGGAGTCCATGAATGAACACTATGCATACCTGGGTTGAGCTTCTTGAAGTTCCTGAACTTGAATAATTTGAATCTCTTAGTTCTTGAAGAAGATTTGAATTTTGTTCTTGGAGATTAATGTTAGAGAAAAAAACCTTAATTTTGTTGCTGTAGAAGAATAATGAATTTTTGAGCTTTGGCCGGATATAGTTAGGTATATAAATGAGTGGTAAAATACCAAAAATCCCCTTTTAAAACGGCTTTAATTTTCTGAATTGGGACCTGCGATGGCTCATGCAACGGTCCGTTGTTTCAACTGTCGTACATGGACCAAGAAAAGGGCTTACTGCCTAAGTAGCGGCGGCCTGGGCAACGATCCATCGTAGGTTTAACGGTCCTTCAACTTGTCCGTCGCACCTTATCCAGAAGGTTGCCTCACTGCCTTGGCTTCGACGATCAAGGCGATGATCGGTCAACCTAGCTGTCGCACCTGGGCGATTCTGACAGCTTTGAGTAAAACGTCCATAACTTTTTACTCCGATACCGGATTTGGATAAAATTGATATCGTTGGAAAGCTATTCAATTTCCCACATGAATAAAAGTGAAAATATTAAAAATACCACATGTGAAAAAATGGATTCATCTTTTAAAGAAAGCTTCTAACATTTTTGGGATAATTTTAAGCTAGGAAAAAGTATGGGGTATTACAATAACTCCCCCTTGAGAACATTCATCCTAGAATGAGACTAAGTGTGAGGGGAAGAGCATAAACTGACTTACTGAATGTGACTGGCTAGAATATGATTTCATGACTGACATGACTGATAACTGAATATATCATACTAAACATGTATATCTGATGCATGTGTAACTGATTCATGAATACATGACTGGGTGTTCTGAGGAACTAAGTTTCTCACAATAAGAGTGCATGTCTGATGCATAATTATATAACTGAACTGATACATGAATGTATGAATGAATATGCCATGTACTTGATAACAAGTTTGTGATGAACACTGAATATGAAACTGAGTAAGATTACAGAGAACTGTTACCTTGAGCTTGATCTGAGTTGGTGGAGAAGAGGTGAGGATACTGGGTATGCATGTCTGCTTCTTCTTCCCAAGTAGCTCCCTCGACGGACTGATTTTGCCAAAGAACTTTAACTAGAGGGACTTTTTTGTTCCTCAATTTGCGAGTCTGATAGTCTAAGATTTCAAATGAAATCTCTTCATAAGAGAGGTTGTTCTGAATATCTATGCTCTGAATAGGGACTACAACTAATGGGTCGCCTATGTATTTCTTGAGCAAAGAGACATGGAATACTGGATGAACTGAGGCTAGATCTGAAGGCAATTCGAGCTCATAAGGTACCTTGCCAAAATGCCTGAGCATATTAAAAGGACCGACATATCGGGGACTGAGCTTTCCCTTCTTGCCGAATCAATTCACTTCCTTCATGGGAGAGATATTTAGGTAAACATAGTCACCAATCTTAAACTCGAGATCCTTTCTATGAACATTTGTATAAGACTTCTGTCGGCTCTGATCAGCCCAAAGTCTTTCTCTGATCAACTGGACTTTCTTTAAGGAATCAAATACTAAGTCAGGCCCTATAATTAAGGTCTCACTAACTTCAAACCAACAGGTTGGATATCTACATCTCCTACTGTAGAGAACTTCAAATGGAGCCATAAGAACACTGGAATAATAGCTATTGTTGTATGCAAATTCAATAAAAGGCAAGTGGTCATTCCAACTACCCTTGAAATCAATTGCACACGCACGTAACATATCTTCTAAAGTTTGAATGGTCCTTTCTGCTTGACCATCTGTCTGAGGATGAAAGGCTATATTGAGATGAACTTGGGTACCAAGACCCTTTTGGAATGCTTTCCAGAAATAAGAAGTGAACTGGGTATCTCTGTATGGGATAATAGGTAATGGAACACCATGCAATCTGACTAACTCTCTGATGTAGAGCTTAGCATAATCCTCGGCTAAATAAGAGGTATGAACTGGAAGAAAATGAGCTGATTTGGTCATTCTGTCTACAATGACCCAGACTGAATCATGATAATAATGGGTACGAGGCAAATCCATCACGAAGTCCATGTTCACTCCTTACTACTTCCAAGTAGGAATACTGAACTCCTGTATGGACCCACTAGGCTTCTAATGCTCTATCTTAACCTGCTGACATGTAGAGCACTTAGCCACAAACTCTGCAACGTCTCTCTTCATCCCACTCAACCAATAGATTTCCCTCAAGTCGCGGTACATCTTTATGGCCTCTAGATAAATAAAGTAGCATAAACCATGCGCTTCTGCAAGAATTTGCTTCCCTAAGTCATCTACACCTGGAACACAGAGATAACTCTGACAAGGCATAACACCATCTCCTCCTTGGGTGAAAACCTCTACTTTTTAATCCTTGACTAACTCTTTCAACTTGACTAAACTGGGGTCTCTATCTTGCTTTTCTTTCACCTAAAAAACTAGAGATGATTCTGAACTACTCTGAACCCATACGTCACCCTTTTTTGTATCGACTAAGCGAATGCCTAGTCTGGTAAGCTGATAGACTTCCTGAGCTAACTTCTTCTTACTGTCTTCGACATGAGCAACACTACCCATAGACAGTCTACTGAGAGCGTCCGCCATTTTGTTGGACTTTCCCGAATGATAAAGAACACTTATGTCATAATCTTTCAAGAGCTCTAACCACCTTCTCTGACTAAGATTGAAATCTTTCTAAGAAAAGACATACTGAAGGATCTTATGATCGCTTAACACATCTACATGAACACTGTATAGATAATTCCTCTAAATATTCAAGGCAAAAACTACGACTGCTAACTAAAGATCATGAGGAGGATAATTCTTATCATGGGGTTTAAGTTGTCTAGAGGCGTAGGCTATGACCTTACCATGCTGCATGAGGACACAACCCAAACCTACTCTGAATGCATCACAATACACTATGAACCCATCTGAACCATCTGGAAGTGCTAGGACTTGAGTTGGGGTAAGTCGAGTCTTTAACTCCTGAAAACTCTTCTCGCAAGGATATGACCGCTGAAACTTTACTTTCTTCTGAGTCAATCTGTACATAGGGGATGCAATAGAATAAAATCCTTCGACAAATCATCTGTAATAGATAGCCAAACCTAAAAAACTCCTGATATCTGATGGTGAGATAGGGCGAGGCCAGTTTCTTATTGCTTCGATCTTTTGAGAATCTACTCTAATGCCATCACCGAAAATGATATGACCAAGGAATACTACTGACCTTAGCCAAAACTAGCACTTACTAAATTTGACAAACAACTAATGATCTCTAAGAGTCTGAAGTGCTATTCTGAGATGGTCTGCATGATCTCGCTCACTGTAGGAATAGACCAGAATATCATCTATAAAGACTATGACGAATATGTCCAAGCACTATTTGAACACGCGGTTCATCAAGTCCATGAAAGCTGCTGGGGCATTGGTATGACCAAAGAACATAACTAGAAACTCGCAGTGACCATACCAAGTACGAAAAACTGTCTTTGGAATGTCACATTCTCTAACTCTGAGCTGATGATAACCGAATCTGAGGTCAATCATAGAGAAATAGCTGGCACACTAAATTTGGTCAAATAAGTCATCGATTCTGGGAAGAGGATACTTGTTCTTGACCATGACCTTATTAAGTTGATAGTAGTCTATACACATTCTGAGAGATCCATCTTTATTGCGCACGAATAAAATTGGTACACCCCACTGGTAAATACTAGGCCTGATGAATCCCTTATCTAAGAGATCCTTCAACTGCTCTTTCAATTCTCTGAGTTCTGCTGGTGCCATTTTGTATGGCAGAATAGATATAGGTTGAATATCTGGAAGAAGATCAATGCAGAAGTCTATTTCCCTTTCGGGAGAAATTCCTGGAAGATCTTCGGGAAAGCCATCTGAAAATTCATTCATGACTGGGATTGATTCAAGATCGGGAGTTTTGAAACTAGTGTCTTTAACTCGAACAAAATGATAGAAACATCCCTTAGATATCATTTTTCATGCCCGAACGTAGGAAACAAGCTGACCTCTGAAAGATGAAATACTACCCCTCCACTCTAGGTGGGTTCATTCAGAAACTGAATCTGGACTATTCTATTTTTGCAGTCGACTTTGGCATAGCAAGAATGAAGCCAATCCATGCCAAGAATGACATCGAAATCAGTCATCTCTAATTTGACTAAGTCTGCTGAAGTGACTTTCTAAAATATCATAACCGAGCAGTTCCTCTATACCTGCCGAGCTATGATGGTTTTATCCACTGGGGTAGAAACTGAAAAGGGCTCTACTAGAATTTTGGGACTGATTCCAAAATCTCCTGCTATATAGGGAGTAACAAAAGACAAGGAAGCACCTAGATCTAGCAAAGCGTAAACATGCATATAAATGATCTGTAACATACCAGTAACCACATTAGGAGAATTTTTCTGATTTTTCCTGGACTGAAGAGCATAGAGTCTGTTTGGGCATTGCCCACTAGTAGCACGAAAGTGGCCCCTTACTGATTTGGTCGACCGAACTGAGCTGAGGGATGGTTCTGCTGACCCTGAGGACCTGGCTGAGGACAATCTCTAACTTTGTGGCCTGACTTGCCATATTCGAAACAAATACCACTGCCAACTCTGCAAATACCCTGATGGTGCTTGCCACAAGTCTGGCAAAGAGGATAGGTACGAGCACCGCTAACACTTCCCTGAGACTTAGAGCCTGGCGCTCTATCTTTGTTACCATCCCTGAACTTAGAAGCTAGAGCACTAGCTAAAGAAGGAGATGGAACTGATGACTTAGGATGAAACTGAGAATTATTTCCTCCTTATGATTTAGGCTGAGCAAAGTTGAAACTACCTATCTTCGCTCTCTTATTTTTCTTCTCCCTCATCTTAACCTTTTGATCTTCTATCTACTGAGCATGAGTCATAAGCCTGGATAAAGTCATGTCACTATTCAGTATGTTGGATCTACACTCATTAACCACGCTATCGATCACCCCTGAAACAAACTTACTCATCTTGGCCCTGCTATCTGCAACCACATGAGGGGCATATCTGGCTAATTGAGTAAACTTAAGAGAATACTCTTTCACCGTCATGTTGCCCTGCCTGAGGTTGATGAATTATAAAACCTTAGCTTCTTTAAGCTCTAGGGGAAATAATCTATCAAGAAAATCAGAAGCAAACTCCTCCCACTCAACTGATCCTACATCAACCGCCCTCTCTCACTTTCACTACTTGTACCAAATGTGAGAAACATTCTGTAACTGATATGCAGCTAGCTCAACACTCTCAACAGGGTTAACCCTCATTATGTCTGTAACCTTCTGAATCTGATCTAAGAATTCCTGAGGGTCCTCATCTGACTTAGATCTGAGAAAGGATGGAGGATTCATTCGGGTGAAGTCCCAAATTCTGGCTGCAGCTAAATTAGCCACTGGGTTGGATGAAACGACAGCTGGTCATTTATTCTGAGCAACAAATGACTGAGCAAGAGTAGTGAATGCAGATCTGAACTCTGCATGGAAAACATATTCGTCCAAGGGATCTTCTTGGACAGGCTAGGTTCTTCTCTTGGTAGGCATGTTCTGAAATAAAGAGAAGAAGCGGATTAGACTGAGAGATTGACTTGAGATTATGCCTACTAGCCTGACATGAATACTGAAAGAAGGGAAATTGTTCCTAAAACATCTTATAGCCTCCTGCACATAAATGTGGCGTGCAACACACCCATGTACAAGACTCTACTAGATGCGGCTTTCAGACTTTCTAGGACTCTATTGAACCTTAGGATCTGATACCAAGTTTGTAACTCCCTGAATCTGGTACCCAAAAGCTACACGGTACTCATGACCCCGAAGGACCACAAGCTAACCCATGACTAATATCTGTACCTGTATACTACATAATATACTGTAAAATATGGAAACATGAACTGAAAGACCATAAGGTTCAAAATTGGGACATAAGATCTGATAATTCATAACATAAGGATGGGGTATGAAATACCCAAAACAGAACTGAAATAAGCTATCTGAATATACTATAGTCTAAAAAGCCTCTAAAACATGACTGTCTGAATAAGGAGTTGATGGGACATGTCCCCAACTAACTTCACTAATAAATTAATTAATGAGATAATAAGAAATAATAATGTCCTCGAAGGATGAGGACTCACTGCTAACTCTGTTTGCGAATATCTAAAATCTACTGATGCTCTGAAGCTCGTGTCTTTGAACCTATGGTATAAGACACCATAGCGCAAATGCGTCAGATGTGAGGTAGGCTGGATGCAAGGGGTTCATATGCATGAACAATACTGGCTAATTGACTAATATGAACGTGAGAATACATGCATGCATACATAGTAACTATATCTGAAATCATGATAACATGAGTATGCTGATGACTGACATGACTAATGACTGAGTTTTGATAACTGGTGTAACAGATAACATGAGTAACTGTATCTGACAATCCTGAATCAGATGGAACTAGCTGAGTTCCGTATTGTATCTGAGTTGACTGTATCTGACAGTCCTGAATTCTGAAGAACTATCTGAGTTCTTTTACTGATACTGATATTGAAGTAGTTATCTAACTGACATGACCCAAATAACGCATTATAGCTGAGTTGGGGTCCAATCTGTGCCTTGATTGGAAGGGTGTCAATACCGCGCCACTGGTAAGGATAATCTATGAGTAACCCCCATATAACAGGTAACTCTGGTGAGAACGGTGGAAACCCTTATATAACAGGTTAAGCCACCTCATTTACCCTCATATAGCAGGCTATATGTCTCAACCTATGCTGGCTACATAGTTCTGGAATGCAAGGATTGCTTCTAAGAATCACAGCCTCATATAGCAGGTGAGTTCCCATCCTTGGGTTCACTCGATGCTAATTCCTACTCCCATCTGAATAGCCACTGAACATGATTAACTGAACTGACTGGACTGAGTTAATTGAGTTTCGATGACTGGCAAAATATTACTAAGGTCTAATAACTTACTTAGATTTACTGAAGTTACTGAGTTTTCCTAAGTCATGAGACTGTCTGAATTCTACTGAACATGGATTGACTGAGAGTATATTGAAACATGACATAGGCTCTAGGCATACAACTAAATTTTCAGGTACAAGTACCGCAGTACTCAATCGAAAGAAACTAACAAAGTATGACTTACTTGAATACATGACCAACATCATAGTCCATAATTCATTTATTAAGGCATTCCATCAAACATTTGATATGCATAAACTTGTACATAAATGGGTATTTTATATTATCATACTAGTAGGGTACTTTTCCTTCACATAGGCATTTAGTCAAACACATGGTGAGCATAGTATATGTAGACAACATTACACAATAAGGAAACATCATGATTCAACTTTAATTTCACCATTCAAGGTTTTAATCACGGATTCACATGAAACTACAACTAAAATATTCAATTCCACTTAAGATTTATCACTAAACATGGAATAGAATTCAATTGGTCATTATCAACATGAACAACAAACAAACCCAACATGAAATTTATTATAATCCATACACTTGATCTTTGAAAAGAGATTTGTGGGCTTCATGGACGAAAGGAGTCCATGAATGAATACTATGCATACCTGGGTTGAGCTTCTTGAACTTGAAGAATTTGAATCTCTTAGTTCTTGAAGAAGATTTGGATTTTGTTCTTGGATGTTAATGTTAGAAAAAAAACCTTAATTTTTTTGTTGTAGAAGAATAATGAATTTCTGAGCTTCGGTTGGATATAATTGGGTATATATACGGGTGGTAAAAGACCAAAAAACCTCTTTTAAAACGGCTTTAATTTGCTGAATCGGGACCTGCGATGGCTCGTGCGATGGTCCGTCGCTAGGGCGACGGTGCATCGTTTCGATCGTCGTATGTGGACCAAGAAAAGGGCTTACTACCTAAGTAGCGACGGCCTGGGCAACGGTCCATCGCAAGTTCAACGGACTGTCAACCTATCCGTCGCATCTTATCCAGAAGGTTTCCTCACTGCCTTTGCTGCGACGGTCAAGGCGATGGTCCGTCACTTGGTCGACGGTCCGTCAACCTGGCCGTCGCACCTGGGTGATTCTGACAACTCTGAGTAAAACGTCCATAGCTTTTTACTCCGATACCGGATTTGGACGAAATTGGTATCGTTGGAAAGCTAATTCAATTTTTCACATGAATAAAATTGAAAATATTAAAAATATCACATGTGCAAAAGTGGATTCATCTTTCAAAGAAAGCTTCTAATATTTTTGAGAAATTTCAAGCTAGGAAAAAGTACAGGGTATTACATCGTGTGTGTCCGTAAATGTAAAAAAAAATTCTTATTAAAATTTTTGGATTAAAAAATCATTACCTCTCAAATTTCAAATAAAATTTGTCAAAAAAAAGTCTCCGATCATTTGGCAAATCTAAAGTTGAAGTCGAGCAAGCGACGATGACTACAACAATGACACGAGGCTTGTCTTCTTCTTGCCTCATCAACAAGGAGAAGTATTTCTATACTTAGAGTACAAAAATGTTCTTTTCACCCATCTATGTGTGAAAAACACTCTTTTATAAAGTGAAAGAACAATTTAATTTTTTTCCTCTATTTTTCATATATATTTCATCACTAGAATCTAAGATAAAGTACTTTAAAGATGATTTTTTTTGAAAAAAAATGCCCGACTTGAAGAGAGAGGAAAACCAACTCACGTGACAAATAATAGATTAGAGTTGATACTAACAGAAAATTTAACGGAAGGATGTTTTTGGTCAAATTTTGAAAACTTGAAGAATGTTTTCAGTTAAAGTGAAATAAAATAAGGGTGTACTTAACGTTTGAGTGAAACAATAGGGATAATATTATAAAAAACTCAGCTTGAGTATATAACATTCACTTCCATTAATCTTTTTCTACTTCATGACAGATATGTGGCTGTTGACTTGAGAAGTCTATCAAATATTAGATTTTATTTTTTATATTGTCTTTAATTTATCTTATTTTGTTGAGTGTTGCGAATAGAAGTTCTATACTGATAACTGAAAGGCTTGGGAAGTTAGATATAGAGATGTAGGAATTTTTTAATGGCGTAAGGCTTTTTAAGAAAAATCATATGAATTTAACATAAAACGGATAATATCACACCATATAAAAGTGCCTTTGGGCTGACTACCCAACACATTTGGATAATAAAATTCTCATAACTTATGAAAGAACTCTTTTAAAAAATCAAATATACACGCTATAATGATAAACTTACTTGTATATTATGGAGACGGATATATATAAGTTAATTATTTAAAATATGTCATTTCTCTTAATTATATATATTAGCCTAAAAAGGCTATAAAATCTCCGTGGTCTTTCAGTTGAGGTTGATTTAATTAAATGTAGTGACATATTATATGTGATTAACTAATTATCTACATAATAGATGCATGAGATAACACATAAAAAAAGTTCAAATTTAAGTTAAAAGTGTCTAATATGAATAATTTTATCATGTGTTCTAATGTTCAATTGGAACAAATTACATAATTAATTATTTAATTAAAATTTATTGATAAATTTAAGAGGCTATTACTCTTATGAGTCATCCTTTTGATTATTCTCTCCTTTGACAATATGCTCTCCGTATTTTCAATGGCTTACGCAAGCAATTAAATCAATATGTGAAAGAATTTACTCCTATTTAAAAAAGAATGACCTACTTTGACTTGACATAAAGTTTAAGAAAATAAAGAAGACTTTTGAATTTGGTGGCCTTAAATTAAAGTTGTGTCAAATGTACCAAAATGCTCTTTAATCTTGTGGTCATAAACATGTCATGTAGAAAGTTGAAATTAAAGTATTGCCATAAAAGGAAAGGGGTCATTCTTTTTGAAACGGACTAAAAAAAGAAAGTAGGTCATTCTTTTTGAAACGGAGAGAGTATTAATTATTATTTTTTTGTTTTGGGTAGATTTTACTTCACAACTTTTCATGTAATTTACAAAAAGGCGAAATGATCAAATGGACCATTGTACTTATCTGAGTTTGTAATATGGACACTTCTATTTATCTTTTTATCTTTTGAATCCTTAAATCCATCAACACATAATATTTTAAATCTTTTTCTCATTCGATTGATACAGTGTAATATAAACGATTACATGTGGCATGCCACATCATTTTTAAATGACAGATAAGAAATTAAATATTAAGAATACATATAAAATATAAATAATATTTTAAAAAAATAAGCAAAACAAAACTCATTCTCCCTTCTCTTCATTTTCCCCCAGCACATACACAACAACAACAATGGAGAAATCTCTCCATTTTTTGTATGTTACCTACTGATACGGGAATTCCTAGCTCGAGACCTTTCACACGAAGACAAGCAGGTGATTTGCAACGAATCCAAGCCTTGTTCACATTCTTGGCCATGTGTGAGGCCCTTGTGAGCCCATCTAAAGGCCTATATTTAATAAAATGTAAAGAGGCCCACCAAGACACCCCAAACCCACCCATTTAAATGCCAAGGGTAATTTGGTCTTTGTCCCTCCTTTCTAAGTGACTATATAAGCCATGTAATAGGGGTAGTCTTTCTTTAGTTCATTCCTATTATTCAAGAAACAAAGACTTGTAAATTTTTGACTTCTCTTTCTCATCATTTGGAGAGGCCAAAACCAAATTCTCACTAGTAAAGTGATACTAGTGTAGTATCTTGGCTAGAAACTAGGTTCTTGAGGTTCTTTGAGTTCCTCTTGGTCCAAGTAAGAAATTGGTATTGATATTTATTAGTCTTAGGGTCCTTTCTCTTGTTAGGGTTCTTAGATAAATGAATATTGTGTGTTAAGTTTCTATCTCTTTCTTTGTAAATCTTGTTAACATTGTGTTGTTGAATATAAAAGTCTAGTGAAGCCGTGTGGGGCTCTTTCGATTCACTAGCAATATTGTCTTTGTTGTTCTTGTTGTTAAACTCACTTTTCTAGTTCAAACAAGTGTTGCAAGCCTAGTGAAGCCGTGTGTGGCCATTTTCGATTCACTAGCACTTTGTTGTTCATCTTGTTGTTCTTGTGTTGGTTGGAATCTCTTTATACACACTTAGCATTGTATCATTTGGTATCAAAGCTCAAGGCTAGGTTTTGTTCTTACAAAAACAACTTGGAAAGCTCTTACCAAAAAGTGTGTTCTTGAATATTTTGGTAAAAAAAATTGGTTGTAGATCTACAAAAGTATTACTTGTTTAGTTGTTTCTTGTGTTGGTTTCTTTCTCATCAACACAAAGGGTGTCTAAATCTAAAGTTGAGCTTAATGAAAAAGAGAATTGTGTTGTGAAAAAAAAAACTTGGAAGTGACCATTGTAGTGTATTGTTGTTGTGTTCTTGAAGGTGTTGATGTTGTGTTCATTCTAAACTTCTCCTCATCTTATGTCTTAAATTCTATAAAGATAAATAGATCTAAAAAGGTTGTAAGACAAAATTGAAAATTGTTTGTGAGAAGACTTGCCAACATCACCTTTTCAAGACTTGACAACCACTTTTCCTTAAAACAAGGAACCTTGTCTTGTGGGACTAGTGAGGTCAAACATCACCTTTTGAGTTTGAAAAAAAAATAAGAAAAAAAAAGAGTGTTTGAAAAATGTTACAACACTTTATGTTTTCCATCCCAATAACAAGTCATCCATTACAAAAGATCTAAGGGGACTAAGACTTCAAGTTGATGAACTATTTATGTAAACCCACGACCATTGACATGCTGCCACATCACCCTAGTTACTGTTCACATGCTAATTAAGCTCAAATTTGGATGTTCTAGTTTCTAATTATTGATTCCTAGTTTTCTCTAATTGACTTGAGAACTAATTAACAAACTAGTACATTCCTACTAGCTTGTTAATTAGTCACTTGAAGCCTTGTATTCGTGTCAACGTTTGTTTATGTGCTTTTGTCGTTTGAATACATTGTAACTCTTGGCTCTAGTCCGACGAGAATTCTTTGAGTTTCAAACAAGAATCCATTCCGGGTAAGAGCATACTCATACCTTATGGATTCACGGGTTCCTAGCCAATCTACAACTCTTGTGGAACTTGAGTGTGAGTGAACCAAGAGAGTGTGAGTGAGGAGAGGGATTTTAAACTAACTTGTTTGTTGCTTGTATAGGTGATACCTTGATAATGGAGGGAACCACATCTCAAACCGTGGATTCTAATGAAATAGAGACTATGAGGGTCACTCTTGAGGCTATGAACCGAGCTCTTAAAAGGTTGAGTACGGAAGTGAGAGCCATAAGGGGAGAAGTGACAACTATTAATGGGAGGTTAGAACAAGTGGAGAGTCAAAGGAACTCTCGTCCTTCTACTCCTCGACATGTTTCGTCAAGTTGATATGATAGAAATTCTTCCGCCACTGTTACTCCCAAAACATGGCCACAATTGCCAAATCCTTCACTAGCTCCACTAAATACCGCAAGCCAAACCATTTATAACCCTCTAAACTGAGACTCCAATAGACCAACCCATTCCCAAATGTCTCAAGTTCCGCAAGAGGTACTCGGACGTCAAATGCCTCCACAAAATCCTAACCCCCCCTTCCAAGCTCTACTAAACCAAAGTCCACCACCTTCACAAAATCCAATTCCTCCAAATCAAGTTCCAAATGTCCAAAATCATCCCATCCACCTTGAGGAATATGGTAGAGAGAATTATGAAGGGTATGAAGACTTTGACGATGCCTAGATGAGGGAGAAAGAGATGAGAGGAGGTCGTGTGGATCCAAGAAGATACCGAGGGTATGGAGAAAGAGGAAACCGACACCTAGAGAGAGACATAGGCATCAATACCATCAAATTGAGCCTACCTATCTTTAAGGGTAAAAGTGACCCCGAGGTGTATCTTGCTTGGGAGTCGACGTGTGATAAAGTGTTTCAAGTGAATGATATCTCGGAGGAGAAGAAGAGTTGTTATGCCATAGCTCATTTTGAAGGCTATGCTAACACTTGGTGGGAATACGTCAAGCATTTCGGCAACGAGTTGGTAGAGGGACAACCACCACCATGGTTTCGGTCGAGGTACCTAATGAGGCAACGGTATCTTTCCGAAAGTTATCATCATGAGTTGCTTTCTAGGTTGTACAATTTATTACAAGGGAATCGAAGTGTTATGGCATACTATGATGAGTTTCAACAACTCATGTTGAAGCTTGATCATCGGGGTGAACAAATTGGCCATGACATCATTTGGTTCAAGTGTGAGTTGAACAATGAGATCTCCACTCATTTGATGCTTCACAAGTTTGATACCGTTGAAGGGATTTTTCAAGCGCCTCTTGATATTGAAAGGGAGCTTAAAAAGAGGTTATCGTTCAAGGCAAAGGGACTATCAACCTCAAGTTGGTCGAGGATCAAAGATATGGTTCAACCATCTTCGGGTTGGCCAAAAACAAGGACCAACCCGCCACTACAAGGCTGTCCAAGCCTAAAATAGTTCATAAATTTCCTCCCCGGCAAAAAACTTACAAGTATCCTAATCCTAAAGGGTTCCAATGTTTCAAGTGTTAAGGTTGGGGACATAAAGCCAATGAATGTCCAAACCAGCGCAATGTGATCCTAAGGGAAGGGAGATTGTATTACCTTGGTGAGGAAGTGGGTCTTGAAAAAGAAGAGAATGAGGCCGAGCCTCAATATGGAGAAAAACCTAAAAATGAGCCACATGATGATGATGATTGTGAGGATGCTTATCCGCAAGAAGGGGAGTGCATGGTTCCAAACTTTGTAGTGAGGCGTGCCATGATTAGTAAGGTGATAGATGACCCTAGCCAACGGGAGAATTTATTCCATACTAAATGTCTTTTAAAGGGAAGTGTGTGTACTATGGTGATAGATAGTGGAAGTTGTGCGAATGTGATTAGTGTTGCAATGGTGATTTTCTTGAAATTGCTGGCTACACCTCACACTAGTCCTTACAAGTTGCAATGGTTGAATGAATACGATGAGTTAAAGGTCACAAGGCAATGTGTGATACGTTTTAAGGTATCCAACTACCATGACGAGGTGATTTGTGATGTGATACCAATGTAAGCTTGTCACTTGTTGTTAGGAAGGCCTTGGCAATATAATAGGTCAACCAAACATGATGGAAGGTCCAATCGGTATACACTTAAGAAGGATGACCGAAAGGTCGCTCTTCATCCATTATTGTCTTTCTAAGTGAATGAATTATACCAAAAGATATGGGAATTAAGGGAAAAAGGAAAGAAGGCCAAGAGTGAGGGAAAAAGAGGGGAACCCGAGAGTGAGGGAGTAGGGGAAACCGAGGGGATCCTAATTTCTAAGAGGCAAGGAAGTGTGGTGATGATGGATAGGAGGAAATAATTATTTGTGGATCATGACGAGGACACTCCGATGCTCCTCTTGGATCATTGTTTCAACACTAACACCACTAACATTTTTATTTCTCCTCCTATTTCTCATGTTTTACAGGATTACGAGGATGTCTTCCTAAAGGAATTACCGCAAGGATTGCCCCCACTTCAGGGAATTGAGTACCAAATAGATTTTGTGCTGGGTTCATAATTGCCCAATAAATCGGCTTATAGAAGCAACCCGATGGATACCAAGGAATTGCAATGCCAAGTTGAGGAACTCCTCAACAAAGGATATATCAAGGAGAGTATGAGACTTTGTGCGGTTCCGGTGCTACTAGTTCCTAAGAAAGATGGGACTTGGCGTATGTGCGTTGATTGCCGAGCCATCAACAAGATAATGGTAAAATATCGTCACCCTATTCCTAGGTTAGATGATATGCTTGATGAATTGAGTGGTTCATGTTTATTTTCTAAAATTGATTTGAGGAGTGGCTATCACCAAATTCGTTTGCAACCGGGTGATGAATGTAAAACCGCCTTCAAGACCAAATTCGGTCTCTATGAATAGATAGTTATGCCATTCGGCCTAACAAACTCTCCAAGTACTTTCATGAGGCTAATGAATCATGTGATGAAGCCATTTATTGGAAAGTTTGTTGTTGTTTATTTTGATGATGTATTGGTGTATAGTAAGTCCTTAGATGAGCATGTAAAGCATTTACAATGGGTGTTTGATGTCCTCCAAAAGGAGAAGTTATATGCTAATCTAGAAAAGTGTTATTTTGGTGTCCATGAGGTTGTATTTCTTGGGTTTGTGGTGAGTTCAAGAGGGGTAGAAGTGGATGAATCTAAGATTGACGCCATTAAAAATTGGCCAACTCCCAAAACCGTAGGTGAAGTGAGAAGCTTCCATGGGTTGGCTAGTTTTTACAGATGTTTTGTCAAAGGATTTAGCACCATTGCCGCCCCCTTGACCGAAGTGATTAAAAAGGATCGGCCTTTCAAGTGGGGAGATGAACAGGCTAAGGCCTTCGAGGACTTGAAAGCTATGCTCATCTCGGCCCCTTTGCTACAATTTCTGAATTTTGACAAGACTTTTGAGGTCGAATGTGATGCAAGTAAAGTCGGCATAGGCGCGATTTTAATGCAAGAATTGAAGCCTATTGCCTACTTTAGCGAAAAGCTCAAATGAGCAACTCTAAACTACTCTACGTATGATTTAGATTTGTATACCTTGATTAGAGCCTTGGCCACTTGGCAACATTATTTGTGGCCTAAAGAATTCATGATCCGAACGGATCATGAATCCTTGAAGCATCTACCGGCACAAGACAAGCTTAACCAGCGGTATGACAAATGGATTGAATTTCTTGAAACTTTCCCTTATGTTATTCAATACAAGAAGGGTAAAGACAATGTGGTTGCCGATGCTTTATCCAGAAAATATGTGCATGTGTCTACTTTGTCGTCTAAGTTGATGAGGTTTGAAAGCCTCAAGTCTTTATATCCCGAGGACCCTCACTTCACTCCTATCTATAGGGAAAGTAAAGAGTTGGAAAGGGATAGGTGGGTTACGGATAGGGGTTCCCATCCCTATACCAAATTTGATGAATACTTGTTTAAAGGTAGACGATTGTGTGTTCCCTCAAGTTTGTGGAGAGAATTATTTATGAGGGAAGCATACAATGGTGGTCTAATGGGCCATTTTGGGGTCGAGAAGACCCTCGGAATTTTGGAAGAACAATTTTATTGGCCTAGAATGCACAAGGATGTGGCCCAAATTTTCGGCTAATGTGTTGAGTGCAAAGGAGCCAAGTCACGGCTCCAACCCCACGGGTTGTACACCCCATTGTCCACCCCTTTGCGTCCTTGGATTGACATATCAATGGACTTCGTGTTGGGATTGCCGAGGACTAGAAGGGGCGGGATAGTATTTTTGTCGTGGTGGATCGGTTTTCCAAGATGGCTCACTTTATTCCTTGTTCTAAATGTGATGATGCGCCTAGCGTAGCCTCTTTGTTTGTTGATAATGTTGTAAAAATTCATGGTGTTCCGAGGACCATAGTGAGTGATAGGGATTCTAAATTCCTAAGCCAGTTTTGGAAGTCCATGTGGGGTAGACTCGGTACTAAGTTGTTGTTTTCAACTTCATGCCACCTACAAATCGATGGCCAAACGGAAGTAGTAAATAGGACCTTAGGGTCTATTCTACGGTCCATGGTTAAAGGAAAAATGACTTCTTGGGAGGAGCACTTACCGTTGATTGAGTTTGCTTATAATCGTGTTATACACTCGAGCACGGGGATGACACCCTTTGAGTGTGTATACGGCATCAACCCCCTCACCCCTTTGGATTTAACCCCTTTGCCAAGTGATCTTGTGATAAGCTTAGATGGAAGTAAACGGGTTGAGGCCATGAAAAAGCTACATGAGAAGGTGAGGTTTTGGTTGGAGAAGAAAAACCAAGAAGTTGCGAGGAGAGCTAACAAAGGAAGAAGAAAGCTCATTCTTGAACCGGTAGATTGGGTGTGGGTGCACCTAAGGAAGGATAGATTCCCATCTCAAAGGAATTCTAAGTTGATGCCACGGGGTGATGGCCCATTCCAAGTATTAGAAAGGATCAACGACAATGCCTACAAGATTGATCTACCCCCGGAATATCAAGTGCACAACACTTTTAACGTGTGTGATCTCTCTCGGGTGGAAACGGTGGATGATGGCAATGATCTGAATTTGAGGACAAATTCCCTTCAAGATGGAGAGGATGATATGGGAATTCCTAGCTCGAGACCTTTCACACGAAGCCAAGAACGTGAGTTGCAACGACTCCAAGCCCTGTTCACATTCTTGGCCATGTGTGAGGCCCTTGTGAGCCCATCTAAAGGCCTATATTTAATAAAATGTAAAGAGGCCCACCAAGACACCCCAAACCCACCCACTTAATTGCCAAGGGTAATTTGGTCTTTGTCCCTCCTTTCTAAGTGACTATATAAGCCATGTAATAGGGATAGTCTTGCTTTAGTTCATTCCTATTATTCAAGAAACAAAGACTTGTAAATTTTTGACTTCTCTTTCTCATCATTTGGAGAGGCCAAAACCAAATTCTCATTAGTAGAGTGATACTAGTGTTGTATCTTGGCTAGAAAATAGGTTCTTGAGGTTCTTTGAGTTCCTCTTGGTCCAAGTAAGAACTTGGTATTGATATTTATTAGTATTAGGGTCCTTTCTTTTGTTAGGGTTCTTAGATTAATGAATATTGTGTGTTAAGTTTCTATCTCTTTCTTTGTAAATCTTGTTAACATTGTGTTGTTGAATATAAAAGTCTAGTGAAGCAGTGTGGGACTCTTTCGATTCACTAGCAATATTGTCTTTGTTGTTCTTTTTGTTAAACTCACTTTTCTAGTTCAAACAAGTGTTGCAAGCCTAGTAAAGCCGTGTGTGGCCATTTTCGATTCACTAGCATTTTGTTGTTCATCTTGTTGTTCTTGTGTTGGTTGGAATCTCTTGATACACACTAAGCATTGTATCAACTACCACCCACTTCATCCCCTCTCCGGTCTCCGACGCGCTCAGCCACCACCACTTTCCTTCATCTCTCTCCATCAAGCCATCGCCGAATGCCGTAAACCTAAACACCGCCTCTGTATTGAACTCCCTTTATCCTCCCTTCGTCAACAAAACCAACAACCTCATTCTACTAGCTCTGTTAATAATCGTAACGCTTTAAAAATTTTTGGAACTATTTCTACACTTTTTGGTAATCGACTGAATTTGAAATTGATTCGCGAGAATGATTTGGATGAAATTGCTTTGTACACACGACACTCTATTGACGCGAAGGGATGGGGGATTTTGGGTCTTTTGATCTCTGATTTATGGAGATGACGTTGTCCGATGAGATTTTTGTGAAAAAATTAGAATGGAAAGAGTCCTGCTGAAGAAGGATGGGGGACGGGGAACGAGGGACGAGGGAGGGGAGGGGAAGGTGAACAAGAGGATAGAAGATTTTGGGATTTTTTAAAAATTTTTGTCCCTTTTTAAAAATCTACTCCTATTTTTAAAATTTTTAAAATAATTTTAAATAAAAAATATTGATTTCACTTGCTTAAAAATGCATGGAACGCATTTTTCCAGCTTAATAATTTAATGTGACATATGCTTGGTTAATGATTTAAAGGTTTAAGATATTGTGTTTTAATGTGTTAAAGAATTCAGATGACTAAAGATAAGTAGAAATGTCCACGTTATAAACTTGGATAAATATAAAGATCTACCTGATTATTTCGCCTTAAAAAAATACACCCTTTAAGGGGTCATTTGGTAGAGTGTATAGGAATAATGCAAAATATAGTGTATTAGTAATGCTTGTATTAACAATGCTTGTGTTGGCTATGCTTGTATTAGTTATGCTTGTATTTTTCTTATGCATTGTTTGGTTTGATGTATTAAAAATAACATGAATTACATAATTTTTTTTTTCTACATAATACCCTAAATATATATGTTGGAAAGGGTGCAAAATTTTTTTTGAGGGATAATAGTGTCTTTAAGCATGTTAATGCATGTATTGGATCCATTGCATCGCTAATGCCATGGATTTTGAGGTATTAGTAATAAACACCCCAATGCACAATAGAGTATAACTAATGCAAACATTAGTTATGTATAGGGTGAAAAAGTATATCAAGCAAGATATTAGCAGTACACATTAAATTAATGCATGCATTAACTTTTCAATACACTCTACCAAACAATCCCTAAATGTCTTAAACGGAGTGATATTTTACGTTTATATTTATTTCTCCAAATCAAAGAGTACACAGGTTACTTTGGTCCACATAACTTTAATAGAAATTATTTTAAGAATACAAGAAAATTAATTAGAAAATAATGAATGGTATAATCTCACATCATATCGAGTCCGGCTAGAAAGGACACTTATTCAACACAACATATCGGATAGTTCACCAATTTTTAGGCTAACTGTTTAGTGCAGCCGTTTATTAACAACACATTGAAGTAGTTGTATAAATTACCTCATCAACACTAACATTGTAAATGTGGATTGTTGAATCCTCCATGCCAATGGCTGTAATATGGTAGTAAATTATCTACACTTGTAGTACTTGTAAGTTGGGATGAAAAGAGCCCAAAATGTTTATTCTTGAACAATCCATATCCCAAAATAGAAGACTTTAATTAGGTCGGTAATCTTTAAGAAACGAACTTTCAACTTTTTTCTAATACTAGTTGCACAATATTGTTTATCTGCAATTAGTTATGCTTTGCTAATGAGATTTTCATGTTACTATGTAAACTATAGGTATAAAATAAATAAACGACGACACAGCGAACTATTTAGTGAACTAAAGCTATATTTGAATAGGATATTAGGAATTCGTAAATATGATCACTAGCATGCAAAAACGTGTATTAATACCTTAATAAGCAATGCATCTGAATTTGGAATGTCAAATTATATTTACATGTATCTTTTAAAGTTTAAACCCAGCTTCTATCATATTATAGCCATTTGAGGTAATTATACATTATAGCCACTTATAGTAAATGCCTGCATGTAACATAGCTGAAAGATGAAAAATACGGATGGTAGTTACTAGTAGGGGTATTCGTGGGTCGATTTGGGTCGGTTATTGGTTAAAATCATAATCAAATCGACTTAATTGGTTTTTAAATTTTTAAAATCAAATCAAACCAACACAAAAAATAACCATCGATTTGGTTCTTATCGGTTTAGTTATGTTTGGTTCGATTATTCGGTTTATAACTTTAGTTAATGATAAAAGTTGAATTTTTTCTTAAAAAAATTCAATTCAACATATGAGATGTCAACCGAGTGTTGTTCTTCAACCTTGAAACTAAGATGTCAATTTAGTGTTATACTTAGACAAATGAACAACATCATATGAACTACAAAAGTATTTAGAAACTACATATAAGAGAATGATATAATAAACCCCAAAAAGGTAAACACATAATTTTTTTGCTCAATAGGGACCAAAAAGAAAGTTCAAAACTAGTGATTATCAATAGTCTAATAAAACTCATCTATAAAATCTCATAGACAACAAGATAATTATCACAATTAGTATCATTTGTCATTCAAAGTGCAAAAATTATATAGAATCTCATAACGTACATCAACTAGATGAAGACATATGACTAAAGTTAAATTCATGATTAAAATTTAAAATATAAAAAATATTTATATTTTATTTATGAATAATATATAAATAATTTATATATGTATGTGTGTATACATATATATATAATTTTTATCGGTTTGATTTGGTTATTTTAGAGTAAAACCAAAACCAAACTACATAAGTATCGATTTTAAAAATTTAAAACCAAATATAACCAAATGTCAATTTTTTTAATCGATTTGTTTGATTCGCGGTTCGATTTGATTTTTAACCAAATTATGAACACCCCTAGTTACTAGTTAGCCCACAAATGGGCGATCTATGTAAAAAAAGAAGAAAATTGAAAATGGGGTTTGCCCAAACTGACGAATCCCTTGAAAATATATATTTTTTTAATTACTTAGTAAATGAAAGTTAATGGCTGTAATAAACAGTGCGTCCAAAAATTAGCGATTGTCGGTTCATATTTTTAGGAAGTGTCCGTTTTGATACATCGTGTTGAAAAAGTGTCCCTTTTGATATCAGACTCCCATCATACTGGACCGTAATGAGATTTCTAAATTCCTATAAAGCTTTGATAGCTCCCCTCTCTTTGAACTAACTTTTGTGGTGTAAATTATAGCTAAAATCTAATATTAAAGTCAGACTTAATTTGACATAAAAGAATCAAGAATAACTCTTCTAATTAGCCTATTGTCAAGTCCTACTATTTATTTAATTTTTGGTCGCTTGAAGGACTATTTTTCAAAGTCCCCTAATTTGAATTTTCAGTTTGATGAGCGTAGGTGCTGAATTCACATGTTTAACTTATCTACAAAATGAAAATGTCTACAATCAACCTCATTAAAGTCCTCTTTGCCTAATTTTTGGGGCTATTAATTCGCGCGCCCTTTAGTTTACGTTTGGTACACATTGAAGAAAAAATCAACTTAATTTTTACACACCGGCAATGTAATGACTTTTTAGACTAGTAATATAATTTAACTTGATATAACGTGTTATTTATTGTTTATTTTAAATTATCAATAAGTAGTATCAAATATATTTACATTCAATTACCTTTTAAATGATCTAATTATACACAAATATCTGTATACTGTCATCAATATATAAAATTTACACTGAAATGGTGCATCTTCCCTGATATTGTTGCATATTTTACTCATCCATGATTGATTTGAATTACCCCGAAAGTGAAGTTAACATAATGTAGTGTTTTTTTTAGAAAAAATAAGTTAAGAAGATGACCTAAAAAATTAGTTGGTGAGACAATTGTTCTTCTTGGTGAATTGTAGATATTCTTTGTTAGTGTGACGAATTGATCATTAGCAGCTTTTGACTCATATTGATTGGTCTGTCACTATAATTAATTTTGTTCAACCTTTATATGAATAAGCATTATCGTATTTTAATAAGAAAAATATGTGATAAATAATGTTTGTTGTAACATAGCTGAATCATACTGTTACTAACTATAGAAATTCAAGTTTAGAGTTAGGCTTTTCAAAACCAAACTTCATTAAAGATAGTGGGTGTTTAAAAAATTTAAAAATTGAAAAAAATAAAAATTCACATCAATGAGGTTTGAACCCGAGGCATCCCTTCCAGTGGAGAACCTTAAAGTCAACCTAAATGCCAATGCACCCAACCAACTTTTTGTTTCAATGGGTGCTTTTATAAATTATATACCTATTTTCGTATATTTTCTATGTAATTATACTTATTTTGTGTCGAATTTAGTGGGTGCCCGAGCACCCCACAAATGAATGTAGGTCCACCCCAGTACTTAACAGCTTGTTTAGATGGTTATCTCCTATTGTAATGTATTGTGTTGTAGTTTAAATATAATATTTGTTTTGATTGTTACTTCAATTTTATTGTATTGTATTGCTAGTTAAAATACAATACTTATTTCGATTGTTATCTTAATTTTACTATATTATATCATTTAAATTCATCGTCACGTAAGGACACAAAGTCTCATTTTGTGTAACGACTGATTTGATGTGATTGCATCGTTACCTTATTTTTTTTTCATTGTCTTTACTTAGTATTAGGGATTCCTATTATTTATCGTATCTTCTTATACTAGCTTTTCCTCATATACCTTAATTTTCTTATAGGTTTATCCTTCAAATTGTTAATGCGTGACATTATGTAGTAATATCGAAAAATAACACAATCTATTCAAATGTCGTATCCATTAAAACAATCAAATAGCTACAATACAAAAAGATATAATACCATGCGATACATTGTAAAATAATATGAAATAATCAACCAAAAAGAGTGTAGAAGCACCAGAAGCAGTCAAGTGGCAAGCTATTGAGAAACCATGTGGCAGTTTTTAGTAGTAGTAGTATATATTATATAGGAGATGCATATTAATGAGTGCAAGTCATTCAAACCAAGTGCTGCAAGATCATTCAAGCACCATAACATATCAAGTGTATACACCTTCTCCAGCTCAGTAGCTCGTAACGGCAGGACCTATGATGACCATCCTTCTATGGTGTTGTGGCTCATCGAACAAAGGGGCCCGTAGGAAATTCAGAATATCTGTATACATTTTCTGGTCCCAAACCAGGATTTTCATAATCCATCATCACAAATCTACTTTGTTCAGTACCGGAGATATATATAGTATCATAAGAAATGCCAAACTCAAATCAGAACTGAATTAGTGAATATTTGTAAATCCATGGTTTGAGATCGAGTCCGACACTAAAACAGTATAGCAATACAAAATGGGTTAGAATCTCACTCAACCGAAGTGAATAAGTAGTGGTAAAAGAGAGTGGATCAATAATGGATTGAAATCACCCTTGATTTAATTTTCAAAGTAATATGTTTAGTTAAGATGTCATAAATCGATAATAAGTGTGGTACAACTCCTATTTTAAAAAGAATCAATTTTAAAGTTAAGAAAGATAGGAATAAACAACTTTTTAGTAAATAGTAGTAAAACCAAGGTTTTAGTCATAATTATATCAATAAATAAGTATAAATGTGCCTAATGTATGCATGTCATCACCAATATCTAAACAATACAACCATAAGTATCTAAGCGTCTATAAGCTATAACCACATCCTTACAAGGGATGAAACACTAATCTGGTATCCAACTGGTATCATAACCACGACCTCGGACCCAACAATATATAACTCAATAAGATATTAATACCATTAATTGGGAAACTAAGGTAGACAAGGGTATAAAGCTGCTAGAAGGGACTAATTGGGGAATATCATCCAATTCACTAAGTAATATTATAAGTCTTGCGATAAAGGATTCCTTATGCAAATATATGGTTAATTAAGTCTATCATAAAATTTAATAGGATCCTATAGCCTTAACAGGTATTCTAGGCTAATGTTCGGGTCATATTTTTATTCTAAATCCCTTAATTATATCAAGTCATGATATATCTAAGTATAAACACAATCCTATTATTGCTACCTAGCATGTGAAATATACAATACATGATCTCATAGAAATAAGTAGACACGAAGTCTACCTCGATATCGAACCGCAGTCTTAAATCATCTATAAATTGTCTGTCTTTACTCCACGACCTCAGAATATTTTCACACTATTAAAATCATAATCTACATGCTAGTACGAGTAAAATGATACCCATTTTGCAATAAAAACTTTGAAACTAAAAATTGGGTAAAAAAATAAACGTATAGGGCCTGCTAACAGAATTCCAAATTGAATCTGTCACGAGGTTCATCGAAGGATAGGAAATACGTGCTCAAAATTTGAATATAAACAGAGCATAATTCGGAGCCCAAATCATCCCCCACAAAGTTAAGGAGTTAAAGACCTAATTTATAGAAATTTACAAGGAAAAGAACGGAGTTTGATAGGGAAAAACACTGAAAAATGGAGAAGAGATGATAAATTAACTTACCTTGGCCCCAAAGATGATTTTCCATATATTTCCTTGCTCAATGGTCCATTAGTGGCGGTTTAGGGTTGAGAAACTGAAGAAAAATTGCTGAGGAAAAAAATATACACTGCCAGGTAATTGGCCTTCGCAGTCACGAGGGACAAGGATTGCGAATGATGCGTTCAAGAAAATTACCCTTTACGAATAGGGAAATGGGCAGTGAACGCAAAGGCAGGTGAATCAGGCTATCATGAAGGAGATACTAATGGTTGCAATCACGACAACGAAAAGGCATTCGGGTCAATGTCGATCGTCATTGTAAATGCAAGAGAGAAGACTCGTGATCGAGATAGTAAAAAACTTAACCCTTCGCAAAGGCAACCATCTACTCGCGAACACAAAAAGCAAAAGTGGGTTGCATCAAATGCTGAAAAACTAGCAAAAATGTTAAGTCCAAATGAAATTTGCTAGGATGCTCGAGATTCATTTGGAAGTGCGTGCTAACGATTGATTAGGTGCTCTAAGTTCATTTGGAACCTTGTGCATGCTAACGAACTATGATACTATACCAATTTGATATTTCGGATTCAATAGAACCATTAAAATTTTTATTCGAGGTTGTTTTAATAAAAAAGTGGGTCCCACACCCATAGTTTCATTTTAACCAACTTCTAACCAAAAGCCCAAAATAAGTCTGGAAGTGTTGGGACCTGTGTAATACCCCGTATTTCCCTAGCTCATTTTAGCTATAAGTACATGAGTATCTCTATGTAAAAATTTTCAAAATACTTGAATTTTTCAGTTTAAGACTTGCCATTATATAGAAAATTCAGTCAGCTTTTCAATGATATAAATTTTGCCCAAATCCGATACCCGGGTGAGAAGTTATAGCATTTTTAGTAAAATAGTGTGTCAAAGTGGGCATCACTGCATCGCGGTGAGGGTCGAATTGGCATTCGTCAATTTTCAGTGTGCCATCGCGATAAGACCGCATCGCGCCAATGTTCCAGTTCTCATTTAGCATTTTCCAGTGAGCCATCGAGATACATTCGCATCGCACCAAAAGCCAATTTTATGATGGTCCATTTTTGAACAGTTCCAGCCGGTTTTCAGTGGCTCACCGCGATGCCACCGCATCGCGGTGAAGGCCAAAATTGAGATTTTTAGTGACAAAATTTAATTCTTTCCAGGGATAAATTGGTCTTTTTCCACGACCCTAGTCAGTCTGAAACACGAGATCAATGCCCTAAATAACCTAATTAGTCATTATTTGCCCAATTCCTCTTAAAATCTAATCATTTTTTCTCAATTAACAAAACTCTAGCCTTCAAGAATCAGGAGAAATTCTCAAGAATTCCTCCACGAATCTTCAAGAAGTGAATTTCTCAGGTATGTTAGGTGTTCATTCATGGGTTCCTTTTACCCATGAAGTCCAAGAACTCTATTTAAAAATATAAGTTTACGAATTTGTGATTTCCATGCTTGAACTAGATTGTATTCATGATTATGATGTTGTTGGGTTCCAATCCATGATTAATTACAAGTATTATGAAATTAAGATAGTATGTGTGATGAAATATGTGATTCTCATGATTAATCCTTGAATTTACAAGTTGAATGTTGTGGCCATGATAATTGTATGTGTATATTTCTATGTGAGATAATCATGCTCCCCAAGTGTTTGATAGAATGCCTATGTAAGTTGAATAGTAAAATCATGACATGTTATCATGTGGTCCTATTCATGTACAATTCATGTCTCTCAGGTGTTTGACAAAATACCTAAATGAATGCATTATGAACAAGAAACTAATGTTAAATTTTCGTGATTGTGCTATGTTTACTATTGATGCTATCGAATCCTAGGGTATTTAATACCTGAAATCTAGCTGTATACCTAGAATCACAGTAGCTACAGAATAGTCTCAGTAATGTTGCAACAGTAGTACTCAGTCAGTTAAACTCAACTCAGTTATAGAACTCAGTTAAACTCAACTCAGTCTAATAATCAATGTTATTCAGTTAGGAGTAGGATTCTGCACCGAGCGAATCCAAGAATGGGGGCTCACCTTTCAGCAGAGGGTGTGATCCTTAGTAGCAGTCCTTGCATTCTAGAACTACATAGCCAACGTAGGTTGAGATATTAACCTACCAGTTGAGGGTTGATAAGGTGTTTACCTGCCAGATGAGGGTAATATCGTTCTCATCAGGGAACCTGCCAGTAGAGGGTGACCCTTAGTCTCTCGGGATAATATTTCAGTCAATTCACATAGCTAGTGTCTTTACCCGTGGCACAGTACTAACACTCTTCCAACTGGGGTTACAGTTTGGACCCTAATCCATTCAGAGAGGGACATGTCGATTAGATGATTACCTCCTACAATTTCAATTTCAGTCTCATATAGAACTCAGTCCAGTTCTACGAAATCAGGACTGTCAGGAACAATCACCCAGTTATTAGTAATTTAGTTATTAGTAATCTCAAATATCAGTTACTCAGTTATCAGAACTCAAAATAGAATTTTAGTATATGTATGTATATGTGCAGTATTGCATACTCAATATTTACAGTAGTTTCAGTTATCCATGTACTCTTATCCAGTTATACTCATATCACTCAGTTAGTTATTGTTCATACATATGAACCTATGCATTTTAGTCTTACCTCGTATAGAATACCAGTACATTCCACATACTGATCATATACTCTTTTTTTGCGCTATGATGTATCATATCATAGGTTCGGATGCTCAGATTCCTGATCACACTTTGTCAGATGTAGTTAGTAGCAGCAGATTTAGTAGTGAATCCTCATCCATCGAGGATATTATTTATGTCAGTATTATAGTAGATTTATTATTCTATTAGTCGGAGTTAGTTGGGGTCTTTTCCCATCAACTCCACATTCAGATGGTTCAGTTAGAGGCTTTTTAGTTTAGACTAGTTCAGACAGTATTCAATTTTTAGATGTTATTATCAGTTTCTATATTTATTAGTATTCAGATTATGAACCTTATGATATTTTAGCCTAAATTCTGCATTATTTCTTTATTATTTTTTAGTGCTCATAGAAAGTTCCATTCATGGGTTAGCTTGTGGTCCTTCGAGGTCGTAAGCACCGTGTGGCATCCGGGGTATAGACTCGGGGCGTTACAAACTTGGTATTAGAGCCTAAGGTTCAACAGAGTCTTAGGGAGTCTGAAAGACACGTCAAGTCAAGTCTTATACATGGATGTGTAGCGTGCCACACTTATGGGCAAGAGGCTACGAGGTATTTTTAGGAAAAGTTTTCCTTCTTTCAGTATTCATGTCATATAAGTGAGCATGAGCTTAAGTTAAACTCTCAGTCTAATTCATTTATTTCTTCCGTTTATAGAATACTCCTCTCAAAAAGACCAATGGAAGAATAACTGGAAACCAGCTGGCACCTTCACCCATTTAGGCAGATCCCCTGGACGAGCATATCTTCCATGCAGAATTCAAAGCTGCGTTCACCACTCTAGCCCATTCTATAACGGCCCAGAATAAATGGACAACTACTGTTCAGGCCAACCCAGTGGCTAATACTGCTGTATCTAGGATTCTAGATTTTACCAAATGAATTCTTCCCTATTTCAGGATCTAAGTCTGAAGACGATCCACAGGAGTTCCTTGATCAGGTGCAAAAAGTCACAGATATTATGGGAGTGACTTTCAGTGAGATTGATGAGTTAGATGCCTATCAGCTTCAAGATGTAGCTCATATGTGGTTTAAGTAGTTGAAGGTAGACAGGGGTACAGATACAGGGCCCATAGGATGGGAAGATTTTGCTACTGCTTTTCTAGATAGATTCTTTCCCTTAGAGTTGATGAAAGCCAAGGTGTTAGAGTTCATCATTCTCAGGCAAGTAAATATGAGTGTGAACGAGTATTCCCTCTAGTTTACTCGGTTAGCTAGGTATGCTCCCCATGCAGTAACAGACAATAGGTTCAGAATGAGCAAGTTCATGTCTGGGGTGTCAAAGAGTGTGAAAAAAAAGTGCAGAACTGCGATGTTAATTAAGGAGATAGACATATCCAGGATAATGGTCCATGCTTAAAAGATAGAAGAGGCTAAGAATAAGGAGAGAGAGGGAGAATAAGAGAGCTAGAATAGGTAGCTTTAATTTTACTCAGCCTAAGTCAGAAGGCGATAACTGTTCCCAATTTCTCCTGAAATCTTCAGTTCTAGCTCCGTCCTCAGTCAGTGCTTTGGTACCTAAGTTCAGAAATGGTAAAAAGGATAGGATGCCAGGCTCTAAATCTCAGGGTAGTGTCAGCAGTGCTCGAACAAATCCCCTTTGTTAGAAATATGACAGAAACCATCAGGGTGTCTGTAGGGTTGGCAGTGATGTTTGTTTCGGGTATGGTAAGCCTAGCCATAGAATCAGAGATTGTCTTCAGTCAAGTTCACAGGCTTAGTACAATCGTCCTTCAACTCAGTTCGGTCGTCTGAATCATTAGGGTGCCACTTCTATTGCCACCAGTGGGCAACGCCTAAATAAAATTTATGCACTTCAGTCCAGATAAGATCAGGAAAGTTCTCCTAATGTGGTCACTAATATGTTACATATCTTCTATTTACATGTTTATGCCTTATTAGGTCTAAGAGATTCTCTGTCTTTTATAAATCCTTACATAACAATCAACTTTAAGGTCAAACCAAAAGTATTAACAAAATCTTTCTCAGTCTCTACCCCAGTGGGCCAGTCTATCATAGCCCGGCAGGTATACAGAAACTGTCCGATTATGATATTTCAAAAATTTAATTCAGCAGGCTTAGTAGAGTTAGAGATGATGGATTCAACGTCATTCTCAGAATGGATTAGCTCCATTCATGATACACCTTAGTTGACTGTAGAAATAGAATTATTCATTTTCAGTTTCCAACTGAAACAGTCCTTGAATGAAGGGGTAGCATTACAATACTTATGGGTCAGTTGATTTCATACCTTAGAGCAAGAAAAATGATATCCAAGGGATGTGTCTATCATCTTGTGCTAGTTAAGGACTCTAGTTTAGAGACTCCTAGTCTTCAGTCAGTTCTAGTAGTAAATGAATTCTCAGAGTATTCCCTGAAGATATTCCTGGGGTTCCTCCCAAAAGGGAAATTGATTTCAGAATAGACCTTCTTCCAGATACTCAACCCATATCTATTCCGCCATACAAAATGGCACCAAATGAACTCAGAGAGTTAAAAGAACAGTTAAAGAACCTTTTAGACAAGGGTTTCATTAGACCCAGTGTTTCCCCATGGTTGCACCAGTCTTATTCGTGTGTAAGAAAGACGATTCACTCAAAATGGGTATAGACTACCATCAGTTAAATAAAGTCACAGTCAATAACAAATACCCACTTCCCAGAATCGATGACTTGTTTGACCAAATTTAGGGTGCCAGTTATTTTTCTAAGATAGACCTTAGATCCGGATATTATCAACTGACATTCTGAAAACAGCTTTCCAAACTCGGTATGGTCACTTTGAGATTCTAGTCATGTTTTTTGGTCTCACAAATGCCCCAACAGCTTTCATGAACTTAATAAATTACGTGTTCAAGCAGTACTTGGACATGTTCATTATAGTATTCATCAATAACATTTTTGTCTATTCCCGTAGTGAGAATAATCACGCCAATCACCTCAGAATTGTATTTCAAACTCTCAGAGCCCATCACTTATTCGCTAAATTCAATAAGTGGAAATTTTGGCTAAGGTTAGTAGTATTCCTTGGTCATATCATTTTCGGTGATGGCATTAGAGTTGATCCTCAAAAGATCGAGGCAGTGAGAAATTAGTCTAAACCTATTTCTCGATCAGATATTAGGAGTTTCTTGGGTTTAGCTGGCTATTACCATTGTTTTGTTAAATGGTTTTCATCTATTTCATCCCCCATGTCCAGATTGACTCATAAGAAAGTTAAGTTTCAGTGGTTTGATTTTTGTGAGAAGAGTTATCAGAAGGTGAAGACTCGACTCACCTCAGCCCCAGTTTTGGCGCTACCAGATAGTTCATATGGGTTTGTTGTGTACTATGATGCATCCAGAGTATGTTTGGATTCTGTTCTCAGGCAGAGAGGTACGGTCATAACCTATGCGTATAGACAACTTAAGCCCTATGAGAAGAATTACCTTATCCATGATCTTGAATTAGCAACAGTTGTGTTTGCCTTAAAGATTTGGAGGCATTACTTGTATGTGGTTCATGTAGATATGTTTACAGATCATAAAAACATGCAGTATGTGTACTCATAGAAAAATCTAAATTTGCATCAGAGAAGGTGGTTAGAGTTGTTGAAAAATTATGATATGAGTGTTCTGTATCATACAGAAAGGCCAATGTAGTGACAGATGCTTTCAGTAGGTTGTCTATGGGTAGTATTTCTCACGTTGAGGATGGTAAGTCTAATGCCCAAATCTAGTGTCTGGAACACTACACGGTGCTCATGACCTCGAAGGACCACAAGCTAACTCATGACTGATATTTGTACCTGAACACTACATAATATACTGTATAAATACGAAAATAAAGACTATAAGGAAATAAGATTCAAAACTGATAAAATAATCTCTGTATGATATGGTATCACAATACCAAAGCGAAACCTGAAATAAACTTTCTGAACATAATAGTCTGAAAAGCCTCTAACTGACTGAACTGTCTAAATAAGGAGTTGATGGGACATGTCCCCAACTAACTCCAACTACTGAAATAAATAAATTAATGAGATAATAGAGTAATGGTCATGTCCCTGAAGGATGAAGACTCACTGCTAACTCTGACTGTTGAGACTAGAATGCTATTGATGATCTGGATCTCATGCTTCTGAACCTATGGTATAAAACACCATAGCGCAAATGCGTCAGTACTTTGAATGTACTAGTATGCATGGAAGGTAGGCTGAATGCAAAGAGTTCACATGTATGAATTATACTAACTGACTGGACAACATGAATGTGAGAACACATGCATGAATACATAATAACTGTAATTGAGTTCGTGATAACATGATTACTGAATTTAAGTACTGATAACATGAGATACTGATAACTGTATAACTAAAATTACTAATACTGAGTGACTGTATCTGACAATCTAGTTTCTGATGGAACTAGCTGAGTTTTGTACTATACTGAGTTGACTATATCTGACAGTCTTGAATTTGAAGTAATATCTGAGTTCTTTTACTGAGACTGAGACTGAGACTGAAACTAAAACTGTAACTATGGGAGGTAATCATCTAATGGATATGCCTCAAAATTGAACTGGTGGGGTCCAACCTGTAATCCCAACTGGAAGAGTGTCAATACCATTCCATGGGTAAAGACTAGCTGTGAGTATACCCTCTCTGATAAGGAGCTCTTCCATTAGCCCCTCCTGGTAGGTAACCCAAATGAGATTATAAATTCCTAAAGGCGTCAGATACATCTCAACCTATGCTGGCTACGTAGTTATAGAACACAAAGATTGCTTTTATGGATCACACCCTCTACTGAATAATAGGTGAGTCCCCATCCTTGGGTTCACTCAGTGCTGAATTCTACTCCCAATTGAATAGACACTAAACTTATTAGCAGAACTAAACTAATACTAATGGTATTATTTAGCAGAGCTAAAATGAGTTTTGTTGACTGATGGAATGCTACTGAGATGTGAGGACTGACTGGGAGTATTGAAATTATTAAGATTTACTGGGAATACTGAGGTTACCGAGATTACTGAGTACTGAGATCACTAAGATTACTGAGATTTCTGGGTTTTCCTGAAATCCAGGACTCCATGGAAAGAAACTGATAAAGCATGGATTTCTTGAATACATGACTAACATCAACAATCAATAATTCATTGAGTAAGACATTTCATCAAACATTTGACATGCATAAACTTGTACATGAATAGGGATTCCATATTATCATACTAGTATGACACTTTCTTTCACATAGGCATTTAATCAAACACATGGGGAGCATGCTTTGATTATAAAATCATCAACACATCTAATAATCATGGATACATCAATCAACTTGTAATTTGAAGGGGTTTATCATGGTTATCATGTAAATCATCACATACTAGGGTCAATCATTGGAATATGTAATTTAAAATATGAATCAAAACCACACAGCATCGTGAACATGAATTTCAATTAACAAATACCCAAATCTTTGATTTTAAAAGAGATTCTTGAGCTTCATGGGTGAAAGGTACCCATGAATCAACACATGACATACTTGGGTTGTGATTTCTTGAAGATTAATGGAGGAAAACTTATATTCTTGATGTGGAATTAAACACCTATGGTTTTCTTGTTCTTGAGGATAGATCTTTGAGAGAAAACCCTAATTTGATGATGTAAATAAATAATGAACTTATGAGCCTTGGTCTGATATAATTAGGGGTTAAAACAGGTGGAAAAGACCCAAATACCTTTTAAAAATAACTTAAATTAATTGAATAAGTTCTGCAAAGGCCCGTGCGACGATCCGTCACTGGATTGACGGTCATCGTTTCGACCATCATATGTGGACCAAGAAAAGGACTCACTGCCTAAGTAGCGATGGCTTGGGCAACAGTCCATCGCAAGTTTGACGGTCTGTCAACCTATCTGTTGTACCTTATCCAGAATGTTGACTCACTACCTTGGTTGTGATGGTCTAGGTGATGGTCTATCGCTAGATCGACGGTCCGTCAACCTGGCCGTCACACTTGGGAGATTCTAACAGCTCTAAGTAAAACGTCCATAACTTTTTACTCCGATACTGGATTTGGATGAAATTGGTATCATTGGAAAGATAATTCAATTTCCCAGATGATAAAAAGTAAATATCTTAAAAATTCCACTTATAAAAAAATGGATTCATATTTCAAAATAAGTTTTTAACATTCTTAGGATGATTTCAAGCTAGGTAGAAGTATGGGGTATTACAATATCTCCCTCTTGAGAGCATTCATCCTTGAATGAGATTAAGTGAGAGGAGAGAAAATAAATTGATGTACTTACTGAAAATGAATGACTAAAATAAGATTTCATGACTGACATGACTGGTAACTGAATATATCATACCGAACATACATATCTGATGCATGTGTAACTAATTCATGAATGCATGACTGAGTGTCATGATGAACTGAGTTTTTCTCAAAATAAGAATGCATATATGATGCATAATTACATGACTGAACTGATATATGAATGCATGACTGAATATGTAAGTTTGTAATGGAGATCTGAGCATGAACTGAATACCAAGTTTGTAATGGTAATTTGAACATGGAATTGAGTAAGTTCAAGAAAACTGTTATGTAAACTAAAAAGTACTGATGAACCCATGATTATGCTAGAAGTATGTATGAACGGGAACCTAAGAACATGGCTGAGACTGAAACATGATATATAAATTGAATTTTGCAAACGAAACTGAGCCCCTAAATACATGGATCACGGCTGAGATTGGAACTTGGGAGTCAACGTATAAGTACCCACTACTACAATCTGGATCTATTTCAAGAAAAGGGAGTGGGATGTTTAAGTCATGAAAGTTTAGGTGATTATAGCGTATCTCCCCCTTGGGACCCTAGGTCCCTCTAAGAATACTAACTTGGCTGAGCTACTGAGGAAAATTGAGGCGATATGCAAGGAACCTAGGAACTGATTATCTGAGATCTAAAACTGAGGCCTAATACATGAACTGAACTGAGCTTGTATCTACATGATTGGTTCTTCTTAGAATAGTTTCATTAATGAGATTTCGGCTAGAGAGAATAAATGGAAAGATAGGAAACTAAACTATACGAACTTGTCTGTCTGTGACTAACACATGCTGAAAACCTATAGTCGACTGGAGCCTTTTCTTACCACTTTTTCTATAGAGCTCTAATGGCTTTAGGACACAAAAAAATCTTGGCGTGGTTTGAATAAGATAACTGAATAGGAAAAATCATTGTCTGGATAAAATTCGGTAAGATAGGTTAAGACCTACGAATACCATTTAAGATGAAATGACTAAGATTCTTGCACTGCAACTGAGCCTATTCAAAAAATTCACATGGGCATTAAGCACGAATGCACAAATATATTGACTTATCTGATTAACTGAATAACTGATAGCTGAATACTGGGCATGTGAAATTGGTCTGTACTTAGTCCGAATAATTGTACTGAGGTTGTAGAATATTATGCATAGGAGGAAATTATTGACTGGATAACATGAGGTAACTGAGTATGAATGAGCAAAACTGTACCACCTCAAGAATGTAAAGCTAGGCATCTAGCATGATTTGGATATATTTTGTAGACTGATGTACTAAAATACTACTAACTGAGTAACTGATAGCTGTAGTATTGGTCAAGAAAGTCTGGAACTGAATGAGTTTCTAATTTGATTACTGAACTGAAGCTGGCATTATAACTAAGACTATAGTAGAGACTGTAACTAAGTATATAATTGGGACTCATACAGGTACCGAATGCTAGTAACTGAGGCTGATACTGATACCAAAGTACTGAATTCTAGTGGCTAAGTAAGTGATAACAGATAGCCATTGTCCAATAGGAATATTTGAGTCCTTTATAGAATATCAATTACTAAACTAATGTTGTAACTGAGGACTGAGGGACAGAATATCCACGTCATTGATTTATCGAGGAGTCTAAATTGACAGTATACATGGCATAAGCTAAGTTTGTCTAATTACTAGGGGAGGAGCATGAGTTATGTGGGTTGTACATACTGTAAAACATGACTTGAGTACATATGTCATGAGCTGCATGACCTGAGTCTGGAATTTCTGTGTTCATGGGACATGATTCGTAACACTGAGTGAACTGGAATTCCTCATACTAGGAACTTAAAATACACACTATTCTATGAGAAACATATGGATACAAGCTGTATCCGTGGAACTAAAATGGGTAGCATGTGTAAATATCGTGATAACTATAGTACAAAACTTTGCACTAAGATAGGAATGGGTCAAAAATCTTCTTCCCTTACTGATTATCTACATATACTGGAACTATAACTAGAATCTAAAGGCTTGACTTTTTGACCCGAAATTTTAACTACTATGCAAGGTTTCAAAAGAAAAGAAACTCATGAATTTGAAGAAGCGTGAATATGTAAATGAGAGATATGTAACATACCAGTAACTGCATCAGGAGGACTTTCCTGATTCTACCAGGACCGAAGTGCATAGAGTCTGTTTGGGAGTTGCCCACTGATAGCACTGGAATTGGCACCCTGCCCTTTTGGGCGACTAAACTGAGCTGAAGAATGACCATGCTGACTTTGAGGATCAGGTTTAGGACAATCTCGGACTTTGTGACCTAATTTACCATATTTGAAGCACACATTACTGCCGGCTCTACACACCCCCTTATGATACTTACCATACTCTTTGAAAAATGGATGAGTAAAAACCCTGCTCTCACTACCCTGGGCCTTGGATCCTAGTGTACTAGCTGAAGGGGAAACTGGGACTGAAAACTTCTGACTATGCTGAGAACGGTTACCACCCTGCAACCCTGGCTGAGAAAAACTATAACTACCTATTCTGGACCTTTTATTTTCTCTCTCCTTATTCTTAAGCTTCTATTCCTCCATCTATTGGGCATATACTATAAGCCTAGATATGTCCAAATCGCTAATCAAGATCGCAGTCCTGCACTCCTTAACCACTCTACCTGATACCCCAATACAAACTTACTAATTCTGGGTCTGCTATCTGCTACTACATGGGGAGCATACCTGGCTAACTGAGTAAACTTGAGGGAGTACTTTTTCATACTCATGGTGCCTTGTCTGAGATTTATGAACTCTAACAGTTTGGATTCTTTCTTCTCTAGGGGAAAGAATCTATCTAAGAAGGCCGTAGCAAACTTTTCCCACTCTATGGGTTCTGTATATGTACCCCTGTCTACCTTCCACTACTTATACCATGTATGGGCTATGTCTTGTAGTTGATAGATGGATAACTTTATGCTCTCATTAGAAGTCACTCCTATGATGTCTGTGACTTTTTGAACCTGGTCTAGGAACTTCTGTGGATCCTCTTTGAGCTTAAAAATGGTGAATAGGGGAGGATTCATTCAGGTAAAGTCCCAAATTCTGGCTACAGTAGCATTGGCCCCTGGGTTGGCCAGAATGGTGGCTGGTCATTTATTCTGAGTTGTGACTAAATAAGCTAGAGTAGTAAATGCAGTCTTGAATTCTGCATGAGAAACGTGCTCATCTAGAGGACCTGTATGGATGGGCTGAGGTGCTAACTGATTTACATTTCCCCCTTCGCTAGCCCTTTTGGAGGCATGATATGTAAACGAAGGAAAGACGCAGATTAGATTGAGAGTTTAATTGGAGCTTATGCTCATTGGCATGACATGAATACTAAAAGAAGGAAAATTGTTCCTAAAAGATCTCATAGCCTCCTGCACATAAGTATGGTGCACAACACACCCATGCAAAAGACTCTACTAGATGCGACTTTAAGGCTTCCTAGGACACTATTAAACCTAGCTTTGATATCAAGTTTGTAACGCCTCAAATTTGGTACCTGGAATGCTATACAGTGCTCATGACCCCGAAGGACCATAAGCTAACCTATGACTGATATCTGTACCTGAACATTGCATAATATACTGTATAAATATGGAAATAAAGGTTGTAAATCCATAAGGTTCAAAACTGATAAAATAATCTCTAAATGATATGGTATCATAATACTAAAACAAAACCTAAAATAAATTATCTAGACATGATATTCTGAAAAGCCTCTAACTGACTGAATTGTCTGAATAAAGAGTTGATGGTACATGTACCCAACTAAATCCAACTACTGAAATAAATTAATTAATGAGTAAATAAAGTAATGATCTTGTCCTTGAAGGATGAGGAGTCACTGCTAACTCTAACTGCTGAGACTGGAATGCTACTGATGCTCTGGAGCTCGTGCTTTTGAACCTATGGTATAAAACACCATATTGCAAATGCGTTAGTATTTTGAATGTATTGGTATGCATGGAAGGTAGGCTAAATGCAAAGGGTTCACATGCATGAACTATACTAACTGAATGACAACATGAATGTGAGAATATATGTATGAAAGCATAATAACTGTAACTGAGTTCATGATAACATGAGTACTGACTCTGAGTACTGATAACATGAGATACTGATAACTGTATAACTAAAATAACTGATACTGAGCGACTGTATATGACAGTCTAGTTTCTGATGGAACTAGCTGAGTTTCGTACTGTACTGAGTTGACAAAATCTGACAGTCCTAATTTTAAAGAACTATTTGAGTTCTTTTACTGAGATTGAGACTGAGACTAAAACTGAAACTATAACTGTGGAAGGTAATCATCTAACTGACATGCCCCAAAATTGAACTGGTGGGGTCCAACCTGTAACTCCAGCTGGAAGGGTATTACTATCGTGCCACGGGTAAATGCTAGCTGTGAGTATACCCTCTCTGATAGGGAGCTCTTCTATTAATCCCTCCTGGTAGGTAACCCAAATGAGATGTATAAATCCCTAAAAGAATAGGGTGCATCTCAACCTACGCTGGCTACGTAGTTCTGGACCACAAGGATTGCTTCTAAGGATCACACCCTCTACTGAATAACAGGTGAGTCCCCATCCTTGGGTTTACTCAGTGCTGAATCCTACTCCCAATTGAATAGACACTGAACTGATTAACAGAACAGAACTGATACTAGTGGTATTATTTAGCATAGATAAACTGAGTTCACTGAGTTCTATTGACTGACAGAATGCTACTGAGATCTGAGGACTGACAGAGAGTACTGAAGGTACTGAGATTTACTAGAAATACTAAGGTTACCGAGATTACTGAGTACTGAGATCACTAAGATTACTGAGATTTCTGGGTTTTCCTGAGTCACATGATTGAATGAGTTCTATGGATCATGGCTTGACTGAGGACATCGTAAAAACATGACACCGACTCTAGGCACACAACTATAATTTTTAGGTACAAGTACCCCCAGGACTCCATGGAAAGAAACTGACAAAGCATGACTTTCTTGTATACATGACTAACATTAACAATCCATAATTCATTGAGTAAGACATTTTATCAAACATTTGACATGCATAAACTTGTATATGAATGGGGATTCCATATTATCATACTAGTATGACACTTTTCCTTCACATAGGCATTTAATCAAACACATGGGGAGCATGCTTTGGTTATAAAATCATCAACACATCTAACAATCATCGATACATTAATCAACTTGTAATTTGAAGGGGCTTTATCATGGTTATTATGCAAATCATCACATACTAGGGTTAATCATTGGAATATGTAATTTAAAACATGAATCAAAATCACACAGCATCATGAACATGAATTTCAATTCAATTTAAATCATGAACAATCACAAATACCCAAATTTTAGATTTTAAAAGAGACTCTTGATCTTCATGGGTGAAAGGGACCCATAAATCAACACATGACATACCTGGGTTGCGATTTCTTGAAGATTGATAAAGAAAGACTTGAATCCTTGACTTAGAATTAAACACCTAGGGTTTTCTTGTTCTTGAGGATAGATCTTTGAGAGAAAACCCTAATTTGATATTGTGAATAAATAATGAACTTATGATTCTTGGTCTGATATAATTAGGGGTTAAAACGGGTGGAAAATAACCTAAATACCCTTTAAAAATGAGTTAAAATAACTGAATGGGATCTGCGAAGGCTCGTACGATGGTCAGTCGTTTTGACTATCGTACGTGGACTAAAAAAAGGACTCACTACCTAAGTAGCGATGGCTTGGGCAACGGTCCATCAACCTGTCCATCATTTCTTATCCAGAAGGTTGACTCACTGCCTTGGCTGCGATGGTCTAGGTGACAGTCCTTCACTAGATCGACGGTCCGTTAACCTAGCCATCACACGTGGGCGATTCTGACAGCTCTGAGTAAAACGTCCATATCTTTTTACTCTAATACCGAATTTGGACGAAATTAGTATCGTTGGAAAGCTAATTCAATTTCCCACATGATAAAAAGTAAAAATATTAAAAATTCCATGAATACAAAAATATATTCATACTTCAAAGTAAGTTTCTTACATTCTTGGGATGATTTCAAGCTAGGTAGAAGTACAGGGTATACAGTAAGAAAAAGTTAGTTTAGAAAGTTCATCAGCTTGCCCGAATAGGTGTCCGCTTGGTCGATTCATTAGAGGCTAGTGTGTGGGTGCAAAATAGTTCAGAATTTTCTCTGGTTTCTGAAGTAAAGGAAAAGCAAGACAAAGATTCCAATCTAGTCAAGCTGAAAAAGTCAGTCAACGATCAAAAAGTACAGTTTTTATCCTAAGAGGTAGGTAGTGTGTTGAGTTTCCAGGGTTAGCTATGTGTGCCAGGTGTAGATAACTTGAGACTATAAATTCTTGCTGAATCACACGGTGCGTGCTACTCAATTCATCCTGGGGCCACTAAGATGTACCATGATTTGTGGGAGATCTATTGGTGGAGTGGGATGAAGAAAGATATCACAAAGTTTTTAGCTAAGTGCTCTACATGTCAGCAGGTTAAGATTGAGCACCAGAAGCCTAGTGGGTCCATGCAGGAGTTCAGTATTCCCATATGGAAATGAAAATAAGTGAACATGGATTTTGTGATGGGTTTGCCTCGTACTCATCATCAGCATGATTTGATTTGGGTTATCGTAGATAGGATGACCAAATCCACTCATTCCTTACCAGTTCATACTTCCTATTCAGTTGAGGACTATGTTAAACTCTATCTCATAGATTTGGTTATGTTGCACGGAGTCCCAATATCCATCATTTTAGATAAAGGTACCTACTTTACCTCTCACTTTTGGAAAGCTTTTCAGAAGGGTCTTGGTACCCAAATTCACCTCAGTACACCCTTTCACCCTCAGACAGATGGTCAAACAGATAAGACAATTTAGACTCTAGAATATATGTTAAGAGCATGAGTTGTTGATTTTAAAGATAGTTGGGATGATCATTTGCCTTTGATCGAATTCGCATATAATAACAGTTATCATTCTAGTATTTAGATGGTTCTATTTGAGGCTCTTTATGGTAGGAGATGTAAATCCCTAATTGGTTGGTTTGAGATAGGTGATGCCACAGTATTAGGGCCTGATATGGTATTTGATGCCTTAGATAAAGTTCAATTTATCAGAGAAAGGCTTAGGGCAGCTCAAAGCCAATAGAAATCATATGCAGATGTAAGGAGAAAGGATTTGTACTTAAAAATCTCTCCCATAAAGGGAGTGAAGAGGTTAGGTAAGAAGGGAAGCTCATTCCATGATATTTTGGTCCTTACAGAATTCTCAGTTATTTCAGAAAGGTAGCTTACGAGCTTAAGTTGCCTTCAGACTTAGCTTCAGTGCACCTAGTATTCCATGTCTCCTTGCAAAAGAAATGGATTGGTGACCCAGCAGTTGTAGTCCCCTTAGAGGGCATAAATATTTAGAATGATCTCTCTTTCGAAGAGGTTCCAGTCCAAATCCTCAATCACCAGAGTCGTAGACTAAGGAACAAAGAAGTTTTCTTGGTCAAAGTTCATTGGCGGAACCAGTCAGTTGAGGGAGCTACTTGGGAAGAAGAAGCAGATATGAAGTCCAAGATTCCTTACCTCTTCCCCACAAACTCAAACTCCTCTTGAGGTAACAGTCCTTCTTAGATTTACTCAGTTCCATGTTCAATTACAATTACAAACCTTAGTATCAGTTACCGTTGCATATCATCTTCATGATAATCATGCATTTATAAATCAGTTAATCCATGTACTCATGCTTTAGTTGTGCATGTTTAGTATGTAAACTCAGGCTATCAGTATTTCTCAGTTTAATATGTCTCATTCGAGGACGAATGTTTCCAAGAGGGAGATATTGTAATACCCCGTATTTCTCTAGCTTAGTTTAGCTCTTAGTAAATGAGTATCTCTGTATAAAAAGTTTCAAAATACTTAGAATTTTTCAGTTTAAGACTTACTATTGTGTAGGAAATTCAGTCAGCTTTCAAATGATATAAATTTTGCCCAAATTTGATACCCGGGTAAGAAGTTATTGCATTTTTAGTGATATAGTGTATCAAAGTGGGCATCACCGCATCGCAGTGAGGGTCGAATTGGCATTCATCAATTTCCATAGTGTCATCGCGATAAACCCGCGTCGAGCTAATATTCTAGTTCCCATTTGGCATTTTCCATTAAGCCATCGTGATACCTTCATGTTGCGCAAAAAGCCAATTTCACAATGGTCTATTTTTTAACAGTTCCAGCCGGTTTTTAATGGCTCACCGCAATGCCACTACGTCACGGTGAAGGCTAAAATTGTAATTTTCAGAGACAAAAGTTTAATTTTTTCTAGGGGAAAATTGGTCTTTTTTCATGACCCTAGTCATTTTTAAACATGAGATTAATGCCCTAAATAACCTAATTAGTCATTATTTGCACAATTCCTCTCAAAATCAAATCATTCTATCTAATTATCAAAACCTTAGCCTTCAAGAATCAAGAGCAATTCTCAAGAATTCCTCTAATAATCTTCAAGAAGTGAATTTATCATGTATGTTAGGTGTCCATTCATTTGTTCCTTTCACCCATGGATTCAAAGAACCTTTTTTAAAAATACAAGTTTACAGATTTGTGATTTCCATGTTTGAATTAGATTGTATTCATGATTATGATGTTGTTTGGATTCCAATCCATGATTAATTACAAGTATCAGGAAATTAAAATAGCATGTGCGATGAAATATGTGATTCTCATGATTAATCCATGAATTTACAAGTTGAATGTTGTGGCCATGATAATTATATGTGTTTATTTCTATGTGAGATAATCATGTTCCCCAATTGTTTGATAGAATGCCTATGTAAGTTGAATAGTTAAATCTTGACATGTTATCATTTGGTCCCATTCATGTACAATTCATGTCTCTCAAGTGTTTAACAAAATATCTAAATGAATGCATTGTGCACAAGAAATGAATGTTAAGTTTTCATGATTGTGCCATGTTTACTATTGATGTTATCGAGTCCTGGAGGTATTTAATACCCGAAATCTAGTTGTATACCTAGAATCACAGTAGTTACAGAATAGTCTCAGTAATGTCGCAACAGTAGTGCTCAGTCAGTTACAGAACTCAGTTAAACTCAGCTTAGTCCAATTAGTCTAATAATCAGTGTCATTCAGTTGGGAGTAGGATTCAGCACCAAGCAAATTCAAGGATGGGGGCTCACCTGTCAGCAGAGGGTGTGATCCTTAGTAGTAGTCCTTGCATTCCAGAACTACGTAGCTAGTGTAGGTTGAGATATTAACCCGCCAGTTGAGGGTTGATATGGTGTTTACCTGCCAGATGAGGGTAATACCGTTCTTATCAGGGAACCTGCCAGTAGAGAATGACCCTTAATCCCTCTAGATGATATTTCTATGGATCCACACAACCAGTGTCTGTACCCGTGGCACGATACTGACACCCTTCCAACTGGGGTTACAGTTTGGACCCCAATCTATTCAGAGAGGGCCATATTGCTTAGATGATTACCTCCCACAATTTTAGTTTCAGTCTCAGTATAGAACTCAGTCTAGTTCTACAGAATCAGGACTGTCAGGAATAATCACCCAATTATTAGTAATTCAATTATCAGTAATCTTAGATATCAGTTACTCAATTATCAGAACTCAGAACTCAGTTTCAGTAAATATATGTCTATGCACAATATTGCATACTCGATATTTATAGTAGTTTCAGTTATCCATGTACTCTTATTCAGTTATATTCTTATCACCTAGTAAGTTATTATTTATGCATATGAACCCATGCATTTTAGTCTTACCTCATCGAGCATACTAGTACATTCCACGTACTGATTGCATACTCTTTTCTTGCACTATGATGTATCATATCATAGGTTCGGACACTCAGGTTCCTAATCGCGCTTAGTCAAATTCAGTTAGCAACAGCAGATTTAGTGGTGAGTCCTCATCCATCAAGGATATTATTTATTTTAGTATTGCAGTAGATTTATTATTCTATTAGTCAAAGTTAGTTGGGGGCTTGTCCCATCAACTCCATATTCAGACAGTTCAGTTAGAGGCTTTTCAGACTAGGCTAGTTTCGACAGTATTCATTTTTCAGATGTTATTATCAGTTTCTATATTTATCAGTATTCAGATTATGAACCTTATGGCATTTTAGCCAACTTTTGCATTATTTCAGTATTATTATTCAGTGCTCACAGCATGTAATAGTCATGGGTTATCTTGTGGTCCTTCGAGGTCATAAGCATCATCTAGCGTCTGGGGTGCAGACTCAAGGCATTACAACCTGGATCAAGGATCTCTCTATCTTAAGAGAAGTGTTCTGAAGCTAATAACGCTTTTGAAATCCTGAGATGAGGCTGTTTACAATAAATTTTGGTCAACGACCAATTCCATAACAACTATAGCTCAGAAATAGAAAAATGAGCCTAAAACTCAAATGAACAATCCAAAAATTGAACTAATAATTTTGGAAAGTCATAAATAGCCTATAGCCACTATGGGAAGGTACAAAATATCAAAAATGCAAGAACATTGAAAAAATAACCTGAAGGGTCATTGCAATATCCACTACTAAAAGGACTTTCATTCTCGAAAGTAAGTAGATAGGAAGAGTTTGAAAGCTCGAAATGACGAGATACTGGGATACATACCTTATGCAAGACTCTTAGGTAACTTCTCAGGCTAAAAATACTTCCAAGGGATTTCACTAAAGGCATCCTTCTTTTACTCACATCCTTATTTCACTTTCCAAATAATCAAAAAACCATCCTCAACAACCAACTGACCTCCAATTAAACCAAGCATGGTTGAAGCATGCAAACCCAAGCCACACCATGTTTACATCACACTGATACAAGCACAACCAACTAAACACTCAACCAAGCTAAAGACAATCCAAAACATGAACTATTAAACCAACTCCAACTCTAAATTTGTCATTCCCTTTTATCTTTCCAACCTGATATTCACTCCAAATTACATAGAATCTCACCTATATCATCCTATTCCTATTTGTGCAATCACATTGCATTAATTTTGATAGACTGAAGTAGTCCCTTTAAAAATTCATATGGGATAGCATAGGAACAATGCCCAATAAGGTCTACCAGAATACTCAAATGGTGATGGCCAATGTATGCAATCTCTGCCAAACTACTAATTGGTATGACCCAAACCAATGGTCATGAGTCCAACACATAATAGCTCAAAACTGAATAATCCACCTCTAGAATGCTCCACTAACTGTGGGTAAAACCATGATCAATTAAACTTGGGTACACATCTTCCCCTGAGCAAGCTTTCAAAAGTTTGACGAAAACTAAGAACCAGGGTCAAAAAAGTAGAAATAAACACCATGTACCAACAAACCATCTTTTGAGCATCCATCATATACAACCAGGGGCAAATCTATGCTTTAGGGTGATGGTCCCACGACTCATGGTAGCTCAATTAAATTTTATATATATATATATATATATAAATATATATTATTCTATTTTATAAGCCAATAGTCCTAGGACTATCACATCATCCCATTATTGTACTAGATATTACTTGAATTTTACTTCAATTATAGACCCATATTTTTAATTTATGGAGAGACATCTATCTACTTATTCACTTTGATGGACATCTGGCTTTCACTACACCATTTTGTTTTTCCCTTTCCTTCTCTTTTCTTTTCTTCATTACTTTTCTTGCTTCTTATTTTCTATGTCTCTTCTCTAATTTTCTCCTCTTATTGCTTTATTTATTTTCTTTCTTGCTATTCCCTGATTATTATTTTTCTCCTTTTGTTGTTTTGTTTATTTTTATTCTTTCAATTTCTAAATTATTGTCTCTTTGTATGTATAATTTTATACTTTATGTTTTTATTTAGGGGTTTGAGAAATCAAAGTTTCAAGAATGAGAGGTGGATTAAGCAATTAAAGTTTTCAAGTGAAGTTGATTGGTAGGATGACACTGAAGAAGTTGACTACTAAGAGGTGAGAATGAACTTTCACGTTCTTATAAGAATTATTGATTTTTTTACTGCTTACTTTAAATTTTTTATGCATGAAACATGTTTGATTTAATTTTTATTTATATCACGGTTGCTTTTTCACTTTTCTTAGACTGATTTTCGTATAAATTGCATGTCGAAGATCCAAAAAAGAACAATTTTAGAGAACCCAAGAAATTAATATTATCATTATTTAAAATTCTAAAGGAAAATTGACGAGAAATAAAAGATCATCATAACAGAATAAAGTTCTATAGAACAAAGAGACATGACGTGCTATAGAAATATAGCACTTTCGACGCTTAAAATGAGGAAAATATGTCGTTTCTGAGGTTCTTTTGGTAGATATGATCTACTTTGTGTATGTTTTATAGAAAATCATGTTTTGTATGCTAAGTTCATGAAAAGGGTGAAAAGAGGTGTTTTGTCCACTTTTTGGAGCAATTATGGATATTTGGGATGTTTTTCAGCTTGTTCGTGATCAAAGCATATCCGAGAAGTGAAAAGAGCTGAAAAGATGACTCCTGGCACCTACCAAGGAAACCTACGAACCTCATGTAGAACCTACAGACTACAGGTAGATAAAGCAGGTGCCAGAGGTTGAAATCCCAAGAGTCAGTCTGCAGGAATTGTACCTACGGTCTGCACCTGTGCCTTATGCCTAGAGCTGTCAATATGGGCTTGGCCCGTGAGGCCAGCCCAACTCATCCCTTTAATAAAGTGGGGTTGGGCTAAGTTCTTCAGCCCATTTCTAAATGAGGCTTATAATCCAGGTCTCACTTAGCCCGTCGGTCCAAGAGGCCTAACTCGTCAGCCTAAGTGACCAGCCTATAGGTTGGGACATTAAAACTAATTATTAAATATTTTTAAGTTGGTCATTTATTAATTAGAAATTAGAATTTTGTCAATCTTTTCTAACTAGCTACTTATTTTTTTATCCATTTTTTGGTTGATACTAATTTTTTGAAAATTCTTAGTGTATAGTTGTTGCCTTTGCTTAACGCAATATTCTGTTCTTTAAATTTGGGATCTCTTCTGTTATAATCTTGTATCTTTTATGTAGATACTTTGTATATATCTATATTTATTCTCTTAACCATATTAGAATTTTTCTATGGAATTTTTAGCTAATCATCATTACTTATTACAGTAAATGCCATTAGCTAATTACAACTAGGGGATCGTTTGGTGTGAGGTATAAAGGATAAATAGTCCGAGATAAAATGAAGGATAATTTTATCCCATGTTTGGTGTGAGATATTAGTTAGTACCGACATTATTTATTGCACCATTTACACCATAATGATGAGATAAAATATCCATATACATAATGGAATAAATAATTTCAAGATTAATTATCCCAGGATAACACTTTCCTAACCTAACAACCCTTAAAGGTATTAGTAAGATGTCTATAACATGCTAAAAACTAAAAGAAGACATATTAAAGTGAAACCATAAAAGTTGGTGATAGTCTAGTACTTACAATATTTTTATTTATGATGTTTCAGGTTGCTTTTATTTTTTCTAAAGGGACAACCCACCCCAACCCGCAGCTCACTTAGGGCTGGGTTGGGCCACTATTTTAAAGGACCTTTAATTAAAAGGGCTAGCCCATCCTAGCCCATTTAATTCTCTAGCCCACTAGGGTTGGGTTGAGTTGGCTTAGGCCAGCCTATTTTGACAGCTCTACCTGTCCCAGACCGTAGGTACTACCTGCGCCTGTGCCAGACTACAGGTACAGAGAGCAGGTGGCTACCGACCTAGTTTTCTCTTAGTTTGTTCGAGCTTTGTTTTTAGGGTTTTATCTTGTACTATAAATACCCTTTATGTACTTTTTAGTCAGAGTTACACACTTTTGATACTCAAAAATATATTTTAATTCCAAGATTCATCTTTGATCTTAGGATTCTCTCGTATTGACTTTGATTGATTATTCAGTTACGGTTGTAGGTTTTTATTCATCTCATCATTGTGATTTCATCTATGATTTCAAATATGAATGTTAGTAATTTCTTTACAATCATGAGTGGCTAAAACCCATAGCTAGGGTTGTGCAAACCCTGGCGAATTGATGAAGTTGTTGATCAGAACCAATACCCGTGGCATGTACTACTTTATCTTCGTTATGATTGACTTCTGAATAGGTGCACACATTAGGATCCTGCCTAGATATTTATACTTACTCCTAAAGAGGAGTAGTTACTAAAAAAAGATAAAGACAACAATAATTTGGAGTTTAACTACCGATCCATGCTTCTAGGTTCTATCTATGTAAGATGGTTAGATTTTATCGAATAACTTGAGACTCAAAAAGTAATAGTTAACTGGGATTAATATAAGGGTTAGTAGTGCGATACCCTGAGACTCGAAAGGTAAAAGGTGAGATTCTTTTACTCATTCAAAAAACTATAGAAGGTACATAACTTATCGATTCTGCATGCAAGGTAATGGGTTGGTTCAACAATACACAATAAGCCTAGGGAGTTGAGAAGCCAGGAGAACGCAATCCTATTGTTCTCCTATACCGATTACAACCAAGTTAATATAGTTCTTTGCTCTTGATTACTACAAACAAATCCCTCTATTTGCTTTTCTTGTTTTGCCCATTGACTACAACTGTTGAGATCTGCAGAGCCAAGTATTACCTTAGGATTTGACCCCAAACTTAGTTGGGTTACTATATATTAACAACGACTGTATCATCATTGAAAAAAATGTGTTGCTTGGACGTCATCAAGAAATTGATGCCATTGCCGGGGAATACATATTATTTGTGATTTGAAGTTGTTGAAATTTTTGGGTTTTACTTTTTATTTTTTCTCTTAGTTAGGCATACGCTGGTGTATGCCTAGCATACAGAGTAGAGGTGATCCTTTTCTCCCAGTGAATCTGAATCTAGAAAGGATCCTACAAACACCTGGTAGGATGTCTGACAAAAAAAATGAACCTTCTAAAGGGGTTCGTGATAATCTACCTCTCTATCCTCTCAAAGGAGTACATGATATAGTTGATTGATAGACCATTCAACATTTGGATCAAGCAAAGAATGAGAGAAGGGAAACTAAAGAAGACTAGAATGTAGCTAGGGAGGCAGAGGTTGCTGAGCATAGACAAGTAGCAGACCGTCGAGCAACACTTGGTGGGAATCAGAATAGAGCTAGAGGTGCCCGTGCTTAAGTAATCCCAGAATATCAGTACATGCATCCATATATAGATGATGATGAAGACTTGCGATACGTTGAACTGACAGAGACTGGAGCCATAGTTCCTCCTATTTTCCCCCCATGCATAAAGTTTGACATTAAGAGAGCAATGATCTAACTTCTAAATTTGAAAGGTGTGTTTACAGGTCTGCCTATAGATGATTCAAATTTGCACCTTGCTAATTTCCTTGGGATCTACAGTTTGTATACAAATCCAGGGTGAATTAGGAAGCACTTAACTAAGGCTTTTTCCCTTCTCACTTATAGGAGAATCATCTTTATGGTTAGGGGAATTACCAAGAGGCTCTATAACTACTTGGAATGAGGTGTGTAGGAAATTCTTAAATAGGTTCTTTCCTCCATTAAGAATATTGTAGATAAATGACAAGATCTATAACTTCAGGCAGCTGTAGTCATAGTCCACGTACGAGGCTTGTTTTAGGTTTATGAAGAAGCTGAGCATGATGTCAAATCATCAGTTGTCAGGGACAAGCTTATTAAAGATATTCTATAGAGCCTTGACCATCAGTTTTAGAGCCATGATAGAAACCATCTCTTAAATAACTTTTACAAAACTGCGCTGGAAAGAAACTTCAGAGACTTTAGAATGAATTTCACTCACTAACCGAGGTGGAAAACTTAAGAGACTGAGAAGGGATCTGGTACATATGCTATTGGATCCTCCTGTGACCAGAGAGCATCTGATGATATAGTAGTGCAAGAAATTATGTTACTAAGGACTAATTTAGAGGTGCTAGCAAAGCAGTTTGTAGCAGCGACTTCTGAGAAAGTGAATGCATTAGCAGCACAAGGGTCAGCTTCCAAAGCATATGAGTCAGAATTAAAAGAGGAAGTTAATTATTTGGATTATCAAATGACGGGTTTCTGAGCCCAAAGGTAAGAGAACCAAGGTCAGAACTACGACGACAGATATAGAGACAATAGCAGAAAGTGAGATGGTGACTGGAAGAAGAAAGATGACTATAGAGAGAAAGTAGATAGGTTCATTCCACCTGATAGATGTGATACAAAATCCAGAATAGAAGAGATGCTGGATTAGTTGGTGAATGGTTAGGAAAATCATGAGGTTAGCCTTAAAGAAATTAAGGCTGATAATTCTGAAAAACAATGGTCACATAGTTGCTATCACCACAAAGAGTGGTATCACTAGTTTTGATCCTCCACTACCTGCTGCAGAAGATGTTGATAATGAGATACCTATTACTGAGTTTGATAAGGTAACAAGTGATAAAATTACAAATAATAAAGATAAAGGTAAGGGTTCAATCATTGTGCCAGAAATTGAAAAAACTCTGAGACAACACCGACCTTTTCCTCAGCGATTGAGGACAAAGAAAGAGGAAGGTAAGTTCAAGCAGTTTATTGAGATGCTGAAAGAATTGAGCTTGAACATACCTCTTCTTGAGGCATTAGAACAGATGCCTGAATACTCCAGGTTCATGAAACAGATGGTCACGAGGAAGAAAGGAGCTATTTTTGAGGATGTTGATGGTATGCACCACAACAATGCACTCATAACTAGGTCTTTGGCACAAAAAAAGTGATCCCAGTGCATTCACTATACCAAACACTATTGAGTCATCTCACTTTGCCTAATCCTTATGTGATCTTAGGGCCAGTATTAATCTGATGCCGCTTGTCATATTAAATAAATTGGGCTTGAATCCTCTAGAACCAACTTTGATGCAGCTGTTAATGGCTGATCATACAATGACCAAGCCTGTGGGAATCTCTTTTGATATGATTGTGAGGGTGGATAGCTTTATCTTTTTGGCTTACTTTGTCATGTTGGACTATGAGGTTGACACCGAGATGATTATTATATGGGGAATGTCATTTATGGACACAGGCAGAGCTATGGTTGACATGAAAAAGGTGAGCTGAAATTCAGAGTCAACAGTGAGGAGACGACATCCAACATTCAAAAAAGTCGATGAAGCAGCCAACCGACATGAGGGTAGTATCGGTGATTGATTATATTGATGACTCTAGAGGATACTCCTATGGGCATCATGATGATTTTTGAGTAGTCAAGATACCTGCTGTCATACCCTATTTTTACCTGAGGTCAAAACGAGCATGACGTTATGGATTCTAAAAGAATGAAAATTGTATAGAGTCGCCACCTTATTTTAAGGGAAATAAGGAAAAACTTTTTTATTTATTAAAATGAAAGACTTGTGTTTTAGTCTACGAAACCAATTTAGATTCCAGGTAACGGTTCAAGTTATTCCGAAGGAAAGGGGTTAGGCATCCTTCAGAATCCACAAGTGTGGTACTCGGCTAGACTAAATTTATCAAAGAGGGAGGAGGTATAAATATTTAAATAATATAAAGTTGTATGTGTATTAAATATATAAATAAATTTATTGTTATGAAAATATGTACAAAAGTATGTATAAAAATATAAAGATTTCATGTAAAAGGAAAAAACATTTTTTGTAATGTGTAAAAAAAGAAAAGTATCTTTTATATACTAAAAAGGAAAAGTATTTTTTTAATAAAAAATCACAAAGAAAAATATAAATTCATTTTTTAAAAGAGAGCTATGTAATATGTGAATATGAATTAGTTAATTAACTTAATTATTTTATGTAAATATTAACGGACTAAGTTTTGCCTAAAATTGATGAAATTATGTAAATAAAGAATATCCTCGCCCGGCGCCCAAAAAGTAAAATTTTCACTATTTTTTTTTGTTATTTGTACAAGTGTGAGAATATAAAATACAATATAAAATTTAAGGACCCCTTTGACTGCAACTCCCAACGAATATTTTAAAATAGCTTGTATAAACACTTAGAAAAAGAATATTAGTAATAAATAAAAAATAATCAAAATAAATTGAATAAGTATGTATGCATATAAATATTTAAAAATATATTTTTGTTAAAAAGTGGGCTCAGATAATGTCATGACTGCGAAATGGTTGCTCAATTAATTGGCATTCCTAAATCGTCTTGCAACGAAGTGATTGTTCAATTAATTGGTCATCCTAAATTGTCTTTCCAAGATATGAATTGTAAAATCTTGTGTTGTTATAAAGTTTCAATATCGCCCAAAAATATTTATTTATTACGTATGTATACGTCAAAAGTCTGTCTTTTATTTACGAAGGCCTCAAAATTAATAATAATTTTTTCATTGGCCAAAAATGTATAGTATCCATTCATTATCGGTGTAATAAATTATAAGGCAAAACGAAAGGAAAAATGTCCAAATCATCTGCATAAATTAATCATAACAACCCATAAAAAGTAAAGGAGTATAGCAACAACTTTTGACCATAAAGATAAAGAAATGTCAAAGTCATTAAAAAAAGTGAACTAAATAAGAATCACCCCAAATATCCCAATCGGTATTGCATAGAGAAAACACAAGCAACCGAAAAAACATAGCTAGCAATCAAAAATCATCCTAAAGCAAGAATGTTCCAAGAATTAAGACCTCCCTAGATAATTCAAAATCAACAAAAAATATCAAGGATCCAAAAGTAAAGAGAAAAAATAAGAAAATGTCAGAGCACCAGAGCGACCCAAATCCATAAAATAAGTAAATTATTAGTGGATCATGTAATAATAAATAAAAGTTGGCGTTACTTCAGCGGCATATGTCGAAGCAACGCTGGAACCCAGATTCTGACCAGATATGGCCATTTTTTAATGTGGAAGTGGCGGCGCGTGTGGTGGTTGCGACGGCTGAAAACTCACCGAATCTAGTGGTTCGCCGACATGAGAAGAAGGTTGGCGGATTCAACTTTGCCTGCCAGTGATAAACTCCGGCTAGACGTGGTCGAAAGAAAAAGAAAAGAAGAAAGAAGGGAGTAGCGATGGCGCGTTGGATGGAACTCACTGGTTCTCAACTCCAGCGAGTCAGTATCGTGAGAGAGGAGAAAGGAGAGAACATTAATGGCGGTGGCCAGAATCCAGTGGTGTTCGTCGAATCTGATGGAGGGACTCGCCCACGATAGTGGTCTCGAAAGAGAAATCGAGATAGAGAGAGGAGAGAGGAGAGAGAAGAGAGCAGATAGAGAGAAAGAAGGGTAAGAGAGAAAGTGAACTCAGATCTGTGTTGTATGTGTTTTTTTATTTAAAAGAGAATAAAGTCTATCCCCCTTCCGTGGCTAAACATGAATGTCCTGATATATAGTGTGTGAGAATTTAAATTAGGACCGTTGAAAGTGAACGTTGCAAAAGTAGCTGACCAATATCCAAGTTGCAGATTTTCTTTGACTTGTTTTTGACTTATAAAGCATTTAAAAAAAATAAATTAAAAACACCTCTTTTTTTCTCGAGATGACATAAAGAAAGGAAAACTAATCCTTTTGTTTTGAAAAATGTTTTTGAAAGAAAAGATATGGTAGAAGAAACATCAGCGGATGTTTTTTTTTTTGCAATTTAAAGTCTAAACTTACATTATTGCTGGTCATATCCGTAATCTGATTATTTGGGTCCTTTCCGATCTTAAATTGATTCTTTTGGGTTTCTAATTTAATATCTAGCTTAATATACATTAAATAATGATAATTTATAAATTATGTAAAATGTAATATATTCATGACTACTTTAACAAATATGAAATTTAAAAATAAAGTAACAACTATCAATTAAAATAAATAAATAAATAAAATAATAGTAGTATTGTTGATAACATATTATTATTATTTTAAAATTAGTAATAATGGTATTACATTAATAAGAATGATTAAAAATAGTAATAAATTAAAATAATGGTGAAATATAAAATATTTAACTTACTATTTATTTAGAGGCTCAAGAAAAATGAATTAATGAAAAGGATGGTAAAGTTGGGCATCAACAAATACTATTTGTGCTAATGTGATAGGACATCGAATTATTATTGCACTCGTATTGAAATAATTGATTCACTCACCTTTTGCAGATTGTAAAATGTAGAATGGATGACTAGGTCACTCAGTTTCTATAGCCTGACTGTGGTATAGAAATTTTATACATCCTACAGAGCTACTGTGGTTCTTCCTATATGCCAGCATCTAGGCCTGATTAGATTTACTAGGCAGCCACAACTTGATCATACACTAGTTAGAGGTGTCAGAGTTGATATTACAAAGGAGACTATTCGTAGAGTTATCTTCGACCCAAATTACATCACTCCTGCATCTATAATTGAGTGTGACCATAGATAGAGAATCGCATGTGATTGATATATCATGCGAGAGGCTAACCACCAACGTGAGAGGGTTGAGATGTATAGATGGATATTCAGTTATATTTCATCGCTAGGTGATACGATCGCATGGATCGAGGGGCAAACTATGATCAAGAAGGGCCTATTGACAGTATAGGCCAAATTTTGGTGGTTGCTGATTAGATACTGACTGATACCCACTGCTTCGAATAATACATTGACATGGGAGGGAGCAAAATTGGTTGTCTGTATGATGGCCTGTTATGATGTTGATTTTGCTGCCATTCTCTGGCATGAGTTTCATGAAAGAGCTTTTAGGGAATTGGATAATTTGTAATTTCCTTGCATGATTCAGAGTCTATGTGATGAAGCCAGCATGCCTGAGATACCAGATGTAGAAAAGAGGGTAGTTGCATCAGCGACTGCACAGACCTAGACCAGGAAAGGTTTAGCACATCCAAGTATTTCTAGGAGATCGAGATAGTAGAAAGCAGTACTACAGGTCTAGTCTAAGGGCCTAGCAGTTTCCACTGAGCCTACTGAGTCAAATCGTAATGATATGGGTGTTGGTATTAGCCTAACGATAGAGGAGCAGAGAGAGGCTCCTAATTCGAGTACACAGGGTGAGGACACTCAGGCTACTTCTTCTTCAGCCCTGGCTTCGACCACAAATTTGGTGGGTGTATCTTTAGAGATCTCACCCGTCCACTTTATCTTTTGTATCAGGTATGATTACTATATCTAGTGAGTTTTTTCAGAGCTTAGTGGACAACCAGAGCGCCACTGATGCCAGAGTAAGGGTTGTTGAGACTGAGATGACTATTCTTTACGAGCAGATGATATCGGGGGTTAGGATTATATTTGATCAAGCAGAGGCCCGCTGGGAGGCCGCATTGAGTACTGCACTATCTGGGAGATGTGCTGATTTTTAGACATGGCTCAATAAGTTTGAGAGATGGGTTATGGCCTGACATACAAAGACAACTGCACTAGATCTAGCCCAAATGAGAGAATAGTTTGATATTCTACAAGAAGAGGTGCACTCTCTAGCAGAGAGTCGTGTTTCCCCACTCCCTCAGTTATACCCTAGGTGGTCTAGTTATCACCTCGGCGCGCACTGAGATACATTAATTTCTTTGCGGAGAAAGATATAGAAGTCCCAGCAGTTGGGACCAAGAAAGGTCGCATAGATGACTTGCAGGATCAAGATATAACATATGGTCAGACATGATTCGTTAGAGACTGCATTAGTTGATGAGTGGAGGCGTGCATCAATTTCAGTGGGTGCTTCCACTAGTAGAGCACCACCACCACCACCACTTTCGCTAGTTAAGATGACCTCCTCGGGGGATACTTCTAATTCAGGTACTTAGTGCATCCCAGGTATGTTCTCTCTTCCCTCTATTTTAATTTGTATTAGCTTATTAAGGATAGTGCATAGTTTTTAGTTGGGGATGGGCATACCATGCTACCGTAGGTATTTATTTCTGTGCTTTTTTTTCTATCGGTCGCGGTATAGTTGTAGAACCAACATGTCTAGGATAATTTTGTGTCATATTGTGTTTTTCTTCATATTGTGTTGTTTTTGTGTAATTAGGAGATTTTGCGTATTTTGGACAGTAGTCATATTTTGACTGATTTTTTATGCCCCTCCAAAAATTTATGTTTAGAATTGTGTTGATGTATATATATGTATGAAATATGTGGATCTTGTTATGGAATTAGGATTAGGGACATGATAATCACTTTAACAATTGCATGAACTGGATAGGTAGTAGTTGGTGATATTGACTTGTGCTATGTGTGAGTGAGATACTACCTAGTTTTCTTTGTATGTTGAATTCAGAACTTGCCTGGTTAGTCTTGCCTAGGTTAAAGGATAGTTGGTTAGGAAACGATCATAGGTCATTTTTTATTTTAGTCCACTTTAACCTAAATGACCTTCCATGAGTAAAATATATCCCTTGATCCCTATTTTGAGCCTTGTAGCCTATTTTTCTTGTTTTCACCATTCACCTTTCCATTTGTATTATAGTTTACCTATTTTAGCCTAGGTTGTTCTTGGACATTGTGCACATTAACACCGATAAAATACCTAAGTTGAAGGTGGCTATCATAGGGGTGCATAGTGTAAAATAGGTATGAACAAGGGTAAAATAAGAGAAAACGTTAGTAGGGTTGTGTGTGGTAGAAAAAGAAAGAAAAAGAAAGAACAAAAGACCACACCCAACCTGAATGTGCAATAAAGAATAAAAAGAAAGAAATAAGGGTGGAACAAAAAGGAAAATGGCTATAAGTGAGACCCAGAGTTAGTGTAGTGCCAAGGAGGCTTAGTTACTTTATATGTCCATATGTATCATATCAGTTCCTAAGCCTACATTACAAGCCGAGAAAAATCCTATAGTGATCCTAACTTGACTATCTGAATGCGAAGGTAAAGAAAATAAGGGCAAGACTATGGTATTTGACATGCATTGACTGCAACTTCTTTGTTGAGTATGAGTGTCTAGTGACCTCCCTGCATTGACATGCATGATTTCATATGAGTGAGTGACACATCTTTATTGTAAGAGTACTTTAGTCATATTGTCAAGTATTTGCTTGTTCGGGTAGTGTAAATATGAGTGGCTGTCTGTTGCTAATGTAATTGCCATACCTTGATCCCATTGTGTCACATTGTTATGCTTCGTGTTCATACAAAGTTGATTTTGAAATGCAAGATTGGATAGGGTGATGTGATTTGAAATTAATGTGATGACTGACTGCCTTGAATAGCCTAATTTCTCCTAGTTAAGAATCATTTTTGTTTTTGTTGTGTTTTGTTGCTTGAGGACATGAAGACATTCTAAGTTGAGGGTATTGATGTAATATAGAAATATTGCACTTTCGATGCTTAAAACGAGGAAAATATGTAAGTTTCTGAGGCTATTTTGGTATATATGATCTGTTTTGGGTATGTTTTGCAAGAAATCATGTTTTGTATGTTAAGTTCATGAAAAAGATGAAAAAAGGTGTTTTGGTCACTTTTTAGAGCAATTATGGGTATTCGGGATGTTTTTTGTCTTGTTTTTTATCAAAGCATGTTCGAGAAGTAAAAAAGAGCTGAAAAGATGACTCCTGGCACCTACCAAGGAAACCTACGGACAGTCGGTGGACAAAGCAGGTGCCAGAGATCAAAATCATAAGAGTCAGGCTGCAGGAATTGTACCTGTGGTCTGCACCTGCGCCCTGTGCAAAACCACAGGTACTACCTGTGCCTATGCCACATTGCAGGTATAGAAAGCAGGTGGCCACCGACACGATTTTCTCTTAGTTTATTCGGGCTTTATTTTTAGGGTTTCCTCTTGTAATATAAATAACCTTTATGTACTTTTTAGTCAGAGATACAAACTTTTAATACTCAGAAACATATTTTGATTCCAAGATCCGTCTTTGTAATTCCCCATTTTAGTCTTAGCTCAGTTCAGTCTATAGTGCATGTACAGGCTTAGAACCTAAAAATTTAGCTAAGTGTTGAAGACTTAGTTTTATTTTTGGACTCTTAACTTCGATGATTTTTAAAGTGACCTTCCCAACCACGAGATGATGATTTCTAAGTCAATTCATGTTCAGGGGAGCAAGTAGCATGTCTCAGAGAAGTTTTGGATTTTTTAGAGGAGGTTTCGGTCGTGTTTTGATTTCAATAACAGCAAGTCACCACAATAGGATTGCGACAAAACCATTATAGTGATGGATGGCTCATCGCGTTGCGGTACCTCCCTAATCCATATTTCAATTACAAATTTAAATCCCAGAAGGGCAGTTTTGTCATTTTCCACCACCTCAATTCATGGAAACACGAGATTTATCATTAGTTAAGGAATTATATTCCCAATTTCCTCAATTCCTCTCTAAAATAAACCCTAGCCATCACCCAAATTAATCAAGTTCAATCACTATTCCTTCAAGAAAACTCAAGAATTCAAGCCTCACTACCCAAGGACTATTAAGAAAGTTAATTCTCTTGCAAGATTAATTCTTTAAGGTATGTTAAATGTTTATCCATGGGTCCATTTCACCCATGGAGTCCAAGAATCCTTTTTCAAGTTTAAAATTATGATCTTTACACATTTCTAAGAATTATATCAATGAACTTCTATGAATTTTGATTTTAAATCATGTTTACATGTGTTATCATGGGTATTAGCCCTTGACACGTTTGAAGGATGATAGTTCTGTGTTAAATCCTTAACCCATGATTGTAGCATTGAATTTATGTTTTATCTCATGCTTTAACTATTCCCATGCTTAATTCATGACCTATATGTGTTTGATGAAATGCCTAGATGATTGGGTTTTAAACATTGACTAATTATTATATTTTCAAAGCTTTAGTATGTTTCTACTGTTATTGTTATCGAGTCCTGAGGGTTATGAATACCCAAAAACTTAGTTGTTTACTTAGTCTCAATATTTTCAGAATAGTTTTGGATACATTTAAGTATTATCAGTTCAGTCAGTTATCATACCAATCAAACTAAGATCAGTTCAGTAATCTGAGTTAGATCAGTTGGGAGTAGGATGTAGCACCGAGTGAACCCAGGGATAGGGGATCACCTGCTAGTTAAGGGTGTGACCTTTTGTAACAGTCCCTGCATTCCAGAACTATGTAGCTAGCATAGGTTGAGATATTAACTTGCCAGATGAGGGTTGACATATATCTCACTAAAGCACCTGCCAGTAGAAGGTAACTCTTTAGTCCTTCAGGTTTTTACTTTAGTGGATCCACACCGCCAGTGTTAGTACTCGTGGAACGGTAATGATACCCTTCCTACTGGGGTCACAAGTTGGACCCCAATTAGCTCATATTGGGGCATATCAGTTAGATAATAGCTCCCACAATCTCAGTTTAGTCTCACCTCAGTCCTAGTTTGAAAGTTAGTATAGATTTGCTTAACCATAGCATTCTGTTTAGTTGTTAAATTAGTACTCAGACTTCAGTACTTCAGTTTACAGACTATTCCAGTATCATGTTATATGCTTGGTCATGCATTCTTAGATTCTATAGCTTTCGCAATACTATGCATCAGTTACCTCATGATATACATTTAGTCAGTTATTATTCATGTATATGTGTCCATGCATATCAGCCTAACCTCGTTTAGCATACCAGTACATTCAAAGTACTGACCACATACTCATTTCTTGTGCTATGATATCTTATATCATAGGTTCGGATGCTAAGGTTCCCGATTGCACTTAGGCATTCCAATGCATCAGCAACAGTAGTCGTGATGAGTCCTCATCTATCGAGAACATGGTTGTTCATCTCAGATTTATTCAGTTGTTCAGTATTTTATTTCAGATAAAAAGTTTGAGTTATTTTGGGCCTGTCCTATTAACTTTTATTCAGTCAGTTTAGAGGCTTTCGAACACATTTCAGATAGTCAGTTAGTTGTCAATTTTATCGGTCAGTTTTTAATATTTTTGCTTATGTTTCAGATTGGTGGATTCAGTTGTATTTTTTTAACAATTTAAACCTTATGGTATATTTAGTTATTTCCACACATGTTCATTATCAGTATATTATTCACTGCTCACAGCAGGTACTAGCTCATGGGTTAGCTTGTGGTCACTTGTAACAACAAGCATTGTGTGGCATCCAGGGTGTAATCCTGGGGTGTTACAAACTTGGTATCAGAGCCTAAGGTTTCAAAGTGTCCTAAAAAGTCTTAAGGTTGCATTGAGTAGAGTCTTGTGCATGGGTATGAAGTGCGCCACACTTATGGACAAGAGGCTATAAGACGTTTTAGGAAAAGTTTCCCTTCTTTTAGTATTCATGTCATGCGAATGAGCATGAACTTAATTTAAACTCTCTTTGTAATTCAATCTTCTTTCCATTTATAGAGCATACTTGCCAGAAAGACTAACAGAAGAAGAAATAGGAATCCGCCCGTACCTCTGCCTGTTCAAGTAGATCCCCTGAACGAGCATGTCTCTCATGATAAATTCAGAGCTACATTCACTACTTTAGCTCACTCAGTAGAAACTCAAAATAATCAATAGGTTGTTGTCCCAGCCGTTCCAATGGCTAATACCGCCATAGCTAGGATTCAGGACTTCACTCAAATAAACCCTTCTTTATTTTCGGGATCCAAGTTTGATAAGGATCCGCAGGAGTTCCTTGACATGGTTCAGAAGGTAACTGACATTATGGATGTGACCTCTAGTGAGAGTGCATAGTTGGGTGCTTACCAGTTGCAGGATGTTGGTCATATCTGGTATAAGTAATGGAAGGGAGCTAGAGGCACAAATGCAGGGCCTGTTCAATAAGAACTGTTTGCTACAACCTTTTTAGATAGGTTCTTTACCTTGGATTTAAGGGAAGCTAAGATGGAGGATTTTATCAATTTGAAGCAGGGGAATATGAGTGTGAAAGAGTATACTCTTAAGTTTACTTGGCTAGCCAGGTATGCTCTTAATGTGGTGTCTGATGACAAGTCTAGGATGAGTAAGTTTATCTTTGGTATAGCTGATAGCGTGGTCAAGGAGTGTAGGATCGAAATATTGATTAAGGGGATGGACTTGTCTAGTTTAATTATCCATGCTTAATAGATTAAGGAGCAGAAGTTTAAGGAAAGAGAGAGGGATAGTAAGAAAGCCAGAACAGGTAGCTTTCGTTTTGCTCAATCGAGGTCGAGGGTGGTAACCGTCCTTAATTTTGTCAGAAATCTTCAGCCCCAACTCCATCTTTATCTAGTGCTCCAGTGTCAAATTTCAAAAATGACAATCGGGATCGGGCAGCAGGATCGAAGTCCCTAGGCAGTATGAATAGTGGTCATACAAATCCTCTTTGCCAAAAATATGGTAGAAACCATCAGGGTGTGTGTAGAGCTAGCAGTGATGTATGCTTTGGGTATGGCAAGCCAGGCTACAGAGTCAGGTACTGCCCAAATAATGGTCAATAGGGCCAGTCCAGTCATCCATCAGTTCCATTCGGTTGCCCGACTTAGCAGGGTGTCGCTTTCAGCGCAACCAGTAGTCTTCACCCAAATAGATTGTATGCACTTCAGTCCTGATAATATCAGGAAAGTTCTCCTGATGTGGTTACTGGTACGTTATAAGTCTTTCATTTACATGTTTATGCTTTGTTAGATCCCATAGATTTTTTTTGTAACTCCCTACATAGCTATTAATTTTGGTGTCAGTCCTGAGACTTTAGCATAACCTTTCTCAATGTCCACCCTAGTATGTGCCTCTATTATAGGCAGGCAGGTATACAGGAACTGTCCAATCACAATATCTCAGAAAGTTACCTCAGTTGATCTTGTAGAGTTAGAGATAACTAATTTTGATGTTATTCTCGACATGGATTGGCTCCACTCATGCTATGCTTTAGTTGATAATAAAAACAAAGTTATTCATTTTCAGTTTCTGAATGAACTAGTCCTTGAAGGGAGGGGTAGTACTTCAATACTTTGGGGTCAGCTTGTTTCGTAAATGATATCCAAGGGGTGTGTCTACTATCTTGTTCTAGTTAAAAACTCTAGTTTAGAGATTCTCAATAGCAAGTCAGTTTCAGTGGTGAGGGAATTTCCAGATGTGTTTCCCAAAGATCTTCTCGGAGTTCCTCCCAAAAGGGAAATCAACTTCGTATTAGACTTTCTTCTAGATACCTAGCCTATCTCTATTTCGCTTTATAGAATGGCTCCCATGGAGCTTAGAGAGTTAAAAGAACAACAGTCAAAAGATCACTTAAATAAGGGATTCATCAGACCCTTGTGTTTCCCTATAGGGCGCTCCAATCCTTTTTGTGCATAAGAAAGATGGTTCTCTCAGAATATGCATTGATTACCATCCGTTGAACAAAGTCGCAATCAAGAATAAGTATCCACTCTCCAAAATTAATGACTTATTTGATCAACTTCAGAGTGCCAGTTATTTCTATGATAGACCTTAGATCTGGCTATCATCAGCTTAGAGTCAGAGAATGTGACATTCTAAAAATAGCTTTCAGAACTCGATATGGTCACTTTGAATTCCTAGTTATGTCCTTTATTCTAACGAATGCCCCAGTAGCTTCCATGGACATGATGAACAATTGCTCAAGTAGTACTTGGACATGTTCGTCATAGTCTTTAGAGATGACATCCTTGTCTATTCCAGTAAGGAAATTGATCATGCAGACCACCTCAGAATAGTATTGCAGACTCTTAGAGTCCATTAGTTGTTCGCCAAATTCAGTAAGTGCGAGTTCTGGATAAGATCAGTAGCTTTTGTTGGCCATATTATTTTCGGTGATGGCATTAGAGTTGATTCTCAAAATACCAAAATAGTAAGAAATTGGCTGAAACCTATCTCTTTATTAGATATCACGAGATTCTTGGGTTTGGTTGGCTATTAAAGATGGTTTTTTGAAGGGTTTTCATCTATTGTGTCCCCTATATCCAGATTGACTAAAAAAAGTCAAGTTTTAGTGGTCAGATTCCTATTAGATGAGTTTTTTGGAGTTAAAGACTCGACTCACCTCAACCCCAGTTTTGACCCTGGCAGATGGCTCAGATGGGTTTGTTATTTACTGTGACACTTCCAGAGTTGGTTTGGGTTGTATATTGATGCAGAGAGATAAGGTCATAGCCTATGTCTTTAAGATTTGGAGGCATTATCTGTATGGGGTTTATGTTGATGTGTTCACAGATCACAAAATTTTGCAGTATGTATTTATGTAGAGAGAGTTAAATCTCTGTCAGATAAGGTGGTTAGAACTGCTGAAGGACCATGATATGAGTATTTTGTATCATTCGGGTAAGGACAATGTAGTGGTAGATGGACTTAGTATATTATCTGTAGATAGTGTGGCTCATGTTGAGAATGATAAGAAAAAGTTAGTTTAGGAAGTTCATCAGTTGGCTAGGTTAGGTGTTCGTTTGGTTGACTCAACTGAGGGTCGTGTATCTGTCCAGAATAGTTTGGAATCTTCTTTGGTTGCCAAAGTGAAAGAAAAACAAGGTAGGGACCCCAGTCTAGTTAAGTTGAAGGAGTCAGTTAGAGATAAAAAAGTAGAGGTTTTCTCCCAAGGGAAAGATGGTGTGTTGTATTGCCAGGGTAGACTGTGTGTGCCATGTGTAGATGGTTTAACATAGAAAATTCTTGCAGAAAGGCATGGTACGCATTACTCTATTCACCCAAGAGCTACTAAGTTGTACCATGATTTGCAAAAATCTGTTGGTGGAGTGGCATGAAGAGAGATATTACAGAGTTTGTAGCCAAGTGTGTTAATTTTTAGCTGGTTAAGATTGAGCACCAAAGGCCTAGTGGCACTATGTAGGAGTTCAACATTCCTACTTGGAAGTGGGAGGAGGTAAACATGGATTTTATGACAGAGTTGCCTCGTTCCCATCACCATCATGATTCAATTTGGGTTATTATGGACAGAATGACCAAATTAGCCCATATATTGCCAATCCATACTTCTTACTCAGCTGAGGACTATTCCAAGATCTATATCAGAGAGTTGGTTAGGTTGTATGGAGTCCCGTTGTCCATCATTTCAGATATAGATACTCAGTTTACCTCTCGCTTTTGGAAAGCTTTTCCAAAGGGTCTTGGTACCTAAGTTTGTCTCAGTACAGCCTTTCACCCTCAGACAGATGGTCAGGCAGAAATGACCATTCATACCCTAGAGGACATATTAAGAGTTTGTGTTATCAACTTTAAGGAAAGTTGGGATGATCACTTGCCATTGATTGAGTTTGCTTACAATAACAATTATCATTCCAGTATTCAGATAGCTCCATTTGAGGATCTTTATGGGAGGAGATGTAGATATCCTATTGGTTGGTTTGAGGTAGGTGAGACTACGTTGATAGGGCCAGATTCAGTATTTGATGCATTGGAGAAAGTTCAGCTAATTAGAGAAAGGCTTGAGACAACCCAAAGCCGACAGAAATTCTATGCTAATGTGAGAAAGAGAAATCTTGAGTTTGAGGTTGGTGACTTAGTTTATTTGATAATCTCTCCCATGAAGGGAGTGAAGAGGTTTGGGAAGAAGGGGAAGCTCAGTCTCTAATATGATGGCCCTTACAAAGTCTTAAGTCGCTATGGGAAGATAGCTTATGAGCTTGAGTTGCCCGCAGATTTGGCATCAGTGCACCCAATATTCCATGTTTCTTTGTTAAATAAGTGTATTAGCCATCCACATGTAGTAGTCCCTTTTAGAAAGTACGAGCGTTCAGGATAACCTTTCTTATGAAGAAATCCCTATCGAAATCCTTGATCGGCAGACTCGTAGAGTGAGGAACAAAGAAGTTCCCTTGGTCAAAGTTCTTTGGCAGAATCAGTCCATTGAGTGAGCCACTTGGGAAGCAGAAGCAGACATGCGTACCAAGTACCCTCATCTTTTCTCCAAAAACTCAAACTTAGTTCAAAGTAACAGTTTTCCTTAGATTATCTCTTTATAATCATCTTCCTTTCATTATATGCATTCACGAATCAGTCCAGTTATGTATCATGTCTCAGACTCAATTATGTAATCATGTTTTCAGCTATGCATGCTCAGTAAGTGAATTCAATTTCCTTGGTATTCTCAGCTTAATTAGTCTCATTCGTGGATGAATATTTCCAAAGGGGAGATATTGTAATACCCCGTGTTAGTCCTATCTCAATTCAACCCATAGTAAATGTACAAGAGGCTTAGAACCTGAAAATTTAGCTAAGTATTGAAGACTTAGTTTTATTTTTGGCCTCTTAACTTCGATGTTTTTTAAAGTGACCTACCCAACCCCGAGACGATGATTTCTAAGTTAATTCATGTTCAGGGGTGTAAGTAGCATGTCTTGGGGAAGTTTTAGGGTTTTTTAGATGAGGTTTAGGTCGTGTTTGGATTTTGAAAACAGAAAGTCATCATAATAGTATTGCGATATAACCATTATAGCGATGGATGGCTCATCGCGTTATGGTACCTCCCTAATCCGTATTTCAATTACAAATTTAAATCCCAGAAGGGCAGTCTTGTCATTTTCCACCACATCAATTCATGAAAACACTGGATTTATCATTAGTTAAGGAATTATACTACCAATTTCCTCAATTCCTCTCTAAAATAAACCCTAGCCATCACCCAAATTCATCAATTTCAAGCACTATTCCTTCAAGAAAACTCAAGAATTCAAGCCTCACCACCCAAGGACTATTAAGAAAGTTAATTCTCTTACAAGATTAAAGCTTTAAGGTATGTCAAATGTTTATCCATGGGTCCCTTTCACCCATAGAGTCCAAGAATCCTTTTTCGAGTTTAAAATTATGATCTTTACACATTTCTAAGAATTACATCCATGAACTTCTATGAATTTTGATTTTAAATCTTGTTTACATGTGTTATCGTGGGAATTAGCCCTTGACATAGTTGAAGGATGATAGTTGTATGTTAAATCCTTAACCTATGATTTTAGCATTGAATTTATGTTATTATATCACACTTTAACTATTCTCCTGCTTAATTCATGATTCATATGTGTTTGATGAAATGCCTAGATGATTGGATTTTAAAGATTGACTACTTATCATGTTTTCGAAGCTTTAGTATGTTTCTACTATTATTGTTATCGAATACTGGGGGTTATGAATACCTGAAAACTTAGTTGTTTACTTAGTCTCAGTATTTTCAGAATAGTTTCGGATACATTTAAGTATTATCAGTTCAGTTAGTTATCATACCTGTCAAACATAGATTAGTTCAGTAATCTGAGTCAGTTTAGTTGGGAGTAGAATTTAGCATTGAGTGAACCTAGGGATGGTGGATCACCTGCCCATTGAGGGTGTGACCTTTAGTAGCAGCCCCTGCGTTCTAGAACTACATCGCCAATGTAGGTTAAGATGTTAACCTTTCAAATGAGGGTTGACATATATCTTACTAAAGCACCTGCCACTAGAGGGTGACTCTTTAGTCCTTCAGGACTTTACTTTAGTGGATCCACACTGTCAGTGTTAGTACCCGTGGCACGGTACTGACACCCTTCCAATTGGGATCACAGGTTGTACCCTAATTAGATCATATTGGTGCATATCGGTTAGATAATAACTCACATAGTCTCAGTTCAGTGTCACCTAAGTCCCAATTCGAAAGTCAGTGCAGATTTGCTTGACCATAGCATTTAGTTTAATTGTTAAATCAGTACTCAGACTTTAATATTTCAGTTTACAGACTATTCCAGTATCATGTTATATGCTTGGTCATGCATTCTTAGATTCTACAGCTTTCACGCATACTATGCATCAATTACCTCATGTTATACATTCAGTCAATTATTATTCATGCACATGAGCCCATGCATATTATCCTAACCTTATTTAGAATACCAGTATATTCAATGTACTAACCGCATACTCATTTCTTGCGCTATGATATCTCATATAATAGGTTTAGACACTTAGGTTCCCGACTGCACTTAGACATTCTAACACACCAGCAACAATAGTTGTGGTAAGTCCTCATCTATTTAGGACATGGTTATTTATCTCAGGTTTATTCAGTTATTCAGTATTTTATTTTAGTTAGACGGTTTGAGTTGTTGGGGCCTGCCCATCAACTCTTATTCACTTTTAGAGGCTTTCAAACACTTTTCAGACAGTCAGTTAGTTGTCAATTTTATTAGTCAGTTTTCAACATTTTTGCTTATGTTTCAGACTGGTGGATTTCAGTTGTATTATTTTTTTTTTACAATTTAAACCTTGTGGCATATTCAGTTATTTATGTACATATTTATTATCAGTATATTATTCAGTTCTCACAGCAGGTACCAGCCCATGGTTTAGCTTATGGTCACTTGTGACTGTAAGCACTGTGTTGGGTCCAGGGAGTACTCCCGGGACATTGCTGTCTTTGATCTTTGGATTCTCTTGTACTTACTTTGATTGATTATTCAGTTGTGGTTGTGGGGTTTTATTCATCTTATCATTGTGATTTCATCTATGCTTTCAAATATGAATATTATTTGAGTGGCTAAAACTCATAGCTACGGTTGTGCAAACCCTGCAAATTTATAAAGTAGGGGAAGTGTGATTGTTGATCTGAACAAATACCCATGTCATGTATTATTTTATCTTTGTTATGATTGATTTCTTAATGGGTGCACACATTAGGATCCCGTCTAGATATTGATACTTACTCCAAAAGATGAGTAGTGACTAGGAAAAGATAAAGACAATAGTAATTTGGAGTTTAACTGTCGATCCATGCTTTTAGGTTCTATTTACGTAAGATGATTAGGTTTCATCTAATAACTTGAAACTCAAAAGGTAATAGTTAACTAGGATCAAGATAAGTGTTAGTAGTGCGACACCCTGAGACTCAAAAGGTAAAGGATGAGATCCTTCTACTCGTCCAAAAGACTGTAGAAGGTACATAACTTATCGATTCTGCATGCAAGGTATTGGGTTGGTTTAATAATGCATGATAAGCCTACGGAGTTGAGAATCCATGGGGAACACAATACCAGTGTTCTCCTATACTGATTGCAACCAAGTTAATATAGTTCTTTGCTCTTGATTACTACAAACAAATCCCCCATTTACTTTTCATGTTTTTCCCATTGACTACAACTGCCGAGATCTGCAAAGCCAAGTGTTCCCTTGGAATTCAACCCCAACCTTATTTGGGTTATATATCTTGACAACAACTATATCATCATCTAAAATGAGGTGTTGTTTGGACGTCATCAAGACACACTAAAATGCTATCAATAAAAACAGTTAACTTCAAAAGAGTGAATAAGAGAGAACAACCATATAACAAAACATATGGATATGTTACTAAAATAGTGAAGAAAGTTTAATAATTTACTAAAAAAATAGATGAAATTTACAAGCAGGTGGTGAGAGTGTGAAGAACATAGAAAAATCGACTCCATATCTGGGAAGAAAAAGTTAGAGAAAATAGACGAAACGGAGCCTAAAATAAGAGAAAACCTATAGAGAATTATAAGGAGATCAGAATGGTGCGTAATAATGCAAAATGGAACACAAACTGAAGTAAAAGTCGCTACACATGTTGGTTTCAATGAAAGTAGCCCATATATATTGTACAATTTCTAAAATCTTTAGTACAATTAACAGATGTTGTGCTTTCACTCGTTGCTCTATGCCGAATAAGAGAATGTTTGAATTGACATAATTGGGGCATAATATAATTTATATTTAGTTTTTTTGATTGTCTTTATGTTGTCTAATTGCAGGAAGCATCTTTCTTATTTTTATGACCTATTTTTGACAGAAAAAATAAGCTTTTTGGATTCTCATTCCATAAATGATTGTTCAATAGGTGGAACCAACCATTGAAAAATTAGGAAGATGAAGTAACAAAGAAAATGACTAGCTGGTTATTCTAATTTTTTGGTCACCTCAGTATTTCAGCGTTACAGGTAATGTCACATACATCGTTGAGAAGGGATGTAATAATCCAATTAAGTGAATTAAAGCTATCATCCTACGTTTGAATCAAGTAAGACATCTAAGTATATCTCTGTCCTAGACGGTAAGTTCGATTCTTTATTTTATAAAAGAATAAAAACCCAAACTTTATTTATTTCCATGTTCTATCTCCCTATTTCCTCTCCCAAAATTAAAAGATTGACAATATATGTATTTTATGTGTGATCAATTCATAAAATAATTAAAATAAGAATAAACAAACAACCAAATATGATAAGCAAAATTAACGAATTTAATTCAAAACAATAGTAATCATGTTCTTGGCTTTAACTCCAGAAAGGGGGTTTATCCTTGAATGGAAATATTCATCATCCAATCCCTTGGAATGATGATAAAAACAAAAAAAGACTAAATTAAAGAATGATAAAACCTAAAAAAGAAGTTGTGGTAGCCTCCAATGATATCCCAAGTGATCTAGGGTGTTCCAAGATGTCCCAAGATGATTAAAATATTTTTTAGGACGTTATATTTATAGTAGACAAGTTATAAACCAAGTTGGATTAGGTTTAAACGTTGTTTTCCTTCAGCTGGGCAAAATTTTCCCGATTTTGGTGCTCCCTGCGTCGCGCTGACATGCCAATTTACAATTATCAAAAAATCTGTCAAATTCTAGTAGCTAGTCGCAATTTCAACGCGTCGCAGATCCTCCTTAAACCCCATTATAGGATACACGCGCCTATTAGTAGAAACATTGGGCCTTTTATAAATCTATTTATGTTTTAAAATCATCCATTGGACTCTTCTACACTCTACACGCGCTCAATACATTACAGGGATCAAAATTGCGTCCAACTTGTGCCTTGTGCTTTCGTTGAGCTATTCCGAGCCTTCTTGAGTTGTTTTCACTTGATTTGAAGTTTGTATATCCTTCATATATCATCATAATTCATTCACCAAGCATACTAAAGCATTGAACACATCTATTAAGAGCTCAAAACAACACAACATCCTCATCGATGAACTAAAAACACGAGCTAAGAATAGGCTAAATTCACATTGAGCTTTAACTCATTGTTTTGACTCTTTTCTTGCTCCAATTGACCCTTGAACATTATAACTAAGTTGTTTTACATATAAATACATAATAAAAACCTTAGAAACTCATTAAAACACATTAGAACCCAACACAAGAGACTAGAAAAATACCTAGCTCAAGCTAGCTACACTAGTTTTCTCGATTGACTTCTAAATGCTCAAATTGAATCAAAACTCATGTGAAATCACCATTAAACATCATAAATGCATACTTGGACACATAAATGCAAATTTATATCATTATAAACACATATATAATAAAAATCATCCTCAAAACAAGGCTAAAAAGGCTAGAATAGTAACGCTAGAATGCATAAATTCACCCAATATCACCACCCCACACGTAAAGCCTTGTTCGTCCTCAAACAACTCTTAACTATAAAAAACATGAGTTGAAGAGACTCCACACTCTTACTACATTCAAGACACTCAAGATAGCACTACAATGACTACACGGAATGCAAGTTTACAACCCTACGCATGTTATGCACAATTGAAAGCTCAAGAATCCTACTCCAAAATGTCCTAGCCTCAAGAATGACTCATCAAGTAGCAAACTCATGCATATCGTTCAATCAAGGATATCATACAAATCACTCACATTCATCAAACATGTGCCCCTCACAAAAACAGAGTTACCCACAATCACTCAGACTAATGTAATTTATAATGTAATAGGTACAAGAATCAAATTACGCTCACTCTCACAAAGAATTCACAAGTTACACATAATGAACCATAGGCTTGCCCTTAGTGTAATTCTCCACTAATATTGGAATGATGAACTTAGGATAAATTAAGACTTTTTCGGGTTAAAATATAGGCTAAGGGACGGGTAGGAACTATTTTAGCCAAGAATAGTGACTAACCACTCTAAGCGCTTTAATACACTTCATTATACATTTAAAACCAATCTCCAACAATCAAATTACACCACTTTTGTCTACCCATCTCTTTTATTTTTGCCCCATCTCTTTTAAGCATTTTCACAAATACTTGGTGGACACATAGTTTACCACCACATAAAACAATTTTTCTCTGTTTTTCACAATCATGGCAATATTTTTTGCATAAATTATATCACAACCATCCACCACACATCAATTATACACCAATAACTATTACCTTGGAGCATCAATTTCACCTTTTTCTTCTTCAATTTCTCAAACTCCTTACTAAATTATTATTTTTTTCAGTTAAAGCACTTAGGAGCTTTTTTTGGATCAAATTATGATTTATCAAAAAAGGAATTAGGCTACTTATGAGGTTGCCAAAGAAAAAACTAAATGCTCAATGGGGTTAACTAGGATAATGCATAAAGCTAGGTAAAATATAAGGTATAAAACAAGGCTATCAAAGAAATACCTATATCATCTCCTAAACCCACATTCTTTATTTTGATTTACACACACCGGGTAAGTTCTAGACATCACATGCAACAAGGAATACATAAAAATCTCACACACACATGGCACATGCTCAACTCAATAGGATCATCATAGACTCCCAACCAAACAATAGTATAAATTTAAATTTAGGCCAACAAATACAAGGGTCATAAACATGAGCCTAGAAGTCTTAAAAGTAGCAATTCACTCATTCAACATGCTTTTTATACACAAACCTACTTGCATCATGGAGTCAAAAATAGCACTAACAAGAATATCTCACTTATTCCTAACCTACAAAATTTTAAATTGAGCCAAAATTTGGGAACTTTCCCACCCCCCACTTAAAAATCTACTTTGTCCCCAAAGTGAATTTAAAAGTAAAAAGATAGAAACACTCCCTGAGGCCTCTAGGCCTAGCTAGTAGCATCTTTACACATAAAAGAGATCCATGGTACCCTACACTCAATCTTTGCCATGCTTCAAGCATAAGTTTATGGTACTCAGACTTCCCATTAACCTGTGACTCAGCCAAAAACAAAAACTCTGTGAAATAAAAACTAAAAATTAAAAATAAAACATACCTAATTAACTTGGGTTGCCTCCCAAGAAGCGCCTAAGTTAGTGTCGCGGCATGACCCAATCAACTTTTTCCTCTACCTTGAGGATATAAATTTCACCCCCAATATTGCATCCATTTTTTTACCTCGATCATATGGAGGTAGTACAGAGATTAATGAACCGAGTAATGGATGATGCATGATAAACCACTCGGCCTTGAAGTGAGGTGTGTTTTTTTGTTGCTTGTCCGTTGTAAAATCAAGAATATAGGATTCTTGTTCCTCATCTTCACACTCTTCCACTATTTTAGATGATTCCACAGACAAGACATCATCTAAACATAATGTAGAAAAATGTTTCGAATGCGGCCCAACAAATCCTACTTCATAGTTTACACAATCTACTACACACTCACTTTTATTTAACTCCTCAATTTCAGTATCAAGATCAAGATGACAATCGAGTGGCTGTAATTCTTATGTTTGCTCCACATATTGGCAAATATCCTCCATATTTATTTCTTTGCTTAGCCACTGTAGACATGGTGGCAGTGGCTCCATTATAATTTCCATGATATCTATTTTCGAGTACTCGAACTTTCTTAAATTATCCGCATCATATTGTGAAGGTTCCATCCACGCACTTTCATAAAAATCTGGACAATAACGCACAAGGTGGAGAAAAGCCCGGGGTTAAAGCACTTAGAACAATTATACTATGTTATTGAATCTCATCCGCTAATTTGCTTATCTTAGATTCATAGGGTTAATTGCATGATCATGGTTTCCCAACCTATAATCTTTTACCTAATTTGGACATTAAAACTACATCGTTGAGCGGGGATGTAATAATCCAATTAAGTGAATTAAAGCTATCATCCTACGTTTGAATCAAGTAAGACATCTAAGTACATCTTTGTCCTAGACTCTAAGTTCAATTCTTTATTTTATAAAAGAATAAAAACCCAAACTTTATTTATTCCCATGTTCTATCTCCCTATTTCCTTTTCCGAGATCAAAAGGTTGACAATATATGTATTTTATGTGTGATCAATCCATAAAATAATTAAAACAAGAATAAACAAACAAACAAATATGATAAGCAAAATTAACAAATTTAATCCAAAACAATAGTAATCATGTTCTTGGCTTTAACCCTGGAAAGAGGGTTTAGCCTTGAATGAAAATATTCATCATCCAATCCCTTGGAATGATGATACAAACAAGAAAAAAAACTAAATTAAAGAATGATAAAACCTAAAAAGAAGTTGTGGTAGCCTCCAATGATGTCCCAAGTGATCTACAGTGTTCCAAGATGTCCCAAGATGATTAAAATATTTTTTAGAACGTTATATTTATAGTAGACAAGCTATAAACCAAGTTGGATTAGGTTTACACGCTGTTTTCCTTCGGCTGGGTGAATTTTTCCCCATTTTGGTGCTCCTCGCGTCGCGCTGACATGCTAATTCACAATTTTCAAAAAATCTGTCAAATTTCAGTAGCTAGTCGCGATTTCAACGCGTCGCGGATCCTCCTTAAACCCCATTATAGGCTACACGCGGCTATTAGTAGCAAAGTTGGGCCTTTTCTAAATCTAGTGATGTTTTGAACTCATCCATTGGACTCTTCTACACTCTACACGTGCTCAATACATTACAGGGGTTAAAATTGCGTCCAGCTTGTGCCTTGTGCTTTCGTTGAGCTATTCCGAGCCTTCTTGAGTTGTTTTCACTTGATTTGAAGTTTGTATATCCTTCATATATCATCGTAATTCATTCACCAAGCATCCTAAAGCATTGAACACATCAATTAAGAGCTCAAAACAACACATCCTCATCGATGAACTAAAAACACGAGCTAAGCATAGGTTAAATTCACATTGAGCTTTAACTCATTGTTTTGACTCTTTTCTTGCTCCAATTGACCCTCGAACATTATAACTAAGTTGTTTTACATATAAATACATAATAACAACCTTAGAAACTCATTAAAACACATTAAAACCCAACACAAGAGACTAGAAAAATACCTAGCTCAAGCTAGTTACACTAGTTTTCTCAGTTGACTTCTAAATGCTCAAATTGAATCAAAACTCATGTGAAATCACCATTAAACATCATAAACACATACTTGGACACATAAATACTCATTTATATCATTATCAACACATATAGCATAAAAATCATCCTCAAAACAAGGCTAAAAAGGCTATAATAGTAACGCTAGAATGCATAAATTCACCCAACATCAATAGTATATTCTACAGTAAAAATTGATGTCTATTTACTTTGATTGGCCATGAAAGTTCTTACAAAAATAACTGTTCAATTAGGGAAAAAAGATTGGGATTTTAAGCTAAATCCTTGTAATGAAAACTCAAATTGGAACATACCAAAAGCAAAGATATTCCTTTGTATTTGAATAGCCTTGCATGCAATTGCACTTTTCCTGATAATCTCTTTCATGTAGAGTACATGTAAGTATCCATTACAAATGAATGTCTTTTGTTAATTAGTTGATGAAAATTGTTGTGTTTTTCCTGATTTCAGTTTAAATCCTTAACTATAGTTGAAATGGTTCGGAATAGAGAAAATTAGACGTAGAAGATTTTATAAATTGACAATGAAGCTCTCATCTAGTATTTATTATCCATTGCTTTTTACTTTTAATGGATGTGGCAGTAGCATTGAAATGATTTGGAATAGAGTGGATTAGATGTAGAAGATTTATGTAGCTGGATCCTATAATTGACAAGCTCTCAGTTAGTATTATTATCATCGTTTATTTTTTGCTTTTGATCAACTGTTGCTTTAAATTTTTAATGAAATAGATTTGAGTAGAGCGAAGTGGACATTTAGGATTTGTAAGGATGTGGCAGTGTAATTGAAATGGTTCATAATAAAGTGGATAAGATGTAGATGATTTATGTAGTTGGATCCTGTAATTCAGAAAATCTCAATTGTTGCTTTAAATTTTAATGAATGAATAAGTAGGATTTCTGAGGATATGGCGGTATAGTTGAAATAGCTCGGAATAGAACGAATTAGATGTGGACGATTTTATGTAGCTGGATCCTGTAATTGAGCAGTATTAGATAATCTGAAGTTGCTTTGTTCCATTCCTTATGAAGAAATCCACTCTGAAGCTCTCAGTTAATGTTCATCATCTTTTACTTTTCTCTTTGAATGAATATAGTTTGAGTAGAGCAATATGATTTTATAGTATTTATAAGTATGTGGAGGTGTAGTTGAAATGGTTCAGAATAGTGAAGGTTAGATGTAGACGATTTTATGTAGTTGGATCCTGTAATATTGAGAAGTAGTTGATTTCCTGTTATCCGTAGATTGATGTGTATGTTCAAAGAATTGAAATGTGATTTAGTTGATCGTCTCCTCTGCCCTCTAGTACATCCTATCCTCATCCCCACCCCGTTTGGATTACTTCCACTACTTTGGCTGATATTTCGATTAAATAAAATTTGTTAAATAATATTAGGTATAAGCTTATAATAGACATGTATTAGATTATTGTTAGAATCCCATGTCTTTATCTAGATATTCAAATATTCCCATTGATGAATGTGGCTATTTCTGAAATTATTTATCTAATTGTCACTTCATTATAGTATGCAACTGATTGAGATTGTATAAAATGGACAGGCTTATTTTTAATATCAAGCGATTCCGACAGTGGTTACTTTAATTGTTAACAGATCACTTATAGGATAGGATCTTGCATGTGTCCTCCCTGCATCTCTGATGAAGCTATCACATCTAAAGAAACTGTATTAAGAATATCCAGAGAAGAGCCTACTAAGTAAGCTTGAAGCAATGAATTTGCAGCCAGGCTGCAACGTCATGCCACATTCTTCAGGTGCAGGGTTCAATGCCTACTAATGGCCATAGGCTGCAACTCCATAGCTCTCTCTTCAGTCGGAGAAAATTTTAAAGAGAGTTTACATGTGTATACTTTGTACTTGTTGTTCTGCTTCAAAGAAGCGATGGCACCATATTAACATTTCTTGTGGATATAAGTCCTTCGAAGGATGCAAATCCTTAGCAGAAATGAATCATGTAGTCAACCGAGCTGTAGCCATTTTTTCCTTTATAAAGAGGTTGGACGGTATGTCATATATACATTAATGTCTTGACACTTGAGCACTTGAAATGTACTTTGTGCAAAGGTTTACAATCTAATCATACCAATAAAAACTTCCAGAAGGTAGTTGTGGAATCGATTTTTCCCTACTCTATTCAGTAATGTAATAGAATAATTATAGTACTAAAAGGGGGAAGTCGATATATATTCTACTTACAATAATATACAATCATCAATTGGTTGCTTCCAAACTCTATCAAAGTAGCAGTCCTGGCAAAAGAAAATCAGTAATGGACTATGCTTACATTACTCCCACCGTTCCTAAATAAGTAGTGTTTTAGATTAGGCATACCTTTTGAGAAGTTATTCATTCCTTAGAAAACAGAGAATATTTTTAATAACTTAACCTCAGTAAATATATTGAACAAGATATAACTCTTTTTGTTTATGTATAAACTTTCTTCATTTGAATAAGGATAAAACTGAAAGAACATGATTGAGATCTTTTTCATTATCTAAAATATCATTTATTTAACAATAAATGAAAGGCTAAAATATTACTCCCTTCATTTCAAAAAGAATGACCTATTTTCCTTTTTTAGTCTATTTAAAAAAGAATGACCCCTTTCCTTTTTTTAGCAATACTTTAATTTCAACTTTTCACATGACATGTTTAGGACCACAAGATTAAAGTATATTTTGGTACATTTGATATAACTTTAATGTAAGGCCACAAGATTCAAAAGTTTCTTTATTTTCTTAAACTTTATGTCAAGTCAAAATAGGTCATTCTCTTTTAAACGGAGGGAGTACTTATTTAGGAACATAAGGAATAGTAGTTAGTTTAACTATTTGTGTGGCTTCTGTTCTGTGTTTGCACCAATATCAAATAAATTCTGAAATATGAATACAGAAGAAGTAGAACGTCATTTTGAATCCACAGGTTGTTTGTGTATCCTTAAAGAATTATAATCCCAACATTGTATATGTAAAGTTCTTTTTCATTTTAGCTACTAACGTGAGAATTTGTTTGATCACCCAACAAACTACCCTCGAACTAAGTTAGAAAATGTAGTAAAGTCGGTCCGTAGACGGGCAAATAGATTCAAGTGGGCTCCACACTATCACTTCGCAACCTCCATACTCTTGTCGCCAAATCATTAACCCTTAACTAAGCATTTTATAAAGATGTTATACTCTCCTTTTACATGAAGTTTTTGAAAAATAGCTAGATGTTTGAGATGAGAATTTAGTATATATTAGTTTTACATCATTTAATTACTATTCAAATAATATGTTGGGCCCTGCTAAGAACGGGTCTCGTCCATCTAGTCTATATCTATAATCTATAATCTATAATCTATAATCTATAATCTATAATATATATTAAAAGTGTGAAGGGTCTTAGAAATGTTATTTAAACTTTTTGCCCTTCATTAAAAGTCCTTGCATTAGACAAAATCGTCTTTTCACTATTTTTTTCCTAATATTTAAGAGTTGAAAATTAACTAAATATATTTATGGTAAAATCTTTCCTTATTAGAAGTTATTAGAATTTTAATATTTTTTCCTAATTTAAGAGATGAAAATTAATTAAATATATTTATGGTAAAACTTTTTCTTATTAGAAGTCATCAAAAGTAATGACAACTGATACTTTTTCAATTAGTTTAAGAATTTTAAATCTACTAAATTTGATTTTAAGAAGATTTGAAAAATCTAGAAATAAATATAAAACTATTAGAATAAGAAAAATTTAAAAAGTACCATATTTTAAAAAGTTTTAAGTGCGTAATAAGAATGTAATCAATGATTTTATAAATATTTGACTTTAAAAATAACGAAATATTTTATAGATTAAAAAAAATCGTAACACAAATATGATTCAAATTGATGCGTCCGGCAACAAGGGAAAGAGGTATTATATGACAAACGCAAAAGTGATGATTCATCAATCACTTGAAACTTCTGGTGGTAAAACATATATGTATATGTTTATATTTACATTAATATATTAAAGTGTAAAAGATTTTTGAAAAGTCATTTGAACTTTTACACTTTATTAAAAATCTTCGCAATAGACAAAATCATTTAATTTTAAATAATTAAACATTACATGTGTGAGGCACGTGCAGTTAAACTAGTATATATATATATATATATATATATATATATATATATATATATATATATATATATATATATATATACTAGTTTCGTGAGGCTGGGCATAACTCAAGATATAAAAAATAATAATTTAAATTTAAATATATAATTTATATTATATTTTTTACTTTATAATTAACATAATTTAATGAACAACATATTAAATATATTTTGTTGATAAGTTTTATAATTATTAAAGTTATTAATTATAATTTAAATAAAATTTTATTTTTGCGGAAGAAAGTATTACCGAAAAATAAGGATATATCAAAAGGTCACAAGTAATTCAATATTTTATAAAATAATATGATAGTATTTTAATAATGAAAATTCAATGATGATCAAAAATAAAAAAATATTGATATTTAAATGAATTTATGGGTGTGTAATTCTCAGTTATAGATAAAAATAAATTTGTTTTAATATTTATTGTTTTATTTTCACCTAAAATTTCATGTGAGAAGAGTTTTTGCAAACGTCATTTTTTCAATCTAATACAATAAAATATTTCAATGACCTCACGTATATAAAAAAAATAGTTACAAACTTAATTTAGAAGCTTTACATAAACTAACTTAATAGTGATCTAAAAGTATTTAAATAATAATTACATTACATTAATAAATTATTTCATTCGGTTCGTTTGCCTGTCATGTTTATTTTTTACATTCTCTTTAAAAGAATATTCTATTCATTCTATTTTAATTATTAATTTATCTTTTTTTATATCCGCTAAGAAAAATAATAAATACAATGTACTATTTATTATTGATTAAGTTGACCTATTTATTATGTATTTTTTAAGGAATTGAACAATATTTATTATAAGAGTGTAGTTGAAAATTATCACTAACTTTTGATTTTATATCAAAAGTTATTTTTGAATAATTTTTTTGAGCAAAAGTGATTATTAATTTAAAATGAAGGGAGTATTAATTAAAAGTAATCTATTAAATGGCAAAAAGAGATCAATTACAAATGCACAAGCGAGAATAATCTTAACAAAAAACATAAAGGCAAAAATGATAATATTTAACAAAAGAACATCATCAATTGCCATATGTGTTTTATTAATTCACTTAGCCAACAACAACAACATACCCACTGTATTCCCACCTAGTGTGGCCTGGGGAGGTAGCGTGTACGCAAACTATACCACTACCTCAAGAGAAGTAGAGAGGTTGTTTCCGATAGACCCCCGGCTTAGGAACAATAACAGTATAAAAAATACAAAAGGTAGGCGCATATAAACTAGTATGGTACACAAAACAAACTAACCGTATAACAGACACAAAAGATAAGTACATAATAAACTAGTATGGGATGCAAAAATTGAGGACCTAAAATGACCACAAAGAAGTGAAATGCCTCTTTTTGAGGACCACCAAAAATTGAGAACCTCCTATATATATATATATATACTAGTTTTATGAGACCCGTGCTAAGCCTAGACCTGAACTTAAAGTATATAAAAAAATAATTTTAATTTAAAAATATAATTTGTATTATATATATTTTTTACTTTATAATCAGTATAATCTAATGATATGTTAAACAAGTCATGTCGATAAATTTTCATCATTATTAAAGTTATTAACCACATAATTTTAAATAAAATATTATTTGTGAGGAAGAAAGTATTACTTGAGAATTAGAATATATCAAAAGATTACTAGTAACTTGATATTTATATAATAATATGATTTAGAATATTTAGTAATTACGTTCAATGAAGATCATAAATAGAAAAAATACTGATACTCTTATAAATTTGCTAGTATGTAATTTCTTAATTATAGCTAAAAATAACTTTATTTTGATTTTTGTTGAGTTTAACTTCGCTCATAATTTTAGTGACAATAGTTTTTGCAAAATAATTTTCTTCATAGATAGAATCATCTAAAACAAAATCAATGATTTCAAGTTTGTACTATAATAATTATAACCTTAATTTAGAGCCTTTATATAAATTAACTACAAAAATGATCTATAAGAATATTAAATGATAATTAAACTACATTAATAAATTACTCAATTCGGTTCATTAACTTATCATGTTTATTTTTTTCACATCCTGACAAGAGTACTTCATTCGTCCCATTTTAATTATATATTTTGAGAATTGAATAATATAAAAAAGAACTATGTATGATGTTGTAGTTGAAAATCATTGTAAATTTTTTATTTTGGATTAAAGTTAGTTTGAATATTTTTTGAGTTAAAGTGATTGTTGAATTTAAAATGATATGAGATTAAACTAATTATCTAACAAGTGATGAAGGGAGGTTTAACAAGTGAATTTTTGAGTTAAAGTGATTGTTGATTTCAAATAATCATCTAATAAGTGGCAAGAAAAAATCAATTATAAAAATTCAAGTGGAATAGTTTTAACAAAAGGAATAAGGGTGAAAATGAAAATATGAAATAAAAAGACATTATTAATTACCATGTGTAATAATTTTATTTCACAAAAAAATTGAAATATCAAAAAACTTCTTGAGAGGACTACCAAAATTAAGATCCTCTCTTATATATAAGTATAACCAAAATTTTAGTACCTATATATACTTACTTCATTTCATTTTTGTTGACCCTTATTGACTTGACATTCTCCTTAAAAAAATATTTAATAAAAACTTATTTTAATAAAGTAACCCTATTAATTATGCATTAAAAATATACTATTTAAATATTTATACATTACATAGTCATTTAAATAAATTAAGGTTGCCGCCCGGAGCAGCATAGTGTTTACTGCTCAGTTGGTCTGCGGACAAAGTGCCCCCACCCCCCTTCCCCGGCCCCCAAACAGCGATTCGAATCCTTGCAAGGGTAGTCCGTTCATTTCTTTTTGCTACTGGCCACTGCTAGACTGCTAGTGTTCTTTTCATATTTCTCCAATTCTCTTATTGTCTTTTCTTTATTTTTCTTTTTTTAAAAAAAAAAAAATCCAATTAAATCCTTATAAGTATTTGTTTCTTTATCTAAATTACTTCTTCATTTTTTTGTTTTGTAAAATCTCGAAATATTTAATTGAATGTGATTTTAATCTTTTATCCCTTCAAAGTATATATAATTTATCTATTAAATTTTATTTCCGTTTCATAATACCTTTTTAATGAAAGCAACAGGGGCAAGGGCCATTTTGTGCTAGTTAATTAACTTCTTTTTGTACTTTATTAATAGTTTCTATTCGCAGATTAATTTTTTTTAGTTACTGTCTGTATAGGTAATTTGTAAATATTTGTACTGAAAATATGTGTTTTTACTTGCAAGTTAATGAGATCCTTTATAAAAAATACTTGGAAAAAAAACATGAGCCGACTCATTTCAAAACAAATAGCTCATATTTGAGCTACCAGACATTCAATGACCAGTCGGTCAAAGTAATTCCTAAAAATGACCATTTTCAATCCTTTTCATTTTGGGTCATTACTTATTTTGTTTATTGGAATTTGAAAAACAAATCAATTTTTTCTTTTGTTTGCCGGATATTGATGTTTTAATTATCAGAATTTGAGAAAAGAAAAGAAAGAGCTCCATTTCCACCTTTTTGTATTTTCTAGGCAAAATGATCTTTTGGACCCCTATACTATATCGGTTTTGTAAGTTGGACACTTCTACTTACATGTTTGTCATCTGAACTCTTGAACCCATTAAAAAGCAACATTTTGCACCCGTTAACCTTGCATATGTGGCATTGAAATGGTGATTAGGACAAATAGAGTGTAACCACTCGTCTGAGGTGTGAGTGGGGGGTCAATTTTTAGCCAATTTTATATTAAAATCATTAAAATAAAAAATAAAAAAATATTAAGAAAAAAAAATTAAAAAGGATTCTTTTTTTTCCTCCATCTTTTTAATTTTAAAATATTTTTAAAAATTTAAAAATAATTAAAAAATATTTTTAAAAATTTAAAAAACTAAAAATATTTTTTCCCTCCCCACCCCAGCCCGTCCCCACCCCTAGACCCTACCCAGCCCCATCCCACCCCACCACCTTACCCTAACACCCGTCCAACCCTTCATCACCCCATCCCCACCCCCCACTCCCTACCCCAGCCTCATCCTACCACACCCCCACTCCCTTCCAGCCCCTCCACCCCACCCCAGCCCCATCCCCACCCCCCACCTCACCAGCCACCCCACCCCAACACTCTTCCATTCCTCCCACCACCACCTTCACTTTTTATTTTTTATTTTTATTTTTCCTCAATTCAATTCTTTTCATTTTTTTTTTTGGAATAAAAATTTAAATTTGGAATCTTTTTTTTTTTTTGGGGGGGGGGGGGGGGGGATTAAAATTTAAATTTGAATTGAAAGTGAGTGATAGTGAATATTGAAAAAAAATAGTGAATTTCGCTTGAAAAAAATTAAACTTTTTGTTAATTTTTTAAAGATATTCAAATTTAAAAATAAAAAATTTATTATGTTTTTATATATGAATTTGTAGTTAAAAAATTAAATTAGTTGGAGAAGAATTTTAATTATTTGGAATAAATTTGATGTTTAATTTGTGAGCAAAAATAAAAACATGATTATTCAAATTTTTCTACAATTATAAATTTTTCTTATTTAATTAAATTAATTTAATATTTAATTTTTTATTTAGCATTTTAAAAATGACTTGAAATTTAATGTAATATTTTTTTATTTTATTTTATTTTTTAGATGACATGGCAGATGAGGCTGACGTGGCAGCTGACGTGGGGAGAGTGTGTTACACTCACAAAAAAAGGGTTTAAAATGTTGCTTTTTAGTGGGTTCAGGGGTCCAGATGACAAACATGTAAGTAGAAGTATCCAACTTACAAAATCGACATAGTACAAAGGTCCGAAGGTCATTTTGCCTATTTTTTATGTGTTAAGTTTGTCGAAATTGAAGTTTTAGTTGTTGGAGTTTGAGAAAAGAGTTTCCTTTCTCTCTCTTTTTGGAATTTTTCAAGTGTTGGTTTGCCAGAAAATTGATATTTTAGTTGTCGAAGTTTGAGAAAAAATCAATTTTCCCTTCTTTTTTGCATTTTTCACTTGTTGGGTGTGTTGAAAATTGACGTTTTTAGTTGTTGGGGTTGTAGAAAAAAGCTCTCTTTTCACATTTTTTGGCAATTTCACGTGTTGGGTTTGCCGAAAAATTGACATTTTAATTGTCGAAATTTGAGAAAAAAAATAATTTTCCTTTTTTTTTTTTTGCATCTTTCACTTGTTGGGTTTGCTGGAAATTGATTTTGTATATGTTTAAGATGTGTTTAGAAACTGTATAATTATTATATAGAATATGTATATGTATAAGATAATATGTATATGCATAAGATTTGTACAGAAACTGTATAATTATTGTATAGAATATGTATTTAAATAATTATTGCAGCTAAAGGTTGTATAATATATATATATATATATATATATATATATATATATATATATATATATATATATATATATATATATATATATATATATATATATAAGTTGTATAATTGTTGTATAGAATATGTATTTTCTATATAATATGTATAAAAATTATATCATTATTATATAGAATATGTATCGGTATAAGTTATGTGTAGAAACTGTATTTTATATATATATATATATATATATATATATATATATATATATATATATCACTGTTGTATAGAATATGTTATTTTTGATAACAAATAAAAATACACTCTTTTTATATCTGATTGATTAAAAAAAGTAGCAATTACGATATTACGAGTTTATATTTGATTGTTAAAAAAAGCTTCATAATTTTATTTGATTATTTTTCTGATAGAATTAAAAAACAAGGAGATCAATCTTTTTTTTCTTTTTTTTTATAAAAAACGAGTACAACCAGGAAAATGGGGAAAGAGAGAAAACAAAACTAGTGAAAGAAAACACAAAAAAGCTACAATGGGAAAAACAACAACAAAAACAAAAAAACAAATCAAATAGAACGAGAAGTGGGCAAGTAGCCAGCAAAAGTGTCGTGACTAAAATATGGGAATACCGATTCTTAGACCATTTGGTTGGGATTAATTTTCACCGAATGGCCATTTATGTCCTTTTCCCAAACTACTTTGGCCTTGCTCCTTTAACTACTTGGATGTAGCACATGTGTCTCTCGTCAATCAATCAAACTATAAATGAAAAATATTATTCGATAATAATAATGTACATTAGAATAAAATAGTCAAGAAAACTTACCTCAAATCACAAGAGAATTTATTTCTTTGATCATAAAATAAATCATATGTCACAAAAGAACTTCATGCATAAAGAGGATTGTTGACACCCAATTTTGGCTCCCCGAGCTTAAAATTAACGCATTCATACTTTCTGATCATTAAAGGACACGAATATAATTTTCACACATTTTTTTATAATTGTTAACAAATTATTGATAATCATTCATATTTTAGGATTTTATCAATTTATTTTTCATAATCTATTAATAATTCTTCAATATTATTTTTATCAATTTATTATGATTTTTTAATATTTTCACAATCATTTGCACACATACACGATATGACATCATATTTTTTTATAATTCACAATGCATCATATTTTCAAGATAATTACATTTTCAATTTTCTTTATGTTTTTCTATAATTACATATCGATACCTATAATTTGTACATTATTTAATACGGTCCGCAAATGATAAGTTGGATCAATTATTTTAATGCCCAATATAATAATTCAATGTATTGTCATATCAGATAAGACTACACAATAATGTCTTATCATATCTGATAAAAACTACATAATAATGTCTTGTCACATCTCTCTCTCATTCCTCCTTGCCATCACTTCTTCGTCGGAGGTGATGATCGGTGCGCAGTCCTATCATTACCACTGCTATGCCACCTCTTCCTTTCATCTTCCTCTATTTTCCATCGCCTCTGGTGATAAGTGATGACCGAAGAGCCACCTCCAATGCACTACCTCTCCACTGTCATATCATTAACGGCCAGATCTAGCCGGGATTTTGTATATCCGATATTGCTTCGGCGAAAGTCGTTAAAGCAACATCGATAGTTACCGCTATTTCATATTTTATTTATCTTCGGTGAACTGATTTCTTTATTTTATGGTGTTACTGTATTTATTTTGAACAAATATGGGGTTTGTGGTGATACAACAATGATTCACTATTTTAGGTCCTTTTTCTACATTTTTGGGCCGGAGTTTTCTCGTTCTCCAATGAAACCCTTTAAAATCAACTAATTTTTATTTGGTTGCTCATTTTTTGTTATATTTGTTTCCTTATTTTGACATGTTGCTGCTATATTTTAGAATGCCTTGTGATCTTTTTGAGTGTTTCATCAAGGTTTATGTTGCTGTTCTATTTGAGTCATTTTTAGACCTTTTGCTAGATTTTGTTGTTGTCGTTTTGCTCTATTTTTGGCTATGTTTATCAATGGTTGGTTTGCTGCCTTTTTTGCGTTTAAGGGACTGCTTTTAGACGATTTTGTCCTTTATATTTTATTTAATTAAAAATACATGAGATGTTACACGAATTGGCCAATGATAATATCTCTTTGTTGGATTTTCAAGGCCACCCCATAACAAAAGATAATTTTTATTTTCTCAATTTTACTTATTTTATATCAAGTAGCGATACATGGCCAATGAAGAAACTCCCATTGATTTTTGAGGTCTCCCAAATAAAAGGCAGATATTACGTATACAAATACGTAACAAAAATAAATAAATTTGGGTGATGATGAAATCTCTATAATATCAAGACAACACAAAAGGTTTATGATTTGTAACTTGACAATACAATTTAGGACGACCGATAAGTCGAGCAACCACCTCGTAGCCATGGCACATCTAAAACTTAACTTGAGCTCACTTTATAACAAAATTTTATTTTTTGTATATACATCAACATATACGTATGTGTACGAATAATTTTCATTTATTTTAATGATTACTTGTTCATTAGTATTTTCTATCAAGCATTTATACATGTTCTCGATAACACACTCCGAAGTTGTACTTGAAGGGAGTTTCGAGATCTATGTTTGTATTTTATTTCTCATTCGTATAATTGTACATAAAGATAAAAGTATAGTGAAAATTTTACTTTTTGGGGTCTTGAGCGGGAACATATGCTTTACTTACATTTTTTTTTTTGCTTCAGAAGGAACTTTATTATTATAGCATGAAAATTTAAAAGTTATTACAAACAGAAATCGTCCGGGTAGAACCCAGACTTTGAGAGTCTTTTAGGAGTTCTTGCAAAATAAAAAGCGTCGGGGCAATAAAAGTTATTGAACTATTATTCATGCATTGCAGTTGAGTCTTGCCAAACGCTGCCAACTTGTCCGCTACACCATTTGCTTCTTTGTAGATATGGCAGATTTTAGGTTCTTTCAACAGTTTAATGATGGACCTGCAATCAGAAATCATGTGAGTGGTCTTTATTTTGTGAGTTTAAAAGTTGAATGAGTACCTGGGAGTTTGTTTCCACAATAATAGGAGTCAAATTCTTTTCAAAAGCCAAACATAAGCCATGATACATAGCCAAAGTTTTCATTTGTAAAGCCGATGTGGCCATGTGTGCGAAAGCCGTTCCAGTTATACAAGTCCCATCATGGTTTCTAATAATCCCTCATTCTCCCCCATGGTTATTTATAAGATCATATGCACCATTAATGTTAAGCTTATAATAACCTGGTGGAGGCACATTCCATTTGATATTTATGATGAGGGTGTTGCGATGAGTTTTTGAATTTTCTTTAGTATGCCTAAGGTGGAAGTATTTAATAGAATCCAATTCAATTTTTTGGGAAGTTAGTTGGTTGGTCACATTTTTAAAGAGGTAATCGTTTTTATTTTTCCAAATGGACCAAAGGATTAAAGGGGTTAAAACAGAGAAAGGTATGGGGATGTTACCACAAAGTTTGATGGTATTATTGGAGGAGAATTAATTCTTGATGTCGTGTTTGAAATGGTTCTCAGAAGGAGAAAATCCAAAGTGGTTTCAAATTTTTTTAGCTTTGGTACAAGTTAGTAAAGCATGCATACGGGTCTCCTTTACAGTGGTGCATGATCGTCAAAATTTTGTCAGGATCATATTTTGCTTTCTAAGGATTTCAGTTGTTGGAAGTTTGTCTAAAGTAGTAAGCCACAAGAAGAATTTTATCTTGTTATGACTTTTTACTTTCCAAACTCAAAAGTTAGAAGGATTGCTATTCGGAAGCGTTGTGGTTGTTGACTTTACAAAGAGCATATAAGATGAAGATGTGGTAAAAGTACCTAGAAAGGAAAGATTCCAGAAAAATTTATCTCATTTTAGTTCTATTTTCTGAATATAGGTATTATGAATAATTTTTAGAATATCCGGCGTTAATTGAAAAGATATACCAGATGTATCCCACGAACCATTAGAGGTGATTTTTGAGAGAGTTTTTTTAATGTCAGATTGTGTTAGAAGTCCATTGATGAGCTCACGAAGATTAATATTGTTGCAGAGCCATCTATCCTCCCACAGATTAATATTGTTACCATTTTCCACATTCCATGAGATTCCCTTAAAGAAGACCTTTTGATTTTTGCTAAGACTCTTCCATATATAGGAATCAGTAGTAATGAGGTGAATTTGATTACCAGTGATTCTATTTTTATACTTATTTTGAAAGATTCTGACCCATAATTGGGATTTATTTTTAAGGAATATCCAGTTAAGGCTTGAAATGAGGACTGAGTTTTTTTCTTCAGATTTGTGAATGCCCAGTCCTCCTTGTTCTTTTGGAAGAGTTATGAGATTCCAATTTGCATGATGAACTTTTTTATTCTCATCGGTTGCACCCCCAAAGAAAATTCCTTTAGATATGGTCGATGTGGTGTGTTGTTTTTGAAGTAAGTAAGTTAATTTGCATTGCGTAAGTGGGTATAACTGCTAGAACAGATTTTATAAGGGTTGTTCTTCCTGCTATATTAAGCATTTTGGTCTTCCAACCCTTGAGTTTGTTATTCATCTTATCAATTATGAATTGATAGTTCATTCTTTTTGGAAGGTTTTTAGTCATAGGTAGACCTAAGTACTTACCAAAGTTTGTGGAAGAGTTCATGTTAAGGAGATTAACTATTGGGTTAGCAATTTACGAAAGAGTGTTGTTGGAGAAAATAATTTTTGATTTGTTATAGTTGATTTTTTGGCTTGATAATTTTTTGAACTCTTGAAATAAAGTATGAATGGTGGTAACATTCTTTAGGTTTGCTTTTGCGAATAGAATTAAGTCATCCGTTAAAACCAAGTGAGATAATGCCGGAGAGGAGTTTGAGATTTTAATAGGGGTCCAACTTTTTTCATCAACACCCTGGTGAATGAATAGTGAAAGTGACTCTATACATATGATAAAGATTTAGTGGGATAAAGGGTCTCCTTGTCTCATACCATGACTAGGTGTAAAGCTATCAGTAGGGGTTCCATTAATAACGATGGAGATGGAGGATGTAGTGACACATTCCATGATTATGTTAGTGATTTTTCATGGAAAATTTAGGCTTTGTAGAGAGTAGTGAATAAAAAACCACTCCATTCTATCGAACGCTTTTTCCAAATCAATCTTTAACATCATTTTCTTTAAGTTACTGTTTGACTTGTGAAAAGAGCGAAGGGTATCTTGAACTATAATAGCATTTTCTGAGGCTCTTCTGTCTGGGATAAAGCTACATTGAGCGGGGTTAATAATGTTATCCAGTAAAGGACGAATACAATTAACTAAAATTTTTGTTATGATTTTGTAAACGGTATTGCAAAGACTGATGGGTTTGAAATGGTGGATTTGTTTCAAAGTATTTATTTTTGGGATGAGCATAACATTTATTTTATTGATTTCAAGGTCGATGGATTCCGTAATGTAAGCATCCATACAAGTTTGAGTTATGGAGAACTTGGTATCTTTTCAAAATTGTTGAAAAAAAATAGGATGAAGACTATCTGGACCCGAGGCCTTTAGAGGTTTATAAGACTTAATAGCATTGTGAATTTCTTCGATAGTGAGGCTAGAGTTTAGAGTGCTATGGTCATCCGTTGTTAGGCAGTTTCCTGATTTTGGGTAGCTTTTACACTCAGAGGTAATTTGCTCTGTAGTGTAAACATTTTTGAAGTGTTTTAGAATAGAGCTTTGTATCTGATCAGGGTCGAAAGTCCAGTTACCTACAGAGTCTAAGAGGCCCAAGATTTTATTCCTACATCTCCTATTAATGGTAGTAGTATAGAAAAATTTAGTATTTGCAGCCCCTTCCATAAGCCATTGGATTCTAGATTTAAGCTTCCAATAATCTTCTTCTTGGCGCAGAATGTTATTAAAATCATGAAAAAGTCTATTCTCAAGATTATAGTGAAAATAGGTTTTTCTTATAGGATCCATGTTTTAAAGGCCTTGGATCCTTGCTTTTATTCTTTTTTTATTTTTAAAAATATTACCAAAAATATTTTTGTTCCACTCGTTAGCATCCCTGGCAAAGTTAGTAACTGCATTATGGTAGTTGTAATTTTTAAGCTAGGAATTTTTAATGATATGAGTAAATCTCGGATGGCGAAGCCACATAGTTTCAAATTTAAAGAAGTAATTAGGCTTACCACTATATTTTATAAGATTAAGAATTATAAAACAGTGGTCGAAATAAGTTCTAGGGAGATGTATTATGTTAGAGTCTGGGTAAAGGTCTAGCCAAGGAGGGTTGCAAGGGAACCTATCAAGCCGCTCTATAATGATACTATTATTATGCTTACTCATATTTGTCCAAGTAAACCTAGGTCCTCCGAAGCCTAAATCAATCATACTAAGCTCATTAATAACTTTTCAGGAAATTCGAAACCCTTTTGTTGTTAATCAGATTACCTCCAAATTTTTCAGACGAGTTAGTAATTTTGTTAAAATCCCCACACATTAACCAAGGAACCGTATTTGAATTATTAATGTTTTGGAGGTTCTTCCATAGAGTGTGTTTATAAAAGGAGTTATTTCTAGTATATACAATAGTAATGATCCAAGGAGTTGAGTTTGGGCTAACCTTAAGTGAAGCATAGATCTCTTGCTCCGTCATTACCATTGGATTAATGATGAACTCATTGCTGTTCCAGAAAAGGGCGGTGCCTCTCGAGAATTCGGATGCAAGAACTTATAGCATGTCCGAATAAGGTAGCATCAGCAAAAGTGGATCATGATCCCCCCTTCTAGTCTCTGTTAAGGCTAGAATCGCGGGGTTGTTAGTTGTAATCAAGTCTAACACATTCCTTTTAAAGGCGAGGTTATTGGACTCTCTATAGTTCCATACTAGTATCTTCATGGAAAACTTGTTCGGTATTATTTGAGACCCTCCCGGAGCTAGTGACATTTCTAGATTCAAATGGAATTGATTTTGGAAAAGTGAAAACTTCGGTGGAGTTGTTGAGATTACCATCGTATATTGATGCATCATTGAGTCGGGGGATGAACATAATTTGATTTCTATCTTTGGCATTGGTTGTTGAACATGCACCATGATTCTTTCTTCTTTGTTTGCAAGAAGAGTGAAGGTTAGAGAGTTATCCAGCATTATCAAATTCAATTTTGGCTCTTTTTCTCTTGGTCGTTCCTCCCCTTCTGTTCTTGTGTTATCTTCAGAACCTGCATAAAAGATGATGGATTTGTCCAAGTTGGTGTCTCGTTGATCTGTAGGACCACCTGATTATGAGTCTAAGTTTCCTCCAATGTTGCTGGTAATTGAGGCATTGACCAGTCTGAGTAGTTCATTGGTTAGTGTGAGAATGAGTTCAATCTTTCCATCTGTGTGACCATGTTATTTTCTTACAAGTATATCATATTCCATCCAAACTCGATGAGATGTTGATTCTGAATGAAGTGAGCATGCAATAGATTCTAATAACTTTGCACAATTTTCGTTATTGTGTCCATCAGTGGCATGAGATCTATCGGATTGTAGCTGTTCATGTTGTGTCTGTATTGCATGTTCACCATCAGTTTTATTTTGTCTAATAGAGCTGGATATGGTGTGATTGTGGGTTGGTTTAGTTGCGTAGGAATGCTCCAATTCGATTGGTAAATTGGTATTGGTTGAGGGGTTTGCTGTAGAGTCGAAATATTTTGGTTGGGAATGTTCCAATGGTTGGTTTATGTATCCCAAGGTTGGTCGTGCATGTTTTTGTCGTTTTCCATGAGATGATTTGGAGTGTTGTTGAAATATTTGTTCTTTTTGGGATATCTTCTTGGCATTTTGGGTATTTAATAAGTTGTTCTGAACTTTTTCTAAAAGATTAGCTTGAGTTATAATAGGATCCATAGCTATATTGGGAGTCTTAATGATTGAATTGGTAGTATCAGGTGTCCTAGTCTTCCTAGTTAACCTAGTGAATTCATTTTTGTGAACATTTTCATTAAAGAAAGTTATTATTTTTTTAACTCTTCCTTCATCCATTGTATTAGTAGTAGTACTAGTATTAATGGTAGGGGTAGTTTCCTGTCCAGTCTTAGTAGCAGGTAGGTTATTAGTAGTTGAATTAGTATAATGAGTACTTAGAAGATTTGGAGTAAAGTCTGCAGATTTGATACTATTAGTTGATTGGATAGAATTTAAAGAAGTGGGGGTAGGTTGCATAGCAGTGAGCTTAGAACTAGAGTAAGTACTAGTTGGTTGAATTGAATGGGATTTCAATGTTGTGTTGATTTTGTGGGGATTGGAAGTAGTACACATTGGTTGTGTACTTGGTGCAGATTGTGGAGATTTGCTGAGATTTGCTTGAGGATTTTCTAGATTATGGGTAGTATTATGATAGCTAGGGATAGGAAACTGTGTGGGATTTTCCTTATCAGCTTGATACATAGAGGGAGCAAGTTGCATCAGAATAGGACTATTTACATGTTGGGAAGACGACGTGAATGGTTTTTGGGTCATGGGAGTTTATGGAGAATTGGAGCGAAGAGTTGGAGGGTGTGTGTGGTAATTGTGATAACACAGCGTAGTAGGAGTATTTTCAGTGACGTGAGTTATTCCATTATTCTCGAACTGATTTAAAGATTTAAATGAAGAATTATCTTTTTCTTTTTTCATGGACATTGAATTTTTTTTTTTTGCTTTTTTCCCGTACATAAAGGTTGTCCACGTATTTTTTTTTTTCATTTTTTTCTTCTTTTTTTTCATTTTTTTTTTTCTTCATTTTTTTTGTTTTTCTCAATTTCATTTTTTGTTTTTCCACTTTTGTCCTCAGTAACTCCTTTCTTCATAGGATTATTTTGAATGTTTGAGGTCTCCGGTTCATCGAAATTATTATGGGAATATTATTCTTTAGACAGTGATGAAAGTTATGGCCCAGGCAACCACAATTTTGGCAAAAATAGTGGAGTTTTCAAAGTGTATTTCTTGAAGACGGGATCCAATAAGAATGTTTCTGGGTAAGGGTTTATTTAGTTGAGTGAGGATACATAGTGTAGCATATCTTCCTCCGGACGCGTACTTGGTACAACTGTCAATTTTTAGGATTGTACCTATCGTGCTACCAATTTTATGGAGGATTTCTAAGTCGTAGTATTCCGTGGGTAGTTCGGAAAGTATAATCCAAATGGTAGCGTACGGAATAGTTTCGGCTTGAGGGTTGAATTTTGGTTCCCATTTGCGAATTGAGAGGTATTGGTATCCTATGATCCAAGGTCCTTGGTGGTGTACCTTATGGAAGTTTGATTGATGGGAGAGCTTGATAAGGTAGTAGTCTTCTTCTAGGTCTATAAGGTTCAAGTCTTCACTAAGATTCCAAAGGGTTTTTAGGTAGGTATGCAGGTAGTTATAGCCAATTTTGTTTCCAAGTGGTTTGATGATGATAGCTTGTTCCCAAGGCACATAAAGTCTTTCTTTGTCAGAGAAAGAAATGGGGATAAAAAAAGGATGGTTGGAGATATTGTCTTTCTCGTCGTCAAGGTTAAAGTGGTTAAAAACTTTTTGAATAGAATCAATAGAAGGGGTATTATTATAGAAAAATCATTTCTCTCGAAAGCTTACTTTTGGTAACAGTTCATGAGCGTTAGAAGCTTCTTTAGGTTTTTCTGTACTCCGCTGCAATAAATCCTCTTCTTGCTCATGCATTTTTTCATCCATCTTGTCGATATTTGGTTGTGATTAATGGCTTGTACTTGGGCGCAGTAGTAGCATTTAGTGTGGGAAGATAATGTCAGAAAGTACTATGTTTCTCTCACTTTGGGAAGCTAGATCTACATCATTCGTTATGACAACTTTGATCCAAAACTTATAACTACAAAATTGTAATTTGTGGTCCTGAGGAAGCTCACCAAGTACTAGAGGTACTGTTGAAGTGATTTAGACGCTTGAGAGAAACACTCAAATAATATGTGCTAACAATATAGAGTGACTTTACTTACATATTCACTAATATACATTTAGGCAAACTTAGACAGTTAATATTTACATAAACATTTAGGCAAACTTAGACAGTTAATATTTACATAAAGGAATCAAATTGATTTAGACATTTCATTAATTAATTCACACATTTGTATTATAAATATTGTGTAGCCTTTTATTCTCAATAAATCTTTATTTTTCTCCCCATAATTTTGGCCAAGTAAAAAGTATTATTTGCAAGAAATACTCTTCCTTTTTATTGTACATAAAAATACTTTTCTTTTCACACGTTACAAAGTACGTTTCTTTTTCATACATATTTTGTACATTTTTTTTATATATATCTTTACATGTTTTTATGTGCATATTTTATAGCAATAGATTTTGTCTACATACTTGATATACATACACCTTTTACATTATTTATATTTTTTTAAAAATATTTTTTCTCTCCTCCCTCTTTGATAAATTTAGTCTAGTCGGGTACCATATTTTGTGGATTTTGAAAGGTGTCTAACCCCTTCTCTTCGAAATAACTTGAACCGTCACCTAAAATCTAAGCCGGTTTTCGTAGACTAAAACATAAGTCGTACGCATTAATAGTTAAATAGGTTTTCTTTTTCTCATTAAAAATTAGGTGGCGACTCTGTGCAAAATTTAATTCTTTTAGAGTCCATAGGTCATGTTTTATTTAATCTTGAAAAAAATAGGACATGACAGGATGACGACTCTGTTGGGAATTAACAACAGGTTCTAACCATAATAGATTCAAATTTTCAATTGATGATGTATTTTTTACATTTTTGCATATGCTAACTATTAAAATCTTTGATTCTTATCTGTTTTACACTGCAAATCATGTGAATTTACTCACAAATTTTTTATATTATCTGCACAAATTAATTTTGCTGTTGTATCAATTCTTTGATTTATTACTTGTTTAATACACTATATCTGTATATTATCAAAATTGCTATACATTATTTTTCACTTTATTTAATCATAATAATGATTCTATCGAGTGTTTGGCCGTACACAAACACACAATGAAAATGCAAGGGGTGTCTTGCACTCCTCCGAACCTTCTTTGAATTTAGTAGTTTCAGAATTGGTGCATTTATATTAGTGTGCCTTTTCGCAATTATTCAGCCTCTCTCTAAACTATTTAGGAAAATTCTTATTCTAGAAATAGGCCATGCTATATTCAAATTCAGAAATTTGTATGAACTGCATTTTGACCCGATTCTTATCCTGACAAGATACGTAGACAATCTAGTAGTAGGTTTCTGTCTCTTCACTGTGTTAGAATAATTTCTTCGGTATTCAAATTGGGATAATTTTATGTAACAAGTCAAAAACACTCTCCAAATGTCTTCAAAGAGCGCAAATGATAACTCCTCAAATCTAAATCTCAGTGACATTAATGCCTAACCGGTCTACCTCTAAATCCTCACCCAATTTTGGTTCAAGAACACCTAACTTCTTCTTTCGAACATCATAAACCATCAAATTTATGACGTATCGATTCTCACTTTCAAAAGCAAGGGGTTCAACACTCTTTTAGTTATAACAATCTTGCCAACTACGGCGAAATAATACCATAACTTTTTCAACATGTTCGATCTTCTCAATCTTGTCAATGTACTAAAATGGTGTCAAAGCTCTGCTAATGCTTGACATCAATCCTCTCGATTGTCTGATCCGAGTAATTTTGATGCTACAAGCAGCTCATTCCTGATCGTCTTTCAAATCCTTTTTAAGGATGACCATCACTCCTTTAACAATCATGCATGCCACATACAAATTCACAAATTCGCATGAACTAAGTTTTGACTTGATTCTCGTCTTAATTTATCTTGATAAGATACTTAGGAAACTCTCATTTAGGTTCGGTCTCTTTTTTCAGAAAAAAATTAGAATTTTAACTTGGTTGGTACTAACATTGTTAGGAATGCGCGTGAGAAAGAAAAAAATGGTATAATGGAGAGGAACAACTTCATGGTAAATCATAGAACTTTTGGTACCTTTTAATCACACCTGAGCGACACTTGAAAAATTCTCTTGCATACATTTAAGACAAGAACAAAGTCAACCTCATCATTTTATGCGCATTGTGTGGTGAGCTTTAGACTAATTCATTTCATTGGATTGTTGATCTAGAACTTGACCTAAATATCTGTTGAGGCAAAATTCTGAGTTACACTTGATTTGGGAAAGAATTATAGGCCTTCTTTGACCTGATTGTGCTTTCCACAATCCACCAAATGACATTAATCTTCGGTATTTCTCCTCTTTGAGCCTAAAACCTTTTCTTTGGACAACCGCATCTAAGCCTATTCCTTTTTGAGTAAGCTTATATATACTATCCCTCTCTTGGCCTATCTCCATAGAGCACTAAATATGTGCAAATTGCGGATGCATATTCAAGATCAAAGTTTCCAAAGGTAAAGGATATATAGTCTCAGAAGAACAAACATGAAAAGACGACTTCAAAGAAGAAGGAACAAAACCCCCCACAAAAAAAGATAACTCTAATAAAGATGGAGAATCACCGAAAAAAATGAAAATTATATTTATTGAAAAGAAGGGTAAAAACTCCAGCACAAGATCAAAAGAAGTCAAAGCAAATACAAAATAAGGGGAAAACAAGCACAACAAAGAAGATCAAGCGTCAAAACGCAACAAATATCAAAAGCACGGATACAGTGTAACACTCATTGAAGAATTAGCCACTTTCATCCCAACTGTCATCCTACCCGTCCCCAAGCCTACATTACAAACTGATAACCAGTGCTACATGATCTAATTCTGAGTATTCTCACATTAGTGGATATTTACATGAAGGTCAAACCTATAATATCACAATTGCATTCATTGAACTTCTTTTTGAGTGTGAGTGTATATCTCTAGACGTCCATAAATTCAATAAAAATACTCAAATAGGTGAGAAAACGAGACTTTTTTTCTAGAGAGGACACTTGAAACATAAGAATAGGCACAATTCAAAGTCATTGTTTGAAGCAAAATGAATAAATCTTGTCGATACTTAGGTATGTCTGAGGTACCACTTGAAACTATAGGAGTTACCTTGAAGTTGATCTCAGTGAGCTGGAAAAGAGATGGAGAAATTCTTATACACACTACTAATTGTTGGCACCAACTGCAGTCAAGATATGATTATGCCTTCTTCATTAAGCATTTCTTATAAAGATAATACAAAATGATTTTATTTATTTTTCATGACTCTCACCTTCAAATACATATATTATACTTTTCATACAAGGCGCCCATCTCTAAATACAATAGTTGACTTTTCTTATCAAGCTCTCGTCTTCAAATACAGATATTTTGCTTTTTCGTTAGATGTTCTCCTTCTAATTTGGGTATTTTACATTTCCATAGCCCCACTTGTTGAGAGGTTATTACCTTTAAAATATTTTCACCAGTCGAGAGCTCTTAGTTTCCAATAGCCCCACCAGTCGAGAGTTCTTAGATTTTAATAGCCCCCAATCGAAAAGCTATTACCTTTCAGTTGCTCCACTAGTAGAGAGCTCTTAAATTTTCATATTCATGCCAATCGAAAGGATAATACCTTTCAATTTCTTCGTCAGTCGAGAGCTCTTTGATTTCAATAGCCCTGCTAGCCGAGAGACTATTACCTTTCAATTGTTCCGCCAGTTGAAAGGCTATTTGATTTCAATCACCTCATTAATTTAGGGCCTTATTCTTCATAGGCATTTGAGGACGATCATCAATATAAGTCTCCGTAGACAATCAAAGATGTCTTTCACTAAGTCCCCGAAGACAACCGAAGGACTTTACCACAATCAACACAAGTTTCCATAGACAATTAGAGATGTCATGTATCAAGTCTTCATAGATAATAAAATACATCATTCACCACATAATCTTCGTAAATAATCAAAGCCATCTTTTATCATCAGGTCTCCGTAGATAATCATAGATATCATGCATTTCATCGCCAAAGACAATCGGAGGACTTTGACACAATCAACGTCAGTCTTCATAAAAGATCAAAAATGATAATCAGTCTCTATAGACAATTGGAGATATCATGCTCAAGTCCCCATATATAATTGGAGACGTCATTCATCCTCAAGTCCCCATAAATAATTCAAGATGTCATTCATCCTTAAGTTCTCCTAGACAATAAGAGACATAATGCATCTATCTAATAGAAAATACAGTCCACAACAAGACATTTTAAAAATTCCTTTCAAAAGTTTAGTGTTATCCATAAATCATACATCGGAGTAAATTTTGAGAACCGTCTCAAAATTTTACTTATTTTCGCATTTCAAACTACAATGACCTGATTATCGTGACACTCAAGATATTTAGGAAGCTCTATGAAGTGTTCGATTGTCACAACCCCATAATTATTCTTTCTCCCCAGCAAGTACATAATTATACATTCCCAACATCTTACAGCTTGATACTGGAAAAATTTCAAAAGGATCATTGAGGCTATGTGAATACTTCCATTCCCAAATAGTCCTTTTCTCAATAATTATTCCATATGGTCGTCCACCTTAATAACATGGAAAAAGAAAATTTGCCTATTCTTTTGAACTACACCCGACCTGATCCTCATTCAACTCGAGGTATGTAGGCAACTTTAAATTAGAGTTCGATCGAATTTTTATTAAAAATATTTTTTTATCAAGAAAAATTGACTGTATGTCAACGTTTTCATCTGAAGACTTCTACATCTTCTTCAAACGAAATGGGGCAACTGTTGACACCCAATTTAGGCTCTTCGTGCTTAAAATTAACGCCTTCAGACTTCCTGGTCGTTAAAGGGAACGAAATATAATTTTCACACTTTTTTTACAATTAGTAAGAAATTATTTATAATCATTCTTATTTTAGAATTTTATAAATTTATTGTCATATTTTTACTTTTCATAATTTATTAATAATTTTTCATATATTAAGATTTTTATCAATTTATTATTATTTTAACATTTTCACAATCATCTACACATGTACACAACATGACATCATATTTTCTTATAATTCATAATGCATCATATTTTCAAGTTAATTACATTTTCAATTCTCTTTATATATTCCTGTAATTACATATCAATACCTATATTTTGTACATTATTTAATACGGTCTGTAAAAGATAAGTCAGATCAATTATTTTAATATACAACATAATAGTTCAGTGTCTTGTCATATCTGACTAGACTACACAATAATGCTTGTCACATCTGACAAGGACTACACAATGACATTATCCTTTGAATAATAACTTTAGCTGCCTTTCTCCCTCTTCCTTCTCTCTTTTTTTTATCTCGCCTCTCGTCGGAGATTATGACCGATGATCTACCTCTAACAAACTACCTCTCTACTGTCATACCATTGACAGACAGATCTGGTCAAAAATCTGTATATCCAGCATTGCTCCAGTGAAAGTCATTGAAGTAACGCTAATGGTCATCGCTACTTCATGTTTTCTTTATCTCTGTTGAACTGTTTCTTAATTTTATGGTGTTACTGTGTTTATTTTGAATAGATATGAGTTTTGTGGTGATACAACAATGATTCACTATATTATGTCCTTTTTCTATATTTTTGGGCTAGAGTTTTCTCATTTTCCGGCGAAGCCCTTTAAAATTGGTTAATTTTTATTTGTGTTGCATTTTTTGTTATATTTGTTGCCTTATTTTGACATGTTGCTACATTTGAGAATGACTTGTGAACTTTTTGAGTATTTCATCGAGGTCCATTGTTGTTGCTTTGTTCATAACTATTTGGGTCATTTTTTTGTACCTTTTGATAGATTTTGTTGTTGCTGTTTTGCTCTATTCTTGGCTATGTTTTCCAATGATTGGTTTTCTACAATTTTTGCATCTAAGGAACTGATTTCGGATGATTTTTGCCTTTATATTTTATTTAATTGAAAATACAGGAGATATTTCACAAATTGGCCAATGATAATATCTCTTCGTTAGATTTTTGAGGCCACCGCATAACAAAAGATGAATTTTATTTTCACAATTTTACTTATTTTATATCAAGTATCGATACATGGCCAATGAAGAAACTCCCATCGATTTTTTAGGTCTCCCCAAATAAAAGACGGACATTACTACGTATACAAATACGTAACAAAAATAAATAAATTTGGGCGATGACGAAATCTCTATAATATCACGACAATACAAAAGGTTTTATGATTCGTATCTTGACAAGGCAATTTAGGACGACCGATAAGTCGAGCAATCACCTCATAGCCATGACACATCTAAAACTTAATTTGAGCTTTTTTTTTTTAATCAAAAGTTGGCCTTGGGCCTCTTATTAACCAAAATGTTTCATTCCACATAAGGCCCAACAGCCCAATCCACAAAGACAAAAAAAATCAGTTGTATCTCTAAGGAAAAACAAAAGCAAAATCCAAAAAGAAATTGGAATAGACTAGATTAGGAAAGTAAAGAGCCATTAGCTCAGCTGAGAAAATTGTAGCGTATGTGACGTCGCCGGAGATGGTAGATGAAGTGAAACACCAGAATTTGTTGGATTCTTCAAGATAAGTGGAATTCCTATATCAATTACTAGCTTGATTTCCCTTTCTAACAATTTTTCTAATCTCTTTTAAATTATCAATCTTTTGGTAGTAATCACTTAGGTAACCTCTCAATCTCATCGGTGCCGTGATTTCTGTCCTAAAAAAGAAGTATTCTTCGAGATTGATAATATCTGAGACTAGATCTGCTGCTATTCTAGGTACTCTAGCTAATATCCTGTAGATTTAGAGAAGAAAGTAATTATTTCATAGCAGTGTTCGTCTACCTTGTTGATTTTTCCTTGGTGGGATGAACCTCATACGAAGTTGATACCACCACCATCGGAATCCTTCACTACCTTATGAAAATCACTGTATAAAACACTATTCTGATGTATTGTGGATGTAAGTGAGCAAGCGTCGAATATAGTCTGAGGATGTCCTGCCTTGTGTGATGATAATTAGTTATTATGCTGCTGGTGTGATGTTGCTGCTGGTGTGATTTTTTCTTTGAAATGACCTTGTGTGTTAAAATCTAACCTGCTTTAATGAACCTGCTAGCCCCCTTCATATTGCACTGTTCTTATGTGTGGTGTACCTCATTTATCCAATTTGATAATTCTTCTCCCTTGTGCTGGAATGTCTTCAACATTAGTAATTTGAAAATCACCTGCAAAATCCAAAACCATGTTAGCAAAATAATCAGCAAGAGTGTTACCTTCCCGAAGGGAACGTACCACTCTTGCTGTTACTTGTGACATCAATTCTCTGATGAAATTCACTTCCAAAACCACACACCACGGGACCTCCCATTCCCCCTGCAAGACTTGGACTAAGGTCCAGGAATCTGTCTCCACTTCTATTAGCTGAATACTATTATCCCTACAAAACCTCAAGCACTCCTTAATTGCAATAGCTTCAGCCACTATACTTATCGTATCATGAATTCTTGAGCCCTTGGCAATAATTAAATTGCCTTCTGAATTTCTTATGCAAAAGGCACATAAACTTGGACCTGGGTTTCCCCTAGAAGCCCCATCAGTGTTTCCTTTCATCCATTCATGTAGTGGAGGCCTCCATCTAACAACTTTTATTTGATAGGAAGGTTTGTACTCCTGTAAAGCATCAACAATATTAATCAAATTATTTTCTTCAATCTGCATATGGAATTTGAGCTTCATGAATTTTAGGATATAGTTATTAATATCCCAGTATATCTTCCTCTTATGATAAGTTCCCCCATGTAGTTTAGTATTTCTGCTTTTCCACAAAAACCACATAATCAGAATAGGAACCACTTGATACACTGCTTTACATCTTACATTTCTATCAGTTTCTCTCCACAATCTCACACTTTGTTTCAAATTATGTCTTTGATCTATTATACCAGCACCTGCACAGTAATGTTGCCAAATCTCATCTGCTATTTCTCCTCTTAGAAACAAATGTTCAACAGTTTCTCTGTTAGGACTACTACAACATAAACAATCCTGTGAAATACTTGAATTCCAAGTGTGCATTAGTGCAACTACTGGCACTTTTCCTTGCCAAACTCTCCAAGCAAGGAAGGAGAATTTAAAAGGCAACCCTTTACACCTGAAACTCTTCAGATCTTCATTAATCTCACCTCTTTTTCTTATCATTTCCCACACACTCTTGACAGTAAAATCACCTTTGCTAGATTTTGTCCACCAAGGTTTGTCTGGTCCCTCTTCAAATTCCAGATTTTCCATTTTTTTTTGACATAATTCACCACATTCTCAGGAATTTCATCATGCATTTTACTCTAATTCCACCCATCCTCTCCTAAAACTTCCCTAATCTCTTTCAATGGAAGGCAAGTCTGCACATCTGAAGGAATACTATACAAAGGACCAAGATTGGTCCAATTATCAAACCAAATAGTTGAAGAACCACCTTTAGGCTCCCACCAAATCGCATGTTCAATAGATTCTCTATCTTTCAACATAGCTTTCCATACTTGAGATCCACCCTTGCCCTGAACAAAAGCAGGAATTTGCTTCTTGCAATACTTGTTCCATAAGAAATTAATCCACAAATTCTTTTGTGTTCTAAATTTCCACCATAGTTTAGCATACATTGCTTGAGAAACATCTTTTAAAGATCTAAACCCTAATCCCCCTTCTTCTTTAGGTACACATACTTTATCCCAAGCTGACCAGTGTTTACCTCTTCCATTCTCTTTGCTGTTCCAGAAAAATTTAGCAAATATTCTATGTAGATCCTTGATGACACTTTTTGAATGAATAATTGCAGATAAAATATAAATTGGAATGCTTGGTAAGACACTTTTAATGAGGACTTCTTTTACACCATAAGAGAGCATCCTACCTTTCCAGGCCTGATGTTTACCTCTAACCTTGTCCAATAAATCTTCATAATTCTCCTCCTTCTTCTTTGCATGAGATAATGGACATCCAAGATACTTCAATGGGAATTCTCCCTTTGGCATTCCAGTGTATTGCTCCACCTTTTGCCAAACATCCACAGCAGTGTTTTGATGCACATAAAATAGGCTTTTGTTCATATTCACCTTTTGTCCAGATTGTTGCTCATACTCCTTCAAATCCTGCATAATTTTCCTCATAGAATATTCATTAGAAGAGGTAAAAATAATGGTATCATCAGCATAAGCTAAATGATTTAAGTTAGGACTCCACTTTGGCATTCCATACCCTATATATGCAACATCCTCAAATAGATGGTTTAGAGCTCTTGTCAGAACTTCAGCAGACAGTATAAATAAGGTTGGGGATAAAGGATCCCCCTGCGTCACCCCCCTGGTAGAATGAAAGAATCCAGTAGCTTGACCATTTAATAAGACTGGGTCGTAGTTATTGGAGATTAACCTCCAGACCACATCAACCACCCTATTAGAAAAACCCATCTTTCTCATAACCTTCATCCAAAAGAACCAAGACACTCTATCATATGCTTTAGCCATATCCAATTTCAAAATTACATTAGCAGTCTTCCCTCTCTTCCCAATGTCTGTAACCAGTTCCTGAGCTAGTAAGACATTATTGATTATGCTTTTTTCTCTAACAAAACCAGATTGATTAGAAGATATGAGCCTAGGGAGAATTTTTTCCGATCTATCATGAAGAATTCTTGACATGATTTTGTTCACAAAATTACTTAGACTAATTGGCCTCAAGTCTAAGAAAGATTGAACATTTTCTTTCTTAGGTATGAGGACCAAATTAGTATGGGTAATTGATTTTGGTAATGTATTTCCTGCATAAAATCCTTCACCTGTCTATATATGTCAAAACTTACAATATCCCAACATGATTGGTAAAATCTTCCCGAGAGACCATCAGGTACACAAGCACCATCTCCATTGAGGCTAAAAACAACATTCTTCACTTCATCATCATCTGGAATGGCTCCCAAAGCTTCATTATCCTCCTCTTTTATCAGTTCAGGGATATATTGCAGTAATGAACAGTCAGTGTTATCCCTATCTTTAGTAAACTATTTGTGATAAAATAAAACTGCTTCATCTGCTATCAGTTACTCATCCTCCAGCCAACACCCCTGTTAATTTAAAATTCTACTCACTTTTAATTTGCTTCTCCTTCTTTTAACAATGCTGTGAAAAAATTTAGTATTTCTGTCTCCACTTTGAAACCAATCATATCCCGCCTTCTGTTGCCAGTAACTCTCTTATAAATTCAGGTATTTAGTGTATTCAGCCTTGGCTCTCTTCATCACCACTCTATTTTCTGGAGTAGGATTCTCTTCAAATAATCTTTCCTGAATCTTTGCTATCTCTTCCCTAATCATCAGCTGCTGAAATATATCCCCATATACCTCTTTGCTCCACAGAGACAAAGCTTTTTTAACTTGCTGTATCTTCCTTTTAAAATCAAGGAAAGGGTTCTCTGATCTGCCATCATCCCAATTCATTCTCACTACCTCCTTAAATGTTTCATGCTTAGTCCAAAATTTCAAAAATCTGAAAGGTTTTACAGCTCTGGTAGCCCTATTCTCACAAAAAATTAACAAAGGGACATGGTCTGACCTATCCTAGCCAAGTGCTCCACATCAATACTAGAAAACGGATTCTGGAACTCTGAATTTGAGGGAATTCTATCCGGCCTTTCAACGATACAATCCATCCCCGCTCTCCCATTCCACCATGTATAAGGACGTTCTCTAAAAGGGGTATGGAGTAGGTCACTAGTTTCAAAACAAGTTCTGAAATCCTCCATTTCCACAACACTTACTGGATTACCACTAATTTTTTCTGACCTGTTCATCACAACATTAAAATCCCCCCTACAAGCCATGGTGTATTCAGATCAGTTGATAAATTCATGATCTCATCCCACAAAATCTATCTCTGCTCTCTATCACATTTAGCATACACACTAGTAACTAAAAATTTGATGCCCAAAGACACATTGTGTAGTAGAATTGAGAGAGTTTGCTCTGTGTTGTTGATAATTGTAGCATTCAACCCATAATTGACAAAAAACCATATTTTACTATTCACATTATAAAATACCAATGGCATCCTCAATTTTCTTCTATATCTATGAATGGTTCTTATATGTTTAAAAGGTTCCACAATAGTAACAAATTCAAACTTGTGAAAATTATGAAGCATTTGCACCCTTTGAAAGGCCCTTTTAGACTTTACTGATCTAATGTTCCACATTAAGGCTTTCATCAACTTTTACTATACTATGAAACCACATTTCTCTTTGGTAGGACTCTACTAGGCTGTGAGTTGTCACCATTTATCTTCTTCTTTTCTTTCTTTGTAGGCTTAACTGATTCTGTAGCTCGAGGAGATAAATCAGCTGCTTTACAGATATATTCAGCACCAACACCTGAGCGACCTCCTCCACCTTTTATTTGCTTCAGTTGTTCCATTGTAGTTTTAATATTATGTGTAAATATGCTGTAAAGCACTTCATTTGGATTTTCAACGTTCCAACTTTGTGGCTCCTCGAAAGATACTGGATTAGGGACTGCCACGATTGCCATCTCCTCCATCCTTGGATGACTGGACATTTTCCTTTGTAGAACTTTGAATTTTATCATCTTTTGCACTTGTGTTACTGTTATCTGGTAATAACTTGTGAGTGTCCTGATTCTTTGAACCAACATCTTTGGTGACATGATCTTCTTTCTATCCTTACTCTCTCTCAGTTTGCATTTGATTGACTAAAGAGATTTTTCTTGACTGATTTTTTTTCATTTGTTGCAGGAGCTTCTCTGTCTCTATCACCGGTACTTTTATAATCACCATGCCCAGGAAATATCTTGGAAACCCAATCTTTTGTTGATAAATGTTGTCTCCCTTCCTCTTTATTCGTATTATCCTGCTCTACATTTACTATTGAAGTAAGATTCTTATTATCAACATTTAAATGCTCTTTATTTTCTTCTGCAAGTGCTCCAAAGGAATTCTCACTATTTTTCTCCTTGGTAGGAGTAATAGCCTTCTCACTAAAATATCCTTTATTAATAGATATCCTCTTAGTGGGTTTCCACTGCTGCTGGTGTTGATTCCATTGATATCTTCTTCTGTGCCCCATATTTTGTTCCACTTTATCTTCATCCTTGTTCTCATTTGCATTTTGATCATCATAGGCCATTTTTGGTTCAGGATGTAACAGTCTACAATCCTGCTCATCATGCCCCTGTAGCATACACTTTTGACAATATTTGGGCATATAATCATATTGGATCTTAACCTTTTCTACTCTTGAAACCTTTGTAATAGAGTTAACAATCCCTATTTCCACAAAGTCGGGGAAACTTGCCAGTAAATCCACCTGCACCTTTACCTTAGCACAACTAGGTCGGGTTTTGTTTATCGTAGCCATATCCAATGGAATTTGCTTGCCAACTGCTGAGACAAGGGAAAATAGGGACTCTTTAACAAAGAAAGTAGGACTTAGATTAGGGAATGAAATCCAGGCCATTGCCCGAGTTGTTTCCTCCTCCATTCTGAATTTAGTATCATGGATTAAAGGCCTCATTTGGTATGAATAACCATCCTTATCATTAATATAATATACATTTTTCGACATTACATTGACAAAATCCTCAAATCTTATCAGGATATGCCTATTCCTCAAAAAACCAATGTTACATCTCCCTTTCACATTAAGTTGCTTAGGAATTTGCATACGTGAATCATCAATTACTGGCCAACCATATGAAAATTTACCAATTACTGCATATTGTAAATTTTCCAAGACATTCATTCTATCAACTTCTTCTTCAGTCCACACAACTCTTGGAACCACATCAATATAAGAAAGCTTCTTAATTTGAATGGGTTCTACAGATGGCATTGACTGAATCTTCGGGGAAGAGATGTTTATAGGTTTCATCAAGTCAGCATATTTGCATTGTAAAGGGGCTTCATCTTTCTTAGGGGCTGTTAAAACTGTAGGGGTCGTAGGCTCAATACGTCTACATATATGTATGCGTACAAATAATTTTCATTTATTTGAATGAATACTTGTTCATTTATGTTTTCTATCAAGCGTTTATACATCTTCTCGGTAACACACTCTGAAGATGTATTTGAAAGGGAGTTTCGAGCTATATGTTTGTATTTTATTTCTCATAATTGTACATAAAGATAAGAGTATAGTGGATATTTTACTTTTGGGGTATCGAGCGGGAATATTCTTTACTTACATATTTACAATACATATTTAGGCAAAACTTAGACCGTTAATATTTACATAATGAAATCAAATAAATTTAGATATTCGATCAATTAATTAACACATTTGTATTATAAATATCGTGTAGTCTTTTCAACTCAAATAAATCTGTATTTTTCTCCTCATAATTTTGGTCAAGTAAAATGTATTATTTGCAAAAAAATACTCTTCCTTTTTACTGTACATAAAAATACTTTTCTTTTCATGAGTTACAAAGTACGGTTTTTTTTCATACATATTTTGTACGTTTTTTTATATATTTCTTTACATATTTTTTATGTACATATTTTATAACAATAGATTTTATGTACATACTTGATATACATACACCTTTTACATTATTTATATTTTCAGAAAAAAAAAATTGCCTCTGATAATTTTAGTCTAGCTGGATATCATATTTTGTGGATTTTGAATGGTTCCTAACTCTTTCCTTTGAAATAACTTGAACCCTTACCTAGAATCTAAGTTAGTTTTCGTAGACCAAAACATAAGTCCTGTGCGTTAATAGTAAAATAGGTTTCTTTATTTTTCTTAAAAATTAGGTGGCGACTCTATGCAAAATTTAATTCTTTTAGAGTTCATAGGTCATGTTTTGGTTAACCTTAACAATGAGATTTTCTTACCATAAATAGGGTGTCATTTGTTGATTATCGCACTCACATTGGTCCAAGGATCATTAGAGGAGGCAAGAAAAGGCAAAACGTGGCTAGAAAGCCCCTTGAAAAGGACTTGCGCCCAAGGCGCTTTGGATCCTCTTTTGATCCGATCTAGAATTTCAAAAGTGGATCAAAACAGTCCCTAGTGGTCCTTTTCTTTTAATTGAGTCACCTTTGGGCCCTAAAAGTGTAATAATTAGCCTAAACTATAAATACTTTGGAGGTTAGCTCATGCTATTAGTTTTTCCTGATAATAGATAAATTGATGAATGCTTCTCCATTGAGTGAGAGTAATGGACAACTTTTGTTGAACTTGGGTTTAGAAATGCTGGTTTAGAGGACGTTCATCTTTCTCTTGGTTATCGCAGGAATTAGGTGTTCGATTAGATTGTAATTGAGGGTATTAGAGTTTTACATACTCTTTTGTTCTTAGTTACTTCTTTTCTTGTGTCTAATTGTCAATCTTATTGATTAGCTTTACTTTTTTGTATCGTCGTTAGTTTTTATAGTTTGATTTTGTACCATTTGGTATCAGAACAGAGCTTGATTTCATTCATATGAAGTCAATCTTGGGTTTAGTCATCTTAGAAAATTGAAAATCACAAAAAAATTACTATTCACGTTTTAGGTCTTAGGTCACATTTTGAGTTTTTGATTTTTGAGTTTTCTTATGTTTATAGTGTTAGATTTGCGTCTCCTAACACTATTAGAGTCCATATATCAAATTTGAGATAAATTGGAGTGAAATTGAGCCTTATACTATCATTGGAAGCTTGAATTTGGGAAAGTTTAAAGTGGATTGAAGATTTCCAATTTGGTTACAAGATTTAAAGTGTTGTGTGAGAAATGTGAGCAAAATAATGTGTGGAATGCGTTTAGAATATTGAAAAGTTCACAAGTTCAAATTTTCAACTCATTTCGAGCTAAGGTGTTCTTGCTGTGTTCTTGAGGAGATTGTTAAATTCATATTGAAAGTTCATCGAAAAGAGGGCCTTTGATCCAAAAAGAAGGAAGAAAAAAGAGTTAAAAGTATTTGTACAAAGGCATCTCCAAAGGAATCCAAGCATATTCCAAGAGAAAATTGAAGAGGGGAACATTTGAGGGGCATTTTCAACCATTAAACAAGCTAGAGGCGGCCAACTTGCTCTTGGCCCGCGTTATAGGTGCCTTTGTTCTTTTCCAGTCCTATGGCCAAACCTCAAGGTAGTAGACAAGGCCTCACATGTGACCAGCCTGCTCTGGACATGCATTCCAGCTGCTGCAGTAGGCCAAGACAGCATCTCCTGCGTGTAACTTGCACTTGACCTACGCCCAAGGTGTGTAACACACCTCAAATGCACATTAGCCAATCCCAAGGCCAATCCAAGTTTCCAAATGCATTCTAACACTTCTAAACTACAATTTTCTCACATTTGATTCCTTAGTTTCATTCCTTGATTCTTTAATTCACCTCTTGATTATTAAAACTATCAACAACTAGTAATTCACCTACTAAGTTGGATGATTAGTTCTTGAGTTTGAATTCATTCATCGTCCCATTTCTTTTAAGATTTTCTCTTTTTAATATCGTTTTTAATTCTTGATTCATGTCCTTACATATTTATTTGAGTCCTTCAAACAAGAATTCAATACGATCAAGAGTAGCACTTGACACCTCGATTACTACACAAAGTATAAACCATCTTTCAACATTTGTGATCCAAGTGTGAGGTAAACAAAGGCGTGAAGAGTTTGGGAGGTTAAATTTCTCTAACGCTAACATATTCATCATTTTTGTGAGTGTATTTCTTCACTGGTACAATGGCTACGAAAGGTGAAACTTTGCAAACCATGGATAACCACTCAACAAATGCAATCTTAGTGGCCAATGAAACCTCAATCGTAAAATTGATTCTACGAACGCTAAGATAAATTCACTTGACCTTAAAGTGGATTTTCTTGAAGGAAGTGTATCCCTTATTGGTGGAAGAGTGGATATCATGGAAGTTTGACAAAACACATCCCTATCCATGCCTCAACACTTCCATGCTTCGACTAGTGGGCATGTACCCAATCCTTCGGTTCATATTTCCTTCAAAAATCATCATCAAATGATCAATCTACCAATACAAACACATGATTCCATTACTCAATCTACTACATATCCACAAAAACAACATTGCATCCGACTACTCCAACCTCAATTCAACCAAACATAACATGATGAATCTCAAAACCAAATACCCCAACCTCCACTAAACCAAATTCTCTCATTCCAAGAACCCCTTAACTGAAACCAACCCATACAAATAGACGAGGAATAAAGGAAGAATAAAAAACAAAGTTTGAAGCATTTTATGAATACGGCATATTGGTAGAGGAAATGAAAGGTAGAACAATGGATCAAAAAGGTTATCGAGGTCGAGGAGAAAGATTTGATCCGGTACGAAATAGTAGAGGAAACTTGGAAAACCGACCCCAAGGTTATGATCAATCGAACTAACAAGGTAATAAGGATTGAAATGTGGGTATTAATTCAATCAAGGTTAGCCTTTCAACTTTCAAATTCGAAAGTGATCCCGAAGATTATCTCTTATGGAAGTTCTCTTGTGAAAAGATCTTCTAAGTTAATGATATCACTGAAGAGATAAAAAATTGCTATGCCATAGCCCATTTTGAAGGGTATGCCAATATATGGTGGAATTATGTCAAAAGATTTGGAAATGTTTTGAATAAAGTATAACTCCATCCATAGGATGAGTTGAAGGTATTCATGAGGCAAAGGTATGTTCCGTAGAGGTATAGACATGAGCTACTTGCCAAGTTGTACAACTTGAGGCAAAGTAGCAAGAGTGTTGTGACCTATTATGATGAATTCTAACAATTGATGTTGAAGCTAAACTGTCGAGAAAGCATGAACCATGACATCATACGCTTCAAGGTTGGGTTGAACAAAGATGTATCCTTATCCATGACTATCCAAAAGTTTAATACCAAAGAAGAAATCTTCAAAGCGGCCTTAGAGATTGAGAGGGATATCAAAGAAAGGGAAACTTACAAACCAAAAGGGCACTCATCTACCAATACATGAAGTAACAATAAAGAGGTAGCCCAATCACCATCGGGATGGAGTAAGAACAAGGACTATAAATTGTAAGACCCCACAAAGTCCTAGTCATTTCAGTCCTATATAGCATGACAAAAGAGGTAGCGAACTTAGAAAATTTCAGCTGAGTATTGACACTTAGTCTCATTTTTGGCCTCGATATTTCAATGGCATCATTTATGATCTTTCTGGCCTTAGATTGTTGATTTTTAAATTGATTCATGATCAGGGATGTAATGAGATCATATTAGGTGAGTTTTGAAATTTTTGAACATCGTTTGAGTTGTGTTTGGATGGACCAAATAGCAAGCCAACGCGATCTTGACGCATCGCATTGGCTATTGCATCGTACCCATTGACGCGATGCGTCAGTGATTGCGTCGACCTCATAAATATAGCGTGGCACTTATAGCGTCACTGGGCCAGTTTTACTCATTAACTTACGAGTTTCCAAGGGCATTAGGTTCTTTTCCCCTCACCTAATTCAGCCAAAACATGAAATTAAGCTCCCAAAAAGGGAAAAATACATTCATTCTTCACAAATACTCTCAAGAACAAAATTGTAGGTTCATCATGTTTAACTCCAAGTTCTAAAAAATCCCTAACAATCTTCATAAAATCAACAATCAATGTATGTTAGGTGTTCATCCTTGGGTTTTTTTCCACCCTTGGAGTTCAAGAGCCCTTTTCAAAACTTTAATTATGATTCTCATGTTGTGAATTGAATTATGCTCATGTTTGTGTTGTTGTATGGGTTTCAATTCAATATTTAATTATAAGTTTCATGAACATAAGATAGCAGGTGTGTTGATTGATGTAATTCCCAAGTTAAAACCCTTCAAATTGCAAGTTTAAGTTGTAGTCATGATGCTTATGTGTTGTTCATTATCATGTACATTAATTACGCTCCCCAAGTGTTTGATAGAATGTACATGTGAATGGAATAGTGTAATCATGACATGTTAGCATGTGTTCTCATTCATGTATAAGGCATGTCCTCCAAGTGTTTGACAAAATGTCTCAGTGAACGAATTGTGAAAAATTGACTATTGCTATGCTTTTAAGATTTGCTATGTTTTATTATTGATGTTATCGAGTCCTGGGGGTATTTATTACCCGAAATCTAGTTGTTTTCTTAGTTGCAGTAGTTATAGAATAGTCCCAATAAAGGTCAAGAACAGTAGTACTCAGTTAGTAACAGAGCTCAGTAAACTCAGTCCAGTTCAGTTAGTCAATACAATCAGTGTCAGTTCAGTCAAGCCTAGTATAGTCTAGTGATCAGTTTAGTGTCTATTCAGTTGGGAGTAGGATTCAATACCGAGCAAACCCAGGGATGGGGGGTTTCCTGCTAGCAGAGGGTTTGACCCTTAGTAGCAGTCCCTGCATTACAGAACTACATATCTTGTATTGGGTATGTCGTCCTCCTGCCAAACTAGGGTAGATGCAATCAAATAAATATTTCATGAATCTTCCTACTAGACTAGGGTTGACACAACACTATTAGTATTTCGTGGCAAGGTGCTAACACCCTTCTAACTGGGGTCATAGGTTGAACCCCAACTCAGTTTATAATCAGGATATGTCAGTTAGATGATAACTTTCATAGTTACAGTTTCAGTCTCAGTATTCAGTAAAGAACTCAGTTAATTCTACAGAACCATGGCTATCAGTTATCAGTTACTCAGCCATCAGAATTCAGTACTCAGTTTTAGTATAATCTCAGATACATGATGTATATCTATATGTGCAGTATTGCATGTTTAGTTTGTTCAGCAGTTACAATTTTGCATGTACTCTTATCTAGTTATTTCATGATGTTCATTCAGTCAGTCATCATCTCATGAATATGAGCCCATGTATATCAGCCTTACCTTACTTAGCATACCTGTACATTCTATGTATTTATGCATACTCTCTTTTGCGCTATGATGTCTCAAATCATAGGTTCAGACACACGGGTTCTTAATCATACTTAGCAGCTCAGGATATCAGAGGCAAATTCAGTAGTGAGTCCTCATCCATTGAGGATATTATTTTATTTTAGCATTTCAGCAGATTTAGTATGCTCAGTAGTCGGAGTTAGTTGGGGACTTGTCCCATCAACTTCACATTCAGGCAGTTAGAGGCTTTCGGACTAGATTACTTCAGACAGATGTTTAGTATTTTCAGTATTATTATCAGTATTCAGTATTTGTTTTCAGTTTATGAGACTTATGGCATTTTCAACCTAACTTCCACATATATTTTTAGTATTATTTTTCAGTGCTCACAACAGTACCAGTTATGGGTTAGCTTGTGATCCTTCAATGCCGTAAGCACCATGTGACGCCCAGGGTGTAGTCTCGACGCATTACAAACTTTGTATTTGAGCCTAAGGTTCTAGAGATTCCTAGGGAGTCTGAAAGCTGTGTCAAGTAGAGTCTTGTGCATGACTGTGTAGCGTGCCACACTTATAGACAAGAGGCTATGAGGAGTTTTTAGGAAAAAGTTCCCTTCTTTCAGTTTTCATATCGTACGAGTGAGCATGAGCTCAAGTTAAACTCTCTTTCTAATCTAATTTTCCCTTCTATTTACAGAACATGCCTCCCAAGAATACCAACTAGATAAGGATTGGGAACCAGCTAGCACCTCTTCCCGTTCAGGAAGCTCCCCTGAATAAGCATATTTCTCACACAGAATTCAGAGTAGCTTTCACCACTCTAGCCCATTCTGTGGTAGCCCAAAATGATAGACCAACTACTGTTTAGGATAACCCAATGGCCAATACTACTGCAGCTAGAATTTGGGACTTTACTCGAATGAACCTCTTTCATTTTTAGGGTCAAAGTTTGAAGAGGACCCACATGAATTCCTTGATATGGTGCAGAAGGTAACAAACATTATGGGAATAACCACGAGTGAGAGTGCTGAGTTAGCTGCCTATCAATTGCAGGATATGGATCATATATGTTTTTAGCAGTGGAAGACAGATAGGGCTGCAGATGCAGGGCCTATAGAATGCGAAGAGTTTCCTACTACCTTTCTAGATAGGTTCTTCCTGTTGGAGTTGAGGGAATCCAAGGTTTTAGACTTTATTAACCTGAAGTAGGGCAACATGACAGTGAAGAAGCATTTCTTTAAGTTTACTCAGTTTTCTAGGTGTGCTCCTCATGTGGTAGCTGATAACGGGTTTTAGATGAGCAAGTTCGTGTTTGGTATGTCTGATAGTATGGTTAAGGAGTGTAGCACTGTAATGCTGATTAAGGAGATGGACTTGGCTAGGTTGATGGCCTATGCTCATCATATTGAGAAACAGAAAACTAAGAAGAAAGAGAGGGAAAGCAAAAGGGCTAGAATAGGTAGCTTCAATTTTGCTTAGCCTAAGCTAGAAGGTGGTAATCGTCCTTAGTTCTACCTAAAATCTTCAGTCCCAGCTCCATCCTCAGCCAGTTCTTCAGTGCCTAAATTCAAAAATGGTAATAAGGATAGGCTGCTAGGATCAGGGTAGTGTTAATAGTGCTTAAACAAATTCTCTTTGCTAGAAGTGTGGAAGAAATCATTCGGGTATCTGTAGAATTGGTAGCGATGTGTGTTTCAGGTGTGGTAAACCAGGACATAGAATTATAGAGTGTCCTAAAGTAGGTTCACAGAGTTAGCATAATCATCCCCGAGCTCTGTCCGATCATCCGTCACAGTAGGGTTCCACTTCCAGTGCTACCAGTGGGCAATACCTAAACAGGCTTTATGAACTTCAGTCCTGATAGGATTAGGAAAGTTCTCCTGATGTGGTCACTGGCATGTTACAAGTTTACCATTTATATGTTTATGCTTTTCTAGATCCAGGAGCTTTTTTTTCCCTTGTAACTCCTTATATAGCTGTTGACTTAGGATTCAGTTCCAAAATCCTAGTAGAGTCCTTCTCAGTCTCTACCCCAGTGGGAAAATCTATCATAGCCCGACGGGTATACAAGAACTGTCCGATTATGGTATCTTAGAAAGTTACTGTAGCATACTTAGTAGAGTTAGAGATGATGGATGTTAATGTCATTCTCGACATGGATTGGCTCCATTCATGCTATGTCTCAGTTGATCATAGAAATAGAGTTGTCAATTTTTAGTTCTCGAATAAACCTGTCCTTGAATGGAGGGGTAGTATCATAGCGCTTAAGGGTCAACTTGTTTCATACCTTAGAGCGAGAAAAATGATACCCAAGGGGTGTTTTTATCATTTGGTGCGAGTCAAATACTCTAGTTTTGAGACTCCTAACCTTGAGACAGTTCCAGTGGCAAATGAATTTCCAGATGTGTTTCCCAAAGATCTTCCTGGAGTTCAGTTTCTCTCAAAAGGGAAATTGACTTCGAAATAGACCTTCTTCCTGATAGTCAGCCCATTTTTATTCTGCCATACAAAATGGCTCCAGCTGAACTTAAAGAGTTAAAAGAACAGTTGAAATATCTCCTTGATAAGGGATTTATCAGGCCCAGTGTCTCTCCATGGGCACACCAGTTCTATTCATGCATAAAAAAATGGTTCTATTAGAATATGTATTGACTACCGTCAGTTGAAAAAAGTTACCATCAATAACAAGTATTCACTTTCTATAATCAATGACTTGTTTGACCAACTTTAGGGTGCCAGTTAGTTCTCTAAGGTAGACCTCAGATACGGCTATCATCAGCTCAGAGTCAGAGTATGTGAAATTCTGAAAACATCTTTCAGAACTCGGTATGGTCACTTCGAATTTCTAGTCATATTATTTTGTCTTACCAATGCCCCGGGAGCTTTTATGGACTTAATGAGCCGTGTGTTCAAGCAGTACTTGGACATGTTCATCATAGTCTTCACTGATGACATTTTCGTCTACTCCTGCAATGAACATGATCATGCAGACCATCTAAGAATAGTATTACAGACTCTCAGAGCCCATCAGTTGTTCACCAAATTCAATAAATGCAAATTTTGGCTAAGGTCAGTAGTTTTTCTTGGTCATATGGTTTTCGGTAATGACATTAGATTTGATCCTCACAAGACTAAAGCAGTGAGAAACTAGCCTAGACCCATCTCTCCATCAGATATTAGAAATGTCTTGGGTTTGGTTGACTATTACCGATGGTTTGTTGAAGGATTTTTGTCTATTGCATCCCCATGTCCAGATTAACTCAGAAGTCGGTTTGTTGAAGTATTTTTGTCTATTGCATCCCCATGTACAGATTAACTCAGAAGAAAGTCAAGTTTTAGTGGTCAGATTCTTATGAGAAGAGTTTTCAGGAAATGAAGACTCAACTCACTACAACCCCCGTTTTGACTTTGCCTGATGGTTCAGATGGATTTGTCGTATATTATGATGCTTTCATAGTTGTCTTGGGGTGTGTTTTGATGCAGAAAGGTAAGGTTGTGGCCTATGTCTCTAGACAGTTTAAGCCCCATGTAATGAATTATCCTACCCATGATCTTGATTTAGCAGTTGTTGTGTTTGCCTTAAAGATTTGGAGGTACTATTTGTATGGGGTGCATGTTGATGTGTTCACAGACCACAAAAGCCTACCGTATGTATTTTCTCAGAAAGACTTGAACTTGCATCAGAGAAGGTGGTTAGAGTTGTTGAAAAATTATGACATGAGTGTTCTGTATCATCCAAGCAAGGTCAATGTAGTGGAAGATGCCCTCAGTAGGTTGTCCATGGGCAGTTTTGCTCACGTTGAGGATGGTAAGAAGAAGTTAGTTCAGTAAATTCATCAGCTTTCCAGGCTAAGTGTCCGTTTGGTTGATTCGATTGAGGGTAGTGTATGGGTGCAGAATAATTTAGAGTCTTCTTTAGTTTCTGGGGTGAAAAAAAGTAGGATCAAGATCCCAGTTTAGTTAAGCTGAAAGAGTCAGTCAGAGACCAGAAGGTAGTGATTTTCTCCCAAGGGGGAGATGGTGTGTTACGCTACCAGGGTCGACTTTGTGTTCCATATGTAGATGGCTTGAGGCAGCAAATTCTTGCAGAAGCGCATGGTGCGCATTACTCGATTCATCTAGGGGCCATGGAGATGTACCGTGATCTATGGGAAGTCTATTGGTGGAGTGGGATAAAGAGAGATATTGCAGAGTTTGTAGCTAAGTGCTCCATATGTCAGCAGGTTAAGATTGAGCATAAGAAGCCTAATGGTTCTATGCAGGAGTTTAGTATTCCCATATGGAAGTGGGAGGAAGTGAACATGGACTTCGTGATGGGTTTGCCTTGTACTCATCATTAACATGACTCGATTTGGGTCATTGTGGATAGGATGAACAAATCAACTGATTTCTTGCCAGTTCATACTTCCTATTCAGCCGAGGACTATGCTGGGTACTATATCAGAGAGTTGGTTATGTTGTACGGTGTCATGTTGTCCTTCATTTTAGATAGAGGTATGCATTTCACCTTTCACTTTTGAAAATCCTTCTAAAAGGATCTTGGTACCCAAGTTCACCTCAGTACAGACTTCCACCCTAAGACAGATAGTCAAGCATAAAGGAACATTCAGACTTTAGAAGATATGTTAAGAGCGTGTGTCATCGACTGTAAGGGCAGTTGGGATGACCACTTACCTTTGATTGAGTTTGCATATAATAATAGCTATCATTTCAGTATTCAGATGGCTCCATTTGATGCTCTTTAGGGAGAAGATATAGATCTCCCATTGGCTGGTTTGAGATAGGTGATGCCGCGGTAGTGGGGCCTGACTTAAGGTAGCCCAGAGCTGACAAAAAATCTTATGCAGATGTGAGACTTAGCATCAATTCACCAGTGTTTAACATCTCCTTGCTAAAGAAGTACATAGGTGACCCAACAGTTGTAGTCCCCGTAGAGAGTGTAGATATTCAGAATAGTCTCTCTTATCAGAAAGTCCCTGTCAAAATCATTGATCGTCAGATTCACAGACTAAGGAACAAAGAAGTTCCTTTTGTCAAAGTTCTTTGGTGAAATCAGTCCGTTGAGGGAGCTACTTGGGAAGCAGAGCTAGACATGCTAACCAAGTATCCTTACCTTTTCTCCGTAAACTCAGACTTAGCCTAAGGTAACAGTCTTCCTTAGATTTAATCTATTCCATGCTCAGTTACAGCTGCATAACATTCTTATATCATTCTCAATCTTGATGCATCACATTGGCTATTGTGCTATACCCATCGACGCAATGCGTCGATGATTGCATCGACCTCATCAATGCGGCGCATAGCCTATCGCATCACTGGGCTAATTTTTCTTATTAACTTACGAGTTTCCAAGGGCATTTAGGTCCTTTTCCTCTCACCCAATTCAGCCAAAACATAAAATTAAGCTCCCCAAAAGGGCAAAATACATCTATTCTTCGTAAATCCTCTTAAGAACAAAACCCTAGGTTCATTAAGCTCAAGTTTAAGTTCTAAGAAATCCTTAACAATCTTTACAAAATCAACAATCAAGGTATGTTAGGTGTTCATCCTTGGGTTTACTTCCACCCTTGGAGTTCAAGAACCCTTTTCAAAATTTGAATTATGATTTTCATGTTATGAATTGAATTATGCTCATGTTTGTGTTGTTGTATAGGTTTCAATTCAATATTTAAATATAATTTTCATGAACATAAGATAGCAAGTGTGTCGATTGATGTAATTCCCAAGTTAAAACCCTTGAAATTGCAAGTTTAAGTTGTAGTCATGATGCTTATGTGTTGTTCATTATCATGTACATTAATTATGCTCCCCAAGTGTTTGATAGAATGTCCATGTGAATGGAATAGTGTAATCATGACATGTTAGCATGTGTTCTCATTCATGTACAAGCTCATGTCCTCCAAGTGTTTGACAAAATTTCTCAGTGAACGAATTGTGAACAATTGACTATTGCTATGCTTTCAAGATTTACTATGTCTTATTATTGAAGCTATCGAGTCCTAGGGGTATTTATTACCCCAAATCCAGTTATTTACTTAGTTGCAGTAGTTATAAAATAGTCCCAATAAAGGTCAAGAACAATAGTACTCAGTTAGTAATAGAGCTCAGTGAACTCAGTCCAGTTCAGTCAGTCAACAATATCAGTGTTAGTTCAGTCAATCCTAGTATAGTCTAGTGATCAATTCAGTGTTGATCCAGTTGGGAGTAGGATTCAGCACCGAGCGAACCCAGGGATGGGGGCATTCCTGCCAGTTGAGGGTTTGACCCTTAGCAGTAGTCCCTGTGTTACAAAACTACATAGCCAACATAGGAAAAGTCATCTTCTTACCAGACTAGGGTAGACACAATCATATATATATATTTTATGAGTCTTCCTGCCAGATCTGGGTTGACAGAGCATTGTTAGTATCCCGTGGCAAGGTGCTAACACCCTTTCAACTGGGGTTACTGGTTGGACCCCAACTCAGTTTATGGGGTATGTTGGTTAGATGATAACTCTCACAATTCTACAGAACCATGGCTATCAGTTATCAGTTACTCAACCATCGAAACTCAGTACTCAGTGTCAGTACAATCTCAGATATATGATATATATCTACATATGCAGTATTGTTGTTTAGTATGTTTAGCAGTTACAGTTTTGCATGTACTCTCATCCAGTCACTTTATGATATTCATTCATTCAGTCATCATCTCATGCATATGAGCCTATGTTTATCAGCCTTACCTTACTTAGCATACCTGTACATTCCACGTACTGACGTATACTCTTTTTTGCACTATGATGTCTCATATCATAGGTTCAGATGCACGGGTTCCTAATCATACTTAGCAGCTTAGGATATCAGCGGTAGATTCAGTAGTGAGTCCTCATCCATTGAGGATATTATTTTATTTCAATATTTCAGCAGATTTAGTATGCTCAGTAGTCGGAGTTATTTGGGGACTTGTCCCATTAACTCCACATTCAGATTGTTAAAGGCTTAAATACTAGATTACTTCAGACGTATGTTCAATATTTTTAGTATTATTATTAGTATTCAGTATTTATTTTCAGTTTATGAACCTTATGGCATTTTCAACCTAACTTTTGCATATATTTTCAGTATTATTATTCAGTACTCATATCAGGTACCATTCATGGGTTAGCTTGTGACCCTTCGAGGTCGTAAGCACCATGTGATGCCTGGGGTATAGTCTCGGGGTGTTACATAAGTCCATTGATAAGAAGACCGTAGAGAAGACCACTCCAAAGTACCTACCAAGGAATGAAGGTAAAAAATATCCTACTCCTAATCATAAAGGTTTTTAATGTTTTAAATTTCAAGGATGGGGATGTAAAGAAAGATAATGTCCCAATCAGAGAAATGTGATCCTTAGGGAAGGGAAATTGTATTACCATAGAAAAGAGGTGGTATTGGAAGATGAGAATGATGAAAAAGCCCAAGATGGAGAGAGGCCCAAAGAAGATGAGCAAGTAAAGGAGGATAATGAAGATGATTGGCCTCGAGATGGAGAGTATGAGGTTTTAAATTTTGTTGTGAAGCGTGAAATGATTAGTAAGGCAATAGATGATCCTAGTCAAAGGAAGAATCTATTCCATACTAAATGTCTTATAAAGAAAAATGTATGTTCATTGATTATTGATAGCAGAAGCTGTGCTAATGTGGCTTGTGTTACTTTGGTTGATTTCTTGAAGTTGCCCATAACCAAACATGCCACACCATATAAGCTTCAATGGTTCAATTATTATGGTGAGTAAAAAATGACTAGGCAAGTGGTGATTCGGTTCAAAGTAAGGAATTATCATGATGAGGTGCATTATCATGTGATACCTATACAAGCTTGTCATCTTTTGCTTGGGAGGCCATGGCAATATGATCGTTCAACCAAGCATGATGGGAGGGCCAATCGATACTTTTTTGAGTTGAATATTTAAAAATTCACCCTCTATCTACTTTTTCTATCTCAAGTGAATGAGGGTTACCAAAAATTGATAGAATTGAAAGAAAAGAGTAAGAAACAAGGTAAGAAGGAAGACCAAACTGAGGAGCAATGAAAAGAAAAAGAGAAGGTTGAAAGGGAAGAGTCCATTGGTGATGTTAGCTAGGAAAAAATATATTTTCCAAGAGCATGATGAAAAAACACCCATGCTTCTCCTAGATGATACTTTTCATGCTAACCACTCTACTTCTTCTATCCCCCATTCTATTTCCCTTATTTTGTAGGACTATGAAAATGTATTCCCAAAAGATCTTCCCCAAGGATTACCCCTACTTTAGGGAATTAAGCATCAAATTAATTTTGTGTTGGGATATTAATTACCCAAAAAACCGGCCTACCGATGTAATCTAAAGAACATAAAAGAGCTCCAAAGAAAAGTTGAGGAACTCCTCAACAAAGGATACATCAAAGAAAGAATGAGTCCATGTGCGGTCCCAGTGTTTTTAGTGCCAAAAAAAAGATGGAACATGGTGCATGTGTGTTGATTGTGGAGCCATCAATAAAATAACGGTAAAGTATCGCCACCCAATTCCCCATTTGGATGATATACTTGGTGAGTTAAATTGTTCTTACGTGTTTTCTAAGATAGATCATAGAAGTGGGTACTACCAAATCTGAATGTGACCGGGTGATGAGTGGAAGACCATATTCAAGACCAAGTTTGGTCTATATAAATGGTTGGTCATGCCTTTTTGCCTCACCAACGTTCCTAGTACCTTTATACGATTGATGAACCATGTGATAAAATCGTTCATAAGGAAGTTTATCAAGGTATACTATAATACCTCATACTTTTCATAGTTCATTTCTGCTCCCAGTGCTTGCATAAGTGGCTAAATCCTGGAAATTTAGCTATGTGTTGAGGACTTAGACATTTTTAAGACCTTCTAACTTCAAGGAATTTTAAGTTGACATTCCGGACTCCAAGACGATGGTTTTTGAGTTGATTCATATTCAGGGGTGTAAGTATCATATCTTGGGTAAGTTTTGGATTTTTTGGGCGAGGATTGGGTTATGTTTGGATTTCAATTCCAATAGCTCAATGCGATTAAACCATGTCACACCAGGAATAGCCATGAGACACTTATTGTATCGCAATAAAGGTGTACCCGCCATGTTCTTGATTCATAATTTGAATTCATGTTTCATGATCTTTATCCTAGTGTGTGAAGTAATTAATTGGTAAAGATTGTTCATAGAAATCACTTAGATCCAAGTTGAGCTAAGAACCTTAGATTTGTCCAAAGTTTGGTATTTGATTCTAGAAGGGTCAACTTTTAAAGTGTATTACTTTTGATGTATGTAGAATTTCTCAGCTCAAGACCCACCAAATTGTAGATAATTAGTCAACTTTCCAATGATACCAATTTTACCTTAATTCGATACTCGGGCAGAAAGTTATGATCATTTTTCTTAGAACCAGTAAGCCAGTGCGATTATACCACATTGCGGTAAGCCTTCAAAATGCAATATGGGTTACAAATTTTTAGTTTAAATGAGTGAGGATCAATTGGGTCTTTTCCCACCTCAACCCATGTCATAAAAACACAATGTTAAGCATCTATTAGGGAATTATTTGCTCTCATTATCCTATTTCACTCTCAAGAACAAACCCTAATCATTCCCCATCAAGGTCATCTATTCCACCACCTCCCCTGTAAGAAAAATCAAGAATTTAAGGTTCCTAATCGAAGAACTTCAAGAACATTCCCAATGGTTCAAAGTCAAGTTTTTACATCAAATTAAGCATAATAAGGAATCTAGGGTTATGAACAAGGATACTTCTTTCACCCTTGTGCCCAAAACTAGTTTTAAAAGTTGAATTTACATGAATTTCAATTTAGGGTTCATACCTAATTATCATTATTGAAGTTTATGAAGTTACAAGTGATTTAAGTGTTGAATTGCATATCTACTTTCACATGTTTATGTGTGAGACTTGATTTCACATATTGAGAATTGAATTTCATTATCTTGACTAGAATTGTTAAAGTATTTCAAGATTATTATTGTTGACCATGAAGTTTGTTGTGATTTGACATAATTTTCAAGCATGGGTTATAAGACCTAAGTTTAAGCCTTGATATTTCAAGATAGATGATGTTTAAGAATTCTTTGATAAGCATGAATTCAAATTTTAAGCAATATTTGATATTTTGATCCTCAGCTAAGATATGGAATCCACATATTTAGTTTTGATTACAGTTTAAAATAGATAGATGCATAATAGGTTTTCATTATAAACCCTTAGGCTATTTTAAGGTGGATTTCCTATAGAGTGAGCATATAAGTAAGGGAGTAGTATTTAGCACTGAGTTGGGTATGTGTCGCAGTTCACATACCCCAGAACTACGAGCCAATGTAGGTTTAGATTATTTAGATTATTCCCATTTATATGGATGCAGATATACCCCAACATAAGGTTTTTCCCTTAGGGGAACTAGACATTGGACACCATGATATCTCACATGGTGTATGTTGGTTAGAATAACCTCCCTAAGTCCTAAAATAGAATAACAAAACAACTTTTAGAAATTAAGTGTAGAGGATCACAATTTCATTCAGATACTATTTAACATCAAATATCAGCTATGAGATTTCAACTTTCAGTTTAAGTATGATAAAAGTGAGTCTCTTTACACTTAGCCTGCATAATTTGACTGTATACTTAACTTCGGTCCTACTTATTCCACAAATAGAAAGAGTAATAGTACAACTTTTAGAACTAAGTGTAATGGCTCACAAAGACTTTCTTTATGCTTTATTACAGTATATTTATATTTCGCGGCTTTTACATTACTCAAGTCAATATGAGTCATTTGCATTTAGCATGCATTCTTTACAAGTTATATGTACCATTAGTTTCTGTTTTTTTATATATGCAATCACCCCCACATACTCAGTACATTTCAAAAGTACTGATACACATATACATCTATGTGTTATATTGTTTAATAATGTAGGTACAAGTTGTAGCATGCACATCATAATCAGACAGTTGTAGCTTCTAGTCAGCAAGTGATAAGCCCTTTTAATTCAAGGGTTCGAGTCAGTCATAGTTTGAGTAGAATTTTGTTTCTTTTATTCAGTCATATTAATTTGGGATAGCTGGGGGTCATATCACGGCTACCTATAGTCAATACTAGTAGAGGTTTCATAGACAGTCAATAGAGTTAATTTTTTTTATTCCAGTTTTGTTTTGTATAACTAGAGTTGTAATCATTTTAATATAGTTTTGTATTGATCATATTCAAAAAAGATTTATCTTTCACTTATTTTATTTATTTATTTCATTCAGTTGCTTATGAGTAATGCCAGTATAAGGGTTATCTTGGGATCACTTGTGGTCCTAAGCATTGTGTGGTGACTAGGGGTAGTCTTGGGTGATTACCAACTTGGTATTAGAGCCCAGAGTTCAAGTTTCCTAGGGTGTCTATGAAGTTGTGTCTAGTAGAGTCTTGCAGAACGGTACAGAGATGTCTGTACTTTTCTTTGAGAGGCTACAGGGCATTTAAGAAATATTTCCCTTCTTCATTCTCTAGATCATGCTATAAAGTTATTCTCATAGAAACTTCTATCGATTCGTGTGTTACCCCATAATTCTCCATCTATGACATATTTTTGAGATAGCATGATTAGCAGGTTCCAGTTCTTTCCAAGATGATGCTCTCAGTTTTACTATTAGTAATTTCAAAAGTCACACAAGAAGTTTGAGAGGAGCTCACTAGTGTGTTATAAGTTCATTAAATCAAAAGTTATGTCCTCATCCATATGAGTTGTTCAGTTAAGATAGAACTAATGTGTATTCAAATTCCTCATTAACCCTTCAATACAGCTAGTGCTCATGAGAGGAGATAGTATGAACCTAAATTGTTAAATAAAGTTTGCATTCGAGGGATGTTGCAACCTAGAGTGTTATGATTTATATGTAGTGGACCTTCTTATAGTTGGAAGTGTGGGTTTAGAAGTTTATTGATAACAAATGATGGGAATGGAGATTAATTAGAAATATTTAGATGAACTTGTGCATGTTATCGAGTTTGTGTTAATGTGATATGTCCTTGTGTGTCAGCTTACGGGTAATGAATGTGGTACAGGTCCTTTGGATGAAGGTAGAGAAGGAGTTATTATTTAAGGTGAAATGTTTTTTGCTTGAAGTATGAAAGGAGTTATTGATGATATTTATTTTTTTAGAAAAGTATAGGATATTTATAAAGTATTTGGTGGTTGAGTATTGTTAATTTAGGCTTCCCTTGAGGTTGTAAAAGGGGAGTTTAGTTAAAACTTATAGAGCTATGAAAGTAATTTAGGTATATAGATGGGTAAATAGTCATAATGTGTAGAAAGGGGATCGCTAACATATTTTAATGAGATATATGATATGATTATGATCAATTATTATTATTATTATGAGGTTCTAGTGGATTGGTGTTTCTTGATATTTTATTTTATAGCTTCCAAGGGAGAATAGTATGTGCGATTGGGTTGTTAATCATGCCTAGCACTAGAAACTAAGTTTGAATAGTGGATGATCTTAATGGTGAAAATAATGATTACTTGGTTGGTAATGCTAGTTATATGGAAAAGATCTAGTAGGCTTGAACAACGTATGCAAGAGTTTAAGTTCATGTATTCATATTTAAGTATGACGTTGTAGGTATGATGTAGAGGTGTGCCCAAGGTGTTATGGGGCTGCATTATTTTTGAAGTTTATTAAGTATTAGGTGTGGTTAATGGTACCCATGAGTGGTTAAGTAGAAGAAGGCTAGCTATATAGTACATGGTGTTCGTAGTAGATAAGTTGAGGAGTTATGGATAGTTGGCGGTGAGTCTTTTATGTATGATTTTGATTCTTATGGTTTGGGAAAAATATAATTTTGAGATATGATCTTGGTATGCTATGATTATGTGTTTAGTGAGGCAAGTATGTTTGTCAAGTTAATAGAGTGTAAGTCTATGATGGTGACTATTGAAGCTAAAGGAAGTTAAGGGTGGTATGTACTAAGGGAGTGACCAAGAATGAAGTTAGTATGGTTCATTAAAGGTTTGTGGATATCCAGAGTAAGTGTCAGAATCTAAGTTTGAATCTTTGAAGATTGAGCTAATAGAAATAAGAGTTGAAGATCTAGATGGTGTGAACTCAGGGTATGGTGATACTTATGAAGATTCTAAGCTAGTAATTGTTCAAGTTATTATATGATGACTATTGGGCTATAGAATGATAGAGTTGTATCTCGAAAAGAAGTATTAGTAGTTGGTTTCACACTCTTAGGTGTAGTCTTTCAGGGTAAGTTTATTATTTATGTGTATTATTATACCCCAGATTCTAGAGTAAAGTGATTGCAGTTTAGATTAGAGTTTAAGTAAAGGGTTCCACAGACTAAGAACGATGGCTTAAATTTGAGGGGGAGATGATAGAATAAGGAACCACGTCAGTTTAAGACCCCACAAAATTTCTAAGCTTAAATTAGTCCTTTAAGCTTGTCAAGGGGGTTCCATACTTAGAAAATTCTAGCCAAGTTCTCAGACTTAGTTTATTTTTGGCCGTCGAAAGTTGCCAATCTCATTTTTCCACCTTAATGTCCTTTAATGGTCTGTATTTTTGTTAATTCATGATCATAGAGGTCAATAGGTTTTCCCGAACAAGTTTTGGATTTTTCGAACCTCATTTGGACCACGTTTGGTGTACCAAAACAATGGACCAACGCAATCTTAGTGTGCCACATCACTATCGCATTGGTTAACATTATTGCAGGGGCTGCCAGAAAAACTACTGAGGCTTAGCGCGATCATTGCGCTGCGCGTCAGGTATTGCATTAATGCAGTGACGTGCTAAATCACCAATGGCGTCGATGCCCAGTTTTAGTCATTAAATATCCATGTTTTTAAAGATAAAAGGGTCAATTTCCCACCACTATATAATCCTATAACACGAGATTTAGCCCTTATTTCACCAAAATATTATTGTACTCTCAAATACTCTCAAGAACAAGTCTAGAATTTTCATAGGAGCTTCAAATTCAAGAGATTCTTCCGTTAGTTTTCAAGATTTCTCCATCCAAGGTATGTCAAGTGTTCATTCATAGATTCCTTTCATCCATGAAGCCCAAGAATCCAATTTTAAATTATAACTTATGATGTTTATGTTGTGGATTGATTATATTCATGTAATTATTGTTATAGGATTCCCAAGTTGGAATCTTTATGAGTTGTTCATGAAACTACGCTAGTATGTGGGTTAAAATTTATGAAATTGAGTTGAATTAAGGAATCATGTGGTATTAATTTAATATCATGCCTAAGCCCTAAGTTATGCATACTATGTGTTTGGTAAAATACCTAAGAGAATAATACTTGTGCATTATGACTCAACAGAACCTAAATGATGAATTTATGTTACCATTATGTTCAAAACAACTCCCATGCTATTGTTATATCTTGTAATAGATTGATGAAATGCTCATGAGATTAGGCTTAGGGAATTATGACATGTTTATATGTATGCATTCTTATTCATGTGAAAGCTTGTGGTATGCAAATACTTTATGAAAATCCCTAATGATAGTACTATGAATTATTGACCATGGTTATGTGTTCAAGAAGTATCATGTCTTGTCAGTTTCATGCTATCGAGTCCTGGGGGTACTTGTACTCGAAAACTTAGTTGTGTGCCTAGAGCCAGCATCAGTTTCATGATAAATCTCAGTCAAGCCATGATTAGTAGTATTCTCAGTCAGTTTCAGAACTCAGTAGAATTCAGTTAGTTACATGACTCAGGAAAACTCAGTAATCTCAGTAATCTTAGTCAGTTATCAGATCTCAATAGTATTTCATCAGTTAACAGAACTCAATGAACTCAGTCTAGTTTAATTCAGTTAATTGTGTTCAGTGTTTATTCAGATGGAAGTAGGATTCAGCACCGAGTGATCCCAATGATGGGAACTCACCTGTTAGTAGAGGGTGTGATTCTTAGAAGTAATCTTTGCGCTCCAGAACTACGTAGCCAGCATAGGTTGAGACATCAAACCTCTTAGTTGAGGGTATACGAGCTAGCTTAACATGTTATATGAGGGTCCCACCGTTCTCCTTAGAGTACTTATTTGATGAAGGATTTCTCACAGCTTGTCCTTAACAGTGGCGCGGTATTAATATCCTTCCAACTAGGGTTACAGGTTGGACCCTAAATCTATTTAGAAAAAGGGGCATGTCGGTTAGATGAATTCTCCCACAGTTTTAGTTATAGAATTAGGACTGTCAGATACAGTCACTCGGCTCAGTACGGAACTCAGCTAGTTCCATCAGAACCTAGACTGTCAGACATAGTCACCCAGTATCAGTTATCAGTAACTCATGTTATCAGTATTCAGACTCAACAGTCAGTATTACTCACGAATCCAGTTACAGTTACACACTCATGTATGTATCCTCACGATCACGTTATACAGTCAGTTAGCATTGTTCATGCATATGATCTCTTTATATTCTGCCTACCTCACTTGCATACCAGTATATTTAATTATGTTAACGCATTCACGCTATGGTGTTTTTATACCATAGGTTCAGAAGCACGAGCTCCAAAGCATCAGTGGAATTCTAGTTTCAGTAGTGAGTCCTCATCATTCGAGGATGTTATAATTTAATTATTCCATATCTTTAGTACTTAGTTATTTCAACAGTTGGTGTCAGTTGGGGACATGTCCCATCAACTCCTTATTCAAATAGTCTAGAGGCGTTCAAACTATAGCATGTTCACAGTTATTTCAATTGTTTTGGTTATGATGTACCATATTTCCAGAAGTTATATTTTATCATATATTTGAACCTTATGGCCTTTCATCATTTAATTCTGTATTTTACATCATATTATGTAGTGCTCAGTTATAGATATCAGTCATAGGTTAGTTTATGGTCCTTTAAGATTATGAGCATCGTGTAGCGTTTTAGGTACCAGATTCGGGGCATTACAGTCAGGACCCAATTCTAGTAGTAATGCCAATATATTGTAGAACAGTAGTAAGGGAGGAACATTCCCAACGCATTCTTATCTCAATGCAAGTTTTTCAGTCATCACAGTATCTACTCATGCTACACTCTTAATGGTTATCAATATTCCGTTTATGTCATGAATACCCTTAGTTTAGATCTCTTTAATGAATCTATGCCTCTGACACTCTATTTCTCAGGCCTCAGTTAAGTGTCAAAGTTATCTATAGTAATCCTTCGTGCTTCAGGTCCTTATGTGTTAGCCCTTCAATGACCTCTGCCTATGTTAAGATAGTGATAATGATAACGGATAAACAATGGTTTAGATGAGAGGGATTTTACGACCCTCATTAAGAAAGATTATTTATGTTTTTCTATCTAAGGCTAGGGGATTAAGGAATATTGAGGTAAATCTTTGGTATATGTCATAGTTAATTAAGAATTTTGGGTATGTCTTCTTAAGCATAGTTCAAGAAAGTGGTTGTTGGTAGAGGTTTAGAGAATATGAGAAAGATGCCTTTATGGGTGTTTGCCTTGAATTCACATGTGGGTATAATGATAGGCTTGAATATCATGTTGGGATATAAGTGAAGAAATGCAATATGCGTTAGTGAATCCATAGTAAGAGTTTAGAGTTACTCATTAAAGTGGTAAGGCATGTTATGCTTAGGGATGCTATATCTTGTGATTCCGAGTTAGGCTTGATCATGGTGAGACAATTTAGTTCAGTTCAGACTTTACCATATGGATTTATCAATGCCATATGAAGATTTATAAGTTGAATCAAATGAGCAGGGTATTTAAGGGGGAATAGTATAGTTAAGGGAGTATTTGAGAAGTGTTGCTAAGCTTGAAAGTATGAAGTTGCATTGCCTAAGTCCTTGTAATTCTATCCTGTCTTATGATTCATATGTTTAGGTTCTATGCTACAGAGTTGTATCAATATTGTGTTTCCTTAGTCAGATGTCTTGTTCAGATCATGCCCAAAATTCTTTGCTCCTTAATATTATTTTAATTTTTTAGAAGAGTGTTGGGGAAATACTCCATTTAAGTATGGGTAGTCAGTATGGTCAGGTCCATAGAGCCTGCGATTTAGTTTAGCAATCAAGGAGATAAGCTCTTATAGATTTCCAACTTTTTGTTTGGTCTTACTACCCAAATTTTTGTAAGTAAGGTCATTCCAAGAGGTAAAATGATCGCATTAACACAAATTATGAATTCAGCTCAGTTCATGCATCATGCATCAATTTCAGATGAGTGTCCCGTGTATCATCTCAGTCTTTTCTTAGTATTTCAGCCAGTTCATGTCCTAAAACTATCAAATTTTCTTCACGAAATCTAGCCTGAGGCAAGGGTTACTCATATGTTGACTCTCTCATTATTATCTCAGCCTTATAAATATACTTATATCAGTACATCTATTTAAGAAATCAGCTCAATCATGATATGCAGTTCATGTATCATGTTTCAGATTCAGTTAAGCAATCATTTTCCAAGTCATGCATGTTTAGTATATGATCTCAGTTATCATAGTACAATACTCTTAGTCTAACCAGTCTCATTCGAGGATGAATGTTCCCAAGGGGTAGATAATGTAATGCCCCGTACTTTTCTTAGTTCAGTTCAACTCCTAGTGCTTGCATAAGAGGCTAAAAGCCTAAAAATTTAGCTATGTGTTGAGGACTTAGCCATTTTTAAGACCTTCTAACTTCGAGAATTAGGACTCTGAGATGATGATTTTTGAGTTGATTCATGTTCAGGGGTGTAAGGAGTATATCTCAAGTAAGTTTTGGATTCTTCGAACGAGGATTGAGTTATATTTGGATTTTAATTCTAGTAGCTCAATGTGATTCCACCGCATCGCATGATGGAATAGCCATGAGACTCTTATCACATCACAGTGAAGGTGTATTCAACATGTTCTTGATTCATAATTTGAATGCATGTGTCATGATATTTATCCTAGTGTATGAAGTGCTTACTAGGTGAAGATTGTTCATTGAAATTACTTAGAGCTAAATTGAGCTAGGAACCTTAGATTCGTCCAAAGTTTGGTGTTCGATTCTACAAGGGTCAACTTTGAAAGTTTATAACTTTGATTTATGTAGAATTTTTCAGCTCAAGACCCACCAAATCGTAGACAATTGAGTCATCTTTCCAACAATCCCAATTTTGTCTTAATTCGATACTCGAGCAGAAAGTTATGATCATTTTCATCATAGCCAGTAAGCCAACGCGATTATACCGCATCGCGGTGAGCCTTAAAAATGCAATCCAGGTTATGAATTTTTAGTTTAAATGAGTGAGGGTCAATTGGATCTTTTCCCACCTCAACTCAGGTCGTAAAAATACGATGTTAAGCGTCTATTAGGGCATTATTTGCCCTCATTCTCCTATTTTACTCTCAAGAACAAACCCTAATCATCCTCCCTCAATATCATCCATTCCACCACCTCCCCTTCAAGAAAAAACAAGAATTTAAGTTGCCTAATCGAAGAACTTCAAGAAAAGCCTTCAAGAACATTCCCAAGGGTTCAAAGTCAAGCTTGTACATCAAATCAAGCGTAATAAGGTATGTGGGGTTATGATCAAGGATACTTATTTCATCCTTGTGCCTAAAACTAGTTTTAAAATTTGAATTTACATGAATTTCAATTTAGGGTTCATACCCAATTAACATTACTTGAAGTTTATGAAGTTATAAGTGATTTAAGTGTTGAATTTCATATCTACTTTCACATGTTTATGCGTGAGGCTTGATTTCACACATTGGAAATTGATTTTTATTATCTTGATTAGAATTGTTAAAGTATTTCAAGATTATTATTGTTGAGCATGAAGTTTATTATGATTTGACATGATTTTCAAGCTTGGGTTATAAGCCCTAACTTTAAGCGTTGATTTTTTAAGAAAGATGATTTTTAAGCATGTATTCAGATTTTAAGAAAGATTTGATATTTTGATTATAGTTTAAAACATACATATGCATAACTGGTTTTCATTATAAACCCTTATGTTATTTTTAAGGTGGATTTCCTACAGAATGAGCATATAAGTAAGGGAGTAGTATTTAGCACCGAGTTGGGTATGTGTCTCAGTTCACATTCCCCAGAACTATGATCTAACGTAGGTTTAGATTATTCAGATTATTCCCATTTATATAGATTCAGATACAAATTATGATCACTTAGCTCAGGTTATACTCCTTGGCAAAAGTATGAAACCTCTCCCCAACATGAGGTTTTCCCCTTAAGGGAACTAGACATTAGACACCATGATAGCTCACATGGTGTATGTCAATTAGAAGAACCTCCCTAAGTCCTAAAATAGAATAATAGAACAACTTTTAGAAACTATGTTTAAAGGCTCACAATTTTATTCAGATATTGTTTTACATCAGATATCAGCTATGAGATTTTAGCTTTCAGTTTAAGTATGGTAAAAGTGAGTCTCTTTACACTTAGCCTGCATGATTTGACAGTATACTTAACTTCAGTCCTACTTATTCCAAAAAATAGAAAGAGTAACAGTAAAGCTTTTAGAACTAAGTTTGATGACTCACAAAGACTTTCTTTATGCTTTATTACAATATTTATTTTTTGCGGCTTTTACATTTCTCAAGCCAGTGTTTGTTATTTACACTTAGCATGCATTCTTTACAAGTTATATGTACATTTAGTTACTATTTTTTTATGTATGCATTCACTCCTACATGCTCAGTAGATTCTAAAAGTACTGATCCACATATACATCTATGTGTTATATTGTTTAATAATATAGGTACAAGTTATAGCATGCACATCATAATCAGACAGTTGTTGCTTCTAGTCAGTAAGTGATGAGCCCTTTTGATTCAAGGGTTTGAGTTAGTCATAGTTCAAGTAGCATTTTGTTTTCCATATTCATTCGTATTGATTTGGGAAAGCTGGTGGTCATGTCCCGACTACCTATAGTTAATACTAGTAGAGGCTTCATAGGCAGTCAGTAGAGTTAATATATGTGATTCCAGTTTTATTTTGTATAAGTAGAGTTGTAATCATTTTAATATAGTTTTGTATTGATCATATTCAAAAAAGATTTATCTTCCGCTTATGTCATTTTGTTTTATTTATTTCATTCAATTGCTTATGAGTTATGCTAGTATAAGGGTTAGCTTAGGATAACTTGTGGTCCTAAGAATTATGTGACGACTAGGAGGTAGTCTCGGGTTGTTACATATACTTTATGATGTTATAATTTATATTAAATACCTTGAAGAAGATGTATTACATTTGCAAATTGTATTTAAAGTGCTTAGAAAAGAGAAGTTGTATTCTAATCTTGAAAAATGTTCTTTTGGAGTTAATGAAGTTGTATTCTTCAAATTTGTTGTGAGCTCAAGAGGAGTCAAGGTGGATGAATCTAATATAGACCCCATCAAGAATTGAGCAACTCTAAAATCCATTGGTGATGTAAGAAGCTTCCATGGGTTGGCTAGTTTTTATAGGTAATTTGTCAAAGGATTTAGTACCATCGCCGATCCCTTGACCGAGATGAATCCTTGAAACATCTCCGGGCCCAATATAAACTCAATAAAAGACATGCCATGTGGATTGCTTTCCTAGAGACTTTACCTTATGTAATTCAATACAAAATGGGAAATGAAAATATGGTAGTTGATGCATTGTCTAGGAAGCATGTACTTATCTCTACATTGTCTTCTAAATTGATGGGAGTCTAAAGATATTGTACCCCAAGGACCCCAAAAGTTTCTCAAATCTATCAAGATTGTGACACATGGGGTAGGAAAAGGTGGGAGAGGGATAATGCTGCTATGACCTATTCTAAGTTTGATGATTTCTTGTTCAAAGAAAGAAGGTTGTGTGTGATTTATAACTCATGGAGATAATTATTTGTAATAGAGGCACATGATGGGGGTATGATGGGTCACTTTGGAATTGACAAGACCCTTGAAATTCTAGAGGAACAACTCTATTGGCCCAAGATGCATCAAGATGTTGCTAGAATTTGTGGACAATGCATGGATTATAGAAGTGAAAAATCCCACCTTCTCCCTCAAGGATTATACACCCCACTACCCTCTCCTCAATGCCCATGGATTGGTATCTCTATGGATTTCATTTTGGGATTTCCTACAATAAGGAGGGGTAGAGATTGCATTTTTGTTGTTGATAAGTTCTAAAAAATAGCCCATTTAATTCCATGTAGTAAAATTGATGATGCTTCCAATGTTGCTTCTTTATTTATTAAGCATGTTGTCAAAATACATGTAATTCTTCGGACCATTGTTAGTGATAGGGACTCTAAGTTCCTTAGTCACTTTTGGAGGTAGTTGTGGGGTAGGCTTGGCACCAAATTACTTTTCTCAATGTATTTCCACCCACAAATGCATGGGAAAATGGAGGTCGTAAATATAACCTTGAGTTCTATGTTGCGCACCTGAGTTAAAGGAAAAGTAGCCTCTTGGGAGGACCACCTACCTCCAGTCGAATTTTCTTATAACTGTGTTATCCATTTGACTATTGGTATGACTCTTTTTGAATGTGTTTATGGTTTTAACCCACTTAACCCTTTAGATATCACTCCTTTTCCTAGTGATGTTATGATAATAATAGATGGAAATAAGTTGGGGGAAACCATAAAGAAGTTACATGAGACGGTGATAATTTGCCATGAGAAGAAGAATCAAGAGGTGGCCAAATGAGTAAATAAGGGAAGGAAGCGACTTGGGCTTGAGTCGGTTGATTGTGTGTGGGTGCACCTTCGAAAGGATAGGTTTCCAACCCAAATAAAATCCAAATTGATGCCATGGGGTGATGGTCCATTTCAAGTGCTTGAAAGGATAAACAAGAATGCCTATAATATTGACCTTCCTCCGAAATATCAAGTGCACAATACCTTTAGTGTGTGCGATCTTTCACTCTTTGACATGATATAATATCATCACCCCTTGAATTTGAGGTTAAATTCTTCTCAAGATGGAGAGAATGATACAATCCGGATTAGCTCCAAGCCATTTACTAGAAGTCAAGCCTAGGAGCTTCAAAGGATCCAAGGATTGTTCATGAAGAGAGAGGTACTTAAAGAAGCCTCCTTACCATCAAGAGGGTGTAATTTTTTGGTTATCTCACTCACATTGGTCCAAGGATCATTGGAGGAGGCAAGGGAAATCAAAACGGGGCTAGAAATCCCCTTGGAAAGGACTTGTGCCTAAGGAACTTTGGATCCGCTCTAGAATTTCAAGAGCGGATAAAAATAGACCCTAGTGAGCCTTTTCTTTCAATTAGATCACTCTTGGGCCCTAAAAGTGTAATAATTAGCCTAAACAATAAATACTTTGGAGGCTAGCTCATTCTCTTAGTTTTGCTTGATGATAGATGAATTGAAGAATGCTTCTCTATGGAATGAGAGTAGTGGACAAATTTTGTTGAACTTTGGTTTAGAAACATTAGTTTAGAGGGAGTTCATATCCTTCTTGGTCACGGTAGGAATTAGGTGTTTGATTATAATGTAATTGAGGGTATTAGAGTTTGACATACTCTTTTGTTCCTAGTTACTTATTTTCTTGTGTCTAATTATCTATCTTATCGATTTGCTTTACTTTTTTGTATCATCATTACTTTTTGTAGTTTGATTCCGTATTAATGTGGATGATTATTATTAGTTGAATATGTAATAGAGGCTTGCACTGATGACAACCAGACCTGGAATGTATCTTCTATTTTTTCTATTTTTTGCTCTTGAATTCCTTTTAACTCTTGTTATTTGGGTTGAGTTAGTCTTACTTATCTGGTGGGTTCAGGTGACGATTTTTGAATCATGACAGGGGGAATATATTTATTAAAATTTCTTTTTTAAAGAAAATTGATGGTGGGTGGGGATGTGGGGAAATAGAGGTGGAGATGGGGATAGGGTGGGATTTGGGAAGGAGGAAACTTGAACTAATTTTTAGAATATAGTGAACGTAATTATATAATACATACGTATATTTTTAAATTTTTGATGGAAGAGATGGAGAGACAATAGAACAAAACTTTGAATTAATTTTGACAATTTGAAATCTATAAATTGTAGCACTAAATAGTATAATACAAAAAACATGGAATGTAAAAGCTTTTTGTTACATGATTTATTACCGACAGAGATTTGGTTAGAGGTGGAGGGGGGAGGAGATATTAACATCTACTTAATATCTTTAAATTGACAGTTGTATAGTAAAAAAACTATGAAACATAAAACTTGTTCTACAATTACATAATTGTGTTTTCACATGATTTGATTAAAGACAAATGTGGACCTACGTTGAGAGTAGGGGGTGGTGCTAACCTTGAGAAAAACTCTGTATATATAGTCTGTATATATGTACATATATATATATATATGTCATGGATTTATGTTAAATATATGTCATGCACCCCCAATAACAATTGGATTCAACTGGTGTGATGGTTGAGTGGACCACCTAAAAGTCTACCTAATACAATCCAAGCCACGAAGAATGGAATCAAAGATGCGAAAAGTAAGGATAGAGGGATAGGATAACGATGATAGAAAGATAGACACAAAATTGATAATAAAAGGCAATCAAAGGTCATTTCAAATCCTAAAACCTCCCATAAGGGATTACCAATTAGCACCTAAATCTTACGTCACCACAAATGGGATTAGATATCCCTTACAACCAACGTTTCTAGTCAAGGTTCAACATCGGCTTTTCCAAGCTCTCAAGAAACTCTCAAAAGAGTTCATCATAATCAATATTCAAAATAAGTAAATGAAGAAAATACCTAAACTATCTATTTACTCTATTACAAGTCCCAAAAGTGACCCATGAGTGAATTTACCAAAATAACTTTATAGCTCTATAGCTCTATAGCTCATTACTCTAGTCGTTAACTAGGTGATAACTTGTAAACCTAGTCGTCACTTAGGTGACAGCTTATCAACCTAGTCATCACCCATAACAGAATGTTATTTGCTTCTTTGTTTTCTTCTAAGCAATCAACCACACGTGATATTACTGGTTTAGGAGCTCAAAGAAGATCCTCCAAGTGCATTCTTGAGTCCTTTCGGTGATCGTGGCTTGGACCTGCTCATGTTGGACTCGAATAACATGATCAAAAGCTTTCTTGGCCATTTAGATTGTATCATCCTCCCCTTTATGAAAAGGATTTGACCTCGAATCCAATCCTTGCAAAATAAAAAGGAAGGGTAAACAAGCATCATATCCTCATGGGATGAGGGTTAGGGTTAGCAAAAAAATCATATTATCATGCCAAGGTTGCACACACTTAAAATATAACCAAGGATCCATTGTGTTAAACATTAAAAATTTATTAAAAAACATATAAAGGAGTTGTCTATGGGAATTACGAAGTGATAATGAAACCACAAAGGTCATAATGGCATAACTAAATCCAAACAATAAGGCTACCTTCACCTTAGGAGCCATAAGACACAATTGTTTCATCACATCCTTAAGAGACCACATCAAGAGTGGTGCCTCAATTGGTTTTGAAGTCCACAAGACCCATATAGCATTGTCATTCAAACAAGTGGACCAACCAACAAGTTCCCTACCTCTACATAAAACAAATCCAATACTAGCATGGTTATCATCATAAGCAAAGAGGTAGTATAGAAAGGAATTAAGTATAAAGGGATCATACAAGGTGCTATTATCTATAAGAATGCCATTTGGCTTAAAAGATATATCACATAATGCACACAAGGATAGGATCAAAATATTTAGGCACATATAACTTTTTCCTTTCAAACAACTTCCCAAAGAAAAGAAATCCATTAATGGAGTCATTCCCTTAGTAGTTTGTTTATCTCTATCAACAAAGGTAAGTATGCTCCCAAGATCCCCATAAGATACTTTAAATTATCCAACTTTATGAAGGTAAAAAGAAGCCCTTAGCATCCATGGACTATTCCACAAATAAATAATCAACTTGGCACCAACAAGTTGGAATTCACACAATTTAAGCACAAGTGTGTCAAGCAAGGATGCAAGTTTTAAAGCAACACCCCAAGGAAACAATGACACATTTGCCCTCGGGTCCTCACGAATGATACTACCTTGGAGAAGAAGGTTATAATTTCCACTCAAGTATTGAAAAAGAGTATCACATAAATTGAATTCATCCAAATTAGTTTCAAGAGAAGGCTCTCTTCTTGCCCTATAAGTAGTGGAACCTTTGTTAAGAATGGAAACATACAATGGTGAACTCTCCTGGATCTTTTCATTGCTCTCCTACTTTAAAAATCTTTCATCTTTGTTGGAGATATATCCCTCCCATAATGTTGGTCCATCAAGAATATTATGAATCCTAAAGAGAGACGTTCCATCATAGGGAAGGATACCAACATCCACAATCAAACTTAGATCGTCATCTAGACAAAGTATCAAGTTAGGTGGGTGGAAGTCTCCATATTCAAGTTTGTCACCTGGGTCCAATGGATAGAGTGTCCATATACACGGGTCTAGACAACACTCCTTCTCCCCAAATTCTTTACCCAAACTAAAAGATATACTCTCTATGCTAGCATAATATAATACCCCATATTTTTCTAGCATAATCTAAGTCCCAATATATGAGTATTCATACATAGAATTTTCTAAATACTCATTAATTTTCAGTTTATATCCTATCATTATGTAGGAAATTCAATTAGCTTTCCAACGATATACAATTTGCCCAAATTCGATATTCGGGTAAGAAGTTATGGCGATTTTAAGTTTCAGTTATTAAACACCGTCATTTTAACCCTTAGCGCATTGCGGAGCTAGTCTAAATGACGATTGGTATTTTCTAGTGAAGGTGCACAATCTTGGCACGTCATGCCAAATGCCAAATTGGCATTTGGTAGTTTCCAGTGTCTCTCTGTGGTTCCACCGCGTCGCGGTGAGCTTTTAGGTCACAAACAAGGTGGCAACACGATTACGCCGCGTCGCGCCACCATGCATTTTCCCAATTGTCCCTTTTTCAGTGACTTGGTGCGATAGTGGCACGTCACGCCAAGAGTAAAAATCGTGAATTTTTCCAGTTTGAGATTTTAAATTACAAGGGTCGTTTGGTCTTTTTCCATGGCCCCAAATCTGCCTAAACACGAGATTTAACCCTAAGAAAGCATTATTTTCTCACTTTTGCATTATTCTCTAAAATTAAAATCAACTCTCTTTAATAACAAGAACCCTAACTCTCAAATTCAAGGCCAAATCTCAAGAAATCTCCATTAATCCTCCTAAATTCATTATCCCGGGTATGTTAGATGTTCATCCATGGATTCTTTTCATCCATGGAGTCCAAGGATCCTATTTAAATTATTAAATTTTGATCTCTACAAGTTAATTGATTTTAAATTGTGATTTCACCCATGAATCTCCATGTACTATTGATTTTATACCATGATTCAATGAAATTATTGTTGTTATTCAATCTTCCATGTTTTAATATTATTATTTAATGAATTAAACCATGATTTAATGCTACTATATAGAATTCATGTTATTTCTATAAGTTTCATGACATTCCTATGATCGTTTTAAACCATGAACTACATTTGTTTGATAAAATGCCTACATGAGTATTGATTTAATAAAAGCCTTCATGCTTTGTCCCTCAAGCTTTAGTGTCATTTTACCATTGTTGTTTTTGAGTTTTGGGGGTATTGAATACCTAAAAACCATAGTTTTTTATGTAGTCTAGTTTTATTATATTACAGAATAGTCTTTAGAACATACTATGAGCATTATCAGTATAGTCAAATATCAGTCAGTTAAACTCAGAAGAGTCTAGTATTTCAGTGTCTTTTAGTTGGGAGTAGGATTTAGCATAGAGCGAGTGTAGGAATAGTGGCTTTCCTTTCAGATAGGCAGATTTTTATTTAGCAATCCCTATACTCCATAACTACGTAGCCAGCGTAGGATATGAAAAGTCACCCATCAGATTAAGTTTTACTATCTCGCAAGGGTCACCAATCAGTTCAGGCTTGACACCCTTAGTCCTTTGGACATTATATCAATTTAGTGGAATCCACACAGTCAATATTAGTACCCGTGGCACGATATTGATACCCTTCCAATTAGGGATACAGGTTGGACCCCGATTAGCTCAAATTAGAGAATATCAATTAGATGATACCTCCCACAGTCTCAGATACATTCTCAATTATAGTCCCAGTTCAATTATTCATTCTTAGTGTTGTTTGACCAAAGCATATTAGTTATTTCAGTATTTCAGTTTATAGCTTCTACTTAGTTCATATTATATGCTTGGTCATGCATCCTTAGTACCTATAGATTTTCATATATCTTCAGTATTTATGGATTTTCACGCATACTCAGTATTTATAGATTTTCATATATTCCCAATACCTATAGATTTCATGCTCTCTATTCAGTACTCCATGCTTTACATGCATATTTAGTTAATTATTAGTTCTGTTCATGAAACCATGCATATCAGCCTACCTCATTTAGCATACTAGTACATTCAAAGTACTGATCGCATACTTTTTATTTTGTGCTATGATGTATTATATCATAGGTTTTGACGCTCAGTTCTCAGCTTGCTATTAGACTTATTAGATCCTCAGCACTAGTATCGGTGAGTCCTCATACTTCGAGGACAAGCTTACTTTATTTCATGTCTCAGTTTAGTAGTTAGATAAAGTTAGTTGGGGCCTGTCTTATCACCTTATAGTCATTCAGGATTAGAGGCTTATTAGACATTAGAGTCAGTTATTCAGTATTTAGACATTATAGTTAGTTATATCCAATTTATTAGTATTTTATCAGATTTAGGTTGTTATTTCTACAGACTCATATTTTAGTTTAAATTCAGTTATTAAAAACCTTATGGCATGTTAGTATTCTCCCACATTTATGATCATGTAATCCAGTGCTCACAGCAGATACTAGCTCGTGGGTTAGCTTGTGGTCCCTCGAGACTGCAAGCACCGTATGACACCCAGGGTGTTCTCTTGGGGCATTACAAATGTGGTATCAGAGCCTAAAGTTTAAATATCCTAGTGATAACGCTCAATATAAAGCTCTCGTAGGAGTGTAAAGCGGTCGTTGACAAATATATAACCCAACTGGGTTGGGTATCGATCCCACAGGGAATAGCTTGGTCAACAAGTAAGCAAAGATTACTAGACTTTTAGTGCAAGTCTCATAAAAAGGGGGGAGTTTTGTCGTGCAAGTTATGTAACCAAAGTAAACAGAAAATAGCAAAGTAAAAAGTAAGAATGTTTGGTAAGATGTAAAACAATGAGAATTGAGAAGTTGGGGTTATGTCCACCTTATGAGTTATACGTCTCTATTGGCTATGAGTTGTGCGGAATTCAGACATGCATGTGCTTATAGAGAATTGTATTCGATGGTAAATCCAAGCGTCTTTCGACCTCAACAAGGACTATTTCACTTTAACTCTTTCGAGCTTAAAGCGTATCTAACGGTACAAATTCTCCAAGAGGTTAATCCAGTTACGGCACTAACTTTTTAATAGGGGATGGGACCCTATTACCTTGACATTACCTCTTTTCCAAACATATAACTTTTCTTTCGAACAAGTTAATGTTATACTGGCGTTATTCTATGCATCTGCAGCCACAAGAATTTGCATTAAGATGAAGAGAATAATGATATAAGCAACACACATGTCACGAATTCACAAACTCATAGCCTTAGATAGTATCTCATAAGGCTTCCATAACCCCAACAGAGAAGTTTAGTTACCCATGAGTGCGAAGGAAATCACAATCGACATTGTTATTATACCACAATAAAGATTTTGTGTAGCAAAGTGTGGTAGGCGTTAGGCGTGAATTCCTTGCAAAGTAACGTTTCTCTTGTTGCGGAAATTAAGAATTGAATAGATGAATAGAAGAAGAATAAAAAGTAGAATTAATAGAAGGGTTAGAAGAAGAGTTATAGAGTAATAGAATTAATGAGGAATGAATAAAAATCTCTAGCAAGATAGGGTATTTATAATACCCATATCCTATTCCTACTAAGCTAATGAATTACTTAACCCAATCCTACTAGGTTAATGTATCATTATCCTAATCCTAATAAATTACTGCTAGTCCCCAAAGTCTTCAGAATTGCTGTTTTTGCCCGGGACAAATTTTCTATGCGCCACTTTTGGTCCTTGGCATCCAAGCTTTGCTCTCCTCCTTTCGTGAAGCTTTCTTTGGCATCAAGTTATCCATAAAATGCTGAATTTTGCATCATTTATACCTGAAAACTTGCTAATCATGTTCGTTAACTTACTTACAGGAAAAAGGACTAAAAGTGCATGAAATATATAATTTGTTCTCAAAACTTGGCTAAAATATGGGCAAAATCTAGTGCTATAGGCGTGTAAATTCGCCTATCATCAACACCCCACACTTAAGGATTTGTTCGTCCTCGAACAAACTATCATGTCCATCTAAATCATCAACTTAGGGTTTCACAGTAACAACACAAAATATTCGTCAAGACAAGCACAACAATTATCAACAAAGAGTATTTTTCCGATCATTAGTAGAAACGATTCAACCTCTAACATAGACTCGTGATGGTAGTTAATTCATATCCAAAAGTTAAGGTACAAAGAATCATACACCACTGCCCAAAACTCATCAACCATGTGTGTCTCACAATATATTACCCATAATCACTCTCAAGCATAGTATATTTATCAAACATGGGTATAGAAATATCCTTGCTCTCACTCTCACAAAGAATTCATATGCAGCAACTAATGACCATAGGCTTGCCCTTAGTGTAATGCTCCACTAAATGTTAGAATACTAAGCTTAGGATCAAATAGGTCTTTTGATGGTTGTAATGTAGGCTAAGAGACGGGTAGGACTATTTTGGCCAGAAATAGTGACTATGTTCCTAAGCGCTTTAATACATCACATTGTATCATTAACACTTTTTTTTTCAAACAACCTTTCTACATTCTTTTATTCTACCACCCTTTTTCTCCTCTTTTGTTTTTTTCAATTTTGAACATAACTAACTTTTTAGTTTTCCTTTCCTTTTTCTTTTCATACATACCTCTTATGATAGCACTTTCTTTTTCATAACAAATTCAAGAACCAATACATTCTAAAGCATCATACTCACCCAATTTCCTCTTATTTTGTCACATGACTTTATAATTTAAAGCACTTAGGAATTTGGATCAAATTATGGTCTTGAAAAAAATGGATTAGGCTTACATATGAGGCTGTCAAAGAAAGTAGGCTTAAAGGCTCAAAGGGGTTAACTAGAATAATATCCATGGGTAGGTAAAAAGAAGGTAAACAAGTTTAGGTTGCCAAAGAAATGCCTAAATCATCTCCTAGACTTGCACTCCTTATTTTCGCTTTACATACATACCAGGCAAGTTCTAGCATCAGCCACAAACACAAATATACTATATCCTCACACACACAAGGCACATGGTCGACTTTATTGGGAGTAGCATAGACTCTTGACCCAACAGATGAAGGAATTGAACCACACAATATCACATAGTGAGTCACAATTAGAGCCTAAACGTCTCAATAGTCATGATTTTAGCACAAACTCTTGTCATAATCTCATGCTGCCTATTAGAATAATTTCATGCGAAGTTAGGTTGAAAAAAAATTTAACTAATAAAAAAAATTAAACTACTAAAAAGAAAAACAAAACAAATATAGCATACAAATACCAGCACCCCACACTTAGACGAGACACACTGTCCTCAGTAGAAAATAAACAAGAAGAACCTGGATTAGTCGGACTCCTCCTCTATGTCTGGGGTCATACCCCCTGCATTGGAATCATCATCAGAGTCGTCATCCTAAGAGTTTCCTCAAATTGTACCCCACTTGATCCAAAAGTGCGTTTGAGGTATTTGTAGCGAGGAGGATTCAGTTTGCTCTTTTCGTCCTCTTTTCTTGCCTTTTTGGGAAGTGGTTGCCTTATCTTTTCCTTGTCTTGCTTTGGGTGCCATTTTACCTGAGACTAAAACAATGTTCATGTTAGCATCATCTCGATGGATACAATCTATGAACAAGCAGTAGGGGCACCACCCCACACTTAGTTTGTTGGTACAGACTAGTGAAGTGAAAGTGGTCGATTACTCAGACTTCATCGACATACGTTTTAGGTGCTATGTTCCAACAATAAAATCAGTGAAGTCATACTTCTTGTAATCTTGGTAATACTTGCATATGTGAGATATCAAAACTACTACATAGAGATTGAGTCAAGGTATAGTATCAAATAATCACAACCTCCTATGTTGGTAGTCAACCATAATTCTCATCTTGATGAACAAGTCATTCCAACATGTAAGTATTCAAGTGACAAGATTATGCAATTTTTATGACCATATCAATTCCGCAAAAGTATGACAGTGCATCAAAATCAAATTCAAGTTGGAAACATGTTAAGATCATTCTTACGTATTCTTTCACTCACTTAGTTGTATCACAACACATCAACCACATTCAAATCATCAATACTACTTCAAGATTTAACAATTCATAATAGGCGGAGTAGTGTAGTACTTACGAAATATAAATGAAGAACAAAGAAGTACTTACTTGATTGATGCCTTTGGATGATGTTCTTGTGAAGAAAGAGAGCAAAAGGAAAATTTTTGAGAGGATTTGGGGACTATAGGCGGCGCTTAAGCTAGGTTTCCAATGTGATTTTGGTTCAAGACTAAGTCTCATATTTATAGGAGAAGGTTGGGTCGGGTGTTGACCCATTTAGAATCGGATTTGGAGACAAGAAGTGACCATAGGCGGCGCCTTTTGCAAAGCATTGTTGAGCATAGGCGGCGCCTATGCCATGGAATTCCTAGGCATAGGCGGCGCCTTTAGCATGGCATATAAGATTCAGAGACAAAAGGCATTAGCATAAGCGGCGCCTATGCTATGGTATACTTGGGCATGGGCGGCGCCTATGCCATGGCACACTAGATTTCGAGACCTTAGGCCATAGTATAGGCCATGCCTTGTTCGTGGCCTAGTTTTACCTAGGCCTAGCCTTGTTCGATGCCTATATTTTCATGAGCAATGCTCAATCCATAGCCTTTTGCTTCTTCATTCCTAACTTACCACATTTAACATGCAATACTTCCAAATCTAAATTTAAAATCGACCTCCCCATTTTACACCTTTTTGCACCTACATTTACACAAAAACAACAAAGATGATTAGAACGATGGGTTGCCTCCCATCAAGCGCCTTAGTTTTGGTCGTGGCACGACTCTTCTTTTTGGATTTTTATTTATTAAAGCAAACACGTAATAGAACGAAAGAAAGACAAAAAATGAAAAACGTTGGGTTGCCTCCCATCAAGCGCTTGATTTATTGTCGCGGCACGACATAACTATCTCGATTACTTAGACTTCATCGAGATAGATGGTGGATCATTTTCTTAATGGATTCAGACGACAATGAGGCTTACGTGTAGGCATGCAATCTTCTTCGAGATGACTCATACGTCTCCCCGGAGGGTCACCAATTATGTCATCAATAGTCCAACCCATAGCTCTCTTGTATCTCTTCAGAGCAGAGATGAGAGTCTCTACGTGTTGTTCACTTAACTCATCCGCCACACTTATCGGAAGTATATTTCCACTTTCCAAGAACACACACCTTAGATAATCGGGGAGTTCTTTCGATTCTAGCATTGGTGGCTCTTTAATAGAAGTCTTCACTGTTGGTGACGGTTGATTCTTAAGATCAAGGTCCGGTTGCTTAGGAGTATGGTAATAGGACTCTTTTTTTGTTAGAGCACCCATAAGTTCTTCATAATCTTCATCGTCCTCATGCTCATCATTCAGTGGCACAGCAGACAAAGGCTCAACAGTAAGATGTTTCTCTACAGATAATGCTTTCTTATCCTCATGATGACCATCAGCTACAGAGAACACATTCATATCGCTGGGATGCTTCATTGCTTTGCATATATCAAAGCGGACCACTTCGTCATTCAGTCTAAATAAAAGCTCATTAGCTCTCATGTCAATAAGAACACTTCCTGTTGTAAGGAAAGGACGTCCCAAGATTATGGGAACTTCAGAATCCACCTCACAATCCAGAATAACGAAGTCTGCAGGAAAGATGAATGAAGAAACCTTCACCAACACATCATTCACGATACCTACAGGTCGTTTTACCGACCTATCAACCATCACGAGTCTTATATTGGTTGGTGTCGGATCGCCTAACCCCAACTTCTTGTAGATGGATAGTGGCATCAAATTGATGCTAGCTCCCAAATCGCACAATGCCTTAGAAAAATTCATAGATCAAACCGTGCAAGGAATAGTGAAAGCACTGGGGTCGGCCTTTTTCTGAACTAGTGATCGGGTAGCAATAGCGCTGCAATGATGAACAGTATCTTTCAACTCATAGCATGATGCCCGCTTCTTTGTCAAAAGGTCTTTCATAAATTTTGCATACCCAGGCATTTGTTCAAGTGCCTCCACCAACGGAACAATAATGGTCAGCTGATTTAACATCGTCATGAATTTGCTGAACCTTGTATCATTCGCCTGCTTTTTCAATCTTTGAGGAAAAGGTGGTGGTGGATATGGAATTGATTTCTCCATGACTTTCTTCTCCTCTTGCTTCTGAATTTTTGTAGTCTCAGGTTGCAACCTACTAGGGGTGGCGTCATGGACGTCTTGGTCAGCTTCTATGGCGTTTTCTTCATTAGCCTTATCATCGTTGTCCGCTACATCGTCGACCACTTGCTTGCCTTTGGATGAAGTTTCCAGCACCTTACCACTTCGAGTAGTAATAGCCATGCATGATCCATCATTCCTTGGATTTTGCACAGTGTCGCTAGGTAAAGTGCCAGCCTTTCTTTGATTGAGTGCTGCTGAAAGTTGGCTCAATTGCTGCTCTATTTTCTTGATTGAAGTGGAATGTGAATCAACTAATTGCTTCATAGAGGACAAATCATTTATTACCTCCGTTACTCCCGCGCTAGTTGCTTCCACTCCTTTCAATAGTTTAGCCATCATGTCTTCCATACTTCTAGAACTAGATGTGGTGGCGTCACGTCTTCCAGGGGGAACATACAAACCACTATTGTCATTCCTGTTCTTCCAACTACCTTGGTCCTTGTTTCCAGATTTATCATAATAGTTCCGACCTTGGTTTCCTTGGGTATTCCCTCGGAAACCCCCCTGATTGTTTAAGTAGTTGGACTCTTCTTCCGAATTAGATTCGTCTCTTCCTTTTGACGTGACAGCTTTGACTTTTTTGGTCTTCCCTGATAATAGATGCTTTGTAAGAAGATCAACTTGTGTTTTCATGTGCGCCATATCTTGATCACATTCTTCTTCTCTTCTCCTTTGGTCTGCAGTCATGCTAATAGATAAAGTGGTGCTTGCTACCTCAGAATTCCTGGTATGCCAAGCTCTACTTTGCTTCATCATCCGATCTAGCATATTGCTTGCTTGACCAAAGGTGAGGTCCATAAATGATCCTCCATCCGCATTATCCACCACTGGTTTAGTTATTGAATTCAAGGCTTTGTATAATATATCCATTAGGTGAACATTAGTCATGTGATGATTTGGGCACCTCGTTAGCTTTGTCTTGAACCTCTCCCATGTTTCATGAAGGGCTTCAGTTGGAAGCTGATGGAAGTTGCTGATTTCATCTCTCATTTGTGCTCTTTTGGATGGCGGAAAGAATCTTTCTAGGAAAGCGTCTCTCAATTGCCTCCAATTTGTAATAGAATCAGGAGTTAGCCCATTCAACCATAGCGTTGCCTCCCCAGACAGAGACAATGGAAATAGACGTAATCGAATTGCATTCTGACCAACACCAGGATTGTCAAACGACTTTCATGTAGAAATAAAGTTGATGAGATGCATATTCGGATCATCGCCTGCTAGTCCACCAAATAATCCCTTGAGTTGCAATAACTGAATCATGGTGCTTGTGATGTTGAACTTGGCTCCGGGCGCTAATGATGGAGGAATTATGTCTCCTGTGGCTCCGGCTCCATCAAGATCATCATCATCATCGTCGAAAGCTGGTTGCATAGCTCGGCGTTCAGGACTAAACCTAACTTGACGATCTCTTCTGTTGGAAGGAGTGGCGATCTCAGGGGCATGCCTAGGGTTTAGTAACTCGTCATCACCTAGGTCCTCATCGTCAGGATTTGTTGCTTGCCCAGGGTTGTCAATGTTTTGTTGATGCACTTGAGCGGCGGCAAGAGCAGCTAATCTCGCTTGTTCCTGTTGAGAAGCCATCCTTTCGATGTCACGTTGTGCATCCATTCTGTCAACAGAACCTAAATAGAACAAAAACAAAAACTAAAAGTAAAAGTACGAGAATATTTGACCAAAGGGTCTAGTAATTATCACAAACTTAATTGACACTCGTATTCCCCGGCAACGGCGCCAATTTTTGATAATGCTCAATCTACAGCTCTCGTAGGAGTGTAAAGCGGTCGTTGACAAATATATAACCCAACTGGGTTGGGTATCGATCCCACAGGGAATAGCTTGGTCAACAAGTAAGCAAAGATTACTAGACTTTTAGTGCAAGTCTCGTAAAAAGGGGGGAGTTTTGTCGTGCAAGTTATGTAACCAAAGTAAACGGAAAATAGCAAAGTAAAAAGTAAGAATGTTTGGTAAGATGTAAAACAATGAGAATTGAGAAGTTGGGGTTATGTCCACCTTATGAGTTGTACGTCTCTATTGGCTATGAGTTGTGCGGAATTCAGACATGCATGTGCTTATAGAGAATTGTATTCGATGGTAAATCCAAGCGTCTTTCGACCTCAACAAGGACTATTTCACTTTAACTCTTTCGAGCTTAAAGCGTATCTAACGGTACAAATTCTCCAAGAGGTTAATCCAGTTACAGCACTAACTTTTTAATAGGGGATAGGACCCTATTACCTTGACATTACCTCTTTTCCAGACATATAACTTTTCTTTCGAACAAGTTAATGCTATACTGGCGTTATTCTATGCGTCTGCAGCCACAAGAATTTGCATTAAGATGAAGAGAATAATGATATAAGCAACACACATGTCACGAATTCACAAACTCATAGCCTTAGATAGTATCTCATAAGACTTCCATAACCCCAACAGAGAAGTTTAGTTACCCATGAGTGCGAAGGAAATCACAATCGACATTGTTATTATACCACAATAAAGATTTTGTGTAGCAAAGTGTGGTAGGCGTTAGGCGTGAATTCCTTGCAAAGTAACGTTTCTCTTGTTGCGGAAATTAAGAATTGAATAGATGAATAGAAAAAGAATAAAAAGTAGAATTAATAGAAGGGTTAGAAGAAGAGTTATAGAGTAATAGAATTAATGAGGAATGAATAAAAATCTCTAGCAAGATAGGGTATTTATAATACCCATATCCTATTCCTACTAAGCTAATGAATTACTTAACCCAATCCTACTAGGTTAATGTATCATTATCCTAATCCTAATAAATTACTGCTAGTCCCCAAAGTCTTCAGAATTGCTGTTTTTGCCCGGGACAAATTTTCTATGCGCCACTTTTGGTCCTTGGCATCCAAGCTTTGCTCTCCTCCTTTCGTGAAGCTTTCTTTGGCATCAAGTTATCCATAAAATGCTGAATTTTGCATCATTTATACCTGAAAACTTGCTAATCATGTTCGTTAACTTACTTACAGGAAAAAGGACTAAAAGTGCATGAAATATATAATTTGTTCTCAAAACTTGGCTAAAATATGGGCAAAATCTAGTGCTATAGGCGTGTAAATTCGCCTATCATCAACACCCCACACTTAAGGATTTGTTCGTCCTCGAACAAACTATCATGTCCATCTAAATCATCAACTTAGGGTTTCACAGTAACAACACAAAATATTCGTCAAGACAAGCACAACAATTATCAACAAAGAGTAGTTTTTCGATCATTAGTAGAAACGATTCAACCTCTAACATAGACTCGTGATGGTAGTTAATTCATATCCAAAAGTTAAGGTACAAAGAATCATACACCACTACCCAAAACTCATCATCCATGTGTGTCTCACAATATATTACCTATAATCACTCTCAAGCATAGTATATTTATCAAACATGGGTATAGAAATATCCTTGCTCTCGCTCTCACAAAGAATTCATATGCAGCAACTGATGACCATAGGCTTGCCCTTAGTGTAATGCTCCACTAAATGTTAGAATACTAAGCTTAGGATCAAATAGGTCTTTTGATGGTTGTAATGTAGGCTAAGGGACGGGTAGGACTATTTTGGCCAGAAATAGTGACTATGTTCCGAAGCGCTTTAATACATCACATTGTATCATTAACACTTTTTCTTTCAAACAACCTTTCTACATTCTTTTATTCTACCACCCTTTTTCTCCTCTTTTTTTTTTTTCAATTTTGAACATAACTAACTTTTTAGTTTTGCTTTCCTTTTTCTTTTCATAACATACCTCTTATGATAGCACTTTCTTTTTCATAACAAATTCAAGCACCAATACATTCTAAAGCATCATACTCACCCAATTTCCTCTTATTTTGTCACATGACTTTATAATTTAAAGCACTTAGGAATTTGGATCAAATTATGGTCTTGAAAAAAATGGATTAGGCTTACATATGAGGCTGTCAAAGAAAATAGGCTTAAAGGCTCAAATGGGTTAACTAGGATAATGTCCATGGGTAGGTAAAAAGAAGGTAAACAAGTTTAGGTTGCCAAAGAAATGCCTAAATCATCTCCTAGACTTGCACTCCTTATTTTCGCTTTACATACATACCAGGCAAGTTCTAGCATCAGCCACAAACACAAATATACTATATCCTCACACACACAAGGCACATGGTCGACTTTATTGGGAGTAGCATAGACTCTTGACCCAACAGATGAAGGAATTGAACCACACAATATCACATAGTGAGTCACAATTAGAGCCTAAACGTCTCAATAGTCATGATTTTAGCACAAACTCTTGTCATAATCTCATGCTGCCTATTAGAATAATTTCATGCGAAGTTAGGTTGAAAAAAAATTTAACTAATAAAAAAATTAAACTACTAAAAAGAAAAACAAAACAAATATAGCATGCAAATACCAGCACCCCACACTTAGACGAGACACACTGTCCTCAGTAGAAAATAAACAAGAAGAACCTGGATTAGTCGGACTCCTCCTCTATGTCTGGGGTCATACCCCCTGCATTGGAATCATCATCAGAGTCGTCATCCTAAGAGTTTCCTCAAATTGTACCCCACTTGATCCAAAAGTGCGTTTGAGGTATTTGTAGCGAGGAGGATTCAGTTTGCTCTTTTCGTCCTCTTTTCTTGCCTTTTTGGGAAGTGGTTGCCTTATCTTTTCCTTGTCTTGCTTTGGGTGCCATTTTACCTGAGACTAAAACAATGTTCATGTTAGCATCATCTCGATGGATACAATCTATGAACAAGCAGTAGGGGCACCACCCCACACTTAGTTTGTTGGTACAGACTAGTGAAGTGAAAGTGGTCGATTACTCAGACTTCATCGACATACGTTTTAGGTGCTATGTTCCAACAATAAAATTAGTGCAGTCATACTTCTTGTAATCTTGGTAATACTTGCATATGTGAGATATCAAAACTACTACATAGAGATTGAGTCAAGGTATAGTATCAAATAATCACAACCTCCTATGTTGGTAGTCAACCATAATTCTCATCTTGATGAACAAGTCATTCCAACATGTAAGTATTCAAGTGACAAGATTATGCAATTTTTATGACCATATCAATTCCGCAAAAGTATGACAGTGCATCAAAATCAAATTCAAGTTGGAAACATGTTAAGATCATTCTTACGTATTCTTTCACTCACTTAGTTGTATCACAACACATCAACCACATTCAAATCATCAATACTACTTCAAGATTTAACAATTCATAATAGGCGGAGTAGTGTAGTACTTACAAAATATAAATGAAGAACAAAGAAGTACTTACTTGATTGATGCCTTTGGAAGATGTTCTTGTGAAGAAAGAGAGCAAAAGGAAAATTTTTGAGAGGATTTGGGGACTATAGGCGGCGCTTAAGCTAGGTTTCCAATGTGTTTTTGGTTCAAGACTAAGTCTCATATTTATAGGAGAAGGTTGGGTCGGGTGTTGACCCATTTAGAATTGGATTTGGAGACAAGAAGTGACCATAGGCGGCGCCTTTTGCAAAGCATTGTTGAGCATAGGCGGCGCCTATGCCATGGCATTCCTAGGCATAGGCGGCGCCTTTAGCATGGCATATAAGATTCAGAGACAAAAGGCATTAGCATAAGCGGCGCCTATGCTATGGTATACTTGGGCATGGGCGGCGCCTATGCCATGGCACACTAGATTCCGAGACCTTAGGCCATAGTATAGGCCTTGCCTTGTTCGTGGCCTAGTTTTACCGAGGCCTAGCCTTGTTCGATGCCTATATTTTCATGAGCAATGCTCAATCCATAGCCTTTTGCTTCTTCATTCCTAACTTACCACCTTTAACATGCAATACTTCCAAATCTAAATTTAAAATCGACCTCCTCGTTTTACACCTTTTTGCACCTATATTTACACAAAAACAACAAAGATGATTAGAACGATGGGTTGCCTCCCATCAAGCGCCTTAGTTTTGGTCGTGGCACGACTCTTTTTTTTGGATTTTTATTTATTAAAGCAAACACGTAATAGAACGAAAGAAAGACAAAAAATGAAAAACGTTGGGTTGCCTCCCATCAAGCGCTTGATTTATTGTCGCGGCACGACATAACTATCTCGATTACTTAGACTTCATCGAGATAGATGGTGGATCATTTTCTGAATGGATTCAGACGACAACGAGGCTTACTTGTAGGCATGCAATCTTCTTTGAGATGACTCATACGTCTCCCCGGAGGGTCACCAATTATGTCATCAATAGTCCAACCCATAGCTCTCTTGTATCTCTTCAGAGCAGAGATGAGAGTCTCTACGTGTTGTTCACTTAACTCATCCGCCACACTTATCGGAAGTATATTTCCACTTTCCAAGAACACATACCTTAGATAATCGGGGAGTTCTTTCGATTCTAGCATTGGTGGCTCTTCAATAGAAGTCTTCACTGTTGGTGACGGTTGATTCTTAAGATCAAGGTCCGGTTGCTTAGGAGTATGGTAATAGGACTCTTTTTTTGTTAGAGCACCCATAAGTTCTTCATAATCTTCATCGTCCTCATGCTCATCATTCAGTGGCACAGCAGACAAAGGCTCAACAGTAAGATGTTTCTCTACAGATAATGCTTTCTTATCCTCACGATGACCATCAGCTACAGAGAACACATTGATATCGCTGGGATGCTTCATTGCTTTGCATATATCAAAGCAGACCACTTCGTCATTCAGTCTAAATAAAAGCTCATTAGCTCTCATGTCAATAAGCACACTTCCTGTTGTAAGGAAAGGACGTCCCAAGATTATGGGAACTTCAGAATCCACCTCACAATCCAGAATAACGAAATCTGCAGGAAAGATGAATGAAGAAACCTTCAACAACACATCATTCACGATACCCACAGGTCGTTTTACCGACCTATCAGCCATCACGAGTCTTATATTGGTTGGTGTCGGATCGCCTAACCCCAACTTCTTGTAGATGGATAGTGGCATCAAATTGATGCTAGCTCCCAAATCGCACAATGCCTTAGCAAAATTCATAGATCAAACCGTGCAAGGAATAGTGAAAGCATCGGGGTCGGCCTTTTTCTGAACTAGTGATCGGGTAGCAATAGCGCTGCAATGATGAACAGTATCTTTCAACTCATAGCTTGCTGCCCGCTTCTTTGTCAAAAGGTCTTTCATAAATTTTGCATACCCAGGCATTTGTTCAAGTGCCTCCACCAATGGAACATTAATGGTCAGCTGATTTAACATCGTCATGAATTTGCTGAACCTTGTATCATTCGCCTGCTTCTTCAATCTTTGAGGAAAAGGTGGTGGTGGATATGGAATTGATTTCTCCCCGACTTTCTTCTCCTCTTGCTTCCGAATTTTGGTAGTCTCAGGCTGCAACCTACTAGGGGTGGCGTCATGGACGTCTTGGTCAACTTCTATGGCGTTTTCTTCATTAGCCTTATCATCGTTGTCCGCTACATCGTCGACCACTTGCTTGCCTTTGGATGAAGTTTCCAGCACCTTACCACTTCGAGTAGTAATAGCCATGCATGATCCATCATTCCTTGGATTTTGCACAGTGTCGCTAGGTAAAGTGCCAGCCTTTCTTTGATTGAGTGCTGCTGAAAGTTGGCTCAATTGCTGCTCTATTTTCTTGATTGAAGTGGAATGTGAATCAACTAATTGCTTCATAGAGGACAAATCATTTATTACCTCCGTTACTCCCGCGCTAGTTGCTTCCACTCCTTTCAATAGTTTAGCCATCATGTCTTCCATACTTCTAGAACTAGATGTGGTGGCGTCACGTCTTCCAGGGGGAACATACAAACCACTATTGTCATTCCTGTTCTTCCAACTACCTTGGTCCTTGTTTCCAGATTTATCATAATAGTTCCGACCTTGGTTTCCTTGGGTATTCCCTCGGAAACCCCCCTGATTGTTTAAGTAGTTGGACTCTTCTTCCGAATTAGATTCGTCTCTTCCTTTTGACGTGACAGCTTTGACTTTTTTGGTCTTCCCTGATAATAGATGCTTTGTAAGAAGATCAACTTGTGTTTTCATGTGCGCCATATCTTGATCACATTCTTATTCTCTTCTCCTTTGGTCTGCAGTCATGCCAATAGATAAAGTGGTGCTTGCTACCTCAGAATTCCTGGAATGCCAAGCTCTACTTTGCTTCATCATCCGATCTAGCATATTGCTTGCTTGACCAAAGGTGAGGTCCATAAATGATCATCCATCCGCATTATCCACCACTGGTTTAGTTATTGAATTCAAGGCTTTGTATAATATCTCCATTAGGTGAATATTAGTCATGTGATGATTTGGGCACCTCGTTAGCTTTGTCTTGAACCTCTCCCATGTTTCATGAAGGGCTTCAGTTGGAAGCTGATGGAAGTTGCTGATTTCATCTCTCATTTGTGCTCTTTTGGATGGCGGAAAGAATCTTTCTAGGAAAGCGTCTCTCAATTGCCTCCAATTTGTAATAGAATCAGAAGTTAGCCCATTCAACCATAGCGTTGCCTCCCCAGACAGAGACAATGGAAATAGACGTAATCGAATTGCATTCTGACCAACACCAGGATTGTCAAACGACTTTCATGTAGAAATAAAGTTGATGAGATGCATATTCGGATCATCGCCTGCTAGTCCACCAAATAATCCCTTGAGTTGCAATAACTGAATCATGGTGCTTGTGATGTTGAACTTGGCTCCGGGCGCTAATGGTGGAGGAATTGTCTCCTGTAGCTCCGGCTCCATCAAGATCATCATCATCATCGTCGAAAGCTGGTTGCATAGCTCGGCGTTCAGGACTAAACCTAGCTTGACGATTTCTTCTGTTGGCAGGAGTGGCGATCTCAGGGGCATGCCTAGGGTTTAGTAACTCGTCATCACCTAGGTCCTCATCGTCAGGATTTATTGCTTGCCCAGGGTTGTCAATGTTTTGTTGATGCACTTGAGCGGCGGCAAGAGCAGCTAATCTCGCTTGTTCCTGTTGAGAAGCCATCCTTTCGATGTCACGTTGTGCATCCATTCTGTCAACAGAACCTAAATAGAACAAAAACAAAAACTAAAAGTAAAAGTACGAGAATATTTGACCAAAGGGTCTAGTAATTATCACAAACTTAATTGACACTCGTATTCCCCGGCAACGGCGCCAATTTTTGATAACGCTCAATCTACAGCTCTCGTAGGAGTGTAAAGCGGTCGTTGACAAATATATAACCCAACTGGGTTGGGTATCGATCCCACAGGGAATAGCTTGGTCAACAAGTAAGCAAAGATTACTAGACTTTTAGTGCAAGTCTCGTAAAAAGGGGGGAGTTTTGTCGTGCAAGTTATGTAACCAAAGTAAACGGAAAATAGCAAAGTAAAAAGTAAGAATGTTTGGTAAGATGTAAAACAATGAGAATTGAGAAGTTGGGGTTATGTCCACCTTATGAGTTGTACGTCTCTATTGGCTATGAGTTGTGCGGAATTCAGACATGCATGTGCTTATAGAGAATTGTATTCGATGGTAAATCCAAGCATCTTTCGACCTCAACAAGGACTATTTCACTTTAACTCTTTCGAGCTTAAAGCGTATCTAACGGTACAAATTCTCCAAGAGGTTAATCCAGTTACGGCACTAACTTTTTAATAGGGGATGGGACCCTATTACCTTGACATTACCTCTTTTCCAGACATATAACTTTTCTTTCGAACAAGTTAATGCTATACTGGCGTTATTCTATGCGTCTGCAGCCACAAGAATTTGCATTAAGATGAAGAGAATAATGATATAAGCAACACACATGTCACGAATTCACAAACTCATAGCCTTAGATAGTATCTCATAAGGCTTCCATAACCCCAACAGAGAAGTTTAGTTACCCATGAGTGGGAAGGAAATCACAATCGACATTGTTATTATACCACAATAAAGATTTTGTGTAGCAAAGTGTGGTAGGCGTTAGGCGTGAATTCCTTGCAAAGTAATGTTTCTCTTGTTGCAGAAATTAAGAATTGAATAGATGAATAGAAGAAGAATAAAAAGTAGAATTAATGGAAGGGTTAGAAGAAGAGTTATAGAGTAATAGAATTAATGAGGAATGAATAAAAATCTCTAGCAAGATAGGGTATTTATAATACCCATATCCTATTCCTACTAAGCTAATGAATTACTTAACCCAATCCTACTAGGTTAATGTATCATTATCCTAATCCTAATAAATTACTGCTAGTCCCCAAAGTCTTCAGAATTGTTGTTTTTGCCCGGGACAGATTTTCCATGCGCCACTTTTGGTCCTTGGCGTCCAAGCTTTGCTCTCCTCCTTTTGTGAAGCTTTCTTTGGCATCAAGTTATCCATAAAATGCTGAATTTTGCATCATTTATACCTGAGAACTTGCTAATCATGTTCGTTAGCTCACTTACAGGAAAAAGGACTAAAAGTGCATGAAATATATAATTTGTTCTCAAAACTTGGCTAAAATATGGGCAAAATCTAGTGCTATAGGCATGTAAATTCACCTATCATCACCTAGGAAGTCTAAAAGTTGCGTCAAGTAGAGTCTTATGCATGGGTGTACAGAGTGCGACACTTATGGATGAGAGGTTACAAGGCATTTAGGAAAGGTTTCCCTTATTTTAGTATTCATGTCGTGTGAGTGAGCATGAGCTCATGTTAAACTCTTAGTCTAATCTATTTCTTCCTTCCATTTACAGAATATGCCTTCCAAAAAGAATAACAGAAGAGGAGCAGAAAACCAACCAACACCTCAGCCCATCCAGGTAGATCCTCTGGACGAGCATGTCTCTCAAGAAGAATTTAGAGTTGCATTCACCACTCTAGTGAATTCAGTAGTAGCATAAAATGAATGGATAGTTGTTGTTCTAGCCAACCCAATGGTCAATACTGCTACAACAGAATTTGGGACTTCACCCGAATTAATCCTCCTTCTTACATGAGATCTAAGTCTTAAGAGGATCTACAAGAATTCTTAGATATGGTTCAAAAGGTAATGGATGCCATGGGGGTGATATCTAGTTAGAGTGCTGAGTTGGTTGCATACTATTTTCAGGATGTAGCCTATACTTGGTTTAAAAAGTGGGAGGTAGATAGGAGTATTGATGCAGGGCCTGTAGAATAGGAAGAGTTTGCCACAGTTTTCGTAGGCAGATTCTTTCCATTAGGGTTGAGGGAGGCTAAGGTATTAGAGTTTATTAACTTAAGGCAGGGTAGCATGAGCCTGAGGAAGTATTCCCTCAAGTTTACTCAGTTAGCTAGATATGTTCCTCATGTGGTAGCTGATAATAAGTCCAAGATTAGTAAGTTTATATCTGGCGTATCTGATAGTGTGGTCAAGGATTGCGGCACCGCAATGCTGATTAGTGAGATAGACTTGTCAAGATGAGTAAGTTTGTCCATGCTCAACATATAGAGGAGCAGAAGATTAAGGAGGGAGAGAGAGGAAATAAGAGGTCTAGGATGGGTAGTTTTAATTTTAGCCAGCCAAGGTTTGAAGGTGGTAATCATCCTTAATTTAATTAGAGGTCTTCAGCCCCAGCACCCTCTTCAACCAGTGCCCCAGTACCCAAAATTAGAAATGCTAATAGGGATAGAGCACCAGGATCTAAGTCCCAAGGTAGTGTTAGCAGTTCCCGTAAGAATCCTCCATAATAGAAATATGGCAGACACTATCAGGGTGAGTGTAGAGTGGGTAGTAATGTGTGCTTCGGGTATGGCAAACTAGGCTATCGAATTCGGGAGTGTTGGGTAGCTACTCAGAAAGGTAGGGATTTGCGCCAACAGGGATAGTCCAATCAATCATTAGTTCCATGAGATCGCCCAACTCAGTAAGGTGCCGCTTCCAGTGCTACCATGTTCAGCGTCCGAATAGATTATATGCTTTTCGATCCCGCAAAGATTAGAAAAATTCTCCTAACGTAGTTACTAGTAGTTTGCAGGTCCTTCACTTATATGTTTATGCTTTACTAGACCCTAGAGCTTCTCTTTCATTTGTAACTCCATATATAGCCGTTAATTTTGGAGTCAATCCTAAAAATCTAGTAGATCCCTTTTTAGTGTCTACCCCAGTAGGTGTTTCCATTGTAGCCAGCTAGGTATATAGGAACTATCCGGTCACAAAATCTTAGAAAGTTACTTCAGTTGATCTTGTGGAGTTAGAGATGATGGATTTTGATGTCATTCTCGACATGGATTGGCTTCACTCATGCTATGCCTCCATTGATTATAGAAATAGAATAGTTTATTTTCGGTACCCAAATGAACTAGTCCTTGAATGGATGGGTAGTACCTTAACTCATAGAGGTCAGTTGATTTCATACCTTAGATCGAGAAAGACGATATCAAAGAGGTGTATTTACCATATTTTTTTAGTCAAAGACTCAAATTCAAAAACTCCAACTCTTGAGTCAGTTTCAGTAGTGAGGTATTTTTCAGATGTGTTCCCTAAAGATCTTCCCAGAGTTCCTCCCGAAAGGAAAATTGGATACGGAATAAACCTTTTCCCAAACACTCAACCCATATCTATTCCGCCATACAGAATGGCTCTAGAAGAACTCAAGGAGTTATAAGAACAGTTAAAGGATATCCTAGATAAGGGATTCATCATACCCAGCATCTCCCCGTGGGGCTCACCTGTTCTATTCGTGCGTAAGAAAGACGATTCTCTCAGAATGTGCATAGACTACCGTCAGTTTAACAAAGTCACAGTCATGAATAGATTTCCACTTCAAAGAGTTGATTACTTATTTTACAACCTTCAAGGTGCCAGCTATTTTTCAAAGATAGACCTCAGATCAGGCTATCATCAGCTTAGAGTCAGGGAATCTGACATTCTGAAAACAACTTTCTAAACTCGATATGGTCATTTCGAGTTTCTAGTAGTGTCCTTTGGTCTCACGAATGCCCCAGTAGCCTTCATAGACTCGATGAACTGAGTGTTTAAGCAGTACTTGGACATATTCATCATAGTCTTCATTGATGGCATCCTTGTTTACTCCTGTAGCGAAAATGATCATGCAGACCATCTCAGAATAGTGTTACAAACTATTAGAGCTCACCATTTGTTAGCTAAATTCAGTAAGTGCGAATTCTGGATAATATCAGTATCTTTCCTTGGACTTATTATATCTGGTAATGGTGTTAGGGTTGATCCTCAAAAGACCGAGGCAGTTAGAAACTGGACCAGACCCATTTCTCCGTCAGACATCAGGAAGTTTCTTGGGTTTGGATGGCTATTACCGTTGGTATTTTGAAGTATTTTCTTATATTACATCCCCCATGTCCATAATGACGGAGAAGAAAGTTAAGTTTCAGTGGTCAGATTCCTGCGAGAAGAGTTTTCAGGAGTTAAAGACTCGACTCAACTCAGCCCCAGTTTTGACTCTACCAGATGGTTCATATAAGTTTGTTGTGTAATGTGATGCATCCATAGTAGGTTTGGGTTATGTCTTTATCCAGAGAGGTAAGGTTATAGACTATGCCTCTAGACAACTTAAAACCCATAAGAAGAATTATTCGACTCATGATCTAGAGTTAGCAGTTGTAGTATTTACCTTAAAGATTTGGAGGCATTACTTGTAAGGGGTGCACGTAGATGTGTTCACCGACCATAAGAGCCTACAGTGTGACTTCTCTTACAAATATTTAAATCTGCATCAGATAAGGTGGTTAGAGTTGTTCAAAAATTATGACATCAGTGTTCTGAATCATCCGGGCAAGGCCAATGTAGTGGTTGATGCTTTTAGTAGAATGTCTATGGTAACAACTCATGTTGAGGATGGTAAGAAGAAGTTCACTCAGGAAATTCATCAGGTTGCCCGACTAGGTGTCTGCTTAGTCGACTCAGTAGAGGGTAGTGTGTGGGTATAGAGTAACGTTGAATCATCTCTAGTTTCTGAGGTAAAGGAAAAGAAGAATAGAGATCCCGGTTTAGTTAAGTTGAAAGAATCAGTCAGAGATCAAAAAGTAAAGGTTTTCTCCCAAGGTGAAGATAATATGTTGCATTGCCAGGGTAGCTAATGTGTGCCTGGTGTAGATGATTTGAGGTAATGAATTCTTGCTGAAGCACATGGTGTGCATTACTCTATTCATCCAGGGGCCACCAAGATGTACCATGATTTACGGGAGATCTATTGGTGGAGTGGAATGAAGAAAGATATTGTAGAGTTTGTAGCTAAGTGCACTACGTGTCAGCAGGTTAAGATTGAGCACCAGAATCCTAGTGGGTCTATGCAGGAGTTCAGTATTCCCACATGGAAATAGGAAGAAGTGAACATGGATTTTATAATAGGTTTGCCTCGTACCCATCATCAGCATGATTTGATTTGGGTTATCGTAGACCAGATGACCAAATCAGCTCATTTCTTACTAGTCCATACCTCTTATTCAGCCGAGGATAATTCCAACTCTATCTCAGAGAGTTCGTTAGTTTACACGGTATTTCCTTATCTATTATCTCAGATAGAGGCACTCAGTTTACCTCTCACTTCTGAGAGTATGCATAGTTGATTTTAAAGGTAGTTGGGATGACCACTTGCCTTTGATTGAAATTGCATATAATAATAGCTATCATTCCAGTATCTTTATGGATCCATTTGAGGCTCTCTATGGCAATATATATAGATCTGCAATTGGTTAGTTTGAAGTAGGTGAGGCCACTGTAGTAGGGACTGACTTGGTGTTTGATGTGTTAAAGAAGGTTTAGTTGATCAGAGAAAGGATTAGGGTTTCCCAAAGCCGATAGAAATCATATACTGATATTAGGAGAAAAGATCTCAAGTTTGAATTTGGTGATTTTATGTTCTTGAAAATCTCTCCCATGAAGGGGGTAAAGAGATTCGGCAAGAAAGGGAAACTCAGTCCTTAAATATGTCGGTCCCTTCAAAATTCTCAGTCATTTTGGAAAAGTAGATTAAGAGTTTGAGTTTCCATCAAATCTAGCTTCAGTACACCCAGTTTCCATGTCTCATTGTTGAACAAGTGTATTAGTGATCCATCTGTAGTTGTTCCTTTAGAAAGTACAGATGTTTAGAACAGTCTTACCTATGAGGAAGTTCCAGTCAAAATTCTTGATCATCAAGTTCGTAGACTAAGGAACAAAGAGGCTCCACAAGTCAAAGTTCTTTGACGAAATCAGTCTGTTGAGGGAGACACTTGGGAAGCAGAAGCAGATATGTGGACCAAGTACCCTCATCTTTTCTCCACAAATTCATATTCAGTTTAAGGTACTAGTCTTCTTAAGATTTCTCTCTATCATGCTCAATTTTAATTGTACATCATGTTCATGTTATTCGTGCATTTACATATCAGTTCAGTCATGCATTCTATGCATCAGATATGCATGTTCAGTGTGTAAGCTCAGTCCATCAATTTTCCTTAGCTTAACCAGTCTCATTCGAGGACGAATGATCCCAAGGGGGAGATATTATAATATCTCGTATTTCCCTAACAAAAACTAAGTCCCAATACATGAGTATTCATATATAAAATTTTCAAATTCTCATTAAATTTCAGTTTAGAGCCTGCCATTGTGTAGGAAATTCAATTAGATTTCCAACGATATAAAATTGGCCTAAATCCGATAACTGGGTAAGAAGTTATAGTGATTTTAAGTTTCAGACAGTAAACACCATCACTTTAACCCTTAGCGTGTCGCAGAGCCAATCTAAATATCGATTGGCAATTTCCAGTGAAGGTACATAATCTTGGCGCTTCTCGCCAAAGGACAAATTAGCATTTTGGCAATTTCCAGTGTCTCTCCGTGATTCAACCGCATCGCGGTGAGCTTCTAGGTCTCAAATAAGGTGGAACTATGATTATGACACATCTCTCCACCATGAATTTTCCCTATTGTCCCTTTTCCAGTGGCTTGGCCTGATAGTGCGCATCGCGCCAAGGCTGAAATCGAGAATTTTTCAGTTTTGCGATTTTAAATTACAGGGGTCATTTGGACTTTTTCCATGGCCCCAAATCAACCTAAACATAGGGTTTAACCTTTAGAGAGCATTATTATCTCACTTTTTCATTATTCTCTCAAATTAAAATCAACTCTCTTCAAGAACAAGAACCTTAACTCACAAATTCAAGGCCAAGTCTCAAGAACTCTCCATCAAACCTCCGAAATTCATTATCCCAGGTATGTTAAATGTTCATCCATGGAGTCCAAATATCCTATTTAAATTATAAAATTTTGATCTTTGCAAGTTAATTGATTTTAAATTGTGATTTCTCCCATGAATCTCCATGTACTATTGATTTTATACCATGATTCAATGAAATTATTGTTGTTATTCAATCCTCAATATTTTAATATTATTATTTATTAAATTAAATCGTGATTTAATACTATTATGTCAAATTCATGTTATTACTATAAGTTCCATGATATTCTTATGATTGTTTTAAACCGTGAACTACAAGTATTTGATAAAATGCCTACAAGAGTGATTGATTTAATAAAAGCCTTCATGCTTTGTCCCCCGAGCTTTAGTGTCATTTTACCATTGTTGTTTTTGAGTCCTGGGGGTATTGAATACCCGTAAACCATAGTTGTTCATGTAGTCTAATCTCAGTACATTACAGATTAGTCTTTAGAATATATATGAGCATTATCAGAATAGTCAAATATCAGTCAGTTAAACTTATAACAGTCTAGTATTTTAGTGTCTTTCAGTTGGGAGTAGGATTTAGTACCGAGCGAGTGAAGGGATGGTGGCTTCCCCGTCAGATGGGCAGAGTCGTTAGTAGAAGTCCCTATACTACATAACTACATAGCCAGCGTAAGATATGAGAAGTCACCCATTGAATTAGGTTTGAATATCTCTCAGGGGTCACCCGTCAGTTCAGGCTTGACACCCTTAGTCCCTTGGACATTATATCAGTTTAGTGGATCCATACAACCAGTGTTTGTACCCGTGGTACGGTATTGACACCCTTATAATTGTGGTTATAGGTAGGACCCCGATTAGCTCAAATTAGGGAATGTCGGTTAGATGATACCTCCCACAGTCTCAGATATAGTTTCAATTACAGTCCCAGTTTATTTATTTAGTCTTAGTGTTGTTTGACTGAAGCATACAGATTTCAGTTATTTCAATTTACAAATTCTACTCAGTTCATCTTATATGCTTGGTCATGCATCCTCAGTATCTACAGATTTTCACGTATCTTCAGTATTTATGGATTTTTATGCATACTCAGATTCCCAATACCTACAGATTTCAAGCTCTCTATTCAGTACTCTATGATTTATAAGCATATTTAGTTTATTATTAGTTCTGTTCATGAAACCATGCTTATCATCCTACCTTATTTAGCATACCAGTATATTTAAAGTACTGATCGCATACTTTTGCTTTTATGCTATGATGTATTATATCATAGGTTCTGATGCTTATTTCCTAACTCATGATTAGACTTATTATATCCTCAGCAGTAGCAGTGGTGAGTCCTCATACTTCGAGGACAGTCTTACTTTATTTCATGTCTCAATTTAGTAGTTAGTTGGATTTAGTTGGGGCCTACCCTATAAACTCATAGTCATTTAGACTTAGAGGCTTATCATACATTAGAGTCAATTATTCAGTATTTAGACATTACAGCTAGTTATCCAGTTTATCAGTATTTTATCAGATTCAGTCAGTTATTTCTATAGACTTATATTTTAGTTTTGAATTCAGTTATTAAAACTTTATAGAATGTCAGTATTCTTTTGCATTTATGATCATATTATCTAGTGCTCACAGTAGGTACCAGCTCATGGGTTAGCTTGTGGTCCCTTGGGACTGTAAGCATCGTGTGACGCCCAGGGTGCGCTCTCGGGAAGTTACAAACTTAGTATCAGAGCCTAAGGTTTAAAAGTGTCCTAGAAATTCATAAAGTCACATCAAGTAGAGTCTTGTGCATGGATGTGTAGCGTACCACACTTATGGATGAGAGGCTACAAGGCGTTTAGGAAAAGTTTCCCTTCTTTCAGTATTCATGTCGTGCGAGTGAGCATGAGCTCATGTTAAAATCTTAGTCTAATCTATTTCTTCCTTCTGTTTAAAGAATATGCCTCCCAAAAAGAATAATAGAAGAGGAGCAGGAAACCAGCCAGCACCTCAGCCAGTCCAGGCAGATCCTCTAGACGAGCATGTCTCTCACGTATAATTCAGAGATGTGTTCATGACTCTAGGAAATTCCATAGCATCACAAAATGAACGGCCAACTGATATTCTGGCCAACCCAGTGTCCAATACTGCTGTAACAAAAATTCAAGACTTCACCTACATGAATCCTCTTGCTTTCATGGGATCCAAGTGTAAAGAGGATCCACAGGAATTCTTTAATATGGTTCAAATGGTAATAGATGCCATGAGGGCGATATCTACTCAGAGTGCTGATTTAGCTCCATACTATTTTCAGGATGTAGCCCATACTTAGTTTAAGCAATGGGAGGTAGATAGGAGTGTTGATGCAGGGCCTGTAGAATGGGAAGAGTTTGCCACAGCTTTCTTAGATATATTCTTCCTATTGAAGTAGAGGGAGGCTAAGGTGTTAAAGTTTTTTAACTTAAGAATGGGCTACATGAGCGTGAGGGAGTATTCCCTTAAGTTTACTTAGTTAGCTAGATATTTTCCTCATGTGGTAGATGATAACAGGTCCAAGATGAGTAAGTTTGTGTCTGGCATATCTGATAGTGTGGTCAAGGAGTTTCAAACCATAATGCTAATTAATGAGATGGAATTATCTAGGCAGATGGTTCATGCTCAATAATTAGGAGCAGAAGATTAAAGAGAGGGAGAGAGGAAACAAGAGGGATAGGATGACTAGTTTTAATTTTAGTCAGCCAAGGTCAATAGATGGTAGCAGTTCTCAGTTTCATTAGAGGACTTCAGCATCAACACCCTCTTCATCTAGTGTCCCAGTACCCAAATTCAGAAACGATAATAAGGATAGAGCACCAGGATCTAAGTCTCGAGGCAGTGTTAGCAGTGTCTGTATGAATCCTCTATGTCAGAAATATGGCAGACACCATTAGGGTGAGCGTAGAGAGGGTAGTGATGTGCACTTCGGGTGTGTCAAGCTAGGCTATTTGATTCGGAAGTGTCGGGTAGCTGCTCTAAAAGGTAGGGATTTGCGCCAACAGGTCCAGTCCAATCAGTCGTCAGTACAATTCGATCGCCCAACTCAGAAAGGTGCTACTTCCAGTACTACCAGTGGTCAGAGTTCGAATAAATTGTATGCTCTTCAGTCCCGCCAAGATCAGGAAAATTATCCTGACATAGTTACTGGTATGTTTCTGGTTTTTCAGTTACATGTTTATTCTTAACCAGACCCGAGATCTTGTCTTTCTTTTCTAACTCTATATATAGCTGTCAATTTCAAAGTCAGTCCCAAAACTCTAGCAGAGCCCTTTTCAGTGTCTACCCCAGTAGGTATTTCCATTATAGCCAGACAGGTATATAGGAACTGTCTGGTCACAATATCTCTGAAAGTTACTTCAATTGATCTCGTAGAGTTGGAGATAATGGATTTTGACATCATTCTCAGCATGGATTGGCTTTACTCATTCTATGCCTCAGTTGATTATAGAAACAAAATAGTTCATTTTTCAGTTCCCAAATGAACCAGTCCTTGAATGGAGGGGTAGTACCATAACTCTTAGAGGTCAATTAATTTCATACATTACATCGAGAAAGATGATATCGAAGGGATGTATGTACCTCTTATTTGAGTCAAAGACTCAAATTCAGAAACTCTAACTCTTGATTCAGTTTCTATAGTGAGGGAATTTCTAAATGTGTTCCCTGAAGATATTCCCAGAGTTCATCCCGAAAGGAAAATTGACTTTGGAATAGACCTTCTTACAGACACTCAACCCTTATCTATTCCTCCATACAGAATGGCTCCAGCAAAACTCAAAAAATTAAAAGAACAATTAAAGGATCTCCTAAATAAAGGATTCATCAGACCCAACATCTTCCCGTGGGGCACACCTATTTTATTCATGCGTAAGAAAGATGGTTCTCTCAGATTATGCATAAAATACTATCAGTTGAATAAAGTCACAGTCAAGAATAGATATCCACTTCCTAAAATCAATAACTTGTTTGACCAACTTCAGGGTGCCATCTACTTTTCAAAAATAGACCTCAGATCAGGCTATCATCAGCGTAGAGTCAGGGAATGGGACATTCTGAAAATAGCTTTTCGAACTCAGTATGGTCATTTCAAATTTTGAGTCATGTCCTTTGGTCTCACGAATGCCCCAACAGCCTTCATAGACTTGATAAACCGAGTGTTCAAGTAGTACTTAGACATATTCTTCATTGATGACAACCATGTTACTCTTATAGAGAAATTGATCATGCAGACCATCTAATAAGTATGAATTCTGGATAAGTTAAGTAGCTTTCCTTAGCCATATTATTTCTGGTGATGGCATTAGGGTTGATCCTCAAAAGAGAGAGATGGTGAGAAATTGGCCCAGACTCATGTCTCCGTCAGACATCAAGAGTTTCTTGAGTTTGGATGGCTATTACAGTTTATTTGTTGAAGGATTTTCTTCTATTGCATCCACCATGTCCTGATTAATGCAGAAGAAAGTTAAGTTTCAGTGGTCAGATTCTAGCGAGAAGAGTTTTAGGTATTAAAGACTCGACTCACCTCAGCCCCAGTTTTGACTCTACTAGATGGTTCAGATAGGTTTGTTGTGTACTGTGATATATCCAGAGTAGGTTTGGGTTGTGTCCTCTTGCAGAGAGGTAAGGTATAGCCTATGCCTCCAGATAACTTAAATCGATAATTAGAATTATCCAACTCATGATCTTGAGCTAGCAGTTGTAGTGTTTGCCTTAAAGATTTGGAGGCATTACTTGTATAGGGTGCACATAGATGTGTTCACTGACCATAAGAGCTTGCAGTATGTGTTATCTCAGAAAGATTTAAATCTACATCAGAGAAGATGGTTAGAGTTGTTAAAAGATTATGACATGAGTGTTCTGTATCATCCAGGCAAGGCCAATATAGTAGATGATGCTCTCAGTAGAATATCTATGGGTAGTGTATCTCATGTTGAGGATGGTAAGAAGAAGTTAGCTCAGGAAATTCATCAACTTGCCCGACTAGGTGTCTACTTAGTCGACTCAGCAGAGGGTAGTGTATGGGTACAGATTAGTGCTGAATTATCTCTAGTTTCTGAGGTAAAGAAAAAGAAGGATAGAGATCCCAGTCTAGTTAAGTTAAAAGAATCGGTCAAAGATCAAAAAGTGGAAGTTTTCTCCCAAGGAGGAGATGGTGTATTCCTTTGTCAGGGTAGATTATGTGTGCATGGTGTAGATTATTAGAGGCAATGAATTTTGGCTGAAGCACATGGTCTGCATTACTCTATGCATCCCGGGTCCATCAAGATATACATGATTTACGTGAGATATATTGGGTAGAGAGGGATGAAGAGAGATATCATAGAGTTTATAGCTAAGTGCTCTACGTGTCATCAGTTTAAGATTGAGCACCAGAAGCCTAGTGAGTCCATGCAGGAGTTCGTACTCATTATCATCATGATTCTATTTGAGTTATAGTAGACAGGATGACCAAATCAGCACATTTCTTTCCAGTCCATACCTCTAATTCATCCAAGGAATATGCCAAACTCTATCTCAAAGAGTTTGTCAGGTTGCACGATATTGTCTTTTCTATCATCTCAGATAGAGGTACCCAGTTTACCTCTCACTTTTGGAAAGCATTCCAAAAAGGTATTGGTACCCAAGTCCACCTCAGTATAGCCTTCCACCCTCAGACAGATGGTCAAGCAGAACGGACCGTTCAGACTCTAGAAGATATGTTGAGAGCAGGCGTAGTTGATTTTAAAGGGAGTTAGGATGACCTCTTGCCTTTGATTGAATTCGGATATAATAATAGCTATCATTCTAGTATCCGTATGGCTCCATTTGAGGCTCTCTATGGTAGGATATGTAGATCTCCAGTTGGTTGGTTTGAACTGGATGAAGCCACAGTAGTAGGGCCTGACTTAGTGTTTGATGCATTAGAGAAGGTTCAGTTCATCAGAGAAAGGCTTAGGGATGCCCAGAGCCAACAAAAATCATATGCTGATATGAGGAGAAAGGATCTCGAGTTTGAGGTTAGTGATTTATTGTACTTGAAAATATCTTCCATGAAAGGAGTGAATAAATTAAGCAAGAAAGGGAAACTCAGTCCCCAATATGCCGTTCCCTTTAGAATTATCAGTTGTTTCGGAAAGGTAGCTTTACGAGCTTGAGTTTCCTTCAGATCTAGCTTTAGTACACCCAGTGTTTTATGTCTCGTTGTTGAAAAAGAGTATTAGTAATCCAGCTATAGTTGTTCTCGTAGAAAGTGTAGATGTTCAGAAGAGTCTTTCCTATGAGAAAGTTTTAGCCGAAATTCTTGATCATCAAGTTCGTAGACAGAGGAACAAAGAGGTTCCACTAGTCAAAGTTCTTTGGCAGAATCAGTCCATTAAGAGAGCCACTTGGGAAGCAGAAGCAGATAAGCAGACCAAGTATCCTCATCTTTTCTCCGTGAATTCAAATTCAGTTTAAGGTATTAATCTTCTTAAGATTTCTGTCTTTTATGCTTAGTTTCAATTGTACATCATGTTGATGTCAGTCATGCATTTACAAATCAGTTCAGTCATGCATTCCATGCATCAGATATGCATGTTTAGTGTGTAAGCTCAGTCCATCAGTTTTCCTCAGCTTAACTAGTCTCATTTGAGGACGAATGATCCCAAGGGGGATATATTGTAATACCCCGTATTTCCCTAGCATAATTTAAGTCCTAATACATGAGTATTCATATATAAATATTTCCAAATAATCATTAATTTTTAGTTTAGAGTCTGCCATTGCGTAGGAAATTCAATTAGTTTTTCAATGATATTAAATTCACCCAAATCCGATAACTGGATATGCAGTTATGGTGATTTTAAATTTCAGTCATTAAATACCGTCATTTTAACCCTTATCACATTGTGGAGACAGTCAAAATGACAATTGGTAATTTCAAGTGAAGGTGCGCAATCTTGGCGCGTCGCGTCAAAGGCCAAATTGGCATTTGGCAATTTTCAGTGTCTCTCCGTGATTCCACTACATTGCAGTGAGCTTCAAGGTCACAAACAAGGCGGCAACGTGATTACGCCACATCGCGCCACCATGCATTTTTTCAATTGTCCCTTTTCCAGTGGCTTGGCACGATAGTGGCGCCTCGCGCCAAGGATGAAAATTGAGAATTTTTCAAGTTTTGTAATTTTAAATTACAGGGGCAGTTTGGCCTTTTGCCATGGCCCCAAATCCATCTAAACACGGGATTTAACCCTAAGAGAGCATTATTTGCTTACTTTTGCATTATTCTCTCAAATTAAAATCAATTCTCTTCAAGAACAAGAACCCTAAATCTCAAATTCAAGGCCAAATCTCAAGAACTCTCCATCAATCTTCCTAAATTCATTATCCCATGTATGTTAGATGTTCATCCACGAATTCCTTTCTTCCATGGAGTCCATGTATCCTATTTAAATTGTAATTTTTTCATCTATGCAAGTTAATTGATTTTAAATTATGATTTCACCCATGAATCTCTATGTACTATTGATTTTATACCATGTTTCAATGAAATTTTTGTTGTTATTCAATCCTCCATATTTAATATTATTATTTATTGAATTTAACCATAATTTAATACTATTATGTCGAATACATGCTATTTCTATAAGTTTCGTGACATTCCTATGATTGTTTTAAACCATGAACTACAAGTGTTTGATAAAATGCCTACAAGAGTGATTGATTTAATAAAAGCCTTCATGCTTTGTCCCCCAAGCTTTAGTTTTATTTTACCATTGTAGTTTTTGAGACCTGGGGGTATTGAATACCCAAAAACCATAGCTGTTTATGTAGTCTAGTATCAGTGCATTACGGAATAGTCTTTAGAACATACTATAAGCATTATCAGAATAGTCAAATATCAATCAGTTAAACTCAAAACAGTCTAGTAGTTCAGTGTCTTTCAGTTGAGAGTAGGATTTAGCACCGAGCGAGTGTAGAGATGGTGGCTTCCCCATCAGATAGGCAGAGTCGCCAGTAGCGGTCCCTATACTCTATAACTACGTAGCCAGTGTAGGATATGAGAAGTCACCCATTATATTAGGCTTGACTATTTCGCAGGGGTCACCTATCAGTTCAGGCTTGACACCCTTAGTCCTTTGGACAGTATATCAGTTTAGTGGATCCACACAACCAGTGTTTGTACCCGTGGTACGGTATTGACACCCTTATAATTGTGGTTATAGGTAGGACCCCGATTAGCTCAAATTAGGGAATGTCGGTTAGATGATACCTCCCACAGTCTCAGATATAGTTTCAATTACAGTCCCAGTTTATTTATTTAGTCTTAGTGTTGTTTGACTGAAGCATACAGATTTCAGTTATTTCAATTTACAAATTCTACTCAGTTCATCTTATATGCTTGTTCATGCATCCTCAGTATCTACAGATTTTCACGTATCTTCAGTATTTATGGATTTTTATGCATACTCAGTATTTATAGATTTCCACATATTCCCAATACCTACAGATTTCAAGCACTTTATTCAGTACTTCATGCTTTATATGCATATTTAGTTGACTATTAGTTCTGTTTATGAAACTATGCATATCATCCTACCTCATTTAGCGTACCAGTACATTCAAAGTACTGATTGCATACTTTGTATTTTGCGCTATGATGTATTATATCATAGGTTCTGATGCTTATTTCCTAGCTCGTTATTAGACTTATTATATCCTCAGCAGTAGCAATGGTGAGTCCTCATACTTCAAGGACAAGCTTACTTTATTTCATGTCTTAATTTAGTAGCTAGTTGGGCCTATCCCATTAACTCACGATCAGGCTTATCAGACATTAGAGTTAATTATTCAGTATCCAAACATTACAGTTAGTTATCCATTTTATCAGTATTTTATCGAATTCATTCAGTTATTTGTATAGACTTATATTTTAGTTTTTAATTCAATTATTAAAACCATATAGAATGTCAGTATTCTTTCTTATTTATGATCATATTATCCAGTGCTCATATCATGTACCAGCTCATGGGTTAACTTATGGTCCCTCAAGACTGTAAGTAACGTGTGACGCCCAGGGTGTGCTCTCGGGGTGTTACAAACTTGGCATCAGAGCCTAAGGTTTTAAAGTGTCCTATGAAGTCAGAAAGCCACATCAAGTAGAGTCCTTTGCATGGGTGTGTAGCCTGCCACACTTATGGACAAGAGGCTACAAGGCGTTTAGGAAAACTTTTCCTTCTTTCAGTATTCATGTCGTGCGAGTGAGCATGAGCTTATGTTAAACTCTCAATCTAATCCATTTCTTCTTTCTGTTTAAAGAACATACCTCCTAAAAAGAATAACAAAAGAGGAGCAGGAAACCAGCCAGCACCTCAGCCTATCTAGGAAGATCATCTGGACAAGCATGTCTCTCACGTAGAATTCAGAGATGTGTTCACCACTCTAGGAAATTCCGTAGAAGAATAAAATGAATGGCCAACTGCTTTTCTGGCCAACCCCATAGCCAATACATCTTCAACCAAAATTCAAGACTTCACTCGAATTAATCTTTTTTCTTTCATGGGATCCAAGTCTGAAGAGGATCCACAGAAATTCTTTGATATGGTTCAAATGGTAATGGATGCCATGAGGGTAATATCTAGTCATAGTGCTGATTTGGCTACATACCAGCTGCTGAGACCATTCAGCCTCTAGAAAATATACTGAGAGCATGCGTAGTTGATTTCAATGTTAGTTGGGATACCCACTTGCCTTTGATTGAATTTGCATATAATAACAACTATATTCCAGTATCTGTATAGCTCTATTTGAGAATCTTTATGGTAGGATATGTAGATATCTAATTGTTTGGTTTGAAGTAAGTGAGGCCACAGTAGTAGGGCCTGACTTGGTGTTTGATGCGTTAGAGAAGGTTCAGTTGATCAGAGCAAGGCTTAGGGCGTCCCAGAGCTGACAGAAATCGTATGTTGATATGAGGAGAAAGGATCTCGAGTTTGAGGTTGGTGATTGTGTGTACTTGAAAATCTCTCCCATGAAGGGAGTGAAGAGATTCGGCAAGAAAGGGAAACTCATTCCCCGATATATCGGTCCCTTCAAAATTCTCAGTCGTTTAGGAAACGTAGCTTACGAGATTGAATTTCCTTCAGATCTAGCTTCAGTACACCCAGTGTTCCATGTCTCATTGTTAAAAAAGTGTATTAGTTATCCATCTTTTGTTGTTCCCTTAGAAAGTACAGATGTTCAGAACAGTCTTACCTATGAGAAAGTTCCAGTCAAAATTCTTGATCATCAAGTTCGTAGGCTAACGAACAAAAAGGTTCCACTAGTCAAAGTTCTTTGGCGAAATCAGTCTGTTGAGGGAGCCACTTGAGAAGCAAAAGTAGATATGCGGACCAAGTACCCTCATTTTTTCTCCACAAATTCAGATTCAGTTTAAGGTACTAATATTCTTAAGATTTCTTTCTATCATACTCAATTTTAATTGCACATCATGTTCATATCAGTCGTATATTTACAAATAAGTTTAGTCATGCATTCCATGCATTAGATATTCATGTTCAGTGTGTAAGCTCAGTCCATCATTTTTCCTCAGCTTAACCATCATTTTAACCCTTAGCGCATCGCGGAGCCAGTCCAAATGACGATTGGCAATTTCCAGTGAAGGTGATAGATATTGGTGCATTGCACCAAAGGCTAAATTGGCATTTGGCAGTTTCCAGTGTCTATCCGCGATTCCACCACATTGCAGTGAGCTTCCAGGTCACAAACAAGGTAGAAACACGATTACGTTGTGTCGCGCCTCCATGCATTTTCCCAATTATCTCTTTTCCAGTAGATTGGCATGATAGTGGCGCGTCGCGCCAAGGGTGAAAATTGAGAATTTTTCCAGTTTTGCAATTTTAAATTTTAGGGGCCGTTTGATCATTTTCCATGGCCCCAAATCCGCCTAAACAAGGAATTTAACCCTAAGAGAGCATTATTTTCTCACTTTTGCATTATTCTCTCAAATTAAAATAAACTCTCTTCGAGAACAAGAACCCTAACTCTTAAATTCAAGGCCAAATCTCGAGAACTCTCCATCAATCCTCCTAAATTCATTACCCCATGTATGTTAGATGTTCATCCATGGATTCCTTTCATCCATGAAGTCCAAGTATCCTATTTAAATTATTAATTTTTTATCTATACAAATTAATTGATTTTAAAATATGATTTCACCCATGATTCTCCATGTACTATTGATTTAATACCATGATTCAATGAAATTATTGTTGTTATTCAATCCTCCATGTTTTAATATTATTATTTATTGAATTAAACCATGATTTAATACTATTATGTCGTATTTATGTTATTTCTATAAGTTTCATGACATTTCTATGATTGTTTTAAACCATGAACTACAAGTGTTTGATAAAACCCCTACAAGAGTAATTGATTTAATAAAAGCCATCATGTTTTGTCCCCCAAGCTTTAGTGTCATTTTACCATTGTTGTTTTTAAGTCTTGGGGGTATTGAATACCCGAAATCCATAGTTGTTTATGTAGTCTAATATCATTACATTACAGAATAGTCTTCAAAACATACTATGAGCATTATCAGAATAGTCAATTATCAGTTAGTTAAACTCAGAACAGTTTAGTATGTCAGTGTCTTTTAGTTGGGAGTAGGATTTTGCACCGAGCGAGTGTATGGATGGCGGCTTCTCCGTCAGATAGGCAGAGTCGTTATTAGCCATCCCCATATTCCATAACTACATAGCTAGCGTAGGATATGAGAAGTGACCCATCAGATTAGGCTTGACTATCTCGCAGGGGTCACCCGTCAGTTCAGGCTTGACTCCCTTAGTCCTTTGGACATTATATCATTTTAGTGTATCCACACAGCCAACGTTAGTACCCATGGCATGGTATTGACACCCTTCCAACTGGGGTTATAGGTTGGACCTCGATTAGCTCAAATTGGGGAATGTCGGTTAGATGATATCTCCCACAGTATCAGATATAATCTCAGTTATAGTCCCAGTTCAGTTATTCAGTCTTAGATATTGTTTGACCAAAGCATACAGATTTTAATTATTTCAGTATATCAGTTTACAGATTCTACTTAGTTCATGTTATATGCTTGGTCATGCATCTTCAGCATCTACAGATTTTCATGTATCTTCAGTGTTTATGGATTTTCATGCATACTCAGTATTTACATATTTCTACATTCTCAGTACCTACAAATTTTATGCTCTCTTTTTAGTACTCTATGCTTTACATGCATATTCAGTTAATTATTAGTTTTGTTCATGAAACCATGCATATCAGCCTACCTAATTTAGCATACCAGTACATTTAAAGTACTGATTGCATACTTTTTTATTTTATGCTATGATATATTATATCATAAGTTCTGATGCTTAGTTCCCGACTCACGATTAGACTTATTAAATCATCAATAGTAGTAGTGGTGAGTCCTCATACTTTGAGGACAATCTTACTTTATTTCATGTCTCAGTTTAGTAGTTAGTTGGAGTTAGTTGGGGCCTGTCCCATCAACTCACAGTCATTTAGACTTAGAGGCTTATCAGACATTAGAGTCAGTTATTTAGTATTCACACATTACAGTTAGTTATCAAGTTTATCAATATTTTATCAAATTCTGTCAGTTATTTCTATAGACTCATATTTTAATTTTAAATTCAGTTATTAAAACCTTATGGCATGTCAGTATTATTCTGCATTCATGATTATGTTATCTAGCGCTCATAGAAGGTACCAGCTCACGGGTTAGCTTGTGGTCCCTCAGGACTGTAAGCACTGTATGACACCCAGGGTGTATTCTTGGGGTGTTACACATAAGCATCATCAAAAGCAAATAGAGAGTAGAGAAAGGTATCACTCAAGTCAACCTTAACTAAGGTGTCGTCATGTAGGTACACACTATTAGATTCAAGATATTCACCATGAGTAATCTCAACAATAGTAGCACACAAAGGGATTATTACTTAAGTCTTCACAAGATGGAAGCAATTCATACTCATAGTCATCAAACAAGGGTGGGGTGTCATACGAAAAATCACAACCACAAGCATTTTTATAGGAACAATCGCTAAATGGGTTTTTCAAATATTCAAGTAAATCAAATTTATCATAACCCAATTGATCATCCCTTTCCAAGACTTCACATTTCTTTCCCTTAAGAGTACTCTTATCTTCAAATAAGAGATTTCCATCTTTAGGAACAATGTTGTCACACCATAGTGGGTTGGTATTTATGCTATATCCTTCAATATAAGCTATACCTTCAACATCATACTCACCACTAGGTTTACTAGGAGTAATTATACCATCTTCGAACGTGATATTATACTTAAAGAGAGAAGGGTCTATCCCGGAAGAAGATTTAGAACATGCAAGTTCACTCCCTAAAAGACAACTATCAAGTTCTAAAGAAGTGTCAAACATATAATCATCCCTATGTGCAAGACAATCAGTAGGATCTTCGTTAGGAGGCATGCTCAAAGGGTCACTCCTATCTTCTCGACCAATATTTTCAATTTCTTCACTCACTTAAGGTTGATTAATCACATCACTAACATCCTCAAGTAGTGTATTAGTTTCTCATACAAGTTGGTCAGTACAATTTTTATAAGACAATATACTATCATTCAACACAATGGCTTCAACACAAGGTAGACATAAATTGATGTTATAAGAAGAGTCAATTCGGTCAACAATAGGATCAACTAGTGTATCCATACTCACAATATGTACATCATCTTCAAGAGGTAAAAAATCATTAGACTCACATATAGGTAAGCTACTACTCATACTCAATGGGATACTAGCCACACAATCATCATTCATATGCACTAAAGTGTAAGAGTTGTCTATTTTACCTTGAGGGTCTTGAGAATTTTATTCTTTACCTTGGTGTTAAGGTCCTCCACAAGCTTTGGAAGCATCTAATATTACCCTCATCAAATCTTCAAAGGGAATCTTCTCTTTTGGCACTTGTTCTTCTCCGCTTTCCACGTTGGTACCTACACACATGTCCTTATAAATAGAAGAAAAAAATAATATCAGCTCGGTTTGGTGGCAACCCTCTCACTTCACTCCTAATAATCTCTCTTTTTTCCTCTCTTAGGTTGCCACCTTGCACTCTCTTACTTTCCCCAATATTTTGTCTCTCATTTTTATTTATCTTGGTGTAAGTGACCACATCGCTTTAAGATTTGGGAAGGATAGGTTGAAAGATATGATTTCCCCATTGGTTCTTTGCAATCTTAGGCTAGTTTTGCATATTTAGAATCTTATGTTTTCCAAACCAATTAACACCCAAGCATAAGTGTCCATGTTCCAAGGGGATTATGTCATACCATACCTCCTCATAGTACCCATCACGAGTGAAGGAAACCTATATACTCTCGAAGACTCTATAGTCTTCCAAGACGTATGGGGAATGCTTTGAAACTTGAGGCATCCCATGATAATCAACCATAAGAGGAGTTATGTATTTTTTATGAAATAAATTATCAAAAATAAGAACACATCTCGAAACTCCACAAATCTCTACCAATCTTGAACAAATTTGTCTTCTTGGATCAATATTATAAAGCTTTGCGTAACCCATTGGTATATAAATTGAACTTAAGAACTCTTTCAAGGCACCCCATGTTTGAGTGAGACTCTTTTCAAGTTTATACAATTTAGGGTGGGACCTTGAATGTACTTAAGGGCATATGTAACTTGTTAGGTTCCAATCATAATGTAATCCTCAAAGATTCTTTCACATTGCCATTCCCAATCAAGGTAAACTTTGCGATCCCATTCTTCTTTAAAGATATATAGAGTAGGAATACAATGACTCCTACTCTACCATCCATTTCTACCTTGGTTTCCTCTTCCACAAGTATGGGCACTAGAATAAGAAGAACATGATATAGTACCCCTAGGATTTGGAGATGCACATTCATTTGGTCCCATGGAGTAGCCTCTACTATAGTTAGTATATTCATTCACACCACTTCAACTTTGATAAGAAGTACTACAAGGTGAGAAATATGAATCATCATACTCCACATGTGCACTCTCACTATAACTCTTAGAAAGTGCATAAAAGAGAAGGTTATACTTTACACTGCCTTGATACTTGGAGTGGGAAGTATAATACTCCTCACATACTTCATATTCTTTATAAGAACTATCACAAGGCTCTTCATCATCTCAATTCTCTTTATAAGAATTAGGGTTATCATTTATCTAAATTTCTCCTTCAAAATAGTAAACCTCATTCTCATCTATCTCTTGATCATGGCTATATTCATATACCCCATAATCTCCCTCTTCTTCATAGCCATAACATTCTCCACCACAATCATAGTAACTGATATCGTAGTCACAATTATCCGAGGCTATCAAAGACATACTTCCTTATATCGCTTTGTACCTACAAAATAAACAACAAGATTAGTAGTTGTAATATCCAGTAATAATCTTAGATCGATTCAGCTCTTAGTTGCATCCATAAGGGGTCCAAGGCTTGAAAATAAAATTTTCACTAAGTGTTGGAGACTTGGTTATTTTCAACACCCCAAAATATTATGGATTTTTAGTTTGGCCTTTCCGTTCCTGAAATGCTGGGTTTTATGTTGATTCATATTTAGGGAGGTTAAAAGTATGTCTTGGGAAAGGTTCAGATTTTTCAGATGAGGTTTGTGTCATGTTTGGAACATAGAAACAATTAGTCATTGTGATAAGCCCGCGTCGCAGTACTAGTCCCGAATTGATGCTGCCGCATCGCGGTAAAGGATTTTTTCTACCATGATAAGTCATATCACGGTGACATTATTGCATCTAGTTTTCAATTTAATTAATCAAGGGGAAATTGGATCTTTTCCCCCTCAACTCAAATCGTCCATAACACGACTTGGGGCATCCATAGGGGCATTGTTTGCCCCTTCTTCTCAAAATCATTCTCAAGAAATCCTCCTGCTTCCCCAAGAACCAATTCAAATACTTTTTCCCAAAGAAATCAAGAATCCAAGTTTTCCAAGTTCAATAATCTTCAATAATTCATCAAGAATAGAGTTTCTTTCACAAATCAAGAAGCTTAAGGTATGTGAGATGTTCATCCATGGGTCCATTTCACCCATGGAGCCCAAAAACCCTCGTTTCAAGTAAAGAATGGATTTTTCTCTTATTTTGGAGTTTTGTATGTTAAAGATGGACTACATTCATGTTTTTCCTTAGTAGTTTGACTCAATTAATATTCAAGAATGATTCCATAAAAACTAGGTTAACCCATGCTTTAAGTTTCAATCTCACATGTTATATTAAAGTGAATTTCATGTTATATTATCAAGTTATGATCTTAGTTACATAACCATGATGTTTTCCAATGTTGTAAGACATTCCCATGTTTAAGTTTATGATTCTCACGTGTTCGATGAAATGTCCATATTTTGGGTCTTTGAAACATGATCCCATATTATAGTTTTAAAATCTTGTTACTGTAATTTATTGTCATTCAGTGCTGGCGGATTATGAACACCCGATACCTATGTGTTTTATATAATTTTATAATTTTCAAGTAATGACTCAGTTAAACCATGGATATTATTATTATCTCAGTTGATATAATCATAAAGAGCACTATCAGAAACAATGTCTAGTTAAACTTAGTTCAATTCAGTATCAGTTCAATTGGGAGTAGGATTTAGCACCGAGCGAATCCAGGGATGGGAGATCACCTCCTAGTAAAGGGTGTGATCCTTAGTAGTAATCCCTGAGTTACAAAACTACATAGCCAGCATAGGTTTGAGATGTCCACCTGCCAATTTAGGGTTGACACATATCTTATAAGAGTACCAGTCAGTAGAGGGTGACTCCTTAGTCCTTCGGGACACCAGTTTAGTGGATCCACATAACTAGTATTAGTACCCATGGTATGGTACTAACACCCTTCTAACTGGGGTTACAGGTTGGACCCTAATTAGCTCAAATTGGGGTATGTCGGTTAAATGATACCTTCCATAGTCTCATTTAATATTCAGAGTATATCAGTTTAGGTTTGCATGACCAAGTATACAGTTATTCAGTTATTCAAATATCAATCATTCAGTTATACATATTATTTCAATACATGTTTAGGTATGGTCTTTCATTCTCAGATATTATATGTCCATGTATTCATGCTCAGTTATCTCATGTAATTTAGCCAGTCCTCATCTCATATACTAGTATATTCAAAGTACTAACTTCATACTTTTCTTTGTGCTATATTATTGTATAACATAGGTTTGGACGCTCAAATTCCTGACCATTCTTAGGCAGCTCAACATTACTCAGCAATAGTGGTGGTGAGTCCCCATCTATCAAGGACAAGATTTTTGTATTTTAACTATTTCAGTACTTTCTCATGTTTAGTCAGTTGGAGTTAGATAGGGGATTTTCCCATCAACTCCTCATGATGTTTAGAGTCTTTCAGAAAATCGGTTACACAGTTAGACAGTTATTTAAGTATTAACAGTTATTTCAAATAGACAGTTTGGGTTTTAGTATTTTATCAGATATTTCAGACATGCTTTGTTTCATATTCCAGTAGTCAGTTATACAGTACATAATCAGGGTATCTTTCACTCATGTTTAATAGTATAGTATTACTCAATGCTCATAGCAGGTAACAGTTTATGGGTTAGCTTGTGGTCACTTGTGATCATAAGCACCATTGTCGTGACTAAGGGGTAGCCTCGAGTCGTGACTAAACTTGATATCAGAGCCTAAGGTTTTAAAGTATCCTAGGGAGTCTAAAAGTCTTATTAAGTAGAGTCTTATGAATAGGTATAGAGAGCGGTATGCTTATGGACAAGAGGCTTTGAGATATTTTTAGGAAAGTTTTCCTTCTTTCAGTGTTCATGTCGTGCAAAAGAGCATGGCCTCTATTTAAAACCTCTTTCTTATTCATCCCTTATTCTATTTATAGACAGTGCCTCTAAGAAGAAATAACAGAAGAAGGAATGGGGATCAGCCCGCACCACCACCTGTTTAGAAAAATCCACTGAATAAGCATGTCTCTCACGCCAAATATACAGCTGCTCTTACTACCCTATCCCATTTAGTAGCTTCTTAGAACAACCATCAAGTTGTTGCCCCATTCAATCCAGTGGCAAATATAGCAACAGCTAGAATTCGGGATTTCACTTGGATGAATCCCTCTTTGTTTTTGGGATCCAAGTCTGAGGAGGATCTGTAGGAGTTTCCGGCTATGGTATAGAAGGTGACTGATATCATGGGAATCACTTCAAGTGAGAGTGGAGAGTTGGCTATATATCAGTTGTAGAATGTACTTCATACCTGGTTTAAGCAGCGGAAAGTGGACCGAGGTGTGGAGGCAGGGCCTATTGAGTGGGATAAGTTTGCCACAGCTTTCTTAGACATGTTTTTTCCATTAGCGTTGAGAGAAGATAAGGTTCAAGAGTTCATAAAGTTGAAGCAAGGTAATATGAGCATGAAAGAGTACTCACTTAAGTTCGCTTAGTTGGTGAGGTATGCTCCTACTATGGTGGCAGACAATAGGTATAGAATGAATAAGTTTGTATTTAGTATAGCTGATAGTGTGGTCAAGGAATATAGGACCGTCATGTTGATTAAAGATATGGACTTATCTAGACTTATGGTTCATCCACAGTTGATTGAGGAGAAGAAGTTTAAGAAGAGAAAGACAGAATAAAAGAGGAAGAACTTGTAGTTTTAAATTTTCTCAGCCAAGGTCAGAAGTGGTAACCATTCTCAATTCCATCAGAATTTTTCAACCCCAGCTCTATTTTTAGCTAGTGCATCAGTGCCTAAGTTCAGTCAACACAGTCATGATAGAGCACCAAGCTCTAAGTCCCAAGGTAGTTTGAATAGCGGTAGTACTAATCCGCTCTACTGAAAATATGGTAGGCATCATCAGGGAGAGTGTAAGGCTGGTAGTGATGTATGTTTTGGTTGTGGAGAGCCAAGACACAGGGTTAGGGATTGCCCAGGGGCTGGTCAGCAGGGTCAATCCAATCATTCTTCAGCTCTAGTAGGGTGCCACATTTATTGTAACTAGTGGGATGCACCAGAATAGGTTGTATGCACTCTAGCCATGGCACAATCAGTAAAGTTCTCCTAATGTGGTTACGACTATGTTATAAGTCTTTCATCTTTATGTTTATGTGTTATTAGACCACAAGGATTCACTTTCTTTTGTGACTCCTTATATAGCCATCAATTTTGGTGTCAATCTTAAAACATTAGCAAAACCTTTCTCCCATGTCTACCCCAGTGGGTAAATCTATCAGAGCCAGATGGGTATACAAAAAATTTTCGATCACAGTATCTCAAAAAATCACCTCAGTTAATCTTGTAGAGTTAGAGATGACTAATTTTGATGTCATTCTAAGCATAGATTGTCTCCACTCATGCTATGCCTTAGTTGACTGTAGAAAAAGAGTTGTTTAGTTTTAGTTTCCCAATAAAGCAGTCATCGAATGGAGGGTAGTACTTCAGTGCTTAGGGGTCAGATTGTTTTATATCTTAAAACTAAAAATATGATATATAAGGGGTGTGTTGACCATCTTGTCTAAGTAAAAGACTCAAATTCTAAGACTCCCAGTCTTGAGTCAGTCTCAGTAGTAAGGGAATTTCCCAAGGTATTTCCTGAAGATATTCTCGGAGTCCCTCCCGAGAGGGAAATAGACTTTGAAATAGATCTATTTCTAGATATCCAGCCTATCTCTACTCCACCCTATTGAATGGCTCCAGATGAGCTTAAAGAATTAAAGGAACATTTGAAAGATCTCTTAGATAAGGGTTTCATCAGACCCAGTGTTTCTCCACGGGGCGCTACAGTCTTGTTCGTGCATAAGAAAGATAGTTCTCTTATAATATGCATCGACTACCGTCAGTTGAACTAATTCATAATCAAGAATAAGTATCCACTCCCCATAATTGATAACTTGTTCGACCAACTTCAGGGTGATAGTTATTTCTCTAAGATAGACTTCAGATCTGGCTATCATCAGCTTAGAGTCAGAGAATGTGACATTTTGAAAATAGCTTCCAGGACTCGGTATGGTTATTTCAAATTCTTATTTATGTCCTTCGGACTAACAAATGCTCCTACAGCTTTCATGGACTTGATGAATAGGGTGTTTAAGTAATACTTGGACATGTTCATCATAGTCTTTATTGATGACATCCTTGTCTATTCCTGTAGTGAGAATGATCATGCAGACCATCTGAGAATTTTGTTACAGACCCTTAGACCTCGCCAGATGTTTGCTAAATTTAGTAAGTGTGAATTTTAGCTAAGATCAGTAGCTTTCCTTAGCCATATTATTTTTGTTGATAGCATTAGGGTTGACCCTCAAAAGACTGAAGCAGTGAGAAACTGGACCAGATCTATCTCTCCATCAGATATTAGGAGTTTTTTGGGTTTGGATAGCTATCACAGGCGGTTTATTAAAGGGTTTTATTCTATTACATTCCCCATGTTTTGATTGGCGCAAAAGAAAGTAAAATTTCAGTGCTCAGATATCCGGGAGAAGAGTTTTCAGTAGTTGAAGACTCGACTTACTTACACCCCAATCTTGACTTTTCAAGTTGGTTCAGATAGATTTGTAGTTTACTGTGATGCTTCCATAGTTGGTCTTGGTTGTGTTTTGATGCATAGAGGCAAGGTCATAGCCTACTCCTCTATACAGCTTAAACCCCATAAAAAAAATTATCCAACCCATGATCTTGAGTTGGTAGCTATTATTTTTTCCTTGAAAATTTGGAGGTACTATCTTTATAGGGTTCATGTTGATGTAATTACAGATCATTAGAGCTTACAGTACGTGTTCACACAAAAAGATCTGAATCTTTGTCAGAGAAGGTGGCTCAAATTGTTAAAAGATTATGATATGAGTGTGTTGTATTATCTGGGCAAGGCCAATGTAGTAGTAGATGCCCTTAGTAGATTATCTAGGGTAGTGTTGCTCATGTTGAGAGACATAAGAAGAGGTTAGTCAGTGAGGTTCATCGTCTTACTAGATTAGGTGTTTGGTTGGTTGATTCAGCTGAAAGTACTACATGGGTTCAAAATGGCTCAAAATCTTTATCGATTGCCAAAGTAAAAGAAAAACAAGATAGAGATCCTAGTTTGGTTAAGTTGAATGAGGCAGTTAGAGATCAGAAAGTAAAGGTTTTCTCCCAAGGGGGAGATGGTGTTCTTCATTATCAAGGTAGGTTATGTATCTCATGTATTGATAGGTTGAGTCGGTGAATACTTGCAGAAGAGCATGGTGTGTGGTACTCTATCTACCCAGAAGCCACTAAGATGTATCGCGATTTATGGGAAATCTATTGGTGGAGTGGTATGAAGAAGGATGTGTAGAGTTTGTGACTAAATGTTCAAATTGTTAGCAAGTTAAAATTGAGCACCGAAGGCCTAGTAGTACATTGCTGGAGTTCAGCATTCCCACTTGGAAGTGGGAAGTAGTGAACATGGATTTTGTGACAGGGTTTCCTCGTACACGTCGTCAGCATGATTTGATATGGGTCATTGTAGATAGAATGAACAAATCAGCTCATTTCTTGCCAGTTCATACTTCATACTTAGTTAAGTTGTGTGAGATTCCGTTATCTATCATTTCAGATAGGGGTACTCAGTTTACCTCTCATTTTTAGAAGGCTTTTCTAAAGGATCTTGTATCCAAGTTCATCTCAGTACAACTTTTCATCTTTATAAAGATGGTAAGGCAAAGAGGGCCATTCAGACTTTGAAGGACATATTGAGGGCGTGTGTTATTGAATTTAAAGGTAGTTGGGATTACCACCTATCATTAATTGAGTTTGTCTACAGCAATAGTTATCACTCCAGTATTCAAATGAATCCATTTAAGGCTTTCTATGGGAGGAGATGTAGATCTCCTATTAGTTGGTTTGAGACAGGTGATCCAAATTCAGCATTTGAGGAAATAGAGAAAGTTCAATTGATTCGAGAGAGACTGAAGACAGTCCAAATCCATAAAAAATCTTATGTAGATGTAAGGAGAAGAGATGTTAAGTTTGAGATTGGTGATTTAGTCTATTTGATGATTTAGCCTATGAAGGGAGTAAAGAAATTTGGCAAGAAGGGGAAACTCAATCCCCGCTATGTTGGCCCATATAAAATCTGGAACCATTTTGGGAAAGTAGCTTATGAGCTTAAGTTACCTGTAGATTTGGCATCAGTGCATCCAGTGTTCCATGTTTCTTTGCTAAAGGAATGTATTGGTGATTTAGCTATTGTTATTCCTTTAGAGAGTGTGGATGTAAACTATAGCCTTTCCTATGAAGAAGTCCCAATTAAGATCCTTGATCGTCATATTCGTAGACTAAGGAATAAAGAAGTTCTCTTGGTTAAACCCTATGGCGGAATAATTCTGTTGAGGAAGCTACTTGTGATGTGGAAGCAGATATGTGATCCAAGTACCCTCATCTTTTATCCGCAAACTCAGATTTAGCTTGAGGTAACAATTTTTCTGAGATTGGTTCATTTTCGTTCTCTATTTCAAGTATGTAACCATTCTCATGTCATTTTATGCATTCACGAAATCAGTTCAGTTCATGTATCATGATTAAAACTCAGTAATGTAATTATGTTCCAAGTCATTAATGTTCAGTATACCATCTCAGTTGCCTTAGTGTTCTTAGTCAAACCAGTCTCATTCGAGGATGAATATTCCCAAGGATGAGATATTGTAATACCCTGTAATAATCTTAGCTCGATTCATCTCTTCGTTGCATCCATAAGGGGTCCAAGGCTTGAAAAATTCAGTAAGTGTTGAAGACTTAATAATTTTTAAGACCCCTAAACTTTACAGATTTTTAGTTAAGCCTTCCCGTCCCCAAAATGTTGGGTTTTAAGTTGATTCATATTTAGGGAGGTTAAAAGTATGTCTCGGGGGAGTTTCGGATTTTTTGAACGAGGTTTGGGGCATGTTTGGACCACAAAAATAGTCAGTCCCTATGATAAGCCCGTGTCGCGGTACTAGTCCCGGCCTGATGTTGTCCGCATCGCGATAAGGGATTTCTTCAACCGTGATAAGGCCACATCGCGGTAACGTTGTTACATCCAGTTTTTTATTTAATTAATCAAGGGGAAATTGGGTCTTTTCCCCTTCAACCCAAATCATACATAACATGACTTGGTGCATCCATAGGGGCATTGTTTGCCCCTTCTTCTCAAAAGCACTCTCAAGAAACCCTCCTCATTCCCCAAAAACCAATTTAAATCCCTTTTCCCTGAGAAATCAAGAATCCAAGTTTTACAAGTTCAAGAATCTTCAAGAAAGCATGAATAATAGGGTTTTTTTCACAAATCAAGAAAATTAAGGTATGTGGGATGTTCATCCATTGGTCCTTTTCACCCATGGAGCTCAAAACCCCTTTTTCCAACTAAAGAATGGATTTTTCTCTTATTTTGGAGTTTTGTATGTTCAAGATGGACTAAATTCATGTATTTCCTTAGTAATTTGACCCAATTCATGTTCAAGAATGATTTCTTGAAAAGATAGGTTAACCCATGCTTTAAGTTTCAATCTCCCATGTTATATTCAAGTGAATTTCATGTTATATTATCAAGTTATGATCTTAGTCACATAACCATGTTGTTTTTCCATGTTTTAAGACATTCCCATGTTCAAGTCTATGATTATCACATGTTTGATAAAATGTCCATGCTTTGGGTCTTTGGACCATGATGAGTACTATAAGAAATAATGTCTAGTTAAACATAGTTCAATACAGTGTCAGTTCAGTTGGGAGTAGGATTTAGCACCGAGCGTCCCAGGGATGGGGGCCCACCTGCCAATAGAGGGTGTGACCTTTAGTAGCAATCCCTGAGTTACAGAACTACGTAGCCAACATAGGTTTGAGATGCCCACCTGCCAATTGAGGGTTAACACATATGTCATAAGCTCAGCACTGGTTAGTAGAGGGTGACTCTTTAGTCCTTCGGGCCACCAGTTTAGTGGATCCACACAGCTAGTGTTAGTACCCATGACATGGTACTGACACCCTTCCAACTGGGATTACAGGTTAGACCCAAATTAGCTCTAATTGGGGCAAGTCGGTTAAATGATACCTCCCACAATCTCAGTTCAGTATTTAGAGTATGTCAGTTTAAGTTTGCATGACCAAGTATACAGTTATTCAGTTATTCAGATATTAGTTATTCAGTTATATAGATTATTTTAGTACATATTTATGCTTGGTCTTGCATTCTCAGATATTATATCTTCATGTATTCATGCTTAGTTATCTCGTGTAATTCAGCCAATCCTCATATCATATACCAGTATATTCTAAGTATAGGCCCCATACTTTTTTTTGCCCTATGTTGTCTTATAACATAGGTCCGGACGCTCAGATTCCTGACCGTTCTTAGGCAGCTCAATGTTAATCAGCAGCAGTAGTGGTAAGTCCTCATCCATCAAGTACTTTCTCATGTTCAGTCAGTCGACGTTAGTTGGTGGTTGTTCCATCAACTCTTTATGATGTTTAGAGGCTTTCAGACAATCAGTTAGACAGTCAGTCAATTATTTTAGTATTAACAGTTGTTTTAGATAAGACAGTTTGGTTTTTAGTATTTTATCAGATATTTCAAACATGATTTGGTTCGTATTCCAATATTCAGTTTTACATTACCTTATCAGCGTATCTTCCGCTCATGTATTATATTACAGTATTACTCAATGCTCACAGTAGGTACCAGTTCATGGGTTAGCTTATTGTCACTTGTGATTGTAAGCATCGTTGTCCCGACTAGGGGGTAGCCTCGGGTCATAACAGTAGTAAAGTACCTCACCAACACTCGTATGAAACTCATCTTTGTGATCCTTACAATTAGAGCGGCTAATGTTGAAAGTTGCTTATACTCCAATGGACAATAAGGTGTCAAGCTCTACTTTGCGGTTGGAGTGGATTCTTATTTGAACAACTCAAAAAAATAGAAATCTACTTACGAACTAGAATCAAAGAAGTTACAATGAATTAAAACTAGAAAAGCACACAATGAAATACGACAAGAAAGAAAACGGACTCAAATACTAATTCACAACTAAGTAAAATGATTACTAGTTGTTAATTAGCATTTAGAATCAATAAAAGAAGTCTAAGAATCAAAGAAAAGAAACTAAGAATCTAAAAGTGAGCCTACTAAAATTTTGTCCAAGTTGATGACTAGGTTGACGACTAGGATAGTAGTCGTCACTTGGTAGAAAACTTGTCACTTTTGTGGTCAACCTTAGGCAGAATAAGAGTTGGGTTGTCTTTAGGTGACGACTTGGTTAATAGGTTATCACTTAGTGATGGCCTATCACTCTTGTCGTCAACCTTAGGCAGAATAAGGGTTGGGTTGTTTTTAGGTGACTACTTGGTTGATAGGTCGTCACTTAGTTGATATCCTATTAAGGTTGCCATCAACCCTAAGCAGAATAGGACTTAAAGGCAACCTTATGTGATGACTAGGCTAATCGGTCGTCACCTAGTTGACGAATAGGTCGATGACTAATTAGTAAGTTGATTGCTCGTCAATAAAGTCATCACACTTAACCAGTGTGCATTCCATGTCTTTAATGTGTGAAGGAAAAGGTGTTGAGGGTCTTCGAATGTTTTATCCTTCTTTGGATGACCTAGATAGCTTCCTTGGATATTATTCAAGCCTTTGAATGCTTCAACAATGGATCAATCACTCTTGATAGCCTTGAATTCCTTGTGGTCACCCTCCCCCTTGTACTCTATTTTGTTCTCTTCCTTTAGAATGTTCTTACTTGATGCAATTTGATTATTTTCTCTCTTTGGAAGAATGGAATATCCTTTGGAATAAATAAGTACAACACCTTTCTCTCACTTTATTTTTGGATCAAACACACACCTTTTGAATGTTCTTCTTCAACAATACTTGAACATAAAGAACACCAACAACATACAAAATTGACCTTTATGCAAATGAGCCTAGAATGTGATGAAATTCAATACCCAATCTCACTTCAACCTCCCAAACATAATGCCAATGTCTTTAAGCCCAAATTTCCACCAACAAATCTCTAATTTAAGAACCCACTTTCAAGTTTTCTTCAACCTAAGCTCCAATAATGGTGGATGGCTCAAATTATATCGGAATAAGCTCAACTCTTGAATTTTGACACAATTAGTACTAGGGAACACAAATCTAGTACTAGAAACACAAAATGACACAAAAATCAAAAACTCAAAAATTGAATAACACTAAAAATATTTTTTTTACTCTTTATTTGTGATTTTCAAGATAACAAACCCAAGACTAGAATTATGGGAACGATCCTAAGCTCGGATCTAATACCAAATAATACGATCCAAGCCATAAAGATTCGAATATAAAATGCAAAAAGTAAAGATAAAGGATAGGATAATGATGATAGAAAGATAGACACAAAATTGATAACGAAAGGGGAATCAAAGGGCATTTCAAACCCTAAAACCTCCCTTAAGGGATTACCAATTAGCACCTAACTCTTACGTGATCACAAAGAGGATTAGATCTCTTTTGCAACCAATGTTCCTAGTCAAGGTTCAACATCAGTTTTTCAAAGTTCTCAAGACACTCTCAAAAGAGTTTATCATAATCAATATTCAAAACAAGCTAATGAAGAAAATACCTAAAACTATCTATTTATACTCTATTACAAGGCCCAAAAGTGACCCATGAGTGAATTTATCAAAATAACCTTAAATGATGATTCTTCAGTCGACAACTTGTCATAGTTGTCACTTTAGTCGTCAACAATGTGATAGCTCATCACTCTAGTCATCAACTAGGTGATAACTTGTCAACCTAGTCATCACTTAGGTGATAAATTGTCAACCTAGTCATCACTTAGGTGAAAACTTATCAACCTAGTCATCACCCTTAAAAGAATGTTATTTGCTTCTTTCTTTGCTCCCAAGCAATCAACCATACATGATATTGTTGGTTTAGAAGCTTGAAGAACGTCCTCCTAGTGGATTCTTGAGTTCTTTCGATGATCGTGGCTTAGACCTCCACATATTAGCCTCGAATAATGTGATCAAAAGATTTCTTGGCCAGTTGTCTTGTATCACTACCTTATAACCAAATTTCTCGGGTTCGAAACACAATAACAATATTTCATTATTGCTCCTCCGTTTTTCAAGTACATGTAATTATACTGTCTGCAACATTATTGTTGTTTTCTATGTTTCCGCCCTTCAAACAACATTGTATATATTATTAATATATTTTAAATTCACCTCTCCCCCTTCAAACAAAATTATCTACATTATTAGTATATTTCTATAAAATACAAAGCAAAAAAAATAAGAATGGAGAGAGAAGAGAGAGTGATTCTTATTTCTCTTGAGGGGTTTCTTGAGGGGTCAATTACAATGAAGGAAAACCCCTTTATTTATAAAAAAAACTAACTTTATCCAAAAATTTGGGTTTCTACCTTTTCTATAAATAGATATTCACTATTATGGTATTATATTTATAACACCCTCCCTTGAATGTATAATTGATAGATAATGTGTCTCATTAAAACCTTACTAGAAAAAACTCGGTGAAAAAAAAATTAGTGAATGAAAAAGAGTTCACATATCTAATAATACGAATATAGACCGCCTCATTAAAAATCTTATAAGAAAAATTCAGTGGGACAAAGCCTGTAAGGGAAAAATATTACAATGCGTATTAACTCTCCCTACTGAAAACATTCTTAAACCTTTGCATCTCGATCTTATGTACCGTCTTCTTGAAAGTTGTAGTTGGTAGGGACTTGATAAATAAATCCTTCATGTTGTAACTTGAATGAATCTGTTGCACTTTGATATCACCATTTTTTTGCAGCTCATGTGTATAGAAAAGTTTTAGCGAAATGTGCTTTGTTCTATCTCCTTGAGTCCTCTCTTAAGTTGTGCTATGCATGTTGCATTATCCTCATATAAAATTGTAGGTATTTTATCACATTTTAAATCATATTTTTTTCAAATAATATGTATCATGGACCTCAACCACATACATTCTTAGCCTGTTTCATGAATAGTTATAACCTCAGCATGGTTCGATGAGGCGACTAAGGTAGTATGCTTTGTAGAACTCCAAGATATGGCAATACCCCCACTTGTGAACACATAGCCTATTTGAGACCGACATTTATGCATATCAGATAAATACCTAGCATTCGCATAACCAACAAGATTGGAACTGCAATATTTAGAATAAAATAAGCTCATGCATTTGATCCTATTTTGATGACTCCTAGTAGGAGTAAAACTATACCTTGCTAAGAAATGGATCGAAAAGGTTACATCAGGCCTTGTATTATTTGTAAGATACATTAGTGCACCAACTGTACTAAGATATATAACCAATTCAATTTGTTTTTTTTCTCATTTCATCAAATAATCTATTACTTTTGAAACTCTCCAAGAGTTTCAATAATTTTCAAGTTAGAAATTTATGCAATATAAGGATCATAAATAAGTTTTTCAGAAACTTTTATATGTTTCATATATTTTGAATCCTTCAAAAAATTTTTATATAAATTTTGTCAAGTTACAATATTCAACATTTCATGTGTGACATCTTGTCTAGATTGCAAATCGAATAAGTTTTATGTTTATCAAGATGCATTCTTTCATGTCACTTCATAAATATTTCTACGTCAGCATGCTTAAATAAACACAAAATTCAAATTCTTGTAATTGTTTACAATATTGTCCCAATGTTTTATCAAAGATATTATCGGTGATATGTCATTTTGTATCGGTTCACAATGTGACACAACATTTTGAGATCTAATCACTTTATTATTTTTATATACTTGAACCTCTCATAAGGTTTCATGAAATGTTATGTCGTAGTCTCCTTAAGAGCACATTACCTCCTTATAAAGTTCATTTGTTCCTCTTTCCTTTTCAAGAATTATTGTTTTTAGAACCAACTGATCTACAGACTTTGTCCGTCAGGGACAGTCAATTGGAGTATTTACAGCTAAACACAATATCAATTATTTGGTCAACAACTGCTCTTAGAATTTGAACTTGAATTATATTTTGAATGAGGATCATATTGATGATAATTCACAACATATTTCTTAGATATTTATTATCTCCCCCTCATGTTAGGAAAACTAACATACATCTGAATTTACTTTAAAGAATCTATCTTTGTGCATCATTGTATATCCATTAATCATATACTGCACATCAAAATTATTAGATGAAAATATTTGGTTCCTGACCCTGAACCAACTTTGAGGGGGAATTAATCATAATTTATTGGTTTGTTGCATACAAGTACTTTCAAACCAACACATGAAGTTTTGTTCTCATTAGCAATGGTTCAACTATTTACGGAAGCCATTCAATGCCAAACCAACATTTTCAAGATGAATTGTCTTGATTACACAATCTGAAAATTATGTTCTTAACTCAATTTTATTGAGCAAGCAATTTTATGAATGTCAATTTGGAGGTTGACAATAAATATACATGTTATTATCTTATTGATGCATCTTTTTAACGCATCACATGATAGGTGAACAGGCTCATATTCACCTTTTATACTTTTCAAATTTTAAAAGATCCAATCCCAATATTAGTTGGTCCAACCAACTTATCATGAGAACAAGCGACATAAACAATTCTTGAAGAATCTTTTAGTTCTTCAATACATGTCTAATACTCAATAAGCACATTTTCGAAATGTCATAATCGCTCATATCAGCTTATGAACTTATTTGTACTAGTAAACTTCAAATTTATCATGATGTGCACCTTTTTTTACTTTGATAAAATTTTTGTTTACGGTGACATGAATTTTATATCAATAAGCTACTAATTTATTGTGGCATATGATCTCATCATGCTTGGATAATTTTCACATACATGTTTTTTATTAAAGTAACTTGGAGATATTCAATCTTCTAATTGTTCTACCTCTTCTAGAGGTGGATTGTGATATCTTCACAACTAAGAACACGTTCGAATTTATATATAGTCACATTCACCCCAGAGTTAGGGGCGGCTCAACCATATTCGTAGCCTAAGGCGAAAATCAAACAGAGGCCTTAAATTTTTAAGAAAAAATATTATTTTCAAAATTATATAATCAATTTTTTAATTAATTTTTTTAAGTAATAATATAATCAATGCATTTAATCTTTCTTGAGACATAGTATTCTAGATTATGAACTTCTAATAATTCTTTCCTTTTATATGAAAATTTTACTTTTTCTATAAATAATATTTATTATTTTTTAAAAAAATCTATAATATATTATCAATAAATAATGCTTTCTATTTTTTATGAGATTGAACTGCCCCTGCCCTGAGTATAGATTTGTATTTATAATAATCAAAATTCTCATTTTTCAGAAATAGAATATAATCGTGTCTTAAGCGTATCAAATTATGATAGCTTATAGTCTATTTTAAGATATTATTATTTCAGGAGCAAATCGAGGCATCCATATGGTTGTAGAGAAATTTTTCCGAACATATCTTTCAGGTTATATCACACCTAAAAGCAATTATTGCTTTAGGCTTTGTCATGCCCACATACATTTGTATAACCACAATAAGTCATCTTTCAAACTTATCATATTTTGCTACTACATTCACTTCAAGGAATGACGCATATTCAATAGGACATGTTTCATCACTCTTCACCAAATACACATTAGTTTGCCTTAACCATCACAATATCATCAATATGGTACATTAAGACTCAAACTCAATGTCTTATTTATATAAAGGCATCTTAGGAATAAGTCGATGGGACTTAAACCCAATATCTTATCATCATGGTGCATCAAAATTCTAACTCAATGTCTTGCCCTCATAATGCGATGAAATTTGAATCAACCGTCTTACCAACATTAATCTTAATGTTATCAAACCTTACATTTTCTTGGAGTAACTAAATTTTCACAAGTTTAAAGTATATATGAGTTTTCGCATATTAAATGTTAATCAATGTGTCGAAGAAGAAAAAATTCAATTAAACAGTAGCCAAATAGCATAAAAGTGCTATATATAATTAATTGGAAGCAACATGGACTCTACCTTAACATAGAATACAAACAGAGCAGAGAAAGTTAACACGTAAAGTACTTATCCAAATATATTATATGCACATGACATCTAGTAGAGTAGTAGTTGTTAGCTTAACTACACTTAATGATAATATCAAGATATCAAACAATAAGGAAAACTGTGAAAGAACCATGCCTACCTTGAAGCGTTGATAATATTTTTAGGCATCTCAGCCAAATAGGTTTCACGAACTAACACAATCAACAATAGAAACAAATCTTACCGACAGATCTCTCTAACGTACTCACTGGTAGAGTTATACTGATAAAGTATTATAAAATACAAAGTAAAGAAGAAGAACAAAGAAAAAGAAAGAGTGATTTTTATTTCTCTTGAGGGGTCAATTACAATGAAGAAAAATTCTTTTATTTATAGGGGAAAATTAACTTTATCCCAAAAATGAGCGTTTCTAACTTTTTCGCAAATAGACATTCACTATATATGGTAACATATTTATAACATATATTTTAAATTTTCAGTCTATTGAAATTTTAAGTGCATATATATATATACACAAATTTCCTACTTACAACAACAACAACAACAACAAACCCAGTGTATTCCCACCTAATGGGGTCTGGGGGGGTAAGATGTACGCAGTCCATACCTCTACCTCTGAAGAAGTAGAAAAGCTGTTTCCGATAGACCCCCGGCTCAATACACGAGACACCACACAAATATAAAGTAACGGACAGAACAGGATTTCATAACGTAAATACGACACCCATAAGTAGTAGGAACCATCAGAAAGCACCCAGATTCGTAATAAAACATGGAACACCGAAAGCATAACAAGAAGAAGAATAGAAAATAGGAATAAAATAAGAATAGGAAGAATAACAGGAATAAAACCCCCACCAAATACTTCCCTACCCTAACGCCCCAAACTGGCCCTAGTTTTCTGCCCTAATTCGCGCCCTCCAGACCTTCCTATCTAGGGTCATGTCCTACTTAGTAGTCATTTATTTTACACCTATTTTCTTTTTTATGTATTGTGGACTTTATTTACATATTTTTTTTATTTTATTTCAAAATGCAAGCTTTCCTCCAACTTCAAAAGGTAGATATTCTAATATATTATATTGTATAATATTTATTTAACTTTTATCTTTTGATCATAAACTTATTTTTTATTTTAAATATTAGTAATTTAAAGTTTGAGATAGACTTAAATCAAGCGTTTTCCGTAGGTGTCATCTAGCAAACAAATCTCTTGAATTTCATATTTCTCAAAAACATTCTATTATTGTTCAAAATATAAAATGCATTGAATTCAAGTACGATGGAGCACACACTTTTGTCATATTAAATCCAATTAATGATATTTAATAAGTAATATTTAAAAAAAAATTATATTATAATTAATAAATTTTCAAAGGATTGTATGTCGAACTTTGACACTATTAATTATTATATTTAAATATAAAGATACACCCGTTAAACTCAAATTATGGGTTCGTCTCTAATTAGAAGTGGGGGATTGGGACGGGGATGGGTGGGTGGGGTACGGGTGGAGTAGAATTTTTTTTAAAGAAAATTGTGTGTGAGTGGGGTGGGAACTGGAGATGGGGTTAGGGGTAGAATTTTTTTCCTTTCCAGATTTCATTGAAAAACAATGTGAAAATTGAATTTTCTTTAAGGTAATATGATTTGACACGAGACGTTTTAATATGAAATGATTAGAATTAATACATTAATATTATTCGCACATCACGTGGATACGTATATTAAGTATATATCAAAAGCTGAAATTTATGCAGATTGAACAAAATCAGAAGTCCTAGTCTAAATACCCAAGATATGTAATTTTCTTAATTACATATTTTGGGTATAATTTTCTTATATTACATATCTTGGGTAAGTTTTCAAGAGAATAGTTACAGTAAGAAAAGATTCAAGCATTATCATCACAAGTTTGAAATGTAATATTCTCTTCTTTTTTTTGTTGCCCAAGTATCCCACAGCCGGCAGACGTGAGATTAATTCTCCGTTCCTCGATTAGCGCATTTTACAGTAGAAAGCTGACCACAGAATTTGAAATGTAATATTCTCTTATTATTATTTAGTTGAGCAATCATTGCCTCTTGTGAATTATTATTCGAAAATAATAATTAGAAAAAGAATAAATTTGTCGTTATTTTTATTTTATTTTATTTTAAATGCTTTTCAGTATTTAGATGTTTATAATTTTTCATATTATATTCTCAAATATTGTATAATATTAATATTTTATTAAAAAAGTATACTATGCATAAATAAAATATTAAAATACTTATATGATAATCATGAGTAATATTATTCACGTACTAAATTTTCAAGTACTAAAATCTAAAAGGAAAAAAATTGTATTTATATAGTGTATATCAGTTATGGTCATAACTTCATGAGAAAAAGACTATTGATATTTGTCCTTTTTAATTACATTCATACCCTTTCTAGTTTTGCATTTTTTTTATAATAGCTAAATAAGATTTAAACGTCAACTATCACTATAAATGTATAACAATATCGTATTATAACAGTTATCAAACTTTTATACAAACGCTATGATAGAGAAATTTAACTGTATAATTAATCGATTGAGTCTACAGGAAATTTCTGATAATGTTCATCGGTTATTCGTACCATCGTATAGTAGTTATTTTCTGGCAGATTATGTTCTATCATCTTTTGTCATTTCTAATTATTGATTGATAGTATTGTCATTTTATTTTCTCAAAAAACAAAAAAAACGCATGTGATTAATTACTACTACCATGTGATGACTTTCAATGCCAGTGATTAATAACTACTAAAATTCTGAGTTCAAAATCATCGATCATATATATCAATAAAAGAATTTGTGTACAAAATGTCCTAAAAGTGGTAAATTTGTTATATGAAATAGAGCTGATATATGAAAAATTAATTGGATTTAATAGACATTTTATGTACCCTCTTTTTCATTAAATTGGATAGGCAAATCGCTTTAATCAATTCATGTTACTGTCCTTGAAGCTTTATTGGAGAAGAAAATTGATTACCACTAAAAAAATAATTCAGGAATATTTGAATGAGCCAGAATAAACAAAGGAGATTAATGAGTTTAGAAGAGTGATATTAGGAAAGCATGTAACGAGATAAATGAGATTCCTTATCTTTAATTGGAAGCTAGAGATTTTTTGTTTATTCCTTAAAAATAGAAGTTCCTAGTAAGAATTAAGAAGTGCTTCCCCTTTAATAACTCGATGTAGCACAAATCCAAACTAAATGAGCTATAGAAATAGCAGCGAAGCAATGAATTTTGTCAAGAATGTTCAAAACTTTAGTATTGAATTTATATACACTGTATTATTTTTATGTACATATTATAAATTTTTCAACGAAAGATGGGATGACCTCCCTTGGGTCGTATAGAGATATTAGAATATTAGATACCTAAGTGAATAGAAAAAAAATAGAAGAGTGTTGGGTAAGGAAAATTAAAGTAGATCTTACGTAAGAAACAAAGAAGAACATAAGTCATATACAGAGTCAAGGATAAGAATTTCATGGTGATTAACAAGTTCAAAGGTGGTAATAATTTTGTTTAGGGAAAATTTCCAAATATAGTCATGTATTAATTATTATATGATTTATAGTGCATATATCCTTTGTTAAAAAAATGACATGTTTATACCCATGTCGTTATATGAATGGCTGCAATATACCCTTTTCATTTGACTGAAGTGAAATACCTAATTTTAAAATTATATCCCTAATTAATCATTCTCGCCAAACCATGGGTATAACTTTAACATTGGCTATTTCAATTTTTAAACTTTATCTCTCCTAGTATGTCCATACATTTATGCATCTCAACATCCTAATTTCCGTTTTTGTCATTTTTTGGACGTGCGAACTCATGACCAGCCAACGCTCTGCTTTATACTACAACATAGTTGGTCTAACCATCGCTTTATCAAACTTAACTTTAAGGTGTGGGCACACACTTTTATCACACAAGACACCAGATGTGAGCTATCACTTCATCCACCTTATTCTAATACGATGTGTAACATTGTCGTTAATCTCCCTGTTTTCTTGAATTATTGACTCCAAGCATTTGAAACTACCTTTGTTGGAGATGACTTGAGTATCAAATCTTGTATAAACATCTATTGTGTGAGGTACGTACATCACTGAACTTGCATTTCAAGTATTTTGTGTTAATCCTACTCAACCTGAAACCTTTGTACAACAGGATCTGTCTCCAAACTTCGAACGTGTATCTCATCAGTCAAAACTATGCCATCAAAAAATACCATACACAATCATGACACCTCTCCTTAGATATGACGTGTCAGTTCATCCATCACCAAGACAAATTAAAACGAACTAAGGATTGACCGCTAGTGCAACTCAATCACGACTGGGAAGTGATCGATCCACCCATTGCCCTTACTCAAATCTTGGCTCCATCATGCATGTCCTTGTTAATGTTGCGAAACAACGGAAAAATAATAATAACAACAATATTATTTAACTGTTGACAAAATATTATATTAATAATATCAACAATACAATAACATAACAGTGTGTAATATTATTACTACCTCAATGATTATACTATATTCAATATGAAAATTATAACAATAATCTAACTATTTTCTAACAAGTAAATAGATTAATTATACTTGAGTAGTGCTAGGCACTGTCCTAAGAAACTATTTCAGCAATGTGAAATATTTCCTCAAGATTAAACAAGCACTTTCTTGATTAATTAGAGGATATTTTGAGTTAAATAAAGCTTCCCTAATTAAACAGAGGGTACAGAAATCAACAAAATTAATAATACAAATACCAACAAGTTAAATTAGAAAATTGGTTAAACAAACCCAAGCCAAAATTTATGCAGAAAATGAAGAGAAAAATGTTGGTGGAGGGAGAAAGAAGTTAAAAAAAAAAAAAAAGAGTTGTTTGTTTCTATGTTTCTCATTGGTTGACCCCATTTGAGGATATAACAAATATATATATATATATATATATATATATATATATTTGAAAAATATATCACTACTAAAAAAGAGGAACAAACCGACCACGAAAAGCCAATCACAAATTCTGGTCGGAAAAAACCAACCACTAGTGGTCGGATTTTAATTTTTTTAAAATTTTAAAAAAAAATTTCAAAAAAAGCAACCACAAGTGGTAGCTTTTTTATTTTAAAAAATCAAAATAATAATTAAAATAATTTCAGTATTAATTATTATTTATTTTGAAAATGAAAAAAAAAACGACCAATTGTGGTTGGTTTTTTTGAAAAAAAATTAAAAAATATTTAAAAAACCAACCACTTGTGTTCGGTTTTTTGATTATTTTTTAATTAATTTTTTAAAAAAAACCACCACTGGTGGTCGATTTTTTGAAAAAAATAAATAATTAAAATATATTTAAAAGACCGACCACTTTTCTGATTATTTTTTAATTTTTTTTTTAAAACGACCACCAGTGTTCGATTTTTTTGTTTTTTTTTTCATATATGATTTATTAAATTATCATAATTTTTAATTATCATGATTTTATTTCAATTATCATAATTTTTCATTATTAATTCATTTATGATTTATTAAATTATCATAATTTTTAACTATCATGATTTATTAAATATATTAAATTATCAATTATTATGATTTATTATTCAAATATATAATTTTATTTCAAAAATTTAATTCATGATTAAAATCAAACTCTACAAATGTATAAATTAATAAAGAACCTGAAAAATCAAATTCGATGGGCCTATATTACTGTTTTTCAGATTAAACGGGCTCAGTATATGTTATTTTTTTATCTCAAACAATGTGATCCAAATATAATTTAGATAATCAATCATACTTTTAATACCTTTTTAGATATTTTAAGTTGTTAACCATTGTAGTTTATAATATTTTTTTTGTTTTTAAATAATAAATGTTACTCTCCTTGTTCAAACTTTTGTGGCGTTGATAGTCAATTATATTATAAAAATAATTTAAGTTTTTAATTATTGTGATTTATTATAATATTCTTCTATTCCAATTTAAATGTCATTGATATAATTTTGAGAGTCAATCAAATATTTCATATCTTTTAAAAAAAATTTAGTTGTTAATTATTGTGATTTATAATATTTTTTACGTACTTTTTGAAATATATAACACATTATTTTTACTTTTAGATATTTTAAATTGTTAACTATTGTAATTTATAATACTTTTTATGTAATTTTTAAATAATATATGTTACTCCCCTTGTCCAAAATTTTGTGGCATTGATAGTCAATTGCATATTTTAAATAATTTAAGTTTTTAATTATTGTGGTTTATAAAACTTTTCCTTATATTCCAATTTAAGTGGCATAATGCTTACACTATAATAATTAATTAGAGGTGATATAGTAAAATTACGATTGAAGCAAAGAAACAAACATATGTCTTAAATTATTCACAATAACTAATAAGAAGTGATATAACAAAATTACTACAAAAAGTATGTGTTATTTAAAAAAACAAATGGGTCTCATATAAGACGTGAAGTTAATTTAAAACATCAAAAATTAACTTATTATTTTATATCTATTTTATTTTATTATTAAATATATATTTTTATAAAATTTAGATGACTTATAATAATTGATTAGGATAATATTTAGTAAAATTACGATTGAAACAGTTGAAGCAGATATGTCATACACGTGTTTGTATGTATAGGTATATATATATAGTACATACATATAATAAATATAGTGAACGTATATTAATGACATAAGATAAACCAACCGATAATTCAACTGAGTATTTGTGAATTACGTTACGTTGTATATTATTATGGGGTAGTAAAATCGGGTATGTAATGTATATAGTGTGTATTTGAATGATGATAGCCAATTGAATATATTTATATAGATGTACGTATATCTCGTGTAGTGATGAAATAAATATACTATTTTATGTCAATACAATATTGAGACACGTATATTGTTGAAGTTGTAATAATATAAGACAAGTATTACGAGGAATATATACATATATCTCGTATAGTGACATATGCAGTAATCGAAAGCTAGATAATTGAATCTATGTATCAAAATATTTTGAATAATGCACTGATATCATGCTATTGAGGAAATAGATATACTATTTTGTGTGAATGTAGATATGTGAATATTGTTGAAGTTGTAATAACGTAAGACAAGTAATCGATAATTTATCTGATTAACACGTTGTATTATGAGGTATATATATATATATATATATATATATATATATATTTAATTAAAATCGATAATTTATATGATTAACACGTTGTATTATGAGGTATAATATCATAATTAAAATTTAATTAACTAAAAATTTATCGTAATTTACAAAATTCATTGATATTATCATACGATTGAGGAAATATACTACTCGTGTTAATGTGATGATAAAACAACTAAATATCTGATTTATATATATATATATATATATATATATATATATATATTTATATATGCATTGTATTAAATTAATTGGATATTGTTATAAATATTATACAATTTACTATACGTAATCTATTTTAATATCGACATTTTTATTACATTTCCTAAAATAACAACCCTAATTCAATTCAATTTTCCCAATTCATTTACTTTCTAGCTACATTTTATGTATGTCTATGTCAATTTTAGCCTAAATTTATTTTCAATTTGACCTCAAATTAACATCCCCAATTTTAATTTCATTTGACTTCTCTCAATTTTAATCATAGCCATTGATCTCATCTAATCAATGGCTGAGATTAAATCCACAATTTATCACACTTTTAAACAAAATAAGTCAAACCCTAATTCTTTTCACAAAAATAGCCGCACCCTCTCCCTCTTCCTCTCTCTTCGATCTCCATCTTCCTTTCTCTTCGATCTCCGATCTCCCTCTTTCTCTCTCTTTGATCTTCCTCTTCCTCTCTCTATCAACGATGATGGAACTCTAGCACCGCCAGCCATCGACGAAATCCCAGCGTCGTCAGCAGCCATCTCCACCAACGCCGACAGCACCACTAGCCGGTGAAGCAGCCATCCAGCAGCCTCCGTTTAGAGGTAAACTTCATCTCATTACTACCCTTAAAAAAATTTCATGTGTTTAGCCCAAAAAGATGAATCATTCCAATACGTGAGAAGGTGTATTGTATACCTAACATAAATAAATAATGGCGTTCTCCCTTAAATTTGAACTCTTAGAGCTGGTCACATAGTTTAATGTTTCTATGCTTATTGAATCTTCCTGGTAGAACATAGAGGTTTAACTAATTTTTTAAGTTTACAAGGATAACATAGAGGTTTAACTAATTTTTTAAGTTTACAAGGATTACAATTCCTAGGTTATTTAGGGTTGTAATCAAAACAAGACCTATAGGGCGGGTGGAAGTTAAAAATGTACTGGAGACTGCGTATCAAAATGAAATGCAAATTGATCACCAGCTAGTGGACGTTGAATTAGTGGACGACTTGAATCACCTAAAAATATTTTTGAAGAAGTCAATATTGAGGAAGAAGAGGCTGAGTGTGTAGGAGATGAGGAAACCTCCGAAGAGGGTGAATGGTTTAGTGGAGAATCTTCAAAAGAGGAGGATTAGTTGTGTACGTTAAATTTATTATGTATTGATGTCTTTTTTCTTTGCAAAAATTAATATACGGTTTAAGTTTGTTGTTTCCACTTTTCAATGATTTGTATAGTAATAAAAATATTCTAGTCTATATCTCGTGTTGTATTAGAGCGATTTGAAATGTGAATTAGTAACTTGAAATTAGTTACTTGGAATGTTTTCTTATATATTCATTTTGTAGGAACTAACTACTTGTTAACTTAACATAATTTAGATGTCAGGTAGAGGTGACAAGGGTAAGGAAAAAGTTGATACTACAAAACCAAAAAAAAATAGACAACCTCCGCCATATAGACGACCTACAGGTATTCATATACATGAGGGTCAGTTTGTTGATGCACCAGCACAACCCTCATATTCTAGGTCGTTCGAGGATTCCATTTCTACTCCTGCGTATGTGGCACCACTACATGGGTCTACACCAACTCATTTATCTCCTTTGAACGTGCCACCATTAGCACAGTACTATCGGCCGGCCGCCAGCCCCTCCAGACACTTACTATCATCGATATCCTCCTGCATTAGTCACGGTGCATCGCACAGTGATTTTGTTGTATCTATTGAGTTTTCAAATCTTCAACTTAAAAGCACTCCATCTAGTTCTTCAGATCCGCCCACGCCAGTTTATCCCCCATCACTTGCTAGGCAACCAGGAGACCTGGACAATTCTGGGAGGATTTATCTTGTTCCAGTTGCGAAAGGGTAAGATTTCTACATATAATAATGTTACACATTTTTTCATTACTATATTATTGTGCTCTATTCAATTAATGTTTGATCTTATGTTGTAGGTTTAGGCCGGATGGTAACATTGGAAAAAAGGCGCGAATATGCATTTCTCGGCACTTCAACGACTTCTGGACCAGTTGGGAAAGGGTTCCAGAACTAGACAGGGATAGAATGTTTGAAGAATTTAAGGTAAGGATTTAATTTATATCGATTACTTATTAACACTTTGTTAGAACACAACATTGAAAATTATATTTTTGTTGTAGAAATTTTTCTGGTGGGATGACGTATATCCATTCCTTATAAAGAGAAATTTTTTCATAAGATGTCGAGCCAGATTTAACGATCTCTTGGATTATCCCCGTAACAATTCGGTAAAACCAAAGTGGATTCCTGAACCCATATGGCAACTGTATCAGCGTCATTGGAGTAGCCCCCAGAATACCAATTATTGAGCGAAAAAGGAAAGAAAGTCCGGGCATCATCCAAGGGTGGCTCCCTACATACTGTGGGTGTCAGAAGTACTCTTGTTGTGTAGGAAAAAAAATATGTAACTTTAAAACTTTTAATTCTTTGTTTCTAGTTTTATTTTTTTATTATTTGAACATGGATAATTTTTTCATATGCAGGAAAAAGAACAGGATAGAAAAATATCAGCTCCAGAGGTATTCGTGCAGACTCATCAGAAAAATAAAAAGAACCCGACTGATGAAGATGTCTGGGTTGAAGCTCGTGCAGAAACTTGCCATGTAAGAAACAAATTTTGAATTTATTAATTTTTTTATCATAGTTGTTATTATTCAAGTATAACTACTTTACTATTGTATGACTGTTAGTATTAACTTTAATTTGAATATAGGTCAATTTTATGCGTCTTGTTGTTGAGTATCGTAGTAGTCTGCCTTCTGAAAGGCAGGGTGACCTAATACCCGTACATGTCCAAAATGAGTTATGGATTAAAGTTGTGGGTCCTACAAATAGAGGTCAATACTACGGATACCACAGAAAATATTTTGGCAAAAATATTAGGAGCTCTTCCGGCACTACATAATTTACCTCTTCGATTGACAGAGAGACCATTGACAGACTAGAAAATACGGTCTCTCAACTGACTACAGAGCTCGCTGAACAGAGAGAGAGGTATGTTGAACAGATTGAGAGGCAAAAGAAGACTAAGGAGGCAACAACATCACAAATCAGGATGCTGTAGCAGCACTTCAGCTGTTTTATTCAGACGCAAGGGGTTATTCCTCTGTGTCCTTGTGATGCAGTTCAGGTAGCGAAAGGTCTATCCCCCTGGATGATTTCGGCATAGACGATGACATGGAAGACGAGGATGAATTCGAAGATGATGATGACTTTTAGTTTTGAGATTTTTGTATGTCTTCTACTTTAAATTTGGACATTTTGTTGTTTCAAACTATTGTTGTTGTTTTTTCATACAAACTTTTGTTGCACCTACATTTTGTATGTCTTGTACACTTATGAAAGTATTTATATTTGGGTTTTTGTTGTTGGAAATGTTGTATTTGGATTTTTATTTGGTGGTGCTGTTAAAAATGTTGTATTTAGATGTTCAGTTTTAATTTTTTTTTAAATTCCCAGGAAAATCGACCACAAGTGGTCGGTTTTTTTATACTTAACCTCAGAAAACCGACCACTTGTGGTAGGTTAATTTAATTAAAAATCTACCACTTGTGGTAGGTTTTCTATTAAATTAATTAATTAATTTAATAGAAAACCAACCACACGTGGTCGGTTTTTTATTAAATTAATTAATTAATTTAATAAAATACTGACCACAGGTGGTCGGATTGTTTATTAAATTAATTATTTAATTTAATAAAAAACTAGCCACATGTGGTCGGGTTTTTTTAATCAAAAATTACTTTTTTAATTTTAAAAATATTATAATAAATTTTTAAAAAGTATACATATTTTTTAAAAAAAATCGACCACGAGTGGTCGGTTTTCGAAAAACCACCACTGTTTTTCCGACCATATTTTTTGATCAGTTTTTTGGTAGAAAATTGGATAAAACCAGCCACCGGTGGTCGGTTTTAGTGGTCGATTTTCTCCTTTTTTTTAGTAGTGTATAGAGAGAGAAAGGTTAGGCGGCAACCTTTTCTTTTTTTTTTTTTCTTTCTCTTCTTTCTCACCAAGTAAATAATATGGCTCCTTTTTTCTTTTTCCAAATATACAATAAATTATTTTGAAATAAATTATTTTTCCTACAGTTAATTGTTGTAATGTAAACAATGTGTATACTTTTAGCCTCCAAAAATCTCCATAACCCCTCTAGAGACTTTGTCATAAGCTTTTAAGTTCTTATAAGTCAATCAACACCATATATAAGTTCCTCTTTCTCTCCCTATATCGTTCCATCAATCTTCTTACGAGGTGAATGACTTTTGTAGTTGAACACCTCGGCATAAATCCAATTTGGTTCACTATGGTATACATCCCTTCTCATCCTCGTTATCTCCATCATCCTCTTTCAAATTTTCATAGTGTGACTTGGCAACTTAATATTTCTATTATCCCCATAATTATTACAATTTTGAATATTGCTTTTATAATTGTCTAACAAGCCAATCCCCACTTCACCTCTATTCTTCAAACATTCTCGACGTCCTTAAAGTGAATACAGAAAAGTAGAAAATTTTACTAAGCAAATAAAAATGTTGAATTGGAAAACTATATTTATGGAAGACCACTTGGTGAATGGTGATCCTTAATTAACTATTTATGGAAGAACCAAGCTTGGTTGGCCTAGTGGTTAGCTCACTAGGTCGCTTAAGCAAGTGTCGGGGGTTCGATTCTCGCCTTATGCATGCAGCAACCAATTGTTGACATCACTATTGGGCCACATGACCCAGGCCCAATAAGCACTGATCCGAAATAATTTTGGTTGTTGTATATAAACCCATTTTACACTTTACATATTTTCAGTTTTGTTGTATTGAATATAAAAAAAAGAGTATGTACTGTTTCTAGAAGACACGGATAACAAAAATATCTTTTCCAACTCTCCTTCTCTGTCTCTTGTTTATCCTCTCTTTCTATCATTTCACAAAGGAAATCCATGGCGATTTCATAGATTAGCTCATCGAAGATGGTATCAGAGAGGTGAATCGTATAGTACTCGACATGCTCTATCGATCGGTACTACCCTTGAAGCATTTCTCCGACAAAATTTTCTGGCAACTTTTGGATTCTCGGTGAGAATAAGCCTAAAATAATTGATCAAGGCTTTACTTCTTTCAGTTATCGAAGAAGGATGGTAATGTCTCTCCAATTTTGATACTCTGTGAAGTTTCTTAGTGGTGAATTTTTTTTGTTGGAACTACTGTAAGTTTCATGTTCTGAAATCCACACTTTGAGGTTGTTACTGGTGGTTCTTTTGATTGATAATTGGTGTTAAAAATATTGTTATTGGTGGTTATCGGGTGATATCAGTGGTGGATTTATTCATGGTTGACGTTGGTGTTGGATTTTGACTTTGGTGTAGGATTCTGCTTGTGTTTTTTTTACCTTCTTTGTTGTTCTAATTGGTGTTTTGGACTTGTTTAGTCGTTGAATTCCTGTTTAGTGTTGTTTTGACATGGATAATACCACCAATATTGCTTCTATTCCTACTAGAACGGAAGGATTTACACCTTTCACCATTGACCTTTCTCATCCTTTTTACATCCACTCTTCAGATAATCCCAATACACCCCTTGTTTCTCCTCCATTTAATGGTAATGGTTTTGTTGTCCGGAGGAAAAGTATGCTTGTTGCTCTTTCTGCAAAAAACAAGATGGGGGTTATTACTGGTCGAAATCCTCAGCCTATAGAGGATTCTTCATATTATCTAGAATGGGAATGTTGCAATGACATATTCATTGCTTGGATAACTAACTCTGTTTCCAGAAACATTGCCCTTAGTTTGATAGGCTACAACACTACTAAGGAAATTTGGACAAACCTCAATGGTAGATTTGGTCAGTCTAATGGATCAAAATATATTCAAATACAACGAGAAATTAGTGTTTGTAGTCAGGGGTCATCTGATATAGCAACATACTTACCCAAAATGAGAAGTTTTTGGGATGAGCTACATATAGCCCATGTGGGTCCCACCTATACTTGTGGGGCTTTATCAAAACTCCTCGAGGAACAACAACTATTCCAGTTCCTCAGTGGCTTAAATGAGTCCTATTCCTCCTACAAGACTAACATTCTCATGATGTCTCCTCTACCATTTATTAACAAAGCCTATTCCATGTTACGACATGATGAACACCTAGTTTTTTCAATGATTCTACTGCTTGCTCATCCTCCTCCTCCTCAAGACCTCAATATAAAAGGGGTCTGATTCCTGGTTAAAATCAAAGGTTTCAGTTTGAGCCTAAAAAGGGGCATGTTGGACATATTGTGCCTACCAGATCTGCAGGAAATATCCATAACAATACTGTTATTTCTTTCAAATATTGCAAGGAAACTGGTCATATTATTGAGGATTGTTATAATTACATGGTTTTCCTGCAGACTTATATTCACCAAAAACAAGAGGGTTTCTGCTTCTACTTCTGCTTCAGCATCTCTTAATCAAACTGGAAAGGTACATACTGAAACATTCTCCACCATCCCACCTGGCTTCACTCAATATCAATATCAGCATTATCAACATCTTCTTGGCCTTCATCCTGCTGCTCCTCCTATTACAGACAACTCTGGTGAATGTGGTATTCTTAGTGCTTTTGCAAGTGTGTTTCAAAGTTCTGTGATAAATACTATAGATTCTTATATTTGTGCTGCTTCACACTTAAATGGTTTTAGCTCTTGGATATTAGACTCAGGTGCCACTCAGCACATGACACCTTACAAACATCTCTTTCACAACATTCAACCTTTACCTATACCATACTCAATAACTTTGCCTAATGGGTACAAAGTAAAGGTTATATCAACTGGATCTTTTCAGTTCAGGAATGATTTAACTTTACACAATGTGTTCCTTGTCCCTTCTTTTTACTTCAATCTAATTTCTATACATTGGTTACTTGTTCAACTTCAGTGTTCTATTGTTCTCACCATTTTTGCTTGTTTTTTACAGGGCCCTTCTCTGAAGAGGCCTCTGGACATTGGTAAAGCAGCAAATGGATTGTATTTTCTTCATCAAGAACATGCCAATAAGTCATACTCTACTGTTCTGTCATCATTTACTGATTCTCCAGTTGTAAATAGTTCCTGTAGTAACCTTTCTACATCATGTAATAATTCATAATAGTTCCCATTATAATTACTCCACTTCTATTAATAATATTAATTCATGTCTACCTATTTATCCCATTACTAATACTGATATATGTTGGCACCAAAGATTGGGTCATCTACCCTTTCATAAAATGAAATCAATCTCCAACTTACCTGTCACTCTTTCTTATAAACAACAGTTTATCTGCCCTATATGCCCCGTGGCTAGACAACAGAGGTCTTTTTTTCCTCTGAGCTTTATTAAATCCACTATCCTTTTTCAACTGATCCCTGTTGACATCTGGGGTCCTTACAACACTAAAACCTACAATAATTTTTGTTATTTTCTTACCTTAGTAGATGATTTTACTAGGATTACATGGACTCATCTCTTATCTTGTAAGAGCAATGCCTTATCTGTTTTAAAATATTTTATGTCCATAGTTAAAATTCACTCCCCTTATTATGTCCTGACTATTAGATCTGATAATGCTCTTGAACTAGGTGGCAGCCATAACTGCTAACAATTTTTCAATGCCCATGGCATCCTCCATCAAACCACCATTCCTCACATACCTCAACAAAATGGTGTTGTTGAGAGAAAACATAAACATTTACTAGAAGTTTCTAGGTCTCTGCTTTTTCAATCCAATTTACCTACCAAATATTGGGAAAAATGTGTCCTAACAGCCACATATATTATTAATTGACTTCCTTCCATAATTTTAAACAACATTTCTCCACTTGAGAAATTATATGGCCATTCTCATTTATACTCTTATCTAAGGTCATTTAGATGCTTATGTTTTGCTTCTACACCAAAACCTGGAAGAGATAAGCTGCACTCTAGAGCTATTAAATAAATTTTCCTGGGCTATCCCTCTAATAAGAAAGCTTACAAGTTATTGGACCTTCTCTCTCACTCCATCTTCTTTTCTAGAGATGCCATCTTCCATGAAAATATTTTCCCCTATCATTCTCCTGCTTTACCTTCTTTCCATCCCACTACCTCTTTTGATGACTTTATCCCTTCTTCACTTCCTCGTTCCACCTCCTCCCAAACTCCTTCTTCTCAACCTGTTGGTACATCTGCTCTTGAGAAGGGTACATCTGCTCTCCCTGATCTTCCCCTTGCTTTTCTTGCTCCTAGTAAAAAATCCTCTAGGATTTCTCATAAATCTTCCCACCTTGCTGATTACATTTGCACATTTGTTTCTGTTCTTTCAAAGGTTTCTTCTTATGACATGCACATCCAGGAACCTTAGTTTTATCACCAAGCATCCGCACATCCTACATGGTAAGAAGCCATGACACAAGAGTTTAAGGCTCTTGACGCTAATCGGACTTGGGATACTGTACCTATTCCACTTAATAAAAAGGTTATCCCTTACAAATGGGTTTACAGAATAAAGCATAAATCTGATGGCTCTATTGAGAGATACAAAGCAAGATTGGTTATTAGAGGTGACACTCAGGAGGAAGGTGTTGACTACACTGATGTTTTCTCTCATGTTGTGAAATTAACCACTATTAAGTTTTTATTAACACTAGCAATGAAAAGGGGCTGGACAGTGTTTCAGCTCGATGTGAATAATGCTTTCCTTCATGGGAATCTCCATGAAGAGGTCTATATGAAGCTCCCCCCTGGACTTGTGGTTTCTGGCCCTTTTACCTCTAATTCTCCACTGGTTTGCAGACTCAAAAGTCTTTGTATGACCTGAAACAGGCTTCAAGACAGTGGTTTAGTTGATTGTCTAAGGCTTTATAGACCAAAGGGTTTTCTTCCAGTAAAAATGATTATTCTATGTTCATAAAAGGATATGGTTCATCCCTGATTGTCATTGTTGTTTATGTTGATGACATCCTATTAGCTGGTGCCAACTTGACTGAACTGACTGATCTGAAGGCTTTCTTAGATGATCAGTTCAAGATCAAGGACTTGGGCACTGTTCATTATTTTCTAGGCTTAGAAATAGCATCTACTTCTGCTGGTTTTGTCATGTCTCAACGCAAATATACTTTAGATCTTCTTCACGAATTTCATTGTGAAAATTACCATCATGTTTCTACCCCACTTGATTATTCTATCAAGTTGCTGGTTGATATGACTGCCCCTCCTGCAGATCCTAGCGTTTATCGACATCTAGTCGGGTAAACTAAATTACTTGCAGCATACACGCCCTGATATTTCCTTTTCGGTTCAACATCTCAGTCAGTTTTTGGTCAAACCAGAAGTCCCTCATATGTTTACTGCTAGACATGTGCTACGTTAACTCTTGAATGCACTTGACATGGGTATTTTTTGCTCAAGTTCAACTGATTTTTCTCTCCTGGCATAGTCTGATTTTGACTGTGCGGCTTGTGCCAATTCTCGCAAGCCCGTTACTGGTTTTAGTATTATGTTGGGTGGAAGTCCTATCTCCTGGAAAAGCAAAAAACAACCCATTATTTCTCTGTCTTTAGCTGAAGCTGAATATCAGGCTCTACGCAAAGTTGTTGCTGAGTTATCTTGGCTTAAATGCCTTCTTGGTGATCTTGGCCTTCTTGTTACCCTTCTTATTCTTGTCTACTGTGATAGTCAGTCTGCGATACATATCACTAAGAACTCGGTCTTTCATGAACGGATGAAATATATAGATGTTGACTGCCATTTTATTCGTGATTATCTATCTGACGATTTAATTTCTCTTCATTCGCTTTGTTCTGCAGATCAGCTGGCTGACCTTTTCATAAAGACCCTCTCAGGTGTACTGCATCATCAGCTACTGTCCAAGCTGCCCGTATGTCCCCCTTCCAGCTTGAAGGGGGTGTTGACATCACTATTGGGCCACATGACCCAGGCCCAATAAGCACTGATCCGAATTAATTTTGGTTGTTGTATATAGACCCATTTTACACTTTACATATTTTCAGTTTTGTTGTATTGAATATAAAAAAAAGGAGTATGTACTGTTTCTAGAAGACACAAATAACAAAAATATCTTTTCCAACTCTCCTTCTTTGTCTCTTATTTATCCTCTCTTTCTATCATTTCACAAAGGAAATCCAAGGCGATTTCATAGATTAGTCATTGAACACCAATTGGCTAGCGGCAAACTCTTAAATGGAGCTCAGATCCGTGGAGGATTAGTCCTTGGCCTGTCGGCCTGGGGGATACCTTGGAAAAAAAACTATTTATGGAAGACCACTTGGTGAATGGTGATCTGGATAAAGAATTAAAGGCTTTATTACTATCTACTGCATTGCTTTAAAAGTTAAAATTGTCAAACAAATAATAAAATTGCGACTTCATATACTCTATGATTTATTTTTTACTTTTGGTATTGTATGAATATATCACAGTTTCAGGGGTTCCCAGTTCCCCCTGCAATTTCTCTTCTCATTGCACCTTAGTGATGGCTCTTGTCCTACTAATTTTCACAAAATCAGTAATTTTTTTGTTTCAAATTATTTATCGTGATCTTTAAAAATAATTATTTTAAGTTACTTATTAGTTTAAAAATTCAAGATAAAATATATATAATATTTTTTCCATTTTATTTACAGTAGTAATTATTCTTAAAAGAATATAAATATCTCCATAGAAAAAGTATTTTATTAATTGAGTCTTAAGTTTTTTTTCTTGTCATTTTCGGAATCTCCTAATCCCTATTGGTTTAGAAAACTTTTCGTCCTAATAGATTTGAAAAAGGAAAATATAGTCCTTGTAGGATTGGAAAAGTCTTTTCCTTATAGGTTTGAGGCTATTTGGGTTCTATATATATAGGGAATGTAGTTGGAATTCCAAACCATTGTACAATTCTTCTTTTCTTTCATAGTGGAATACTCTCTCTAAATTCTCTCTACTTTTGCTTGGAGGATTTCACCTAGCCGAACTTCATTAAATTCTTATATTATTTTTTTTTTCTTTGTTGATGATTGTGTGCTAGTTAACCCACAATATTCAGACAATAAATATCAGAGCCAGGTTGAGATTTCTACATATAATCAAGGCTAAAGATGTCTTCATCATCTTTAACAAAGTATGAAATAAAAAAAATAAATGGGGATCTAGTTTTAGTCTATGAAAAAATAAAATAAAACCATCTCAGGTGTTACAAGGGTTATGAAAGACAATTGAGGAAGCTTTTTCAAAAGAATTGAAAGAGTCGGAGAAATCAGATCAGACCTGAAGGAAAGAGCTTTGAGTGTGATCTTCATGAGCGTTACAGATACCGTTCTTTGAAAAAATGCCGAAGAGTAATCTGCAACAACGAAATAAAAGAAGTTAAAAGATTCGTATACTAGAAAATTGCTGACAAACTTCCTTTACTTGAAAAAAAGGTAGTACAATCTTCGTATAAATGAAGGTACACCAGTTAAAACTCACATTAATGAGATTAATTCAATTATAATGGACTTGAAGAGCATAGATATCAAAATTGATGGTGAGAATCAAAACTTGATCGTGTTATATTTCTTACCACTGTCCTACAATACTTTTGTTGATACATTGTTATATGGGAAAAACAGTATCTCACTGAATGATTTTAGTAATGCACTAAAATGTAAAGAGTTTGGAAGATCTTTCCAGATAGCAAAGTTGAGGGCGAAGGTCTCTTTAATAGGAAAAGAACATAACACAAAGATTATAATGGGAGAAAAAATATAATGTCAGATTGAAATCTAGAGCAAGAAAGAAGAATTGCTATGAGTTCGGGGAGAAGACTCACTATAGAAGAAATTGTCCTACGCTAAAGGAAAAAAGAGGAAAATAGAAAGTTGATTACTTGATAAATATTGTTGACATTAGTAATAATTATGATACCAGTGACTATGTAGGGGAAGTTCGTGTCGTGAGTTTTGATCAAAGGCACTTTCTAGATTCTTAATTTTAGTGTAATTTTTCACTATGTCAACACAAGAATTGATTTGCAACTTACAAGCAGACGAGTGGCAATGTCTACCTAGGTGATGATAATTCATTATAGGTAGAAGAAATTGATAACATCAAATTGAGAATATATGATGGTATTATTAGAAATATAGAGTGTTGAAATGTTCCTCAAATGGAGAAGAATTTGATTTCTCTTTCGACTTTAGATGATCAAGGGTATAGGTTTCACTCAGAGAATAGAACGCTAAAGATGTGTAAAGGCTCCATAGCACCTATGAAAGACAAACTTTATTCTAGATTGTATTGTCTTCAAGCGAGTATAGTTAAAGGAAAAGCAATTGTAGCTTCTGCAAAGAATGGTCTAAATCTGTCTCAGTTATGGCACTATGACTTGGTAATATGATTGACAAAGGATTGTCTTTGTTAAACAAGCAGAATTTATTAGATGGTTACAAAAATCAAGCCTGATTTTTGTAAGCATTTGATGTTTGATAAGAAAACATGGATAAAGTTCAATAAGAAGACAGAACACAAGACCAAAGACAAGTTAGATTATATACATTCAGACTTTTGGGGTTCAAATAGAATTTCCTTCAAAAATGGTGTTAGATACTTTATGACTTTAATTGACGATTACTCAAGAATGAGATGGGTGTATTTTCTGAAAATAAAAAATAAAGCATTTTTTACGTTTGTTAAATAAAAGACGATGGTTGAAAGGCAGACTGAAAGAAAAGTTAAACATCTTCTGATAGACAATGGCTTGGTGCTATGGGTGAAGATATTGAGTCAATTCAAAAGAATCTAACGTGAAAATTTAGTTCATTGTCAAGGAAACAAAAGGTAGTAGGTTGCAAAGGGAACGTTGATATGAAAAAAGTGTATGCACATGATAATCCGACGGATATGATTATCAAGGTGGTTCCGCCAATAAGTTTAGGCATTACCTAGATTTAATTGGTGTGTACAGTACTCGGTGAGCCCTTAGCTTTTGGGGGGCTGAAAACAACGCAGAGAGACATTGTTCCTATTGATGAAGGGAATTCAAGTCAAGGGCAAGTTTGTTAATTATGTTTTGAATTTTTCACCTGCCTATTTTAGGAAACTCCTAATCCCTATAGATTTAGGAAAAAAAAATTCTTAATAGATTTGAGAAAGAAAAATATAGTATTTGTAGGATTGAGAGAGCCATTTCGTTATGGGTTTAAGATTATTTGGGGTCTATATATATATAAGCAATGTAGTTGGGGATTCTAAAATATTATACACTTCTTCTTTTCTTTCATAGTGAAAAACTCTCTCTGCTTTTGTTTGGGGGATTAGGCCTAACCGAACCTCGTTAAATTCTTGTGTTATTTTTCTTCTTTATTTTCTTTATTTATGATTGTGTGCTAGTTAACTCACATGTTCGCAACATATTTAAAATTATGTCTTAACACATAAATAAGCATAAAATAGTGGAGCAAAAAGAGACCTCTTAATCTCTGTCTTAGGATATAAATATCTCTTTCATTAAATATTTAGGATTTGTTTTGTATGAATGGAAAATGATTTATAATTTTTTTTCACATTTTGTTTTTCAAAGGTCAAAACTTTTTTAAAAAATTGTATAAAATAATGATTTCTTTAAAAATGAAAAAAAAAACTGAACCTCTCGTCTCCACAGTTCCCATCCGCACCACCCGACACTCCTATACATCCTCACGGTCACCTCGCATAATATAATACTTTTTGTTAACGTAATGAAAGAAGGAAAAAAAGCAAGAAGTCGACTTATATCCCTACGAAACATTTTCAAAGAAAATATTTTCCTTCTTAGTGAATACATTTTTATTCTGTTGAGATGTTTGTAGTTTTCAAGAATAATTACTATTAAAGATAAAATTAGAAAAAACAATTTATCTTAAATTTCTAGGATAATAAATAATTTGAGATAATAATTTTTAAAAATTACTAAACATTTGAAATGGGAAAATATTTGATTAAGCAAAATGCGTAATTTCATAACAGGTGCACTCAAATTAAAAAGATCATCATACAATATGAATCGAAGTGAGAATGTGTTATTATTATTTTTGTCTGTGTGTGAATCACAATTCTAGGGTTTCCCATTGCCCCTTGCAGTTTTTCCACTCTCATTCCTCCTTATTGATGGTTTTTGTCCTACTAATTTTCACAAAATCATATAATACATGATAGTAATACACTATTATTATTTTTTTACAGGGTGCAAATCATTCCCGGCCCTGATTAAAAAATCAAACTCCCTTTCAACATTGAACAATAATTATACTCCCCCTTTATCCCATGAAATGTCCATTTTATCCTTGTAATCTCAATCCTATATTTATGTAATATCTTTTTATATTATATGTAATGAATATTTTTTTTAACATGGATATTTATAGCATTTTATTTAAGTTTATTAACTTTATAAGCAAATTAATACTTTTTATAAATTTATCACAAAATTTAATGTTTTTTTTTTAAGATCGTTATTTTAGTATTATATGTATTAAAGAGTCGTTTGATGTGACGTATAATTATAATAATTCAGAGATAAAGTTCATGATTATTATCCTGCGTTTAATTAGATGTATCAGGTAGTCTCAAAATTATCTGTCGCACCATTTATACCACAGTGATGAGATAAGTTATCACACATACATATTAGTGCAACTTATTTTATAATAACTAATTTCGGAATAATTTGTTTCCAAACAACCCGCCCCTAAGTGTGTATATATACATATGTATGTACATGCATGTGCGTATATTTTCGTGTTTTATCACTCTCTTACTAAATTCATTTCGTATTACTTAACTTTTTGTTGATATAACACAATTCTTAAGAAAATTTTACTTGGAGGTATATTTTGCTAAATTAACCTTATTAACGATAATTTGAAATTTTAAATTTGTCTATACTGTTACTTTATATAGTTATTTAACACTAAAGGGTAGAAAAAAAACATAATACAATTCTCTTGATTTCACAAATTGAGCAGATAAATTAAAACATTTATTTTTAGTATGAGGATCAAGTGATAAGAAACAATATTATCTATTGTCTTTATCAGTAAATAAGCTGTGATTGTCATTAATAGAGTATTACATATTTTATAATTTATATAAATAAATATAATCTTTAAAATTTGACCTTATTTTTATTCGAGAAAAATATCTAGTTCCCCAAACTATGACCAAATTTGCTACGACACACGTCAACTTCATGGGAGTCCTATTACCCCTTAAACTAAATTTTAGCGTATTTTTGTCAATCTTTTTAGCTAACGTGATACCTTTTGTCAAACATTTTAGATGGTGTGACACCTTTGATGTGAGCTCCATTTTATGTAATAAAGGTGCCACATTAACACAAAAAATGACAAAAATACGCTAGATTTGAGTTCAGGGAATAATAGGACCCCTATGAAGTTGGAGTGTGTCGTAACAACTTTGACCATAGTTCGGGGTGGTACTAGAGACTTATCTCTTTCATTTATTGTTTGTATTTTCTGCATTGAAATATGTTTATAAAATTAGTAGTACTTATTATTTTCACTTGTAAAATAAATATTATAGTTTTGATTATTATTAATAAAACTAATTTTCTTATAATGCTAATTTACTTCATAAAGATCATCATTAACTTATATAATTAATTAATATTTCTTACTTTTTTTTTCTAGAAGATAATGTTTTTGTTTTTATGAAAATTTTGTTATATGATTTTTTTTTTAAATGAAAATATGAGGATTTTAAAGAAGTTAAAAAAAAAGAATAAAAAAATTAATGATAAAGGTTAAAATAGGAATTTTAAAAAGTCAATTAGAATAAAGAGGGTATGATTATTGTTCAAAGTTAAGGGGGGTTGATTTTTAAGACAAAATTGGGAAGGGAAAAATGATTTTGACCCTTTTCTTATATATTGGAGCTTAGACTAATGAACGTCGGCATTTGACTTCCGAATTTCATGGCCAAAACATCCCTCAACGCGTATATCACCAACTTATAATTAGCATATTCTTAAGAAAAATGATTACTATATGAAAATGAAAGTCAATATGATAATTACGTTTGTTTAAGTAATTAAAGTGACATTACAAAACCTTCACTTTCCCTCCAAGTTTCCGAAAGCCAGTTTTGTCCACTCACAAAATGTCACCGTCCCATTAAATTGTAATCCCAATTGTCCCAATAAAAAATTAAAAAAAAAAAAAAAAAATTGTCCCAAACGAAAAAAAGAAAAGGAATCCGTCATTCTAAGAGCCTATTTGAAATTGCTGTTACAAAACTAAACTGTTTATTTAAGAAACACTTTTATGAAAAAACTTTTTAGAAAAGTACTTTTAAAAAAAGCAATTTGTGGTTGGTAAATTCATTTGAAAAGTACTTTTGATAAACAGATTATGTTTGGATAATCTTTTTCAAGAAATACTTTTTTTATTCAAATGACCAAAAAGGACATGTATCAATAGACTTTTAATACTAAAATTAATTTATAGAGAAAAATTATTTTAAATATCTATTATAATATTTTTAATTAAAATTTTATTTTTATTTAATTGAAAAGCACGTACTCTAAAATTTTCAATCAATATTTATATACATAAATACATTAAAACTATTAATAATGATATATTACTTAAATAATTTAAATATCACTTTAAAATATCAAACAAAAATAAATATAAAAATTAGTTCATTAATTAAATCATTATTTATGAAAAAATTAACGACAAAAATAATTAGTCCTTCATAAATCACAAAATTCTCAATGATTTCATCCCTAATTTTATTATGCAATATTTTCATACTAGTAGAAGATCTATCTTGTATTTTTGAAGGTATACCAGAAGGTTCATCTCCTCCTTCATACATGTAAACTACATGATAACAAATATGTCACTTTCCATAAATTATTTATTTAAAATTAAATATTCTAGAAATATTTACAAGTGTTGTCAAAATATTATTTATTCTTGTAACGTGATTCGTCTGTCATTTGTTATTATTAATAATAAAAAATAAATATTATATATTCTTCGGATCATCGTCAATTATTTTTTTAAAATTTATTTAAATAAAATGAGTGAAAATAAAATAATAATATATAAATCATAAATAAAATAAAGAATTATGATCTAAATATGAAGTATAAAATATTAAAATCAAACTTTAATCATATATATATATATATAGTGTGAGAGAGAGAGAAAGAGAGAGAGAGAGTGATAGGAATATTTTAGTCATGAAAAAAGTAATTTTCTGCTTCTCCGTCTGGTTCTGCTTTTTTTTAAAAGCAAAAAAATTTTGCTTCTTTCCAGAAACAGAAAAATTGCTTTTGCTTCTTTTTAAAAGCACTTTTGCAAGTTTACCAAACACACTTCTTTTAAAAAAAATGCTTTCTCTCAAAATAAGTGCTTTTCTTTGGGAAATAAGCAATCCCAAACAGACACTAAATAATTAACATGTATGTCTACTTATTAGCCGTTTTGCCATAGAAATTTTTTCCTTTTTTTCAGAAAATTATTTCACTTTAGTGAAAAAAGTGAAAACACGCTACATTTGACCATGAATTTTCCAACTCCAATTTCGAAAATTATTTGAAAAAGTGAAAGCAAGTTTTACTTGTTTTCACTTTTTTCACTCATACTTCTCTCATAATATTTCAAAAACAACTTTAATTTAAATTCATGACCAAACACAACTCCAACTCAAACTTCATCTTCAACTCCAACTCCAACGCCAACTACGAAAAAAAATAATTTTCATGGCCAAACGGGGCCTTACTAAAAGTTTGTTTGAAATTGCTTTATTTGAGAAAAAAGCAGAAAATTTCTGCTTTTCAATTTTTTTTTTCATGACAAACATATCTCTATCACTTATACACAACACACACAAAATAATGCCTATCACTTAAACACAACACACACACATTAAAATATTCTTTACTAATTAATTAGCATATCGTATAAGTTTGATTAAAGTTTAATTTTAGAATTTATACTTTATATTTACATCATAATTCTTTATTTCATTCAATTATTTATATATTATAATTTTATTTTTCACTCATTTTCTTTAAATAAAGTTAAAACAAAGAATATATAACTCTTTATTTTTTATTATTAGTACTAATAAATGACAGATCACTACAAGAAAATTGTTTATTATCTAGGGATTTTCTTAGGGATAATGTGGTAAAATCCCCAAGTAATTTGATTATTTGCAGATTTTCTTATCAATTAGAATCCAAAGGAAATACCTGCGAATTTCCCCGAAAAAAATCATAAATTATTTTCCACGAAGATTTTCAAGTAAATCCCTAGGTAATTTATCTGCGAAAATAAATCTTCAGGTATGTTATTTGCGGATTTATTTGCGATCAACTATCAAAATTTTGCATGAATTCTTTGGTAAAATTTCATAAAAAAAAGAATTTTACCGGCGAATTTCCATGAAAAAAACCATAAATTATTCCCCACGAAGATTCCCAAGTAAATTCCTAGGTAATTTAGCTGCAAAAATAAATCCGCAGGTACATTATTTGCGAATTTATTTGCTATTAACTATCAAAATTTTGCATGAATTATTTGGTAAAATTTCATAAAAAAAAGGATTTTACCTGCGGATTTCCATGAAAAAATCACAAATTATTCTCCACGAAGATTGTCAAGTAAATCCCTAGGTAATTTAGCTATGGAAATAAATTCGCAGGTACATTATTGCGGATTTATTTGCGGTTAACTAGCAAAATTTTGAATAAATTATTTGGTAAAATTTCATAAAAAAAGGATTTTACCTGCGGATTTTCATGAAAATTTCCAAGTAATAATTCACACGTAAATTTCTAGAAACCTTTCACATATAATCAAAAATCTTTTCAAAACTTTCAATAATTCTCAAAATCATCATTCAATAAAAGTTTAATGTAAACCATTACAGCTTACAAAAAAACATAATTTAAAACACCCACATCAATAATGTATGATTCTTAAATGATCCAAAATAAAATATTTCAAACTTGAATCCTCAATAAAACTACCAACCATCAGGGTCAGAATCACTTTCATTCACGTTATCAGGATTATCACTTTCATTCACATCGTCAAAGTCATCATCACTTTCATCCTCATAAGCTTGGTTGTCTTCTTGAGATGAGTGTTCATCATTTGAAGATGATTTGTTGTATACATGCTTCATCAACAAGTGTAATTCCTTTCTCATCCTCTTATTTTCTTTCACTCATTCTGCAACTGAGCATACAAATCACCATTTGAAGCATCAACCTGAGACTTAATCATCTCATCAATTTCTTTTGGCAAAGTTAATGTTGAATTGTTAGTTGCCTTTACACTTCGATCCAGGGAGCCAAGACCTTTGACTCTTCCTTTTTTCTTTCCACTAACAAATTGTACCCAAATATCCATTTCACTTAAATGAGCTGACTAGCTGAATAATTTTCTCCATCCACAGCTGATGCAATTTGAGCAGCTAATATTTCTTGTTTCTTTCTTTCAAACTCATTCTGCATAAGGATATGTTAAGTCAGACCATAAAAAGTGGTAAGAAATATATTATTAACATAAATTATATTAGATTATAGACTAACTGCTGCTATATTATTAATAGACTAACTTCTCATTTTTATAGTACTTAAGCAACAGCAAATCATTGAACCAGATGACAGCAACAGAGATTTGTATATTTTTAAATATGTACCAGATGACAACAACAAAGATTAGTCTATATATGTTAACAACAACAGAGACCAATAGCACAACTTACAAACATTGTTGACCTTGATATCTGGAATACTCGTACAAACATTATTGACCTTGGTATCTGGAATACTCGTACAAACATTCACTGGAATACTCATACAAGCATTCACTGCTATCAAGTTCTACATTATTGACCTTGATATCTGGCAGCTCATACAGATTTGATAAATAGATAAACAAGTGGGATACTAAATACATTGTAGGCAGAGAACTCTTATATAACTTATACTTATAGACTCATATTGTGATCTCTCCATAATATCTAATCAGCCACTAAAGTTTAATAATTGAAGACTAGCCATGCTTGATGAAATTGTTGTGATAGACTAAAAAGTAAGGGTAATCCGACCTTTTTCTTCTTAGTCAGTGTTTGATCGCTAATCTATTCATCAGGTAAATGCAAACAGGTTCCAATCCCTTCTTTAGGGAAGAAATCCTACAAACTTCATCAATATCTAAGTAGCTAGTTAGGTCGCAGATACATCTAGTGAACGAGTACAATTATACAAAAATTATGTGGAAAAAATAATATTTAGATCTTTTGACCTCTTTAATCTGCTATTATAAAATTTACATCCCTGATATATACTTATCTACTGATGAAAGTAGATTCTTGAGAACTACACTAGATCAATGTATCCCTACATAGAGGGTCGTCTAATTTCTTTGCCAACTCCCTCTTTATATAGAAGGATTACTGGAACTCTAACTGATATTTAGGCATGACCCACTTTGAGGGGATTTTTGTTTCGACTGAGAATGTTGATAGGATAACACCAGTTGGAGATATTGATACAAGAATTCTGGGGGTAGAGCTACTTCTATGGCGGGTAGTAAAAGGGTTGCAGGTATTTCAGCCCCAGCTTTAACTTCTATAGTGCCTCCTCGGCCATTGGTTTTTAGAATGGTTAGAGTGTCTCAGGAGTTCTTAAAATAGTATGTGGATAAGTAGCAGGAGTTATATGATTCATTATTAGTTGTTAGCCTTGTGGATCATTTTACTGCATTTATGCTTCCAGTGTAGACTGTCAAATAGTTGCAAATACTGTTTGGCTTTCCAATAACTTTTCCACCGATGGAGGATGAAACCGGTGAAGCACAGTATTACACAGAGGGTATTGCATGGCTACATAAATTTTTCTATGGTCTTCTAGAAAAAATAGTATTTTCTTTACAGATTTTGAAAGATCGGTGGGGTTTGAAAGAGGGAGGAGAAGACGGGCAAGCTATACAGATTTGGTGGTCTTTGTATCTTAAAATTCTGAAGGAGTTAAATAGTATATCAAAACTATATACCGGCCTGGAGAAATAAAATTCATACCTACTATGGGGCACAACATATCAAGGCATACCTAAGAACTTATTAGGACTGTAGAGTCCTAATGATAGCCAAAACTCCAACAATTAAGGGAACACTACTATCAATACTCACTCCCTAGGGTCACCCCCTTTGGTTGCCTATAAATGATAATTACATAGATAATTGCATTTTTATTAAGTTACTACAAAATAGTTATTAAGTTAGTAAGTGGGGAAGAATGTTTTGAGAAGGAAATCACTAGAGGGTGTACGTCTTAGCTCTCTCTGCTAACGTGCACCAATACAATTTCAATGGCAAAGCAAGAAAGAAGCAAACCTAGAAAGGAGATCCACTCGATGATTAGGACCTCCCCGACGATGGAGAATTTAGTTGGAAAATATGTGGTAAGGGGAAATTACCGGTGGAAACGAATCAAAGCAGAATGACAACTAGTATGAGTACTGGAGTACAAGGAAATTTGACTAAAATCACCATAGCTCCACCTAGCCCTAGCTTAACTGTGGGTGTTGTTACTACTGGCGATGTAGGATCTGGGAAATTGACAAGGAAAATTGGTTCTACTAGACAAGTGATAGAAGATGTGAATCAAGATGAATCGAAAGTGTCACATAGCACTGGACAGACGGGTATGAATCAGAACATTACGGTGACACACCAAGGGATTCACGGAGTAGCTCAACAACTCAATTTGGGGTAAAGTTCTGCCAAGGAGGAGGGGAATTCTTAGTCCAACTTATTCACCTTTAATCGTACAACATCTACTGGTATGACTCTTAATTTTAAACCCCCAACTGTAATTGACGGCAAACCTGTGGTAATACTAAAAGCACCTGAAATTGAAAAACAAACACATGAATGGAATAATGCCCTTGTAGTATCCACGTTTGGAGAGGCTCTTACTTTCTCATATATGCAAAACTATATAGCTTGCTATTGGAATTTTGTTGCGGAACCTGAGTTGTACTATCATGATGATGGATTTTACATAGTGAAGTTCCAAAATACGTAGGATAAAGATGATATTCTCTTCTCTGGTCCATATTCTATCAATTGTAAGCCACTGATCCTTCAAAATTGGACCCACGATTTTGATTTTACTCAAGAGCTCCCCACCATTATACCCCTATAGGTGAGGCTACCAAACCTTCCCTTTAATTACTAGGGAGCAGAGGCTCTTAGCAAAATTGCTAGCCGATTAGGAAGACCATTATTTGCTGATGTTGTACTACAAAACAAAGTAGAGTGTCCTACGCTAGAGTCTTAGTGGAGATAGACGTAACTCAAGATCTACCAGATATGGTTGAGATTTATGATCCCAGTGGAAAGACTAACAACCCGCAGGTGGCTTGTGATTGGAAACCTCTATTTTGCAAAAAATGTACAAACTTTGGCCATGTATGTCGACGTGAAGAACCAAGGGATAATTGTCATGCCCCAAAATCCCATCGGGTCGGACTGGAATCCGAAGCCGAGAAGGTCCGGGAGAACCCGTCCAAATACCTGTACTTTCACTTACATGTCACCAAAAATTTGTACAGCACTTCGTTGCATATAGAAGGGTCTAATTACCTGTATCAGCACAAATATATATATATATATAATACTTGGCCGTCGGGGCCACCACATATACAGATATAATATCACTATATAAATTTCCATGACTTTACCCTTCCTTATGTCTACAAAGCCTCTAGGATATACATGACATAACTAGGGTCGGGACAAACCCCTGCCCATACATGACTCTTGTACAATAACAAAACATAAGGAACCGACTCGGAAAGCTCCGAAGCAAACTGGAGCTCACCAACAATAGTTGTATGACCTGGCTCTTATCTATGCTGTGAATGAGCCGAAGCACCTGTGCCTGCAGCATGAAATGCAGGTTCCCCATAAGGGACGTCAGTACGAAATATGTACTAAGTATGTAAAGCTGTAAATAATCATATATGATATGGGGGATCAATAAAATCAGACGCAAGTAAATAAATCATAATAAAAGTGAACCACACTTCATAAACACTTTGAGGATCATGTACATTATCATTAATCTGAATTGGGTTCTTGAATTCAAACACATTTGTGGAATGGTATACATTCGTTCATTTCATTCTTTACAATTATCATTCGTCATTACCTCCTCCTCCCGAACCTCCAACCACCTAACAATAATCAATATTGTACCGTACTATGACCATTAGGCTGCCCCTAGTACATATTAACTGGGATCGACCCATGCTAGGCTTATGCCCCTGGGATACCACCCACACGTATATCAAATAACACACATAAGAGATCTTTCCAATAACTTAGGTCAAAAGCTTTTGAGATTATTACATTAGTGTTCATGCCAATATAGTACCTTTGGAACAATGATACATCAATAGGAATCAAGTAATAAACCTTCTATACAATAACGATGTAATAAAGACTCATTGGTACATCAACAATGTGTTTCAGAATCATCAATATCACAACAATGAAATAGGAGCCTTTTGGTATATCAATGGAACATTTTGACACTTTATAGAATGGAAACAACTTCGTTGGTAATGTAGAACAATACATGTTTTCGGACAACCTCGGAATCTTGCTTGATGGAACATTGGTGTTTTCATGCCAAAGAACATTGTTAGAGTATGCTTTACATACCTCGTTGTAGATTCGGATACCAATTCAACACAACTTCCCTCATTTACAAATCACTTATCTACAATGAAATGTTTGGCATCTAGTATTAGCAACCCAACACCACAATTCTCTTCCATAATTCCATACAACCAATATTTGCAAAACATTCCAAAAACTAACTTGAACAATAGGTTTATGTGTGTATATATATATATAATCATCATTTCAAAACCACATTATCAATACCACATCATCACACCAAATCCCTTCACAATTCAACATAATCCAACCATGCACAAGAATAATCCAACATCATTTCCAATCATCTTTCAACAACAATCAAATAACATACTTCTTATGCTCACATGCATATATATATATACATATCCATATAAATAACACCAACATAATTTAAATCCTTACCATAAAATGGCCCTTTTGATTTCGAAGTCCTGTTGGCACAAATAAAGGGTGTTTCTAGAAGCCCTCGAGACGGTGAACACAACTACGGAATCAATTTGAATTTTCTACGGTTGAATCACAAGATAATTGGAGTTGAAATTAGGCTAGGATTTCTTATTCTTCAATAATGGATGATAAATAATGGATATGAGGCTAAGTATATGTATATAATGACCAATTTTCGTCCATGAGATGATGGAAAATGACCATATTCCCCTTAAAAATTTAAGTAAATCCGAATCTGTCCATGGTGGACTGTTTTGGTAGGCTAAAGTAAATCGGCCGTAACTCTTTGCTCCGATATCGGATTTGGGTGAAATTGGTATTGTTGGATAGATAATTCAAAGGAATTTCATTTCATATAAAGTAGGCCACCCAGTTCGTCCTGTACAAGGAATTATGATCATTTGAAGTTGACCCTAAAAATCTGTTTTGAGAGGCTGAAGTAAAACGAGTATAACTCCTTACTCAGACGTTGGATTTGGATGAAACCAATTGCATTAGAAAAAAGAGTCTCGGGGATTCTCATCGATATATAGCAGCTCACACAGTTCATTTTGTACAAGGAGTTATGATCATTTAAAGTAGACCCAAAAATCTGTTTGGCTGCAGTACTTTTGTGTGCAGAAAATTTCTGCACATTTACTGTTCATTGCGTCCACCATTTTCAAGTTTAGAACATGCTCGCTTATATCCGATACTCATCTGTTTTCAGAAATCTTTATATCGTTGGAAAGCTAACTCGATAAACTTCGCATAGAAACTTCGATGAGAAAATTCCGGTATAAATAAAGTCGATTCCTATACACATATAATCAAACTATACACTTGAAACCATCTCAAAATAATCAATACTCATACTTAAACTCATATATACCTAACTTATGATCAATACATATACTCCAACACATATAACCATGGCTAATGCACGTAATTAAGTGCGGGGTGTTACATCCTTCCCCCCGTAAGGACATTCGTCCTCGAATGTGAATGTAGTTATTTAGCCGAAACAAGTTCGAATTCATAATTGATATTCACGTCATCATATAGATATTATGCATATGTAAAAACTTACTTGTTAGTGTCCCAGTTCCACTCCTTGCACTTATTTTTCACCTTTGAACATATAAGGGTATTTCGATTTCATTGCTTCCTCCGCTTCCCATGTAATCTCTTCCCTTTGTTGGTTTCTCCAAAGTACTTTCACCAATGCTACTTCTTTATTTCTCATCTTCTTAACTTGACGATCTAATATAGCAATAGGCATCTCTTCATAGGTAAGATCTTCTGTTACTTGCAGATCTTCAGTAGAAGTAATAAGGGACGGATCTCCGATGCACTTTCGAAGCATCGATACATGAAATACTGGATGCACTGATGAGAGTTCCTGGGGTAGCTCTAATTCATAAGCTACTTGCCCACATCTTCGAATAATCTTATACGGGCCTATATATCGTGGACTCAACTTTACTTTCTTGCCAAATCTCATCACCCCTTTCATTGGCGATACCTTCAAAAATACCCAATCACCTAACGAAAACTCTAGCCCTTTTCTTCTACTATCCGCATATGACTTGTGTCGACTTTGGGCTATTTTCAACCGTTGCTGAATCAGCTTGACTTTTTCTATGGCTTGATACACAAGATCCGGTCCGAACATAAGAGTTTCACCCGCTTCGAACCAACCTATTGGTGATCTACACTTCCTCCCATATAAAGCTTCATATGGTGTCATTTTGATACTTGAATGATAGCTATTATTGTAGGCAAACTCAATAAGAGGTAAATGATCATCCTAGCTGCCTTTAAAATCTATAACACATGCCCGTAGCATATCTTCAAGTGTTTGAATGGTGCGCTCTGCTTGTCCTTCCGTCTGAGGGTGAAAAGTTGTACTCAGATTCACTTGTGTTCCCAAACTCCGTTGGAAAGACTTCCAAAAGTTTGCGGTAAATTGAGTTCCCCGATCCGATATAATAGAAGTTGGAACTCCATGTAATCGGACTATTTCTTTAACATACAGCTTCGAATATTCTTCAACTGTGTAAGTGGTCTTAACGGGTAAGAAATGTGCGGATTTAGAAAGCCTATCCACAATCACCCATATAGAATCAAATTTTCGAGCTGTACGAGGCAAACCTGTAACAAAATCCATGTTGATCATGTCCCACTTCCAAATTGGAAGATCTATGCATTGCATATAGCCTCCGGGCTTTTGATGTTCCACTTTAACTCATTGGCAATTTGGACATTCAGCTACAAATTCTGCGATGTTCCTTTTTATGTGACTCCACCAATATACATCCTTCAAATCTTGATACATTTTGGTTAACCCTGGATGAATAGAATACCTTGAGAAATGTGCCTCAGTCATAATTCTTTTTCTTAGCTCATCAACCATAGGCACACATAGCCGATTTTGGCATAGAAGTACTCCTTCTTGCGAAAGCTAAAATACCTTCGTCGCACCATTTTGAACATTCTCCTTGAGTTGCAATAAAATAGGATCTGCATCTTGCTTCTCTTTCACCTCAGCTACCAATGAGGATTCCGCAGCATTATGCATAATAAGCTCCTTGTCTGGAGTTTCGAGAAGACGAACTCCTAGACTAGCTAATTGATGAAGATCTTTAATCATCCCTTGCCTTTATACAGGTGCCATCATAGCCTTACGACTCAACGCATTAGCTACTATATTCGCTTTCCCTGGGTGATACAAAATATCAATATCATAATCTTTTAATAATTCCACCCACCTTCGCTGCCTCAGATTTAGATCCTTCTGACTGAAAATATATTGTAAGCTCTTGTGATCAGTATATATATATCAACATGAACCCCATATAAATAGTGGCGCCATATCTTTAAAGCAAAAATAACTGCTGCTAGCTCAAGATCGTGTGTAGGATAATTTTTCTCATGTGGCCTCAATTGCCTTGAGGCATATGCTATCACCTTACCATGCTGCATTAATACATATCCTAAACCAATTCTCGAAGCATCACAATACACTGTATACCCTTCTGTACCTTCTGGAAGTACCAACACAGGTGTAGAAGTTAACTTATTCTTCAATTCTTGGAAACTCTCCTCACACGCATCATTCCATTGGAACTTGGATGCTTTATGCGTTAGCTTAGTTAAGGGTGCTGAAATAGAAGAAAAAACCTCAACAAACTTTCTATAATAACCAGCCAACCCAAGAAAACTACGAATCACTGTAGGCGTTGTGGGCCTTGGCCAATTCTTCACATCTTCTATCTTTTGAGTATCAACCTGTATGCCTTCATTTGATACAATATAGCCCAGAAATGCCACTGACTTTAGCCAAAATTCACATTTAGAAAATTTTGCATACAACTTGCAATCACGAAGAGTTTGCAACGCCTGTCGCAAATGATTAACATGATCCTCTTCTGATCTAGAATAAACTAGAATATCATCAATGAAAACTATCACGGATACATCTAGAAATGGCTTAAACACCCTATTCATTAAATCCATGAAAGTTGCAGGTGCATTAGTTAGCCCAAATGACATAACTAGAAACTCATAATGACCATACCTTGTTCAGAAAGCTGTTTTGGGTATATCTTTTTCTTTGACTCTCACTTGATGATAACCTGACCTCAAATCAATCTTAGAAAAACATTTGGCACCCTGTAACTGATCAAATAAATTATCAATTCTTGGAAGAGGATATTTATTTTTAAGAGTCACTTTATTTAGCTGCCTATAATCAATACACATTCTCAATGTGCCATCTTTCTTGTGCACAAACAGCACTGGTGCTCCCCAAGGGGAAATACTAGGCCTAATGAACCCCTTTTCTAGTAAATCTTTCAATTGCTCTTTCAATTCTCGTAATTCTGTTGGGGCCATCCTATACGGGGGAATTGAGATTGGCTTAGTGCCTAGTATCACATCAATACCAAATTTTATTTCTCATTCAGGAGGTAAAACTGGAAGATCTTCAGGGAACACATCAAGAAATTCACTTACTACTGGTACAGTGTGAAGATCTGGTGATTCCGATTCCGTATCCTTTACTCTAACTAAATGACATATGTAGCCCTTGGAAATCATTTTTCTCACTTTGAAATAAGAAATAAATCCACCTCTTGGTGCGCTAATCTTACCTTTACTTTCAATAACTACTTCATTAGGAAAATGTAAATACATTCTTTTCGTACAACAGTCAATTTTGGCATAACAAGACGCCAACCAATCCATACCCATTATAACATCAAAATCTACCATTTCTAGTTCCACAAGATTGGCCATCGTGTCTCGACCACACACAGTTACTACACAATCTTTATAAACTCTTCTAGCAATAATAGATTCCCCAATCGGGATAGACACTTCCAACGGCTTATCTAACAATTCGGGGGTTCTTTTGAACTTTCCAGCAACCAAAGGAGTAACATATGATAATGTAGAACCGAGATCAATTAGAGCATATACATCAAATGACAATATGGGCAACGTACTTGTAACCACATCTGGGGAAGCTTCTAGATTCTGTCGATCCGCTAAAGCATAAGTGCGATTCTGAGTCCCGCTGGAACTGGCGACTCTTTTTTCATTTCTAGCGTGGCCCGCAGGTTGTGCGCCCCTACCAGAATAAGATAACGGGGACGATGATGCAATAGCTGATCCCGAAGGTCGTGCTATGCCACCTGCGCCCCTTCGTGGGCATTCTCTCATCATATGCCCCGTCATACCGCACCAAAAACAGACATTTGTTCCCATTCGACATACGCCCATATGATGCTTTCCGCATCAATTACATAGCTCTCGAGAAGATCTCGATTGGCTTATGTCCCCTTGCCCATGATAACCCACTGATCGCGAACTATGACCCTCACTTCTTTGCCCGAATTGACTGCCTCTGAACCCCTGATGTTGTGGTGGAGCACTAGCTGCAGAATAAGAAAATAATGGCCTAGGTGGTCTAGCAGAAAATTGAGGTCTAAAACCTCCCTGTGGCGCCATAAATTGCCCTATAGATCTGGCCCTCTTCGAAGATCCGCTTTCAAATTCCTGTGTTCTTTTTCTTTGCCTCTGGTCTTCTATTTTCTGTGCAAATGCTTGGATCCTAGCTATATCCATGTCTTTATTCAGTGCAGCAATAGTACAATCCCTAACCAAATACGGATTCAATCCATCCACATACCGATGAACTCTGTCATCCCTAGTAGCTATAACATTAGGAGCATATCTGGACAAAGAATTAAATCAAATACTATACTCCCTCACACTTGTATTACCCTGTCGAAGATTTAAGAACTGATCCGCATGGGCCTGACGAGTCTCATATGGAAGATAATAATTAATAAATGCCTCTTTGAACTCTTTCCAAGTAGCTGGGGGTGCATCAATGCCCCTTGACCGTTTCCAGTCTTCATACCAATACATAGCCTCACCTTTGAATCAATACATGGCTAACTCCACTGTCTCTCTGCCCGATACATGCATCACCTCTAGGGCCTTTTGAATCTGATCAATAAAGTCCTGCGGATCTTCGTTAAGATCGGATCCGATAAAAGTAGGCGGATCCATCTTAAGAAAATCCTTTGTTCGAAGACTAGCTTCCCTATCTATACCACTAGGACCTGCAGTAGGAATGGCTTGCCCTTGATCTTTCCCAGCAACTATACGAGTCAAAAATTGCACTGCATTTCTAAGATCTTGATCAACAGCATTAATAGGTGGCTATGGGGATATAGTTCTCCTCCCCCTTATTTCTTCCGGACTGGGGGAAGTTTCTGATGCATGCTCAGCTGGAGCCTCACTTTGATTAGCTGGTATAGTGGGTGACTTACTAGTCCCCTCTCCGGCAGCCACATCTACTTGCTTACCAGTATTCTTGCTTCTGGTAACCGGCATCATTACTATAATAAGAGAAACAAACTGATTTAGTGGTCAACTATGACTTCATATACAATATAATATCTATCGCACGATCTAAGACATGAAGAAAAGAAACAATTCCTAAATGTCCATAGCCTTCTGTTTATAGATGTGGTGCACAACACACCAATAAACAAGACTCTACGTAGACACGGCTTTGTAGACTCACTAGGACGAACCTCTCTGATACCACGCCCCAAAATCCCATCGGGCCGGACTGGCACCCGAAGCCGAGAAGGCCCGGGAGAACCCGTTCAAATACCTGTACTTTCACTTATATGTCACCAAAAATTTGGACAGCACTTCGTTGCATATAGAAGGGTCTAATTACCTGTATCAGCACAAATATATATATATATATATATATATATATATATATAATACTTGGCCGTCGGGGCCACTACATATACAGATATAACATCACTATATAAATTTCCATGACTTTACCCTTCCTTATGTCTACAAAGCTTCTAGGATATACATGACATAACTAGGGTCGGGAAAAACCCCCGCCCACACATGACTCCTGTACAATAACAAAACATAAGGAACCTACTCGGAAAGCTCTGAAGTAAACTTGAGCTCACCAAAAATAGTTGTATGACCTCGCTCCTATCTATGCTGTGAATGAGCTAAAGCACCTGTGCCTGCAGCATAAAATGCAGGTCCCCCGTGAGGGATGTCAGTACAAAATATGTACTAAGTATGTAAAGCTGTAAATAATCATATGTGATATGGGGGATCAAGAAAATTAGACGCAAGTGAATAAATCATAATAGAAGTGAACCACACTTCATAAACACTTTGAGGATCATGTACATTATCATTAATCTGAATTGGGTTCTTGAATTCAAACACATTTGTGGAATGGTATACATTCGTTCATTTCATTCTTTACAATTATCATTCGCCATTACCTCCTCCTCCCGAACCTCCAACCACCTAACAATAATCAATATTGTACCGTACTGTGACCATTAGGCTGCCCCCATTACATATCAACTGGGCTCGACCCATGCTAGGCTTATGCCCTTGGGATACCACCCACACGTATATCAAGTAACACACATAAGAGATCTTTCCAATAACTTAGTTCAAAAGCTTTTTGAGATTATTACATTAGTGTTCATGCCAATATAGTACCTTTGGAACAATGACACATCAATAGGAATCAAGTAATACACCTTCTATACAATAACGATGTAATAAAGACTCATTGGTACATCAACAATGTGTTTCAGAATCATCAATATCACAACAATGAAATTGGAGCCTTTTGGTATATCAATGAAACATTTTGACACTTTATAGAATGGAAATAACTTCGTTGGTAATGTAGAACAATACATGTTTTTGGACAACCTCGGAATCTTACTTGATGGAACATTGGTGTTTTCATGCCAAAGAACATTGTTAGAGTATGCTTTACATACCTCGTTGTAGATTCGGATACCAATTCAACACAACTTTCCTCCTTTACAAATCACTTATCTACAATGAAATGTTTGGAATCTAGTATTAGCAACCCAACACCACAATTCTCTTCCATAATTCCATACAACCAATATTTGCAAAACATTCCAAAAACCAACTTGAACAATAGGTTTATGTGTATATATATATATATATATATATATATATAATCATCATTTCAATACCACATCATCACACCAAATCCCTTCACAATTCAACATAATCCAACCATGCACAAGAATAATCCAACATCATTTCCAATCATCTTTCAACAACAATCAAATAACATACTTCTTATGCTCACATGTATATATATATATATACATATCCATATAAATAACACCAACATAATTTAAATCTTTACCATAAAATGGCTCTTTTGATTTCGAAGTCCTGTTGGCACAAATAAGGGGTGCTTCTCGAAGCCCTCGAGACGGTGAACACAACTACGGAATCAATTTGAATTTTCTACGGTTGAATCACAAGATAATTGGAGTTGAAATTAGGCTAGGATTTCTTATTTTTCAATAATGGATGATAAATGATGGATATGAGGCTAAGTATATGTATATAATGACCAATTTTCGTCCATGAGATGATGGAAAATGACCATATTCCCCTTAAAAATTTAAGTAAATCTGAATCTGTCCATGGTGGACTGTTTTGATAGGCTAAAGTAAATCGGCCGTAACTCTTTGCTCCGATATCGGATTTGGGTGAAATTGGTATCTCTGGATAGATAATTCAAAGGGATTTCATTTCATATAAAGTAGGCCACCCAGTTCGTCCTGTACAAGGAATTATGATCATTTGAAGTTGACCCTAAAAATCTGTTTTGAGAGGCTGAAGTAAAACGAGTATAACTCCTTACTCAGACGTTGGATTTGGATAAAACCAATTGCATTAGAAAAAAGAGTCTCGGGGATTCTCATCGATATATAGCAGCTCACACAGTTCATTTTGTACAAGGAGTTATGATCATTTAAAGTAGACCCAAAAATCTGTTTGGCTGCAGTACTTTTGTGTGCAGAAAATTTCTGCACATTTACTGTTCATTGCGTCCACCATTTTCAAGTTTCGAACATGCTCGCTTATATCCGATACTCATCTGTTTTCAGAAATCTTTATATCGTTGGAAAGCTAACTCGATAAACTTCGCATAGAAACTTCGATGAGAAAATTCCGGTATAAATAAAGTTGATTCCTATACACATATAATCAAACTATACACTTGAAACCATCTCAAAATAATCAATACTCATACTTAAACTCATATATACCTAACTTATGATCAATACATATACTCCAACACATATAACCATGGCTAATGCACGTAATTAAGTGCGGGGTGTTACAATAATCAACCTTAAGAGAGACAAAAACAGGTTATAGAGGGTGCTCATAGATGAGGAAGAGAGGTAAAACAATGGCTACCTAAACATGTTACTGAAGAAATAGATAAACAACCCCAACATAATATTGCTACTAATATACCACATCCACAGACCATGGGATATAGAATTAAAGATAATCAAGCATTGGTTCAGAAAGATGATCAACTCAAGTGTAATTGCGATGTACAAATGTGGAATGATACCTCAGAAAGAGTGATTACGTCCATACAAATAGGTGAAGATATCAGGGATGTAAATTTGTTATTGAAGAACATTATCGCGAATGGGAAAACTATGGGTTAAACACATACAGTGTTAGAATTGTTGCTGATAAATACATTCATGACATTATCAGTTCATATATGACCAAGTATGTTACATCAATACACAGTAGATATGTTATCTATATCACAATGTTAGAATTTTGGAAGATTCTGGGAAAGGCGGTAGAGTTTGAAGATAATTTGTATATTTTTTGTCGGAGTAGATTAGGCACTATTATTGATAACGCTCAATCTACAGCTCTCGTAGGAGTGTAAAGCGGTCGTAGTCAAATATAGAACCCAACTGGGTTGGGTATCGATCCCTCACGGAATAGCTTGGTCAACAAGTAAGCAAAGATTACTAGACTTTTAGTGCAAGTCTCGTAAGAAGGGGGGATTGTAAAGTGTAACCAAATTATTAAAGTAAAAACTGAAAATAGTAAAGTAAAAAGAAAGAATGTTTAGTAGGTTGTAAAACAATGAGAACTTAGGAGTTGGGGTTATGTCCACCTTATGAGTTGTACGTCTCTATTGGCTATGAGTTGTGCGGAATTCAGACATGGATGTGCTTATAGAGAATTGTATTCGATGGTAAATCCAAGCGTCTTTCGACCTCAACAAGGACTATTTCACTTTAACTCTTTCGAGCTTAAAGCGTATCTAACGGTACAAATTCTCCAAGAGGTTAATCCAGTTACGGTACTAACTTTTTAATAGGGTATGGGACCCTATTACCTTGACATTATCTCTTTTCCAGACATATAAATTTTCTTTCGAACAAGTTAATGCTATACTGGCGTATTCTATGCGTTTGCAACCATAAAGAATTTAGATTAAGATGAAGAGAATAATGATATAAGCAGCATACGTGTCACGAACTCACAAACTCATAGCAATAGATAGTATCTCATATGGCTTCCATAACCCCAACAGAGAAGTTTAGTTACCCATGAATGCGAAGGAAATCACAATTGACATTGTTATTATACCACAATAAAGATTTCGTGTAGCAATAGTGTGGTAGGCATTAGGCGTGAATTCCTAGCAAAGTAACGTTTCTTTTGTTGCGGAAATTAAGAATTGAATAGATGAATAGAAGAAGAATAAAAAGTAGAATTAATGGAAGAATTAAAAGTAGTAGTGAATGAATTGTAAGGTAAGATGATAATTATTAAAATCTCTAGCAAAATAGGGTATTTATAATACCTATATCCTACTCCTACTAAGCTAATAAAATACTTAACCCAATCCTACTAGGTTAAAGTATCATTATCCTAATCCTAAAAAATTACTGCTAGTCCCCCAAAGTCTTCAGAATTGCTGTTTTTGCCCGGGACAGATTTTCCATGCTCCACTTTTGGTCCTTGGCGTGTAAGCTTTCCCTTCCTTCTTTCGTGAAGCTTTCTTTGGCATCAAGTTATCCATAAAATGCTGAATTCTGCATCATTTATACCTGAAAACTTGCTAATCACGTTTGTTAGCTCAATTACAGGAAAAAGGACTAAAAGTGCATGAATTATATAATTTGTTCTCAAAACTTAGCTAAAATATGGGTAAAATATAGCACTATAGGCGTGTAAATTCGCCTATCATCAATTATACAGGAGAACTGAGAATAAATTTTGACTGCAGGGGAACTGAGAACACTGAGTGCTAACAGAAGAAGACATGTAGCAAGTAAGCCACTGATCCTAGTGCCATAGTGTAGTAATACCATTACATTTATTAAATAGAAAATTTATAGGAGCAACGTTTGGATACTAGGGCACTTATTATGCAGCATCTCCACTTTACCAGAATGTTATTATCAAATTTGTGATTATTGTAAAAACAAGTAACTTACAGCTTATTAACAAAATAGTACAAAAAAGCTTAAGAGATGTTTTCCCCAACCCCCAAAGCAGAGTAAGACGCCTTTTGTTCTCTAATTTATTCCAGTTTATCTGACGTGGCTCACCATCTCTAAGATCTTAAAGAAATATATGATACTGCTACTTTTTAGTATGTTAGTTCTCAATCACAGTTTAGCAAATTATCACTATTTTAAACAATCTAGTTATTATTTTAAGCACATATCTTATCATTTCTGGTATAGTATGTACATCGATATATCCCAAGAATTTCTTCAATTAATTTTGCTACAAGTTAATGCAGTCATCTAACTATATGAAAGCATAGGACATATGCCAACATATGGGCAACTGTTAAACCAATTGAAATTGACAGTCCAAGCAGAAAATCTTAACACAAATATTGAAACCTCAGCATCAGACCCCCTAATTCTACTGCTCAACTTCAATTACTTCCATATAAACTAAATAGTTCTAAAGCACTTATTCGAACCATAATAGAACATTTATGACTATGTCCCAAATAAGTTGGGATCGGCTAAATGAATCCCATTTCTTCATTTTAAGCTCATTTCATATCATCATTATTGATACAAGATCAAGTTCAAAAACACAAGAAGTAAACCACAACAAGAACAACAAGATGTCAACAACAATGCTAATGAATCAAAATAGGCCACACACGGCTTCACTAGATTTCAAGATTACAACAAAAAACAGATTTTAAGAGTACAAGATTACAACAAATTATAGTGAATTGAAATTGGCCCCACACGGCTTCACTACTTCAAGATTGAAATGAACTCAACTAGTAAACAGAGCAAATGAACACTTACATAAGTAGCTTCAACTTTCTTATTTACCCAACTTTCATCACTTTTCTTACTATCATATTCAATTTTGAAACAGAAGGATCTTTTCCAGTAGCTTCTTTCTATATTCAAAAAAAGATATGTATGTTATCAACATTGAATATGATATTATTTTCTTCAAAAAAATATATTTAAAAAGATTTATAATTAACATTCTCTTATAGATCAATCGATGAGGTACACAACCACCTATATGAAGTGATGCACCGGCATTGAATCACGATTGTCTTTATTTCGTTCAGACTTTGTTTGAACTCATCATACTCCTAATACACCTTCATCTCCTTGAATACTGCATCTCCCATCCAATGTGGTTTCAAAGGCAATTTTTTTCTAACATCTTGGAAAAGTTGGGTCATTTTTTAAGATGCCCTTTTATTAAAATTAGACCATATAGCATCATTATAGTGAGAAACCCACTTAAATTTCTTCTGCATATATCAAATGAATAAAATATTATCTATATAGTCCCATAATTATATTTATACATGAATCAGAATGTATAAATTTTTTACCTTGAATTCCTCAAACCACATCTCGCGAGAAGACTCTGGAAACTTCTTCCATGAAGGTCTAGCCAATACAAACTTACTCCGAATGCAATTAGTAATACCATCAATAACTACCTTGCGTGGATCAAACCTACATAACATATAGTAGTTATCAAACATCTACACATATAAACAGTCCACCAAAATATATGTATTATTAAATGTTAGTCGTATTACCCATCCCCTTCAAGTACAATCCATATTTTATTATCATCGGCTACATTGTCAACTATATTAGGTAAGGTGGTTGGAGTTCTGTTGGCCGGTGGTGACATTAATAGTTCAGAATCTTGATTTGTAGGTTGGGACCGATTAGATTGAGGTGGAGATTCAATAATAGCAGGCTGGGGTTGGTTGATCCCAAAATTAAGTTGAGACTCATTTACATGAAGTAGACTAATATGGGAATAGAGGGGTCGTGATTGTATCATGGGAGGCACAACAATTTTATAAGTCTGGGATTGATTGACTTTAGGATTTGGTTGATGTGAGGAAGAGTTATTCACATGAGGTGAACCAGTATGAGATTGAAGGGATCCTGACAGAATTATGGGAGGCAATTGAATTATTTGTCGCTCTATTGTCTGTTTTTTTATTACTTGACTTCTCTCCTTTTCTATTAGGCAATCCAGCTCTTTTAGATCCTACACCTTACATCTGCATCAAATAAAAACAAAAATAGAAAAATAATATATTAGTGATTTAATTGATGAACAACAAATGAATAAAGGTGATAAAAATAATATATTAGAGCTACAATGAACATTATACATAATACTACAATTTTGATAAAGCAACATTAGACATAGTGCCACAATTCAACTACAAATTTTATCAAAATATAATAAGCGCATACCCAGCTAGCGATGATAACTCCGGTAACAACAGAAATTAGAGTGACATACACACTCACTATCATCATCAAAATGGCAAATTCACTTAGAAAAAAAGCACTATAGACCCAATGTACTAATAGACTGGGAGCATGAACAGTTTTTAAGGATGAGAGTTACTGCAACAACACTTTATGGACTTTCAACTGCACCTGAATTACTGCAAAGCACGGGAGGTCTGGCTGATAACAGGCATTTTACCAGTGAATCCTCAATCATTCGAAGTGTCAAGCTTGTTGCTGAAAGTATAGCAAGACACATTTACAGCCAGGAGAAGAAAAGCATAAGCATATTTCCAGATGAGAGTAGCTTAGCTGTTAATCCTTCCTACATAAGGTCTTGGCTAGACCTTTTATCCAAAACACCTAGAGTATCACTTTTTCTTTCAAACAACGACCCACTTATTAAGGCACTGGAGAAGAAACTAATGGATCATATTGTAGAGGTGAATGTACAACATGAGACTCTAGATGGAATGTTCACTTTTTAAGATTCAACTAGTGGCAAGTTTCATATATCTCAGGTTTCCAACGTGACATTTAACTTGCTTTTGCTATTGGTTCTAGGATCATACTTGATTACACATTTCAGTTTTCTTTTTTATCACCTTCAGGGGTCTTGACGATCTTATTAGTCTATTTCGTTGACCCCATCACAAAAATAAAAAACCGCTTGATTCCTGAAGTAGGACATTTCTGCATCAGGTGTTTATGAATCAAGAAGCAGGTGTTACTTTTTGTAATCTTAAGAAAGCTTATTTTCTGCAAGTTGTTATCAGTATATGCCACTTTACCAGGAAGAAGTCTATTTATTATCCATTTTTTATGCTCTGAAATAGTCATTTCTAAATCAAAAGATACCATATATAAAAACACATAATAATAAAATTTAAAGAGTTCCTGGTCTTCATTTCCACTAAAAAGTTAATGAGCCAATACAGTCAACAAAGACAACAATATATCTCAATTAAAAGATAAATATAAAAAGAATTAAAAAAACAACAATAATAAACATTAACAACGAGACACGGTTCCTACAGCTAGAGCAATATCTCTATGTAAACCAGTAACTTCCTACAAACTTAGATCTCAGCGGAAGTTAGATGTGCTTAGATGGCTATATTCTTTGCATGTTTCTTTATAAGCCTATGAATTCCCACCCCTCCCCCAACTTATATAGTCTACCCTACCCTTATCATTGGTCCCTTTACAACAATGATAATCCTGGCTACAATAAAAAAAGCATTTGCAAGACTATTATCATATTTCAAAGTCCTTAAGACCAACAATTACTGCAGTAGATCTAGGTGGATGATAGAATAAAGTAAAAAGTCAAACAACAGGTGTATGATGGCATAAAGTTCAATGTCAACCAACATGATGAAATAATTCAACTTGACATAGACCTTTCGCTTACAGTTTTTTAGTGAAGCATTCGAAATAGACACTTGTTTCCTTTAGACTATGATTGATAAATTCAGCTTGACATATACAGGGAAAACTAAGAGGAAGATCTAAAGAGGTGAACAAAGAGAAAGATGTAAAGAGGTTTATTGTGGAACTATATTGGCTCACTGATCTAGCATTCTTGAAATTAATGAAACAGACTAAAAATGAATATGGATTTGGACAAAAAGGTGTTCTTGAAGGGTATTGTCTTGCTGAGGAATTGCAGAAGATTTTGGAACTCACTTTTATTGTAGTATAGCTAGGTTAAAACTTGAAAAAAAATCCATATTTAGTTTAGAGGGTTATGCTATGATTTGTGATGTTAAATTGACATCGTCCTATAACAATATGTAACTTTGTGTATCAGTTCTGTTATTGATAACATGTAAGATACATTAGCTAATTAAACTTTAGAAAGTCTAATATTATATTAATCCCATTTATAATAAAAGATGAAAGCGATGTTAGGACTAGAAGATTATACATGGATTCCATCTTCAAATTCGTTTTAACTCGTGAAGGGAGGATTATCCAAGTCATATAAAAAGTCCTTGTTTCCATCACATAAGTGATGTGGGACTCCAACACTCCCGAACGTCCATGATTAAACATCTAGAGAATGGATAGTAAAACAGAGGGATATGTAGTAAAGGGAAAACTATACAGTACTGAGGGGTAACTGCATATATAGTTTGACATATACAGTTTTTCATTAATTCCTCAACTTGCCTAGTGTATGCAGTACAGGGAAAACTATACAGGGAATATAAAGCAGTAACTGCAATTTTAGGCATAATATAATCAATCTTAAAGTCTTTCAAAATAAACCAATCATAAAAAGAGTAGTACGTCAAATAATGAATAGAAGATAGGGTTATTCTCGCTAGTTTCAGTTTTTTTTTAAAAGAAAAATGTCTTGTAAGTGATTGTACTTGACATATTTGGAGGGTTGTTTTATATCTTGACATGCATAGTTGCTCCCTCAGCACATACAAAGGTGTCAGTTTTAAATGTTACTTGAGGTTGGCTATGTGAAGTCTATTTCAGTCTATATTGACCTATTTTATTTCAATATCAAATAATTTGGAGTAAACTAATATTAGAGGTTATCTAAATCATTTTCTTTAATATCTCTATGTCCCCTCTTAGTACTACCGCCACGATTTTTGCGGTCGAGGTCTGAGGGCATTGATCATATCAAAAATTTCAGTTACTAATTTTGCAATGCAACTTGACAAACTATTGGGTCTTCCATTGGCATATGCAGGTAATACAAGAAAAACTATAGTTGCAGGAAATATCACATTAACAATTACAAAAGAGCAGGTGGGTTAGGCATTGTCAAGTAACAAAGCACGGTATACTACTTTATCAAGATGACATAGTAGAAAAGAATCTAAAGATATCACAGAGATGAACATAAAGTTATCAAAGTGCACTAATCACAGAGGAAGTCATACTCCAGCATAATCCCGAACAAACTATCTAGTTAGCACTAACAACCTTCTAGGAGCACTAATAACCATAACGACATCAAACCCGTAGACAATACCACAGTGACCGAAATCAAGTCTAAGCACAAAAATAATAAAATAAGAAAAGTTGCCAAAATAGAGTAATCCAAAGCAGTAGGAGATTGTCTACTCACACTACCAAGCAAATCAAAGTGGAGCAATCCAAATCTTCGGTTGGTGAAAGTAAGCATACACACAAAATCAGAATCTTTCACTTCTAAATGATCGAGTAGGAACCTTTGCAAATGAAAAAATTATGGAGTTTACAGTAGAATCTAAAGAAAATAACCTCAAATATATTTGATTTTGATTTACAAAGTTTCGAAGCTAAAGAGAAAACCTCTGACTTTGGGATATCACTTTTTTTAGAGAATTGAGAATTGAGAAGACGACCTCTGCTTAGAGAATTGAAAGGAGAAGGTGGAGAGTCTACACTAGCTGTCAATGTGAAAAAAAGGGAGGGAGACACTTTTTTGTCCAATTTTTTTTTGTATAAATGAAATTTGAAAATTCAATAATTTTTTTTATATAATTTCAGATACTATATGTTATTTTTTTGTTCCAATTTATGTGACACTGATGGAATATTTGAGAAAGTCAATCAAATTTGTTATATAGTTTTAGATATTTTAAGTTGTTAATTAGCTTATGATGTATATGAGTTTCTACGTAATTTTCAAGTAATATCGCTCTATCGCAAATGTTACTTATACGTGGGTGTCCCATTCATGATTTCTCAGTTGCTATTTTCTTATTTCATGTTGCTTTATCTCTCGTATTTTTGTATTGCTCTGATTTACTTTTTATTATTCCTTACGCCTTTTCTGTTATGTAATCCATCTCCTGGTCTACTATTCTTTACCTTGAGCCGGGGGTCTAACAGAAACAGCCTCTCTACTTCTTCGGAGGTAGCGGTATGGACTGCGTACATCTTACCCTTCCCAGACCCCACTTTGTGGGAACACACTGGGTTTGTTGTTGTTGTTGTTGTTGTTGTTGTTGTTGTTGTATCGCTCTATCGTAAATAATATGACATCAATAGAATTTAAAATGTCAAGCAAATTTTTTTTACATCTTTCAAATATTTTAGATTGATAATTATTGTGATTTATATTATTTTTCATGAAAATTTTTAAATAATGTATCCCAATTAATGTTGAATTATTGTGATTTACATTGCTTTTCACGAAATTTTTAAATGATATATCTCAATTTTTATTGCACTGATAAAAAGTCAACCAAAATTTTTTATGTGTCTACAAAAAATTTAAATTATTAATTTTTGTAATTTATAATATTTTTTACACAATTTTCAAATATATAAAACACGTTAAAGCTAAAAAAATAATTAAATTAAAATTTAGATAATCATTTATATTTTAATAGGTTTTTAGATTTTTTTTAAGCTATTAACTATTGTAATTTATAATACTTTTTTGGCATTGTAATTTAATATTTTAAGTTGTTAGCTATTATAATCTATAATACTCTTCTTGTTCAAACTTTTGTGGCGTTGATAGTCAATTATATTTCAAAAGTAGTTTATGTTTTTAACTGTTGTGATTTATAATATTTTTTCTTTCTATTCCAATTTAAGTGATACTGATATAATTTCGAGAGTTAACCAAATATCACGATTGAAGTAGCGAGGCAGACATGTCTTAAATGACTAATAATAACTAATTAGAAGTGATATAGCAAAATTGCTACAAAAAATACATGTGAAAAAAGTTTATGTGGGTCTCATATAAGATGCCAAATTAATTTAAAACATCAATAGTTAATTTATTATTTTATGTCCATTTTACTCTTTTTATTAAATATTATTAATTTTTTAATACTTAAATGACTTATAATAATAAATTAAGGGTAATATAGTAAAATTTCGATCGAAACAGCTGAAGCAGACATATCATAAATATGTATTTTATTTTTGTTAAATATTATTAATTTTCTAATACGTAAATGATACATATAATAATTAATTAGGAATGATATAGTAAAATCACGGAGCAAGCAGGTAGCTGGAAACAGGCATGACAACCGCCAGTTGCCTGCTTGAGGTGCCAGCTAACTGGCGCTTATATATAGTAATAATATATAAAAGTGAACTTTAAAATATAAAAATCTTAGTTGGACTTATAGTATTATCTAGTAAAAACTATTTTTAAAAATAACCAATCAATAAAAAGAATTGAAAGTTAGCAGAATTTAAATAAAAAGGCTAGAATTTAAATAAATTAGGAAAATTGAATTGAATTAGGTTGATATTTAATAAATATATTAGCTATATAAAATTAATATTAAAAAATAAATAAAATTATTATTTTTAATAATTGAGTAGGTTGCTATTTAATAAATTTAGAAAAGATGTAATAATAATAATAATAATAATAATAATAATAATAATAATAATAATAATAAATGGTCAAAGCCCCCCCCCCCCAACCTTTACCCCAAATCTCAACTACACACTTATACTTTGCGGGGATCCTATGACCCCCCTGAACTATTTTAAAGTGGAATATTTACACCCCTAAAAGCTCATGCCCTGATATTGTTTCAGGTAGTGAGCTGCACTCGCTGCCACGTTATGACACGTCATTGCCACGTTTTTTTTTTCATTTTTTACTCTAAAAAATTGATTATTTAACTTTATATATTTTATTTTATATATTTTACTTTTCTCTTTATATATTATTTCTCCTTCAGAAAATTTCACTCTTTCTCATTCCCCATTTTGTTCCATTTTCTTCAACTCAATTTCATTTCTATAATTCTCAAATCAAACAATTCAACTTCATAAGAGCATAAACTAAACATTCCAATGGGTCGTATGTATATCTCGACAGTTCGGGTACATTGTGTTGACTACCTCAGCTGGTATCATGGACCACGAAGAGGCTAGGAGTAAAAATGTTAGTGGAAAGGTTCTTGGTTTCTTTTATTGAGTCATGTTGACGAGGATGAAAACTTTGATTTTGCTGTTTGTTGCCCCTTTATATCCACCTTTTGTTGTTTTTGCCGCCCCCATCAAATTGTTGTAGAAATTTTATTGAAAATTTTGAGACAATTATCAGATTTTGTTGAAAAAGTTTGGTGCTTGTTGACATAAAAAAAAAAATGGTTCATACAAAGGTCTGTTGTTGCTGTATTGCAAGTAGGATGGTGGAATGTCGATTTAATTATTAATTTTGCTATTTTGATGAAATTGAAGGTGAATCATTTTGTGTGTGTGTGTTGAAATAATAGTTAATTGAGTTATATTTTATGAAATTGCAGAATTTGGTGTGTGTATGTGTGGAGCAGTCATGGTGTTTTGCTGAAGAGAAGAAAGAAAGAAAGAAGTGAGAAGAGAAAGAAGCATTCATTAATGTCGACGTAATTGTTAATTTTGCTATTTTAATGGAATTGAAGGTGACCCATTTGGGGGGGGTGTGTTGAAATAATAGTTAATTGAGTTATTTTTTATGGAATTGCAGAATTTGGTGTGTGGGTGTGGAGCAGTCATGGTATTTTGTTGAAGAGAAGAAAGAAAGAAAGAAAGAAAGAAAGAAAGAAAGAAAGAAAGAAAGAAAGAAGAGGGAATAGAAGAAGCATCCATGGTGTTTTATTGAAGAGGAAAGAAGGAAGAGAGAAGTGAAACAATACACAATTGAAAAAATAAATTAAAAATTAAAAATTAGAAAATTAAGAGGTTAAAACGTCTTCACTATCTCGAAGAGAGTGTGTTGCACCTTCCGTGCCACCTCACCATTTAGGGAGGTATATATTCCATTTTTAAGTAGTAGTAGTAGTAGTAGTAGTAGTAGTAGTAGTAGTAGTTGTAGTCGTAGTCGTAGTTGTAGTCGTAGTAGTAGTAGTAGTAGTAGTAGTAGTAGTAGTAGTAGTAGTCGTAGTCGTAGTCGTAGTCATAGTCGTAGTCGTAGTCGTAGTAGTAGTCGTAGTCGTAGTCGTAGTAGTAGTCGTAGTAGTAGTAGTAGTAGTAGTAGCAGTAGTAGTAGCAGCAGCAGCAGCAATAGTCCGCGAAAAAAGCGACGGATATTATGACTCGATATAAATGAAATAATAACATATTTTATAATAACGACAAAAATAATAAGACTCGATATAAATTTGGTTAAAAAATGAACCAAATCGAATTAAACAATCGGTTAAAATTGACATCAATTAGATATAAGATTGGCTAAAATTTAAATAAAATTGAGAAGATAATTGAATCGACTTAGGCTGCTATTTAAATATAATAATAATAAATAAATATTGATCAACGACTGAAATATAAAGACTAAGAATTTGGTTTAAATTGAGTTCAATTGGACACAATTTGGGCTAGGATTGTAATAAATTGGATAAAATTAGGCTAAAATTGTTATAAATTGGCAAAATCGAGCTAGAAAATAAATAAATTAGAAAAAACTAAATTGACTAAGATTGCGGATTAATATAATAATAATAATAATAATAATAATAGTAAAATAAATAATATAATTATTCTCATATTAGTTATGAATAAATTATGTAAATAAAAATATGACACATAGTATATTACTTTAAAATCAATGATAACAATAATTTGAAATAGACACTAATAAATTATGAATATAAAATTTAAAATTGTTGATAATACATCTGTGATACCATCTATGTCAATAAACTATTTTTAATTTCTTGAGCATCTTTTGCTTGATAATACGTGTCCACTGATTTAATGTCTAATTTTTATTTTATTTTATTCTTCAAGTTTATCTTTTTCCTATTTAAATTTTTCAAGTCACAAAAATCCTACGTAAATCCCTAAGAAATAATTTCAGCTAAATTTGTAGCAACACAATCCCCCAATAATTTTCCAAGTAATAATTTCATAGGTAAATCCCCAAGAAATAATTTCAACTAAATTTGTCGCAACACAATCCCCCAATAATTTTTCAAGTAATAATTTCGCAGGTAAATCTCCAAGAATAAATCCCTAGCAAAATTCGCAACACAAAATCCCTAAATAATTTTTCAGGTAATAAAATTCATTTCATAAATTTTCACCAAAATATCTCTACGTAAATCCGTAGGATAAATTACCTGGAGATTTTCACATGAATTTAATATATATATATATATATATATATATATATATATTCCTGCGGATTTACCTAGAGATAAAATATCCACCGATATATTTTTCCAGGTAATGTCGCAAGTAATAATTTTGCACCTAAATCCACAAGAATAAATCCCCTGCAAAATTCGCAGCACAAAATCTCCAAATAATTTTTCAGGTAATAAAATCCATTACAAAAAATTTCACCAAAATATATCGACGTAAATTCGTAGGATAAAATTACCTGAAAATTTTTCTATGGATTTAAAAAATATATATATTTGTCCATATACCTGCGGATTTACCTAGAGATAAAATACCCACCGATATATTTCCCCAGGTAATGTCGCAAGTAATAATTTCGAAGGTAAATTCCTAAGATTAAATTTCCAGCGAAATTCGCAGCACAAAATTCCCAAATAATTTTTCAGGTAATAAAATTCATTACATAAATTTTCACCAAAATATCTCTACGTAAATCCGTAGGATAAATTACCTGGGGATTTTTCTATGGATTTAGAAAATAAATATATTTGTCTATATACCTGCGGATTACTTAGAGATAAAATACCTGCCGATATATTTCCCCAGGTAATGTCGTAAGTAATAATTTCGCAAGTAAATCCCCAAGAATAAATTCCCAGCAAAATTCGCAGCACAAAATCTCCAAATAATTTTCCAGGTAATAAAATTCATTACATAAATTTTCACCAAAATATCTCTACGTAAATCCGTAGGATAAATTACCTGGAGATTCTTCTATTGATTTAAAAAATATATATATTTGTCCATATACCTGCGGATTTACCTAGAGATAAAATACCTGCCGATACATTTCCCCAGGTAATGTCGCAAGTATGAAATTTGTGCAATACGACGCCAAATTTACCTACAAAATTTGTTGCAAATATACAATTCCCAGGTAATATATTTTAATGTTGAGGAATTTAATGGTTTCGTAGGTAAATCCGCATGTATTTCCTGCGAAATTATTTCCCAGGTAAAATCCTTATGTAATTTACAGTTTTCTAATAGTGGATGAATCATATTGCAAAATCAAATGGTGTTTTGACAGTACTTGTAAATATTTTTTTGAATATTTAATTTTAAATAAATAATTAAAAATGATATAATAGATATTTAAAATTAATTTTCTCTGTAAAATAATTTTAATAGTAAAAGTCTATTGATAAATTCATTCTTTGTCATTTATATCTCAAAAGCGTTTCTTGAAAACGATTATCGAAACACAAAATGTTTATAAAAAATACTTTTCAACTGAATTTACCAAACACAAATTATTTTTACAAAAAAATACTTTTCTGAAAAGATATTTTAGAAAAGTATTTCTCAAATAAGTAGTTTTCTAACAATAATTTCAAATGGGCGTTAAAATTTATTTCGACCTTAATACAACATTTTATTAGATTATATCAGTTTTTTTGTCTTTATACTATGCCACACACCATCAAATACGATGAATAAACATATCATATTACAAAAAAGAACATGGGGTAGGGGGATTGATTTATTATTAAAGAATTAGAATGAAAATAAAGTATACAAGTATTAAGTATTAAGTATTAATAATGAATAAGGATAATATACGAGTAAAAAAATTTAGTTTAATAACGACGCCACTATACATAAAATCACTTGTTATGCAAAGTGGCATTTTAAAACATTACAGTTAAGCAAATTTAATCGTATGATACAATAAAATTTATGTAATATTCTTTCCGTTTCGTTTTAGTTGACCTTCTTTCTAAAAATATTTATTTTAATTTAGTTGTCATTTTGATGAAATCAAGAGAATTTTATTATGTTCTTTCAATACTACCCTTAACATTAAATTACTAAAAAAAATGTATTTACTCAAATTTATATTTTCAAAGCATAATTAATAAAACTAATCTGGAAAAATGAACTCCTAATTTGTATTTTCTTAATGAGTGTGTCATGTTCATAGGAGTCAACTAATATGAAACGAACGGGAGCAGTAAAAATATATATTTAAAATAACAATACGTATCAAACCTAGGGCTATTAATTGGGCCGGTCCGGGTCAAGCCGGAATCGGCCCGTCAAATTTAGTCTGTTTGTGGGCCGGTCCGATTTTGGGCCCAACAGTAAATTTAAAAAAAAAAATCGGGACCCGCCCACTAAACCTAACTCGGTCCAACCCGCCTAAACCCGGTCCAAAATCTGGTCCAAACCGGTAAAAAAAACAATTCTCTAATATACACTATATATACCCACCTATATACATTTTAAATACGTTAAACAATATATATACACTATATATAATATATACTACATTAGAATTTAAAAAATATATACACATATACACAACACTTGTAATCGTAATCGTTTATACGACTATATGTTAGTTAAATATATATACTACTCTAAATAAAATATACACTATAGGATATATACTATAATATAATGATATATATACTAATATATAAAACATATACACATGTATACGTTACATATATACTACTTTAGAGTCTATAGAAGATATATACACATATATACGCACCATTCAATATATATGTACTACTTTAAATAAAACATATACTACAATATATACACACACTATATATATAGTTATAGACTAATTTATAAAACATATGCACATTTATACATTAAATATATACTCTTTTAGAGTCTATATTCTATATATACACATATATACATACTATTCAATATATATACTACTTTAAAAAATATGCTACAAGATATATACTACAATATAATGATATATATATATATATCAATTTATAAAGCATATACACATGTATACGTTAAATATATACTACTTTAGAGTCTATAGAAGATATACACATATATACGTACCATTCAATATATATGTATTACTTTAAATAAAACATATACTACAATATATATACTACAATATATACACACATTATATATATAGTTATAGACTAATTTATAAAATATATACATATGTATACGTTAAATATATACCCTTTTATAGTCTATATTCTATATATACACATATATACGTACCATTCAATATATATACTACTTTAAAAAATATGATACAAGATATATACTACAATATAATGATATATAAACTAATTTATAAAACATATACACATGTATATGTTAAATATATACAACTTTAGCGTCTATAGAAGATATATACACATATATACGTCCCATTCAATATATATGTACTACTTTAAATAAAATATATACTACAATATACACACACACTATATATATAGTTATAGACTAATCTATAAAACATATACACATGTATACGTAAAATATATACTCTTTTAGAGTCTATATTCTATATGTACACATATATACGTACCATTCAATATATATACTACTTTAAAAAATATGCTACAAGATATATTATACAATATAACGATATATATACTAATTTATAAAGCATATACACATTTATAAAGCTATAATGGCTCAAACGATCAAAATAATTATTAAAAAAAAAAAACGTTAACCGGACCGGTTAACTGATGGGCCTGGATCGGGTTTGGTCCAGGCCGGGTTAACCGGACCCAAAAAATAACCCAGCCCGAGACCCGGAACCCAATAGCCCGTGGGTTGATCGGGCCGGCTCATACCGGGTCGGACATTACGGTGGATCGGGTCGGGCCGAATCAAATCGGCCCGTTTGACAGATTTAATCAAGGAAAAAGGACATGGGTTGTCCATTTTAAAAAAAAATGGCCCACATTTTAAAAGGTGGATATGGACTGTCCAGTCGTCTAAAATAATTCCTTTTTGAAAAAATTACAAAAAGTATCATACTTAAGCCTATAATTACAATAAGTAGCAACACTTTTGTAAAATTACGGTTTATAGCAAGAGTAACATTATTTTACTCATTAATTAGGCAAATGCATGTTTTACTCTCACTACTTTATATTTTCCTATTTTCACCATTATTTTACCTCCCCTAAATATAGTCATATCTTTTACCCTTTTTTTTATCTTATTTTTTTTATTTAATTATTTTATTTTATTTTATTTTATTTTTATTTCTTTTATTTTAACTTTATTTTCTCTCTTCTATTTCTCTTCTTTTTTTCCTTTTTCCTTTTTTAATTTTTTTATTTTTTTTATTTTTTATTTTCTTTTTTTCCTTTTTTCATATTTGAAGATAATTATCCCCATGATCTTCAAGATTTCAAAATAAAACATCATTAATGTCTTTCACTCTCTTATATCTCTACTTTTTTTTTTCTTGTTAGCTTTTTTTCATTTTATTTTTTATCATTTTATTTTTTTATTTTGATTTTTTTTATTTTTTTCTTTCCACTTTATTTTCTCTCTTCTATTTCTCTTTTTTTTTTTTTCCTTTTTCGTTTTCTTTTTTTTCCTTTCTCATATCTTTTTTTTCTTTTTCTATTTTCGTTTTCTTCTACTTTTTTATATTTTATGTTGTTTCTTTTTTTTTTTACACTTCTATTTCTTTTTTTTTTCTTTTTCACTTCTCTTTTTTTTTTCTTTTAATATTTTTTTTTCAATTTTTTACTCTTCTATCTCTAACTTTTATTTTTGAAAAGACAAATATGTATATCACATACACATGTTCAAGAAACATACAAGATACATAGCCATACAGATCTGGATATGTATTTCAGTAAAAAATATACATATTTATTTACGAAATACGTATCATATTCATTTTAAACAGTAACAAACATAACTATACTATATATCTTCATATGTATTTGCGAAATACAAAGGTGACTCATATAAAATAAGAATATACATATGGATCAGGTATGTATTCTGTAAATACATATGCAGAACTATATGTATTTTATACTTTGTTGAATTTGTCTTTGAACTGTACATACTTTGTCATTTTAGAGGGTAACATATGTGCTTATTTATTTTCTTTTACTGTTTTAAGATATGTATATGTATTTTTTTATTGCCTATCTACATATGTATATAATTGTCATTTTTGTTATAGAGATTTAGAGTCCTATATGTTTATATATACATGTGAATCAGATATGTATTTCTGTAAATACATATGCAGATGTATATGTATGTTTTTTATCGTAAATACATATGCAGATCTGTATGTCTATTTATTTTGTATATTTTTTTGAATATGTATATATGATATAGATATTTATCTTTTAAAAATAAAAGATAGAGATAGAAGGGTAAAAAAAAGAAAAAAAATAGAAAAAAACAAAAACAAAAATAAAAATTTGAAAAAAAAGAAGTGAAAAAGGGAAAAAAAAGAAGAAAGAGAAATAGAAACTAGAAATAGATGTGTAAAAACAAAAGCGAAAAAAATAAAAAAGAAGAAGAAGAAAACGAAAAAAAAATATAAGAAAAGGAAAAAGGAACAAAAATAAATAAATAAATAAAATAAAATAAAAAGAGAAGTAGAAGTAGAAGTAGAAGAGAGAAAATAAAGTGGGAAGAAAAAATGGAAAAGAAACAGAAATTAGAATTTAAAAAAAAAATGAAAAAACTAACAAGAAAAAATATTAAAGATATAAGAGAATGATATTTTGAAAATTTGAAGATCATGAAAATAATAATCGTTCATATCTGAGTTTGATTTGGAAAAGGAATCTACTAATTTAAATAAGAGTAATTTATGAGAATTTAATTAGATGAGATAATTATTCCTTATTTAACTCAACTAATTTAAGTAAAACAAGGGCAGCAAATCTTGTTGTATATGTATTTATATAGCAAAAGTTTACTTAAATACAAAATACAATTTGTTATATTTTGCAATTATGAAACTGTTGCTATAAAAATTATAATTAAGGCTCTATAGTTGTTATTTTTGAAATTTTCCCTTCCTTTTTTTAGCCATTTGGCCCAATATGTCACATGCAGTCTCTATACTCAATTGATAAACTTTTATACCAAATTGATACACTTTTATACTATATTCATACACTTTTTAAAAAAGAGAAGGAAAATTCTATGCAAGCACATACAATCCCTATACCCAATTGATACTCTTTTATATCACATTAATACACTTTTATACAACATTGATATACTTGCAGTGTCCATATACTCAATTGATACTCTCTTATACTAGATTGATATATTCTTAGAATGCATGTAAAAACTAGATAGAGTCGTATAAAATATGTATCTAAATAATAATTGTAGTTAAAAATTGTATGGAATGTGTATAAAAATGCTATAATTATTATATAGAATATGTATATATAGAGAAATTGTATCATTATTATATATAAATATATATCTTTAATAATTGTATTATATAAGTATATGGTATTGTATTTTATTGTATAAATAAGTAAAACTAAACAAAACAAATAGTATGTTATTTTAATAATGTTGGTGAATGCAAAATAATCTGGAAAAAAAAACTTGAGAAGAAATACGTAATTTTTATCACAACAACTAAATAAAATTAGAAGCGCGTCAACTTACAAACGTTCTTTATATATTATGGTAGTAACTAGTAAGTACAAATCAAAACGCCTGCTCCATTTTTTTTTCCAATAATAATTGCTCTACACACCGTTTGTGCTTCAGTAATGGCTACTGAAAGTGTAGTTGGATTTGTCGGGTTAGATGACATCACTTTGGAATTGAGGGGAATATGTGGAACAGTGAAAATCTCACGTGTGCCCATCCTTAGTGGCTATTTAGCGAGTTTTCAAATTTAGGTGCTAGTTTTGTGGAATTATTTTAGTTTTAGGTGTTATTTTTGTTCTTTCCCCTTTAATCAAACCATCCAAATAAGCTTTAAAGGAAAACGAAGAGTATTTTGAGGTACATGGAGAACCACAAACGATTCTTTTCAATCGAAAAACAAAATAATGTTTGAAAAATTCAATTTTTCTTATTTTCATAAATAATAAATTCTCCATCTGTTTCATTTTACTTGTCTTCTGTATTAAATTATTTTACTTATTTATTTTAACAAACTAAGAATATCTTATTACTTTTTTCTCATATTATTCTTAATACTAAATAATTATGTAAAGTGATAGTAATCAGAATTCTAAAATATTATCAATAAAATTATCTTAATAAAATACTTCTTTAATTAAAATTGTTATGTAACTCAAAAGATCACGAATTAAAATCATGAAAATAATATCATGTAGAATTATAAGATCCGGCTCTTCTTTCCATCCCGCGCCTAGCGCGACCAACCATACGTGTGAAAACTCAATGTCAAACCACACTTATGGGGGCACGGAATTTTATGTGTTTTAATCTTCATTTTTGGACCAACCTTGGCCATATATATAATCTCACCAAATTCTAACTTTTTCTACTACTTCTAACACAACAACATTCTTTAACCATGAATAGTCTCTTTCATTTCTTTTTCTTCTTCTTCCTCCTCTTCATCACTAACTCTCCAATAATACCACTTCATGCCATGCGTCACCCACCTCCGGTCCAATTTTCCGGTCCATATGCAACGTTTACGACAGAAAAACAACTTAATCTTCAACCTCAAGCGAGTGCACCCATAATTGCTAGAGATTTTGAGTCCGACAAGAGGAGAGTTCCTACAGGACCAAATCCTCTTCACAACAAGAAAAGAAAGACTTGAAAATTAAGCGTATAGCAGAAGCCTAGTAGTACACCGAGCTGTCCTTTTTATTTCTTGCATGGTGGGGACTAATGTATTTCTCCGTTAGAGGTAACAGTAATTTTAATTTTATTCATTAGCTTTCGTCTGTATTGTATATTGGTGATTCAAAATTTAATTTCATTCACCAATTTCAATTTTGTACAAAGCATAGAAAGCTTATTTTTAGTAGTAATATATAATTTGTTTAATTCCATAACTTTTTAGTTTTTTCCTTCTTCTTTTTGTCAGTTTTATTTTTGAAGCCTATGCTGAGCTATATGTGATAATTAAGCTTATGTAGATTTTGCGAGAGGAAAGAATATGTGGTGTTTATTAGCATTCATACAATTTGATATAATCAAAAATAGTTTGCTTTGATAATTCTATTACTGCATTTTTTGTTCATTGTTTTTTTCTTGTACCAATATTACTTTGTAAGAATCGTGTTTTGGTACCAATTTAGCTTCATAATGAACATTTAGGGGGTGGGTGGGTGGGTGGGGGACTAAAAACCAATGCTTTCAATTAATTTGTTGTTGGTCAGCCTTCATAGTTTCTTCGATGTCTTTGCTAGAAATGATAATTACTCTCAAAATCTGCTTAATTAGACTTCATTGAGTAGTACAGATTTAAATTTACATATTCTCATTGACAATTTATCAAATTTAAAGAAAGAAAAACAAAAGTTTCTTGTGATTACTTATTGCAGTAATAGTTTCTTTGTTGATAAAAATTGGTATTGGTTGAGTCAAAAACAGCTCCAAAGTTCACCAGTACTCCCTCCATCCCCAATTTATGTAACCTGGTTTAAAATTCATGGCTTAAAAGTCTATTTAACCATTTGTGTGTACTATAAATCATTTCATTAATAAGTATAAAAGATGAATTTTAAAGTACTAAATTGTTTTTAATTTTATAAAATATCTTTTTTTTAACGAATTAAAAAGGAAAATAGATTACATAAATTGGACATGCTATTAACTACTCCCTCCATCTCATATTAGTTGATTATTTTTTTTTACACACATGTTAGAAAATCATAAATAAGAAAGTAATTTTAATAATTCACCCCTTAAAAAACTTTTTGAAAATTTTTCAAACAAGTGCGAACATTTTCAAAAAGAATTAATTGCAAAGGTAATATGAAAATGATTTAATTAATATTTTTTTGATTAAGTAAGGTGACCAACTAATATTAGATAACTATTTTTAATAAATATCAAATAATATGAGTGAAGGAAGTATCGATTGTGTAGTCTTCATCATATCCAATACATGCAAATAATATTTACTGTATATATGAGTAGATCTTTCAAAGTAAAAAAGGCCCTTTTTTTACTTCAGAATTTTTCATTTTACTGGTACTTTTTCATTCAACGAAAAATGAAATAATTAGGACAATTATAATTAGGACAATTATTGTAAGAGATCTATTCAATGATATAGCTGCACAATTATATAGAGTAGATTAATATGGACATCATGACCTATATCTAGTGGGAAAACTCATCCAAATATGAAAATTGATGCTTTAAAAAGTTCACAAAAAAAAAGGGAATCCATCAGTTACTTTTAGATGAAAGAATTGGCTGAGAGATAGTTAAATAAAATGATTAATTAAGAAAGGAGAACAAAGAAATTAATGAAATATCATTGTACATGCCCCCAGTGTATCATGAATATGATGGACCCAAAATTTAAATAAGAATCGTGAATAAATATTATGATCATTATTAATATCATACAACCACCCAGCACTTAATAACACTAGCCTTTCATTAATTCATTCATACAGAGAATGTACAGTATACCTAGCTGGATCCTCATCTTCTTCTCCCGTAACTAAATGCTGTTTTTCTATGAAATAATAAATAAATCCTTTTATATTGCATTTGTCCTCCATCCGTTCTTTTTTATTTGTCCCTTATATATATACTAGATATAGGTCCGTGTTATATGTTATTTTATTATCTTAATTTACATGATATAAATAAAATTTAGATAATTAATCATATTTTAAGCGTTTACCAATTGTAACTTATAATACTTTTTATGCAATTTTAATTAATATATGTTATTTTCCTTGTACATATTGGGTTCGAAATCGAGAAGTAGGGGTAGACATTCGATATTCGATTTGGTATTTTCAAAGTTTAGGTTCGGTTATTGGTGTTTGAGAATAGATACCATATACCATACTTTTAAACATCGATTCGATAATTCGGTAATCGGTAAATTAAATTCGATTTGGTAAGGTATTTGGTGATACCAAATTAAAGTTGAAGATGTGCAAACTACGTTTATACTTCAAAAAATATATTTAATAAAAACATATCTAGTATTCTTTTTTGTGTTTTTTATGAATATATTATCAAGATTTAAGAGATCTTGCACCAAACCCAATCTCAAATACCAAAATATTAAAATTTTACTCCCAAATAACATACCAAATATCGAATTACTGAATATCAATTATCAAATTTTTCGGTTTGATTCGGTAATTCAATTTTTGGTATTTTATGTCCAGCCCTATCGAGAGGGCATCATGCGGAAGCTAAAATCATAGAGATGATAAATCAGATGAACAAGAAAAACATAATACTAAAATATTATTGATATGGTTGGTCAAACGATCTACATTCAAAACTAATATTGAAAAAATATAAAATCTATCGAGAGAAATCTTCTTCTAAATAAGATTCTTTAATAGCTACATTATGGATCCTACTATGTTGTTATATGAGAAAAGTGATCTCCTCCCAAAAAGAGAGTAGCCAAATATGGAAAAGAATTATATTTTTCTTTTAGTAAGAGTAAAAGTAATTATGGTTACTTTTATTTTCCTTTCAAGAAAAAGTATAACTTAATTTTGGTGAGAAAATCAGGGCAAAAATCCTAACAAATTTTTCATTTTTGGCTTGATTTCTAGCAAAATATTCTTGATACTCTTTCTTCACACGACCTTCATATATCATTATTGCTTGACATGCTTAAAAATTGAGTCCTTTTGGGTTAAAAATATGTAAGCCCTTTTCGGGTTAAAAATATTAGAACCCTTTGTAGGGTTAAAAGTGAGCTTTATTTTCAAATTGTAACAACAAGATTATTGAAAATATGATTGATGATTGTCTCCATATGTAGTTTTATTTTGACAAAATATCTTCACTATCGTCAAATTGGTTGCAACTTTAATCTGAACACGTGCTCTCAATTTGAACCATCGGACTATTGAACCATAGACTCTGATATCACTTTTTGGGTTCGAAATCGAGAGAGCGTCATTGCAGAAGCTAAAATCATAGAGATGATAAATGGAATGACAAAGAAAAACATAATACTAAAAACATATTATTGATATGATTGGTCAAATTAAACGATCTATACATTCAAAACTAATATTGAAAAAATATGAAATCTATTGAAAGAAATCTCTCTCTAAACAAGATTCTTTAATAACTATATTGTGGATGTTATTGCGTTATTGTATGAGAAGATTAGTCTTTCTATTTATAGAGTTCCAAAATCTTTCTTCCAAGAAAGAGGTAGCCAAATATGAAAAAGAATTATATTTTTCTTTTAGGAAAAATAAAAGAAATTATGGTTACTTTTATTTTTCTTCTAAGAAAAAGTAAAACTTAATTTTGGTAACAAAATCAGAAAAAAAAAATCCTAACAGTACAAACTTTTGTGGCATTGATAGTCATATTTTAAAAATAATTTAAGTTTTTAATTATTGTAATTTATAATAATTTTTCTTCTATTTCAATTTAAGTGACACTGATATAATTTCGAGCGTCATCTAATTAATATTTTATATCTTTTACATTTTTAAGTTGTTAATTATTGTGATTTATAATTTTTTTACATGTTTTTCGAAATATATAACAGAATAAATCAAACTTTTTATGGCATTGATAGTCAATTATATTTTAAAAATAATTAAAATTTTAAATTATTATGATTTATAATATTTTTTCTTTTATTATATTCAAGTGACACTACTAATTTTAAGGGTGTCAAACGGGCTGACCCGGCCCGGCCCGGCCCGGCCCATAACACCAAACCGGACCGGTTTGACCCGGCCCGGAAAGCCCTAGGGCTTTAGGGTACCGGGTCCCGGTCCGGTTTTTTTTAAAATTTGGGCCCGGTTAACCCGGACCGGACCAACCCGGTCCAGGCCCGCCGGTTAACCGGCCCAGCCCGGCCCGGCAACAGAAAAAAAAGTGTATATTTAATGTATATTTCATGTATATTTAATGTATATTTAATGAATATGTTTATATATCTTCTATAGAAGTGTATATTTAATGTATACATGTGTATATTTTTTATTTAAACTAGTACATATATATTGAATGTTGCATATATATGTGTATATGTTTTATAAATTAGTATATAAGTATATCTATACATATTGTAATGTATATATAATGTAGTAAAGTATTACATATACATAGAATAGAGTGTATATATGTGAATGGATCTTCAATTGACGTGTATGTTTAACGTATACATGTATATATATTTTATTTAAACTAGTAAATATATATTGAATGGTGCATATATATGTGTATATGTTTTATAAATTAGTATATAAGTATATCTATACATATTGTAATGTATATATAATGTAGTAAAGTATTACATATACATAGAATAGAGTGTATATATGTGAATGGATCTTCTATTGACGTGTATGTTTAACGTATACATGTATATATATTTTATTTAAACTAGTAAATATATATTGAATGGTGCATATATATGTGTATATGTTTTATAAATTAGTATATAAGTATATCTATACATATTGTAATGTATATATAATGTAGTAAAGTATTACATATACATAGAATAGAGTGTATATATGTGAATGGATCTTCTATAGAAGTGTATATTTAACTTAAACTAGTAAATATATATTGAATGGTGCATATATATGTGTATATGTTTTATAAATTAGTATATAAGTATATCTATACATATTGTAATGTATATATAATGTAGTAAAGTATTACATGTACATAGAATAGAGTGTATATATGTGAATGGATCTTCTATTGACGTGTATGTTTAACGTATACATGTATATATATTTTATTTAAACTAGTAAATATATATTGAATGGTGCATATATATGTGTATATGTTTTATAAATTAGTATATAAGTATATCTATACATATTGTAATGTATATATAATGTAGTAAAGTATTACATATACATAGAATAGAGTGTATATATGTGAATGGATCTTCTATTGACGTGTATGTTTAACGTATACTTGTATATATATTTTATTTAAACTAGTAAATATATATTGAATGGTGCATATATATGTGTATATGTTTTATAAATTAGTATATAAGTATATCTATACATATTGTAATGTATATATAATGTAGTAAAGTATTACATATACATAGAATAGAGTGTATATATGTGAATGGATCTTCTATAGACGTGTATGTTTAACGTATACATGTATATATATTTTATTTAAACTAGTACATATATATTGAATGGTGCATATATATGTGTATATGTTTTATAAATTATTATATAAGTATATCTATACATATTGTAATGTATATATAACGTAGTAAAGTATTACATATACATAGAATAGAGTGTATATATGTGAATGGATCTTCTATTGACGTGTATGTTTAACGTATACATGTATATATATTTTATTTAAACTAGTAAATATATATTGAATGGTGCATATATATGTGTATATGTTTTATAAATTAGTATATAAGTATATCTATACATATTGTAATGTATATATAATGTAGTAAAGTATTACATATACATAGAATAGAGTGTATATATGTGAATCGATCTTCTATAGACGTGTATGTTTAACGTATACATGTATAGAGCAGAAATAAGAAACCAAGGAATGGAACCATAGCCCAACGACGATCTCAAACTTGAAGAATTATGACTTCATGGGTATATATAGTGTATATCTAGTGTATATATAGTGTATATGAAGTGTATATAGTGTATATCGAGTGTATATATAGTGTATCTTTGATGTTTTGTTTAATTTTTTGACGGATTTGACCGGTTTTTAACCGGGTTTGACCCGGTTTTAGCGGGTTGGGTTAAGTGGTCCGGTTCCGGGTGGGTTTTAAAATTTTTACTGTGCGGCCCGGCCCGGCCCGGACCGGTTAAGGCCAAAACCGGCCCGTAACCGGCCCGGAACCCGACAAAATTGAGAGGGCCGGTTCCGGGTTGAACCGGCCCGGCCCGTTAGACAGGTTTAACTAATTTCGAGAGTCAGACAAATTTTCAAGTAATATATATTACTCTCCTTGTCTAAACATTTATGACATTGATAGATATATTTTTAAAATAACGTAATTTTTTAATTACTGTGATTTATAATACTTTTTCTTCTATTTTAATTTAAGTGACACTGATATAATTTTGAGAGACAATCAAATATTTTATATCTTTTAAATTTTTTTAAGTTGTTATATTGTGATTTATAGTATTGTTTTTTGAAATATATAATAGAATAAACCAAACTTTTGCAGTATTGATAGTCAAATTTTTTTATTTGAAAAATAATTTAATTTTTTAATTACTGTGATTTATTATACGTTTTCTTCTATTCCAATTTAAGTGACACTGATATAATTTCGAGAGTAGGTCAAATATCTTATATTTTTAAAAAAATTTAAGTTATTAATTATTGTGATTTATAATATTTCTAACGTAGTTTTTAAAAATATATATCAAATTAAAAATAAGACAAATAAATTAAAATAGAGCAAAAATGAACAATGAAGAAGTGCCAAAGCAGGCAACGGGTCAATATGCCTACTATATATATATATATATATATATATATATATATTTCTTTTTTGTTTGACGATTCTTTAATTGTTATTTTTCACATGAATCATGTTTAATATCATAAGATCAAATGATTTTTTGGTACACTAGTTTAGGTGTACACGCCTTGCGCGTGTACTCCACTTTAATGAATTTAAATATTATACTAAATAGGATATTTATTTAAATAATAAAGATGAATATAATAATTAAATTTAATATCTTTTGAGTATGTAAAGATGGAGAATTTATTTATTAAACCTAACCTTTGCCAAAAATATTTTTAAAAGTCGATCAACATTCATCTACTATCTGTAAATTGCAACAAAATAATACAATGATAGAGACATCAAAATAATACAATTAAATCTAATCTTTACACACAAAAAATTTCTCAAAGTCGCCTGACACCTTTACATAAAAAAATTCTCAAAACCGACCAACATTTATCTATCACCTGTAAACTACAACAAAATAATACGATAAAAGTGATATCAAAATAATACAATTAAACTTAAATTTTACACACAAAAATTTCTCAAAATCGATCGAGATTCATCTACGAATTATAAACTACCACAAAATAGCAAACTAATAGAGATATTATAATAATACAGTTAAACCTAACTTTTATCTAAATTTTTTTTTTAAAACCGAACCACATGCATTTAGCATCTGTAAATTAACATAAAACAAAAAGATAATAAAGATATCAAAACAAGACAATTAAACCTAACCTTTACACAAGAAAATTTTTAAAGGCAACCGACATTCATCTACGACCTGTAAACTATATAAAGATAATATAATAGTAATCACAAAGCTTCGATTTTGATCCAACTAATTCTTGTCTGAGCAAAAATTTTGACCCTAACAAAAAAGATATATATATATACACACATATGTTGAAAATTATTATGCTGACAAAAACAATGAAGAAGTTGAGGGTTAGAAAATCAAGCATCCACTAATCTAGACATGCAATCGAATCAAGTTAGATGAGCATCAATCATATTCTCCCAATAGGCAAACCAATTTGTTCTCTAGTTTAATGTACATCTCAATATTTATAGAAGTATTTCTTTAATAGAGTCCTATTTTAGGAGTATTTTTCTAATTGAATTGTAGAAAGAAAAATATTAATTAATTCTACTATCATATTTTAGGAGTCCCCTATATTTTAGAAAGTCTAATAGAAAGAAAAATATTAATTAATTCTCCTACCATATATTTTAGGAGTTCCATATATTTTAGGAAGTCTAGTTAATATAATTAAAAATAATTAAATAATAAATTAAAAAAATATAGTGTAAAAGCAGTTTTATTTAAAGAAGAGTCTTTTAATGATGAGCAAAAAGTTCAAATCATTTTTCTACACTTTTAATGTATTATAGATATACATTATAGATATATATTATAAATATAAATATATTCCACCAATCTTTAGTCGTTTAAGACGAAAAAGGGTAATTTGGTGCACTTAAAGCTTCCGCTACGTGGAGAGTTCAGGAAGGGATGAATCACATGAATCTATTAGATGCAATCTTACATTATATTTTTATAAAATGCTATTTTCACGATGTGACGTCATGATTATATGAAAACAACTTTTACTTAGTTTAAGAATATAAAATTAAAAAAATAATTATTTTCCTAAACTCTATCTCAAGTTAAATTCAGAACATCCAAATTATAAAACGGACGGAGTAATAAATTCTGTAGGAGAAATTATAAGAGGTTTGAAGAAAGAGATTTGCAATGATATCAAGTCAATTAAAGCATAGCATTTTAACCCCACCAAGCCACTAACTGCACTGTCAGAGACAGCAGTTCCTATCTCACAATTGGAAACGCGCATATGAGTGAGCATCATGAATTCCTCCTTTAGCTTCATCAAATTATTTACTATACAGAAGAGTGAGCTGATGGGAAGATTAAGGATAGTTTCTATAAACTTCTAATGATACTAAAATCAAGCTTCTTTAAACATATATCAATTGTATTCTAAGTTGTAGATATTTTAGTGGATTCATGATGTCCATCACAGTTCTCCACAAATATTGTGTCAGTGCTAAATAAATGATTGATCTATATTTAAGTGAAGTGTTTATACGGTGAAAATATTACTCATATCTATCCCCTTATTGTTTGGTGAAATTTTAATTTTATTTTTTCAAATAAAAATTTTCACAAGAAAGTAAAATTAATTTTTTAAACAAATTCGGTTCCTGTATATAATAATTAATAGAGTAGGATAATAAAAAATAAAAGAGACACCATTACATCAACACTATTCGCAAGTAATTTTAGATTTAAACTTTTCACAATGTCCACATATATTTTTTAAGATATAATTTGTTGAATTTTGAAAGTTAAATTAGGTGATGAACTTTTTTCATATTTTACAATGATACTATAATCTACATATACTAATTGATGTGAGATAATTTAAGTAACATACAATATGAAGTACTTTCTCTATCTATCTTTACTTATCCATTTTGACTTATTATATTTTTTAAGAAATAATAAATTAAAAAATATTTTTACTATATTATCCATATTAATTATAAGTTATCTAAGTGTTGAAAAATAAATAGTATTTGACAGTAAGTATAAATAAAATGATAAATTATCTCTTGATACTTCAAAGTAGACCAATAAAGTTGAATAATTATTTTTAATATAGTAAGCAAATAAAAATAAATGGAGGGAGTAAAAAACTTTTTACTATCACGTTATATACGAATATTTTTAAATAATAAAATTGAGATTTGGGGTTCTTAAAAGAAAGGCAGACTACATGCTATAATAAATAAATGAAATTTGATCCTAAATATTTATTTACACTAATAATATATATACATATATTATTAGTGTAAATAAAGATATATATATTATACTCCATTCCTTCATTAGTCATTTTTATTGATAATATATAAATGGACTTAAAAATTTCTTATATACTTTTTGAATTGTTTCATTATAAGTGTTTTATGAGTGAACATATGTTGTTAAGCAAAGGAGTACATATGATAAGTTTCTTAATAGCAAACATATAAATAGTCACATGGCATAATGAAGGATTAACTTAGCTAATAAATAGAAGTACGTTAGAAATTTTGACCCCTTTCCATATATATAAATATAAAGTTTTGCTTAGGCAAACTAAGCTAAATATAGAGTATAGTAGAAGAAAATGATTTATATAGATAAAATTACTAGATAGAAATAGTTTTTAGACTTGATTTTGAACTCCTCATGTTTGTTGATGTTGTTATTAACTCTTTTATTATTTTTTACTTTTATTTTATTTAGTATAATGATGACATGAAATTAGTTTAAATGAAACTTGAAGAAAATTCATATATACTTCCACCTTTTCATTTTATTTGGCTCCTGTCACTTCGATCCTTAAAGAAAAAGTTTATTATTATGATGAGTTTATTTTTAATAAATTAATTTTATTAAGAAATTTTAAATTTAACTACTAATATTTTATATAGTCATTTAGTGAGGAATCAGTAATAGAAGAAAATAATAAATTTATTTTAATTTCATAAATTAAATAAATAGATCGAAATAACTATCTTTAGTAAAATGACTAAGTAAAATGAAATGGGGGAGTTGCTTATGGAAACATATTTGTTGTTGTTTAGATATAACAACAATGTATTTGCTTTCTCCCCCTCTATCTTTGTACATCATAAATTAGTCCGTCCCAAATTAACATCAACATCGCAATTCAAGATGATTGACAGTTCAAATATTTTCCGAAAATAAAATAAATTACTTTCGAATTCTTTTATTTCTGAGATCTAATTTTGATTTTTGAATGGTACTTCAATGAAGCTATCATAAAAGCATTAATTAATTAATTTGTACTTAAAAGAAAAAAGTTCGTACAGTGGTAGGCTGTGCTCTCATAGCCAATTTACAAGCTGCCTGGCCGGTGCCTTAATTAAAACCCATAAAGTTTTCATGGAGCATCTGAAAAAAAGGAACAATTAGGAAGAGTACTACTCGTGCTCGTCCAGAAATTGTTTATCATTCAGCTTTGACTAATGACTCGATCATGGTGGTATGAGTATAAATATTCATTAATGATAAGGTGAGGACGCTCAGTGATAAGTCAGAAGTTTTTTATAAAGAGGTGATATAATATAAAAAAAAACAGATAGACGAAAAAAGAAAAAAAGGAAGTCAATATATAGTATATATACATAAAATTCTATAAATTATTGTCAGAAATTTATAACTAATAAAGAAGACTATGGTCTTAGTACGTAGGAAAAAATCATGTATATGAAACTTTTAAAAGTTCTTCTACTAAGCGAAAATGATTAGTTTTACCTCACCTTATATTATCAATACAAAATCCCCCTGATGTGGGCTAAATAGACATTATTAGGCATCTCCAAAGTGGACATTCAATCCTACAATATGATGAGACTAATATTCAATGTAATTCAGAGATGAAGAAGAAATAATGTAGGCAGAAGAGAGAATTCAGAAGAGGGTAGAGTAATGTGATTAGTGTATCATTACTTGTGTTGGGATAGATACAACTTAAAGAGTATATATAGTGAAGTAAATCATTCTAACTGCCGACTAACTACTTTAACCAACTTAACTAGTAACTTCTTCTAGAAGCTGATAAGACTAAGTAATCATGTTGAACTCTGTTTAGTCCCTTGGTTAGAGCATCAACAGGTTGGTCATGAGTTGAAACATACTTGGTCTTTGTTAGGCCTTGTTGAACTTTTTTTCTTAAAAGGTGACAACCTATTTCTATGTGTTTAGTTCTTTCATGATAGATAAAATATACAATCATCCGAATTGCTGCTTTACTGTCACTAAATACTGTAACAGGTAATTGAATTTGAATTTTAAGATTTGTAATCAAGCATATGATCCAAGTAAGCTCAACAACTGTGAAAGCCAAATTTTTGTATTCTAATTCAACTGAGCTTCTTGACATATTAGATTGTTTTTTAGACTTCTAGAAAATTAGTGTCTCCAAGTTTGATAGTATATCCCATGATAGAATTCCTAGAGAATATACAAGTAGCCTAATTTGCATCACAGTAAGCTATAAGGATATCTTTCTTGTTCCTAAATAGTAATAGTCCTTGTGTTGGATTTCCTTTATCATATTTGCCAATTCTAAGTGTTGTATTCATATGAGATTGTTTTGATTATTTTAGATACCGACTTAGAGTCTGCACACTATAGGCTATATCTTGTGTTATTATAGTTAAGTACAACAATTTCCCTATAAGTCTTTGATATGCCCCATGATTAGCTAGAACTTTATCACTATAGCTTGTAGATTCTTTGATGTGTTGATCATACTCACTAGTAGTTAGTTTTATAGTAGTATTCATAAGTGTAGATTCTAGTTTAGCTGCACTAAGACCTGTTTCTAATATTAGTTCTAAAATATACTTTCTCTAATGCCTAACAAGACCTTGTTGTGATCTTGCAAATTCAATACCTAGAAATATCTCAGTTCAATTTCTTAGGATCTGAAGATGTTTAAATAGTCTCTTTATTAGGATTTGAAGAGTTTAGACTCTTTCCATCCTTATCTTAGTTGGTTGTTATTTCTCTTAAAAGTTTCACCTATTTTTAAGAGATAGCTTTTGATATTCCTCTACTATTTAAATCCATTATTTTTATAATATCTCGTACTAATCTTAGTTAGATTCAGCTCTTAGTTGCATGCTTAAGGGGCATAAGGCTTGAAATTTTCACTAAGTGTTGGGGACTTAACCATTTTCAAGACCTCTAAATTTCAAGAATTTTTATTTTGGTCTTTTCGACCCTGAGACATTAGTTTTTGAGTTAATTCATGTTCAAGGATGTAAGAACTGTGTCTCGGAGGAGTTTCAAATTTTTCGAACAAGGTTTGGGACATGTTTGGATTACAGAATCAGTGGGTCACCGCAATAGGCCCGTGACATGGCATTAGTCCCGATCGCATGCTGACCGCATCGCGGTGAAGGTGTTGTGTCCAGTTCTTTGATTTATAATTGAATACATGTGTCATTATCTTTATCCTAGTGAGTGAAGTGCTTATGAGGTGAAAAATATTCATAGGAATCACTTAGAACAAAGTTGAGCTAAGAGCCTTTGATTCGTCTAAACGTTTATAATTTTGTTATATATATGGAATTTTTCATTTCAAAACCCACCAAATTGTAGATAATTGAATTAGCTTCCCAATGATACCAATTTTGCCTTAATGCGATACCCGAGCGGAAAGTTATGATCATTGTCATCAGAACCAGTAAGCTACCGCAATAAGACTGCGTCGCGGTAACGTAGTTGCGTCTAGTTTTTTTTTTTTTTTTTTTAAAATTTAAATGACTGAGGGGCAATTGGATCTTTTCTCCCTCAACCCAATAGTTCATAACACGAGTTGAGCATCAGTTAGGGCATAATTTTGTCCTTCTTCTCCAATTTTTCTCTCAAGAAAATCATTCTCTTCCCCCAAGAACAAGAATTCAATCCTTTTTCCCTAAGAAATTAAGAATTCAAGTTTCCCCAAGTTCAAGAACCTTCAAGAAATCATCAAGAATTGTATTTTTCTCTCAAGTTAAAGGCTTAAGGTATGCGGGGTATTCATTCATGGGTCCCTTTCACCCATGGAGCCCCAAAACCCCTTTCTTTCAATTAAAGAATGAATTTTTTATCATTATGGTATTTTATATGTTCAAGAAAGATTGAATTTCATATTTTCATGATGATTTAAATTAAATTCAGCCCATGTATGATCCCATGCAAGATTTGATCTCCTCATGCTATGAATTTTAGTTTCCCATGTCTTACTCAAGTAAATTTCATGATTTGTTGAATGCTTATGTTTCGAATCCCTATGTACATGTTCGTGCTTTCTACATGTTTGATAAAATTCTCATGTCTTGGGTTGAACCATGATTCAATACTACAGTCTTAAGTCTAAACATCATGTTTTATGATCCTTCAATGCTGGTGGATTATGAACACCCGATACCTATGTGTTTTACATGATTTCCATTTTTCAAGTAGCAAGACAGTCAGATCGTGGTTTTAATATCATATTCAGAGCACCATGATCATGTTGACAATTATCAGTTTATGTGTTTATAATTTACTGTCACATCCCTTTTTTCCAACCAAAAGAATTCGATTTTAAGTTAGAAAAGAGTTTTTATTATCAACTGATAAAAGAAGAATTTGTTTCTAAAAGGACCTTTAACAATAAAAAATCAGAGTCGCCACTTGCCATAATCCGGTGTGCCAAGTCACCTTTGGAAAATCCTTTTCAAAATGATTTGACTCTAAAAACTGATCCGCGAATAGAGATTCTGGTTAAGGAATTTTATTGACGAGGGGAAGGTGTTAGGCACCCCTCGATCCCGTGGTTCGACCACGATCACTTGGTAGAACGTGTCGGCTAAATTCGACACTAAGAATGTATAAACCACACAAAACACACAAAATAATCAATCAAACAAAAAACAAAATAAAACAAGTCCGAAAATATAATGTTCAGTCCAATTAGTACAGCCCAAAATAAAAAAGTATTGAAAAGGAAACCTAATCTAATCCTAAATTACGCTCCCATGCTTTACCCGATGCCTCGGGCCTTCATCACTAACCTCCTTTGCATACATGATACGTCAGGGCATTCCCGGTGAATACGTACAAGTGGCTTCGGGGCATTTCCTGGCTAAATGAATATATTTCCAAATGCGAGAAAAAAAAGAATCATTCAACAAACATTCCACATTACTCAACAATCCACAAATTCTAAATTTGCCTACCCAAGCCTACCGTTTTCTTATCCCGTCCGACCTATCATGATACTATCGTGTTCCAATAATATTCATGCTTATTCCGAATTAACAAAGACAACAATAAACCAAAAATTAAACCAAATTCACCTTTTTTTACCAATTCCTCAATTCTGTCCCAAATTTTCTTTTAACATGATTAAACCAATTCAATATGCAATCCATCGATCAAGTTTTCATATCCAAATCAGATATCAACCAACACACCACGAAGATTCAAACATGCCAATCACATCATTCATAATTACGTAAAAATTAAAAGAAAGAAGAGAAAGAATTGGACCTCAATTTTTATTTCAATCCCGAATTGTTTGGTAAACTACCACTGGAATACCCGAATTGAACCTCAACAACGACCAACAACTCGACAAACTTCAAATTACCCTCTGTTCAAATTGAAAGCCAATGGCAAAATCAGAAACCAAATTGACCTGAAATAGATATTGCAAAAAATAGATCAACCCGAACCCATTTTCATACGTCACACTGCTGGCTCATCTTTTGGCCATGGGTTGCGACAGAATCGAAGTTGGTTTGTTGTTGCTGTTTAGTCGGAGCTCCGATGAGCTCAATTGGCTGTAGGCGTGACTAATTTCAGCACTTTACGAGGATCCTGACATCATTTCGGTGACCTTTGCTCCGATTTTATCAACCTATGCATACTATCTTTCTCATATTCATGATTTTCCCCTTTTTTCGATTCTCTCCCTATTTCTCTCTCTCTCTTCTCTCTGATCACACCCTTTCTCTCTCGCCTCTATTGTTTTTTCTCCGTTTTCCCTCAATTAGTGTGTGGTTGTGCAGTTTGTGTGTAAATATGGCGTCTGTGTATTGTCGGTCCAAGAAGAGAAAATAAAAATGGATGATGGATGATGATCTCTAATGGAATCGTGAATGGGAACCCCAAAAAATGGGTTCTTCGTGTATGTATATATCTGGTAGTGTGGTAAGTGTGCTTTATTCTGTTATGGGGAATATTCTGTGGGGTCCCTTTTCTCTTTTGTATTGTGATATTTTAATTCTGTATCCCTTTGTGTGACGTAAAATACTGAGGTAGTGTGAGGTAGTGGGGTAGGGTAGGGGGTGTGAGATGGTGAGTAGGGAAGGGGGTAGGGGTAGGTTATTAGGATGACTAAAACAAGATAAATTTGTTAAGAATTTTGGTAAGGGTTGTTATTTTGTCTTTTGTTAGAAGAATAGTCACATAGGTGAAGGTACGTGATACGGTGAGGTCAAAAATGGATAAATTAGGTTTTGAGAGGGACAAAATTAGGTGTCTATAGCATGCCCCCTCTGAATGTAAACATGAAGTATTTTCAGACAAAGAAGTAGACAACGAGATAGAATTTTGTCCCGATCATTATTCAAAAAGAATGAAACAGAAGAAAGGAGGGAAACCGAGTCTACACTTTGGACATCCTACCTACCCAAGTGACGAGGGAATCGAGTCATAGGTATCTCAAAGGACTGAAAAAAGAAAGACTATACCGAGTTGGAGAGTCGAGCGAGTATCTATCGAGGTTCTGGTCTGCAGCTCTGTTATTACATCAAAAATGAAAATTATAAGTTAAGCATAAATGAAATTACAAAAATCATATCTATGCAGTTTCTTTTGGACTCTTGACTTGAGTTTCATTACCCTATTTTTCAGGCGGGCTACTGACTTGCAATTTCTTCACTTTGTTGTTTGACTTTTAATTTCTTCAACTTGTTGTTTGACTTTCAACTTCTTCACCTTGTTATTTGACTTTCAACTTCTTGACCTTGTTGTTTGACTTTCAATCTCATAACTTTGTTACTTGACTTTCAATTTTATCAGTCTATTCTTCTGGCGGGCTCCTGACTTGCCATTTCATTACCCTGTTCTGTAGGCGGGTTCCTGACTTTTAATTTCATCACCCTGTTCTTCAAGCGGGCTCCTGACTTTAAATTTTCATCACCCTGTTCTTCAGGCGGGCTCCTGACTTGCAATTTCATCACCCTATTCTTCAGGCGGGCTACTGAAACCAAAATCAAAGCTAAAATGAAAATTATCCCAAACGAAGATTATAATAAAAAAAAATTTCATTCATTCATTTTTTGTTGAAAGTAATGTCCATTTTCCAGGAGGTTCCTGAACATAAAGTAAATTCTCATTTTTCAGGAGGGTCTTGAACATAAAGTAAAATCCCATTTTCCAGGAGGGTCCTGAACATAAAGTAAAATCTCATTTTCTAGGAAGTTCCTGAACAGAAAGTAAAATCCCATTTTCCAGGAGGGTCTTGAACAAAAAGTAAAATCCCATTTTCCAGGAGGGTCCTGAACAGAAAGTTAAATCCCATTTTCCAGGAGGGTCCTGAGTAGAAAGTAAAATCCCATTTTCCAGGAGGGTCTTGAGCAAAAAGTAAAATCTCATTTTTCTAGAGAGTCCTGATCAGAAAGTAAAATCTCATTTTTTAGGAGGATCCTGAACAGAAAGTAAATTTCTATTTTTCAGGAGGGTCCTGAACAGAAAGTAAAATCCATTTTTCAAGAGGATCCTGAACAAAAACTAAAATCCCATTTTCCAGGAAGGTCCTGAGCAAAAAGTAAAATCCCATTTTTCAGGAGGGTCCTGTGTAGAAAGTAAAATACCATTTTCCAGGAGGTCCTGAGCAGAAAGTAAAATCTCATTTTTCAGGAGGGTCCTGAGCAGAAAGTAAAATACCATTTTCCAGGAGGGTCCTGAACAAAAAATAAATTCCTATTTTCCAGGAGGGACCTGAACAGAAAGTAAATTCCCATTTTTCAGGAGGGTCCTAACCAGAAAGTAAAATTCTATTTTCCAGAGGGTCCTGAGCTGAAAGTAAAATCCCATTTTTCAGGAGGGTCCTAAACAGAAAGTAAAATCCTATTTTCCAGGAGGGTCCTGAACAGAAAGTAAAATCCCATTTTTCAGGATGGTCCTAAACAGAAAGTAAAATCCCATTTTGCAGGAGAGTTCTTAAAGAAAGTAAATTCCCATTTTTCAGGAGGGTCCTGAGCAGAAAGTAAATTCCCATTTTTTAGGAGGTTCCTGAACAGAAAGTAAATTTCCATTTTCTAGGAGGGTCCTAAATAGAAAGTAAAATCCCATTTTCCAGGAGGGTCTTGACCAGAAAGTAAAATCCTATTTTCCAGGAGGGTCTTGACCAGAAAGTAAAATCCCATTTTCCAGGAGGGTTCTGACCAGAAAGTAAAATTCTATTTTTCAGGAGGGTCCTGAACAGAAAGTAAAATCCCATTTTTCAGGAGGGTCCTGAACAGAAATTACAATCCTATTTTTGAGGAGGGTCCTGAACAGAAAGTAAAATCCCATTTGTTAGGAAGGTCCTGAACAGAAAGTAAAATCCCATTTTTCAGGAGGGTCCTGAACATAATGTAAATTCCCACGGATGTGCATTTCCAATGGTAGCTGAATTAAGTAAAGCGAATTTGCCCCTGTTTTAAAAAAGAAAATTTATCCGTTAAAAACTTAGTGGTGCTTGCGGCACTTGGCTGTCCCGACACCTGCTCTAGTGGTCATTCCGTTCATTTTGTTTTAGATTGCTGGCACTTGTCCCTGCTTTGTCATGTCATTGACCTAAACTCAAATTATTAAGAGTGACTCTGAAATAAACACAGTATCTCTGCTTTGTCATGCTTCTCAGATGAACCCTCTAAACCTTGGTATTTTCATGAGTTTTCAAGCTTGTCTGTTGACAAAACTTTCTGCATGCCTTATTCGGCTCACAATCATGTCTCTTTCATATGCTGACTTTGTCTTGCTTTGTACAATTGAAGAAGCTGGTAGCCAGTTTTGAAATCTTTTCTCACTTATTTTGTCATGGACTTGACTCAAAGACACGAGAATAATGACAATAATTTTTTTTTTGATTTGGATAACTGACTCAAGAAAATAAAAATAAAGATAAAGAGAAGAAATAAAAGACAATGAAAGCCCCCACCTGAAACAAAGAAATGAAAAATTTATCTAAAATGACAATAAACTCTAATGATTATGCTATGCATTTGGATTAAGCGGCCTGATCTTTTAATCCAAACTTTCACCAATTGTTGTTGAGATAATGACCCTGAAATTGAGTTACTTCCTTGGGTCAATTGCATTCAAAGACCTCATTCGGCTAGTGACACCTTGAAGGATTTTCGCCAATAAGCCTCTCTCATTTTCTTTCTCTCGGCTCACCATTGCCTTATGGTATCCGTGAGTTTTTTTCACCAATGAGATTCTCTAATTTTCATTTCTCTCAACTCATAGTTGTCTTACGGTGCCCGTGAGGATTTTCACTGATAAGACTCTCTCATTTTTTATTTATCTCAACTCACCATCGTCTTACAGTGTCTGTGAGGGTTTTCACCAATAAGACTCTCTCATTTTTATTTCTCTCCTAATTCCTTATGCTGAGGAAGACAAGTAGTTCCCAAAGTTCATCATCACATCCATTGCATGCTTTTCCTTAACATTCTCAAAGATTGATATGAAGGTCTTTCTTTGGTTGTCACTTGTCTTTTTGGATAGGGTTAGAAAGAAAGAATGGCATAAGGCCTAAACGACACTTGATGTAGGGTAGGACTTACAACTTTTGGAATCAACTCAACCTACAAGAATTAACTTATGCCTAGTTTTGTTGACTGGGTGACTCTAAATTTTATTTGGTTGGACCGAGCCCAGAGTAGGGCAGCCTATGTATCTCACTCTCGAGAGAGGAGAATCAAGTCATGCGTACTTCTAGCAGCTTATACTTTCACTTGATTTTGGTCTCTCTATTTTTTGTTGAAATTTTTCTGACTCTATTGCTTGCTCGACACTTTTCTTTTGAGCTTTGCTGACTCTATCTTGATTCCAAAAGAGGGGTAAGAAAGAAAATAACACTAAGGCTCATATGGGGTAAACAAAGGATGATACAATATTTGGATAACAGAATGAAATGCCTTCGTCATATCAATTCTTGAAGATGCTAGTACATAGCATGTAATATGAAAGTACACGATCAACATAACTTATGACATGTTTTACAACACTAACTTTCCCCGAGAATATGTGTCACCTCTTTTTCTACACTTGTCGAACACACAACTCCACCTTTGTTATATATCCTTCACATTGAATGACTCATGCTTTCATGGAGTTGGTTTTTGTTCTGTTCCTCGGGAGCACATATCTGCTATTTGACCTAATTGAGCTATGTTTTTTAATTGATGACCAAGTTATTCTCAGGATTCTCAAAATAATCGCCTGATTTTAAAAGAAGGCTTCAACTTGATCACCAAATGTCTCAACACTCTATTTATTTTCTGAGGTTCTCTCTTTCTAACTTTAACCCTCTGATTCAATGTTCATTCTTAAACTAGATTTTAAGATCTCGCTAAAAATTTCGTTAGCATGTCATATCACTAGAGTCAACATAAAATGTAATATGGAAAGAAAACAAACAAAAACATATTTAAAACACAAAGGAAAAAGGGGCACTCCATTTAATTAAAACAAAAGATAGAAGGGTTTGAACATAATGACAAAGGAACAAAACAAGATAGATCCCGAACTACAACCCTGAAATAATTTAGATAACAAAAAATAAAACAAAACAAACTACCAGACCTCTTCCTAAGAGGGAGAGGGGTGACTTCTCAATTGCTCAGCCTGACATCTTAGCCACTGGTTTGTATATCAGCATGACTAGAGCTTTTCTTACTGTCAATATTATGCACCATAATTGATCTATCTGGAATCATCTTTTTAATTTCTTTTTTCAAAGCCCGATAATCTTCAATACTGTAACCCTAAACATCAGAATGATACGCACATCGAGCATTAGGATCAAACTTCTTAAATGTGGGTCAGGAGTATACCCAAGGAGAGGAGTGATCATGCCCCACTGTACCAATCTCTAGAATAAAATGGCATATGACTCTCCAATTGGTGTGAAGTTATCTCTCGACTTCGGCCTTATTTCATTGTTTGGCTTGGACCAAAAATCTGGCTTAGAAGGGATTTGGTATGTTTGTAGAGTTTGAGGATGACTCCGATAAGTTGGTGCACACCATAGTTAGTAAGAAGGAAGTTGAACATATGGTTGTGCGTAGTATACTAGATATAGAGGTGGGGAATGGAGTATAATGGATTTTGAAAGGGATTATAGAGAGCATGGGTATGAACTTAGGCTTGATACTGATGACAACGACGACGTTGTCTTCTTAGATGTGATCGTTCTCCAACTACAACAACAACTGTATCTTTCTCATTCTTCTCCCATCCAATTTTCTTTAATTAGTTGCAATATTTTCCCAAATGTTTCACGAATTCCTCCTGTCCATCTTGCTCCTCAAATTTCGATATCTCAAGGCTTGGAGGGGGGTTAACACTTGAAGGCATGCCCCAATTTTTGTATGAAATATCTTCTTCACTCGCAAGTCTTAGGGAACTTTTCATAGCATTTCCTGCGCTTTTCATTTTTCCAACCATTTTCTCTGGCTCTTCTGGCACACTAGGCTTCTTGTTAAAAAATTTTGGTGGTCCAGTTAGATTAAAAATAGGATCAGGAGTATAGCAATAATCACCAAGAGTATTGAACAAGGGTCTACTAGCAGTATAGGGAAGCACAACTGTTGGGCGGCTAGCCAATGTAGAAGCCTCAGTAGAGGATTGAGCAACAAGATCACGAACAATATATGATGTTGTAAATGTAGCAGGCTTATACTGAGGAGCTAGAGGAAAAGTGGTGGAAGTATTGAGATGCTTTGGGCTTAGAATGAATTCTGAGTTATGTTGCGGTACATCAACAACAGTAGGAAACTGACTCTACAATTTTGGTGGAAAACTCGAGGTATTTGTAGGATCAATAGAGGAAAATGGAGGAGGAGGCAATCCACTGGCCCAAGCTCGGTGCATTTCTGTCATTTGTTGCCTTAGTCTCCTAATCTCTTGCTTCAAACTCTCATTTTCATGACTATTTGTTTGATCCATGATTTCACTCTTTATATCTTTGTTGGACACAACTAACTCTTCCTTGGATTTGATGTGATGTGGAGGACCAGCCAGGATGCCACAAAACAACCACCTTAAACTAACTGAACAAGAGGTAACAAAGGTGTTAGAGTTCAATATTTTTTCAAAACCTCTTTCCTTCTTTTTCTTTTTGAAAATATCACCGAACCCAAGAAGGACGCCTAAGTATCTCACTCCCGAGAGAAGAGAATCAGGTGTGTGTAGTTCGTGAAGTCTTGCCAAAATGGCCAATTAAACTTTTTTTTCTTTCTTTTTCTTGAAACTTTAAAAAGAAAAGAAAATAACAATTTGCCAAAAGAATTGACGAAAATCTTTTTGGATTTTTCAGCTTTAACATTCCTATACAAAATGAAACCTATGATTACCAAAGAAAATCTTTTTGGGTTTTCAATTTTGCATTTCATACAAAAATGAAAATTTGAAACTATAAAAGGAAAATCTTTTTGTGGTTTTTCTTTTAGAGATGCATATGACATCTACTAAATAAAGAGTGAAGAAAATTTTTTGAATTTTTTTTATATTCCTATACAAAATGAAACCTATGATTACCAAAGAAAATATTTTTGGATTTTCAATTTTGAATTTCATATGAAAATGAAAATTGAAACTATTAAAAAAAATTCTTTTTTGCAGTTTTCTTTTAAAGAAGTATATGTCACCTACTCTAATATAGAGTGAAGAAAATCTTTTTGAATTTTTCAAATAAGATCTTTGAACCCACAATAGGCTGCCTACGTATCTAACTCCCAAAAAAGAAGAATCAGGGGTGCGTAGTTCGTCCAGATAGGACAATTAAGGATTAAATAACCGACTGGACCTTGACTTGAGAGACGCGACCACAAACAGAAGATGAAAAACATCAATAAAATCTTTTTGAGATTTCAATTTAACACTTAACATAAAACTGACACCAACAACTATGAATAAAAATCTTTTTGGTATTTTTGTTATATGAAATGTACAAAACTTCTATCATATTTTTTGAATTTTTCTTTTATAAAAACTCCAGTGAATGAAAAATCTTTTTTAAAATTTTCAAATTATGAATGCATACTAAAGAGAAAAAAATAAATTTTTTTTTTGGTGTTTTTAAGAAAATGAGTGTGTAAGGTAAAAATCTTTTTGAATTTTGTATTGTGAAAAAAATAAATCAAAAGCCATAAAAAACTCTAAAAACTATGAAACTTTCTTTTTTTTCCTTTCGACTCACTTTTTTTTGATTTTTTATTGCCTACACACCTTGCTTGTAACATATGCTTTCCCCAAATCAGTCCATCAAAGGTAATTCTCTTACAAAGGACCAAGTGGGCCCCACTAGGTCTCAATATGATGCACATAAGCATGACTTAATGGCTGGCCTACGCTGGGATTCACTAACAAGGCTGTTCGGGGGAGCGTATGGTCGATAGTGGTTGCGACAACTTTCCACCTACTCCATACAACCCAACGGATCCCCTCCTAAAATAAGGGTGACTCAACTATAGGTCGTGTACAGACGTGTACTACGTACTTGTTGCAGAAAGAAAGACTTGGGATATGCACATGATGCCAGATATATAGCGGTAACACATAAAGTAAAAACTGTAAACAAAGAGCATGTAGGCACTCAACATTGATAAACAATAACACAAAACAACACAAACAAAATGTCTATACACTTATAGTGCTAAACTAAGCTGATACAACTCCAAAATATGCTCGAATTCTGAAAAATTTCCCAGCAGAGTTACCAAAGCTTCACACCCCTTTTTTTCAACCAAAAAAATTTGATTTTAAGTTTGAAAAGGGTTTTTATTACCAAGTGACTGATAACGCTCAATCTACAGCTCTCGTAGGAGTGTAAAGCGGTCGTTAGCAAATATAGAACCCAACCTGGGTTGGGTATCGATCCCACAGGGAATAACTTGGTCAACAAATAAGCAAAATTAATAGACTTTTGGTGCAAGTCTCGTAAGAAGGGGGGATTGTAATAAGTAACCAAAGTAATGAAATAAAAGCTGAAAATAATAAAGTAAAAAGAGAAAGATTGTCACGTTGGTTGTAAACAATGAGAATTGAAGCGTTGGGGTTATGTCCACCTTCAGAGGTATACGTCTCTATTGGCTATGAGTGTGTAGAGTCTTGACATGCAATTGCTTATAGAGAATTGTAGTCGATGGTAAATCCAAGCGTCTCTCGACCTAAACAAGGACTATTTCACCTTAACTCTCTAGAGCTTAAAGTGTGTCTAGCGGTACAAATTCTCCAAGAGGTTAGTCCAGTTACGGCACTAGCTTTTTAATAGGAAAGGGTGTCCTACTACCTTGACATTATCTCTTTTCCAGACAAATAACCTTTCTCTCGAACAAGTTAAATGTTAGACTGGCGTGTTCTTGTGTTTGAAACCGCAAAGATTGTAGTTTTAAGATGAAGAGAATAATGATATAAGCAATATACGTGTCTTGAACTCACAAGCTCATAGCAATAGATAGTAACTCATTCGGCTTCCATAACCCCAACTAAGAGATTTAGTTACCCATGAATGCGAAGGATATCACGTTTTGCATGATGGAAGGCGTGTAAAAGAGGTGTTAGGCGTGTGGTTTTGGTGATTCCGTAGCAAGTAACGATTCTCTTGTTGTGGAATTTAAGAGTAGAAGAATGAAGAATTGAGAATGTATTGTAGGAAGATGTCTTAATTGTAAGGAGATGAATGAATTGTAAGAATGTGTATAAATTGTAAGAATGTGTATAAATTGTAAGAATGTGTCTAAATTGTAAGAATGTGTCTCTAAATCTCTAGCATGATAGGGTATTTATAATACTCCTATCCTACTCCTACTAAGCTAATGAAATAAATAACCAAATCCTAATATACTAATGAAATCCTTGACCCAAATGTACTAGGGTAAGGTTACAAAATTATAATCCAAATAGAATAATGAAACACATAACCTAATTGCACTAGGTTAATGTATTATGGCAAAAATCCAGCTTTGTGTCTGTAAGTCCCCAAAGTCTTCAGAATTGCTGTTTTAGCCCGGGACAGATTTTCCATGCAGCAGTTTTGGTCCTTAGGCGTGTAAACTCCCTTTCCTTCCTTCGTGAGCTTTCTTTTGCGTCAAGTAAGCCATAAAATGCTGAATTTTGCATCATTTAAGCCTGAAACTTTACTAATCATGTTCGTTAGCTCATTTATAGGAAAAAGGACTAAAAGTGCATGAAATAGATAATTAGTTCTCAAAACTAGGCTAAAATATGGGCAAAATATATTGATATAGGCGCGTAAATTCGCCTATCATCAGTGACAAAAGAAGAATTTGTTCCGAAAAGGACCTTTAAAAATAACAAAATCAGAGTCGTCACTTGGCATAATCTGGTGTGCCAAGTAACCTTTGGAAAATCCCTTTTAAAATAATTTGACTCTAAAAATTGATCTGCGAATAGAGATTCTGGTTAAGGAATTCTGTTGACCGAGGGAGAGGTGTTAGGCACCCCTCGATCCAGTGGTTTGACCATGATTGCTTGGTAGTGCGTGTCGGCTATTTTTGACACTAAGACTGTATAAACCTCACAAAACATACAAAATAATTAATCAAACAAACAAAACAAAACAAGTCCAAAAATATAATGTTCAGTCCAATTATTACAGCCCGAAATAAAAAAGTATTGAAAAGGAAATCTACACTAATCCTAAACTATGCTTCCATGCTTTACCCAATGCCTCGGGCCTTCATCACGAACCTTCTTTGCATACATGATACATCAGGGCATTGTCTGATGAATACTTACAAGTGGCTTCGTGGCATTTCCCGGCTAAATGAATACATTTCCAAATGTGAGAAGGAAAAAGAATCATTTAACAAACATTTCACATTACTCAACAATCCACAAATTCTAAATTTGCCTACCCAAGCCTACCGTCTGCTTATCCCATCCGACCTATCATGATACTATCGCGTTCCAACAATATTCATGCTTATTCCGAATTAACAAAGACAATAATAAACCAAAAATTAAACCAAATTCACCTTTTTTATCAATTCCTCAATTCCGTCCCAAATCTCCTTTTAACATGATTAAACCAATTCAATATGCAATCCATCGATCAAGTTTTCATATCCAAATCCAACATTAACCAACACACCACGAAGATTCAAACATGCCAATCACATCATTCATAATTACATAAAAATTAAAAGAAAGAAGAGATAGAATTGGACCTCAATTTTTATTTCAATCCCGAATTGTTTGACAAAGCTACCACTGGAATACTCGAATTGAACCTCAATAGCGACCAAAAACTCGACAAACCTCGACTTTTCCTCTGTTTGAATAGAAATCCAATGGTGAAATCACAAAATCAAAAACCAAACTGACCTAAAACAGATATCACAAAAAATAGATCAACCCGAACCCATTTTCATATGTCACACTGATGTATCATATTTTGTCCATGGGTGCGATGGAATCAAAGTTGGTTTGTTGTTGCTGCTTAGTCGGAGCTCTGATGAGCTCAATCGATTGCAAGCGTGACTAATTTCAACACTTTAAGAGGATCCTGACGTCATTTCGGTGACCTTTTCTCCATTTTTTCTCACTGGTCTCTCTCTAAAACACCTTTTATTTTTCTTATCAATCTCTACACACCATATTTCTCATATTTATGATTTTCCCTTTTTTCGATTCTCTCCCTATTTCTATCTCTCTCTCTTCTCTCTGATTACACCCTTTCTCTTTTGCCTCTATTGGTTTCTCTCTGTTCTCTCTCAATCAGTGTGTGGTTGTGCAATTACACATATGTATATTGCCGATCTAAGAAGAGAAAATAAAAATGAAAGATGGATGATGATCTCTAATGGAATCGTGAATGGGAATCCCAAAAAATAGGTTCTTCGTGTATGTATATATCTAGTAGTGTGGTGAGTCCCTTTTCTTCTTTATATTGTGGTATTTTAATTTTGTATCCCCTTATGTGATGTGTAATAGTGAGGTAGTGGGGTAGGGTAAGGGGTGTGAGATGATGAGTAGGGAAGAGGGTAGGGGTAGGTTGTTAGGATGATTAAAACAAGATAAAATTTATTAAGAATTTTGTTAATGGTTGTTATTTTGTCTTTTGTTAGAAGAATAATCACATAGGTGAAGGTACGTAATACGGTGAGGTCAAAAATGGATAAATTAGGTTTTGAGAGGGACAAAATTAGGTGTCTACAATTATCTCAGAATCTGTATGCACTATCATTTTCAAAATACCATGACCTAAGCTTATCAGTTATCAATGCATGCACCAGTTAGTATTTTAGTGTCTTTCAGTTAGGAGTAGGATTTAGCACCTAGCGAACCTAGGAATGGGGGCTCACCCGCCAGTTAGGACTGGTCTTTAGAAGCAATCCCTAAGTTCTAGAACTACGCAGCCAGCGTATGATTATGAGATGTCACCCGCCAGTTTAGGACTGACACTCTCTTAGGGTTCAACTTACTCCCATGATTGAGGGGTGAGGCGGTCGTTTTCAATAACCCAACTAAAGTTGGGATCAAATACACAAGGCGCAAATTATAAATTTCAAGTCCTATGGATGCTCTAATTACTAAACGGTTACCCAAAATGATAATAAATAAGACATGTAAAATAAAATGGAGGGATTGGTTTGTAACGATTTTCAAATACCAATGCACGAATTTAACACTTTTGATTTAGAATCAAGATTAGAGAGGATCTTCGGATTATGTCTACCTAAAGGTAAAGCATGTGGGTTGATGATGGTTTATCATAAAGTGTAGCTAGGTTGAAAGTCATTGTAGTCAATCTTTCAATAAAACTACAACGATTTCACCCATTGGCTCTTTCAAGCACCTAACAAGTGTGCAATTTGTAATCACCCAAAACCTCAATCAAGCATCTCTATTTCTAGGATGATGCTCTTGACATGATTTACACTCCAAATGAACTTATTTCTAATATTGCAAAAGGCAGTAAACCACGGGTTCAATTGTCCACCATTACCTTGTCCCCCTATAACCCTCTTTCAAGGATATAATGGGTTACCTTAAGTTCACCTTCATCCCTCTTTCAAGAATGATAAAGGGTTTTTAAGAGTTTGGGGTTTTTACCCATCAAACCCATTTGGAGATTTGGGATTTTCACCCATCAAATTCCAACTCATTATCCCAAGCAATGGTTGAATCCATACTCAACAACTAAAAATCATGCACACACAACAACACCCATACATAATTACACTTTAGTTCAACATTATCCCAAGACTAAATTACTTAGCTACTCATGAAGAAATTAAAGATAGATATACCATAAGGATTATCAAAAACATTCATTCTTCACAAAATTACTAAGAAATTAAGCCTCCAAGAGTAGTTACACACTTGCCCAATTAGGATTTCTTTATTTCAATTCAAAAATATCTATGAGATAATCAATACCCAAAGAAGGAAGGGTTTTTGCTTATATATGGTTTGGAATTCATCTATGCAATGTTACAAATATGCCCTTGGGAATATTCCCGTTGAACCACAATCGTGTAGGTTTGACCGTGATTGCAGCTATGCAACCGCAGTTATGTTCTGCGATCGCATTATGCTGACCATCTTGACTGACCGAGACCGCGGCTTGAGGACCGCAGTAACTGAGGCTGAAATGATCCAGGTCTTCAACTACACTCTTATTTGCTCCCTTTTTAACATTTTAAGCTCTATTCTACATCTTTTCTCATTCTCAACTATATAGCTGCAAAATGTGGAGATTAGTGCATTAAATAACAATTGTGTCTCATTTAACCTTACAAATATGGTAGTGTAAATAAATAGTTAGTGCGAATGAGTGATAAAATCACCACCTATCAACACCCCTAACTTAGAATCTTGTTTGTCCTCAAGAAGCATCACCCTTTACTATGAGACAACTCCCCACATATGCCCACGTGTTAATTCCCAATGATCATGAAGACTCCAACTTGATTACAACCATAAAAAGCACTTTACACATGGGTCAATAGATTTTTTAATGACTACCCTCATCATAAAATGGAACAGTGAAGGATGCAATAGACTTCAAGGAGCAACCACGTAGCAACTACTAGCACTCTAGAAATAACTCACTTCTTTACCACACCATATTATACCTCATTTTATCTCATCATGCAGAAGATGATAGCTTCATCTACCTTAACCTGTTCACATGCCTTCTTACAAGTAAGAAGATTTCACACACCTAGTTACCAACCATGCAACAAGGAATATTCAGTGCAAACACTCACTCTCTCCAGAAATTCTCCATGTTAACAAGTACCATGCCATAGACATGCCTTTATTTTCAATCACCACTACAATGAATACACATGGTTGGGAGTCACAAAGGGATTTTTGAGCTTGTAATATAGTTTTAGGGTAGGGTAGGATATCAACTTAGGACAATAAAGCTAAACCCTCCTTGAACTTCTACATTATACTTTTTTATGCTTTGCTATTGGGCCACTTCTTTTCATTTTACTATTTTTCCTACTTTGCCCCCTTTTCTTTACCTAATTTCTTTTCACCACTATTTTTTTTAATCTTTTGGCTAGCATTAATCTTCATGCAACTCTTTATTTTGATGTATTATCTCTTTCTTCCAAGAAAAATATTTATTTGTTTAAGCACGTAGGCACTTTCTTATGACTTCGTGTCTCAATTATACTTCTTTCTCTTTCCACCAACCCAACTTAAGATTTTAGCCTCAATTTGTATTCTTAAGTTCTAGGAGGATAGGGTTCAATAGAGGATGAATAGAAGGGTCACGGCTTGTAATGCGTTTTCCAAAGAAAAGTCCAAAGGCCCAAACCTGGTGACTAGGAATAACTCCTATGTATTGGTAGGCTTTTTAGGCTAAAAGTGGGCTTCCAAAATCACAAGATGGCCTATGATTATCTTACCAATCAAGAACAATCAAAATTTAGCTTTGAAAGACTAGTGGGGAAAGTTCTAGATGGTACAAGTACACATGAGATGTAGACAATTAAGCTTACACATAGCATGCGAATATTGTCAAGGAGGTTCAATTGTTCTACCCGCTTGAGACAAAGATGGAGTATTCACTATTTTTTTGAAGTCAATTTTTGGAGTCATAGAAAGAGGGAAAGTTTTTTCACGAGGTTACTCACGTCCATGCCTTCGAATTTTGCAAATTTTTAGATGGAGGGGGTTGTTTGCTTTTGTATCCGCACCACACATAATTTGATAATCATAGCTACAACCCAAGCTATAGTCTTACATTGAAAACTATGGTACGAGCGAACCATCCACATGGTTACTCAGTCTTCACCAATGGGTATGAATGCGATCCCAAATTATCAATGCTACAGGTACTCAGATTTTCCTTTCATTTTATGACCTCAGTGCCATGGATATTCAGACTTCCCCTGCACCTATAGTTAGAAACCCAATTACGACAGAAAATATCATCTATTAAAACTAAAATAGATAGACAAACTAAGAATAGAGTAACTAATCCATGAAAATGTGGGCACCATCAGAGTGCCCGAATATTACTACCCAAATAAGAACTTTCCTAAAGAGCAGAAAAATACACAAAAATGTCAATAATATAGGCCCAAATCAAATGAATAAGGAGACACCCCCAACTTGAAAAAGTAGCAGTGTCCCCATTGCATAAATAATCAAGGATAAAAGGGCTAAGGGTGATCCCTGGAACCACATCAAGGGCTAACATCGCTCTTAAATTTTTGCATCACCATTATTCCTTTTAAGGTTGGATCAATTTTGTAGTTGAAAACTTGAAAGGGGAGTGTGCAAAAAATGAGAGGGAAATAAGGGGATAAGTGGCTGAAATGACCACGATTGTGACTAAGTAATCGCGATCGTGGGCCTGCAGATGATCGAGATTGCACCTGGGTGCCGCGATCACGATAACTGAGAGCATTTCTACACCCCTATTTTCCCATGTTCTGCTCTTTTTCATTTTACACCTATTTGATCCCTGTTCAGTTTATGATGTACATTTCCACATACTTACCCCTTTCAAAACTTACCTAATGCACTCAATAGTGCCACACTTGTATGAATTATTCCTATGCAAAACCTAGCATTGGAACTACAAAAACATAACAACAAGGATAGAAGCCACTTTCATGGAATTTGTGGTTTGCCTCCCACATAGCGCCTTAGTTATCGTCGTGGCACGACATTGTTCTTTCTCAATTTCAAGGGAGTTCTGCAAGTCCCCGCTTATTAACCACTCCATCATCAATTTGTTTTGTGTGCACTTTTGCCATTTTTTTCTTCCCTTATTCGTCTTGACTTTGGGGTACTCTTCCTTTGTCTTCTTACTCTTTGCACATATTTCCAAGACTTGATCATTACTTTTTGGATTAGAAATATTATCACTAGAGGTATCGCTTTTAGGCTTAGTATTTAGTCGCACAAAGATTTATCCAATTTGGGTATCGAATTTCTTAATAGAAGCGGAGTGAGACACCACAGTTTTAGAGAGTTGAGAAAAGTCCCCTTTCTATTCATGGACCATTTTGTCCGTACCTTATACTCTATTAAAGATTCTTTCTAGAACATCTTTAGTCCTAAAATTTGTTGGATCAATTGGGTTTGACTCTTTGTTATAAACTCGATCATAGTGGGTCACCAAATGGCAATAAGCATGTTGATGATCTCCACAAAATCGACCACCATCCCTATTCATCCAACCTTGATTTTCACTTTGCTGTTGATTGGACGAGTGAAAACCCTTCAAATAGTTTGGCAAACATTTGATCTCTTTATTCAAATTTTTAGCTTCCTCACCATAGGCTCTTAACGGTGTGATATTTCCCATTTTCGCACGTGCACCCATAATATATTTGGTTAGGATCTCAAGTTGGGTTAAAATATTTGCCATAGTCTCCTTTTGTTCCTCATCCTGCTTTCTTTGTTCAATATTGACCATGGGTATGGAGGGAGAGATATTCAAGACATCAATGACTTAGGTATGCCATTCTCAATTTTGTTTAGTCACTGCTCTCAACAATTTCGTAGCCACATGGAATTGCATGTTTAAGAGAGAACCTTCTGCCAGATTGTTTACCATAGTTTGGTTCCGAGGGTCTAGTGCCCGATAGAATATTTGGAGAAGTATCTTCCCCAAAATCTCGTGGTTTGGGCATTTGGCTAATTTCCTATTAAATCTCTCCCATACTTTATGAAGCGGCTCCCCACTACTTTGTCTAAAGTTGATGATCTCATCTTTTGTGTGGCACACTTTGGGAGAAAGGGTATATTGATCCACAAACACCTTTGTAAGATCATTCCATGAAGTGATTAAAGCCATAGAGAGTGAACCGCGCCAAAATGCTATTTTGCCCGTTAGTGAAAATGGGAAAAAATGGAGCTGAAAGGCTTCTTGAGTGGTGTGTGCAATGTTGAATGGTGCACATACCTCCAAGAAATTCTTTATGTAAACATACGAGTCCTCATATGCTTGACCCCATACAACCCCTTAATTTGCTACAAATGAACCATGACGCTCATCACGTGATAGTTGAATATACATCCTCACTGAGCTAATGCACGCAGAAATGATAACCAGCCACCCCAGCCCACTGACCCTTTGAATGAGAATATATTCCATTCTGAATTTCGGGTTGTCTTTCAGGCATTGGCCTAAGCTATAACTACCAATGTTCAGGAAAACCATTAGGAGACAGTCCCATTTCAACAAAATAGTGATTTAGCAGCAGCTAAAATTCATGAATTTATGAGAATGAATCCGCCTAAGTTCTTTAGGTCAAAAACAGGTAAGGATCTACATCTTTACTTAGATGAGGTGAGAAAGATCACCCAAATTATGCATGTTACTGAGGAGGAAAGTGTAGAGTTGGCATCCTATAGGCTGAAGGATGTGGCGTATGATTGGGTGGTTATGTGGAAGAATAGTAGAGGCTAGAATGCAACTTCTATGAGTTGACAAGTGTTTCAGGATGCATTTCTAGACATGTTGTTTCCTCGTGAATTGAGAGAAGCTAAGGTAGAGGAGTTTATGAACTGAAGAAGGGCTCAATGTCAGTGAAAGAGTACTATCTTAAGTTCAATGAATTGTCTAAGTATGCCCCTGACACGATGGCTAACCCTAGATCAGGTATGAGTAAGTTTGTTACAAAAGTGTCTAGTTTGGTGGGCAAGGAGTGTAGGACTGCCATGATTATTGGGGATATGGATCTTGCTAGGATGATGATTCATGCTCATTATATTAAGGTAGAAAAGTTGAAGGGGTGAGAGATGGTAGATAAGAGGTCTAGAATCAAGCAGTTTAACTATAGCCAGACAAGGTCTGGAGGGGGGAATCGTTCACAGTTTTAGGGTTGCTCATCTATGCCAGTGCCATCTTCAGCTAGTGCTCCTACCTCCAGAGCTAGGCAGGAGCAGTGGGGTAAAACTTTTATGTCCAGGTCTCAGAATAGTGTGAGTGGAAAACCCAGTTATCCTTCATGTTCTAAATGTGGTAAGAATCATCTTGGTAAGTTCTTGTTGGGACAGAAAGATTTTTATAGTTATGGTAAGTTAGGTCATGGAATCAAAGAGTGTCTGCTTGCTAAGGAGGAAAGCAGGGATGTTCATCCCCAAACTCAAGCTACTAGTGCACCAACTCCTCTAGGTCGCCCAGTCCCTCCTCAGGGTGAATCATCCAGTACCGGTGGCAGTCAGTGCCAGAGTCGATTCTATGCTTTATCATCCTACAGGAGCAAGAGGGTTTGCCAGATATTGTTATCAGTATTTTTCGTGTCTTTCATCTTGACATTTATGTATTGTTAGACCCTGGGTCAAATCTCTCTTGTGTGACTTCGTTAGTTGTAGTAAATTTTGGGGAATGTCCTGAAAAACTCCCTAATCCCTTCTTAGTTTTCACCCAGTGGGTGAGTCAATTATTACCAAACGAGTCTATAGAAAGTGCCCTATCACTGTTCTTCACAAGATCATATTAGCAGACTTAATAGAGTTAGACATGGTCAATTTCGACATTATTCTTGGTATGGATTGTGTAATGCCTAGAAAATGGGTCCCGAGACATCACACGGTGCTCAAGACTACGAGTAGCCTTAAGCGAACCCTGTTTGCCTTCTATCGACTCTGAATCTCATAATAAGGAAATATAAACATAAGATCAAAATTAGAATGAGGAATTCTATCTGAGCTAACTGAGAATATCTAAATATATTTTCTAAAAAATTCAAGACTCAAGAGTCTGATCAATCAATATCAAAAAACTGAATCATAATTTAGTATTCTGACATGCCTCTACTACTAATGCTAGAGAGTCACTGGGACAAACCCTCAGCTGACTCGAACTATTTGAAAATACTTAATCATCTATACTAGTAAGCTGAAAAATTGAAAGACAAAGTCCCCGAACTATGAGAACTCACCAACTGTCGGGATGTAGATGAAGATGCTCGAAATCACTCACGCTGCTAAAACTGAGCACCTGAACCTACATTATGAAAAAATGTAGCACATAGGCGTATATGTGGATCATTACTTTGAGAATGTACTAAGTATATAGGGGTGAATGCATAAGTAAAATAATATCTTAACGTCATCACAATTTATAAGATAATGCATGCTAAATGTAAATGACTTATATAATCTAGAATATCTAAAATCTGTAAATCATAATCAAGAATAGTAAAACATGTTGCATAAATCTAGTGAGTCATAACATTTAGTTTCTAAAACCTGTACTGGTATTCTGTCTTTAAATCATACTGTCTAAGTGTAGAAAGGACTCACTTCTGTATTTCTAATTTAAAATCTGAAATCTCATAGCCAAATCCATATGTAAAGTAATATCTGAATAAAACTGTGACCCTTTACACTTAGTTTCTAAAAGCTATTCTGTTAAAATTATTCCGTTCTGTAAGGTTTTACTAGTAGGGAAATACTCTTAAAAACTATTCTAAAACTCTTTACTGTTAGGCTGTAGGGAGGTTCTTCTAACCGACATAAACCTTGTGAGCTATCATGGAGTTCAACATCTAGTTCCCTTATGGGAAAACCTCATGTTGGGGAGAGGTGTCATACTCTTGCCAAAGAGTATAACCTAATCTGAGTGATCATATTTGTATCTGTTATTTATATAGAAATGGGAATAATTTGAACCTGCATTTGCTTGTAGTTCTGGGGCATGTGAACATACCCAACTCGGTGTTAAATACTACTCCTTTTAATCTGTATACCTATTCTGTTGGAAATCAACTTTAAAATCTAGTATAATGGTTCATTACCAAAACCAACTGTATATTTGTTAAGTTAAACTGTAGTCTTAAATTGTAAAGTGGATCTCATATCTAAGCTGAGATCAAAAGATCAAATCTTTATCAAAAATCTGAAAATACTCTAGTCATAGGGTGCTCATAGCATAATCAATCTTGAAATAACAATATTCAACTAGGGCTTAATACCCATTAATCAAATTCATTTCAAAATATAATAATATTCATGCTTGATAATGAAGGTATTGATAATTCAACTCAAAATCTAGAAATTTCTGCAATACGCATGAAAATATGAAAGAAAACATGAAATTCATCTTCTAACTTAATTCAAAGCTCAAAATCCTTCGATTAGCAATATTGGGTATGAACCCTAATTTGAAATTCATGAATAATCATACAAAATCATGTAAATTTGTAATTAAAACTAGTTTTAGGCACAAGGATGAAAGAGGATCGTTGTACATAAACCCCACATACCTTAATTGATGAATTACTAAGAAAGCTTAAACTTGAATTCCTATTTGTGCTCTTGAAGATGAATTCTTAAATCTCTTGAATTGGGAATCCTTAATTTTGAGCTATCTTGGAAAAAGAATGGAGGAAATTTGATTTCTTAGAGGTTAAGTTTTGAGGTTCTAGGGTTTTCTTGAGAGAGAATTGATGAAAAGTGAGCATAGAATGCTTAGAATAGGTTTAATTTTGTGTTATTCATGACTTGGGTGCTTGGGAATTGACTAAATTTCCCTTTTAAAATTTAACTCGAAAACTGAAAAAATCTTGACTTGGCCACCCACCACGACATGCCACTATCGTGGTGGTTCTCTGGAAAAGGGACGAGCCTATTTTTTCCCATCAACGCATCATGGGGCTATCACGTTGGGCTACTGGAAAAGAGACTAACCCTATTTTGTCCATTACCGCGATGCGATGAAATCGCGTCACCTAGAAAAAGAATGAGTGGGAACTGGACTTTCACTTTGATGCGATGTAATCATAGTGCTCCACGGGAATTTAACAATTTTGAAGTTGTCCTTCACCGCAATGCGGTGCCTGTCAAAATGCCATACTATTTTACTAAAAGTGCCATAACTTCTCAACCGAGTATCAGATTAAAGCAAAATTGATATTGTTGGAAAGCTGATCCAATTATCTACACATTGGTGGGTCTAGAACTAGAAAATTCTATATGTACCAAGAGTTATTCATTTTCAAAGATAACCCTTGACTTTCTAGGAGCTAAACTGAGCTAGGAAAAAGTGTGGGGTATTACAATATCTTTGCCCTGAGAACATTTGTCCTTGAATGTGGCTAGTTAAACTGAAGATACTGAGGGACTAAGGCTATATGCTGGAATGCACAACAGAATTGAGTTGTATGATTGAATCTAAAACATCCTGAGCGATTGAACTAATCTGTGAATGGATGATTTGATATGAAAATAACTATATAGCTAAATCTGAGACTGGAAAAGAAATGAATTAAGAAAGATTGTTACCTATGATTGATTTTGAGTTCGTGGAGAAAAGGTGAGGATATTTAGTAGGCATGTTTGCTTCTTCTTCCCAAGTAGAACCCTCAGCGGACTGATTTTACCACAGAACTTTGACCATGGGATCTTTTTTATTCCTTAGTCTACGGGTCTGATGATCAAGAATCTCTACTGGAACTTCTTGTTATGAAAGACTGTTCTTAATATCTGTATTTTCTAAAGGGACTGCAACAACTGAATCGTCTATGCACTTCTTCAATAAGGACACATGTAACACTGGATGAACTGATGACAAGTCTGTGGGTAGCTCAAGCTCATATGCTACCTTTCCCATGCGACTTAAAATCCTGTAGGGGCCTATATATCGGGGACTAAGCTTACCCTTTTTACAAAATCTCTTTACCCCCTTCATGGGTGAAACTTTTAAATACACAAGGTCATCAACCTCAAACTTAAGATCTCTCCTTCTTACATCTTGCATAGGATTTTGATGACTCTGGGCTGCTTTTAATCTCTCTCGAATCAATTGAACTTTCTCTATAGCTTCAAACCCCATATATGGCCCAATCAAAGTGGCCTCACCCACGTCGAACCAACCTACTAGTGATCTACATCTCTGCCCATAAAGAGCTTCAAATGGGTCCATCTGAATACTAGAATGGTAACTATTATTATAGGCAAACTCAATCAATGAAAAGTGGTCGTCCCAACTGCCTTTGAAGTCAAGAACATATGCCCTCAACATATCTTCCAAAGTCTAAATGGTCTTCTATGCCTGACCATCTGTCTGCAGATGAAAAGATAAATTGAGATGAACTTGGGTACCAAGACCCTTCTGAAAGGCTTTCCAAAATTGAGAGGTAAACTGATGCCCCTACCTGAGATGATGGACAAGAAAACTCCATGCAATATAACCAACTCTCTGATATACAACTTAGCATAATCTTCAGTTGTGTAGGACGTGTGGACTGGCAAGAAATAAGTTGACTTGGTCAATCTATCTACAATAACCCAAATCAAATTATGATAACGACACGAATGGGGTAATCCAGCCACAAAGTCCATATCAGCTCTTCCTACTTCTAAGTGGGAATACCGAATTTCTATAATATGCCACCAGGTCTTTGGTGCTCTACCTTAACCTGTTGACAAATTGCACACTTGGCTATAAATTTTGCTATATTTTTCTTCATACCACTCCACTAATAGGCTTCCTGCAAGTCACGGTACATCCTTGTGGCTATAGATGAATGGAATAATGCGCACCAGTGCTTCTGCCATAATCTGCTACCTCAAATCATCAATACATGGCACACACAATCTACTTTGGTATCTCAACACATCATCTCCCCCTTGGGAGAAAAACTCTACCTTTTGTTCTTCAACTAAACCCTTTTTTTTTGACCAAACTAGAATCCTTATCCTACTTTCCTTTCACTTCAGAAACTAGATAAGATTCGAAACTACTCTGGATCCAAACATTCCCTTCAGCCGAATCAACCAATCTCACACCCAATCTAGCTAACTAATGAACTTCTCAAACTAGTTCTCTCTTATCATTCTTCACATAAGCAACACTACCCATCGACAATCTACTAAGGGCGTATGCCACTATATTAGCCTTGCCCAGATGATATAGCACACTCATGTAATAATCCTTCAATAATTCTAACCACCTTCTCTGATGAAGATTTAACTTCCTCTGAGTAAGCACATACTGTAAACTTTTATGGTTCTAAACATATCAATATACACCCCTTAAAGATAGTGCCTTTAGATTTTCAATGCAAATGCAACAACAGCTAACTCAAGATCATGGCTAGGGTAGTTCTTTTCATGAGGCTTAAGCTGTCTAGAGGCATAGGCTATAGCCTTACCTCTCTGCCTCAAAAACACAACCCAGACCCATTTTAGAAGCTTTATAATAGACAATGAACCCATATATACCATTAGGTAATGCTAAAACTGGGGCTGAAGTGAGCCAAGCCTTTAACTCCTAAAAACTGTTCTCACAAGAATCTGACCACTGAAACTTAACTTTTTTTTGGATCAATATAGACATAGGGGATGCAATAGATGAAAAACCATTAATAAAATATCTATAATAGCCATCTAAACACAAGAAACTTCTAATGTCTAATGAATAAATAGGTCTAGGCCAGTTTCTTACTACGTTTGTCTTTTGGGGATCAATTTTAATACCATCATTAGAAACAATATGACCGAGGAAAGCTACTGATCTTAGCCAAAAATTCACATTATCTAAATTTGGTGAACAACTGCTAATGCCTAAGATTTTGCAATACCATTCTAAGGTGGTATGCATGGTCATCCTCTCTACGAGAATAGACAAGAATATCATCTATAAAGACTCTGACAAACATGTCCAAATAATGTTTGAACACTGTGTTCATAAAGCCCATGAAGGCTGCGGGGGAATTGGTAAGAACAAATGACATAACTAGAAACTTAAAATAACCATAACAAGTTCTAATAGTTATCTTTGAAATATCACATTCCCTTACTCTAGCTAATGATAGCCGGCTCTAAGGTCTATCTTGGAGAAATGACTTGCATCTTGGAGCTGGTCAAATAAGTCATTAATCTTAGGAAGAGGATATTTGGTTTTGAATGTGACTTTATTCAACTGACGATAGTCAATGCACATTCACAAGGAACCATCTTTCTTTCGCACGAATAGGACTGAAGCGCCCCATGGAGAGACATTGGTCCTTATGAAACCTTTATCTAATTGGTCCTTAAGCTGCTCTTTTAACTGTTTAAGCTCGGCTGGAGCCATACAATATAGAGATATAAAGATGGCTGAGTATCTGGAAGAAGGTCAATACCAAATCTATTTCCCTATAGGGAGGTACCTCTATCAAATCTTTAGAAAAACATCAGGAAACTCATTGACTACGCTGACTGACTAAACTATTGGAGTCTCAGACTTAGTGTCTTTGACTCAAACAAGATGATAGATACACCCTTTTGATATCAACTTTCTGGCTTTAAGATAGGATATGAAATGACTCTTAGGAGACACTGAATTTCCTTCCCACTCAAATACTAGCTCATCTGGAAACTAAAACTTCACCACTTGGGTGCGACAATCTATAGATGTATAATATGAATGGAGGTAATCCACACAAAGAATAAGGTCAAAGTCGATCATATCTAACTCTATTAAATCTGGTAACATGATTTTATGAAGGATAGTGATAGTACACTTTCTATAGATTCTTTTGGAAATAACTGACTCACCCACTAGGTAGAAACTAAGAAGGACTCAGGGATTTTTTCAAGACCTATATCAAATTTTACTATAACTAATGGGGACATAAGGGAAACTCGACTCAGGATCTAACAATGCATAAACATCAAGATGAAAAACATAAAGTATACCAGTAATAATATCTGGTGAATCCTCCTACTCTTGATGGAATGGTAAAGTGTAAAACTGATTTTGGCACTGACACCATCGGTACTAGATGATGCACCCTGGGGAGGGACTAGGTGACCTAAAGAAGCTGGTGCACTAGTAGCTTGAGTCTGGGGATAAATATCCCTATTTCCCTGCTTAGCATACGGACACTCTTTGATTCCATGTCCCAACTTACATAACAATAAAAAGCTTTTTGCCCCAACAAGAACTCACCAGGATGATTCTTACCATACTTAGCACTTAGAGGATAACTGGGCTTTCCACCCACACTATTCTGAGATTTGGACATAGAAGTCTTACCCCACTACTCTTGTCTAGCTCTAGGAGTGGGAGCACTAGCTGAAGATGGCGCTGACATTGATGAACAATTCTGAAATTGCAAATGATTTTCCCCTCCAAACTTAGTCTGGCCATACTCAAACTGCCCTGTTCTAGCTTTCTTATTTTCCTCTCTCTCTTCTCTTCAACTTTTTTGCCTCAATCTACTGGGCATGAATCATCAACCAAGCTATATCCATGTCCCCAGTGAGTATGGTAGTCCTACACTCTTTGACTACCAAAATAGATACTCTAATAACAAACTTACTCATACTTGCCCTAGGGTCAGCCATCGTATCAGGGGCATACTTAGACAATTGGTTGAAATTAAGATAGTACTCTTTCACTGTTATCGAGCCCTGCCTTAGGTTCATAAACTCTTATAATTTAGCTTCTCTCATTTCATATGGAAAGAACATATCTAGAAAAGCATCTTGAAACACCTGCCAACTCATAGGAGATGCATTCTTACCTCTACCATTCTTCTTTATGACCACCTAATCATAAACCACATCCTTCAATCTATAGGATGCTAACTATATACTCTTATCTTCAGAAACATACATAATCTGTGTGATCTTATTCACCTTATCTAAATAAACCTATGGGTCCTCACTGCTTTTGACCCAAAACACTCTGGCGGATTTATTCTCATGAAGTCTCTGATTTTGGCTACTGCTAAATCACCATTATTCTATTATGGAACTACTGCCTAATGGTTTCGTTAAACATTAGCAGTTATAGCTTGGGCCAACGCCTGTAAGGTAGCCCAAAATTTAGCATAGGATACATTCTCATTTAGAGGTCAGCAGACTGGGGTGACTGGTTATCATTTCTACGGGCATCATCTCGATGAGGAGAAATATTCAACTGTCATGTAAGAGCATGATTTAAAAGGCAATAGCGATACTGTAATCACGATAGATCATGAAAGAAAAAAACGATTTCCTAAAAATGTCCCGTAGCCTCTTGCTTATAAATGTGGCACGCTTCAAACCCATGATCAAGACTCTATGTAATGCGACTTGTCTGACTCCCTAGGACTCTTATAACTTGGCTCTAATACCAAGTTTGTGACACCCCAAAAATGGGTCTCGAGATGTTAAACGATGCTCAAGACTACGAGTAGCCTTAAGCTAATCCATAATAAGAAGATATAGATATAACATCAAAACTAGAATGCAAAAATCTATCTGAGCTAACTGAGAATATCTAAATATAATCTTTGAAAAATACTAGACTTAAGAGTATGATCAATCAATACTGAAAATCTGAATCATAATCTAGCAGTTTAACAAGCCTCTACTACTAATGCTAGAGAGTCACTGGGACAAAACCCCAGCTGACTCGAACTATCTGAAAATACTGAATCATCTATACTAGTAAGCTGAAAAACTAAAAGACCAAGTCCCCGAACTATGAGGACTCACCAACTATCGAGACATAGATGGAGATGCTCAAAATCACTCACGCTGCTGAAACTGAGCACCTGAACCTAAATTATGAAATAATATAGCACATAGACATGTATGTGGATCATTACCTTGAGAATGTACTGAGTATATGGGGGTGAATGGATAAGTAAAATAATATCTCAACATCATCACAATTTATAAAATAATGCATGCTAAATGTAAATGACTTACATAAGCTGGAATATCTAAAAATTATAAATCATAATCAAGAATAGCTAAACATGTTGCATAAATCTAGTGAGTCATAACATTTAGTTTCTAAAAGATGTACTGGTATTCTATTTTTAAATTATACTGTCTAAGTGTAGAAAGGACTCACTTCTGTAGCTGAGTGATGATAGGCGAATTTAAACGCCTATATCAATATATTTTGCCCATATTTGTGCCATGTTTTGAGAACAAATTATATATTTCATGCACTTTTAGTCCTTTTTCCTATAAGTGAGCTAACGAACATGATTAGCAAAGTTTCAGGTATAAATGATGCAGAATTCAGCATTTTATGGCTTACTTGACGCCAAAGAAAGCTCACGAAGGAAGGAAAGGGAGCTGGGACGCCTAGAGGACCAAAAGTGATGCATGGGAAATCTGTCCCGGGCTAAAACAACATTTATGAAGACTTTGGGGACTAGCAGTAACTTAGTTGGATTTGGATAATGATACATTAACCTAGTGCAATTGGGTTAAGTATTTCATTAGTTTATTTGGATTTGGATAATGTTACATTAACCTAGTACAATTGGGTTAAGTATTTCATTAGCTTAATAGGATTTGGTTAGATATTTCATTAGCTTAGTAGGATTAGGATATGGGTATTATAAATACCCTATCATGCTAGAGATTTTTTATTCATTCTTCACTTAAAAAAAGACATTTCTCTCTTATTCTTCTATTCTTCTCTTCTACAACAATTTCCATTAATTCTATTTTTCTTCTTCTATTCATCTATTCTTAATTTCCGCAACAAGAGAAACGTTACTTTGCCTAGGAAATTCACGCCTAACGCCTACCTCTTGAGCCACACGAACTTCATCCTTATTGTGGTATAACAACAATGTCAATCGTGATCTCCTTCGCATTCATGGGTAACTAAACTTCTCTGTTGGGGTTATGGAAGCCAATTGAAATACTATCTATTGCTATGAGTTTGTGAGTTCGTGACACGTATGATGCTTATATCATTATTCTCTTCATCTTAATCTACATTCTTTGTGGTTGCAAACACAAGAATACGCCAGTATAACATTTTACTTGTTTGAAAGAAAGGTTATTTGTCTGGAACAGAGATAGTGTCAAGGTAGTAGGGTCACCCCCTAAAATTCCCTACTGAACAGTTAGTGCCGTAACTGGATTAACCTCTTGGAGAATTTGTACCGTTAGACACGCTTTAAGCTCGAAAGAGTTAAAGTGAAATAATCCTCGAATAGGTCGAAATACGCCTGGATTTACCATCGAATACAATTCTCTATAAGCACATGCATGTCGGAATTCTACACACTCATAGTCAATAGAGACGTATAACTCAGGAGGTGGACATAACCCCAACGCCTCAATTCTCATTGTTTACAACTTACGTAACAATCTTTCTCTTTTTACTTTGCTAATTTCAGCTTTTACTTTATTGTTTTGGTTACACATCACAATCCCCCCTACTTACGAGACTTGCACTAAAAGTCTAGTGATCGTTGCTTACTTGTTGACCAAGCTATTCCCTGTGGGATCGATACCCAACCCAGGTTGGGTTCTATATTTGCTAACGACTGCTTTACACTCCTATGAGAGCTGTAGATTGAGCGTTATCAAAAATTGGCGCCGTTGCCGGGGAATACGAGTGTCAATCAAGTTTGTGATAATTACTAGACCCTTTGGTCAAAGATTCTCGTACTTTGGTATAATGGAAGCAAAAGCAGAAATCGAAAGGATGGCTGCTCAACAGGAACATACGAGATTAGCTGCTCTTGCCGCCGCCCAAGTACACCAACAAAACATTGATAACCCTGGGCGAGCAAAAAATCCTGACGATGAGGATTTAGGTGATGACGAGTTACTAAACCCTAGGCGTGATGCTGAAATAACACCTGCCAACCGAAGAGGTCGACAAGCTCGGTTTAGGTATGATCGCCAACCTATGCAGCCAGCTTTCGACGATGATGATGATGATCTTGATGGTGCCGGAGCCACTAGAGCCATAATTCCACCACCATTAGCGCCCGGAGCCAAGTTCAACATCACAAGCACCATGATTCAGTTATTGCAACTCAAGGGATTATTTTGTGGACTAGCAGACGATGATCCGAATATGCATCTCATCAACTTTATTTCTACATGCAAGTCGTTTGACAATCCTGGTGTTGGTCAGAATGCAATTCGATTATGTCTATTTCCATTGTCTCTGTCTGGGGAGGCAGCACTATGGTTGAATGGGCTGACTCCTGATTCAATTACAAATTGGAGGCAATTGAGAGACGCTTTCCTAGAAAGATTCTTTCCGCCATCCAAAAGAGCACAATTGCGAGATGAAATCAGCAACTTTCGTCAGCTTTCCACTGAAGCTCTTCATGAAACATGGGAGAGGTTCAAGACAAAGCTAGAGAGATGCCCAAACCATCACATGACTAATGTCCACCTAATAGAGATCTTGTATAGAGCCTTGAATTCAATAACTAAACCAGTGGTGGATAACGCAGCTGGAGGATCTTTTATGGACCTCACCTTTGGTCAAGCAAGCAATATGCTAGATCGTATGACGAAGCAAAGTAGAGCTTGGCATACCAGGGATTCTGAGGTAGCAAGCCCCACTTTATCTATTGGCATGACTGCAGACCAAAGAAGAAGAGAAGAAGAACGTGATCAAGATATGGCGCATCTGAAAACACAAATGGATCTTCTTACAAAGCATTTATTAACAGGGAAGACCAAAAAAGTCAAAGCCATTGCGTCAAAAGAAAGAGACGAATCTGATTCGGAAGAGGAGGCCAACTACTTGAACAATCAGGGGGGTTTCCGTGGGAATACCCAAGGAAACCAAGGTCGGAACTACTATGATAAATCTGGAAACAAAGACCAAGGTAGTTGGAAAAACAAGAATGAAAAGAGTGGTTTGTACGTTCCCCCTGGTAGACGTGACACCACCACTTCTAATTCTGGAAGTATGAAAGACATGATGGCTAAATTATTGAAAGGAGTGGAAGCAACGAGCGCGGGAGTAACGGAGGTAATCAATGATTTGTCCTCCATGAAACAATTATTTGATTCACATTCCACTTCTATCAAGCAAATAGAGCAGCAATTGAGCCAACTTTCAGCCGCACTCAATCAAAGAAAGGCCGGCACTTTACCTAGCGATACTTTGCAAAACCCAAGGAATATCTAAATAAAACTGTGAGCTGTAGATTGAGCGTTATCACTGAGCTAAATCTGAAATCTCATAGCTAAAGTCATATGTAAAGCAATATCTAAATAAAACCGTGAGCCTTTACACTTAGTTTCTAAAAGCTGTTCTATTAAAATTATTCTTTTTTGTCAAGTTTTACTAGTAGGGAAATACTCTTAAAAACTATTCTGAAAGTCTTTACTATTAGGCTGTAGGGAGTTTCTTCCAACCGACATAAACTATGTGTGCTATGATTGAGTCCAACGTTTAGTTCCCTTATGGGAAAACCTCATGTTGGAGAGAGCTGTCATACTCTTTCCAAGGAGTATAACCTAATTTGAGTGACCACATTTGTATCTGTCATCCATATAGAGATGAAAATAATCTGAACCTACGTTGGCTCGTACTTCTGGGGCATATGAACATACTCAACTCAGTACTAAATACTACTTCCTTTAATCTGTATGCCCATTCTGTTAGAAATCCACTTTAAAATCTAGTATAATGGTTCATTACAAAAACCAACTGTATATTTATTAAGTTAAACTATAGGCTGAAATTGTAAAGTGGATTTCATATCTAAGCTGAGATCAAAAGATCTAATCTTTATCGAAAATCTAAAAATACTCTAGTCATAGGGTGCTCATAGCATAATTAATCTTGAAATAGTAATATTCAACTAGGGCTTAATACCCATGCATCAAATTAATGTCAAAATATAATAATATTCATGCTTGATGATGAATGTATTGATAATTCAACTCAAAATCTGGAAATTTCTGCAATACACATGAAAATACGAAAGAAAACATAAAATTCATCTTCTAACTCACTTCAAAGCTCAAAATCCTTCGATTAGCAATATTAGGTATGAATCCTAATTTGAAATTCATGAATTATCATACCAAATCATGTAAATTTGTAACTAAAACTAGTTTTGGACATAAGGATAAAAGAGGATCCTTGTTCATAAACCCCATATACCTTAATTGATGTAATTACTAATAAAGCTTGAACTTGAATCCCTATTTGTGCCCTTGAAGATGAATTCTTGAATCTCTTGAATTGGAAATCTTTAATTTTGAGCTATCTTGGAAAAAGAATGGAGGAAATTTGATTTTTTGGAGGTTAAGTTTTGAGGTTCCAGGATCTTCTAGAGAGAGAATGGATGAAAAGTAAGCATAGAATGCTTAGAATAGGTTTAATTATGTGTTATTCATGACTTGGGGGCTTGGGAATTGACTAAATTTCCCTTTTAAAATTTAACTCAGAAATTAGAAAAATCCTGATTTGGCCACCCACAGTGATGCACCACTATTGCGGTGGTTCACTGGATAAGGCATGAGCCTAGTTTTGCCCAGCAATGCAATGCGGGGCTATCGTATTAGGCTACTAGAAAAGGGATGAGCCTTATTTTGTCCCTTACCACGACATGATGAAATCACATCGCCTTACTAGAAAAAAGACGAGTGGGAACTGGACTTCTACCATGATGCAACGTAATCACGATGCTGTATGAGAATTTGATAATTGCAAAATCGTCCATCACCACAATGTGGTGCCTATCAAAAATCCATACTATTTTACTAAAAATGCCATAACTTTTAAACCTAGTATCAAATTAAGGCAAAATTAGTATTGTTGGAAAGCTGATCCAATTATCTACACACTGGTGGGTCTAGAACTGGAAAATTCTACATGTATCAAGAGTTATTCACTTTTCAAAGTTAAACCTTTACATTCTAGGATCTAAACTAATTTAGGAAAAAGTGTGGGGTATTACAATATCTCCCCTTTGAGAATATTCATCCTTAAATGTGGCTAGTTCAACTGAAGATACTGAGGGACTAAGGCTATATGCTGGAATACACAACTGAATGAGCTGTATGAATAAATCAAAAGGGTGAATCTATTATCTAGTTTGAGTCAAAGACACTAAGTATGAGGCTCTAATAGTTCAATCAGTTCGCATAGTCAATGAGTTTCCTAATTTTTTTCTTGATGATTTGCCAAGGGTACCTCCCAATAGGGAAATAAAATTCAGTATTTACCTTCTTCCAGATACTCAGCCCATCTCCATTCCTCCATATCTTATGGCTCCATTCAAGCTTAGAGAGTTAAAATGCAACTTAAAAACCTCTTAGATAAAGGTTTCATAGGTCCAGTATTTCTTCGTGGGTTGCTCTCGTCCTATTCATATGAAAGAAAGATCGTTCTTTGCAAATGTGCATTGACTATCATCAGCTGAATAAAGTCACAATCAAAACCAAATATACTCTTTCAAGGATTTATGAATTATTCGACCAACTCCAAGGTGCAAGTTACTTCTCCAAGAAAGACCTTAGATGCGACTATCATCAGCTTAGAGTAAGGGAATGTGATTTTTCATTGACCACTTTTAGAACCTGTTATAGTTATTTTGAGTTTCTAGTCATGTCCTTTGGACTGACAAATGCCCTAGATGCCTTCATGGACTTGATGAACAGAGTGTTCAAACAGTATTTGGACATATTTGTCATAGTCTTTATCGATGATATTCTTTTTTATTCTCGTAGTGAGGATAACTACGCAAACCATCTTAGAATTATGCTGCAAACTCTTAAGGAGCACCAGTTGTTCACCAAATTCAACAAATATGAATTTTGGCTAAGATTAGTAATTTTTTTTAGTCATATTATTTCTAGTGATGGCATTTGAGTCGATTTTCAAAAGACAGAAGCAGTAAGAAAATGGCCTAAACCTATCTCTCCATCAGATATCAGGAGTTTCTTGGGTTTACTTGGATATTATAGATGTTTTGTTGAAGGGTTCTTGTCTATTGTACCCCCATGTCTAGATTGACCTAGAATAAAGTAAAGTTTCAGTGGTCAGATTTCTGTGAGAAGAGTTCTTTTAGTAGTTAAAGGCTCGAGTCACTTTAGACCTAGTTTTAGCACTACCTGATGGTACAGATGGATTTGTTGTCTATTGCAATACTTTTAAAGTTGGTCTGGGTTGTGTTTTAATGCAGAGAGGTAAGGTTATATCCTACGCCCCTAGATAACTTAAGACTCACGAAAACAACTACCCTACCTATGATCTTGAGCTAGCTATTGTTGTATTTACATTGAAAATCCAGAGGCACTATCTTTATGGAGTGCATGTTGATGTATTTATGGACCACAAAAGCTTGCAATATATATTTACCCAGAGAGAGATAAATCTTCATTAGATAAGGTGGTTAGAATTTTTGAAGGATTATGACATGAGTGTTGTATCATTCGAGCAAGGCCAATGTGGTGGCAGGCGCCCTTAGTAGACTGTCTATGGGTAGTGTTGCCTATGTGAAGAATGATGAGAGAGAATTATTTCAAAAATTTCATTGGTTAGTATAACGCCCTGATATTTTATAACTAGAACACCACACGGTGCTCATGATCCCAAAGGACCACAAGCTAACCCTCTGCTGGTACCTGTAACTGAGCACTACATAAATACTGAAATAATGCAGAAAACTAGTAAAAACTTGCCATAAGGTTCAAAACATCTAAAGTACTCAAAACTAAAAACTTAATACTAATACATCTGCCTAAAAACACTTTAGTCTGAAAGCCTCTAAATTGTTTGAACTGTGGAGTTGATGGGACATATCCCCAACTAACTCCATCTACTGAAAATAAACTAAGTCTAATACCATAATAAAATAAGGATCATCCTCGAATGAAGAGGACTCACTGCTACTTCTACTACTGCTGACTGAGTCTGGACTGCTAAGGGTGCTCTGAATCTTGTGCTTCTGAATCTATTGTATAAGACACCATAGTGCAAGAGAAAAGTATGCATCAGTACTTTAAATGTACTGGTATGCTAGATGAGGTAAGTCTAAATACAAGGGCTATATGCATGATCAATAACTAACTAAATAATATGCAAGAGTTGGATTAGCATACATAGAAAATTTGTAACTATTGAACATACTGTGCATACTGGGACTGAATTTGATAACTGATACTGAATATACTGTCAATCTAAGTTTTCTAAACATACTGAGATTCTGAGTTTACTAATGCTAACTGACTGAATTAGAGATCAAGCCTATCTAGCGGGTGATCTCTGAGCATACTGATAAGAATAATAATTGAAGAAATTTGATATCAAGCTTATCTAGTGGGTGATCTCTAAATCTGTTGATAATGATAATGATTAACTGAGATTGAGATCAGGTCTATCTAATGGGTGATCTCTAGATCTATTAGTACTGATACTGACTTGTTTTATTTGAGACCAGGCCTATCTAGCGGGTAGTCTGTGAATCTTTGGAACTATCTAAGTTCCTTATTGAGTTGAGTGACTATATTTGGCTGTCCTGAATTTCTTAATTTTTATTCTAAAGATTGAGACTGAAACTATGGCTGTAACTGTGGAAGTTCTCACTTAACCGACATGCCCTAAATCTGATCTAGTGGGGTCCAACCTGTAACCCCAGCTGGAAAGGTGTTAATACCGTGCCACGGGTAAAGACCTCTACTATGGTCAAGCCTCCCTAACGGGTGACCCTGAATAGGAAGTCAAGCCTAAGGCAGTATGATAGTTAAGCCTTAATCTAATGGGTGACTCCTGGTCCTGTGCTGGCTATGTAGTTCTGGAGTTCAGGGACTGTTACTAATGACTCTACTTCTATAATAGGGAAGACGTCATCCCTGCACTCGCTCGGTGCTAGTTCCTACTCCCAACTGAAGGACTCTGGACCGATTCTTATCTGAACTTAGACTGAGCTAAATCTATTATTGTTCATATTTCTTTACTGATTTGACTGAGTTCACTTGGTTCTATTATCTGATGGAATACTTATGAATTCTATTTTCTGTCTGAATATAACTGAGTTCTGTGACTTACTAAGCTTTACTGAAATCTGAACTGAGTACTGAGCTTGATTAGACTGAATACGGAGACTGGATTGAACTAGTACTGAGATGACTGAATTTCCTTAATGTTCTGTCACTGATTGAATTCTACGAATCATAGCACGATTGAGATTATCTTGAGACTGACTCGGCTCTAAACAAGCAACTAAGTTTTTGGGTATATATACCCCCAGGACTCGATAACATAAATAAATAAAAAGGAACACACTTGAATGTCATGACAATGGACTTTCACTCACAACACAATCCATACGATATCTTGTCAATCATTTGGATGTCATAAACATGTAAATGTATAGGGTATGAATACTAATATCTCATAGTTGTTCAATAAGGAATACACATTGGTAAGAATGCATGCAACTTATCATAATACATTTACTATGGAATTTAAACAAACGCTTGGCATGCACTAGTTATTACATAATTGGGGATTTCATGCTTAACATACTAAAAAGGAACTATACTCTTTACTTGAGAATTCTATCAAACATATGGGGAGCATGCTTTGGTTATACCACAGATTCTATACTTAATTATCATGAATACATCAATATCATGCAACTTGAAGGGATTTTATCATGAACATCACATAGTAGGATCAAAGCTTGGATGTTTAAAATCAAGTCATGAATTAAAACTCATCAACAACATGAACTTCAATTTCAATTTACAAAAATCATGACAATCTCATAAATATTTAATCTTGAATTTAGAAAAGGATTCTTGAACTTCTTGGGGGAAAGGAACCCAAGAATCAACATCTAACATACCTCAAAGGCTTGAATCTTAAAAGAGTGTCTTTTCTTGATAGTTCTTGAATTGGGAATGATAATTTCTTGGTTTCCTTAAAGGAGAGCTTGAATCTTGTTCTTGGGAGATGATCTTGAGAGGAAACCCTAATTTTCTTATTCTTGAGAGTAGAGAGGATTTAAGGGTTTTCAAAACTAATTTATGATGGTTATGTACTTGGTTTTGATGATTTATGTCATGGAACATGAAGGAAAAGTCCAAAATACCCTTACAAAACCACTTCCCAGTTGCTGAAATTCTCGGTTGACGACCAAGGCTGATAAGCCGTCAGATCTGTGATAGCCCGTTAGCGCAGGTCATCACCTAGGAGCTGGAATTGATGGGTTTCTGTCTAATCTTGATGACATGGTTGATAAGTCATTAGAAATGTGATAAGTCATCAGAAATATCGTCAGAAATGTGATAAGTCATGAGAAATATCATCACTCAATTTTCAGGCTGACATGCTGGAGTAAAATAGGCATAACTTTTTTGCTCTGATATTGAATTTAGGAAAAATTGGTATCGTTGGAATGGTAATTCAATTATATATCTGTTGGTTGGTCATAAGATGAAAAATTCATAGTATAACGAGATATATTCTCATTTGAAGTTGACTATGGCAATATCCTTCCCAAGAATTCAATCGGTAAGGAATGTTTTGAGTCGTCTAATAGCTAGGATGTTTTGAGACCTTAATACACATCAACCTTGATCATAAAATTACCAAATCACTAGAATTTATTACTCATGATCTTGAAGCATGGTTCTACTATCGATTGGGAATCTCGGGGTATTATAGTTAACTAGATTGGGTGTGAAGTTGGTTGACTCAGCGTAGGGAAATATTTGGGTTCAGAGTAGTTTAGAATGTTCTCTAGTTTTTGATGTAAAGATAAGAAAAATAAGGACTCTATTTTGGTCAAACTAAAGGGGTTAGTTAAAGACCAAAAGGTAGAGGTTTTCTCCCAAGGGGGAGATAGTGTGTTGAGATACCAGAGTAGATTGTGCGTGCCGTGCATTGCCAATTTGAGGCAGCGGATTCCACCCAGGAGCCACCAAGATGTACCATAATTTTTGGGATGTCTATTGGTGGAGTGGTATGAAGAGAGATATCGCATAATTTGTGGCCAAGTGTGCAACTAGCTAACAAGTTAAGGTAGAATACCAAAAACTTAGTGGCATATTACAGGAGTTTGGTATCCCCGCGTGGAAGTGGGAAGAGGTGAACCTGGACTTTGTGACAGGGTTACCCTATTCGCGTTGATAACATGATTCAACTTGGGTTATTGTAGACAAATTGACCAAATCATCCCACTTTTTGCTTGTTCACATGTCCTACACAACTGAAGATTATGCTAAGCTGTATATTATAGAGTTGGTTAGATAATATGGAGTTCCCTTGTCCATCATTTCAGATAAGGGTACTGAGTTTACCTATCAATTTTAGATAGCTTCTACAGTCATGTAATTTGAGTTTCTTTCTTCAGTTTTATCATGATGTAAACTGTATCAGCATTAACTTTATTCTGACTTTTATTTATTATTCTTTCACTCAGCAAATTAACTTTTGTAATATATTCTAAATTAGTTGCTCAAGTATCATGCAGTTTATGAGTTAACTTGGGATCACTTGTTGTTCCAAGCACCGTGTTACGACTAGGGGTTAGTCTCAGGTCGTGACAACTTGGTATCAAAGTACAAAGTTCAAGTGTCCTAGGGTGTCTATGAAGTCGTGTCTATTAGCGTCTTTCAAAATGGTACGGAGATGTCTATACTTTTCTTCGAGAGGCTAAGAGCATTTAAGAAATATTTCTCTTATTTCTTGTCTCAGATCATGCAGTAGAAATGTTCTCTAAGGAGATTATGCAACTTCTCACGTTAATCCATTTATGCCAACTTTGCCTTATTCTCGAGGCAACTGAAATAGACAAGCTTAAATACTTACAGACAAATCTTTCTCAGGCAGTTTATAATACCCCATACTTTTTTCCTAGCTTAATTTCACTCCTAAAATATCAAAGATTGTCTTAAAAAATGAATACATTTTTTATGCATGTAGAAATTTCTAGATTGGGACCCTCTATTGTGTAGATAATTGAGTAAGATTTCCATCGATATCAATTTTTTCCAAACTCGATATACGGTTGAGAAGTTAGAGCATTTCCAGTGAGGCTATATGCCAACTGGGTGAGCACTACATCGCAGTGAAGGAAATATTGGCAATCATCAAATTCCAGTGGCCCTCCGCGCTAGACCCGCTTTGCGAAGAAGTTTTATTTCCCATTTGTTAATTTCCAGTGGCTCACCGCAATGATGGAGTGTCGCGGTGATGGTCCAAATGACAAATTAGTAGAGCATCGCAATAGCTCTGCATCATGGAGAACTTCCAAGTCCCAGTTGTCATTTTCCAGTCAGCCACTGCGATAGTGGCGCGTCGCGGTGGCATTTCAGTTCGAGAAAATTTTGCCTTTTCCAATTTTGATTAAAAGTTTATAGGTGGTGCTTTGGTCAATTCCCAAGCCTCCAATTCATCCAAAACAAGGAATTAAGCATATTCAAAGCTTAAAAGCTCTAAGCAAAACCCTACAACTTAAAAGCTTCTTCTCCAAGAAATCAAATTCCTCAATTATTTCTCCAAGAAAGCCCCAAATTGAGGATTTCCAAGACAAGATAATCAAGAATCCATTTTTAAGAACTCAAATAGGAATCAATAGTTCAAGATTCTTCATCTAATCATCTACCAAGGTATGCGGGGTTTATGAACAAGGATCTTCTTCCATCCTTGTGCTCGAAACTAAGTTTTAATTACAAATTCATATGATTTTGAATTATTATACACGAGTTTTCAAATAGGGTTCACACCCATTATTGTTATTTGCAAGATTATGAGATTTCAAGTGTTTAGGAAGATGAATTTCATGTTTAATTTCATATTTTCATGCCTATTGCAGTAATTTCTAGATTTTGAGATGAATTATCATTGTTTTCATTATTAAGAATGAACTTTATGATGTATTTACATGAACTTGATGCATGGGTCATTAATCCCAAGTTTATATGTTGATATTTCAAGAAAGATGATGCTTTAAGCATCTTATGATCAGATTGATTACGGATTTTTAGTAAAGTTTTGATCTTTTTGATCCTCAGATAATATTTGGAAGCCACTTTACAATTTATTATAGATTAAAGAAATTAGATTAGCTTTACTTACAGATTAAATCAAATAAATGCATAATTAGTTTTATAATGAACCCTTATGCTAGTTTTAAAGTGGATTTCCAACAGAATGAGCATGCAGATTTAAAGGGAATAGTATTTAGCACCGTGCAGGAAGTATGGGATTAGCATTCCCTATCTTCCACAAAACTACGTAGCCAATATAGGTATAGATTATGAAATTATTCCCATTCTAATATGGGTGACAATTACAGATATGATCACTTAGCTCAGGTTATACTCCTTGGCAAGAGTATGATACCTCTCTCCATCGTGAGGTTTTCCCTATAGGAGAACGAGACATTGGACTCCATGTTATCTCACATAGTTTATGTCGGTTAGAAGAACCTCTCTACTAGTAAAAACCTAATATAAAAGAATACAAAAAAGCTTTTAGAAAACTAAGTGTAAAGGCTCACCGTTTTATTCAGATTATGCTTTACAGAAAGATAATAGCTACATATTTTAGTTTTAAGATTTCAGATATAGAAGTGAGTCCTTTCTACAATTAGAGAGTATGATTTATAGATAGAATATTAATACAACTTTCAGAACTAAATGTTATGACTCACTAGATTTACAAAGTATGATTTGTTATTCATGATTATAAATTTCAGAATTTCAGATATTCCAGCTTAATGTAATTCATTTACATTTAGCATGCATTGTTTTACAAATTATGATGATGAGATGATGTTTTACTTATGCATTTCACCCCTATATACTCCGTACATCCTCAAAGTAGTGATTCACATATATGTCTATGTGCTACATTGTCTCATAATGTAGGTTCAGGTGCTTAGTATCAGTAGCGTGATTAGTTTGAGCATCTCAATCTACATCCTACAGTTAGTGAGTCCTCATAGTTTGGGAACTTATTCATTCAAATTTGCAACTCATTAGTTTATATGATTCAGTATTTCTTTTCAGACAGTTCGAGTTTGCTGGGGGTTTATCCCAGTGACTCTCTAGTTCTTAGTAGTAGAGGCTTTTCAGACTGCTAGATTTGATTCAAACTTACAATATTGATTTTCAGACATTACATTCAAATTATTCTTAGCTATCTCAGACAGTTTTCCATATTTAGTATGACTTTTATGTCTATATTTCTATTATTATGAGATTTAGATTTAGTAGAAGGCAATTAGGGTTAGCTTAAGGCTACTCATAGTCTTAAGAACCGTGTGACGTCTCGAGATTAGATTTTGAGGTGTTACACAGTCCTCACAAATAGTTATGGAATTGCACACAAGCTCAAAAGTATCCCATCAGTGTATTTGTGTTTCAAAGTATAAAATATTTCATTCATGTTTATGAAAATCATGCATTGAGCAAAAGTGAAATATGCTTTTAGATCCCTTCTCAAAATCCTATGATAGCATATGATCTAGAGTTAGAAGCATGAACTTAGAAGTTTAACAACAGTAAAGCAGGATAGTTTTATCTGGATTGAGCTAATTATGTATCCATGGGCTAGCTGTATGAAAGGTAAACCAAAAGGCTTAAAATAGTGTATGAAAGAATTTATGTATGTTGATTCAAAATTATAGGTTGATGAAGTTGGGTATGTTAGTGTAGGGGTAATTCTCACGACTTAGGAAAAAATATAAGTATAAATATGCGATATTAGTAGGCTATGAGGGAAGTTATTATGGTTCATTAAAGGTTTTGGGATATCCATGTTAAGTGTTAGAATCTAGGTTTGAATTATGAATGGTTGACCTAATAGAAAGAAGAGTTAAAATTCTTGATGGCGTGAACTCAGGGTATGGTGATACTTATGAAGCTTCAAAGTTAGACAGTGTTTGAGTTATTATATGATGACTATTGAGGCTATAGAAAGATCAGAGTTGTATCTCAAAAGAAAGTACTAGCAGTGGATTTTACACTTTCAGGTGTAGTCTTTTAGGTTGAGTTTATTATTTATATGTATTGTTATATCTCGGACTCTAGAGAAAAGTGATTGTATTTTAGTTCAGAGATTTTAAAGGGGTCCACAGACTTCGAATGATGTCTTAAAACTAAGGGGGAGATGATAGAACAAGCAACCAAGTTAGGCTCTCAGATTCTAGTAGTGATGCCAGTTTGTTGTAGAACATCAGCAGGGGAGGAAGATGCCCAACCCATTCTTATCTCAGTGCAAATTTTTGCACTTTAGTCTTCACAATATTTAGTCATGCCTTACATGTCAGCTCCATAATCATAACTTATATTCATATACTTTCCACGGAATCATGTACGCTTCCAGTTCCTAGTATGAGGATTTTTAGTTCACTCAGTAGTACGATTTCTGATGCTCTATCTTAACCTGCTGACATGTAGAGCACTTAGCCACAAACTCTGAAATATCTCTTTTCATCCCACTCCACCAATAGATCTCCCACAAGTCGCGATACATCTTAGTGGCCCCTGGATGAATAGAGTATCGCGTACCATGCACCTCTGGAAGAATTTGCTGCCTCAAGTCATCTCTACCTGGAACACACAGACGACCCTGACAACGAAGAACACCATCTCCCCCTTGGGAGAAAGCCTCTACTTTCTAATTCTGAATTGACTCTTTTAGCTTGACAAGGTTGGGATCCCTGTCTTGCTTTTATTTCACCTTGAAAACTAGAGATGACCCTAAACTACTCTGAACACATACACCACCCTCTGAAGAGTCAACTAAGCGAATACCTAGTCTGGAAAGCTAATGAATTTCCTGGGTTATCTTCTTCTTACCATTATTTACTTGAGAAACACTACCCATGGAGAGTCTACTGAGAGCGTCGGCCATAATGTTGGCCTTTCCCGGGTGATGAAGGATACTTATGTCTTAATTTTTCAAGAGCTCTAACCACATTCTCTGATGAAGATTGAGATCTTTCTAAGAAAATACATACTAGAGACTCTTAGATCTCTAAAGACATCTACATGAACTCTGTATAAATAATGCCTCTAAATATTTAAGGCAAATACTATGACTGCTAACTCAAGATCATGAGTAGGATAATTCTTCTCATGAGGCTTTCGCTGTCTAGAGACATAGGGTTTGACCTTACCATGATGCATGAGGACACAACCTAAACCCACTCTGGATGCATCATAATAGACAACAAAACTGTCTGAACCATCTGGAAGAGTTAGAATTGGGGCTGAGGTAAGTCGAGTCTTCAACTCTTGAAAACTCTTCTTGCAAGAATCTAACCACTGAAACTTAACCTTCTTCTGAGTCAATCTGGACATAGGAGATGCAATAGAAGAAAATCCCTCGACAAAGCATCTGTAATAGCCAGCCAAACCTAGGAAACTCCTGATATCAGATGGAGAGATAGGGCGAGGCCAGTTTCTTACCACTTTGGTCTTCTAAGGATATACTCTAATGCCATCACCGAAAATAATATGGCCAAGGAATGCTACTAATCTTAGCCAAAATTCACACTTACTGAACTTAGCGAACAACTAATGATCTCTGAGATTCTGAAGAACAATTCTGAGATGGTCTGAATGATCATGCTCTGTGTGAGAATAGACCAGAATATCATCTATGAAGACTATGAAGAACATGTCTAAGTACTTCTTGAACACTCGGTTCATCAAGTCTATGAAAGCTGCAGGGGCATTGATAAGACCAAAGGACATGACTAGAAATTTGAAGTGACCATACCTAGTAGAGAAAGCTATCTTTGGGATGTCACATTCTCTAACTTTGAGCTGATGATAGCCTGATCTAAGGTCTATATTAGAGAAATAACTGGCACCCTGAAGTTGGTCAAACAAGTTATCTATTCTAGGAAGTGGATACCTATTCTTGACTATGACTTTGTTAAGCTGACGATAATCAATAAATATCCTGAGAGAACTGTCTTTCTTGCACACGAATAAGATTGGTGCACCCCATGGGGATACACTGGGCCTGATGAATCCCTTATCTAAGAGATCCTTCAATTGATATTTTAGTTCTTTGAGTTCTGCTGGTGCCATTCTGTATTGTAGAATAAAAATAGGTTTAGTATCTAGGAGAAGGTCTATGCTAAAGTCTATTTCCCTTTTTGGAGGAATTACTGGAAGATCTTTGAGAAGGACATCTAAATATTCATTAACATCTGGAACTGATTCGAGACTGGGAGATGCGAAACTGGAATCCTTTACCCCTTTGAAATCATTTTCCTTACTCGAAGGTAGAAAATAAGATGACCCCTGAAAGATGAAGTACTACCTTTCCACTCTAGGACGGGCTCATTCGGGAACTAAAATTGAACTATTCGGGTCCTGCAGTCAATTATGCCATAGCAAGAATGAAGCCAATTTATGCCGAGAATAACATCAAAGTCAGTCATCTCTAATTTGACTAAATCTGCTGACGTGGATTTCTAAAATATCATAATCAGGAAATTCCTGTATACCTGTCGAGCTATGATGGTTTTACCCACTGGGGTAGAGACTGAAAAGGGCTCTGCTAAAATTTTGGGACTAATTCTGAAATCGCCTGCTGTGTAGGAGTAACAAAAGACAAGGATGCACCTGGATTTAGCAAAGCATAAGCATGAACATGGAAAATTTGTAACATACCAGTAACGATATCATGAGAATTTTCCTGATCCTATTGAGTCTGAAGATCATAGAGTCTGTTTGGGCGTTGCCCACTAGTAGCACTGGAAGTGGAACCCTGCTGGTTCGGGCGATCGGACTGAGCTGTGGAACAATTTTACTGACCCTGATAACTGGACTGAGGAAAATCTCTGACTTTGTGGTCTGGCTTGCCACATCCAAAACAAACATCACTACCGGCTCTTCAAATACCCTAGTGGTTCTTACCACAAGTTTGACATAGGGGATTAGTTCGGGAATTGCTGACACTGCCCTGAGATTTAGAGCCGAGTGCTCTATCTCTGAACTTAGGAGCTGGAGCACTGGCTGAAGAATGAACTAGAGCTGATGACTTGGGACGAAACTGGGAACAATTTCCTCCCTCTGATTTGGGCTGAGCAAAACTAAAACTGCCTGATCTTGCTCACTTATTATACCTCTCCCTAGCCCTAACCTTTTGCTCCTCTATTTGCTGAGCATGGGTCATGAGCCTGGTTAAAGTTATATCACTATTTAGCATTGCAGATCTACACTCATTTACCATGCTATCATTCACTCCTGACATGAACTTGATCATCTTAGCCCTGTTGTCTCTAACCACATGAGGGGCATATCTGGCTAGCTGAGTAAATTTGCGAGAATACTCCCTAACCGTCATATTTCCCTGCCTGAGGTTGATAAACTTAAGTACTTTGGCCTCCCTCAGCTCTTGGGTAAAGAATCTATCTAAGAAAGCCGTGACAAATTCCTCCCACTCTATAGGACCTGCATCCTCTAACCTCTCAGACTTCCACTATTTATACCAAGTATGAGCAATATCCTGTAACTGGTATGCGACTAACTCAGCGTTCTGAACAGAAGTAACTCCCATGATTTTAATGACCTTCTGGACTTGGTCAATAAACTCCTGAGGGTCTTCATCAGACTTAGACCCAAATAAAGATGGAGGGTTCATTCGGTGAAGTCCCAAATTTTAGCTGTTGCGGAATTGGCCACTGGATTGGCTGAAATAACTGGTGGCCGTCTATTTTGGGCAGCCACAGACTGAGCAAGTGTTGTGAATGCATCTCTAAACTCCGCATGAGAAACATGCTCGCCTAAAGGGTCTTCGGCTGAGGAACTGGTTGGTTTCTTCTCTGGAGACATATTCTAAAATAAGAGAAGAATGGATTAGACTGAGAGTTTAACTTGAGATTATGTTCACTAGCACGACATGAATACTGAAAGAAGGGAAACTATTCCTAAAACATCTCATAGCCTCTTGCACATAAATGTGGTGCGCAACACACCCATGCACAAGACTCTACTACATACGGCTTTCAAACTTCCCAGGACTCTATTGAATCTTAGGCTTTGATACCAAGTTTGTAACACCTCAATTTTCTAAATCGGAATGCTACACGATGCTCATGACCCCGAGGGACCACTAGCTAACCCATGACTGATATCTATACATGTATATTTTTTAACATACATGTAATATGCGAAAAACAAAAACAATAGACCATAAGGTTCAACTAAAATAATTATAACATCAATATGGGTGAAAAATACCCAAGATAACTGAAGTTTGAATCAAAACTGAACTAAATTTGAACTGTATCTGAAAGCCTCGAAGTACTGACTGAATAAGGAGTTGAAAGAACATGTCTCCAACTAACTCCATAAATTGAAAACTAACTGAAATAATAAATAAATCGAATCATATCGTCCTCGAATGAAGAGGACTTACTGCAGCTCTGTGTACTGGAATGCGACTGCTACTGCTGGTCTGGAACTCGTGTCTCTGAACCTATGGTGTAATATAAAGAGAAATTACCATAGCGCAAATGCATCAGTACAACTGAAGTACTGAGTATACGAGTGAGGTAGGCTAAATGAAAGGGGTTTACATTCATGAGAAATGCTAACTAAAGACTAATATGAACATGAGAGTGCAAACATACATACATAATAACTGGAAAAGAAAATACATAATAGTGGATCTGTACACTAATACATGATTTACTGATTTCTGACATGACTGAAACTATGGTTCTATCAACATGGGTGACTGTCTGACAGTCCTGGGTCTGATGGAACTATCTGAGTTCTGTACTATAATTGAATTTGACTGTATATGGCAGTCTTGGTATATTGATATCTGAAGAACTATCCGGGTTCTCTTACTGAGACTGAGCCTGAAACTATGGGAGGTAGTTGTTTAACCTACATGCTCCAATAATGCATATAGCTAAGTTAAGGTCCAATCTTTGCCCCGACTAGAAGGGTGTCAATACTGCGCCACTGGTAAGGATAGTTATGAGTGACCCTCATCTGGCTGGTACTCAAATGAGAACGGTGGGAACCATAAACTAACAGGTTAAGCCACCTCATCAACCCTAGTCTGAAAGGTTAAGATGTCTCCACCTACACTGGCCACGTAGTTCTAGAACACAAGGATGACTGCTAAGAATCACACCCTAAACTGAAAGGTGAGTTCCCATGGGTTCACTCGGTGCTAACTTCTACTCCCATCTGAAGAGACTGAACATGATTTAGTTGACTGTACATGGACTGAGTAACTGACTTCCATTGACTGACGGAATAACACTACTATCTGAGATTTTTCTGAGATCATGAGATTTCAGAGGTTGCCTGAGTCATATGACTGACTGAGTTCTATAGATCATGGCTTGACTGAGATTTTTGGGGTAACATGACTTAGCTTTAGGCACATAACTATATTTTTTGGGTATGAATACCCGCAGGACTCGATGGAAGGAAACTGGCACACATGACACTACTTGATCACAAGATTTGAGTCCACAATTCATAATATCGTACATAAGAGATTTCATACTAAGCATGGTTATTAACAATGTATTGCATGGAAAGGGTTTCATGTTACATGAAATTACTTGAATAACCTTAATATCATGTTCATTGCCTAACCATACTAGCAACACATATCAATAGCACGGAAGTTCATGTGGAATCATCTTAAGAGTTGACATAGCTTGTCATTTAAATACTATGGGGTCATGGGAACATGATTTTTAGCATTCTAGGAATTTTAACAAACACCTTGCATGCACACTTTGGGAATAGGTTTTTTCAACAATTTTAATCATCTTGAACCACCCAAATTCATGGGTTTTAACTACAAGCATGCATACATCATGGAAGTCAACTTATATTAATATCTTGAAGCTGAAACAATGATCATTAACATGAACAACATCACATAACAACAAGAAAATTAAAGTTTCTCATTTAAAAGCATGGTTCTTGAACTCTATGAACAAAAGGGTTTCATATATGAACACTATGCATACCTGACTCAAGGTTCTTGATGTTTTTGAACTTCAAGGATTTGAAATCCTTTGATTCTTAAAGAAGATTGGGTCTTGTTCTTGGTGATTAAATCTAGAGAGAAACCCTAGTCTTTGTTTGTGAAATAATAATGAGCATAATGGCTGAATTCGAACTTATCTTGGTATATGTAGGCGAGTGATAAGTAACCAAAATACCCCTATTAAAATGACCTGGAAATAAACTGAACGTGGCATGTGACGGTCTGACTGACGGTCCGTCACTTATCCGGTCAGATGTCGACCATAAATGGGGTTCACTGGATAAGAGTTGATGGCCTGGATGACGGTCCGTCACAACTTTGACGATCTGTCAACTTGTCTGTCATTCCTTATCCAGTACGTGGCTCAACTGCCTTGGATGTTATTGTCAAAATGGCGGTCCATCACTTATGTGGTGGTCCGTCAACTTGGCCATCATACCTGGGCATTTTCGACATTTCCAAGTAAAACGCCCATAACTTCCTCGTCTGATGTCGGATTTAGACAAAATTAGTACTGTTGGAAAGCTAACTCAATTTCCCACGTGATAGAAAGTGAAAATCTGAAAAATACCACGTGTACAAAGATAGGTTTGAATTTTAAAGTAAGTCCTAGCATCCTTGAGATGATTTCTAGCTAGGAAAAAGGCACGGGTATTACAGGGGAGCAAACCCCAATGTTTTTCAATCCTCAATTTCACTCCCAAATTCTTAAATTTGAAGACCTATTTCCTTTTTTTCTTCAAGTTAATTCCAACAATGGTAGAACACTCAAATTAAATCCAATTAAGCTCAGATTGTAGATTTAGACTCAAATAGTTCTAGAGAACACAATTCTAGCACTAAAAACTCAAGAAAATAGAAAAATAAAACATATCAAAATTTGAGAAATACCTAAAAATATTTTTGACCTAATAATTTTGTTTTGTGATTTTTGATTTTCTTTTCTTCAATAGCACAACCCAAGATTAGAATTGTGAAACTGATTCTAAGCTCATCTCTGATATCAAATGATACTATCCAAAATATGAAAATGAATGCAAAGTATGAAAAATCAAAAGATAAAAAGGAAATGATAAAAGATATACATAAGAAGAGGAAAATTGAGTAAACCTAAGGTATATTAAACTAATTGTCCTTAAATGATATCCTACAACAAGCAACTAACTCTTTTGAAGATTGAAATCAAAACTTATCCACTCACAATCAACATTTCTAATTAAATCAATAAAGTCACAACAAGCTTGGAAAACACTCTCAAGTGTAATTTCATCCAAAATCATCTAAATCCTATGAAAAAAATGCTAGCTATTTATATCCATGAGTTATTTATTATAAAATGGGCCCAAAACTAATCCTAAATACCAAATGGATCCGAAAATGATCCTAAATACCAAATACCCAAGGGGAATATTCCTTTATCGCCCATCCTCATCATGATGGATTGGAAAACTCCTCTTCATCCCTAAAATATTACCAATTCCCTTGAGTAAGGATCTTTGGAGTAATCCAGCATATAGACTTATTGTACCTACCCAGTCCTTCTTTGCTATTTATCAGTTTTCATAGGTATTATAGGCATAAGTAGATTTATTCTTTGCACCAAACTTTTGTTCTCATACGTAAAATGACCTGGTAGATATCCTATTAGTCTGTAATAGTCTATATTTTAGTGTACCTTAAATTTTAAATCGGCACACATGGAATTGAGATTATAGATAGAAATATAGCTTCTTTTACCTCTCTAATATCCACCACTTTGATAACTACCCTTAGAATACATAGCTGCAACATCAATAATACCAGTTATTTCCCCTAATAACCCAGTAGTATTTTCAATTTGAGCCATACTTTTCTAATTTCCATTATTAAAGGACATAAAATTAGCTATATTTATAGATGATAAGGGGTTCATCAATAATATTTGACTTTTTGATTTAGAGTAAGTGTCAGTTAAGCCTATTAGAAAGTGGTACAACTTTCACTTCTGCAGATATACTATAAAGTTTTTGGATCTTTCACAGTTACACACAGGTGATAGAACCATGAACTCAAACTTATCCCACAAATCTTTCAACTTAGTGTAATAAACTCAGAGACTGAACTTCTTGAGTCATAGTAGCTATTTCTTGTTGAAGATTAAATGCCCAGAACCATTAATTTTACTAAATCTTTCTTTTAAATCCTGCCACACAGCTTGTGCAGTAGATATAAACACTACACAACCAAGTAAAATACTTGAAATAGAGTTCATTAGCCACGATAATGCAATAGCATTTTCTCTCTCCCACTAGTTCCATAATTCAAGAGGAAAACATTTTTTCTTCCAAGAAGCATCAACAAAGTTCAAACTTACTTCTACATAACAAAGCCATTTTAACATATTTACTCCATATGACATATTTTTCACTTCTTTTCAACTTAAATAACATGATGATGATACATCATACATCAGAATTTGACAGGTACAACGGGTGATTAAAATCTAAAGGTATAGTGGTGGATTATTGACTCTGAAGCCTATAGTGGATGGATTAGTTAATGTAGTAGTAGTTTATGTTGCATTCGAAGTAATACTAGGACCATTTTTAGTAGGAGTAGTCATTGATTTCTTGAGAATTTTCAGAATTCAAAGAGTAGAAAGATGACAGAAAAAGATTTCTCAATTCTATGATCAAGAAACCAACAGAATCAAGTTAGCTGAATTTGTTTCAGCGAAGCTTTGATTATCATGATGAGATTAGTAATTAGTGTAATTCATATATGGAAAAGAAACAATGTAGAGAGAGAAAATTTAGAAGAGGAGGAAGAAGAAGAGAATAGAGTTATGTGATTAGTGTATTATTGCTTGTGTTGAGATTGATACAAAGTGAACTACTTTAACTATCGGCTAACTACTTTAACTAACTTTTTATAGAAGCTTCAATACATGATATTGAATATGATATATACATATAGTCTATTTCCTAAATATTGCATGATAACAATAATTTGACGAGATGAACACCACGTAACATTACCACTTCAGCAGATACCCAAATCAATCTTTACCACTTACTTTATCTTACACTTCCCACTACAAGCACCTCCTCCACCAACATAAACTCATAAATCAATTATTCATTCATAAATAATACACTATAAATAACAAAATTTGGTAATAACAAATTTCATAAAAATCATAATTTTGGCAACGAATAGAAAATTAGAATATTTCAACCTTCTCACTTCTTATATATACTATCCAGAACAAAATTTTGTCCTTTTACGAAATAGTATCCAACTAACAACTGTATTTTAAAGAAATTTACATAATAACTAGGTCAAAAAGGTTTGGTCCCTAGGATAGTTCCAATAGAAAAGCAATACCACATAGATATTTTCAAACATTAGGCGCTAATTAAAACCAATAAACGCAGAAAAATTAGACAAATCTTATAAGCTGATAAAATTGTAATTTATTTTTTTCAAAAACCAATATAAAAAGGCATTAGTGCATCCTTATTCAATATCCTACATCCATTTGACACACAACATCAGTACATTAACTTCAAAAATTAAAATAATTATTCATTTTTGGGTTTTCTTAATTAGGGAATAGTGCACCCAGGTTTGGATGTTGGGGTATGAAGAATTGTAAGGATTTTTTTCACTTCTTCCTCCCACCTACACACACACTTAGACTAATTGATTCTTTTTAATTGAAATTAAATAGCTAAAAATAACAACAACATATTCGGCATAATGGATCCATGTGTATAAGTATGGGTTCAATAAACCTATATACTCCCGAACTCCTCTTCCTAGATGACTATGTATAGTGCTATTGTTGTATTTCAGATAAATTATTTTACTATAGATGTGTGGAAATCAAGCTAAAAGTGGGGGAAATTTTGAAAGGAGGCATCCTAAAGACTTATTTTAACATTAAGACACCTAGTTCTAAAAATTAAAAAAAAAGAAAAGATACTTTTTGAAAAGGGGCTTAAAAAAAGACAATCCTAGAACATAACTTTTTAAATATACAATTTAAACCTTGACCCTACCTCCAAAACTAACTTTTAAAAAATACTGATCAGTCCAATACTCAATATTATAAAATCAAATTTTATGAAAAAAATACAAAAATAGAAACTTCCTCAAGATTCTCCTAGCTCGATCAACACCATTTTTGCCATTTTGGTGCTTCGCCAATGATTTTTGTCAGCAATCACACCACCATTTCTAAAATGCACTCATTTTCATTCATTGTTAATCATTTCTCCACTTATTATTTGTTCCATTGTTTCCCATAAACTTTTTAAATTAGTCCACTTATCTTTTCGACCTCCTAGCTTCATTTCAACACTTCATATATTCTTCCACCACTATAATCAACTTCATTATTTCATTTGTCATCGGAACTAGGTTTGATATTTCCATCACTATATGAAGATCTCATCATTCATTCACAAGTATAGACTAGGCAGTCTATCGATTATAAACCAGTAAGTCAGTGTATTATAGATTATAGTGTATGTCTACAATGTCTATTGAAAAAATTATTATTTTTAGTATTGATAGCATGGGTAATTGGAAGAGCCTCCCTAATGTTAAAACTGGAAATCTATGAGAAAGGAGACAATTATTATCGCCCTTTGTCGTATTTGTTCGTACGATGACATGGTAGCAAGCATAAATTACAGAGGGGACTTAAGTTATGATCCACGCGACTCGATAGTTAGATATTTAGTGAATGAAAGGGAAAAATACATCCAATGTTCATAAAGAATGACTACAATGCTGGATTCTACATGTTTTTCATTGTCCTCGATGGTTCTAGGCCTATTTTGAGATTCAGTACACTCAAAAGGCCTTGGAATGAGGCTTTGACATCTATCCCACCGCCACCACCATTAACCCCATTTGTTAATGATAATTTAATAGAAGACCAGGGCATGGTGGATGATCTTTCAATAAATATGAATGTGGAATATTATTCAAATATCAAAGATGAATAGTGCGGTGGTGGCGAGGGGAAGTCCAACTACTCCTTCGACTAAGAAACCAATTTTTACATCGGACAAACATTTCTAAACAAGAAAGTTTTTAGGTTCTTAGTGAGGCCTCAGTGAAGAAGTATTTCAATTTTACTATGTAATACTCCGTACTTCTACCTAACTTAAAATCATCCAAGAAATGTTAAAGCCTTATTTTAAAAATGAATCCACTTTTATACATATGGTATTTTCAATATTTTCACTTTTTTGTCATGTGGGAAATTCAATAAGATTTCCATCGATACCAAATTCGACCAAATCCGACACCCAGACGAAGAGTTAGAGCCATTTTAGTAAGACAGTGTCCCACCCAAGCCATCAGCGCATTGCAGCGCAAGTCGTCGTCAAAATCCAATGAGCCTCCATGATTATGGCACATAGCGCCAGGGCTCAAATTCAGAATTGTCCTTTTTCCAGTGTATCAGCACGATACCACCGTGTCGCGGTGAACTTCCAGGTCCTATCCAGTATTGCAACGTGCTTTCACCACATCACGCTATCAGCCCAGTTCCCAATTGGCAATTTCTAATGACACGACATGATAGAACTGAGTCTTGCCAGCCTGCCAAATTGAGAAATTTTCTCAAAAAGAAAATACGCATCCAACGGTTAAAAGAGTCAATTTCTCAACCCTATATAAATCGAATAACACGTGATTCAGCCATATTTTATCCAAAATATAGGGTTTCTCTCAAGTTTATCTCAAGAACAAGCTAGGGTTTTCAATTGGAGATTCATATTCGAGACTCAAATTCAAGAATATCTCCATGAATCTTCATAGAATCAAGAACTAAGGTATGCACAGTGTTCATTCATGGATTTCTTTTATCCATGAAGCCCAAGAACCAAGTTTTAAATCGTGTATTGTGAATATTTTGTTGTGGGTTGATTATTTTCATGTGATTATGATTGTATGATTCCCAAGTTGGAATATTTTTGTGTTGTTCATGAACCTATGCTAGTATGTGGTCTAAAACATGTGAAATTGAGTTGAAATATGAAGTTTTGTTATGTTAAATTGATAATCATACCTATTCCCTAAGTGTATATGCAAGGTGTTTGATAATATGCCGCAATGAATGAATGATGATCAAGTAGTTAGTTTCCATGTGTCAAGATAACGTCATGCCTCTTAAGTTATGCTATACCTACTTGATTAAGATGATTCCCATGCAAAACCTATGCATTGTGATTGCTTGATGCTATTTTCATAAGATTAGAAGCATGAAATTATGCCATGTTTATACGCATTACTATCCATGTACAATATTATGATGATCATGTGCTTCATGAAATCCCTAACTATGAAATTATAAATTGTTGATATTGGTCATGTGTTCAAGAAGTGTCAAGTATTGTCAGTTTCATGCTATTGAGTCCCAGAGTACTTGTACCTGACAATTTAGTTGTGTGCCTAGAGCCAGTGTCATGTTTTCATGATACTCTTACTCAAGCCATGATTAGTAGAATCAAGTTAGTCTTGTAACTCAGGAAACTCAGTAAACTCAGTATCAGTCCAGTCACATTCAGTAAATTTAGTAATCTTAGAAATCTGAGATTACTCCAGTAATTTCAGTGATCTCAGTACTCAGTAATCTCGGTAATCTCAATAGTCCTAAAAATCTCAGTAAATTTAGTACTCTCCGTCAGTTCTCATATCTCAGTAGCATTCTATCAGTCAACGAAACTCAGTGAACTCAGTTTAGCTCTTCTAAATAATACCATTAGTATAAGTTCAGTTCAATTAATCAGTTCAGTGTCTATTCAGTTGGGAGTAGGAGTTAGCACTGAGTGAACCCAAGGATGGGAACTCACCTATTATATGAGGGTGTGATTCTTTGAAGAAATACTTGTGTTCCAGAACTACGTAGACAACGTAGGTTGATACATCATTGCCTACTGTATGAGGGTAGATGAGGTGGCTTAACCTGTTATATGAGGGTTTCCACCATTCTCACTAGAGTTACCTGTTATATGAGGGTAACTCACAGATTGTCCTTACCAATGGCGCGGTATTGTTACCCTTCCAATTGGGGTTACAGATTAGACCCCAACTCAGCCATTATGGCGTATTAGGGGCATGTTGTTAGACAACTACTTCTCATAGTCTCAGTTACAGATCCAGTTGCAGTAATAGAACTCAGTTCAGTTTTAATAAAATCCAAGACTGTCAAATACAGTAAACTCAGTATAGTACGGAACTCAGCTAGTTCCATCAGTATCAGGACTATCAAATACAGTCACTCATCTTATCAGTATTCACACTCAGTAATCATGCTATCATGAGCCCAGTTAATAGTATATTAACTTATACAAAATTCATCTTATCAGTATTCAATTTCAAGACTGTTATATACAGTCAATCAGACATTTTCTTCATAATTAGAAATGTCAGAAACAATCATTCCTTTATCAAGTAATATAATATCAGTTCCTCAGTACCCAATAGACTCAGTCATTTAGTATCCCAGTATAAGTACTTAGATATTAGTAAATCTATGTTATTAGATTTCATGATTCAGCATTATCACGATCTCAGTTACAGTTAAGTATCTATGCATGTATTCTTATGTTCATGTTATACAGTCAGTTATTATTGTTCATATATATGAACCCTTGCATTTATCTTACCTCACTTGCATACCAATATATTTAACGTACTGATGCATTTGCGCTATGGCATTTTATACCATAGGTTTAAAAGCACGAGCTCCCGAGCATCCTTAGTAGATTAGACGTTCAGCATCCAGACTAGCAGTGAGTCCTTATTATTTGAGGATAGCATAATTATTTTATTACTTTATTATTTTAGTAGTTCGGAGTTAGTGGGGACATGTCTCATCAACTCCACAGTTTTCAGACAGTTTAGAGGCTTTCAGACTACAGTATGTTTCAGATAATTTATTTCAGTTTTGGGTATTGTTATACCCCATTACAGACATTGTTTTATATTCAGTATTATTTTAGTTTTGAACTGTATGGCCTTACAACTTATATTCCACATATTTACAATATATTATTCAGTGCTCAGTTACAAATATCAGTCATGGGTTAGCTTGTGGTCCTTTGGGGTCATGAGCACCGTGTAACGTTCCGAGTACTAGATTTGGGGCTTTACATACTATGATTAAGACATGTAAAACTTTTTACAAGTTGAAGTATGTCGATCCTTCTTGTATATGGATGTTACTGGTGAGTAGATATAAAAGATGAAAATATTTTACATATTTAAGTATGTCGGCATGCATACTTGTAGTGCTGAATAAATCGTGGTTAATCATAAGAACACCAATGCCAACGTCATTGCTTCTATTTGTATGAATCAATTTATCGACAACAAAAGGCCAAGCTCAAAAGAGAGCGAGAGAATAATATTTTAGGAGTTCTGTTGAAGCCTGAGTATTGAAAGGGTTGGATATTAGGTGTCATCACCAAGAACTTAATTCGAGGGACACCAGAGCTTGAGTATGTTTTCTTTCTTTTTTTTATACATGTTCGAATCCCTCAACTTTGGTTCTATAAGCATCATTATGCTTGAGAATGATCCAGACAAGTTCAAATACTACTTCATCACCTTCGGAGCTTTCATCCAAGGATATTTCCACATGAGAAAGGTCATTGTCGTTCATGGAACACATCTTTATGGCATGTACCACGGAATTTTATTATCCGTCGTTGCACAGACACGGAGAACCACATTTACCCCATTGCATATTGTGTGGAAGTTAAGAAGACCAATGCATCTTTAAGCTTCTTCTTTGAGAAACTAAAGTCTATTATGATTGATGAACAAGACCTATGCATCATCTCTGACTGAAAAAGAAGCGTATCCAATGGGATCGCATAACATTATTCTCATGCCCACCAGGGACTTTTCACAAGGCATCTCAGAGAAAATATCTAAAAGAATTACCACTATTCAAATTATTTTCATATGTACTACAACACATTTAATGCATATGATTTGGAGTTCACTGGTCACTTCATGGAGTTCAAATACAATTGCTCCAAGGCAGCAACCTTCCTCAAGCAAGCTGTTGGATTTGACAAGTAGAGCAAGGCACTAAAATAACCCAAACTAGGTCCTTATCATAATAGGCAATCCCAAGTCCAACCAAGGCAGGGAACTGCCCCCGTTACCCAACCCAACAACCAAACGCATACCTTGAGTCGGCTGAATTCTGAAAATATAATAAGATAGTGTATTTAACCATGTGGTGACTTTAGGATAAGTCTACATACCAGACCAACCTTACCAAGTTCAACCACCCAATATCCAACCAATAGCCAAACCAAAACCATTAAACCAAAACCATAGTATAATAATCCAACATATGTCTATATATATATGTATATGACATAAGCAATCCATACCATACCCAAGTCTACAGTTTTCCATACAAAACCTCTAAACCAGACCAAAGAGTACTTAGTTGGGACATTCCCCCGACATAGCCATAAACTGAGTCTATAAAAGACAAAAATACATAAAGTAATCCATGACATGAAATAGATGCCTTTCGAACTATGGAAGCTCATCACTTCAATCCAACAGTTGATCCTGAAGTTCAATATCTAAGCAGGAAAAGTGGAATGGCCGGTTCCTGCATTGCGTGGGGATATAGTTGCCCGAAGAAGCGTTAGCAGGTGAACGCTAGCATGCTCTCAGGATAAGGATAAAATAATGCAAACCAGTGAGAAACCAAGTAAAACCAACCATATGCATACAAACCATACATATATATATATATATAGATATAACTATTTCGGGAAAGGGAACCGAGTTTAGCATGCCATTTAAAATGTTTACCTGGGTTGTGTAATTCTGCCTCCTAAACCACCCATAGGCTACATGAGTTCAGCTCCCCTGATGAAAGGGCCCTAGTTTATGAAGTCGCATGACCAGGGAAGAAAAATTAGGATGAATAGTACACCCCCGAAATATAAAGTGTGACATCATGCACACAATCATTAGGACCAAATCTCATATCGACAAATATGATTTGCCAATTTTGGTCCCCCTAGGACCCCAATCTTCCATGGCTTTCCTACACACCTCGCCATTATTTCCCAATTAATAACCATTACTAACCAATAAAACCATTATCCATTTATTAACTAAGGCTATTAGTAGTGGTATCGTCATACCAACTATAACTTGCAAGTATTGTCCTTAGCCAACCCTTAGGGGATTTCCATGTACCCCAAATGATTTTCAATTAACCAAAACCATTGTCACCAAGGCCTTTTCAATCCATTCAAAACCATTTAAACCATTCAAATCCATTTAGAGTTCCATTACCAAACCAAACCATGGTAGAGTTCCAATGAAAGTTCAACAATAGAGTAAAAACATTCTTTTAGGCATTTTATCGAACATATTGAGGGCATACCTTAACCAAGACCAAAACCAAAGTATAAAGCATCATAATTAGGGTTACTAAATATCCATTTATTTAACCATAACCAACCAACACCTACATGTGCAAACCATTATATAGTTTAAACCAAGACCCAACAATATGCATCAAGGCCCTCAACATTGTTTCAAAACCACCATTTATGATTTCACAAGTCAATGTTTAAAACACATTAAATCATGCCTTTAGTTGGAACTAACAATGAGGGAAGAAGTAAATGCCTTATACATGAAGATTCACGCAAAATTTTTTACCTATGAGACCTTTGAAGAACACATGAAGAAACCCTAGCCTCTAATCTTCAAGAGTGCCTTTGAGAAAGTAGTTAAAGTATTTTAATCATTTAACAAGTGTTATGGAAGGCTACCAAGGGTTATATAATGTGAGTATATAAAGGTTTTGAAGTAGAAAATGTCCGTACTACCCTTGACTTAATATTAAAATAAGCCACGATGTAGGGTATGACTCACCCATGCCTTTCGCACCCTAGGGTATGAGTGGTACCCCAACTTGTACCTTAGACCTTGCCTAGACCATGGTTCCTTTATGACTCACCAAACTAACTCGTACCTTAAGTTATGAGTGATGCACCAAATCGTACCCACCTATCGTATCTTGGATAGTTTCACAAGGCCAACTATTTAAGCACCATACAACTTAGCCTTATACCCCTCGTATCTTTCTATACGACTCGTACCTTGATGAGTCATATCTTGGGTAGAATTCAAACTAAACATAATGCCTAGTGTACAAGTGAACCCTCAAGATAACCCCTAACTCGTATCTAATGGTACGAGTAGTACCCTTGGGCCGTACCAAGTCCATAAGTCCAAAACCAAGAAAATTTTGCAAGGGTCCTAGTCCTAGGGTATTTCAGTTCCACCACTAGGATCATTCATCGTCGAATGATGGGTAAGGTCAAGGGACAAGCACAAGATAAAACATTAACACACATCAAAGTTTCCTCCATTTGAGATAGAGGACAAAAACACAAATCAAGATAAAAAGATCATCACATATCCCAGCATGATTGACAAACTAACACCTTCATTCTGACCTCTAACTAAGCTAGAAAAAAATATCCAAGAGAAACCATTCCTCACCTTTAAACAGGTTAGAAAACAAGATGTGATAAAGAGCACATACCCTACATATGAGTTTCTAGAATGAAGAACCAATGCGGATACTTGGATTCTATTTCCTCCTCCACATCCCAAATGGCTTTCTTGGACTTTTGGGTTCACCATGGAACCTTTACTGAAACCACACTTTTTGTTTGGAATTGGTGAACTTACCGATTCAAGAATCCTCATTGGGACCTTTTCAAAGAACAGGGAATTTGAGATACCAATACCACCCAAAGGAACCAACCAACTAAGGACCATCCACACCTTACCTCTATACAACACATAGATTACCAGATGAATGGACTCATGATAAAGAGCAAGTCCAATTTAATTTAATATTTACCAAGAGTCATCACTATGAGCGCTTGATCTAACTATACACCACTTCCATGTTCAAGCCCATCCAAAGCTAAAAGGAGTTAACTTTAGCCACTGGGCCCTACTCCTTACATCTATCCTGAAATACTACTTCTTCTCCATCACCATTATATTATGGAACCCATGAGTAAAGGACATGGACAAACTATATCCAACCATTATAACCAAAACCCCCAACCTATTATTGAACACCAAAACCCATGCAACTACCAAGTCATGAAGGCAATTCTTAAAACCATAACTTATAATATCTCTCTAGTATCCAACACAACTATTGGTATACCTACCAATCACAATATTTAAGCTTATTAATTATATGCCTGCGGTATGATCTATCCTTCCAAAGATCTAGCACTATTTAATATTTCACAAAGGTTTCCACCACCTATTTCTTTCCTAACCATTACTCATCACAAAAACCTTACCTCACCTTCCAAAACCTCAATACTGGTAGTCACCCTAGACTCTCCCTCACTTAGAAACATCTATATTCCCCATTTCACAACCTCACTATGCTCCCTAATGCCACTACTATCCTAACCTAAGGAAAATCATTTAAGGAACTGAATTATAAGAATTGTCCATGCCACCCAAGGTAAGACAAAGACCCTCGAAACAAGACATGACACTTTAGGCACAAAGTACTTCATAGTCACCACCTACACCATAAATGAAGAAACATCCCGACTAAAACAAGACCATAAAAGAAGTCCTTAGATTAGACACCAAAAGAAACATAACCAAACATACCATGAGTAATTTAATATAAAGTCAAAACTCATATTTAGGGAATAAGGTGAATGTAAAATGCGATTCTTAGGCATCTGTGCTATAAGAATGCATACAACACTACTAGAGTACCTTAGTAAAAGAGAATCAGTAGGATATGCAGCGTGAACTTCCCTGGAAGTCCACCACTAAAAGAGAACTCTAGATCAACTACCAACCTTCATCCCATTTCACCTACAAACATAATACTCCACTCTAATGCATGTCACCAAAGACGTATACCAGGGACGCTTGGTTCTTCTATACCCAAAATCTTATTCATGCCAATGCTACCTAGATCCCAACATAGACATGCAAAAACCAGAAGACCAAATAGACTCCAAGTTTTCCAATTAAACCAAAATAATTCAAAATCAAAACATGGAAACCAAGGTATTTCATAAATCATTTGAATCCAACCAAAACTAATTCATGTTCCTTTAATCAATTATGCAATACAAAGATTAAAGAATAGTCAAACCATATGAAAAAAATTATATTCAATGGTAATTTCACAAATAGTTTGAGGGCATATAATTTCCAAGACCAAAACCAAGTAATTAAGGAATCCATAGTTGTAACGCTTTGAGAGTACACTCTGGGCGTCACACGGTGCTTATGACCCTGAAGAACCACAAGCTAACCCATGACTGGTGCCTTTTGTGAATACTAAATAATAATCATAAAATATATGCAAAAGTAAAGCTGAAAATGCCATAAGGTCCATAATATTGAATGGACGGAGGTGATGACTGGTTCTTAGTTCTTTCATTAGGTTTTCTGAGAGGCATGTTCTATAAATGGAAGGAAAATTTAGATTAAATAGAGAGTTTAACTTAATCTCATGCTCACTCCCATGATATAAACACTGAAAGAAGGGAAAGTTTCCTAAAATGCCTCACAACCTCTTGTCCATAAGTGTGGTGCGCTATATACCCATGCACAAGACTCTACTTGATGCAACTTTCAGACTCCTTAGGGCATTTTAGAACCTTAGGCTCTGATACCAAGTTTGTAATGCCCCGAGAGTATACCCTGAATGTCATACGGTACTTATGACCCTAAAGGACCACAATCTAACCCATGACTAGTACTTGTTATGAATACTGAATAATAATCCTAAAACATATGCTTAAAGTGAAGCTGAAAATGCTATGAGGTCCATATTACTGAAAAACAAATATTGAGTACGTCTGTGGAATAACTGCTAACTGAAAGTGTCTGAAAGCCTCTAAACATCTAAAATAAAAGAGTTGGTGGGACAGGCCCCAACTAACTCCAACTACTGTCTGAAAATAACTAAAATACTGAAATACTATAAGTAATACAATGACTAAATAAGTATCACGTCCTTAATGGATGAGGACTCACTACAGTAGCTATGGATGATTGACTGATCTGGCTAAGTACAATCAGGAACCCGAGCATTTAAACCTATGATATGAGACATCATAACACAAAAAGAGTATGCGTCAGTACTTTAAATGTACTGGTGTAACAACCCATTTTGTCGTTACTAAAGTATTTGTATTAAATCATGAAAATTCTTAATTTTCATTCATAAATTCTAACGTGTGTCCAAAATAGCCAAAATTTATTTATTAGGTCACCTCAAAATTTTCGGCGAAGATTTTAGCCTTCGAATGTGTCTAGATAGAGTCAAACCTGATGAATTTAATTATTTATGAGTTCCAATATCAATAACTTAGTTTGAAATTTCTTTAGCTATTAATTAAGGTCATACAATATCCCTAACACAAAGTTAGGTTAAAACTTTATTTTTGATAGAGTTTCGATATGGGTTTTTATTAGGGTCAACTTCAAATGATCATATCTCTTAGAATATCAGGAGTTACGAAACCCAACCCCCACCAAACTAAAGATCTCTGAGTCCTCTTTCTAATGAAACAAACCGTTCCTTAATTTGAATTCAGAGTAAATAGTAAAGACTGTTTTACTGAGCACTGTATGGGCTGAAGCAAGATTTCATTATACTGAAAATTCTGATGGTATTTAAATCTGATTCAGCCATATTTTAAGTCTAAAAACCTCAAATTTTATTACTCAGCCCTAGGGAGGTGATTTCCCAAGGCTTAAGGTGAAATTCCTTTGTTGAGGTAAGTTTTTCCATTATTTTCTTTGTCTTTTAATCCTTTAACATCTTAGAATCCTAAGAAAGATCTTTAATGGTGGAATCCTTTTGGAAAATACTCATGGGTGTTTTTAATATGACCTATAGATTATTCTAATCTATAAATTAAGGATTCCTAACATGAATTTCATATATTAGATTATGAATTTTGATTGTTAGGAACCTTGAATTCCATAAAAATGAGATCTTTAGCATAAAAACTCCATTAATGGAGATGAGTTAAGCTTGAAAGAGCTAATTAATGGTTAACTGACCTTGGGGAATGTTATAGATCTTGAATTAAGGGTAGAATTAGTGGGTTTTGAATCCCCAAGATATTTGCTTGAAGAGTAATTGTTTAATACTCTTATTATTGTTTGATTTTTAGATGGTTGATTATTCCAAGGTATGAAGAAACAAAATAAACTTCTTATTGCAGTTTGTTTCATTCAAAAGCTTGGCGTCTAGGTAGGCTAGGTTTAATGAGTAGAAAATTATTTTATTTTATATTTTCATAATTTAGAATTGATGGGAGAAAGCATGTCTAGGCTTGCGGTCATGGAGTTGAGGTGGATAAAGATACAAGAACTTAACTTTAATCCAAAAAACTATATTATTGATTAATTATGTGATATTTGTGATATTATGTGCTATGTGTTGTAATGAGATTATTGTAAATGAAGGATGTGGACATGATAGTTCTTAATTATTCTGGTGATGAACCTAATTGAGTTATAATAATATTAAGTTGAATGTGTTGGACAATAATATAGTGAACATAATCATGCTAGGATTAATTACTGACGAGCATAGTAATATCTAAAGGATAGATGACTTGAATTAGTGCGATGATTGTATTATATAGAAAGAGGTAGTGACATTTTAATAATCAATGAGTAAGTAATACTCCAATAGCGACTTGCATGCTTAAGTATTAAATTGTGATTTATTTTATGATATTGTTGTTTTGGTATTGATAAAAGCACTTTATCTATTGGATGTCCATGAGAGGTTAAATTGGTGATAATGATGGTTTATTAAATTGTACCTATGAGTGACTTATTTGATAACGATAACTCCTTAAAGTAATGCTATGAATACTTGTTGATTGGTATTCGGAAATGCTTGACATTGTTGATGTTTGGATTGTTGATGTGTATATAAATGATTATTGAAAATTTACTTGATGGAATTTTCTTATGACTTTAAGTGAACTTGTAAACTTGGTACATTGTGTTGTATGATGTGAGGTTGTGTAAATTTGATATTGATAATACTTATTTATGGTGCATCGGGTACCACGCCGGTACGAATATATGTATGTTGGATCGGTTACCACGCCGGTACGGTACATGAACATAGATTGTTCCCTGCAGGTCATGACTATTTAGGCAAAAATAAGTTTCATAGCATGTGTGTACATATTTGTGTTGAGTCTGTGGATGTTTACAATATGGTTGATACTCTTGATGGTTATGTGGCTTGTTTGTAAGCATTGTTTGATCTGTTATTGTTGTATTGTTAATTCATTGGGTATTTGATTGTGTGATATATATTTGAAAAAGTGAAAATTTGTACTTACTTATATGTTGGTTGACTTGCTTCATTTATACGTGTTTTAATGGTAGCTTACCAGAATGGCTCGTTATCATTCTTTAATATTATAATAGAGCATTTGGTTGTTAGCCTGAGAATTTAGTGTGGGTTGTCTATGATTAGGGGTTTGTTCATGTGATATGAGTAATGAAAAAGATAAGGTGAATAAAGAGGAATAGTATTGTATTAGCATTGGATTGTAGTTGATGGTGTGAATTAATGAGGCTAGAGTATGCTAGTAGCGAATATAATATTGACGTAGTGGAAGAGTAGTGGGATGTTGTAACTTATTTAGGTAAAGTAATAATATTATTACAACCTTAGTTGAATTATATTCCATTTAGGATGTCATGATTTATTTTCCTTAATTCTATTTTATGATTATATGGACTTACACGGTCAGTCGATGATGCCTACCAATACGTGTGGTTGTACTGACCCTACTCTTCTACATTCCTTCTTGGAGTGTAGACTAGATGCAGGTTAGTTTACAATTACTAGATAGATGACGATATTCAGCACTAACTTCTACAATTTTTTCCTGGCAGATGTTAGAGTGTTTTTATTATTTATTTTACTGTCAGTCTATATTGTAGTCGATAGCTCTTGTACATGTTTGGCCAAAGGACATTTGTAAGAATTTTTTGAAAAATTTTATTTATTAGTATTTAATTTACTTCATTATATTTAATCTAGTATTTCCTTAAAAACAGAAGTCTTCTGCATATTTTAGTTTGGTAATAAGGGTTCTCCTAGATACTTAGAATAGCGTAGGTTCCCACACGGTCCGTTAGTCTAGGTCGTGACAACGGTATGCTAGGTGAGGTTAAGATAATATGCATGGGTTCATGTGCATGAGTAATAATTATTAAATATCATAAAGTAACTGGATAAGAGTATATGCAAGATTGGACTACTGAAAGTACTGAACATATAATACCAAGCATATATCATCTGTCTGAATTAGACTAAAACTGAAGTACTGAGTTCTGGTAACTGAATACTGATAACTGAAAGTTTAGACTAAAACTGAAGTCCTGAATTTTTGATAACTAAATAACTGATAACTGTAAGTCATGATCGTGTAGAACTAGACTGAGTTCTGTACTAAATATTGAAACCGAGATAACACATCTAACTGACATGCCCCGATTATAGACTGATTTGGGTTCCAACCTGTAACCCCATTTGGAAGGGTGTTCAAACCGTGCCACGGGTTACTAACACTGGATGGGCCAACCCCTAATCTGGAATGAAGACTTATGAGATATATATGGTTACGCCAATTCTAGTCTGGCAAGAAGACGATTTACCCTATGTTCGCTACATAGTTCTATAACTCGGGGACTGCTACTAAGGGTCAAACCCCATACTGGCAAGAATACCCCCATCCCTGGGTTCGCTCGGTGCTGAATCCTACTCCCAATAGAATCGACACTGGAACTGATCACTAGATTGTACTAGCTTGACTAAACTCATACTGATTCTGTTAACTGACCGAATGCTACTGTTCGGGATACTACAGAATCATTCTATTTTGACTGGAGACTATATACACAGCTAATTTTGTGGTATTCAATACCCTCAGGACTTGATAGCATAGATAATGGAACCATATCTCAACTTTAAAAGTATCACACATAGGTTACCATGCAGAATTCATTCACATAGATATTTTGTCTAACACCTAGGATGCATAATTCTTGTACATAAGAATGAGCAATATATGAATGTCATGACTACCACATTCACCATCATAATTAAAAGATTTAGCATGAGGATTACATAAATAAACACACATTCTAGTTTATTTACATGAAACTCAAAATCTTCATGGCTTGAAACCCACATAGCAACACACACATGAACACAATTCCAATCAAGAATGTAAATCATAATCTAAGTTTTTAAAAAGGATTTTTGAACTACAAGAGTGTAAGGAAACCCAAGGATGAACACCTAATATACCTTGGTTTCTGAATTTATGAGAATTGTTGGTGAATTCTTGAGACTTGAACTTGAATTTGATGAACCTAGGGTTTTATTCTTGAGAGGTTTTGTGAAGAATGAATGTGTTTTGCCCTTTCCCATCCTTAATTTTATGTTTTTGACTTATTTTACATGGGGGAAATGACCCAACTACCTCTTTGGACTCGGGATTAATTGCACAAAATATGCCCAATGATGCTGCAGATGACACATCACCTGGATGGTATCAATGCGCTGCATCGATGGTGACTATGCGATGGCTGAAGCAATGCATCCTAATCGTATTGGCTCACTGCTTTGGTTATCTCATCCAAACATGTCTGAAACGATGTCCGAAAATTCCAAAACTCACTCGAGATGACCTATAGATAACCTTGATCATGAATTAATTTAAAAGTCGATGATCTAAGGTCGGGAAGATTGTAAATAAGACCATTGAAATATCGAGGCCAAAAATGAGATTAAGTCTTAACACTTTGCTATGTTTTTTTCTAAATTTGGGACCTCTTATGGCATGCTATATAGGATTTAAGTGGAATAGGACTTTACGGGGTCTTACAATAGTACCCCAAAATCCATTTAACTTTCCCATGCATCCCACAATGTTCATAAACATAACTAAGCGTGATTAATGCATCATAATCCATGGAAAATCAATTAAATGAGTAATTATGTCAAAGCCCTAAATTCTTCCAAAACCCACATGAATTTAATAATCAATTTCATGAAAACAATAAAGTACAAATATAGGAAAAAAGACACGTGCAAGTTCGATGATCTATCCCATCTAATGACTTACGCCCCAATCTATTTGTTCATCCTGAACGTTCAATATACAAGTCACAACTTTAAAACTATTGCATTCCTCAAGTCGTCAACCTCATCCAACCTACCAATTTACCCCTGTAACTCCTGCACTGCTATCCCTAAGCTAACATGCTCCCTTTACCAAGATCAAGCATATAGGTTCAATCCTAGGATCTACCAACCATCATTCAATACTATAAAAATACCCCATATAAAATGGAATATACATATAAGGTTCATCCCACAAGGAGGACACTCCCAGTTCCTTAGTCACCCACCAACAACCTATCCATTCCCAGGAAAACCATTCCCCTTTTGAATGCAAGAGAAAAAAAACTCAACAGAGGAACATTAGGACTGATTAAACCTTTATCTAAGAGATCCCTTAATTTCTCCTTAAGATCCTTTAACTCCAGCGAAACCATTCTATAAAGAAGGAATAGAAATTTGGACAAATGTCCAAAACAACACCAACCCAAAACCAAACTTCCCATTAGAAAGACACTATAAAGGTTATCAGAAAGGACCTTAGGAAATTTATTCACCACCGGAACTGAATACAAAGAATGAACTTCCGAGGTAGAATCTTTTACCCAAACCAAATAACAAAGACGTCCCTTTTAAAACCAACCTTCGAGTTCTAAGATATGATACAACTTTTCCCTTAATAGCTAGGGAATAAAACCATTCTCCCACACACCCCTTTTACGGATCCGACAACCCAATGACACATAGCATGGGTGCAAATAAAATATTTTCGAATAACATCAAAATCCATCATATCTGAGTCAAACAATTTTAGCAAGACCCCTTTATCACCAGCAGATACCACACACCCCTTATAAACTTCTTTTGGCAATTGCAGAGTCACCTACCGGGGTAGAAACAGAAGAAAAAAAGAGTCTAAAGTAACCTTAAGACTGAAATACACAACCATAAATGGGGTCACAAAAGAGAAGGAACCCCGAACCAAGTGAACCACACACCATAAAGAAATAAGTTCTTAACATACCAATGTTGGCATCAAAAGATGCCTTAGACTCTTGAGGAATAGTAAGAACATTGAGATAATTCCAACCAGTGCTGGACCTAAAAGTAGCACCCCTCGGTGTAAGAGCTAGAGAAGTAGAAATTGATATCCTATTTTCCCAAGCGACAATCCTTATGGGATACTACCATTTAATGTGAACCACTTGACCATAACTAAAATGCCAATTCCTTCCCTCCTCACAACAACCGTGGTATGAACGACCATACAATCTATAAAGAGGATAGAATGATGCGAATTGGGCCTCAGTGGTTTGAGACTTGGTATATTGTGCTATAGAAAGATGTACCAATCTAAAAACACCTGCCTCCCAATGAATTCGGGTAGGGAACACAAGACATAAACTAGGATTTAGGGCTTACCCAAATCTTTCTTTTAGACCATTTACCATTATACCATAGGCCTCCCCTTTGGTCTAGGAAACTGAGACCCCCTTACCTTGCCCATTTACTAACCTTAACTCATTCCTTCCCATACCAATAGGACTAGACTAGAATCATAGATTTGTCGCTATCTGGGCTAATAAACTAATAGAATGTCAAAACTCAGCATTGGTAACCTCTCTTTGAGGTAGCCGAGTATGAGTACCACCTTTCGAGATAGGGTTAGTGGAGACCGATAAGACTCTATGCAGAAAACCAAAAGTTGCGACCTTTGGTGAGGTCTGTGCTTCATGAGTTAGACTAGATCCATTTATGTTATCCTTGAGTGGGATAGGCGAGTTTCCATGAACTTTACATCATTGAGAAGACATGATCCGAAGAGTGAACCAAGGAAATTTTAGAGAGAAGTTCAAGATTTTAGACACCATAGCCCAAAAGTAGAACAACCAAGAAAGGGAACATCCCTAGATGCCTTGTAGCTTCCTAATTATAAGTATGGTGCACAACATACCCATAAGCAAGACTCTACTAGTTACGGCTTTATAGATACCCTATGACACTGAAAACTAAGGCTCTAATACCAACTAGACACGACCTGAACCAGGGCCTTGTCACAATGGGTAATCCCAAGTCTAACCAGGGTCGAGAACCACCCCGGTTACCCAACCCAACCACCAAACACATACCTTGAGTCATCTGAATTTCGCACATATAACAAGATAGCCTATTTAACCATGTGGTGACTTTGGGATAGGTCTACATACTAGACTGACCCAACCAGGTCCAACTACTTAATATCTAACCAATAGCCAAACCAAAACCATTAAACCAAAACCATAGTATAATAATCCTATGTATGTATATATATATAGGACATAAATAATCCATACCACACCTAAGTCCACAGTTGTCCATACAAAGTCTCTAAACCATACCAAAGAGTACCTAGTCAGGACATGCCCCTGATATAGCCACAAACCGAGTCAATAAAAGACAAAAATACATAAAGTAATCCATGACATAAAATAGATACCTTCCGAACTATGAAAGCTCACCACTTCAATCCAATAGATGATCTTGAAGTTCAATAGCTAAGTAGGAGTGGAATGGCCAATTCCTGCATCGCGTGGGGATACAACCGCCTGAAGATGGGTTAGTGGGAGAATGCTAGCATGTACTTAGGATAGTGATAAAATAATTCTAACCAGTGAAAAAACAAGTAAAACAAACCATATGCATACAAACTATATATATATAACCATGTCGGGAAAGGGAACCGAGTTTAGCATGTCATTTAAAAAATTTACCTGATTTGTGTAACTCTGCCATCCTAAACCACTGTCTCACCCTATTTTTCTCATGAAAAGTGGGATTCGAATTAAGGAGTGTGAAGAGTCCCCATCTAACAAATTAAGGTGTGTTAAAGCACTGGTCTAAAATGGCACTAGTCTAGGCTAACTAGAAACCTATTTTGTTGTTTTGTCTTAGTTCACTAAAAATTTGGGTAAGGGTTCAAATTACCTCAAAACGAAGGTGTTAGGCACCTTTTGAGGTCCACAAAGGTAGTTCCCAGCCGAATTCATTATTTACGTGGTGATTCTATGTGATTAAATAAAGGTCGCTTATTATTAAATTAATGACAAAATAATGAATAAAAAACCATCCTTTGTTTATTTCTAATTATTAACTAGGTGGAGATGAAAAAAAAGACAGCAAATAATGTAAAGTAAATAAGCGAGGAGAAAAAAGGAAAGCAATTTATAACAGAAATATTTATTAATTTTAAAAAAACTAAACTACCCCAAACAAATAAGCATGTAAAGTAAATGTAAAAAAAAGAAAAAATTCAAAAAATCAAATAAAAGAATATTTTTGGTTTCATTCGGATCAGAACCCCAACTTGTTTAATCATTATCTGACCCATTAGCCGACAGTCGGATTCTTCGACAAGTGACAATGTCATAAGTCATGTAATATAAGTTGGGTACCATCACTTTCTAATGACTATCCACCCCACCCCATCTAGGTTGGTTGTTAACCTAAAGGCACACTAAATAAAGGATAAAACTAACGCCTCTGGAAATGCCTATCGTCGCACTTATCGCCCAAGAGGCATTGGTTTTTTCTAATTTGGATTTGTGGTTTAGAAAAATAAAGCAATGTTTCCTAGTAGGACTCAAAGTGTGAAACAAATAAGACATCATGTAGCACATAGTGATCTCAAGTTAGCCTCTTGCTTAATTAATGAGTTGATTAAAGTGATTAACATGCTAAGAAAAGAAATTACTTATTTTGATGTTGTTAGCCTATAGTCATGATATCTAGGTGTCACATAATCATTTGTTGAGAGAGAGAGAGAGAGAGAGAGAGAGAGTTGTTAAGCCATTTTAAAATAGTGTCATAAATTTATTAAAACGACATCAAAGTTGATATGTTGGGGAATGATACCCATTAATTATGTCAAAATTAATGAAAGTGTTGAGAATTATTATTAATGTTGAAGATTAGATTTTACATTGCTGAAAATTATTTGAACAGAATAAAAACAAGGTTGAATTGCTTGAAATTTTTTAAATAGATTGAAAAACAGGATTTAAATGCTGAAATTCATTTAAATAGTTTAAAAAAAAGATTTACTTACTCAAAATTGTTTAAATAGACTGGAAAACAGGATTTAATTGCTGAAATTCATCTAAACAGATTTAAAAACAGGATTTAATTGCTGAAAACTATTTTTAATATGCTGGAAATTGATGAAACATGCAGGAAAATGAATACGAGTGTTGAAAATTATTTTTTATGGTATTAACATGATTGAATTTAATCTAATACGTCGGAGTTTTGTTTAAACTCCTACAACCGAATTTCTAAGTGACAAGATAAATTCGTTATTGATCCTAATTAAATATTTGCCTAAGGGTTCACGTAGCAAATGAAGCACATAAACCTAAGTTGTCTTTACCTACGCGATTCATAGAGCACATAAATCATATAAAACCCGCCCCAAGAAGTCCTATAATGTATTATTATTACATAGGATTGTTTATACAAAATTATAGACCAAATATAATTTGTAATACCCCGTATGTTTCCAAGCTAGGAAGTGAATCAGTTTTCCTACGTATGAAACCTCCTATTTTTTGATTAATATTTGAGTACATGACTTACAATAAGTATCCTAGAGATAAGATAGCTTATGATGTGTTAAGCATACTCATATGAGTCACTTAGAGTAAGGCAAGCTAATATCTTTTGAATCCATCAAGTTTTAGTGTGTGAATCCACAAGAGTAACCTTTGAAAGAGGATAACTTGATTGATATATGATATTTTGGTAGATTTATAACCACTAAATCGTATAGAATCAAATTAGCTTTCCAACGATACTAATTTTATCAAAATTTGACACCCGATCAAGAAGTTATGGCCTTGCAAAGTAGGAGTGCGACACATAACAATCGCACATGGCTACTAGAAAAAGTGTGTGATAGGTTGTATGGCGTACACCCTCAAGTGTTCGATAACATGTGCGATGCACATCTTAGCTTATGCGATAGGATATGCGGTGCACACCTTAGCATGTGCGATGAGGTGTGCGATGCACACTTATGATTTCAGCCACGAAAACACTTAGTTTTAAAGTTATTTTAAGGATAATTAAGTCTTTTAACACTCCTTACATGTTCCAAAACTTAACCTTACAAAATTTATAGCTTATAATCACATTACAACCCTATTAATATCTTAATTTCATTATCCAAGAGCACAAGAAGGAGAAAAACTACTAGGATTGCATAATCAAGCTTGAAGGTTCAATCTTTCAACAATTTCATCGCCATTAAGATTTGCATAGTGTTCATCCATGGATTCCTTTTGTCTGTGGAGTTCAAGAATCAATCTTTGATAACTAAATCATGAATGTTTTTTGGTTATATGGTTGTATTCATGTTGTTGTTTGTGGTTTGTTCTATAGAGTGGGAATTTGATGAACTTTAATGAAGATTGTGATCATGTATTTGGAACCCATGAATTTGGGTGGACTAAGGTGGTGTAAATTTATGAATACACCTATGCCTTAAGAAGTGCATGAAAGGTGTTTGATAAAATGCTTAGTATGTGATAAACCAAGTTTCCATGACTCAATAGTATTTGAATGACAAGCCAATGTTAACTATTATAATTTGATATGAATTCCATGCTCTATCTATATGATTTCACATAAATTCCACATTGTTGTTATGTGTCATGGTTGTGGTATGGAATGAGAATGATATTGAAGCTATGCAAGTATATATGTCTTATGAATTCCCTCTTCCATGTATAAGGTGTTGAGAACTATAATTAGTATGAAATCCCTTACTTATGATATTATGAATTATGGACTCCAATCTTGCGAACAAATCATGTCGTGTCTGTCAGTTTCCTTCTATCGAGTCCTAGGGATATTTATACCCAAAATATATAGCTTTGTGCCTAGAGCCAAGAGCCATGTCATGTTTCACGATATCCAAAATCACGCCATGATTCAGTAGAATTCAGTCAGTCATGTGACTTAGGAAACCTCATGATCTCAGTCAGTTTTTAGATATCAGTAGTATTCCATTAGTTAATGGAATTCAGTAAGCTCAGTCCACATACAATCAGTTATTCATGTTCAGTCTCTTCAGATGGGAGTAGAAGTTAGCACCGAGTGTACCCAAGGATGGGAACACACACTGCCAGATGAGGGTATGATTCTTAGCAGTCATCCTTGCGTTCCAGAACTATATAGCCATCTTGAGACATCAACACTATAAAATGAGGGTTGATGAGGTGTCTTAGCACTGTCAGATGAGGGTACCACCATTCTCTTTTGGGAACACTTTCAGATGAGGGTTACCTACAGTTGTCTTTATCAGTGGCGCGGTATTGACACCCTTCCAGTCAGGGCAGAGATTGGACCCCATCTTATCCATAATGCCATATATAGGGGCATGTCAGTTAAACAACTACCTCCCATAGTTTCAGTATTAGTCTCAGTAAAAGAACTCAGATAGTTCTTCAGATTTTAGTACATCAGGACTGTCAGATACAGTCAGACTCAGTTACAATACGGAACTCAGATAGTTCTATTAGATTCAGGACTGTCAAACACAGTAGCCCATGTTATTAAAACTATAGTATCATCATGTTAGTCATCAGTAAACCGTGTATTAGCATACAGGTCTAGCTATCATGCACCCACGATTTCAGTTACTATGTATGCATGTTTGTATTCTTATGTTCATATCAGTCAGTCAGTTAGCATTGTTCATGCATGTAAACCCTGTTTATATTTAGACTACCTCACTCATATACTCAGTAAATTCCCATGTACTGACGCATTTGTGCTATGGTGCTTATTTTTATGTTACACCATAGGTCCAGAGTCACGAGCTCTAGATCAGGAATAGCAGTAGCATTTCCAGTCGCAGAGTTACAGTGAGTCCCCTTCATTCGAGGACCAATATGATTTGATTCATTATTTAATTTAGTTAGTTTTCAGTTTTATGAAGTTAGTTGGAGACATGTTCCTTCAACTATTTATTTAAATAGTACTTAGAGGCTTTTAGATTTAGCTCAGACTTATGTTCAGCTTTGATTCATACTTTAGTTATTTTGGGTATTTTTTTTACCCATATGGATGATATATTTATTTCAGTTGAACCTTATGGCATATTGTTCATGTTTTCCGTATTTTCCATGTATAATATGCAGTGTACAGGTATAGATATCAGTCGTGCGTTAGCTTGTGTCCCTTTGGGGTCATGAGCATCATGCAATATTTTTGGTTCAGATAATAGGGGCATTACAAACTTGGTATCAGAGCCTAAGGTTCAATAGAGTCCTAGGAAGTCTGAAAGCCACATCTAGTAGAGTCTTGTACATAGGTGTGTTGCGCGCCACATTTATGTACAGGAGGCTATGAGGTGTTTTAGGAATAGTTTCCCTTCTTTTAGTATCCATGTCGTACTAGTAAGCATAATCTCAAGTTAATCTCTCAGTCTAATCCGTTCTTATCTTATTTCAGAATATGCCTCCAAAAAAAAGAAACCAGCCAGCTCCTCAGCCGAAGACCCTTTGGGCGAACATGTTTCTCATATAGAATTTAGAGCCGCATTTACCATACTTGCTCAGTCTGTGGATGCCCTGAATGAACGGACACCAGTTATTTTGGCCAATTCAGTGGTCAACTCAGCCGCAGTTAGGATTCAAGACTTTACCCGAATGAACCCTCTATCTTTCTTCAAGTCTAAGTCTGATGAAGACCTACAGGAATTTATTAACCAAGTCCAAAAGGTCATTGATATCATGGGAGTTACTTCTGTTGAGAGTGCTGAGTTAGCCGCATATCAGTTGTAAGATGTGGCTCACACTTGGTGCAAACAGTAGAAGTCCTAGAGGATGAACGATGTAGGTCCTATTGAGTATGAGAAATTTGTCACAACTTTCTTAGACAGATTTTTTCCCCAAGAACTGAGGGAAGCCAAAGTTCTTAAGTTCATCATCCTCAGGCAGGGAAATATGATGGTTAGAGAGTATTCTCTCAGATTTACTCAGTTAGCCTGATATGCCCCTTACGTGGTTGCAGACACCAGGGCTAAGATGAGCAAGTTCGTGTCAAGGGTGAATGATAGAATGGTAAATGAATATAGATCTGCGATACTTAATAGTTATATGAACTTAGCTAGACTCATGACCCATGCCCAGCAGATAGAGGAGCAAAAGGTTAGGGCTAGGGAGAGGTAGAATAAGAGATCAAGATTAGGCAATTTCAATTTTGCTCAGCCCAAATCAGAGGGAGAAAACCGTTCACAGTTTCATCCCAAGTCATCAGCTCCAGTTCAGTCTTCAGCTAGTGCTCTGGCTCCTAAGTTCAAAGATAGAGCACTAGGCTCTAAATCTCAAGGCAGCATCAGCAATGCCCAAACTAATCCCCTGTATCAAACTTATGGTAAGAACCATAAGGGGGTTTGCAGATCCAATAGTGATGTTTGCTTCTTTTGTGGCAAGCCAGGCCACAGAGTTAGAGATTATCCCCAGGCAGGTTATCAGGGTCATCAAAATCATTCCATAGCTCAGTCCGATCGCCCAAACCAGCAGGGTGCCACTTCCAGTGCTACTAATGGGCAACGTCCAAATAGACTTTATGATCTTCAGACTCGACAGGATCAGGAAAATTCTCCTGATGTCGTTACTACTACATTACAGATTTTCCATGTTTATGTCTATGCTTTGCTATATCCAGGTGCATCCTTGTATTTTGTTACTCCCTTCATAGCAGGAAATTTCAGAATCAGTCCTGAAACTTTGGCATAGCCCTTTTCAGTCTCCACACCAGTGGGTAAAACTATTATAGCTTGGCGGGTATACAGGAACTTCCTGGTTATGATATTTCAGAAATCCACGTCAGCAGATTTAGTCGAATTAGAGATGATTGATTTTTATGTCATTCTCAGCATGGATTGGATTTATTCCTGCTATGCCACAGTCGACTGTAGAAACATGATATTTCAATTTTAATTCTTGAATGAACCTGTCCTTGAGTGGAAGGGTAGTACTTCAGCGTTCAGGGGTCAGCTTGTTTCCTACCTTTAGGCAAGAACAATGATTTCTAAGGAGGGGCATGTCATCTTATGCATGTTAAAGATTCTCGTTCTGAATCTCCCAGTCTTGAATCAGTCCCAGTTGTTAATGAATATTCAGATATCTTTCCCGAAGATCCTCTAGGCATTCCTCCTAAAATGGAAATAGACTTCGACATTGATCTACTTCCAGATACTCAGCCTATTTCTATTTCTCCATACAAAATGGCACCAGCAGAACTTAAGGAAATTAAAGATCAGTTGAAGGATCTCTTAGATAAGGGATTCATTAGACCCAACATTTCCCCGTAGGGCGCACCAGTATTATTTGTGCACAAGAAAGATGGTTTTCTCAGGATGTGTATTGATTACCATCAGCTCAACAAAGTTACGTTCAAGAACAAGTATCCTCTTCCTAGGATAGATGACTTATTTGACCAACTTTAGGGTGCTAGTTATTTCTCTAAGATAGACCTCAGATCAGTCTATTATAAGCTCAGAGTCAGAGAATGTGACATTTCGAAGATAGCTTTCCATACTCGGTATGGCCATTTCAAATTTCTAGTCATGTCCTTTGGTCTTAAAAATGCCCCTGCAGCTTTCATGGACTTGATGAACCGTGTGTTCAAGAAGTACTTGGACATGTTCGTCATAGTCCTTATAGATGATATTCTGGTCTATTCCTGCACTGAGCGCGATCATTCAGACCATCTCAGAATTGTTCTTCAGACTCTGAGGGATCATTAGTTATTCGCTAAGTTCAGTAAGTATGAATTTTAGCTAAGATCAGTATCATTCCTTGGCCATATTATTTCTGGTGTGGCATTAGAGTAGATCCTCAGAAAACCAAAGCGGTAAAAAACTGGCCTCGCCCCGTATCTCCATCAGATATCAGGAGTTTCTTGGGTTTGGCTAGATATTACAGATAGTTTGTCGAGGTATTTTATTCTATTGCATCTCTTATATCCAGATTGACTCAGAATAAGGTCAAGTTTCAGTGGTCAGATCCTCGCAAGAAGAGTTTTCAAGAGTTGAAGACTCGACTCACTTCAGCCCCAGTTCTAGCTCTTCCAGATGGTTCAGATGGGTTCGTAGTATACTGTGATTCAAACAGAGTAGGATTAGGTTGTGTCCTCATGTAGTATGGTAAGCTCATAGCCTACGCCTCCAGATAGTTAAAGACCCATGAGAAGAATTATCCTACTCATGATTTTGAGTAAGCAGCCGTAGTATTTACCTTATTGATTTAGAGGCATTATATTTATGGAGTTCATGTAGATGTCTTCACAGATCATAAGAGTCTCCAGTATGTCTTTTCTCAGAAAGATCTAAATCTTTGTCAGAGAAGGTGGTTAGATCTTTTGAAGAATTATGATATAAGTGTCCTTTATTATCCGGGCAAGGCTAATGTTGTGGTCGACGCTCTCAGTAGACTCTTCATGGGTAGTGTTTCTCATGTTGATGATAGCAAGAATAAGGTAGCTTAGGAAATCCACTATCTTGCCAGACTAGGCATTCACTTAGTCAACTCTTCAGAGAGTGGTATATGTATTTAAAGTAGTTCAGAGTCATCTCTAGTTTCTGAGGTGAAAGGGAAGCAAGACAGGGATCCTATCCTTGTCAAGCTAAAAGAGTTAGTTTAAGTCAGAAAGCAGAGGTTTTCTCCCAAGGGGGAGATGGTTTTCTTCGTTGTTAGGGTTGTCTGTGTGTTCTAAATGTAGATGACTTGAGGCAGCAAATTCTTGTAGAAGCGCATGGTACGCGATACTCTATTCATCCAGGGGCCACTAAGATTTACCGCGACCTGTGGGAGATCTATTAATGGAGTGGGATGAAGAGAGATATTGTAGAGTTTGTGGGTAAGTGCTCTATATGTCAGCAGGTTAAGATAGAGCATTAAAAGCTTAGTGGTTCCATGCAGGAGTTCGTCATTCCTACTTGGAAGTGGGAAGAAGTGAACATGGACTTTGTGTCGGGTTTGCCTAGAACTCATCATCAGTATGATTCAGTTTCGGTCATTGTAGACAAACTAACCAAGTCAGCTCATTTCCTTCCAGTTCGCACTTCTTATTCAGTCGAGGATTACGCCAAGCTTTATGTTAGAGAGTTGGTCAGATTACACGGTATTCCACTATCTATTATTTCAGACAGAGGTACCCATTTCACCTCTCACTTCTGGAAAGCATTCCAAAAGGCTCTTGGTACCCAAGTTCATCTCAGTAAAGTATTTCATCCTCAGACAGATGGGCAAGCATAAAGGACCATTCAGACTCTCAAAGATATGCTAAGGGCGTGTGCAGTTGATTTCAAGGGAAATTGGGATGACCACTTGCCTTTGATTGATTTTGCATACAACAATAGCTATCATTCCAGTATTCGGATTGCTTTATTTAAAGCTCTCTATCTTACGAGATGTAGATTTCCAATTGGTTGGTTCAAAGTTAGTGAGTCCTCAGTTATAGGTCCTGACTTAGTATTCGATGCCTTAGAGAAAGTTTAGTTGATAAGAGAGAGACTCTGGGCTGCTCAGAGCCGACAGAAGTCATATGTAGATGTTCATAGAGAAGATCTCGAGTTCGAAGTCAATGACTATGTCTACCTTAAGATCTCTCCTATGAAGGGAGTGAAGAGGTTTGGCAAAAAAGGGAAACTCAGTCCCTGATATGTTGGTCCTTTCAGGATTCTCAGTCGCTTCGACAAAGTAGCTTATGATCTCGAATTGCCTTTATATTTAGCCTCAGCTCATCCAGTCTTCTATGTCTCTTTGCTCAAGAAGTGTATAGGTGACCGAACAGTTGTAGTCCCTATTCAGAGCATTGACATTCAGAACAGCCTCTCCTATGAAGAGATTCCAGTCAAAATCTTAGACTATCAGACTAGTAGATTGAGGAACAAAGAAGTCCCTCTAGTTAAAGTTCTTTGGCGAAATCAGTCTCATGAGGGAGCTACTTGGGAAGCAGGAGTAGATATGCGTACCAAGTATCCTCACCTTTTCCCTGCCAATTCAGATCAAGCTCAAGGTAACAGTCCTCCTTAAGCTTATGAGGTTCACGTTTAGTATTCAGTTTCATGCTCATGTTCCCATTATAAAATTTGTACCTATTACAATTGCATACTTAGCCATGAATTCATGTATCAGTCTAGAATTTAATCATGCATCAGATATGCCTTCTAATTGCGAGAACCTCAGTCATGCATTCATGAATCAGTTACACGTGCATCAGATATGCATGTCCAGTTTATGTTCTGCTTATCTTTTATGTCAGTCATGAGATCATGTTTCAATCATTCATGTCCAGTTCATTTTCCGCTTATCTTTCATCCCCTCTCAGTTAATTCTCATTCGAGGATGAATGTTCCCAAGGGGGAGATATTGTAATACCCCGTATGTTTTCAAGCTAGGAAGTGAATCAGTTTTCCTACATATGAAACCGCCTATCCTGTGATTCATATTTGAGAACATAACTTACAATGAGTATCCTAGCGATAATATAACTTATGATGTGTTAAGCATGCTCATATGAGTCACTTAGAGTAAGGCAAGCTAATAGCTTTTGAATCCATCAAGTTTTAGTGTGTGAATCCGCAAGAGTAACCTTTGAACGAGGATAACTTGATTGATATGTAATAGTTTGGCAGATTTAGATTCACAAAATTTTAGACAATCGAACTAGCTTTCTGTCACGCCCCAAAATCCATTGGGCCGGACAGGCACCCGAAGCCGAGAAGGCCCGGGAGAACCCGTTCAAATACCTGTACTTTCACTTACATGTCACCAAAAATTTGGACAGCACTTCATTGCATATAGAAGGGTCTAATTACCTGTATCAGTACAATACAGACAAATATATATATATATAATACTTGGCCGTCGGGGCCACCACATATACAAATATAACATCACTATATAAACTCCCATGAATTTACCCTTCCTTATGTCTACAAAGCCTCTAGGATATACATGACATAACTAGGGTCGGGACAAACCCCCTCCCACACATGAGTCCTGTACAATAACAAAACATAAGGAACCGACTCGGAAAGCTCCGAAGCAAACTGGAGCTCACCAACAATAGTTATATGACCTGGCTCCTATCTATGCTGTGAATGAGCTGAAGCAATTGTGCTTGCAGCATGAAATGCAGGTCCCCGTGAGGGACGTCAGTACGAAATATGTACTGAGTATGTAAAGCTGTAAATAATCATATGTGATATAGGGGATCAAGAAAATCAGACGCAAGTGAATAAATCATAATAGAAGTGAACCACACTTCATAAACACTTTTAGGATCATGTACATTATCATTAATCTAAATTGGGTTCTTGAATTCAAACGTATTTGTGGAACGGTATACATTCGTTCATTTCATTCTTTACAATTATCATTCGCCATTACCTCCTCCTCCCGAACCTCCAACTACCTAACAATAATCAATACTGTATCGTACTGTGACCATTAGGCTTCCCCCAGTACATATCAACTGGGATCGACCCATGCTAGGCTTATGCCCCAGGGATACCACCCATAAACACATAAATAGGGATCGACCCATGCTAGGCTTATGCCCCTAGGATACCACCCACACGTATATCAAGTAACACACATAAGAGATCTTTCCAATAACTTAGTTCAAAAGCTTTTGAGATTATTACATTAGTGTTCATGCCAAAATAGTACCTTTGGAACAATGATACATCAATAGGAATCAAGTAATAGACCTTCTATACAATAACAATGTCATAAAGACTCATTGGTACATCAACAATGTGTTTCAGAATCATCAATATCACAATAATGAAATAGGAGCCTTTTGGTATATCAATGAAACATTTTGACACTTTATAGAATGGAAACAACTTCGTTGGTAATGTAGAACAATACATGTTTTTGGACAACCTCGGAATCTTACTTGATGGAACATTGGTGTTTTCATGCCAAAGAACATTGTTAGAGTATGCTTTACATACCTCGTTGTAGATTCGGATACCAATTCAACACAACTTCCCTCCTTTACAAATCACTTATCTACAATGAAATGTTTGGCATCTAGTATTAGCAACCCAACACCACAATTCTCTTCCATAATTCCATACAACCAATATTTACAAAACATTCAAAAAACCAACTTGAACAATAGGTTTATGTGTATATATATACATATAATCATCATTTCAATACCACATCATCACACCAAATCCCTGCACAATTCAACATAATCCAACATCATTTCCCAATCATCTTTCAACAACAATCACATAACATACTTCCTATGCTCACATGCATATATATATATATATATATATATGTATATATACATATCCATATAAATAACACCAACATAATTTACATCCTTACCATAAAATGGCCATTTTCATTTTGAAGTCCTGTTGGCACAAATAAGGGGTGCTTCTTGAAGCCCTCGAGACGGTGAACACAACTACGGAATCAATTTGGACTATCTACGGTTGAATCACAAGATAATTGGAGTTGAACTTAGACTAGGGTTTCTTATTCTTCAATACTTGGATGATAAAATGATGGATATGAGGCTAAGTATATGTATATAATGACCAATTTTCGTCCATGAGGTGATGGAAAATGACCATATTGCCCTTAAAAATTTAAGTAAATCCGAATCTGTCCATGGTGGACTGTTTTGACAGGCTAAAGTAAATTGGCCATAACTCTTTGCTCCGATATCGGATTTGGGTGAAATTGGAACTGTTGGATATATAATTCAAAGGGATTTCATTTCATATAAAGTAGGCCACCCAGTTCGTCCTGTACAAGGAGTTATGAGCATTTGAAGTTGACCCTAAAAATCTGTTTTGAGAGGCTGAAGTAAAACAAGTATAACTCCTTACTCAGATGTTGGATTTAGATGAAACCAATTGTATTGGAAAGAGGACGCAAAGATCTTTCTTTTGATAGGTCGCAGATCTCCCAGTTCATTATATTGAGGGAGTATTTGGAATGCAAGTTTAATGACGTGAGGTTGGAGGATGAGGTGGTAGTGAAGCTGGAATCGCAGGAGGTATGTAAGAGGGATAGTTTCAAGTATCTCGGGTCCGTGATTCAGGGTAACGGTGAGATTGACGAGGATGTCTCGCACCGTATTGGGGCGGGATGGTTGAAGTGGAAGCTCGCGTCGGGGGTGTTGTGTGATAAGAAGGTGCCGCCCAAGCTTAAAGGCAAATTCTACAGGATGGTAGTCCGTCCGGCCATGTTGTATGGAGCGGAGTGTTGGCCAGTTAAGAACTCCCACATCCAAAAAATGAAGGTGGCGGAAATGCGAATGTTGCGCTGGATGTGTGGGATGACTAGAGGGGACAGAGTTAGGAATGAGACTATCAGGGAGAAGGTTGGGGTGGCTCCAGTGGAGTGCAAGATGCGGGAAGTCCGATTGAGTTGGTTTGGACACGTGAAGAGGAGGGACATGGATGCCCCGGTCCGTAGGTGTGAGAGGCTAGCGTTGGATGGTTTTAGGCGGGGTAGGGGTAGGCCGAAGAAGTACTGGGGAGAGGTGATTAGACGGGACATGGAGCAGTTACAGCTCACCGAGGACATGACCCTAGATAGGAAGGTCTGGAGGGCGAGGATTAGGGCAGAAGACTAGGGCCAGTTTGGGGGCGCAAGGGTAGGGAGTGGGGGATTATTCCTGTTATTCTCCCTACTCTTATTTTTATTCCTATTCCTATTCTGCTTCTTGTTACGATTTCGGTGTTCCATGTTTTATTATGTATCTGAGTGCTTCCCGATGTTTCCTACTACCATGCGTTACTTTATATTTATATTTATATTTATATTTATATTTATATTTGTGTGGCGACTGTCTTGAGCCGGGGGTCTATCGGAAACAGCCTTTCTACTTCTTCAGAGGTAGAGGTATGGACTGCGTACATCTTACCCCCCCAGACCCCACTAGGTGGGAATACACTGGGTTTGTTGTTGTTGTTGTTGTTGAACGTGCTCGATTATATCCGAAACTTATCCGTTTTTGGAAATATTTATATCGTTGGAAAGATTATTCAACAACCTTCGTATGGAACCATCGACGGGCAAATTTCGGTATAAATAAAATAAAAAATTAATTCCATATAAATAAGACCAATACACTTACTTGAATACGCCAATACATGTACTTGAATACGGGGTGTTACATCCTTCCCCCCTTTAGGACATTCGTCCTCGAATGTTAGCGTAGTTATTCAACCAAAACAAGTTCAAGTCCACCATTAACATTCACATCATCACATAAATACTATGCATATATAAACAAAAACTTACTTGTTAATGTTCTAACTCCGTTTCTTGAACTTCCTCTTCATCTTTGAACAAATGAGGGTACTTAGATTTCATTGCTTCCTCAGCTTCCCATGTAATCTCTTCCCTTTGTTGATTTCTCCAAAGTACTTTCACCGATGCTACTTCTTTATTTCTCATCTTCTTAACTTGACGATCTAATATAGCAATAGGCATCTCCTCATAGGTAAGATCTTCTGTTACTTGCACATCTTCAGTAGAAGTAATAAGGGATGGATCTTCGATGCACTTTCGAAGCATCAATACATAAAATACTGGATGCACTGATGAGAGTTCTTGAGGCAGCTCTAATTCATAAGCAACTTGCCCACATCTTCGAATAATCTTATACGGGCCTATATTTCGTGGACTCAACTTTCCTTTCTTGACAAATCTCATCACCCCTTTCATTGGCGATACCTTCAAAAATACCTAATCGCCTATCGAAAAATCTAGCCCTCTTCTTCTACTATCCGCATATGACTTGTGTCAACTTTGGGCTGTTTTCAACCGTTGCTGAATCACCTTAACTTTTTCTATGGCTTGATACACAAGATCCAGTCCGAACATAAGAGTTTCACCCGCTTCGAACCATCCTATTGGTGATCTACACTTCCTCCCATATAAAGCTTCATATGGTGCCATTTTGATACTTGAATGATAGCTATTATTGTAGGCAAACTCAATAAGAGGTAAATGATCATCCCAGCTGCCTTTAAAATCTATAACACATGCTCGTAGCATATCTTCAAGTGTTTGAATGGTGCGCTCTGCTTGTCCATCTGTCTGAGGGTGAAAAGTTGTACTCAGATTCACTTGTGTTCCCAAACTCCGTTGGAAAGACTTCCAAAAGTTTGCAGTAATCGAGTTCCCTGATCCGATATAATAGAAGTTGGCACTCTATGTAATCGGACTATTTCTTTAACATACAGCTTCGAATATTCTTCAACTGTGTAAGTGGTCTTAATGGGTAAGAAATGTGCGGATTTAGTAAGCCTATCCACAATCACCCATATAGAATCAAATTTCCGAGCTGTACGAGGCAAACCTGTAACAAAATCCACGTTGATCATGTCCCACTTCCAAATTGGAAGATCTATGCATTGCATATAGCCTCCGGGTTTTTGGTGCTCAACTTTAACTCTTTGACAATTTGGACATTCAGCTACAAATTCTGCAATGCTCTTCTTCATGTCATTCCACCAATACATATCTTTCAAATCTTGATACATTTTGGTTGATCCTGGATGAATGGAATACCTTGAAAAATGTGCCTCTGTCATAATCTTCTTTCTTAGCCCGTCTATATCCGGCACACACAATCGGTTTTGGCACTGAAGTACTCCTTCTCGCGTAAGCTCAAATGCCTTGGTCGCACCACTCTGAACGTTCTCCTTAAGCTGTAATAAAATAGGATCTGCATATTGCTTCTCTTTCACTTCAGCTACTAATGAAGATTCCGCAGCATTATGTACGATAAGCTCTTTGTCCGGAGTTTCAAGAAGACGAACTCCTAGACTAGCTAATTGATGAAGATCTTTAATCATCCCTTCCTTTTCTATAGCCGCCATCATAGCCTTACGACTTACCGCATCAGCTACCATATTTGCTTTCCCTGGATGGTACAAGATATCAACATCATAGTCCTTTAATAGTTCAAGCCATCTCCGCTGCCTTAAATTTAGATCCTTCTGATTAAAAATATATTGCAAGCTCTTATGGTCAGTATATATATCAACATGAACCCCATATAAGTAGTGGCGCCATATCTTAAAAGCAAAAATAACTGCTGCCAGCTCAAGATCGTGTGTAGGATAATTTTTCTCATGTGGCCGCAATTGTCTAGAAGTATATGCTATTACCTTACCATGCTGCATCAATACACATCCTAAACCAATTCTAGAAGCATCACAATACATTGTATACCCTTCGGTGCCTTCTGGAAGTACCAACACGGGTGTAGAAATCAACTTGTTCTTTAAATCTTGAAAACTCTTCTCACATGCATCATTCCATTGGAATTTGGATGCTTTATGGGTTAGCTTGGTTAAGGGTGCTGAAATGGAAGAAACGTCTTTAACAAACCTTCTATAATAACCGGCCAACCCGAGAAAACTACGAATCTCCGTAGGCGTTGTGGGACTTGGCCAGTTCTTCACAGCTTCTATCTTTTGAGCATCAACCTTTATCCCTTCACTAGATACAATATGACCCAACAATGCCACCGACTTTAACCAAAACTCACATTTAGAGAACTTTGCATAAAGCTTACAATCACGAAGAGTCTGCAATGCCTGTCATAAGTGATTGGCATGGTCCTCTTCTGATCTAGAATAAACAAGAATATCATCTATAAAAACTATCACAAATACATCCAGGAATGGCTTAAACACCCTATTCATCAAATCCATAAAAGCTGCGGGTGCATTTGTTAGCCCAAATGACATAACTAGAAACTCGTAATGACCATACCGTGTTCGGAAAGCTGTCTTGGGTATATCCTTCTCTTTGACCCTCACTTGGTGGTAACCTGACCTCAAATCAATCTTAGAAAAACACTTGGCGCCCTGTAACTGATTAAATAAATCATCAATTCTTGGGAGAGGATATTTATTCTTAATAGTCACCTTATTTAATTGCCGATAATCAATACACATCCTCAGCGAGCCATCCTTTTTGCGCACAAATAACATTGGTGCTCCCCAGGGAGACATACTAGGCCTTATGAATCCCTTCTCTAGCAAATCTTTCAATTGCTCTTTCAATTCTCATAATTCTGCTGGGGCTATTCTATACGGAGGAATGGAGATTGGTTGGGTGCCTGGTATTACATCAATACCAAACTCTACTTCTCGTTCAGGAGGCAAACCTGGAAGATCTTCAGGAAATACATCAGGAAATTCATTTACCACCGGAATAACGTGAAGAGTTGGTGGCTCCGCTTCTGTATCCCTTACTCTAACTAAATGATATATGTATCCCTTGGAAATTATTTTTCTCGCTTTGAAATAAGAAATAAATCTACCTCTTGGTGCGCCAATCTTACCTTGCCATTCAATAACTGCTTCATTAGGAAAATATAAATACATCTTTTTCGTACAACAATCAATTTTGGCATAACAAGACGCCAACCAATCCATACCCATTATAACATCAAAATCTACCATTTCTAGTTCCACAAGATTGGCCATCGTGTCTCGACCACACACAGTTACTACACAATCTTTAAAAACTCTTCTAGCAATAATAGATTCCCCAACCGGGGTAGACACTTCCAACGACTTTTCTAACAATTCGGGGGTTCTTTGAAATTTCCAGCAACCAAAGGAGTAAAATATGATAATGTAGAACCGGGATCAATTAGAGCATATACATCAAATGAAAATATGGACAACGTACCCGTAACCACATCTGGGGAAGCCTCTAGATTCTGTCGATCCGCTAAAGCATAAGTGCGATTCTGAGTCCCGCTGGAACTGGCGACTCTTTTTTTATTTCTAGCGTGACCCGCAGGTCGTGCGCCTCTACCAGAATAAGATACCGGTGACGATGATGCAACAGCTGATCCCAAAGGTCGTGCTACGCCACCTGCGCCCCTTCGTGGGCATTCTCTCATCATATGCCCCATCATACCGCACCAAAAACAAACATTTGTTCCTATTCGACATACACCCATATGATGCTTTCTGCATCGATTACATAGCTCTCGAGAAGGTCTCGATTGGCTCATGTTCCCTTGCCCATGATAACCCACTGATCGCGAACTATGACCCTCACTTCTTTGCCCAAATTGACTGCCTCTGAACCTCTGATGCTGTGGTGGAGCACTAGCTGCAGAATAAGAAAATAATGGCCTAGGTGGTCTAGCAAAAAATTGAGGTCTAAAACCTCCCTGTGGTGCCATAAACTGCCCTGTAGATCTGGCCCTCTTAGAAGATCCGCTTTCAAATTCCTGTGTTCTTTTTCTTTGCCTCTGATCTTTCATTTTCTGTGCAAATGCTTGGATCCTAGCTATATCCATGTCTTTATTCAGTGCAGCAATAGTGCTATCCCTAACCAAATACGGATCCAATCCATTCACATATTGATGAACTCTGTCATCCATAGTAGCTATAACATTAGGAGCATATCTGGACAAGGAATTAAATCGAAGACTATACTCCCTCGCACTTGTATTACCCTGCCAAAGATTTAAGAACTGATCCACACGGGCCTGACGGGTCTCATATGGAAGATAATGATCAATAAATGCCTCTTTAAACTCTTTTCAAGTAGCTGGGGGTGCATCAATGCCCCTTGACCATTTCCAGTCTTCATACCAATATATAGCCTCACCTTTGAATCTATACGCGGCAAACTCCACTGTCTCTCTACCCGATACATGCATCACCTCTAGGGCCCTTTGGATCTGATCAATAAAGTCCTACGGATCTTCATTAAGATCGGATCCGGTAAAAGTAGGCGGATCCATCTTAAGAAAATCTTGCATCCGAAGACTAGCTGCCCTATCAGTACCGCTAGAACCCGCTGATAACGCTCAATCTACAGCTCTCGTAGGAGTGTAAAGCGGTCGTTAGCAAATATAGAACCCAACCTGGGTTGGGTGTCGATCCCACAGGGAATAGCTTGGCCAACAAGTAAGAAAAATTACTAAACTTTTGGTGCAAGTCTCGTAAAAGGGGGGGATTGTAATGTGTAACGAAAACAATAAAGTAAAAGCTGAAAATAATAAAGTAAAGAGAGAAAGATTGTTACGTAAGTTGTAAACAATGAGAATTGAAGCGTTGGGGTTATGTCCACCTTCTGAGGTATACGTCTCTATTGGCTATGAGTGTGTAGAGTCTTGACATGCAATTGCTTATAGAGAATTGTAGTCGATGGTAAATCCAAGCGTCTCTCGACCTGAACAAGGACTATTTCACTTTAACTCTCTCGAGCTTAAAGCGTGTCTAACGGTACGAATTCTCCAAGAGGTTAGTCCAGTTACGGCACTAGCTTTTTAATAGGAAAGGGTGTCCTACTACCTTGACATTATCTCTTTTCCAGACAAATAACCTTTCTCTCGAACAAGTTAAATGTTAGACTGGCGTTATTCTATGCATCTGCAGCCATAAGAATTTGCATTAAGATGAAGAGAATAATGATATAAGCAATATACGTGTCTCGAACTCACAAACTCACATCAATAGATAGTATCTCATTCGGCTTCCATAACCCCAACAGAGAAGTTTAGTTACCCATGAGTGCGAAGGAGATCACGATTTGCATTGTTATTGTTGAGTAATGGCGTGTGGATTAGGTGATAGGCGTGTGGCATGATTCCTTAGCAAGTAACGATTCTGTTGTTGTGGAATTTAAGAATAGAATTAATGGAAAGATTAGAAGAGTTGTAATTGAGAAGTAGAATGTGTCTCTCCACTAAGGGAGGACTTGCCTCTCCACTAAGGGAGGACTTGCCTCTCCACTAAGGGAGGACTTAATTAAAAATCTCTAGCATGATAGGGTATTTATAATACTCCTATCCTACTCCTACTATGCTAATGAAATAAATAACCAAATCCTACTAAACTAAGGAAATACTTAACCCATTTTTACTAGGTTAATGTAACATTCTCCTAATCCAAATAAACTAATGAAATACATAACCCAATTGTACTAGGTTAATGTATCATTGTCACAATCCAGCTTTGTATCTGTAAGTCTCCAAAGTCTTCAGAAATGCTGTTTTAGCCCGAGACAGATTTTCCATGCGGCAGTTTTGGTCCTTAGGCGTGTAGACTTCCTTCCCTTCCTTTGTGAGCTTTCTTTTGCGTCAAGTAAGCCATAAAATGCTGTATTTTGCATCATTTATACCTGAAACTTTCTTAATCATGTTAGTTAGCTCATTTACAGGAAAAAGGACTAAAAGTGCATGAAATATATAATTTGTTCTCAAAACTAGGCTAAAATATGGGCAAAATATATTGATATAGGCGTGTAAATTCGCCTATCATCAACACCCCACACTTGTACCTTTGTTCGTCCTCGAATAAAATATCATGTCCTTCTAAGCATCAACTTAGGGTTTTTACAGCAACAACACAAAACATTCTTCAAGACAAGCACAAAAATTATCAACAAAGAGTAGCTTCCCGATTATAAGTAGAAACAGTTTAACCTCTAGCGTAGACTAGTGATGGTGATCAACTCGCATGCAAACGTTAAGGTACATAGAATCATATACAACTATCCAAAGCTCATCAACCATGTGTGTCTCACAATATAGTACCCATAATTACTTAGAAATATAGCATATTTTTCAAACATGGGTATCAACAATATCCTTGCTCTCGCTCTCACAAAGAATTCATATGTAGCAACTGATGACCATAGGCTTGCCCTTAGTGTAGTACTCCACTAAATGTCAGAATGTTAAGATTAGGATCAAATAGGTCTTTTGATGGTTGTAATGTAGGCTAAGGGACGGGTAGGACTATTTTGGCCAGGAATAGTGACTAAGCTCCTAAGCGCTTTAATACATCACATTGTATCATTGACACTTTTTTCTTTCAACCTTTCTTCTTTCTTTTATTCTACCACCCTTGTTCTCTTCTTTTGTTTTTCAATTTTAAGCATAACTCACTTTTCAGCTTTCTTTTCCTTTTTCTTTTTATACCATACCTCTTATGATAGCACTTTTTTTTCATAACACATTCAAGCACCATTACAATTTTAAAGCATCATACTTACCCAATTTCCTCTTATGTTGTCACATGACTTTTTTTTCTGTAAAGCACTTAGGAATTTGGATCAAATTACGGTCTTGAAAAAAAATAGATTAGGCTTACATACAAGGTTGTCAAAGAAATAGGCTAAAGGCTCAAAAGGGTTTAACTAGGATGATGTCCATGGGTAGGTAAAACAAAGGTAAACATGTATAGGTTGCCAAAGAAATGCCTAAATCATATCCTAACTTACACTCCTTATTTTTGCTTTGCATACATACCAGGCAAGTTCTAGCATCAGCCATATACATAGAATATACTGTTACCTCACACACACAAGGCACATGGTCGACTTGATTGGAAGTAATATAGACTCTCGACCCAACAAGTGAAGGAATTGAACCACAAAATATCACATAATGAGTCACAACTAGAGTCTAAACGTCTCAATAGTCACAATTGTAACACATACTCTTGTTATAATCTCATGCTGCCTGTCAAAATAATTTCATGCGAAGCTAGAAAAATTTAACTCCTAAAAAAACAAAACGAAACAAAAATGAGCAAACAAACATAGATGCGAATAGAGAAGTATAGCATGCAATACCACCACCCCACACTTAGTCGGGACACTGTCCTCAGTGGAAAATAAATACGAGGAACCTGGTTGGTCGGACTTATCCTCTATGTCTGGGGTCATACCCCTTGCATTGGAATCATCATCAGAGTCGTCATCCTTAGAAGTTACTCATAAGTATCCCACTTAATTCCAAGCGTGAGTCAAGGTGTTTTCAGCGGGGAGGGTTCTCCTTGCTCCTTGTGGCCTCTTTTCTTGCCCTTTTGGGAAGTGGTAGCCTTCTCCTTGCCTTGTCTCTCTTTAGGTGCCATTGTACCTGAGACTTGAAATAGTGTTAATGGTAGCACAATCTCAATGGATACAATCTATACACAGGCAGTAGGGGTACCACCCCACACTTAGGTTGTTTGCACCAACTAGTGAGGTGAAAGTGATCGATTACTCAGAATTCATCGACATACGTTTTAGGAACTATCTTCCGACAAGAAGATCAGTGATGTATCACTACTTGAAGCCATTGGACTACTTTCATGGTAGATATAGAAACACTACTACATAGGGGTTACCACATGGAATAGTTATTCTTACAACAATCACAACCTCTTATGTCGGTAGGCACTATAAGTCTTATCCCGATGGCCGGGATAGTCTACCATGTAAGTGTCCAAACAACAATCTTAAGAACTATTCATAGCCATAGTAATTCCGAAAATAGTATAACAATGTTATTAAAACCAATTTCAAGTCGGAAATAAGTCAAGATTTTCCTACGTACATGTTCACTCACATGATTTTGTATCAACAATCCAAACACATTAACATCACCAATGATCTTTGAAGATGTAGAAATTCATAATAGGCATAGGGACGTAGTACTTACTAGAAATAGATGAAGAATAAAAGAGTACTTACGTGATTGAAGCCTTTGGAGATGTTCTTGTGAATTGGAAGGGCAAAAGAAGAAAGTTTTGAGAGGATTTGGATGTATATGCGGCGCCCTTAGGTCAATTTTTAGTGTGGTTGTGTTGTAAAACTAAGTCCCCTTTATATAGGAAGAGAATGGGTTGGGTTTTGACCCATTTACAATCGGTTTTGGAGACAAAAATACCACATATGCGGCGCATAATGCTCGGCATATCAATGACATATGCGGCGCATTGTCTATAGCATAATGGGACATATGCGCCGCATAGTCTATGGCATTTGTAGACATATGCGCCGCATAGTCTATGGCATATGAGATACTGAGACCAAATGCCATAGCATAGGCGGCGCATAGTCAAAAGCATACCTAGGAATAGGCGGCGCATAGTGTATAGCACACTAGATTCCGAGACCTTAGGCTATAGGATAGGTTGTGCATCGTTCGTGGCCTAGTTTGACCAAGGCCTAGCCTTCCTCGAAGCCTATTTTGGTGTGAGAAATGCTCAATCCATAGCCTTGTGCATCACCATTCCTAACTTACCAACTTTACCATACAATGCGTCTAAATCGTCAATTGAAATCAATCTCCTCGTTGAATACTTCTTGCACCTATATTTGCTCAAAACAACTGAAAATGATTAGTACGATGGGTTGCCTCCCACCAAGCGCCTTAGTTTTGGTCATGGCACGACTCTTATTTTTGGATTTTCATTTATCAAGTACTAGAACGAAAGAAAAACGATGAAACGATAAAACGATAAAATGATAAAACAATAAAATGATGGGTTGCCTCCCATCTAGCGCCTTATTTATTGTCGTGGCTCGACATAGTTACCTCGAGTACTCAGACTTCATCGAGGTAAATGGTGGATCGTTTTCTAAAAGGATTTATACGGCAATGAGGCTTACCTGTGGGCATGCGATCTTCTTCGAGATGGCTCCTACGTTTCTCCGGAGAGTCACCAATTATATCATCAATAGTCCAACCCATAGCTCTCTTATACCTCATGAGAGCAGAGATGAGAGCCTCCACGTGTTGTTCACTTAAATCATCCACCATACTTATCGGAAGTATACTTCCACTTTCCAAGAACACATACCTTAGATAATCGGGAAGCTCTTGTGATTCTAGCATTGGTGGCTCGTCAATGGGAGTCTTCATTGTTGGTTGATTCTTGAGATCACAATCTGGTTGCTTAGGAGTATAAGGCTCTATTTCTGTTAGAGCACTCATAAGTTCTTCATAACCTTCATTATCTTCATGCTCAACTTTCAGTGGCACAGCAGACAATGGCTCAATAGTAGGCTGTTTCTCTATAGATAATTCTTTCGTATCCTCATGATGAACATATAACTCATTCATATCGTTGGGCTGCTTCATTGTTTTGCATATATCAAACCGTACCACTTCATCATTAATTCGAAACAAAAGCTCATTATCTTTCATGTCAATAAGCATACTTCCAGTTGCAAGGAAGGGACGTCCCAAGATGATGGGAACTTCAGAATCCTCCTTACAATCCAGAATAACGAAGTCTGCAGGAAAGATGAATGAAGAAACCTTCACCAACACATCATTCAAGATACCCACAGGTCGTTTTACCGACCTATCAGCCATCACGAGCCTCATATTGGTTGGTGTAGGGTCTCCCAAACCCAACTTTCTGTAGATAGATAGTGGCATCAAATTGATGCTAGCTCCCAAATCGCACAATGCCTTAGCAAAATCAAACGATCCAATTGTGCAAGGAATAGTGAAAGCTCCAGGATCTGCCTTCTTTTGAACTAGCGATCTTGTAGCGATTGCACTACAATGATGAACATTATCCGCCAAGTCATAACTTCCTGCCCGCTTCTTTGTCAAGAGATCCTTCATAAATTTCGCATACCCAGGCATTTGTTCAAGTGCCTCCACCAATGGAACATTAATGGTGAGCTGCTTTAACATATTCATGAATTTGCTGAACTTTGTGTAATCCGCCACCTTCTTCAATCTTTGGGGAAAAGGTGGTGGTGGGTATGGAAGTGTTCTCTCCACGGTTTTTTTCTCCTCTTGCTTCTGTTTTTCCACTTTTTCAGGCTGCACGTCACTAGGTGAAACGTCCCTGACGTTGGGAGTAGTTGTTACGGCTTCTTCTCCTTTTGTAACGTCACTAGGTGTAATGTCCATGTCCGCAACTTCGTCAACCACTTGCTTGCCTTTTGCTGAAGTTTCCAGCACCTTACCACTTCTGGTAGTGATGGCCATGCATGACCCATCATTCTTTGGGTTTTGCACAGTATCGCTTGGTAAGGTGCCAGCCTTTCTTTGATTGAATGCTGCTGAAAGTTAGCTCAATTGCTGCTCTATTTGCCTGATAGAAGTGGAATGAGAATCAACTAGTTGCTTCATGGAGGACAAATCATCAATCACCTCCTTAACTCCTGCGCTCGTTGCTTCCACTCCTTTCAATAACTTAGCCATCATGTCTTCCATACTCCCAGAATTAGATGTGGTGGTATCACGTCTACCAGGGGGAACGTACAAACCAATCTTTTCATTATTTTTCTTCCAACTACCTTGGTCTTTGCTTCCAGATTTATCATAATAGTTCCGACCTTGGTTTCCTTGGGCATTCCCACGGAAACCCCCCTGATTGTTCAAGTAGTTGGCCTCCTCTTCAGAATCAGATTCGTCTCTTCCTTTTAGCGCTACAACTTTCACTTTTTCGGTCTTCCCTGATAATAAGTGCTTTGTTAGAAGATCCAATTGTGTTTTCATGTGAGCCATGTCTTGCTCACGTTCTTCTTCTCTTCTTCTTTGGTCTGCAGATATGCCAATAGATAAAGTGGGGCTTGCTACCTCAGAATCCCTGGTATGCCAAGCTCTACTTTGTTTTGTCATCCGGTCTAGCATATTGCTTGCCTGAACAAAGGTGAGGTCCATAAATGATCCTCCAGCCGCATTATCAACCACTGGCTTAGTCCCCGAATTCAAAGCTCTGTATAATATCTCCATCAAGTGGACATTGGTCATATGATGGTTTGGGCACTGCATTAGCTTCGTCTTGAACCTCTCCCATGTAACGTGGAGAGCTTCAGTTGGAAGCTATCGAAAATTGGTGATCTCATCTCTCAACTGTGATCTTTTGGATGGCGAAAAGAATCTTTCTAGGAAAGCGTCTTTCAATTGCCTCCAATTAGTAATCGAATCAGGAGTCAGCCCATTCAACCATAGAGTTGCCTCCCCAGACAGAGACAATGGAAATAAGCGTAGTCGAATTGCATTCTGTCCAACACCAGGATTGTCGAATGACTTGCATGTAGAAATAAAGTTGATCAGATGCATATTCGGATCATCGCCTGCTAGTCCACCAAATAATCCCTTGAGTTGCAAAAGCTGAATCATGGCGCTAGTGATATTGAACTTTGCTCCAGGTGCCAAGGGTGGCAGAACAATGGCTCCTGTGGCACCAGCTTCATCCAAATCGTCATCATCATCATCAAAAGGAATTTGCACAGTTCGACGATTAGGTCTCAATCGCGCTTGACGATCTCTCCTCTGCATGGGTTCCGCCATCTCAGCAGTATGCCGTGGGTTTAGTAGCTCTTCATCGCCTAGATCCTCATCGTCAGGATTTGTTGCTCGCCTACGGTTATCAATATTCTGTTGATGCACTTGAGCAGCCATCCTATCAATTTCACGTTGTGCATCCATTCTGTCAATAGAACCTGAATAAAACAAAAACAACAACTAAAAGTAAAAGTACGAGAATCTTTGACCAAAGGGTCTAGCAACTATCACAAACTTAATTGACACTCGTATTCCCCGGCAACGGCGCCAATTTTTGATAACGCTCAATCTACAGCTCTCGTAGGAGTGTAAAGCGGTCGTTAGCAAATATAGAACCCAACCTGGGTTGGGTGTCGATCCCACAGGGAATAGCTTGGCCAACAAGTAAGAAAAATTACTAAACTTTTGGTGCAAGTCTCATAAAAGGGGGGATTGTAATGTGTAACGAAAACAATAAAGTAAAAGCTGAAAATAATAAAATAAAGAGAGAAAGATTGTTACGTAAGTTGTAAACAATGAGAATTGAAGCGTTGGGGTTATGTCCACCTTCTGAGGTATACGTCTCTATTGGCTATGAGTGTGTAGAGTCTTGACATGCAATTGCTTATAGAGAATTGTAGTCGATGGTAAATCCAAGCGTCTCTCGACCTGAACAAGGACTATTTCACTTTAACTCTCTCGAGCTTAAAGCGTGTCTAACGGTACGAATTCTCCAAGAGGTTAGTCCAGTTACGGCACTAGCTTTTTAATAGGAAAGGGTGTCCTACTACCTTGACATTATCTCTTTTCCAGACAAATAACCTTTCTCTCGAACAAGTTAAATGTTAGACTGGCGTTATTCTATGCGTCTGCAGCCACAAGAATTTGCATTAAGATGAAGAGAATAATGATATAAGCAATATACGTGTCTCGAACTCACAAACTCACATCAATAGATAGTATCTCATTCGGCTTCCATAACCCCAACAGAGAAGTTTAGTTACCCATGAGTGCGAAGGAGATCACGATTTGCATTTTTATTGTTGAGTAATGGCGTGTGGATTAGGTGATAGGCGTGTGGCGTGATTCCTTAGCAAGTAACGATTCTCTTGTTGTGGAATTTAAGAATAGAATTAATGGAAAGATTAGAAGAGTTGTAATTGAGAAGTAGAATGTGTCTCTCCACTAAGGGAGGACTTGCCTCTCCACTAAGGGAGGACTTGCCTCTCCACTAAGGGAGGACTTAATTAAAAATCTCTAGCATGATAGGGTATTTATAATAATCCTATCCTACTCCTACTATGCTAATGAAATAAATAACCAAATCCTACTAAACTAAGGAAATACTTAACCCATTTGTACTAGGTTAATGTAACATTCTCCTAATCCAAATAAACTAATGAAATAGATAACCCAATTGTACTAGGTTAATGTATCATTGTCACAATCAAGTTTTGTATCTGTAAGTCCCCAAAGTCTTCAGAAATGCTGTTTTAGCCCGGGACAGATTTTCCATGCAGCAGTTTTGGTCCTTAGGCGTGTAGACTTCCTTCCCTTCCTTTGTGAGCTTTCTTTTGCGTCAAGTAAGCCATAAAATGTTGTATTTTGCATCATTTATACCTGAAACTTTCCTAATCATGTTCGTTAGCTCATTTACAGGAAAAAGGACTAAAAGTGCATGAAATATATAATTTGTTCTCAAAACTAGGCTAAAATATGGGCAAAATATATTGATATAGGCGTGTAAATTCGCCTATCATCACCCGCGGCAGGAATAGCTTGCCCTTGGACTTGCCCAGCAACTATACGAGTCAAAAGTTGCACTGCATTTCTAAAATCTTGATCAACATCATTAATAGGTGGCTTTGGGGATATAGTTCTCCTCCCCCTTATTTCTTTTGGACTGGGGGAAGTTTCTGATGCATGCTCAGCTGGAGCCTCACTTTGATTAGCTGGTATAGTGGGTGACTTACTAGTCCCCTCTCCGGCAGCCACATCTTGCTTACCAGTAATCTTGCTTCTGGTAACCGGCATCATTACTATAATAAGAGAAACAAACTGATTCAGTGGTCAACTATGACTTCATATACAATATAAGCTCTATCGCACGATCTAAGACATGAAGAAAAGAAACAATCCCTAAATGTCCATAGCCTCCTGTTTATAGATATGGTGCACAACACACCGATAAACAAGACTCTACATAGACACAGCTTTGTAGACTCACTAGTACGAACATCTCTGATACCACTTTTGTCACGCCCCAAAATCCCATCGGGCCGGACGGGCACCCGAAGCCGAGAAGGCCCGGGAGAACCCATTCAAATACCTGTACTTTCACTTACATATCACCAAAAATTTGGACAGCACTTCGTTGCATATAGAAGGGTCTAATTACCTATATCAGTACAACACGCACAAATATATATATATATATAATACTTGGCCATCGAGGCCACCACATATACAAATATAACATCACTATATAAACTCCCATGACTTTACCCTTCCTTATGTCTACAAAGCCTCTAGGATATACATGACATAACTAGGGTCGGGACAAACCCCCGCCCACACATGACTCCTGTACAATAACAAAACATAAGGAACCGACTCGGAAAGCTTCGAAGCAAACTGGAGCTCACCAACAATAGCTGTATGACCTGTCTCCATCTATGCTGTGAATGAGCTGAAGCACCTGTGCCTGCAGCATGAAATGCAGGTCCCCCATGAGGGACGTCAGTACGAAATATGTACTGAGTATGTAAAGCTGTAAATAATCATATGTGATATAGGGGATCAAGAAAATCAGACGCAAGTGAATAAATCATAATGGAAGTGAACCACACTTCATAAACACTTTTAGGATCATGTACATTATCATTAATCTGAATTGGGTTCTTGAATTCAAACATATTTGTGGAACGGTATACATTCGTTCATTTCATTCTTTACAATTATCATTCGCCATTACCTCCTCCTCCCGAACCTCCAACCACCTAACAATAATCAATACTGTATCGTACTGTGACCATTAGGCTACCCCCAGTACATATAAACTGGGATCAACCCATGCTAGGCTTATGCCCCTGGGATACCACCCATAAACACATAAATAGGAATCGACCCATGCTAGGATTATGCCCCTGGGATACCACCCACACGTATATCAAGTAACACACATAAGAGATCTTTCTAATAACTTAGTTCAAAAGCTTTTGAGATTATTACATTAGTGGCACAAATAAGGGGTGCTTCTCGAAGCCCTCGAGACGGTGAACACAACTACGAAATCAATTTGGATTTTCTACGGTTGAATCACAAGATAATTGGAGTTAAAATTAGGCTAGGGTTTCTTATTTTCAATAATTTGATGATAATTGATGGATATGAGACTAATTATATGTATATAATGACCAATTTTCGTCCATGAGGTGATGGAAAATGACCATATTGCCCTTAAAAATTTAAGTAAATCCGAATCTGTCCATGGTGGACTGTTTTGACAGGCTAAAGTAAATTGGCCATAACTCTTTGGTCTGATATCGTATTTGGGTGAAATTAGTATCGTTGGATAGATATTTCAAAGGTATTTCATTTCATATAAAGTAGGCTACCCAGTTCGTCCTGTACAAGGAGTTATGATCGTTTGAAGTTGACCCTAAAAATCTATTTTGAGAGGCTGAAGTAAAACGAGTATAACTCCTTACTCAGATGTTGGATTTGGATGAAACCAATTGCATTGGAAAGAGGACTCAAATATATTTCTTTTGATAGGTCGCATATCTCCCAGTTCATTATATTGAGGGAGTTATGATCGTTCAAAGTTGACCCAAAAAATTGGCAGGCCTCAGTAGTTTGTGTGCAGGAAATTTTCCTGCATATTTACTGTTGACAACATCCCGGCCACCGTTTTATAGTTTCGAACGTGCTCGATTATATCCGAAACTTATCCGTTTTTGGAAATCTTTATATCTTTGGAAAGATTATTCAACAACCTTCGTATGGAACCATCGACGGGCAAATTCCGGTATAAATAAAATAAAAAATAAATTCCATATAAATAAGACCAATACACGTACTTGAATACGCCAATACATGTACTTGAATACGGGGTGTTACACTTTCCAACGATACCAATTTTATCAAAATCCAACATCCGAGCAATAATTTATGGCCATGCAAAGTAGGAGTACGACGTATAACAATCACACATAGCTACTGGAACAACTGTGCGATAGGTTATACGACGCACACCCTTAAGTGTGTGATAACATGTGCGACACACACCTTAGCTTGTGTGATAGGATGTGCGGCGCACACCTTAGCATGTGTGATGAGGTGTGCGACGCACACTTATGATTTCAGCTACGAAAATACTTAGTTTTTGAGTTATTTTGAGGATAATTAAGTCTTTCAACACTCCTTACACGTCCCAAAACTTAACCTAACAAAATTTATAGCTTCTAATCATATTAAAACCCTATTAACATCTTAAGTTCATTAATCAAGAGAACAAAAAGGAGAAAAGCTACTAAGGTTGCATGATCAAGCTTGAAGGTCCAATCTTTCAACAATTTCATTGCCATTAAGGTATGCTTAGTGTTCATCCACGAATTCTTTTCATCCGTAGAGTTCAAGAATCAATCTTTGATAACTAAATCATGAATGTTTTGTGGTGATATGGTTGTATTCATGTTGTTGTTTGTGGTTTGTGCTATAGAGTGGGAATTTGATGAACTTTCATGAAAATTGTGATCATGTAGTTGGAACCCATGAATTTGGGTGGATTAAGGTGGTGAAAATTTGTGAATACACCTATGCCTTAAAGAGTGTATAAAAGGTGTTTGATAAAATTCTTAGTATGTGATAAACCAAGTTTCCATGACTCAATAGTATTTGAATGACAAGCCAATGTTAACCATTATAATTTGATATGAATTCCATGCTCTATGCTTTATGATTTCACATGAATTCTACATTGTTGTTATGTGTCATGGTTGTGGTATAGAATGAGAATGATATTGAAGCTATGCAAGTGTATATATGTCATATGAATTCCCCTTTCCATGTATAAGGTGTTGAAAACCATGATTAGTATGAAATCCCTTATTTATGATATTATGAATTGTGGACTCCAATCTTGTGAACAAGTCATGTCGTGTCTATCAGTTTTCTTCTATCGAGTCCTGGGGGTATTCATACCCAAAAAATATAGCTTTGTTCCTAGAGCCATTTCATGTTTCATGATATCCGAAATCATGCTATGATTCAGTAGAATTAAGTCAGTCATGTGACTCAGAAAACCTCATGATCTCAGTCGGTTATCAGATATCAGTAGTATTCCATCAGTTAATGGAATTCAGTAAGCTCAGTCCACGTACAGTCAGTTATTCATGTTCAGTATCTTCAGATGGGAGTAGAATTTAGCACCGAGTGAACCCAAGGATGAGAACACATACTGCCAGATGAGGGTTTGATTCTTAACAGTCATCCTTGCATTCCAAAACTATGTAGCCAACATAGGTTGAGACATTAACACTCTCAAATGAGGGTTGATGAGGTGGCTTAGCACTGTCAGCTGAGGGCCCCACATTCTCTTTTGGGAAAACTATCAGATGAGGGTTACCCACAGTTATCTTTATCAGTGGCGCGGTATTGACACCCTTCCAGTCAGGGCAGAGATTGGACTCCAGCTTAGCCATAATGCCACATATAGGGGCATGTCGGTTAAATAACTACTTCCCACAGTTTCAGTATCAGTCTCAGTAAAATAACTCAGATAGTTCTTCAGATTTTAGTATATTAAGACTGTCAGATATAGTCAGACTCAGTTACAGTACGGAACTCAGATAGTTCCATCAGATTTAGGACTGTCAGATATAGTCGCCCATGTTATCAGAACTACAGTATCAATCATATTAGTCATCAGTAAACCATGTATTAGCATATAGGTCTAGCTATCATGCACCCACGATTTCAGTTACTATGTATGCATGTTTGTAGTCTTACATTCATATCAGTCAGCCAGTTAGCATTGTTCATGCATGTAAAACCTGTTTATATTTAGCCTACCTCACTCATATACTCAGTACATTCTCACGTACTGACGTATTTGTGATTTGGTGCTTTCTTTTCATGTTACACCATAGGTCCAGAGACACGAGTTCCAGATCAGCAGTAGCAGTAGCATTTCCTATTGCAGAGTTACAGTGAGTCCTCTTCATTCAAGGACCAATATGATTTGATTCATTATTTATTTTAGTTAGTTTTCTGTTTTACGAAGTTAGTTGGAAACATGTTCCTTCAACTCCTTATTCAGACAGTACTTAGAGACTTTTAGATTTAGTTCAGACTTATGTTTAGCTTTGATTCAGAATTCAGTTATTTTGGGTAATTTTTTCACCCATATGGATGATATATTTATTTCAGTTGAACCTTATGGCCTATTGTTCATGTTTTCTGCATTTTACATGTATAATATGCAGTGTACAGGAACAGATATCAGCCATGGGTTAGCTTGTGGCCCTTCGGGATCATGAGCATCGTGTAGCATTCCGGTTCAGATAATCGAGGAATTACAGAATTAAACTAAAGAAAAAGAATAATGTAGTCCTTCTCGACCCCGGGCGACTCTTCAATTCACAAACTTGTTCAATACAATGACATAGCATGGCAATTATAAAGAAATGAATGAAAATATTATGGCATGATTTAAAACACAAAAAAAAATGGCCAAACAATGATATAGCAACCAAAACACAAAATAATTCCTATTTACATGTTTTCTAGTCTCATCACATAAGAAACTAAATTGCATCGACAAGAAATTTACCGGTAAGTCGCAAAGAAAATTAATAAAGAAGACCTTATCAAAGTAGTTGAAATAATAGAGTGGAATTGACCTCCTTCTTCAAAACCAAAAGGCCCAAGGAGCTTGACAATAATTATGAACGCAACTTGAATGGAGCAATTAGTTGTGAAAGTTCAAAAGATTAAGATAAGAGCATAAGATGTCATCAAAGTATAAAAGAGAAGTGAGATTATGAATGATATTTGTCTTCTGTGTATGAGAGAGTAGAGGGGATTAGGAGTTGTCCCTAAACACTGAAAAAATTTATATAGGCTAAGGGAGTGATAATCACCAGAAAATTAAAAGAAGGAAGATCTTTCACAAATTAATTAAGGAGATTATTTTCCTCAAATAAATGATTGAATCAATTATGTAAAATTCAATCAAACAATGAAAGAAGAGCAAATACTTAGAAATTCAATCAACAATGTTATTTTCCTTAATCAAATAGACTGAATCGATTAGAAGCAAATTTTTCATAAATAGGTAAGTAAAAGATATTTCAAACTAAATAAAAAAATAAACATGCATAACTTTTTCTATTTACCATATATAACAAAATTAATTTGAAAATAAAGCAACTAATCATGTAAAAAAAATTTCTTAATCAAATTATTATAATTATACACAAAATACACTCAAATTTACCAAAAATATATTGTGAAGCATGTTGAGACAAATAAAATATCAAAAAATTGCCAAGATGACTTAACATGATGTTATCCACATTTCAAACTCATGCACACGAATCAAACAACAGGAGTTCCACCATAATAATAACTTTATAACATCTGCATGAGTGGAGAATCACAGTTTAATGTTGACAAAATTTAAAATCAAGTCAAAAATTAGTGTTAAAGCAAACAATCATATAAATTTGGGCATTCACAATCTAACAGTGCAAAAAATATAAATAGACATAGAATTAAGAGAATCAAGTCAACCTCATGTTCCAAACGTCAAAAATTTCGCACTAATAATTTGTCTAAAAAAAGGTAGTAGAAGATAATACTATTAAAGTTGTATTACAAAAACAAACCTGAGACAGGACGAATTCATAGAATCTGTCATGCATTTTATCACTTTTCGATAATATGTAGATGGGAAACAGTGGAAGTAGCCGCACCTGGCTGATATTTTTGTCCTTTCACCAGTATTTCACCAATGGAGGGGGGAATGGAGTAGAGAAACGGCACCTGGTTTTCTTTGGAGTGGATGGTGGTAGGAATGGTTGTTGTTAGCGGTTATTGGCATTGTACGGCTCTCTGGTGGCTGGGGCAGCAGTTGTTCGCTGCACGGGGAGGAGAAAAAGGAAAGAGGCATGAGGAGGCGGCGTGCCCACAGATTGTATGGTTGTTGCGCAGCAGAGGCGGCGTCCCCCTCTTGTGATTGTTTGTCCCCTAATGATACTAATTTGGTTGAAATACTAGGAAAAGATTGAGATGATACACAGGATATTCACGAACTGAATCATGACTTTAATATCCAAAACTTAAACTGTTGTATGATGCGTGTGCTGAACTGGCTTCATAATTTACATGGATGCAAACCCATGACCTCTTGGAATGGACATACTCAGGAAAATTTAGGTAGTAAGGCTAGACTAAATTGGAAAATTGGAAATCTATAGGAGTTTATCTGATTGACTGCTACACTGGATTGTAGGCTATATGAACTGGATCATACTAACTGCCCATACTCAAATAGGGTATTTCTCTAACACTTTTCTACAAAATTCTAATACATTAGGGAGCAAAGAATTTTGAGCATGATCTGAACATGACATCTGACTAAGGAATCACAACATTGATACAACTCTATAGCCTGGAACATAGACATATAGATTATAAGCTAGGATATAATTTCTAGGCCTTAGGCAATGCAATGCAGCTTCTTACTTTCAAGCTTAGCTACTCTTCTCGAATATTCCCTTACTATACTATTCCCCTTAAATACCATACTCAGTTGATTCAACTTCTAATTCTCATATGGGCATTGATAAACCTATCTACTAAGGCCTAAACTTAACTAAGTCCTCTCACCTTGGTCAGGCCTAACTCAAAATCATGGGGTACTACATATAACACCATGACTGAACTGGACTACCGACGTAATATGTGACGTGTCGCGTTGCTCCCTACCAACGCAATACACGATGCACCACGGCCATATCACACTGGCTCACTATTTTTACCATCCAAATAGGTCTCAAACCTCGCCTGAAAAATCTGAAACTTACACGAGATGTTCTATTGACAACCCCGATCATCAATTTATTTAAAGATTTACATTTTAAGGTTGGGAACATTGAAAACTAAATCGTACCACATTCATCCACTTATACACTAATATGGCGTTCAAGCTTATTGTTATAACCACATATGGGTGTCTAAATAAACACCCGTAATAGCATACTCCTCGTATTCTCTAAACCTCTTTCACAACAACTCCTACGTACTACCCCAAGAGTATACACACCCCAGTTTCAACTAACCACAACTTGTATAAAGACTTGGCCTCAATATTACTTCACACGTTTGGCCTTAGCTAAAACAAGCATACAATGATCTTTTATCAACAAGAAATACTTACTCATCACTACTATAATTACATAAGGAGAAGTCACTAAAAGGTTAGAACATGAGACCTTGAAGAATGGAAGGATACTATATTAAAATAAACGCTTAACAGAGGCCTGAGGATGGAGAATCCACATCTTATATTCATCAAAGTGATCTGAATTGAGGGCATACATGGATATAAGCTTAATCTCGTCAATATTAGGGGCATAGCAGGAGTTATGAGAACTAATCATACTATAAAGCATGAGTACATAAGTCATGATCTGCATGATCTGAGTTTAGAATCCATGATGTCATGGAACATAATCTGTACTGTTGAGTGAACTGGAACTGCTTATGCTAGGAATTGGAAGTGTACATGATTTCTATTATGCGTATGAACATGAACTTTAATCATGGAACTGACACATAAGGCATGAGTAGATATCGGAATAACTGAAGTAAACTGCTAAAATAAGAATAGATTGAGTATCTTTGTTTCTCACGACTATTCCACATCTTACTGGCACATTTACTAGAATCTGAAAGCTTGACTTGGTTACTCATTCTATCATCTCACCCTTAGATTTAAGCCATCACTCTAAGTCTATGAACCACTATATACGCTTTAGTCTAAACTGAAATCACTTAACTTTAGGGTCTGGAATATAACAATACACATGAGTAATAGAACTTAGCCCGAATGGCTACACCTGAAGGTGTAAATCCAACTTCTAATACTACCTTCTGAGTTATACCCTATCTTTCTATAGCCCTAATAGTAACCATGTAATACTTGAATATTTACTATCTTTGAATCTGCATGAGCATCCCCATAATAGGAGTGCACACCATCTAGTGCTTCAATTCTTATTTCTATTAGTTAAATCTTCAAGCTTTCAAACTTAGATTTCTAACACTTAACATGGATACCTCCAAACCTTCAACAGATCATACTACTTCTGTCATGGCCTACCAATATCATGCCTGTAGACTTATATTTCTAAACCATGAGAATCAAAATCATACTTAAAAAGGCTCAACATCTTTTAATCATAGTTCCTAACTTAGGTATCAAAACATCATACATTACCTAACTAGTATTTCCCCACCTAGAAACTCAACGGCACTACTAATCATACAATGTGCAATAATCCTCGAAAATAATGCAGCCCCATAGCACCTTAGGCAATTCCTACATTGTACCTACAACGTTAGACTTAGTTACGAATCAAGTAAAATTAAGCTCTTGCATACATTGTTCAGGCCTATTAGATCACTTCCATACAACTAACATTCACAACATATCAAACATTATCCCACCTTGATCACCATCTGCTATTCAAACTTAGTGTCTAGTTCTAGCTATGATGAACCACAACTTCACACAATATTCTTACATATGAAACATCTTAAAACATTAATCCGCTAAAACTTTATAATAGTATGGATCAATCACAATCCTATGATCTATCTTATTTAAAATCCATTAACACATCCTCTTTCTACACACCATTACTATCTACCCTTTTTATACCACTAAACTTAGTTCGCAGCTCTATAAGTTTCAACTAAACTCCCTCTGGCAATCTCAGGGATGCCTAAATTAACAACACTCCTCCACTAAGTACCTTCATCAATAACCTATGCTTTTCTTACACAAAAAACACCGTCAACAACTCTTTTCATACTTCAAGCAAACAATAATTTACCTTAACTAATAACTCCTTCTCTACCTTCTACTAAATTAACACACAAGGACATATCACTTCATTACTAACTCAATCTTATGCAAAAAGATTCAACATTACATACATTCAACTAATCTCCCTTACCACTTTTCTTGTCACTATACCTCTAAACCCTTAGTTCCAACCAACACAAGAACAATGAGATGAACAACAAGTTGCTAGTGAATCAAAATAGGCCTCACACGACTTCACTGGACTTTGATTTTGTATTTTGAACAAGAAAATGAGATGAATAAAAAAGCAACTACGCTAGTGAATTGAAAGATCCCCACACGGCTTCACTAGACTTTTAGTTTCAACAACACAATGATAATAAGATTACGAGAGATGGAAACTTGACACACAATATTTAATGATTTAAGAATACGCATCTTACTCTATCTTAACTGAACGACTCATAAGAATGAGGACATAACTTTAAACATGAGGGACTTATAACACACTAGAAGGCTCCTCTTAAGCCGCTTTGTAAGACTTCTAAAACTTCTTGCCAGCAAGTCTGAGAGCATTATTAGGGGAGAGAATTAGAACTTGCCAATCATGTTACCTCAAAAATAGTACATAGATATAGAAGTATAGATTATCATTATGGATTCAGAGGAGGAATCAGAAAGCACACCTAACTTGGTCTTAGTGCACGACTTTCCATAAACATGAATAAAGTCATTCAAACTTTGGAACTTAAAAGCACTGATGGGATACTTTATAACCTTCTTATAATCCCATAACTATTTGAGGAGACTATTTGAGAAAGCTCTAGCAGTAAAGATTTAAGCTTGACTGTTTTTTGATACCTTGAGAATAAGGCAGAGATGGCCCGAATAGAGTAAGATAAGAATATGTATAAATTTCTTAAAGACCTCTTTCAATCGCACAATCTAAGACTTGAAAGAGTGGAAACATTTCCTAAATGCTTTGAAGCCTCTCGAAGAAAAGTACAGACATCTCCGTACCATTCTACAAAAATCTACTACACATGGTTTCACAGACACCCTAGGACATTTGAACCTGGATTTGATACCAAGTTTGTAACACCCCAAAAATGGGCCCCAAGACATCATACGGTGCTTAGGGTCACAAGTGATCCCAAGCTAACCCTTCTGCTGGCATACTTACAAGCAACTGAATAAAATACATAAATCTGAACAAAATCAGCGGAAACATAAAACTTCTCTGAACTTGATCAATACAAATCTAAATTTACAACTCTACTTTTGCCAATAAAACTAAAATTAAATACATTAACACCACTGACTGTCTATGAAGCCTCTACTAGTACTGACTATAGGTAGCCGGGTCATGACTCCCAACTCAAAAATACTGAATAAAGAAAATACAATACTTCTCAAGCTATATAACTGACTCGAGCCCTTGAATCAAAAGGACTCATCACCTACTGACTGGAAGCTACGAACTGACTAAATATAGTATATGCGCTATAACTTGTACCTACATTATGAGACAATGTAGCACATAAACATATATATGGATCAGTACTTTGAGGATGTACTGAGTATACGGGGGTGTATACAATAGTTAAATAATATCACCAATCTTTATAGAAATCATACATGCTGATATAAATGACTCACATAGCTTGAGCAAAAACTGAAATCTAAATCTCATAAATCATGAATAAGGAAGCATGTAGAATAAATCTCATGAGTCATTACACCTTATTCTAAAATATATATCCTCTTATTGTTCTCAAATCATGTCAACTAGATGAAATCTTAAGATAATAACTTTCAGAGCATACACTTTAATCTTATGAAAATAAGGGACTTCTTTTGAAACATAAGAATTATCACACTTTGGAAAACTTAGGACTTGGGACTCAAAGACTTGAGAACTTTAAGATTATAACACTTTTAGAAACTTTGGGACTTAAAACTTTTTAAATCTTAAAATATTAACTTTCAAAATATATACTAAGACTTTAAATCTATAAACTATTTAAAGAGTAGGGGTCTTCTTTGGGAGGTTCTTCTAACCGATATAAACCATTGAGCTGACATGGAGTCCATCATCTTGCCCACGTTGGGGAGAGTTGTTCTAACCTCGCCATTGAAATAGAACCTTAACTTTAGTGAACCCTATCTCGGCCTCGGGACCATAAATCTCAATTCTATGGTGGCACGTAGTTCTGGGGCATGAGACTTTGGAATCATACCCAACTCGGTGCTAAATACTACTCCCATACTTAGGCTTAGAACACTTAGAAAATCCAGCTTAAAATAACTCAAGGGTCTATAATGGAGACCAAGTATACTTCTTTTACTTTAGATCATAAATAGTGTGGATTCCTATCTTAGCTTAGGATCAAAAGATTAATCTTTTTTTTATTAAAGCACTTATCAAAACTTTTCAACAAAGCCTGAGATCATAATCTCCTAATAAACTCATCACTTGTACTTAGGACTCCAAATATAAAGCTATAATGCATCAAAATCATCTTTAAACATCATGCTCAACAATCATCTTAAAAAGCTTTCAATCATCTCAATCAAGTTATTGGAGAATAACTCATACTATGAATCTTATGATTTCAACATCCCAAAATTCATGCTTGATAACAAAACATTCATAAGTATCATAAAATATGGAAATTTCAGCTATATCTACCAAAATATAAACGCACTCATGTAATTCAACTTCTAAAATAATGAAAATCTCATAATCTCATGAATAGCAACATAGGGTATAAACTCAACTTCAATTTCATAGAAAAACATGTAAAATTAAATAATTCTTGTAATAAAAAATTAAGTTTTGGGAACAAGGATGAAAGATTTTTCCTTGTTCAAACCCCACATACCTTAGATTATCATATATGAAAGATGGAACCCGAATCTTGATCGGTACTTAGGAATTCTTGATCTTGAGGGAACCTAGTTTGATCTTGTTCTTGAGAGAAAAATTGAGCAACGGAGCAATTTTATGCTTCTAGAGGCTGAATTATATGTTATAAATGGATTAGGGTGAGGGAAAATGACCAAAATGCCCCTAGACCCTTAAAAAACTGAATTAGCGTGCAAAAATAGTGTCGTAATGCGATCTCGATGCGTCGCATTGCTATCGCATCGGCTTACTACCTCACACGGAAAACTGCATAACTTTTCGCTCGGTTATTAAATTTTTGCGAAATTGGCATCGTTGGAAAGCTAATTCATTTATATACAATTTGGTGGGTCTTAAGATAAAAAATTCCATGTATATAAAGAGTTATACATGTTTAAAGTAGACCCTTGTAGAATCGAATACCAATCTTTGGATGAATCGAAGGATCTTAACTCTACTTGGCTTTAAGTGACTCTTATGAATATTCTCAACCTCAAGAGCACTTCAAACATGAGGGTAAAGATCATGAAACTTATATTCACAAGGGAATCACTTGGATTATAGATTATACATGTAAGAACGATGGTTCATAGACTAGCACAAAAAATACAGGATATTACATTATCTCTCCCTTAGGAAAATTCATCTTCGAAAGTGGCTAATTAAGCTAAAAATACTGAGAAATCTGAGGCTATAAGCTATCATGCAGAACTGAAATAAACTGAATAGCTGAATATTAAATATTAATAAGCTACTGAACTGATATGTGAGTGCATGAATTTTTATGAAAAATAGCTATATGGTTGAGATAGAAATGAGAGTTTCAACTTATGAGTAACCATTACTTTACACTGGATCTGATCTCGTGAGTAAAAGATGAGAGATTTATAGCATGAAAACTCGAGGTATTACAAGCAATGCAACTGAATACCTACTTGAAGATACTTGCGCCCCATAATCAGGAATAGGTGAGGTCATCGATATAGGAGACAACATAGTGTAGGTCGGAGCGATAAAATAAGTTTCAGATAATGGCTCGAGAAAATCTGGTGGCATCTCAATTGAACCTCGGAGATCAGTCATTATTCCCCTAATTCTCTCTATTCTTCTTTCCATCCTTATTATGCTCAAAATAACTTTGTTTTTATGCGGCCCTGAACACTTATGCTAAGTTTCACTATTGACAAGATTGGAAACTTTGCTTGATTGGCCATTTCCAATGTTCAACTTTAGTCAACCTTAGAAGAAAGGACTTACTATTAGAAACAAAGAGTACACAATGGAGTCTAGAATGAATATCCTACTCATTTAAAAATAATGAGTTATGCTCATATAGAGTGAATAGAAGTTATGGAAACTCTATGTAACTTAGAGTTGGTGAAAGCTAGAGTACGACATGAATCTGATGATATTAATGTCTGAGAATCATGTTAGGGCAATAGTATGTAAACATTAGAAGTTTTAGAAAGAGGATATCTTAAGATGATAAGTTGCACTAAGAGATTGTGAATGAGACTGAAACTCTTTATCAATGCAAGAGTTGGACCTAAAGAATTAACATACTAATGGATGAGTCAGGAGGATAGATTGAACGAAAGTTTTGAATAGGTCCTAAGAGTGTATTGTAGGGACCTAACATGATAAGAATTTTAAGAGTAAAGAGCTCTAAAGTGAGAAACACTAAATGTAAGGACTAACTAAGACAAGAACGAAAATAACAGGATAGGTAAAATGTCAAAACATACATAGAAATGAAACACATATCAAATAATATTATGCATCCTTATGGGGTTGTGAACCCCTTTGGACTTTGAATGAGACTAACAATCAATGCATCAAGGGTGCCAAGGCATCCTAGGTTGAATGGGATGCATATTTCTTAGTAAAAGAAATATGTATCCAAAATCTAAAGGATAAGAATGGGTTTATGACATGGTTCCCTTGAGTGGACTACTCGAGAGTGGGAAAACTTGTGACTATCGATGCACCACTGATCGACCGATCCACAAGGCATTTTCCGAAGGGTGTTTTAGGAAAGAACGTCCTTGTACCCACGCAATCATTCGTAAAAATAAAAATAAAAGAGGTTCCAAGTAGAGGAAAATATGAGCGGAATGACAGTTACATAAAGCAGTAACATATAGCACAATACAAAACATGCTTAGCAATATAAAAGTATATAAACATTAAAGCACATAACAACTAAAGGGGAAAGACGGAGGGGATATGCATGGAGAAATAAAAAACATGAAAAGAAAAAAGAGAAGAGACAATATGTAAAAGAAATAAATCATGATATAAATAATAAAAGAGATAAGGTAATTACGCAAAGAACAAAGTAACAGAATCCCACATAAAACACAAACTCGTAATGGTTAGAACCTAAGGTCTCTAGTAGAGTTGTCATTCTGTCGCACCCCATTTTTCTTGAGAAAAGAGGGATTGACATGACTACTCTTTTTGCAATTGTTTAATGAGTGTGAAGAGTCACCACCTAATGAATTAGGGTGTGTTAGGGTATCGGTCTAGGCTAACTATGAACCTATTTTGTTATTTGTCTTAGTTCACCAGAAATTCATATAAGGGTTCAAATACCTTAAAAGAAAGATGTTAGGCACCGTTCGAGGTCCATAAAGGTAATAATCACCAAAAAATAAAAAGAAGGAAAATATTTCACAAATCAATTGAGGAGATTATTTTCCTTAAATAAATGATTGAATCAATTATGTAAAATTTAGTCAAACAATAAAAGGAAAGCAGATGCTTAGAAATTCAATCAACAACATTAGTTTCCTTAATCAAATAAACTGAATTAATTAGAAGCAAATTTTCCATAAATAGGTAAGTAAAAGATATTTCAAACTAAATAAAAAATAAACACGCATAACTTTTGCTATTTACTAATATAACAAAATTGATTTAAAAATAAAGCAACTAATCATGTAAAAAGCATTTCTTAATCAAATTATTATAATTATGCACATAATCACACTCAAATTTACCAAAAATATATTGTGAAGCATGTTGAGAGAAATAAAATATCAGAAAATTGCCAAGATGACTTAACATGAGGCTATCCATATTTCAAACTCACGCACACGAATCAAACAACAGGAATTTCACCATAACCATAACTTCATAACATCAGCATGAGTGGAGAATCGCAATTTCAATGTTGACAGAATCTAAACTCAAGTCAAAAATTAGTGTTTCAGCAAACTATCATATGTATTTGGGCATTCACAATCTGACAGTGCAAAAATGTAAATAGACATAGAATTAAGAGAATTAAGTCAACCTTATGTCCCAAACGTCACAAATTTTGCACTAATAATCTATCTAAAAAGGAAAAGGTAGGAGAAGATAATACTATAAAAGTTGTATTATGAAAATAAACCTGAGACGGGACGTATTCATAGAATCTTTTATGCATTTTATCATTCTCCAGCGAATGTAGATGGGAAACAGCGGAAGCAGTAGTGCCTGGCTGGTATTTTTGTCCTTTCATAGGCGTTTCATCAGCGGTGGAGGGAATGGAGAAGGAAAGCAGCGCCTATTTTTCTTTGGAGTGGCTGGTGGTGGGAATGGCTGTTGTTGGCAGTTGTTAGTGTTGTGCGGCTCTCTGGTGGTTGGGGCAGCAGCTGTTCACCACACGGGGAGGAGAAGAGGAAAAGAGGCGTGATGAGGCAGCATGCCCGCTGGCTGCATGAATGTTGCACAGCAGCAGCGACCATGGGCTCACCGACATTAAGAAAAATAGAGCGACGCCAGTGGGAAAGAGTTGGCGGGGAAAAAGAAGAAGAGAGAGAGGGGAGGCGCTAGTTATTAGTCTGGGTGCGCCGGTCGGTGGTGAATAGAGAGAGACCATAGAGAGAGAAAGAGGGGAATTGTATAGCTGTTAGAGAAGAAAATGGGAGATTAGGGTTTTGTTTTAGTTTAAAAAAGAAAGAGATGGGAACTTGATCTCAGTCGTAGGATCAGTTTTGATTAACGACTAAGCATGTAAAAAAGCAATGTTACGTAAAATTATTATATAAAATTGTCAATAATAATAATAATAGACAATATATTTGTAAAATGTGAGTGTGCATATTTACGAAAAAAAGATTAATAAATGTTAATATAATATGTGAAATATTATGTTTAAAATAATAACCAAAGAAATAACATAATTTGTATATGTATTTTTTAAATCCTGAATGTGACACGTCAATATTTGTTTAGTAAAGGAATAATGTGTAAGATTATTAGTATTTGAAATTAAATAATTTTGATAAAAATAGCAGCTTGAGAGAGCATCGAGAGGTCAAAATTGGGTGTCAACAACCACCCACGGACTATATGGACTCAGCTCCCCTTATGAAAGGGCCCGAGTGCGTGATGTAGCAAGACTAGGGAAGAAAACTTGGGATGACTAGTACATCTCCAAAAATATAAAGTGTGACATCATGCACACGGTCACTAGGATCAAACCTCACATCGGCAAATGTGAGTTTATAGTTTCGGTCCCTCCGGGAACCCCACCATCTACGAATTTGCTACACACCCAACCATTATTGCCTAAACCATTACCAACCAATCAAACCATTATCTATTTATTAACCAAGGCTATTAGTAGTGGTTTCGTCATACCAACTATAACTTGCAAGTATTTTCCTTATCCAACCCTTAGGGGATTTCCATGTACCCCACATGATTTCTAATTAACCAAAACCATGGCCACCAAGGCCTTTTTCAATCAATTCAAAACCATTTAAACCAGTCAAATCCATTTAGAGCTCCATTACCAAACCAAATCATGCAAGAGTTCCAATGAAAGTTCAATAATAGAGTAAGAACATTTTTTAGGCATTTTATCAAACATGTTGAGCGCATATCTTTACCAAGACCAAAACCAAAGTATCAACCATCATAATTAGGGTTACTCAAGACTCATTTGTTAAACCAAAACCAACCAACGCCCACATGTGCAAACCATTATCAAAAACATGTAAAAATATAGCTTAAACCAAGAGCCAACAATATGCATCAAGGCCCTCAACATTGTTTCAAAACCACCATTTATGATTTCATAAATCAATGTTTAAAATATATTAAAGCATGTCTTTAGTTGGAACTAACAATTATGAAAGAAGCACATACCTTATACATGAAGATTCATGGAAAGAATCTTGACCTATGATCCCATTGAAGAACACATGAAGAAACCCTAGCCACTTATCTTCAAGAGTGAGTTTAAGAGAGTATTTAAAGTTCTTTAATCCTTTAAAAAGTGTTATGGAAGGCCACCAAGGGTTATATAATGTGAGGACATAAGGGTTTTGAAGTAGGAAATATCTAAACTATCCTTCACTTAAAATTAAAATAAGCCACGACGTAAGGTATGACTCACCCATGCCATCTGTACCCTATGATACAAGTGGTACCCCAACTCATACCCAAGACCTTGTCATGACCCTACACATTAGTTCCTATACGCGACTTAGCCTTACACCCCTCATATATTTCTATATGACTTGTACCTTGATTAGTAGTATCTTAGGCAGAACTCAAACTAAACATACTGCCTAGTGTACGAGTGAACCCTCAAGACAACCCCTAATTTGTATCCAAGGGTACGAGTGGTACCTTTGAGCCATACGAACTCCATAAGTCTGAAACCAAGGAAATTTTGCAAGGGACCAAGTGCTAGGGTGTTTCAGGAACACTTTTTGGTTAACAAATTTAATATCATGACCACAAACATTGTTGAATCTCTTAACTCAATGTTTAGATATGAAAGGAAGTATTTGTGGCAACCGTCTTCAATTTAATTGCTCGAAGATTTGCTAAAAAATTTAGAAAATATTATACTAAGGTGAGCAAAAGTGGTAACACTTTCATTCCTCCTACTTAAAAGATCGTTAGGGAGAACATGATCAAGGGCAATTTATTATATGTGTCCAACATAAACGGGAGCAACAATGAATTTACCGTTATTGGGTATGGCCATACCGATAAAGTCAATTTGTTAAAAAGGTCGTGTTCTTGTAGACCTTATGAAATGGAGAAAATATTGTGTCTTAATGGGATGACAACTTTTTGATTGAAGTACGACAATGGGTATGACTTAAGCATCTGCGACTACTCCTTGTTGATCTACTATAAAGCAGTGTAACTCCTTGCATACCAAGAACCTATTTATATTATCCCTATGGAGGATGAATGTAGTGTGACCACCAAAATTTTAGACATGAAGATTCTTCCACCTGAATACGATTCATAACTAGGGATGAGGAAGGTGTTTTGCGTCAAGGGCTGCACCAAAAATGTTCAAGAAAATCAAGAGAAGGAACAAATGATCTTTGTACAAATATCCTGGCCATAAGAGAACAATAGATTAAATGCAAAATAGGATGCCAATTTTTTTTTTGTTGAAGCCACTGTAATATTTTGAAACTTTAATTCCAGTTCACTTGTACTCGACCTTTATTAGCTTATATCAATAAACTGTCTTTGTTTATTCTAAACTATCCATTTGTCTACGCTATATTGTGTTTCATCAACTGTTAATATATAATAGGTTGTTGTCATGGTCTATTTCAAAATCCTATTTTAGGAAAATCCATCGGCTAAGTTGTAATCATGATGCTAGGATAATTGTGTGTAAAGGAAATGACGAGACTAACCACTTGGCTAACGCGCCCTTTGATTTCTACACACCACATCCTCAACTAACACAAACACACATACATAGATAAAAATTAGATGATAGAACACTCACCTAGTCTATTTAAGCAATGTAATGGTCTATTTTACACTCCATCTTCTTCAACAATACAAAATAGAAAAAACAAGGAGGTGTACAACTTGAGAAATTTGAGGAGGGTGCAGGCATCTTCTCCATTTGAGGAAAAACTTAAACTTCCTCTTTCAAGTCCTTAACACCGATCAATGATGACTCTGGGGGCAACTCTAGTGCATGACCTATTTTCTGCGGGTCATAGCAGAGAGGCTCCATTTGGATCCCGATGAACTCATAACCTCACCACCATCCCCTCAGCATCCCCCATAGTTTAAGTTTTTATGTACTTAGTTTTGAATATTATTTAAGATTTTATGTATTTTTTTAATGAATGTAGTACATTGCGGAAGCTTTCAATTGGTAGAATTTTGTAATAAAAGCTTCCCATATTGTTGTTTTAACTAATTTTTGTTGATGTACAATGAAATAAACTGCCATTATTATGAATATAAATGTTTAAGTTTGTCTATAAATTTTTTCTTTTGTTGGTGTTCATGCTTCGAATTTTGCATACTGAACTTACATGATGGATAATAGATCTAACTAATGTTATTACCTAAACTCTAAAGCTTTATCATAGACTAGAATATTGTTTATCAAAAACATTTAGCAATTGGATCTAAATATCTGAATACTTTGATAAATTTGATCTAAAATTCATATCATCGACTAACATATTCATCAATATTAAACTATTGCGAAGGTGATGAACAACCCTTTGTGTTTATCATAATTTCTTATGAGGTTCTACACTAGACTATTGACACAGAGTATAATCAATTCACCAAATCTATTGAAAAGGAGTATATAATGACTTAGAAAAATAGAAAATTAAATTAAATAACACAATTGACACCCTCCAAACATTGTAAGTCTATTTGATTACATTAATTGTGAGTCCGTATAAATTTTAGATAGATCGAACGAGTATTAGGACTAACAATGCTTCTAAATCTCTAAAATATGACTAAAAAAGAGAAGAAAAAAATTAGCGAAATAAACATTATTCGAGCATCGTAAAACAACTTAATTGCATTGTATAGGAGTCCACAATAATTAAACACGTGATCAAGTGAGTGTTAGGATGAGTGACGATTGTGAGTGCTGTTAAGACAAGTAATGTTTGAGAACAAGAGCTGTTTATCAATGAATAATTTTGTTCTGAGGATTAATTCTTACTAATACTGATATGATCAATGCTAATACTCACTGGATCACATTTCTAAATAATGTGGACTCTCATATGATGTGATTAAGTTATTTTTTTAAAAAAATTATGTTAATTATTTTAATTTAATTTAATTTTCCTACACTAAGACCAATTCTTTGTTATAAATTCATTTGAATGATGTTAGATTATAAATATTTTCATGTTTGGATATAGTATCGAGTCTGTTATAGATCTTTGTCTATGATATACTTACATGGAAAAAAAAAAGAAGAAAACTAAATTAAATTAAATTAGTGAGTATTTTCACTATTCAAACATTTTAAAATAACTTAATTACATCACATGAGAGTCCACATCAATTGAAAATGTGATGTAGTGAGTATTAGTGCTGATCATATGAGTATTAGTAAGAACCACTCACTCGAAACAAACTTATTCCTTAAGAAACAACTCTTGTTCTCAATCATTACTTGTCTTAACACTACTCACAACCATCACTTCTCTTAACTCTCACTTGATCACGTGTCAAATTATTGTAAACTCCCATATGATGCAATTAACTTATTTTATGATGCTCGAATGATTTTCATTCTGCTTCTTTTATTTTATTTTATTTTATTTATTTTTTTCCTTTTTAGTCATATTTCAGCTATTTAGGAACATTGTTTGTCCTAATACTCGTTCAATTATGTCTAAAATTGATGTGAACTCATAATTGATGTAACTAAATAGTCTTTCAACATTTGAAAGGTGTTAATTATACTGCTTTTATGTTATTTAATTTAATATTTTATTTTTACGTCATAATACTCCTTCTTAATAGATTTGACTAATTAATTATACTCTCTGTCAACAGTCTAGTATAGACCCACATAAGAATCTATGAAAAAATGTCAGAGGTTTATTGCTTCTAAAAATGATATTAGTAGATGATACACTATTCACATAGTCTATGATCGAAGTGCAGCAGTAAAAAATTAAAAGCCTCAACTATAACTTTTTACCTTCTAGTATTTTAATTAGTACAAAGAAAGAATCTAGAATAGATAAATAAGGTCTAGCATCAATCGTAGCATTTTATGATACGCTATGCAGTACGTATATGCTAAACTATTGGCAAGGTTTATGTTGGAGCTACAACAGTCAAAAAGTACAATTCTCCAACGATAATATTTTTGGTCAACACTGTTATATAAATGAAGAATTTTTTTTGAACTCCTCCATATTCTTTTATTCATCCACTTTTTCATTTTTTTCTTCAATGCATATAATGTCTTATTCATCTCAAACATCCTAAAGATCTTACATTTGTCACTGTTATAATTTCGCTATCTTGAAGAAATTACGAATCGATAAAAATTTCAATAAAAAATTTTACAATTGTGTTGTTGGAAATATGAGTTTTTTAAAAAAAGAAAATTATAGAGTTTAAGTAATAAAATTCTCTAATTAGTCGTTATTTGTTTAGAATAAAGGTGGATGATTTCATTTTAAGTTGATTCCTTCCAAAATTGGAGGGATCAATGTTTCAAGGCCTCACTAAATTTGAAATACTAGAGAGGCTTAGAGAAGTAGAGGAGAATAAGAATTTACTTATGACACTATTTAGAGAATCTGAGCTCAAGATAGATCATTTGAAAAAAAAATTGAAAGACATAAAAATAGAGAGGTATCAACTTAAATAAAAATGGGTCATGACTGAAGAAAAAGAGACTGACCTAAAAATCATGTTGTATGGTCTATTGCTAGCATTAGCTTTTTGGAAAGGTGTGACGAAAATATAGTAGGGATGAATGTATTTTCTCTTGGATCTATTATTAATAGTAAAATTATCATCTGACTTTAGTGGTATATATTCTGTCAATTTATAGCTTTCATTAACGGTCTATAATAACACATATCAATGATTATTAATTATGATAGCCGACTGCAACACTTCACATAGTTTCTATTAAAAATAAAAATTTATCGTAAAACATATAAAATCTCTATAATAAACATAAAAAATAGTTGAGATCAAATATCTCATGAAATAATTCTAACAGTTATAAAAATTAATTGGCAGGTCATCCATTCCTGTTAAAATCATACATTTTTTTTCCATCCAAAGCACATAAAATTAAATAATTTTCTTAACATCTAATCTTCCACAAGAAATTTTTAAATTATTTTAAACAAAAAAATTTATTAATTGTATCAAACTCACAAATAAAACTTGATAACTGTCTAAAATGTCTTTTGTTTCCTCATCACTTTCTTTGTTGTTATTGATCTCGTCAACAAGTCCTTAACAAAGGCGCTTGAACTTTTTCCTCCATTGGTTTTCTCATCTTTCGTCTTTGATTTCTTTTCTTCTTCTTGTTTCTTGTCCTCTTCTACATCACCTTCTTTTTCTTTTTCTTTGTCATAACCTTCTTCCTCTGTTGGGATTTCTTGTTTTTCTTTGTCTCCTTCTTTCTTATTCTTTACCTCATCTGCTCGCACTTTTTCTTCTTCTTGTCTCCTTTTATTGTCTTCATCTGTTGTCTCATTTTTTTTCTCTTCTTTCTCATCCTTCGTTTCTTGATCTTTTTCTTCTTCTTCTTCTTTTATTTCTTTTTCCTTTCTATTTTTTTATTCTTTTTTTCATCATCGACAAAGGATTTATTGAAGATTATATCCTAAACTGCCTTTCCTCCAATAACTATCTCATTATCCAGATCAACTACCTTCAAGAATATTTTCTTGGTATCTTCTCCTTGATGAACAACTCTCACTATTAAGTGTTCATTACGGACCTTATAATCTGTATTTACAGGGATCCAACATCAAATCAGTTTCAATAATAAACTACAAAAAGTCTTCAGTAAAAATTTAAATAGATTCTATGATAAAAAAATTTTTATTTTGTATAAACTATTAAGATTTTACAATAACCAGACAAAATTTGTATAGACAAATAATTAGAACACAAAATTTTTTTACATACTTTATCCCTCTCTCCTTGTTCTTTCTTCTTGTTCTTTTCAATCCTCATAAACTTTTCCTCCTTCATGAAGGCCTGCACATCCTTCACAGCTTTCTCAAGATTCAATATGTAACACCCCAAAATATAATCCCGAGACGTCACACGGTGCTTAAGTCTATGAGTAGCCCCAAGCTAACCCTTTAAGCCTGCTACCAGATCTGAACCTTACTTTAAGATAATCTAGACAAGAAATAATGTTGTATTATACCAAAAATTAAACTAAACAAACTGTAGATACTGTCTAAATATAAATACTGAAAGTCTATAAATAAACTCATAGTCCAACAAGCCTCTACTACTAAAGAACTAGAGAGCCATTGGGCTAGACCCCCAACTGACTCGGACTAAACTGAAAGTGATAACTCAATTACTATAAAAATTGGAAATCTAAAAAAGTAGGCCCAACTGTCAGAGCATAGATAGAGATGCTCAAACTACTCATGATGTTGATACTTAGCACTTGAACCTACATTATAAGACAATATAGCACATAGACATATATGTGGATCAACACTTTAACGATGTACTAAATATATAGGGGTGTAATGCATAATTAGACATCATCATAATTAGAAAGTAAATGTATGTGGATGTATGTGACTCACATAAGCTTGGTTATCTAAAATATCAAAATATAAAATCATGTATAACAAATCATACTTGTAATTCTAGTGAGTCATGACACTTAGTTTTATAAAAACTTTTCTATCATTCTTTTCTTTTGAAACTTAGAAACTTTGGGAGCTTTGGAAATCTTGGAACTTTGGGACTTAGGGATTTTATTCAACCTACATAAACCATGTGAGTTAACAAGGAGTCCAACGTCTTGACCAAGTTGGGAGAGTTGTTCAATCCTTGCCATTGGAATAGAACATTAACTTAAGTGATTACTATCTTAGCCCACTATGGGCGTTTGAAACCTACGGTGGCTCGTAGTTCTGGGGCATGTGACCTTGGAATCATACCCAACTCGGTGATAAATACTACTCTCATACATATTGCTCAGAACTTTTAGGAAATCCACCTTAAAATAGCATAAGGGTTTCTAATGAAAACTAATTATACTTCTCTTTACTTTAAATCATAAATAATATGGATTCCTATCTTATCTTAGGTTCGGAAGATCAATCTTTCTTTAAAATCTGAATGGTTGCTTGTTAAAGCATGCTAATAATATACTCTTCATGAAATATCAAAATTCATACTTGGGTTTAAAACATATGTATTTAAATGATCACAAGTTCATAATGAAGCTTAAATCTCAACAATTATCTTGAAAATACTTGAAAATATCAATTCACAATAGGGATGTGCAATTCATGATATAAATCCTTAATTCAAAGAATAAATAGGTTGGATAACATGCAATTCAAGGCTTAAATCACTTATATCTTCATAAAATTAAAACAAGATGCTTTGGGTATAAACTCCAACTTGCAAATCATGTAATCTTTAATAAAATTCAAGTTTTTGGGCACAAGAATGAAAGATTTTTCCTTGTTCAAACCCCACATACCTTAGATGATGAACTTGATGAACAAGCTTGCTTTTGAGATTCTATTCGTGCTCTTGAATGATGGTTCTTGGAATTCTTGTGTTGAAAATCTTGAATTAATTTGGAAAAAAAGTGGTGGAATCTTGAGACTCTTTAGGTAGATTGTTGAAGTTTAGGGTTTTAGTTGAGAGAAATTTTGAGGAATATATTATAAAATGCATATAGTAGACTTAAATCTTGTGTTTGGACGGTTTTGGGGGGCTGGGAAAAAATCCAAAATACCCTCTTAAAAATCTTAAACAAAGCTGGAAAAATATAACCGGGTCCCAATTTAATGGGCCACCGCGACGTCCCACTATCGCAGTGGCTCATTGGAAACTAACGAATGGGAAATTGGGGACCTATGCAACGCGGAGCTATCACGTTGTCCCGCTGAATTTTGACAATTGGGACCTAGAACTTCAACGCGACGTGCCACAATTGTGGTGCCCTATAGAAATTCCATTTTGGCCTCGGCGCGATGCGCCACTATAGCGTTGGACTACTGGAATTCGACAATTGGGAAAATGGACCTCTCCACGAGGCACCAATATCGTGGAGGCCCACTGAAAATTGATAAATAGGAATTTGGACCTCGCCGTGATGCGCCAACATCGCGGTGGTCGACTGGAAAGTGACAATTATAAAATTGTCCTTCACTGCGACACGGTGTCTGCCCAGTTGGCACACTGTCAACTTAAAATTGCTCTAAATTCTTCACCGAGTGTCATATTTGGGCGAATTTGGTATCGATGGAAAGCTTATTCAATTTCCCACACAATGAAAAGTCCAAATCTAGAAAATCCTATACGAAACAAACATTATACATTTTGGAAGACATCTCTTAACGTTCTAGGAATGAATTTAAGCTAGAAAAAAGTTTGAGGTATTACAATATCTCCCCATTGGGAACATTCATCTTTGAATGTGGCTAGCAAAACTAAGATGATGAAAATTGAGGCCATAGCTGGCATATACAACTAAAAGCATGACTCAACTGATTGGAAATGCATGAACTATAGAATGAATAACTATATAAGGCTAAAACTTAGACTGAAAAGAGATAATCTGAGGAAACTTGTTACCTTAAACTGAATCTGTATCTGCGGCAAAAAGATAAGGGGTACTTGGTCCGCATATCTACTTATGCTTCCCAAGTGGCTCCCTCAACGGATTGATTTTGCCAAAGAACCTTGACTAGGGGGACTTCTTTGTTCCTTAGTCTACAAGTCTGATGGTCAAGGATCTTAACTGGAATTTCTTCATAAGAGAGGCTATCATGAACCTCTGTACTTTGTAAGGGTACAACAACTGTTATATTACTAATACACTTCTTCAACAAAGACACATAGAAGTCCGGATGTATAGATGATAAATCTGTAGGCGACTCCAGCTCATATACCACCTTCCCAACACGGCTCAAAATCTTGAAAGGTCCTATATAACGGGGACTAAGTTTCCCTTTCTTGCCAAATATCTTCACCCCTTGCATGGGTGAAACTTTCAAATAAACTAAATCACCAACTTCAAACTCAATATCTCTCCTCCTCACATCTGCATACAATTTTTGACGACTATGAGCTATTTTCAACCTTTTTCGAATTAACTGTACTTTCTCCATATCTTCTATCACCATATATGTCCCTAAAAATCTGGCCTCACCTACTTCAAACCATCCAACAGGTGATTTACATCTCCTCCCATAAAGTGCCTCAAATGAGGCCATCTGAATGCTATCATGATAACTGTTATTGTAGGCAAACTCAATCAACGACAAATGCTCATCCCAACTACCCCTGAAATCAAACACATACGCTCTCAACATATCTTCTAGAGTCTGAATGGTTCTCTCAACCTGACCATCAGTCTGAGGATGGAAAGAGGAACTAAGATGAACTTAGGTACCAAGACCCTTCTGGAAAACTTTCCAAAACTGAGAGTAAACTGAGTACCCTATCTGAGATAATGGACAAGGGCACTCCATGCAATCTGACTAACTCTTAGATATACAACTTAGCATAATCCTCAGTTGTATAGGATGTATGAACTGGAAAGAAATGCACTGACTTACTCAATCTATCCATAGTAACCCAAATCGAATCATGCTGACGACATAAATGGGATAAACTAGTCAAGTAGGAATGCTGAACTCTTGCAAAACACCACCAGGCCTTTGGTGCTCTACCTTAACCTGTTGACAAGTAGCACACTTCGCGACAAAATCCACTATATCTCTCTTCATACCGCTCCACTAATAGATTTCTTTTAAATCTCGGTACATTTTAGTAGCACCAGGATGAATGGAGTAACGTGCACCATGCGCCTCAGCCATAATCCTCTATCTCAACTCATCTACACATAGTACATACAGTCTATTTTGGTTTCTCAAAACACCATGTCCCCTTTGGGAGAAAACCTCTAATTTCTAATCTCTAACCGACTCCTTTCACTTAACTAAGATGGCATCTTGATCTTTTTTCTCCTTCACCTCAGAAACTAAAGAAGATTCTACACTATTCTGCACCCAAATGCTACCCTCAATCAAATCAACCAATCTAACACCTAACCTATACAAATAATGCAATTCTCGAGCTAACTCTTTCTTATCACTCTACACATGAGCAACACTGTCCATAGACATTCTACTAAGGGCATCTGCCACTACATTGGCTTTTCCCAGATGATACAACATACTCATGTCATAATCTTTCAATAATTCTTGCCACCTTCTGTGTCGAAGGTTTAACTCTCTCTATATATGAACACATACTATAGACTTTTGTGGTTCGTAAACACATCAACTTGCACTCCATAAAGATAATGTCTCCAGATTTTCAAAGCTAACACAACAGCTGCTAATTCAAGGTCGTGGGTTGGGTAATTCTTTTCATGAGGCTTAAGTTGTCTAGAGGAATAGGCTATGACCTTACCTCTCTGCATCAAAACATAACCCAAACCAACTCTAGAGGCAACACAATAAATGAAAAAACCATCTGTACCATTAGGTAATACTAAAACTGGGGCTGAATTTAGTCTGGTCTTTAACTCCTGAAAACTCCTCCTTGACCACTGAAACTTAACCTTCTTCTAAGTTAATCGGGTCATAGGAGACTCAATGGATAAAAACCCCTTGATAAAATATCTATAATAGCCAGCTAAACCCTAGAAACTCCTAATGTCTGATGGAGAGATAGGTCTAGGCTAATTTCTTATGGCTTCTGTCTTTTGGAGATCAAGTCTAATACCCTCCATGGAAATAACATAACTGAGGAAAAAAACTGACCTTAGCCAAAATTCACATTTGTTGAATTTGGTAAAAAACAGATGATCTCTAAGAGTTTGCAACACAATTCGGAGGTGATTTTCATGATCATCCTCACTATGAGAATAGACAAGAATATCATCGATAAAGACTATGACAAACATGTCCAGATATTGTTTGAACACTCTATTCATGAGGTCCATAAAATCTGGTGGAGCATTGGTTAGCCTGAAGGACATGACTAGAAACTTAAAATGACCATAGTGGGTTCTTGATGATAGGCGAATTTAAACGCCTAAAGTACTATATTTTACCCATATTTTAGCTAAGTTTTGAGGACAAAATATATAATTCATGCACTTTTAGTCCTTTTTCCTGTAAGTGAGCTAACAAACGTGATTAACAAGTTTTCAGGTATAAATGATGCAGATTTCAGCATTTTATGGATAACTTGACGCCAAAGGAAGCTTCACGAAAGAAGGAGAGCAGCATTTGGACGCATATGGACTGAAAGTGATGCATGGAAAACCTGTCCCGGGCAAAAATAGCATTTCTCAAGAATTTTGGGATCAGCAGTAACTTATTAGGATTAGGATAATGATGCAGTAACCCAGTAGGAATGGCTTAAGTAATGCAGTAGCTTAGTAGGAATAGGATATGGGTGTTATAAATACCCTATTTTGCTAGAGATTTTTATTCATTCCCCCATTCTAATAATTCCCATCCATCCACCATCCATCCATCCATTAAAACAATTCTCCACCACCCTCATCCCTATTCCATCCTTCCCCTTTCTTTATTAATTCATTGTTGACATTATTTTTCATCTATTCGACTTTTAATTTTACAACAAGAGAATCGCTATTTTGCAAGGAATTCACGCCTAAAGCCATACCACACCATACTACACGTGATATCTTTATTGTGGTATAATAATAATGTCTATTGTGAGTTCCATCGCACTCATGAGTAGCTAAACTTCTCTGTTGGGGTTATGGAAGCCTTATGAGATACTATCTATTGCTATGAGTTTGTGAGTTCTTGACATGTATGCTGCTTATATCATTATTCTCTTCATCTTAATGCAAATTCTTGTGGTTGCAAACGCATAGAATATGCCAGTATAGCATTAACTTGTTCGAAAGAAAAGTTATATGTATGGAAAAGAGATAATGTCAAGGTAATAGGGCACCAACCCCTGTTAAAAAGTTAGTGTCGTAACTGGATTAACCTCTTGGAGAATTTGTACCGTTAGACACGCTTTAAGCTCGAAAGAGTTAAAGTGAAATAGTCCTTGTTAAGGTCGAAAGACGCTTGGATTTACCATAGAATACAATTCTCTATAAGCACATGAAAGTCTGAATTCCGCATAACTCATAGACAATAGAGACGTATAACTCATCAGGTGGACATAACCCTAACTCTAAATTCTCATTGATTAACATCTTACTAAACATTCTTTCTGTTTACTTTGCTATTTCTATTTTTACTTTACTATTTTGTTTACATTATTTGCACATTAAAATCCCCCCTTTTTTACGAGACTTTCACCAAAAGTCTAATAATCTTTGCTTACTTATTGATCGGCTATTCCCTGTGGGATCGATACCCAACCCAGTTGGGTTATATATTTGACAACGACTGCTTTACACTCCTACAAGAGTTGTAGATTGAGCGTTATCAGTTCTGAAGGTTGTCTTTGAAATATCATATTTCTTTACTTTAAGTTGATGATAACCGGATCTAAGGTCTATCTTTGAGAAATAACTTACACTTTGGAGTTGGTCAAATAACTCATCAATTCTAAGAAGAGGATATTTGTTCTTGACTGTGACTTTATTCAACAGATAATAGTCAATGCACATATGCAAAGAACCATCTTTCTTTCGGACGAATAAGACGGGAGCGCCCCATGGAGAAACACTAGGTCTTATGAAACCTTTGTCTAGAAGATCTCTGAGCTGCTCTTTCAACTTCTTAAGTTTTGCAGGATCCATACAATATGGAGAAATGGAAATAGGCTGAGTATCTGGAAGAAGATAAATTCCGAATTCTATTTCTCTATCAGGAGGTACCCTTGGCAAATCTTTAGGAAATATATCAGGAAACTCATTAACTATACTCACTGATTAAACTATTAGAGTCTCAGACTTGGTGTCTTTGACTTAAACTAGATGATAGATGCACCCTTTTGAGATTAACTTCTTGGCTTTAACATAGGATATGAAATGACTTTTGGGAGATACTGAATTACCTGACCACTCAAAGACTGGCTCATCGGAAAACTAAAACTTTACCACTCGGTTGCGACAATCTATGGATGCATAATAAGAACGGAGCCAATCCATACCAAGAATAAGGTCAAAGTCGACCATGTCTAATTCTATCAAATCTGCCAACATAATATTATGAAAGACAATTATGGTAAACTTTTTATAGATCCTTTTGGCAACAACTGATTCCCCTACTAGTGTAGAAGGTAGGAAAGGCTCAGGGATCTTTTCAGAACTTATCTCAAAATTAATTGCAACTAGAGGGGTCACATAAGAGAAACTTGACCCAGGGTCCAACAGTATGTAAACATCAAAATAGAAGACACGAAGCATACCAGTGACAACACCTGGTGAGCTCTCCTACTCTTGGCGAAATGGTAAAGCATAGAACTGATTCTGGCACTGACCGCCACAAGTTCTAGATAATGCATCCTGAGGAGGGGCTGGGCGAGCTGTAGGAGCTGGTGAACTGGTAGCCCCTGTCTGAGGAAGAACATCTCTGTTTCCTTGCTTAGCATACGGGTACTCTCTAATTCCATGACCTAAATTGCCATAACCAAAACAACCCTTTTGACTAGCCAAGCACTCACCAGGATGAGTTCTACCACACTTAGCGCATATAGGATAATTAGGCCTACCACTCATACTATTCTAGGATCTAGACATAGAAGACTTACCCCACTGCTCCTATCTACCTCTGGGAGAGGGAGCACTAGCTGAAGATGGTGCTGGCAATAGCGTATGACTCTGAAACTATGAGCAATTTCCCCTTACAAACCTTGATTGACCAGACTCAAACTTCTTAGTTCTAGCTTTCTTATTCCCTCTCTCTCTTTTCTTTAACTTTTCTGCCTCAATATATTGGGCATAAGTTATCAATCTAGTAAGATCCATATCTCTGATAAGTATGGCAGTTCTACACTCCTTAACTACCAATCCCGACACTCCAGTAAAGAACTTACTCATACTAAATCTGGTATCAGCTAACAACTCGGGAGCATACTTAGATAACTAGTTGAACTTAAGGCAATACTCCTTCATTATCATTGAGCCCTGCCTCAGGTTCATGAACTCCTCAACCTTGGGATATTACACAATATGTGCTTTGTCAGATTTTAATCGACATGTTTGTACAACACTCTTCTTGTCCTGCTTGTCGTCACATCATGGATAACATTTCTAGGTTTGTATTACCATCACTCAAATTTTAATCATCAACGTCATCTCACCATCCACCACTGAAGTTAGGGCAGTGAAGTTGTGTAAATCGACCTTCAAGGAATCAATAAATGCATCCTCCACATTGTTCGTGTATTCAATGAGTATTGCAATGTAATCTTGCATTATTTCGTGGACTATAAAGGCAAGGAATGCGTTCACAATATACAAATACAGAAATTTAGTTATTAACAAATTCAATATTTTTAACTAGCTAATTTAAAAGGAAATTTTCTATCTTTGTGCTCCATTCATGCACGTAAGGATCGTCTTTGATAAGTCAATTGTTTTTAAAAGTGTGCCTCCTTAGCAGCTTGAAAATGGTCTTAAGGCGATCGCACGATTCTCTGTTACCTTTGCGGATTTGGAAAAATACTTCGTATATCCAAATCTATAATCAAAAGAAATATAAATTAATAAAGCACATTATGTATATACTATAATGCATAATAATTGACAGTCTGTAATAATCTAATCAAATAATTGATAATACTTATAAGAAATATCCAGAAAAATTCAAATAGAGCATACATGCACCACTCTCAAGATATATTTTCTTTAGCCTATTGAAATTTATATTCTTCTTCAGAAACATCAGTGTCAGATCGAATAACTCTTTGTTCCATGGGTACTTCTTAAAAAATTTTAAAAATTATCCATCTTGACGATGTCCACCTCGATGCTCTTTTTTCCCATCTCGGGCGAGTAGAGTAGTATGCACAAACCACACCAGACAACACTTGTATTTGTCCTTCCTGTTCAACCTATCTCCTTCACAAACTTCAACAACTTCTTCTCACTGATCTTCTTCTTTTTTATTATCCTTTTATAAAAATCTCCACCCTTCTCAATCACCTGATTGTACTTAGAATCATGAGGATATTTGAAATAATTCATCCCCGTGATCAATGTAAACTTCTTTAGGCCAAAATAAGATGGCCTGCTATTTATACAAAATTAAATCTCGTTCTCCTTACGGTTCTCCTTTGCTCTATGCAGCAAGGTGTGATGGACAAGCGTCCCATTAAACTTGATAAACTTTGGTAGCTTTCGTAAGAAACCGAAACACGACTTGTTGAACCGAGCTTTAAGATTCTGATTATCTAGAATCTTTCTAAATTTCTCATAGAGTGTCATCCAAGATTGAACTGATAATTTAGCTGAAAATAGCCCAACATCATCAGAAATAGTGTTGAGGTCGTACATCTCACCGAAAATGTATCTTATGCAAGGTAGCACGGACAACGCCTCCTCATCTTCCTCCTTTCTGCTTCCATTTTCCCATCCAACATGTGTCCTCTGGCTACACTCCCTCGCATTTTTTTCATCAAACAATTCCTCTTTTTTCTACTCCTCTACTCAAATTAATTATGACTCCATATATATACGACTTCCGTATTTTTTAAATAACAGGGCTCTAATACCAATTATAGGGGGTGCGGATTAGGCACGGTAACTTTACTAAGAAATAAATAGTTATTAGTATTTATTTCTATATAATGTATTTTGTGAATATTATCGATTGAAATATTTTTCATTTTTATCTTCTTGACTTAAGATGTTTTATTAATTCATATTCTAAATTAGAGATTATCGTAATTAAATTATCTAGTGTTCTAGGATCCTCGTTAGTACTATGTAATCTTTTGTATCCTTGGTATAAACTATATAGTTGGGTTTCGATTTCTTTTAATGATTTATTCTTTTCGTACGATATATCCATTAATTTATGTAATTGTTAAATGCTTTGTAGTAATATTCATTAACTGTTTTTCTTCGTTTTTGTATTTTTTTCTTTTCATATATTTTATTAATATATTCAATTTTATTGATATTCATATTTTGAGGGGTGATTAAATGGTAGTTGATTAAATGCTTTGCTACAATATTCTTTAGTTTTTTTTCTTAGTTTTTGTAAGTCTTCTATTTTATTTTTAAGATATTCTAAATATTCTATATCTTTTATTTTAAAATATTCAATTAAATTCGTTTTTATTAGGTTTTCTGTTAATCTTATTTCTTCCATTTTTTGTTCCCAGTATTTTAGATATTCGTAGTTTATCATTTTATTCTTGTAAAGTAAATGTATAATAATCTATTCTACTTGTACTATATTTAATATCTTGTTTGAGGTTATTAATACTACTATCTATTTTTTCTTGTTCTCTTCTTAATGAATTTTTTAAACTATCTAAACTTTTATCTTTGTTTTTTTCTAAATTTTTCAAGGTTTCGTCTATCCATTTTAATTTTTCTATTAGATTTTCCATTATTTCTCTAATTTATTTTCTATAATCAATTTCTTTATGTAGGTCTTCTTGGTTTTCTCTAATTTTCTTAATATATTCTGACATTTTTAGTCTGTATAATATCCATCTGAATCTAAATAGTATTGATGTTCATAATATATGCGTAAGTTTTCTATATTGTTTAATAATTCTTCCTCTTCATAATCTTGTAATTTTTCCCATATTATTTTCTTTATGTCTATGATTTCTATATCTCTAAGTATATATAAAACAAGTATTTTAATATCATCTGTCATTTAAGCTTGATTAAATGTCTTTTCATAATATTTTTCAGTTGTTTGTTTTAGTCTAAGTAGTTCTTGCATATTTTCATTAAGAAATTCTATATATTTTATATCTTTAGTTTCTATGTATTTGTCTAAATTTACTTTCATCTATTTTTCTATTAACTGTATGTTTCTCATATTTTTTTCCCCAAAATTCTAGATATATGTAATTTATCATGGTAAGTATTTGTAAGAGTAGTTAGGTAGACATGGTATGTAATTTATTCTAGTCATATAATATTTATCAAATGTTTTTTCTAATATGATTTTTCTTATATCTACTACTTTTAAATCCTTAAGTGAATACAAAATAAGTATTTTTCATAAAATTGCTATTTTCAAAATATTCCCTTCAATCATACACATAACAAAATATGATCATATTAGATTACTATATACTAGATCATTCTTAAATAACATGTTCGTCGGTCACTATTAACATGGTAATCCAGATACTTTTTCCTTAAACAATGCCTCAACTCTGGCTACTCCCCACCACGGCTTCTTGCCTTATTGGTTTCACCTTTAGGATGGCATAGTTCTTAGGGATTTTTCTCCGTTTCCTCTTTGCTAATAAACTTCTGAACATGCTATTCTTTGAATAATTCTACTGTAAAGTAACTAACATGAACTTATCTTATTATATCATGATTGTTAAGAATTATGAATTTAGCTATTCATAATACTGAATAAATATACATGTTCTAGTAAGTTTGATAATCCTAAGTTTTGTTCCTCCATAGATTTTTCCATTGAAATATACCTGTTTTTTTTATATGAATAAGCAAAATATTTGTTGTGGATAAGAGAGAGAGTTTTTGCTTCAACACATGAAGGCTTGCTTTTTCACTGCCTTCGGTTCTTCTATTTATAACTAAAATTTACATATGATGTTTCCTAAAAAATGACTTGAAAAATCAAACCCTATACTAGTCTAGGCTAGACAAATTAATACTTACAAAAAATTCTTCATCTTTTTAAAAGAAGACTTTGACATAAAGCACTAAGTAACCAAAAAAACTTTAAATGCCTAAGACTTTACATCATAATCTTTTACGTAAAGTAATTTTATTCACATGTCTTTTGTCTTTATCTCTTTCTTCCGTATCTTCTTGGGTTATCTTCTTTATTTTTTGTCAGTGTAGCATCACATGTGGAATAAAGTTGTGTTTGCCACTACACCTGCTGCATATGTGGTCTTTGTATTTTTGGCCAACTTTTTTACAAAATTGATCCATAGCTTCTTCTGAAATAATTCCCTTACTGATAGATCTCGTTAATGGTTGTTCTTCTGGTCTGAGAGTGTTAATCCCCATTTTCTAAGTTCTTTCATGTCATGGTCTCTAACTGCTTTGCAAGTTGAATAAATCAATGCTTGATTTCTTAAATTATATATCCAAACTGGCTTTTTATTTGAATAATTATTAAGTAACTCTGATAATATATTGCTTATTCCAATAACTCTTTTGTTGCGGTAAAATGCTGGTATCTGAGTTTTAGGTATCTCGGTCTGTTCACATATTTCTTTCGGAATAATATAATCTCTGGTCATACCTATTTTGACCATATTAATAGTCTGTTTAATTTCGTCAAATAATATTTCTGCTGGTGCGGAATAAAATCGAACATAGAATAATTGTCCGTTGGTAATTCTCTTGTAAGTCATAAATTCTTTGTAAATTTCTGGTATTCCTGCTAACTCTTCTCCATTGGTTGTGTAAACCGTAGATAATAATCCTTAATAGTAACATGATTTAATAAAAATTGGGCTTGTTCCTGGTAAGACAATAAGTTTATTGTAATTTTGGCATTTCTGGGTAATATATCCTCTTTGCTGTGCAGCTAGCTCTTCACTTTGAATAGGTTTGGTATTTAACAAGGCTTGTAAAGTGTGTATGTTGTCAATGTATTTACGAGAAGAATAATTGTATGTCTGTTTTTCTTGGTTAAGTGATTCAGAATAGGTATGTATCTGGGGAGGTGCAAATGCTTCTAAATTTTGTATATTTGGTGTATGTGGTTTTGAAAATATTTGGCTAAGGTTATAATTCTTTTTCTTTAGTATTTCAGGTCTATTTTGAGTGACTATATTTTTCCCTTTAGATATTCCTGTAGTTGTAATTGAAGTTTCGGTAGTAATTTGAGTTTTAAGGTGTTTCTCATCGTCACCTTCTAGGTTTAGTTTTTTAATGTGCTCTTCCTGCACAGTATCTTGTGTTATATAGTGCTCAACTTGCACTTTTACATTTGTAACTTCAGGAGTTAGTGTAATAACTCGTTCTTGTAATAACTCCATTTGTTTAAACATTTGGAGCAATAAATCAGTCTGGGTATCTTTGGCACTAGCCTTTTCCATTGGTAAATCAGTTTGAGTAGCTTTGTCTTGATAAGTAATCTGCAATGATATTTTTGTTAGTATTGATTACTTCAATTGTAAATGTAAAATTCAGTATATTTAATACTAGTCTCCGAATTTCCTTTGTCGTAACTGAATTTTGTATTTTTCTTGTTAGCCACCATCGTACCTTTGTATTATTTGTTCGTACCATCGTAACTGATGAATCTATTTTTTTTTTGTACGTGGTTATTTCTTAGATTTTGTTTTAATTTTTTGTGAGATGTATTCATTTATTTAGTTTATTATTTTATCCTGTAGTAACTGCTGAATTATAAATTTCTGTATAATAATTTATTCTTTCTGTACTGTAGTGTATATCTAATTCTAGATTTTCTATGTCATTTATTATTTTGTGTTGTTCTTCTCGTAGTGAGTTTTTTATATTATATAAACTGTTACATGTGCTTTTTTCTAAATTTTCTAAGGTTTTTTCTATCCATATTAACTTTTCTTTTAGATCTTCCATTATTTTTCTAATATGGTTTCTATAATTAATTTCGTTATTTAGATTATCTTGGTTTTCTCTAGTTTTTCTAATATATTCTAACATCCACAATCTTGGTCTGAATAATATCCTTCTAGGTAAATGTCTTCGTATATTTGTGTTGTGGCATTTATCATTTCAATTTCGTAATTTATTACTTCTTCTAATATCATTTTCTTAATATCTATTATTTCAATATCTTTAAGTATATATAAGATTAAGACTCTAAGGTAGTCTAAATGGGCTATTTTTTAAAATTGATATTTTATAGCTATTTGTTTTAGACTTAGTAGTTTTTGCATATTTTTATTAAAAAATTTTATATATTTTTTATTTTCCATGTATTTGTCTATATTTATTTTTATCTGTTTTTCCAGTAACTGTATTTTTTGCGTATCTTTAAAAATCCTATGTAATTTTAACATAATAAATATTTATAAGAGTAGTTAGGTATGTGTGGTATATAATTTATTCTATCCGTATAATTTTTTCCATATGCTTTTTCTAATATAATTTTTCTTATATCTGCGATATCTATATTTCTAATTACATACAAAATAAGTATCTTGAATTTATCTACCATGACATCAGATATATTATCATTCATTATCATAAAATTGCTTTCTTCAAAATATTCCCTGCAACCATGTATATAATAAAATATAGTCATCTCAGATTACTATATACTAGATTATTCTTAAATAACATGTTCTTCGGTCACTACTAGCATGGTAATTCGGATACTTTTCCCTTAAACAGCGCCTCGACTTTGGTTACTCCCCGCCACGGCTTCTTGCCTCATTGGTTTCACCTTTAGGATGACATAGTTCCTTGGGATTTTTCTCCATTTCCACTTTGCTAATAAACTTCTTAACATATTATTTTTCGAATAATTCTACTATAAAGTAACTAATATGAATTTATTTTATCATATCATGATTGTTGGGAATTATGAATTTAGCTATTCATAATCATAAATAGATATACCTGTTCCGGTAGCTTTGATATTTCTGAGGTTTGTTGTTCCATAGCTTTTTCCATTGCAGTGTATATATTTAATTAACTAGGCAAAAGTATTTTTGATGGAGAGAATTTTTGTTGAATGTAGGAAAGCTTGCCTCTGCAATGCTTCCTGAGTTCTTATTTATAGAATGAGAAATGTACAAAAAGTTCTTACATCCGTATAAAAAAACTCAAAACTAAAAAGAAACTAAAAGACTTAAAAAGTCTTTCTTTTTCACCTAACCTAATCTAAAGACTTTGAAAATTTCTACTTTACATTAACTCTACAATAAATGCTACAAAGCTACTAATGTTATCATTTACGTAACAACTTTGTAAATAAGTCTTCCGTCTATCTTGTCATATCTGTTGTATCTCCATTATTGCTCTGTTCTTATCTTTCCAGCTGTCGTCCTTATTTTCTTTTATTCTAACTGTACTGCTGGGACGTCATTATCTCCTCCATTACATTTTGAACATCTGTGGTCTAGGTATTTGTGTCCAATAGTTTTGCAATATCTGGTCAATAATTCTTCTGAAATAAATTTTTCTTTAATAGCTCTGGCGATAGGTTCTGTCTCTGGTTTAAGCAACGTCATAATCCATTGCCTAATAGTTTCCATATCTGTTTCCGGTAGCTCTTTTGAATTTGAATATATCAATACATGGTTTCTTGAATAATAACTCCATATAGGATTTTGATTACAATATGTATTTGCTAGTTCTTGTAAAATCGTAGGTAGTCCGATAACTCTTTTGTTCGCATAAAATTTTGGTATCTCGATTCTGGGTATCTCTGGTTGTGTACCAATATCTTGTGGTATAATCATATCTCGTGTCATTCCTATTTTTACAACTTGTATAGGTTTCTTAACTTCGTCAAATAATATCTCTGCTGGTGCCGTGTAGATTTTTATAAAAAATAAAGTACCTTTGGTTATTCTTTTAAATATGGTAAATGCTTCATATATCTCGGGTATAGTGGATATCTCAGTTCCTTCCGTGGTATATACGGTACTAAGTAATCCATATTCGTAGCAAGTTTTAACTAGGCTTGGTTTAGTTTTTGGTAAGGCAATTAGCTTGTTGTATCCGGTTAATTTCTGGGTTATATAGTTCGTATCTGGTTCTTGGATATTTGTAGCTTTTGGGTTGCTATTTAAGAAAGTTTGTACGTTGTAGATATTTTCTATATATGTGCGGGCTGTGTAGTTGTATGTCTTTTTGTCTTGATTTAGGCTATCTCGATATGTGGTAACTTGTGGGGGTGTAAACATGGGGTCTTTTGGTATATTTGGTGTATATGGCTTGTCAAATAGCTTATTTAAGTTCATATTTTTTCTAACTCCTTTGCTTGTACCTGCAGAAGTAGATTGATAAGCGTTATGGGTTTTATGGAGTATCCCAACATCTCCTTCTAGCTCTGGAATTTTATTGTCTTCCGATCGACATAGCTCTGCACATTGCTGAGTTAGCTGATTCATAGCTATAGACTTCAGATTATCTTCACTAGTCTTTAGCTTTAGCTTTTCTATCTCAGTACCATTCTTTGCTATCTCAGTACCCATACTGTCTACTTTCAATGAAAGCATAGTCAGGGCGTTGAGTATCTTTTCATGTATATTTTCTTCTATCATTTCAGTTTGTGTAGCTTTGTCTTGATATGTAATCTGCAATAACATTTTTGTTAGTACTGATTACTTCTATTATAAATGTAAAATTTAATATGTTTAAAACTAGTCTCCGAATCTCTTTTGTTGTAACTGAATTTTGTATTTTCTTTGTTAGCCACCAGCGTACCTGTGTATTATCTGTTCGCACAATAAACTTGTTATATACAATATATGGCTCAAATGCTAACAAACATTTATATAATGAACATAATTCTTTTCTATTTATTTCCCACTTTATTTCTGTTTCGTTGAACGTACCTGAGTAGTATCTACAATGGTGTTCTATTTTTTCTGCTTCATACCTATATTTAAGTACTCCTCCATAACTATATTCCCTGGCATCTGCTTCTACTATGTATGTAAATTTTCTATTTTCATCCGAAAATTGTAATTTTGGTAAATCCTTGCAAAGTAATTTTATTTTCTGAACTTGTTTTTTATCTTCTTCATTATAATTATATTCTATATCCTTTTTTAATTTTTTCTGTAGGGGTTTTAGGTTTTCTGCTAATTTTGGAATATATTCTCTTACTTGGTTTACTAATCCTAAAAATGATTGTAATTTCTTTTTTGTATCTAATTCTTCTTTCGAATTTATTATTTTTTGTACTATATGTTGTTGCATTTTTACTCCACTTTTATCTATTTGTATTCCTAAAAATTCTATCTGGTTTTTCATAATTTCGGCTTTCTTTTCACTTAGACTTATTCCTGATTTTTCTATTATATCTGTAAATTGTTCTAATAATTTTATATGTTCTTCTTTAGTTTTTGTATATAATAATATATCATCTATGTATACTATGCAATTAGGTAATTGTTTAAAATAATTATCCATAAAATGTTGATATCTACCTGGTGCATTTTTATATCCAAAGGATAATACATTCCATTCGTAAAATCCTTGTGGTACCGTAAATGCGGTTAATTCTTTAGATTCTTCTTCTAACTTTAGATGGTAAAATCCTGATTTACAATCGAATTTACTAAAATAATTATATCCTTGGATTTGTCTTATTTTTAATATCTTATTTGGTATTGGATAATTATATGTTATAGTTTTTTGCATTTAAATTTCTATAATCAATAACCATTCTGCTTTTTCCTCTTTTTTGTTCACTATGTTTATTTACTATAAATGCTGGACTATTATGTTTACTATTACTTTTTTGTATGTATTGTTTTTCTAATAATTCATCTATATGCATTTTAAATTCTTTTAAATCATCAAAATTATATGTTAATGGTTTTTGGGTTATTATACTATTTTTATCTATTAATTCAATTTTTATGGTAGTTTTATGTTTTTCCCATCCTTTTAATGGATCTTCACTATATAATTATTCTAGTTTTTTCTTAACTATTTCTATTTTATTTATTGAAAATATAGTTATTTCTGTTTTATTTATCGAAAATACTACTAATTCTATTGTATCTTCAGTAGTTTTTATATTTTCTAACTTTTGTGTAATTTTTTCACTTCCTTTTATCCAGTCAGTTTTCTTTCTTATTTTATTACTAACTCTTTTTGCTCTTACTTTTTGTTTACATAGTGTTGTGAACCACCAATCATTTCTAGTTATTATATGTGGGTATAATTTATCTAAAAATGGCATTCCTAAAAGTATATCTTTTGATGTTAGTTCATAATTATAAATTTCTTCTATTGTCAATATCTTATCCCATATTTGTGCTTTTACATTCCTAGCTTTATAAGTAATTAAGCTTCCTTCATTATTAAATCCTTTAACTATTATTGGTATTTTTAATTTATCCCATTTACTTTCTGGTAAGCAATTATATCTACATAAATTAGCTTCTGCTCCTGTATCTATCATAGGCGTATAATATCTACTGTAATATCCTTCCACTACTATCTTCATTAATACATATATCTTCATTTTATGTTAAGGCTCTTCTTAGAAATAATCTTTCCCTATTATATGTTATGGCTAATTGTGTATGTTCTATATTATATGGTTTTACTTGTTCTAACCATTTTATTCCTAATATTATATCTGCTTTTTGTATTTCTTCTTTTACCTCAAATTCTATTTTTATTTTTCTAATTCCTCCTATTATTATTTCTTTTTCTGCTATATCTTTATTATTTATTAAACTTCTCGGTAGATCTGGGCATATATCATTATCATTTTTTATTTCTTCATTTTTTACTACATATTTTGCTATATAATTTTCTTCTTGTCCTGTATTTAATAATATTAAATGTTCTTTTTCATTTATTTTTCCTGTTATGTAATATTGGTTTAAATTACTTATTGAATTTGTTTCATAACTCATTATTTTTTATGAGCTCGATGACTCCGGTTTTTCATTAGCTATTCTTTTCGTTGTACTTATTCTATCATTTACTATTTCTAAATTTTCTCCTATATCTATGTCTCTATAGCTATAATCATTATAATCTATTGTTTTTACAATTTGTTCAAATGGGCTGTCTATTTGTATTTTGTTAATCTTATTTTTCCCTATTATTTTATGTTTTGTTGTTAATACATATAAATTTTTACATCTCGCTGTAAATATTTTACTTCCTGGGGTTAATTCTATTCCTGATATCTTCCAATATAATACTAATGATTTATCTATATTTCTATCTGTTACTGCTACTGAATAATTTGCACTTATTATAAATTTAAATTTTTGGTATATTAAATTTCCTTTTACGGCAGTTATTATGCTTTTTTCTATAGGTTTTATAATTCTATCATCTGCTAAATATAATTCTATCGGTGTATCTATTCCTTCTCTAAAACATGCTTTTATTAATATTTCTGTACCTCCAAGGTGTACATATTTTATTGGATCTCCTTTACTTTTTATATCATTTATTTCTTTATTAATTATTCTTTTTGTTACTAGTGGTATACTAGCTTTTCCTTTTGCATATCTACAGTCTATTACATGTTCTTTTTGGCATACTACATAATATTCATCTTTTTTCCTACTAAAAATATTTTTTATTGTTGGTATTTTAAGTATTTTTTCTACACGTAAATCTAACTCTTTTCCTTTTATTTCATCAAATATATTACTGTCAAATATTATCTTTTGTTCCGTTCCTTCGTCATTTAGATATTCTTCCTTTGTTATTATTTTTATATCTTCTTCAGTCATTTGATTCCTCTATCTCACTATCTATTTCAGTATCTGTTTCGTTTTCTGAAATTTCATATATACTGTCTTCACTTTCTAATTCATAATCTATATAATCTATTTGCATATATTCTGTATTTTCTATTTTTATTTCGGATATTTGTTTATTTTTTGGATTTTTGGGTAATTTACAATCTCTAGCTAAATGTCCTAACTTTCCACAATTATAACAAGTACATTATTTTATAGATTTTTTCTTTCTATATGGTCTTTTATTTTTGTAATTTTTTACATAATATCTTTTTCTTGGTTTCTTATATTTATATTTTGATTTTTTATATTTCTTATATTTCTTATAATATCTTTCTTCGCATCCAAATTGAGGTGCTATTTTATTTTTGCAACATGCTAAATTTCTTATTAATGTTTTTTCCATTTTTAATTCTTCTTTATATTTTTCACATAACTTTCTATACCATTGTTGTAAAAATTTTATTCTAGCTCCTAATGTATCTACTATTTTTGCTTCTTCCCAACTTTTTATTATTTTTGAACTAAATGGTTCGGGTAATTTATTAAAATATAATTTTCTTATTTCTTTACTTTCTTTAATACTATATGCTCCTTTATAATAATATTCTTTAAATGCGCAAGTATATTCATCTATATAACACATATTACATATTGTTAATTTTATCATTAAATTCCTATTTGTATCTTTTTCTTCATCTTGTTCTTCTTCTAATGTTGTCATACTACCAAATTCATCTTTTATAGCTGTTTCATATTTTTTCAATATTTCTATGGGTGTTAATTTAGTTGTTGTTGATGTTGCTCCTTCCATAGGTTTATTAGCTCTTAATACTTTTTTACTATTTTCAGTTAAATTTGAAAACCATAATTTTACTGATCCTATTAGTGTTTTTTCTATGTATTCTGGTGCATCTGTTATGTTTATATTATTATCTAATAATTGTTTTGTCATATATCCTATCCATAATTGTATTGTTTTTTCTGTATCTATTACACAGTCTAGATCTAAAAAGTTATAATTTTTATTAACTATTTGTTTTGGTATCCATTTGTCATATTCATTATATCTTTTAAATTTATTTTTATAATATATAGGTTTTCTTATTTCTGTCGTTTTAGGTATTATATTTTCATCTTCTTTTTTGTCAAGAGTATTTATTTCTGTATTATTATTTTCTAAGTTTTCTTCATTAATTTTTTCTTGTTTTTTGTTAATTTCTAAATCTTTTATATTTGTTAATATTTCCGTATATGTTTCACTATCTTCTGAATCATAATTATCTGTTTCTTCTACCTCTATATTATTTATTTCTAATTTTTCTTTAAATTGATTTATCTCGTTTATTAATTTTTGTTCTTTATCTTTTTCTTCTTTTTCTTTTTGCCTTTGTTCGTATAAATCTTTTAACATTTGTAATTCTTTTTCTAATTCAGCAATTCTACTATTTTTAGTTTCTTCTATTTTTCGTATTTCTTCCGTAGTTTGTTGTTTAATTTTTTCTATTTCCTTTTTTCTATCTATTTCTTCATTTTCTTTTTCTATTCTTACCATTGCTGTTAATTTATCTTCTAATTTTAATTCTTCTTTTTCTAACATTAAATATAAATGTTCTCCTATTTTCTTATACCTTCTTTCTAGATTAGAAAATACTATTTTTATTTTTGATCCTTCGTGATTTTCATATATTTTTTCATCTATTATAAATTCTTCTTTATTCATTTTATTATGAATAGTTCATGTTGATATATATATTCTAAACTATCTATTTGGGATTCTAGTTTTGATATTTCATCTTTTTGTATATTTATTGAATTTTTACTAACTCCGGCAAATATATTATAATGTAATCTTTCTTTTCTTATTTTTAATTCTTTACATTTTTCAGAGATAAATTGTTTTAATTCTTTGTATTTTTGCTCTTTATTCATTTGAATTATATTTATAATATTTTGGTGGATATCTAAATCTAATTTTATCATAATTAGGTGGTATATGTCTCATTCTTCTAGATTTTAAATGGATTATTAATTTTGCTTCAATACTAGATATTAATGTAATTAAATAGGCTAATCTTTGTGGATTTTCTTTTGTTTTATTTAGACTTATATATTCTGAATAATTACTAACTAAAGATTCTTTAATTTTTCTAAAAGCTTCTTTATTTTTAAATGGTCTTCTCATAATTTAAATAACTAATTCTAACATAACTAAATTTAATAACTAATTCCAACATAGCTATTTTAACTAAATCTTCTAACACGTATCTCATTCATGTTAGTTACTTTATAGTAGAATTATTCGAAAAATAATATGTTAAGAAGTTTATTAGCAAAGTGGAAACGGAGAAAAATCCCAAGGAACTATGCCATCCTAGAGGTGAAACCAATGAGGCAAGAAGCCGTGGCGGGGAGTAACCAAAGTCGAGGCGCTGTTTAAGGGAAAAGTATCCGAATTACCATGCTAGTAGTGACCGAAGAACATGTTATTTAAGAATAATCTAGTATATAGTAATCTGAGATGACTATATTTTATTATATACATGGTTGCAGGGAATATTTTGAAGAAAACAATTTTATGATAATGAATGATAATATATCTGATGTCATGGTAGATAAATTCAAGATACTTATTTTGTATGTAATTAGAAATATAGATATTGCAGATATAAGAAAAATTATATTAGAAAAAGCATATGGAAAAAATTATACGGATAGAATAAATTATATACCACACATACCTAACTACTCTTATAAATATTTATTATGTTAAAATTACGTAGGATTTTTAAAGATACGCAAAAAATACAGTTACTGGAAAAACAGATAAAAATAAATAATACCTTATATAAAATATGAAAAAAGATTAATCCCAAATTTTATTCCAAAATTACTTTTATTATCTCTTATACCAAATAATCCTTTATAGTGTAATACTGCAATTATTGGTGTGTCTCTACAAGTGAAATGGATGGTTCAAATTTCACTTGTCTTATTATTTTGTCTTTTCTTTTTTCTAGAATTGAGGTTAAGAGTGTGCTTGGTATGAAGAAAAATCATTTTTGAAAAATGTTTATCAATTTTCTCATGTTTGGTTGGCTTAAATGTTTTGAAAAATATTTTTCAAATCAATTATTTTCCTCAAATCTAAGAAAAATGACTTCCCTTCAAAAAGTAAGGAAAACATTTTTCTAAACTTTCTTTCAACGTCACTCTTACGTTGAAATGTCCATACAACTCTCATAATCACCTACCCCTACTCCGACCTCCAATCCCCTACCACTACTAAAAAATAACAGAAAAATCGACCACACAAATCGACCACATGTGGTCAGTTTTCTTACATTTTCGACCACAAAATCGACCAAAATGCGTGGTCGGTAAAAGCGTGGTAGCTTTTTTAAAACCAACCACGCGTGGTTGTTTTTAAAAAAAGAAATATATATTTAGATATATATATATATATATATATATATTTAGAATTAAATATTAATTTTAAAAAAGAAAAAAATTTAAAAAACTCAAAATAAACCGACCACAAGTGGTTGGTTTTATTTTTAAATTAATTAATTTTAATAAAACTGACCACAAGTGGTCGATTTTTTATTTAAATTAATTAATTAATTTTTATAAAATCGACCACATGTGGTCGGTTCTTTTATTTAATATAATTAATTAATTTTAAAAAACCGACCACTTGTGGTTGATTTTAATAAAATTAATTAATTAATTTAAAAATAAAACTGACCACTTATGGTCAATTTTATTAAAATTACCAGAAAAAACCGACCACATATGGTCGATTTTTCTGGTAATTTTTTTTTTGAAAAAACAACTTATATATGCTACATTCCATCAACCAGCCAAACAAACGAGCATACAATAATGGTACATTTCATTCAAACAACCCGCATACAATACACATCTAAAAAGATACAAAACATACAAAAGTGTAACAACTATAACTCATCTCCAAATCCAAACTACAACACATACAAAAGTCTAAAAATTACCACTCATCATCCTCTTCGTCATCCGCATCCTCAGTCGCACACACAGAATCTGATTTCTCATCTGTGGTGATATCATCCAGTGGGCCTAGACCTTTTGCAGCTCGAACTGCATCATTAGGACAAGGAGGAAGAATCCCTGCAGATCTAATAAAAGAGTTAAACTGCTGCTGCAGTATGCTAATTTGTGATGATGTTTCCTCCTCTTTCTTCTTCGCCCTCTCTCTCTGTGCAGCAAGCTCTTCTGTGAGTTTAGAAATCATATTTTTTAGTGATTCAACGATTTCTCTATCAACTGATGAGGGATAGGATGTAAGGCCGGACAAAGACCTAACATTCTCGCTAAAACATTTTCTGTGGTATCCGTAGTATTAGCCTCTAACTGGAGGACCCATAGTTTCTTTGCATAACTCCTCCTCTACATCTTCAGGTATTGTGTCACCTTGAATTTCAGGAGGCTGAGTACTACGATACTAATTAATGAGCTGCATATATTTTTCCTATATTCAAAGTAATGTTAAAATTAATAGTAAAAAATTAAACTACTCGTACTTGAATAATATCAACATTGAGAAAAAGATTCATTAATACAAAATTTGATTCTTACATGGGTATGTTTAGCACGAAGCTCAATCCAGACATCTTCATCAGTTGAGTTCTTTTTCTTCCTTACATGGGTCTCCTCGAATACCTCATCTTGTCTTACCTTCCTACCTAATTTTTTTGCCTGCATATGATAAAATTATTAATCTTCAAATAATTAAAAATTTAAATAGAAACAAAGAATTAAAACTGTAAATGTTACATGCCATTTTTTGCTCCACAGTAATCCCACTAACTACACCCGCAGTATGTAGAGAGCCACCCTTGGATGGTGCACTGGCTTTATTTCTTTCTTACTCAACACTTGATATTCTTCGTTATTCCAATAGCGAAGATAATCTTGCCACATGGGTTTGAATATAAACCCTGGTCGTACCCTGTTTGTTCTGGAATAATCCAATAGACCGTTCATTCTAGCTCTAGCTCTTCTATAAAAATTCCTCTATATTGTATAGGTATGTGCGTCATCCCACCAAAAATATTTCTACAAAAAAACAAAATATAATATTCAATTTTTTGTTCTAACAATGTGTTAAGTAGTCGATAAGTTAAATCATTGCATGAAATTCTTTAAACATTTCTTCTCTTTCATTTTCTGGAACTCTTTTGCCAACTGGTCCAATAGTCGTTGAAGTGCCGAGTAGCCCATTTAGTCATAATTTTTCCAACTCCCTCATCGGGCATAAACCTACAACACAAGATCTAACAGTAATTTCATAGAGCATAATAATATAGTAAATGAAAAATGAATAATGTTGTTATATTTAGAAATCTTACCCTAATCCATATGGAATAATATATCGTCTCCGATAAATATCTTTATCTCTGGGCTGCGGATCAAGTATTGGTGGATGCACTAGCGTGGGCAGATCTGAAGCACCAGATGGAGTGCCTCCAAGATAAAGATCCATCAACCCAATAGATCCAACAGAATCACTATGAGAATATGGGTGACTGCTATTAGAGGGTACTGCAGACGATGGTAGATGACCGGATGTGCCAGTGGTCGTCTGGCGGTGGCACAGGGATGGGAGCAGAATGATTTGCTGTAGACCCATGAAGTGGACCCATATGCGTATGAGTAGGAACTGAATGCTACGATGACCTAGAATATGAGGGTTGTGCTGGCGCGTCAGCAAACCGACCCTCAGATATATGAATACCTATCAGTGGTATATAAGGTGATGGTTGTTTTTTATTTTTTGTCTTTGTAGGATCAACTTTTTGCTTACCTTTGTCACCTTTACCTGCCATCTAAATTATGTAAAGTTAACAAGTTGTTAGTCCTTACAAAATGAATATATAAGAAAACATTCCAAGTAACTAATTACAAGTTACTAATTCACATTTCAAATCACTAAATCGGTATTAAAACACTAGTGAAATAGTTGCATAACCATAGCAAGTTTATGCTCGCTCCAACAACACGAGATAGACAAGAATATTTCTATTACTACATAAATTATGGAAAAGTAAAAACAACAATCTTATACAGTATATTACATATCAATCTTAAATAAGAAACATAAAGGTAAATGGTACAAAGCATAAAGACATCAATACATAATAAATACAACCTACACAAACTAATCCACCTCTCTCAAATATTCTTCACTAAACCATTCACCCTCTTTGGAAGTTTCCTCATCTCCTACCCACTCATCCTCTTCTTCTAAAATATTAACTTCTCCAAATATATTTTTTGGATGATTCAAACTATCCATAAAATCATTGTCCACTAACTGGTGATCAATTTGTATTTTATTTTGATACATAGTCTCCAACATATTCTCAACTTTCACCCATCATATAGGCTTTGTTTTGATTACAGCCCACCAATCAGACTTATCACTGCACAACGGATAAGGAGCATAATACACTTATTTAGCATTTTGCGCGAGAACAAAGGGATCATAAACATGATACGACCTATTGTGCTTCACTTCAATGATGTTATGCTCTTTATTTACTCTTGTGCCTCTTGTGCTTGGATCAAACCACTTACATCGAAAGAGGAATTTTTTTTTATTGGGAAACCAACATACTTCAGTTCTAAAATCTCTTGTATGATGCTAAAGTAATCAACATTATTATCACCCTTAACCCAAACACCACTATTGTTTGTTTTCCTTGTTCTGGAGTGTTCTTCAATGGAAAATTTAAACTCATTTACTGTGTAATGGGACATTGTACGAGCTTCAACTGGTCCTAAATAAATATCTTGTAAGACCCCACAAAATTTCTAAAATCAAATCAATCCTTTAAGCTTGTCAAGGGGGTCCCATACTTAGAAAATTCTAGCTAAGTTCTCAGACTTAGTTTATTTTTGGACTTCAAAAATTGGCAATCTTATTTCACCACCTTATTGTCCTTTAGTGGTCCGTATTTATGTTAATTCATGATCAGAGAGGTCAATATGTGTTCCCAAATAAGTTTTGGAATTTTTGGACCTTATTTAGACCACATTTGGTGTCCCAAAATAGTGGACCAACGCGATTTTAGCGCGTCGCATCGCCTATCACGTTGGTTAATATTACTGTAGGGGCTGCCAAAAAAACTACTGAGGATTGGCATGATCATGACGAGACGCATCGGGTATCGCGTCGATGCATTGATGTACCGCGTTGCCAATCGCATCGATGACCAGTTTCAGTCATTAAATGTCCATGTTTTTAAGGGCAAAAGGGTCAATTTTCCACCCCTATATAAGCCTATAACACGAGATTTATCCCTTATTTCACCAAAATATTGTTGTTACTCTCAAATACTCTCAAGAATAAGTCTAGGGTTTTCATAGGAGCTTTAAATTCAAGAGATTCTACCGTTGGTTTTCAAGAATTTTCTATCCAAGGTATGTCAAGTGTTCATTCATGGATTTCTTTCATCCATGAAGCCCAAGAATCCAATTTTAAATTATGAATTATGATGTTTTTGTTGTGGATTGATTATGTTTATATAGTTATTATTGTAGGATTCCCAAGTTGAAATCTTTATGTGCCGTTCATGAAACTACGCTAGTTTGTGGGTTGAAATTTATGAAATTGAGTTGAATTAGGGAATCATGTGGTATTAATTTGATATCACGCCTAAGCCCTAAGTTATGCATACTAGGCATTTGATAAAATGCCTAAGAGAATAATACTTATGCATTATGACTCAACAGAACCTAAATGATGAATTCATGTTACCATTATGTTTAAAATGACTCCCATGCTATTGTTATGCCTTGTAATAGATTGATGAAATGCTCATGAGATTAGTCTTAGGGAATTATGACATGTTTATATGCATTCTTATTCATGTGAAAGCTTGTGGTATGCGAATACTTCATGAAAATCCCCAATGATAGTACTATGAATTATTGACCATGGTTATGTGTTCAAGAAGTGTCATGTCTTGTCAGTTTCATTCTATCGAGTCCTGGGAGTACTTGTACCCAAAAAATTAGTTGTGTGCCTAGATCCAGCGTTGGTTTCATAATAAATCTTAGTCACGCCATGATTAGTAGTATTCTCAGTCAGTTTTAGAACTTAATAGAATTCAGTCAATTACATGACTCAGGAAAACTCAGTAATCTCAGTCAGTTACCAGATCTCAATAGTATTTCATCAGTTAATAGAACTCAATGAACTCAATCCAGTTCAGTTCAGTTAATCATGTTCAGTGTCTATTTAGATGGGAGTAGAATTCTGCATTGAGTGAGCCCAAGGATGGGAACTCACCTGTTAGTAGAGGTTGTGATTCTTTGAAGCAATCCTTGTGCTCCAGAACTACATAGCCAGTGTAGGTTGAGATATCAAACCTGCTAGTTGAGGGTAGATGAGGTGGCTTAACCTGTTATACGAGGGTCCCACCATTCTCCTTAGAGCACCTGTTAGACGAGGGATTTCTCACAGTTTGTCCTTACTAGTGGCGCGATATTGACACCCTTCCAACTGGGGTTACAGGTTGGACCCCAAGTCTATTTAGAAAAAGTGGCATATCAGTTAGATGAATTCTCCCTCAGTTTCAGTTACAAAATCAGGACTGTCAGATACAGTCACTCAGCTCAGTACGAAACTCAGCTAGTTCCATCAAAACCCAGACTATCAGACACAGTTGCCCAATATTAGTTATATCATTTATCAGTAACTTATGTTATCAATATTCAAAATCAGTAGTCAGTATTACTTACGAATCCAGTTACATTTACACACTCATGTATGTATTCTCACAATCATGTTATACAGTCAGTTAGCATTGTTCATGCATATGAACCCTTTGCATTTAGCCTACCTCACTTGCATGTTAGTACATTCAATTGTACTGACCCATTTGCGCTATGGTGTTTTTATACCATAGGTTTAGAATCACGACCTCCAGAGCATCAGTAGTATTCTAGTTTCAGCAATCAGAGTCAGCAGTGAGTGTTCATCATTCGAGGATATTATGATTTGATTATTTCATATCTTTAGTACTTAGTTATTTTTGCAGTTGGAGGTAGTTGGGGACATGTCCCATCAACTCCTTATTCATACAGTCTAGAGGCTTTTAGACTATAGTATGTTCACAGTTATTTCAGTTATTTTGGTAATGATATACCGTATTTCCAGATGTTATATTTTATCATATATTTGAACCTTATGGCCTTTCAGCCTTTAATTCTGTATTTTTACATCATATTATGCAGTGCTCAGTTACAGATATCAGTCATGGGTTAGCTTGTGATCCTTCAGGGTTATGAGCACCGTGTAGCATTCTGGGTTCCAGATTCAGGGCGTTACATATTTCTCAAGAACTGACTGTATGCGACCGCATTTGGTGACTGGTATACCTAAAAATACTATACACATACACACATACATATCTATGTTAGTTGAAGAATGTGTAAATATTTAAAATTTGTAGAAATATTAGTATGCTTACGAACCTCATATGTAAACCATGTTACAAAGGATGCATACACTTGATTTTCGTGGAATTGAGTCTTAAAGGAATTAAAGATCCAACATGCGAAACACAATTAGTTTTATTAAAGGAATGATTAAATAAATAAGATATGTTAATATTTAATCTCCTTACTTCAGAGAGGGCTTAACTTTCTGGCAATTCAGCAAGACATACAAAGTTACTGATTTATGCTCCATGGTAGTGCGCCGTCGAAATATGGTCTTTTTATCCTTACTACCACATTGATTGAAAATTGATATCATTTGCAAATGAGGCTCATTCTCATCATCCTGATGACGATTCGGTCTATTTTTTAAACAAGCAACTTCATCACCAAAGTAGTATGAACAAAATTGAGACGCTGCTCTTGCAAGATATTCCTCAACTATAGAACCTTCCACCCTATGTTTATTTTGGGACCCCTTTTCAATTTTTCAATTGCCCTGCATAAACTTAAGATTAGATGTTTACTATATTGAAAAAGATATGTATGAATTTAAATATGTTGCAATTGCTTACCGTTTGCATAGATACATCCACCTATTTTGAACTGGACCGCTTAGCCGAGATTCGTGGACAAGGTGAATGGGAAGATGTTACATCACATCGAAGAACCCTGGCAAAAAAATCTTCTCCAACTTGTTGGTAATAACAACAATATTACTTTTCATTCGCGCCAGATTTTCTTCTTTTAATGTGGTGGCACATAAGTCTTTGAAGAACAAACTAATTTCTGCTATTGGTTTCCATATGTTTTTAGGTAAACCAATAAAAGCAATTGGAAGTAATTATTCCATGAAAACATAACAATCATGACTTTTTGTTCCATATAATATTCCTTATGTCATATCAACCCTCTTTCCCAAATTTGAGGCATATCCATCGGGCATCTTTAAACTTTGGACCCACTCACATATTTTTCACTTTTGGTCCAACTTGAATGTATAACTAACCTTGGGCTTAAGAACATTACTATTGGGCCTCTTCTATAAGTGTAATTCTCTACGCTTGCAATATTTTGGTAAATCAAGTCTGGTATTAGGATTATCCTTTGTCTTGCCGGTGACATCCATAATTGTGTTGAACAAGTTGTCAAAATAGTTCTTCTCAGTATGCATAACATCAATATTATTTCTAAGTAAATTCTATAGCCAATATTCTAACTCCCAAAATATACTTTGCTTAGTCTAGTTATGTGAAACGCCCTATCCATCAAGCCTATACAATGGTTCCTCACTAACTTTAGGCAAATATTGAACTGTCTCCTAGATTGTATGACCACATAACCTTGGAGGTGGACCATCTATTCAGTATTATTCTTTCTTAATGCATTCCTGAGTCTCCTAAACTCATGATTAGGTGGCAAGAAATATCGATGACAATCAAACCATGATTTTTTTCCAGCCATGTCTCAATGTGAAAGATTTTGTTTTATCCATGCAGTATGGACAAGCCAACTTTCCAGCTGTCATCCACCCAGAAAACATTTCATAAACAGAAAAATCATTAATAGTCCACATTAGATATGTACGCAGATTAAAATTCTGTTTAAGTGAAATGTCCCAAGTTTTAACCTTCTCATTCCATAAAATTTGAAGTTCATCAATTAAAGGTTACAAGTAGACATCTATTCCGCTTTCTAGATTACGCGGGCTAGGAACAACATAATTCCGAAGTATATATGAACTAGACATCCACATTTCAGGAGAAAGATTATATGGGTTGATAAATATAGGACAACATGAATATGGAGCAGCACCAACAAAAAAAGGTGAGAAGTCATCCGCACATAATCCTAAATGAATATTTTGTGGCTCAACTGTAAAATCTGGATAAGTTGCATCAAAATGTTTCCAATCCTCTCCATCAGATGGATGACACACAACACCAGTGGGCCTTCTATTTTTACTGTGCCATCTCATATGAGGAGTTGATCTATTTGAAGCATACAACCTCTTCAACCTTGGTATTAGAGGTAAATAATGCATTGCCTTAATAGCAATTTTATTTCCATGACAACCACACTTATATCGAGGGTGATGACAAAATTTATAGGACTCTAGGTTAGCATCTTTCTTAAAGTATAACATGTAGCCATTTACACAATAATCAATTCTAACCAAGGAGAGATATAACTTTGACACCAATCTTTTTGCCTTATAGAAAGAATCAGGAACCTCTAAGGCAGGGTCAACTAACTCTTTAATAAGGTCAATCATTGAGTCTATTCCTCCTTTAGCAATACTCCAATCAGATTTAATACTTAATAATCTAATAGCAACAGACAAATGAGAATGCGAACACCCATCAAACAAAGGATGACTAGACGCATGCAGTTGTTCATAAAAATGGCCTGCTTCCCTATTGGGAACATCTTCGACATTTTTTCTAAAGTCGCCCCCGTGTTGCATCCCAAAAGTATCATGCACTATTTCTGTCATCCTAGTATCTTAATAGTTATTATGCCCTGCAGACCTGCTACTTTCGCCAACAACAAAGTTATTTTGCTCAACATCACAATGAATATTACTCAATCTTAAAAAGTCCTCGTGAAACCCCCTTCTGTAAAGATGTTCCTTCACAACCTCTTCTTTTAAAAGATTTGTACCATCACATCTAACACAAGAATAACGAATATCCCAAAAATGTGACCAAGCATCAAGTGTCTTAGAATGTACAATAAATTGTCTGACACCTTCAACAAATTTCACCCTAAGACCCATTCTATTATCATTATTCGGTTGATATATCCAGCTATAATCAGGTTCCATCTGCACAATCAATCGGATGCAAGTAATTAGTTCAAGTCAGAAAAGTTCACATTTCAAGTCATTAAGTCACCTCTCAAGTCACCAAACTAAACTACATTCAAAATAAAAATTCACTTTTCAAATACCTAAACTTCAACATTTTCAAGTCACTAAGTCACCTCACAAAAAAAAAACTAAACTACATTCAAAATAATAAATTCACATTTCAAGTACCTACACTTAATCAATTTCAAGTGACTAAGTCACCTCATAAGCTACCAAACTAAACTACATTCAAATGAAAAGTTCACATTTCAAGTACCTACACTTAATCAATTTCAAGTGACTAAGTCACCTCACAAGTTACCAAACTAAACTACATTCAAAATAAAAATTTACATTTCAAGTACCTACACTTAATTAATTTCAAGTCACTAAGTCACCTCCCAAGTCACCAAACTAAACTACATTCAAAACAAAAGTTCACATTCAAGTACCCACACTTAATCAATTTCAAGTGACTAAGTCACCTCCCAAGTGACCAAAGTAAACTACATTTAAAATGATAAATTCACATTTCAAGTACCTGCACTGAATCAATTTTAAGTAACTAAGACACCTTCCCAAGTCACTAAACTAAACTACATTCAAAATGAAAAATTCACATTTCAAGTACCTACAATTAATCAATTTCAAGTCACTAAGTCACCTCTCAAGTCACCAGACTAAACTGCATTCAAAATGATAAATTCACATTTCAATTACCTGCACTTAATCAATTTCAAGTGACTAAGTCACCTCCCAAGTCACCAAACTAAACTACATTCAAAATAAAAATTCACATTTCAAGTACCTAAACTTCAACATTTTCAAGTCACTAAGTCACCTCCCAAAAAAACAAACTAAACTACATTCAAAATAATAAATTCACCTTTCAAGTACCTACACTTAATAAATTTCAAGTGACTAAGTCACCTCACAAGTTACCAAACTAAAATACATTCAAAACAAAAATTCACATTTCAAGTACCTACACTTAATCAATTTCAAGTGACTAAGTCACCTCACAAGTTAACAAACTAAACTACATTCAAAATAAAAACTCACCTTTCAACTACCTATACTTCAATATTTTCCAGTCACTAAGTCACCTCACAAATTATCAAACTAAAATACATTCAAAACAAAAATTCACCTTTCAACTACCTACACTTAATCAATTTCAAGTGACTAAGTCATCTCACATTTTAACAAAATAAACTACATTCAAAACATAAATTCAACTTTCAACTACCTACACATAATCAATTTCATATGACTAAGTCACCTCACAAATTACCAAGCTAAACTACATTCAACACAAAAATTTCCATTTTAAGTACCTACACTTAATCAATTTCAAGTCACTAAATCACCTCACAAGTTACCAAACTAAACTACATTCAAAAAAAAATTCATATTTCAAGTACCTACACTTAATCAATTTCAAGTGACTACGTCACCTCCCAAGTTACCAAACTAAACTACATTCAAATCTAAAATTTACATTTCAAGCACCTGCACTTAATCAATTTCAAGTCACTAAGTCACCTCACAAATTATGAAACTAAACTACATTCAACATAAAAATTTATATTTCAAGTACCTACACTTAATCAATTTCAAGTGACTAAGTCACCTCACAAGTTACCAAATTAAACTACATTCAAAACAAAAATTTCCATTTCAAGTACCTACACTTAATCAATTTCAATTCACTAAGTCACCTCACAAATTACCAAGCATGGCAAAATTCAAAATAAAAAGTTCACATTTCAAGTACCTATGCTTCAACAAAATTCAAAATGAAAGTTCACCTTCAAGTAACTACACTTAATCACTTTCAAGTAACATATTAATTTATAGTGTAAGTCAAACAATTGGACCAGTTTAATAAAGCAAATAAGTAGAGGCGTTGCATGTCCCTCTCACACCATATAATCATCACAAAATTTTCATGGCTTTCAAAATCTTCTACAGTAAATAATCCCACCTTAACACTGTATTTAAAGACTTCATTATAATAAAATAGAGAGAAATCAACTTATCTTTACTTGGCCTAAATTGAAGAGAAAGAGAGAAGCGGTTAACTAACTATCTGGAAAAGCAAGAACATTGAGCTTCTTTAAAACACCAAGTTAATTAGGTATGCTTCCAGTCAATTCATTATAATAAAGTTGCAATATTGTATTAAATCAGAAAACAAAAGGAGCTCAATTACTTGAATAATGACATTTCATTCAACAAAAAATTTCATAAAGACGACCAAATCACCTAATCGAAGCATTGTAAAATGATATCAATAACAAACAACAACGTATTAGCCTCCAAGCAGTATTATCAGTATAAACAACTGCTAACAACATTTTTCTGACAAGAAAAGTTCCCAAAATAATATTTGAACAAAAAAATTCAATCTTTGTAAGATAAATCAGAGTTTTGGTTAAAGGATTGAATGGTCTTACATGTTCAAAACAAAAATACTATCTGAATTTGTCGGGTCTCCGGTGACTGAGTATCTGTCGTCACCGGTTTAGTTTTTTGTTATCATCGGAGAGAGGTCGGGTGGGGTGTATGTCGTCACCGGTGATTGTGAGGTTATCGGGGGTGATGTTATCGGCCCTAAACGTACTATCAGGGGTGAGGTGCATGTGGGTATTTTGATTGTGAGGTTACGTGAGGGCAATTACAAAGGAAAAGGGGGTATTTTGATGGGTTGGGTTAGGTCAATGATCGGATTTACAAAATTAAATATAAGTGCGTGATTTATTTTTTAAAAAAGTTACTATCAAAAAACGATCACTTATGCTTGACTTTTATCAAAAAATAAAAATTTTAATAAATTATATAATATTTATAATAACGTACTATATACATCATATACACAATTTTATTACCAAAATAAGCTATTGATTTATTTAAAAATAAATTATCATTCGAAAAATGATCACTTGTGGTCGATTTTGATTAAAAAATTAAAATTTTAATAAATTATATACTATTTATAATAACATCTAAATAATTTAATGCAATACGTATATAAATCATATAATTAGTTATTTTATCATCGCATTAACACGAATAGTATATTTCCTCGATTGTATAATAATATCAATGCATTTTGTAAATTAGGATGAATTTTTGATTAATTATCTTTTAAATACGACATTATATATATACCTCGTAATATAACGTATTAATAAGATAAATTATCGATTAATTAAATTACATTATTACAATTTCCACAATATACCTGTGTCTACATTAATACAATTAGTATATGTATTAATTTCCACAATAGGATGATATCAACGTATTATTCAAAATATTTTGACATGTAAATTCAGTTATCTAGCTTTTGATTACTGCATATGTCACTACACGAGATATACATATATATAAATATATATATATATATACATATATATATTTTTTTTTTGATTGCCTATCAGCTTCCAAATACGTACTATATACATCACATACACGATTTTACTACCCCATAATAATAAACAACGTATTTCACATATACTCAGATGAATTATCGGTTAGCTTATCTTATGTTATTATACCTTCACTACACGATATATATATACACACTATATATATACCTATACGTACACACACATATACACACTATCGTCTATCAAGTTCTAAGTACGTACTATATATATCACATACGTACACGAGTATATTACTCCGTAATATAATGTGAACTATTTCATATATATATTTTGATGAGTTATCGATTAATTTGATTAGCTTACATTAATATAACTTCAACGTACAGTATATTATTACTTCGATCATTTCAAATCAAGGTATTCAATATGTTTGGATAGATTCTGTTAGTTTATTACTACATCGTTCATCGATCGATCACTATATCATATATATATATATATATATATATCAACTCTTGAATACGTACTATATACATCGCATCCACAAGTATATTACCTCATCATAAAACACATTCAATATATTCTGATGAATTATCGGTTATATATGTACATTACATTATTATAACTGCAATAGTAGCATAATATCATTACCTCAACTGTATGATATAAAAATATTTATTATACAAAGATTATGCATGCTTAACGTCATTTAACGTATATACAAAGAAAAATATTTATTTTATTTATTGAAACATAAGTAAATTTGTGATAAAGACACCAAAGTCTCAAAATTGTGATGGAAATGGAAATTGAAATGGTACCTGGGCGGCGGTGGAAGCTCGGTGGCAGCACTCTCAGCGGCGGCGGCAGTCGGCAGTCGAAATTGTGATGGATTTGGTGTGTGTCTGTTGCCTATTTTTGTGTTTGTGTGTTAATTTTGGTGTGTAGGTCGCGATTTCAATTTGGGAATTGTCTTATTTGGTTGGGTCGGGGCCGGGTGGGGTGGGAAGGGTTTAATTTATTTAATAAAATATTTTTTAATTAATTTCCAGAAAACCGACCACATGTGGTCAATTTTTGTAAAAAAATTCCATAAAACCGACCACATGTGGTCATTTTTTACGAACTTGTTGACAAAATAAAATATAATTGTTCGATTCAGTTTTAAAAAAGTTACTATCAGTAAATGATCACATGTGGTCAATTTTTTTAAAAAAGTTAAATCATATAATTAGTTATTTTATCATCATATTAACACGAGTAGTATATTTCCTCAATCGTATAATACCAAAATAAGCGGTTGATTTATTTTTAAAAAAAATTATCATTCAAAATTTAAACACTTGTGGTCGATTTTTATTCAAAATTAAAATTTTAATAAATTCTATATTAATATTCCAAATAATTTAATGCAATGTGTATATATATAAATCAGATAATTAGTTATTTTATCATCACATTAACACGAGTAGTATATTTCCTCAATCATATAATAATATCATGATTTTATATATATATATATATATATATATATATACCTCGTAATACTTGTCTTACATTATTACAACTTCAACAATATACGCGTGTCTACATTGACACAAAACAGTATATCTATTTCCTCAATAGTATGATATCAATGTACTATTCAAAATATTTTGATATATAGATTCAGTTATCTAGCTTTCAATTACTGTATACGTCACTACACGAGATATACGTATATATAAATTTATTCAATTGGCTATCATCTTTCAAATACGTATTATATATATCACATACACGATTTTAACATCCCATAATAATATACAATGTATTTCACATATACTCATATGAATTATCGGTTAGTTTATCTTATATCATTAATATACCTTCACTATCTAATATGTATATAATAAATATATATCTATACATACACACACATATACACACTATTGACCATATTAAGTTCTAAATACGTACTATATACATCACATACGTACATGAGTATATTATCCAATAATCTAATGCGACATATTTCATATATATACTCTGATAAGTTATTGGTTAATTTGATTAGCTTGCATGTAATACCCCGATTCGCTGAACCGGAATGCTACACGGTGTTCATGACCCCGAGGGACCACAAGCTAACCCATGACTGATATCTATACTTGTATACTGCAAATCATGATATAATAATGCAGAATACATAGAACTGTAACGCCATAAGGTTCAACTGAATAAAATCATGTGGGTGAAAATACCCAAAACAACTCAATCTGAAAGCTAAGTCTGAAAGTAAATTTGAAAGCCTCTAAACTATCTGAATAAGGATTTGAAGGAACATGTCTCCAACTAACTCCATAAAACTGAACTAAAGAAATAAATAAATATATCAAATCATATTATCCTCGAATCAATGAGGACTAACTATGTCTCTGCGACTGGAATGCTACCTCTACTGCTGGGCTGGAGCTCGTGTCTCGGAACCTATGGTGTAACATGAAAAGAAAGCACCATAGCGCAAATGCGTCAGTACAACTGGAGTTCTGAGTATACGAGGAAGGTAGGCTGAACATAAAGGGTTTCATGCATGAACAACACTGATTGACTAATATGAACGTGGGAGTGAAAACACACATATATAGAAACTGGGACCGTGAATACGTGAAAGCATGACCTGTAAGCTAATACATGGTTTACTGATAACTGTCATGACTGATACTGAAACTGATAATATGGATGACTGTATCTGACAGTCCTGTATTTACTGAAATTTGAAGAACGCCCTGAGTTCTTTTATTGAGACTGATACTGAAATTGTGGGAAGTAGTGTTTAACCGACATGCCCCATGTATGCCATTATGGCTAAGCTGGGGTCCAATGTCTTCCCCGACTGGAGGGGTGTCAATACCATACCACGGGTAAGGACAGTCTATGAGTGACCCTTGTCTGGCGGGTACTCAATGAAAATGGTGGGAACCCTAAACTGACGGGTTAAGCCACCTCATCAACCCTAATCTGACGGGTTAAGATGTCTCAACCTACGCTGGCCACGTAGTTATGGAACATAAGGATGACTACTAATAATCACACCCTAAACTGGTGGGTGAGTTCCCATCCTTGGGTTCACTCGGTGCTAACCTCTACTCCCATCTGGAGGGAATGGACATAAATAACTGACTGCGCATGACTTAATCTTACTAAATTCCATTGACTGGAGTAATGTTACTGATATCTGATAACTGACTAAGATCATGAGGTTTTCCTGAGTTACATGACTGACTGAAGTCTATAGAATCATAGCTTGAGTTTGGATATCGTGAAACATGACATAGATCTAGGCACACAGCTATAGTTTTCGGGTACAAGTACCCCCTGGACTCGATGGAAGGAAACTGACACACATGACTGACTTGATCATAAGAGTAGAGTCCATAATTTATAATATCATAAGTAGGGATCTCATACTAAGCATGGTTATCAACAATGTATTGCATGGAAAGGATTTCATATCACATGGAAGTACTTGCGCAATCTTAATATCATGTTCATTGCATAATCATATTGGCAACACATACCAATAGCATGGAAGTTCATGTGGATTGCACGGTTATCATACATCTTGTTCATAAGTAGGATTTGCAAGTAAACATAGCATAATCTCATAAGAATAGTTCATGACTATTCCCAACAACATTTACAAGGCACATTATCAACATAGAAGTCATTGGAACGTAAGGGCATATCATGAATCCTTCACTTAGTCACAATTTAGCTATATTGCATGATTTCTAGTTTCTTAGGCATTTTATCAAACACCTTACATGAACATCTTAAGCATAGGTTAAAGCATCAAATTATACATCATGAACAACCAAATTTACATGTTTCCAACTCATATGATATCATGAAATTCAAAAAAAAAATATAAAAATTCCATCTTGGAAATCTCCCAATATCAACAACATGATCATCAACACCCAACAATATAGAAATCATACTTTATAATAAAAAAGAGGGTTTTTGAGCTTTATGGATGAAAGGGATCCATAAATCAACTCACGCATACCTTAGAAGGAAGATTCTTGACGATTGACGGAGGAATTTCCTTGAAATCGGATCTTCAAGCTTAGTTACGCAACCCTAGTTGTTTTTCTATTTTAGTGATCTTGGATGATGAGCTTTGAGATGATAATAAGGTTGTAATATGTTTAGAAGCTATATATTTCATAGGGTTAAGTTTAGGGACGTGTAAGGAGTGTTAAAAGACTTAATTACCCTTAAAATAACTCAAAACGGAGTTTTTTTGGCACCTGAAACTGAATTAGGCGACACCCAAGTGATTGCCTAAGCTAGGTTGGGAGTCACCTAACCAATCGCCTATGTTTGGGTGGGCGGCGCCTAAGCAATCGCCTATCCTTACTGTCTCTCACGAAAATGGGCATAACTTTTCGCTCGGGTATTGGATTAAGGTGAAATTGGTATCGTTGGAAAGCTAATTTGATTCTCTACAATTTGGTGGGTCTAAATCAGACAAAACGACACATTAACATCGAGTTATACTTATTCAAAGATGACCCTTGCAAAATCGAACACTAAAACTTGATGGATTCAAAAACTCTTAGCTTGTATTACCTTAAGTGACTCATATGAACATGCTTAATGCATCATAAGCTATCCTATCACTAGGACATTCATTGTAAGTCATGTACTCAAGTATGAACCACAGGATAGGTGATTTCATACGTAGGAATACTTATTCACTTCCTAGCTTAGAAACATGCGGGGTATTACAATATCTCCCCCTTGGAAATATTCATGCTCGAATGAGAATTTACTGAGAAGGGATACAAGATAATAGAACCTGAACTGAACATAAAGAACTGATACTTGATCTCATGACTAACATGCTAAACATACTGAACTCGTGCATATCTGATGCACGGACAACTGACACATGAATGCATGACTAAGTATGAAACGGTTAATAGGTACCAAGTTTATACTGGAAACATGAATGTGAAACTGAATAAGATTAAGGAGAACTGTTACCTTGAGCTTGATCTAAATTGGCGGGGAAGAGGTGAGGATACTTGGTACACATATCTTCTTCTGCTTCCCAAGTAGCTCCCTCATGAGACTGATTTTGCCAAAGAACCTTGACTAGAGGGACTTCTTTGTTCCTCAATCTACGAGTCTGATAATCTAAGATTTTGACTGAAATCTCTTCATAAGAGAGGTTGTTCTGAATATCGATGCTCTGAATAGGGACAACAACTTCTGGGTCACCTATACACTTCTTTAGAAAAGAGACATGGAATACTGGATGGACTGAGGCTAGATCTGAAGGCAACTCAAGCTCATAAGCTACCTTGCCGAAGCGACAAAGAATTCTGAAGGGACCAACATACCGGGGACTGAGTTTTACTTTCTTACCAAACCTCTTCACTCCCTTCATAGGAGAGATCTTAAGATAGACATAATCATTGACCTCAAACTCAAGATCCTTTCTACGAACATCTGCATAGGACTTCTGTCGGCTCTGAGCAGCCCGGAGTCTCTCTCTGATCAACTGAACTTTCCCTAAGGCGTCGAATACTAAGTCAGGACCTATGATTGAGGACTCACTAACTTCAAACCAACCAATCAAAGATCTACATCTCCTACCATAGAGAGCTTCGAATGGAGCCATCTGAATACTAGAATAATAGCTATTATTGTATGCAAACTCAATCAAAGGTAAGTGGTCATCCCAACTTCCCTTGAAGTCAATTGCACATGCCCTTAGCATATATTCAAGAGTCTGAATGATCCTCTCTGCTTGACCATCTGTCTGAGGATGAAATGCTGTGCTGAGATGGACTTGGGTACCGAGACCCCTTTTGGAATGCTTTCCAAAAGTGAGAAGTGAACTGGGTACCTCTGTCTGAGATGATAGATAGTGGAACACCGTGTAACCTGACTAACTCCCTGATATAGAGTTTGGCATAATCCTTGGCGGAATAAGAAGTACGAAAAGGAAGGAAATGAGTTGACTTGGTCATTCTATCTATAATGACCCAGACTGAATCATGCTGATGACGAGTTCTAGGTAAACCCATCATGAAGTCCATGTTAACTTCTTCCCACTTCCAAGTAGGAATGGTGAACTCTTGCATGGAACCACTAGGTTTCTAATGCTCTATCTTAACCTGTTGATATATAGAGAACTTATCCACAAACTCTACAATATCTCTCTTCATCCCACTCCACTAATAGATATCCCACATGTTGCGGTACATCTTAGTGGCCCCGGGATGAATAGAGTATCGCGCACCATGCGCTTCTGCAAGAATTCGCTACCTCAATTCGACTACGCCTGGAACATATAGACGACCCTAACAATGAAGAACACCATTTTCCCCTTGGGAGAAAACCTCGACTTTCTGATTATGAAATAACTCTTTGAGCTTGACAAGGCTAGGATCCCTATCTTATTTCTCTTTCACCTTGGAAACTAGAGATGACTCTGAACTACTATGAACACATACACCATCCTCTGAAGAATCGATTAAGCGAATGCCTAGTCTGGAAAGCTGATGGATCTCCTGAGCTATCTTTTTCTTACTATCCTCAACCTGAGAAATACTACCCATGGAGAGTCAACTGAGAGCATCGGCCATAACATTGGCCTTGCTCGGATGATAAAGAACACTCATGTCGTAATCCCTCAAGAGATCTAACCACCTTCTCTAGCGAAGATTGAGATCTTTTTGGGAAAATACATACTGGAGGCTTTTATGGTCTATGAAGACATCTACATGAACTCTATAGAGATAATGCCTTTAAATCTTCAAGGCAAAAACTACCGCTGCCAACTCAAGATCATAAGTAGGATAATTCTTCTCATATGGCTTTAACTGTCTGAAGGCGTAGGCTATGACCTTACCATACTGCATGAGGACACAACCTAAACCCACTCTGGATGTATCACAATAGACTACAAAACCATTTGAACCATCTAGAATAGCTAGAACTGGAGCTGAGGTGAGTCGAGTCTTCAACTCTTAAAAGCTTTTCTCGCATGAATCTGACCACTGAAACTTAATCTTCTTCAAAGTAAATCTGGACATGGGAGATGCAATAGAAGAAAATCCCTCGACAAACCGTCTGTAATAGCCTGCCAAACCCAAGAAACACCTAATATCTAATGGAGATACAGGTCTAGGCTAGTTTCTTACTGTATCAGTTTTCTGAGGATCTACTCTAATGCCATTACCGGAAATAATATGGCCAAGGAATGCTATTGATCTTAGCCAAAATTTTCACTTGTTGAACTTAGCAAATAACTGGTGATCCCTGAGAGTCTGAAGAACAATCCTGAGATGGTCTTCATGTTCACGCTCTGTGCGAGAATAGATTAGAATATCATCTATAAAGACTATGACAAACATGTCCAAGTACTGCTTGAACACAAGGTTCATCAAATCCATAAAAGCTACAGGGTCATTGGTAAGACCAAATGACATGACTAAAAATTCAAAGTGACCATACCGAGTACGGAAAGCTGTCTTCGGAATGTCACATTCTCTAACTCTGAGTTGATGATAGCCTAATTTGAGGTCTATCTTGGAGAAGTAACTGGCACCTTGAAGTTGGTCGAATAGATCATCAATCCTAGGAAGAGGATATCTATTTTTGACCGTGACCTTAGTCAGTTGATGGTAATTAATACACATCCTGAGAGAACCATCTTTTTTGCGCACGAATAACACTGGCGTACCCCATGGGGAAATGCTGGGTCTGATGAATCCCTTATCTAAGAGATCCTTCAACTGACCTTTCAGTTCCTTAAGTTCTGCTGGTGCCATTTTGTATGGCAGAATAGAAATAGGTTGAGTATCCGGAAGAAGGTCTATACCGATGTCTATTTCCCTTTCGAGAGGAATGCCTAGAAGATCTTCAGGAAAGACATCTGAGTATTCATTAACAATAGGGACTATTTCGAGGCTGGAAGATTAATAACTGGAATCTTTAACATTCACGAGATGATACACCCCCCCCTTAGAAATCATTTTTCTTGCCCGAAGATAGGAAACAAGTTGACCCTAAACGCTGAAATGCTACCCTTCCACTCTAGGATGAGCTCATTCAGGAACTAAAATTGAACTATTCTGTTTCTACAGTCGACTATGGCATAGCAGGAATGAAGCCAATCCATGCCAAGAATGACATCAAAATCAGTCATCTCTAACTCTACTAAATCTGCTGATATGGATTTTTGAGATATCATAATCGGGCAGTTCTTGTATACCCACCGGGCTATGATGGTTTTACCCATTGGGGTAGAGACTGAGAAGGGCTCTGCTAGGACTTTGGGACTGATTTCAAAATCTCGTGCAATGTATGGAGTAACAAAAGACAAAGATGCACCTGGGTATAGCAAAGCATAAACATGAACATGGAAAATCTGTAACGTACCAGTAACGACATCAAGAGAATTTTCCTAATCCTATTGGGACTGAAGAGCATAGAGTCTTTTTGGGCGTTGCCCACTGGTAGCACTGGAAATGGCACCCTGCTGGTTCGGGCGACTGGACTGAGATGTAGAATGATTTTGCTGACCCTGAAGACTTGACTGCAGACACTCCCTAATCCTGTGGCCTGGCTTGCCACAACCAAAATAGACAACACTACCAGCTCTGCAAATGCCCTTGTAGTTCTTACTATAAGTCTGACAAAGGGGATTTATTTGGGTACTGCTAACACTGCCCTGAGATTTAGAGCCTGGCCTTTTGTCTCTATTGTCGTCTCTGAACTTTGGCATTGGAGCACTGGTAGAGGAAGGAGCTGGAACAGATGACTTAGAGCAAAACTGTGAATGGTTTCCTCCATCTGACTTGGGGTGAGCAAAGTTGAAGTTACCTGACCTTGCTCTCTTTTTCTGCCTCTTCCTTGTCTTAAACTTCTACTCTTCTACTTGCTGGGCATGGGTCATGAGTCTGGATAAGGTCATATAACCAATCAGCATTACAGACCTACACTCATTTACCACGCTATCATAGACCCCTGACACGAACTTGCTCATCTTAGCTCTATTGTCTGCAACCATATGAGGAGCATACCTGGCTAGCTGAGTAAATCTGAGAGAATACTCTCTAGACGTCATATTCCCCTGCCTGAGGTTGATGAACTCAAGAACTTTGGCTTTCCTCAGCTCTTGGGGAAAGAATCTATCTAAGAAGGCCGTGACAAATTCCTCCCACTTGATAAGGCCTGTATCATCTAACCTCTCAAACTTCTACTATTTGTACCAATAATGAGCAATATCCTGTAACTGGTAGGCGGCTAACTCAGCACTCTAAATAGAAGTAACACCCATGATGTCAATGACCTTCTAGACTTGGTCAATGAACTCCTGAGGGTCCTCATCAAACTTAGACCCATGGAAGATGGAGGGTTCATCCAGATGAAGTCTCGAACCCTAGATGCTTTGGGATTGTCCACTGGATTGGCCGGAAAGACTGGTGGCCATTCATTCTGTGCAGCCATGGACTGAGCAAGTGTGGTAAATACAGCTCTAAACTCCGCATAGGAAACATGTTCGCCCAAAGGATCTTCGGGCTGAGGAGCTGGCTGGTTTCTTCTCTTCGGGGCCATGGTCTGGAATAAGAGAAGAATGGATTAAACTGAGATTTTAACTTGTGATTATGCTTACTAGCATGACATGAATAATGAAGAAAGGGGACTGTTCCTAAAACATATTATAGCCTATCACACATAAATGTGGCGTGCAACACACCTATGTACAAGACTCTACTAGATGCGGCTTTCAGACTTCCTAGGACTCTATTGAACCTTAGGCTCCGATACCAAGTTTATAACACCCCGATTCGCTGAACCAGAATGCTACATGATGCTCATGACCCCGAGGGACCATAAGCTAACCCATGACTGATATTTGTACCTGTATACTACAAATCATGATATAATAATACGAAATACATAGAACTGTAAGGCCATAAGGTTCAACTGAATAAAATCATATGGGTGACAATACCCAAAACAACTCAATCTGAAAGCTAGGTCTGAACATAAATCTGAAAGCTTCTAAACTATTTGAATAAGGAGTTGAAGGAACATATCTCCAACTAACTCTGTAAAACTGAACTAAAGAAATAAATAAATGTATCAAATCATATTATCCTCAAATCAATGAGGACTCACTGTGTCTCTGCGACTGGAATGCTACTGCTACTGCTGGGCTGAATCTCGTGTCTCGGAACCTATGGTGTAATATGAAAAGAAAGAACCATAGCGCAAATGCGTCAGTACAACTGGAGTACTGAGTATACGAGGAAGGTAGGCTGAACATAAAGGGTTTCATGCATGAACAACACTGACTGACTAATATGAACGTGGGATTGCAATCACACATATATAGAAACCGGGATCATGAATACGTGATAGCATGACCTGTAAGCTAATACACAGTTTACTAATAACTGTCATGACTGATACTAAAACTGATAACATGGATGACTGTATCTGACAGTCCTGCATATACTAAAATCTGAAGAATGCCCTGAGTTTTTTTATTGAGACTGATACTGAAATTGTGGGAAGTAGTGTTTAACCGACATGCCCCATGTATGCCATTATGGCTAAGCTGGGGTCCAATCTCTGCCCCGACTGGAGGGGTGTCAATACCGTGCTACGGGTAAGGACAGTCTATGAGTGACCCTTATCTGGTGGGTACTCAATGAGAATGGTGGAAACCCTAAACTAACGGGTTAAGCCACCTCATCAACCCTAATCTGACGGGTTAAGATATCTCAACCTACGCTGGCTACGTAGTTCTGGAACACAAGGATGACTACTAAGAATCACACCCTAAATTGGCGGGTGATTTCCCATCCTTGGGTTCACTCGGTGCTAACCTTTACTACCATCTGGAGGGACTGGACATGAATAACTGACTGCGCATGACTTAATCTTACTGAATTCCATTGACTGGAGGAATGTTACTGATATCTGACAATTGACTAAGGTCATGAGGTTTTCCTGAGTCACATGACTGACTGAAGTCTATGGAATCATAGCTTGAGTTCGGATATCGTGAAACATGACATGGATCTAGTCACACAGCTATAGTTTTTAGGTATAAGTACCCCCAGGACTCGATGGAAGGAAACTGACACACATGACTGATTTGATCATAAGAGTAGAGTCCATAATTTATAATATCATAAGTAGGGATCTCATACTAAGCATGGTTATCAACAATGTATTGCATGGAAAGGATTTCATATCACATGGAAGTACTCGCACAATCTTAATATCATGTTCATTGCATAATCATATTGGCAACACATACCAATAGCATGAAAGTTCATGTGGATTGTATGGTTATCATACATATTGTTCATAAGTAGAATTTGCAAGTAAACATAGCATAATCTCATAAGAATAGTTCATGAGTATTCCCAACAACATTTACAAGGCACATTATCAACATAGAAGTCATTGGAACATAAGGGCATATCATGAATCCTTCACTTAGTCACAATTTAGCTATATTGCATGATTTCTAGTTTCTTAGGCATTTTATCAAACACCTTACATGCACATCTTAAGCATAGGTGAAATCATCAAATTATACATCATGAACAACCAAATTTACATGTTTCCAACTCATATGATATCATGAAATTCAAAAAAACATATAAAGATTCCATCTTGGAAATCACCCAATATCAACAACATGATCATCAACACCCAACAATATAGAAATCATACTTTATAATGAAAAAGAGGGTTTTTGAGCTTTATGGATGAAAGGGATCCATAAATTAACTCACGCATACCTTAGAAGGAAAATTCTTGATGATTGACAAAGGAATTTCCTTGAAATTGGATCTTCAAGCTTAGTTACGCAACCCTAGTTATTTTTCTCTTTTAGTGCTCTTGGATGATGAGCTTTGAGAAGATAATAAGGTTGTAATATATTTAGAAGCTATATATTTCGTAGGGTTAAGTTTAGGGACGTGTAAGGAGTGTTAAAAGACTTAATTACTCTTAAAATAACTTAAAACGGAGTTTTTTTGGCACCTGGAACTGACTTAGGCGGCTCCCAAGTCATTGCCTAAGCTAGGTTGGGCGGCGTCTAACCAATCGCCTATGTTTAGGTGGGCGGCGCTTAACCAATCGCCTATCCTTACTATCTCTCACGAAAATGGGCATAACTTTTCGGTTTAATACTTTCGTTTGCTCTTTAATATCATTAGTTAACGGTGGGTTAATTCATTCCTTTGCTCTGTGCTCTTGGTTACTGGAAATAAGTCTAATGATTTGTTAATTTGGCCTCTAGTTTTTTGTTAGTTTTGTCTCCTTGAGGTTCTTTTTTACTACTATAGTTTTCATTGATGTATTGCTTGAAATATGCATGGAGAGTTCATACAAAAAAAAAGGGACAATAGAGATGGGAGAAGTTGAAACCTGCACAAGGATGATAGAAATATAAATAATATCATAGAATTGATTTCTAGTTAGACTAATTTTAAGGTGTTATATGAGATCATCACATTTTGTACTTTTCCCTCTTTCTTTAATTAGTCCAACTTAAAATAGGTGTTATGCTTAGAATGTTATTAGCCGGAACTTCACATCTAGTATTAGACCTAGTGGAACTAAGGGTTCCAGTTAAATAATTCCTTCTCGGACGTGGTTGTTCTGTGGGCAAGATATTGTAGTTTCCACTATTGTGAAATGATACTTGTACACAAAATGGTTAACTATAAGCTGGGAAAAATTTTGTAGATAAGTATGCATAATATAGCAAAACTTAGTTACGTATTTTTTTTTTCTAAAATAATATTTGCATGCATTTGTAATAGGTTTAGCATGTCAAATTGTCAATGTCTTTCATTGTGATATTATTTTTATAATCATTGTCAATGCCTTCCACAAAGAAAGTTTATAATACCATTTTGAGGTTAAATATTTTAAAGCACAAGCTAGCGTTGGAGTTTAAGTTAATGAATAAATTTTTTGGTGAAATTAGGGTTTATAAGGATTATGGTTAGCAGAAATTGAAAGATGTATATATATATATTACGGATCTATGTAGTTGTTTAGTCGGAGCTAGGAGTTGGGTTTCCTTTGAGTCACTATTTGATTATATTAGAAAAATAAGAAATGTAATAAATACGTGAAGTTGAAAAGACAATAGTGATACTATAAAGATTAGACTATTGAGTTAAATTTAGTCGATCTTTATTAGTTTCTAAAAAAAATGCATTTTAACCTAGCATGTGCATGGCAAAGTTTTCTATTTTTTTTCTCCCTTTAACATATAATTTGTACTACTTGAAATATAATTATATTATGATAGTGTCTTGTAATGATTATGGGATTAACATGCTCTTTTTTGTTAGAATTTAGTTAGACCTACACTTACGTTAAGACCCTTTTATTAAGGTGAGAACGAGTGAGATGGGATACATGTTTAATATTTATTTTAAATTCTATTGCATGAAAAAAGACAGAGAGAGGTAAAACTCATTGTGATGAAGCGAATTCATAAAAGAATAAATTTCAGTTCTTGATCAGAAAAATCAAAAGTTTAACATACAAGTGAAACTTAACGATGGAGTTGGAAAGCCCTGCTACCGACCTTTCATTATAATAAAATTAATCTTTTATTTGAAGCTGATTGAATTGGGTTGGATGGATTGCAAATCTATTAGATGCTTATTTAGACTAGGAAAATGGGAACGACTCATAAATGCCTCAAAGGCATGAGAAATGTATCAATAACTTGTGGTATGATCGGAAAGTACTGCTACTGGCAAGCCACGCATTAATATAATTAAATAATTTGAAATAAATTTAAAGTAGGATGTAAATAACTTTAGGCTAACAATTCCTCTATATATAAAAGATCAAATTAAGCCAGACATAAGTCATTAAAGCGACCGTGCTAGAACCACGGGACTCGAGGGATGCCTAACACCTTCCCCTCGATCAACAGAATTCCTTATCTAGATTTATAGTTCGCAGACCAAAAATAAAGAGTCATTTCCTTTTGAATAGGGATTCAATAAGGTAACTTGAACACCCAAACTCAATTCTAAGTGGCGACTCTGTAAATAAAATAATCCCTATTCAAAACGTCACATTATTTGGAAAAACTCTTTTTCTCTAAAACCAACTCCCTAGCGGGGTTGGATGCGGTGAAAAATAGGGGTGTGAGAGATGGCAACTCTGCTGGGGATAACCAGAATTCGAGCTTTTATATTGACTTGTTTGACTTTATTTAATTTTGATATTGTATATTGTTAGCCTAAATGTGTTCTTTTGCCTACATTTTTAACTGCTTTGATATTATTTGAATTGCAATATAAATTATCTTTTCTCGCGCACCCATCTGAGTCTTCTGAAATACTTTATATTCGGAGATTCGGTATACGTTCCCGAGCTTGAGATACCAGAGATGCGGCAACACTCTTGGGAAGGATTCTGTAGTCACCCATGATTTAGGACGGGAAAGGACCAACAGTGAGACCGGAAAGACTTGCTACCGGTAAATTTGTCCCTTGCCAACTCGAGTTGTCCGCTCGTTTTACAGCCAGTCTAGATACTTAACTCCACCAGGTTTAATCTAGCATAACTGAAACTTAGACATGGTTATCCCTATTAGGCTCTACTTTATTTTCATCACGTGCATTTTTGACTTAGTGGAGGCTCGATAAAGTTTTGAATGTCTAAAAGTACCCTATTTTAAGACTCTTCATTTTTTTTTTGTGTCACTAGTTGCATTAACTGTTAGGTTGTTTTGAATGTTGTTCGGCTTTGGAATCCATTAATGTAAGAGAAGCTAAAAATTTATCCTCTAAGACCTATTTTTTTTTTGAAACTTAAATGAGATGCGAGATTTGCTTTCACAATAAAAAACAAAAATAATTTTCTAAATTATCGAGTTTGCCGCAAGTTGGACGAACTACGCACACCTAATTCTCATCTTAATGAGATACGTAGGCAGCCCTCCACGGGTTCGGTGATCCTTAGAAACGAAGGTTGTATTTTCTTCAAAAAAAAAAAGAAAAAAAAATCATCATGCAATTCGTTTTCAAAAGTTAAAAAAAATTATTATTAATAAATTCAAAAAAAAATCATTTTCTTTTCATTATTCAAATAAAAAGTGGGTTTCTTCATGTCTCCAGTTGCACGAACTATGCACACCTGATTCTCATCTTAATGAGATACGTAGGCAACCTTTCTTAGGTTCGGTGATCCTCATTAAATTTGAAAAATAAAGGGCGTTAGTTTCTTCTAAAAGTAATACTTATATAAAGTAAAAAAAAAAGTGTTTATTAAGATTTCAAAAACAAAAAAAAAGTTTTTCCTAATTCAAAATCCTAAAAAAAAAAAAAAGTTTTTGCTTCATCTTTTAGGCTTCCTGAACTACGTCTGACCTAATTCTTGCTTAACAACATACGTAGGCAACTCTTCTTTTGAGTTCGATCTAAAAAAAAATAAATCTTGACTTAGTAATTGGTGCCAACATATTTAAAATTATGAACTAATGATGATAGGCAGATTTACGCGCCTATATCAATATATTTTGCCCATATTTTAGCTTAGTTTTGAGAACTATCTATCTATTTCATGCACTTTTAGTCCTTTTTCCTGTAAATGAGCTAACAAATATGATTAGGAAAGTTTCAGGTATAAATTATGCAAAATACAGCATTTTATGGCTTACTTGACGCAAAAGAAAGATCACAAATGAAGTAGAAGGGAGCTGGACGCCTAAAGGACCAAAACTGCTGCATGGAAAATCTGTCCCGGGCTAAAACAACAATTCTGAAGACTTTGGGGACTTACAGATACAAAGCTGGATTTTTACAAAGATACATTAACCTAGTATAATTAGGTTATGTGTTTTACTATTCTATTTGGATTATGATATTGTAACCTTACCCTAGTACATTTGGGTCAAGGATTTCATTAGTATATTAGGATTTGGTTATTTATTTCATTAGCTTAGTAGGAGTAGGATAGGAGTATTATAAATACCCTATCATGTTAGAGATTTTGAAGACATTCTACACTTAACACATTCTTCACTTAATTCAACAATTAATTTTCTTCCATCCCTCTCATCTTCCACCACAAACACTTCTAATCTACTCTTCTATTCTTAAATTCCACAACAAGAGAATCGCTACTTGCTAGGGAATCACCAAAACCACACGCCTATCACCTACTTCTCACGCCATCAACCATGCAAAACGTGATATCCTTCGCATTCATGGGTAACTAAACCTCTTAGTTGGGGTTATGGAAGCCGAATGAGTTACTATCTATTGCTGTGAGTTTGTGAGTTCGAGACACGTATATTGCTTATATCATTATTCTCTTCATCTTAATCTACCTTCTTTGCGGTTGCAAACGCAAGAATACGCCAGTCTAACATTTAACTTGTTCGCGAGAAAGGTTATTTGTCTGGAAAAGAGATAATGTCAAGGTAGTAGGACACCCTTTCCTATTAAAAAGCTAGTGTCGTAACTGGACTAACCTCTTGGAGAATTCGTACCGTTAGACACGCTTTAAGATCGCGAGAGTTAAAGTGAAATAGTCCTTGTTTAGGTCGCGAGACGCTTGGATTTACCATCGACTACAATTCTCTGTAAGCAATTGCATGTCAAGACTCTACACACTCATAGCCAATAGAGACGTATACCTCAGAAGGTGGACATAACCCCAACGCTTCAATTCTCATTGTTTCACAACCTACGAAATACTCTCTTTTTACTTTGCTATTTTCAGCTTTTATTTCATTACTTTGGTTACTTATTACAATCCCCCCTTCTTACGAGACTTGCACCAAAAGTCTATTATTTTGCTTACTTGTTGACCAAGCTATTCCCTGTGGGATCGACACCCAACCCAGGTTGGGTTTTATATTTGCTAACGACCGCTTTACACTCCCACGAGAGCTGTAGATTGAGCGTTATCAAAAATTGGCGCCGTTGCCGGGGAATACGAGTGTCAATTAAGTTTGTGATAGTTGCTAGACCCTTTGGTCAAAGATTCTCGTACTTTTACTTTTAGTTTTTGTTTTTGTTTATTGCAGGTTTTTCTTTTAGTGCATGCCCCATACTAGAAGTTCTGGTCAACCATTATTACCAATCAATCCGGAACCACAACGAATTAGAAGAATGGAAGCACAAGCTGAAATCGACAGGATGGCTGCTCAACACGAGCAAGCAAGATTAGCTGCTCTTCCCGCTCCTCAAGTCCAACAATAAAACATTGATAATCCTGGGCGAGCAACAAATCCTGACGATGAAGATTTAGGTGATGACGAGTTACTAAACCCTAGGCGTGATGCTGAAATTATAACACCTGCCAATCGAAGAGGTTGACAAGCTCGGTATAGGTATGACCGCCAACCTTTGCAACCAGCTTTCGACGATGATGATGATGATCTTGATGGTGCCGGAGCCACTGGAGCTATAATTCCACCACCATTAGCGCCCGGAGCCAAGTTCAACATCACTAGCACCATGATTCAGTTATTGTAACTCAAGGGATTATTTGGTGGACTAGCAGGCGATGATCCGAATATGCATCTCATCAACTTTATTTCTACATGCAAGTCTTTTGACAATCCTGGTGTTGGTCAGAATGTTATTCAATTACTTCTATTTCCATTGTCTCTGTCTGGGGAGGCAACACTATGGTTGAATGGGCTGACTCCTGATTCAATTACAAATTGGAGGCAATTGAGAGACGCTTTCCTAGAAAGATTCTTTCCGCCATCCAAGAGGGCTCAATTGAGAGATGAAATCAGCAACTTTCGTCAGCTTCCCTCTGAAGCTCTTCACGAAACATGGGAGAGGTTCAAAACAAAGTTAACTAGATGCCCAAACCATCACATGACTAATGTTCACCTCATGGAGATCTTGTATAGAGCCTTGAATTCAGTAACTAAACCAGTGGTGGACAACGCAGCTGGAGGTTCTTTTATGGACCTTACCTTTGGTCAAGCAAGCAATATGCTAGATCGCATGACAAAGCAAAGTAGAGCTTGGCATACCAGGGATTCTAAGGTAGCAAGCCCCACTTTATCTATTGGCATGTCTGCAGACCAAAGAAGAAGAGAAGAAGAACGTGAGCAAGACATGACACACATGAAAACACAATTGGATCTTCTGACAAAGCACTTATTATCAGGAAAGACCGAAAAAGTGAAAGTTGTGGCGCTGAAAAGAAGAGACGAATCTGATTCGGAAGAGGAGGCCAACTACTTGAACAATCAGGGGGGTTTCCGTGGGAATGCCCAGGGAAACCAAGGTCGGAACTATTATGATAAATCTGGAAGCAAAGACCAAGGTAGTTGGAAGAAAAATAATGAAAAGAGTGGTTTATACATTCCCCCGGTAAACGTGATACCACCACATCTAATTCTATGGAAGACATGATGGCTAAGTTATTGAAAGGAGTGGAAGCAACGAGCGCGGGAGTTAAGGAGGTGATTGATGATTTGTCCTCCATGAAGCAACTAGTTGATTCTCATTCCACTTCTATCAAGCAAATAGAGCAGCAGTTGAGCCAACTTTCAGCAGCATTTAATCAAAGAAAGGCTGGCACCTTACCAAGTGATACTGTGCAAAACCCAAAGAATGATGGGTCATGCATGGCCATCACTACCAGAAGCGGTAAAGTGCTGGAAACTTCAGCAAAAGGAGAGCAATTGTTTAACGAAGTTGCAGACATGGATGCTACACTTACTGACGTTACAAGAGGAGAAGAAGCCGCAACAACTACTCCCAACGTCAAGGACGTTTCACCTAGTGACGTGCAGCCTGGAAAAGTGGAAAAATGGAAGCTAGAGGAGAAGAAAGCCGTGGAGAGAACACTACCATACCCACCACCACCTTTTCCCCAAAGATTGAAGAAGTTGGCCGATGACACTAAGTTCAGCAAATTTATGACCATGTTGAAGCAGCTGACTATTAATGTTCCGTTGGTAGAGGCACTTGAACAAATGCCTGGGTATGCGAAGTTTATGAAAGATCTTTTGACTAAAAAGAGGGCAGCAAGTTATGAGCTGAAAGATGATGTGCATCATTGTAGTGCAATTGCTACCCGATCGATAGTTCAGAAGAAGGCCGACCCCGGAGCTTTCACTATTCCTTGCACCGTCGGATCTTTGAACTTTGCCAAATCATTGTGTGACTTAGGAGCCAGCATCAACTTGATGCCATTATCGATCTACAAGAAGTTGGGGTTAGGAGATCCTACACCAACTAATATGAAGCTTGTTATGGCAGATAGGTCGGTAAAGCGACCAGTTGGTATTCTATGCGATGTCTTGGTAAAGGTTTCTTCATTTATCTTTCCAGCAGACTTTGTCATCTTGGATTGTGAAGCAGATTCAGAGGTTCCCATAATCCTGGGACGCCCTTTCCTTGCTACGGGAAGTGTGCTCATAGATTTGAGAGCTAATGAGCTTTCATTCTGAATAAATGATGAAGTGGTTCGCTTTGATGTTTGCAAATCAATGAAGCAACCCAAAGAACTGAGTGTATTTTCTGTGACCGATGTTGTCTTTGATGATGAGAAAGAGTTACTTGCAGAAGAGCAAATGCTTGATGATCCTTTGGAGGTTTTGCTCACGAAAGGAGAGTATAATGATGCTGAAATTTCTGATGAAGATATTTGTGCTCTATCGGGATTAGGGACATATCGCTATACCCCCAAGAAGCTGGATCTTGATCTCAAAAATCGACCTTCACCACCAGCTAAGCCATCTATTGAAGAACCACCCACGTTAGAATTGAAGGAGCTGCCAAGCCATTTGAAGTACGCATTTTTAGGAAGCGGAAACACTCTTCCAATCATTGTGGCAGCCGATTTGGGTGAGCAACAAGTTGCAGCTCTTATTGCAATCTTACGCAAGTATATTAGAGCTATTGGATGGACCATTGCGGATATCATTGGTATTCCACCTGGGATTTGCACTCATAAAATTCAGCTTCAAGAAAAGTGCACACCCACCATTGAACATCAAAGACGTCTAAACCCACCAATGCAAGAAGTGGTGAAGAAGGAGATTATCAAGTGGTTAGACGCAGGAGTCGTGTATCCTATTTAAAATAGTACATGGGTAAGCCCAGTACAATGTGTTCCCAAGAAAGGAGGCATGACCGTGGTCGCGAATGCAAAGAATGAACTTATTCCACTCAGGCCCGTTACTGGATGAAGAGTATGCATGGACTACCGCAGGCTGAATTCTTGGACACTCAAGGATCACTTCCCCATGCCATTTATGGACCAAATGCTAGATCGATTAGCGGGGAAAGGATGGTTTTTCTTCTTGGATGGTTATTCAGGTTATAATCAGATTTGTATTGCTCCCGAAGACCAAGAGAAGACAACGTTCACATGCCCATATGGTACGTTTGCCTTCAAACGCATGCCATTCGGGTTATGTAACGCACCAGCCACCTTTCAACGTTGTATGATGTCTATTTTCTCTGATATGGTTGAAGACACTTTGGAGGTATTTATGGACGACTTTTCAGTTGTTAGTAAGTCCTTTGAAGCGTGCTTGGCAAACTTGAGCATGGCATTGCAAAGATGTGTAGAGTTTAACCTTGTGCTGAATTGGGAGAAGTGCCACTTCATGGTAAAAGAAGGAATCGTTCTTGCGCACAAGATCTCCGAAAGAGGAATAGAGGTTGATCGCGCAAAAATAGAGGTAATTGAGAAGCTACCACCTCCAATTTCGGTGAAGGGAGTTCGTAGTTTTCTTGGCCATGCTGGGTTTTATCGCAGATTCATCAAAGACTTCTCCAAAATTTCTAGTCCATTGTGCAAACTATTGGAGAAAGATGCGAAGTTTGACTTTAATGACAATTGCTTAAAGGCATTCGAATGCCTTAAAGAAAAACTCATTGAAGCCCCTATCATGGTAGCACCAGATTGGACGCTCCCGTTCGAAGTCATGTGTGATGCTAGTGGTGTAGCCGTTGGTGCTGTTCTTGGACAGATAAAGGAGAAACTATTTCATCCTATCTACTATGCGAGTAAGGTCCTAAATGAAGCCCAAAGGAACTACACTGTTACTGAACAAGAGCTCCTAGCGGTTGTGTATGCGTTTGAGAAGTTTCGCGCCTATCTATTGGGTACTAAGGTAATCGTTCATACAGACCATGCAGCTCTTAGGTATCTAATGACAAAGAAGGATGCAAAACCAAGGTTGATTCGATGGGTGTTACTGCTTCAAGAGTTTGATTTTGAAGTCAAAGATAGAAGAGGTTGCGAGAACCAAGTGGCTGATCACTTACCTAGACTTGAGAGTGAGCAAGTGGCACAACCTGAAATTCAGATTGATGATGCATTCCCTGACGAGGAGATATTAGCAACAACAATGGAGAAATTACCATGGTATGCCGACTTTGCGAATTTCGTGGTAAGTAATATGCTACCCGCCAATTTATCTTACCACCAAAGGAGGAAGTTTATGCATGACGTTCAGCACTACTATTGGGATGAGCCTTATTTGTTTCGAAGATGCGCTGATGGTATCATTCGACGATGTATATCCCACGAAGAAGTGCCTACTATATTGGAAGCATGCCACACTTCGCAAGTTGGAGGACATCATGTGGGCAATCGAACGACAAGAAAAATATTGCAAAGTGGATATTATTGGCCTTCGATATTCAGAGATGCATATGACTATGTGAGGAGGTGTGACCAATGCCAACGGCAAGGTGCTATTTCAAACCACCATGAAATGCCCATGTCCAAAATTCTTGAGGTAGAACTCTTTGATGTGTGGGGTATTGATTTCATGGGACCATTCGTGAATTCGTTTGGAATGAAGTACATCTTGGTTGCTGTGGATTATGTTTCAAAATGGGTTGAAGCTGTAGCATTGGCTGACAACGAAGGAAAGCGTGTTGTAGCGTTCTTAAAGAAGAATATCTTCTCTCGCTTTGGAGTCCCTCATACTATCATCAGTGATGGAGGATCTCACTTTTACAACAAGCTGTTCAAATCTGTATTGGCCAAGTATAGTGTCAAGCAACACAAGGTAGCTACGCCTTATCATCCCCAAACCAGTGGACAAGTTGAGGTTTCCAACCGCGAGATCAAGCAAATCCTTGCCAAGACGGTTAATGCGAATAGGAAGGACTGGTCTCGAAAGCTAGATGATGCACTATGGGCGTATAGGACTGCATTCAAGACACCCATTGTCATGTCACCTTATCAGCTAGTTTATGGGAAGGCTTGTCATCTACCCATCGAGCTTGAATACAAGGCATTGTGGGCATTGAAGCACTTGAATCTGAATTGGGATAATGTGAAGAACCTGAGGTTGGAGCAGCTGAACGAACTAGATGAATTTCGTCTCCATGCATATGAAAGATCAGATTTATACAAGGAGCGGATGAAGAAGTATCATGATCAGCGGATTGTTCGACGAAACTTCCAAAAAGGTGACATGGTACTACTCTTTAACTCCAGACTCAAGCTCTTCCCAGGTAAGTTAAAATCAAAGTGGTCTGGTCCATTTAAAGTCATCCAAGTCTACTCGTCTGGAGTAGTAGAATTGGAAGATAATGATGGTGTTGTCTTCAAAGTGAATGGCCAACGTGTTAAGCCATATATCGGTCCTCTTGACTCGATGAATGACAAGGCCATCACTTATCTCGACGAAGTCTAAGTACTCGAGATTACTACGTCGAGCCACGACAATAAATAAGGCGCTAGATGGGAGGCAACCCATCGTTTTATTGTTTTATTGTTTTGTCGTTTTATCGTTTCGTCGTTTTAGTATTTTTTCTTTTTGATAAATGAAAATTCAAAAAAATACGAGTCGTGCCACGACCAAAACTAAGGCGCTTGGTGGGAGGCAACCCATCGTACTAATCGTTTTCATTTTTTTTTGAGCAAATATAGGTGCAAGAAGTATGCGACGAGGAGATTGATCTCTATCGACAATTTGGACGCATTGTGTGGTAAAGTCGGTAAGTTAGGCATGGTGATGCATAAGGCGATGAATTGAGCCTTTCTCACGTCAAAATAGGCTTCGAGGAAGGCTAGGCCTTGGTAAAAATAGGCCACAAACGATGCACAACCTATTCTATAGCCTAAGGACTCGGAATCTAGTGTGCTATACACTATGCGCCGCCTATACCTAGGTATGCTTTTGACTATGCGCCGCCTATGCTATGGCATTTGGTCTTAGTATCTCATGTGCCATAGACTATGCGGCGCATATGTCTACAAATGCCATAGACTATGCGGCGCATATGTCCCATTATGCCATAGATAATGCGCCGCATATGTCATTGATATGCCGAGTGATATGCGCCGCATATGTGGTGTTCTTGTCCCCAAATCCGATTGTAAATGGGTAATAACCCGACCCATACTCTTCCTATATAAAGGGGACTTAGTTTTATAACACAACCACATTAGAAACAACCCTAAAGGCGCCGCATAACCCTCCAAATCTTCTCAAAATTTTCTTCTTTTGCTCTTCCAATTCACAACAACTTCTCCACAAGCTTCAAGCAAGTAAGTACTCTCTTATTCTTCATCTAATTATCATAAGTACTATGTTGCTATGCTAAATCATGTGGGATTGGTAGGTGATGTTCATGTGTTTGGATTGTTGTTGCAAAATCATGTGAGTGAATATATACGTAGGGAATTCTTGACTTGTTTCCGACTTGAATTTTGTTTTGAACGCATTGTTATGATATTTGCTGAATTGATATGGCTATGAATATTGCTTAAGAGTGTTGTTTGGATGCTTACATGATAGACTATCCCGGCCATCGGGATAAGATTATAGTGCCTATCGTCTTAGGAGGTTGTGCTTGTTGTAAGAATAACGATTCTATGTGATAACCCCTATGTCGTAGTGTTGCTATATCTACCATGAAAGTAGACCAATGACTGCAAATAAGTGATGCAATGCTGATTTTCTTGTCGGAACACCATCCTAAAACGTATGTCGACGAAATCTGAGTAAATCGACTACGTTCACCTCGCTGATTTGTGCAACAAAACTAAGTGTGGGGTGGTACCCCTAGTGCTTGCATATAGATTGTATCAAGTGAGATTGTGCTGCAACTAACGTTATTTCTAGTCTCAGGTACAATGGCACCTAAAGCGAGGCAAGGCAAGGAGAAGGTTACCACGTCCCAAAAGGGCAAGAAGAGAAGTCGAAAAGACCAAGGAGAACCATCCTCAGCACACCTACCACGCAGAATGTTTGGAATAAAATGGGTTCTTGAGGAAGAAGCCAAAGCATGGTACAGCAGCAACAAAGAAAGAAAATATGTGCACGTCGACTTGATCAACAAGGAGACCTTAGCAAAGAAGGAGCCGCGAATGTTGGCGAAACTAATGGCTTTGAAGCTGGATTTCATCTTCCGCGACATGGGAGAGTGCAATCTTGACTTAACAAGAGAGTTTTATGCCAACTGGTCGCCGAACACAACAGGCAATGAAGTCAAAATTCGGGGCCAAGTGTTACATCTTACAGCGGATTGGATCAACTCTTTTCTTAGCTTGCCTTCGGTCGACACTGCACCATTCAAAGAGCTGTACAGCAGGCCGCCTTACAGAGCAATACGACACACGCTTTGTGGAAGCAGATCGATGGCAAGATGGGGCAGACATAAGGAAACAGGCCATCACAATACCTTCCCCTATGCTCCACTAAATAGGGAAGCAAGAATCTGGATGCGCATTGTCAACTCATGCCCTATTCCTGGGACTCAATACACTAAGATATCAAGAGATAGAGTGTGTTTGGTCTATGCTTTGATGACGAATGTCCCTATAAACTTTGGGGCAATCATTCGATCTACCATGAGGAAGGCCAGACTCCACAAAAGGTCCCATTTCACATTCGGCAATTTGTTGACAGCAATGTTGCGGAAGGAGGATATCGAAGAGGAACCAGCTGACCACAAACTCCCACATAACCCAAAGAAGGTTGACCTCACCAAGGTCAAAGATGCTGAAACAACTCATGGAGTCAACCTTACTACTGCGGAGAGACATGCTCGTGACGAGAGTTTCTTTCGTTATCTCTATGGCATGACACGATTCACTATGATGAGTGGTGGACGTATTCCAACCGCTGAAGAGCTCCAACAGCTGGACCACGACTACCCAATGAACATGCATCCCCGGGAGATGTGTGGAGTGGGCGTATATTTTGAGGAACCTCTAGACGATGACGTGCCGACTGATGATGATCGACGCTTGCCTGATTCTGATGATGAGGAGAACTCTGACGACGACTCTTATGATGATTCCGACGAAGGGGGTATGACCCCCGACATTGATGAAGGGTCCGACTAACCAGGTTCATCGAATTTATTTTTCACTGAGGGCAGTGTCCCATCTAAGTGTGGGGTGGCAGAATCGCATGCTATACTTCTTTGTTTGCACCTTTGTTTGTATGTTTGTTTGTTTATGTTTGTTTGTTTATGTTTGTTTGTTTACTTTGTTTTTTTTTTTGAGTCCGTTTTTTTTGTTGTTTTTTTTCGTTTGATGTTTTTTTAGTTTTTTTAGGAGTCAAATTTTTCTAGCTTCGCATGAAATTATTTTGATAGGCATCGTGAGATTATAACAAGTATGTGCTACAATTGTGACTATTGAGACGTTTAAGCTCTAGTTGTGACTCATTATGTGATATTGTGTGATTCAATTCCTTCAATTGTTGGGTCGAGAGTCTATATTACTTCCAATAAAGATGACCATGTGCCTTGTGTGTGTGAGATTAATAGTATCTTCTATGTTTGTGGCTGATGCTAGAACTTGCCTGGTATGTATGCAAAGCGAAAATAAGGAGTGTAAGTTTAGGATATGATTTAGGCATTTCTTTGGCAACCTATACATGTTTACCTTCAGTTTTACCTACCCATGGACATCATCCTAGTTAAACCCTTTTGAGCCTTTAGCCTATTTCTTTGACAACCTTGTATGTAAGCCTAATCCATTTCTTTCAAGACCGTAATTTGATCCAAATTCCTAAGTGCTTTAAAGTGAAAAAGTCATGTGACAAAATAAGAGGAAATTGGGTGAGTATGATGCTATAAATTGTAATGGTTCTTGAATGTGTTATGAAAAAGAAAACAAAGTGCTATCATAAGAGGGATGTTGTGAAAAGAAAAAGGAAAAGAAAGCTGAAAAGTGAGTTGTGCTGAAAATTGAAAAGAGGAGAACAAGGGTGGTAGAACAAAAGAAAGAAGAAAGGTTGAAAGAAAAAAGTGTCAATGATACAAAGTGATGTATTAAAGCGCTTAGGAACCTAGTCACTATTCTTGGCCAAAATAGTCCTACCCGTCCCTTAGCCTACATTACAACCATCAAAAGACCTACTTGATCCTAATCTTAACATTCTGACATTTAGTGGAGTACTACATTAAGGGCAAGCCTATGGTTATCAGTTGCTACATATGAATTCTTTGCGAGAGTGAGAGCAAGGATATGTTGACACCCATGTTTGAAAAATATGCTATACTTGTGAGTAATTATGGGTACTATATTGTGAGACACACATGGTTGATGAGCTTTGGATAGTTGCATATGATTCTATGTACCTTAACGTTTGCATGCGAGTTGATCACCATCACGAGTCTATGCTTGAGGTTAAATTGTTTCTACTTATAATCAGAAAGCTACTCTTGGTTGATAATCGTTGTGCTTGTCTTGATAAATGTTTTGTGTTGTTACCGTAAAAACCTTAAGTCGATGCTTAGAAGGACATGATATGTTGTTCGAGGACGAACAAAGCTCTAAGTGTGGGGTGTTGATGATAGGCAGATTTACGCGCCTATATCAATATATTTTGCCCATATTTTAGCTTAGTTTTGAGAACTAATTATCTATTTCATGCACCTTTAGTCCTTTTTCCTGTAAATGAGCTAACAAATATGATTAGGAAAGTTTCAGGTATAAATGATGCAAAATATAGCATTTTATGGCTTACTTGACGCAAAAGAAAGCTCACAAACGAAGTAGAAGGGAGCTGGACGCCTAAAGGACCAAAACTGCTGCATGGAAAATCTGTCCCGGGCTAAAACAACAATTCTGAAGACTTTGGGGACTTACAGATACAAAGCTGGATTTTTACAAAGATACATTAACCTAGTATAATTAGGTTATGTGTTTTACTATTCTATTTGGATTATGATATTGTAACCTTACCCTAGTACATTTGGGTCAAGGATTTCATTAGTATATTAGGATTTGGTTATTTATTTCATTAGCTTAGTAGGAGTAGGATAGGAGTATTATAAATACCCTATCATGTTAGAGATTTTGAAGACATTCTACACTTTACACATTCTTCACTTAATTCAACAATTAATTTTCTTCCATCCCTCTCATCTTCCACCACAAACACTTCTAATCTACTCTTCTATTCTTAAATTCCACAACAAGAGAATCGCTACTTGCTAGGGAATCACCAAAACCACACGCCTATCACCCACTTCTCACGCCATCAACCATGCAAAACGTGATATCCTTCGCATTCATGGGTAACTAAACCTCTTAGTTGGGGTTATGGAAGCCGAATGAGTTACTATCTATTGCTGTGAGTTTGTGAGTTCGAGACACGTATATTGCTTATATCATTATTCTCTTCATCTTAATCTACATTCTTTGCGGTTGCAAACGCAAGAATACGCCAGTCTAACATTTAACTTGTTCGCGAGAAAGGTTATTTGTCTGGAAAAGAGATAATGTCAAGGTAGTAGGACACCCTTTCCTATTAAAAAGCTAGTGCCGTAACTGGACTAACCTCTTGGAGAATTCGTGCCGTTAGACACGCTTTAAGATCGTGAGAGTTAAAGTGAAATAGTCCTTGTTTAGGTCGCGAGACGCTTGGATTTACCATCGACTACAATTCTCTGTAAGCAATTGCATGTCAAGACTCTACACACTCATAGCCAATAGAGACGTATACCTCAGAAGGTGGACATAACCCCAACGCTTCAATTCTCATTGTTTCACAACCTACGAAATACTCTCTTTTTACTTTGCTATTTTCAGCTTTTATTTCATTACTTTGGTTACTTATTACAATCCCCCCTTCTTACGAGACTTGCACCAAAAGTCTATTAATTTTGCTTACTTGTTGACTAAGCTATTCCCTGTGGGATCGACACCCAACCCAGGTTGGGTTCTATATTTGCTAACGACCGCTTTACACTCCCACGAGAGCTGTAGATTGAGCGTTATCAACTAACAAAAAGTGTTAAACTATAAGACATGATAAAGTGGACCAACTTGGTTGTGAACTATAGATTCTTATGGTATCTCTAATTGTACTAAAGTTGCACTTGTAAAGTTTTATTTCTCTAAGTCAAGTTTAAAATAAATCTTACCTCATTGTTTCATGTGCATTGTGAGGTGAGCTTTAGATTGAAAATTCAAAGGCATCGCTCTGTTAATCTAGAACTTGGCTTAAATGTTTGTTGAGGCAAAATTTTTAGATACACTTGGTTTGGGAAAGGATTGTAGGCCTTCTTTGATCCGATTGTGCATTCCAAAACCCACTGAATGACATTAATTCCTAGAACTTTCCCCTTTGAGCCTGAAACCTTTTCCTTGGATAACCATATCTGAGCGTATACCTTTCGAGTGCTTATATGCACTATTCCTCTTTTGTCCTACCTCATTGAGCGCACTAACTACGTACAAGATACGAATGAATATTCAAGATCAAAGATGCCAAAGACAAAGAAATGAATATTCAAGATCAAAGACGCCAAAGACAAAGAACGTATAGCCTCAAGATAACAAAAACAAAAATGACTTCAAAGAAGAAGGAGCAAGAACCCAATTAAAAAAAAACTCCAACAAAGATGGAGAATCTTCATTAAAAAAAAAGAAAAAAAATAATTTTATCAAAAATAAAAGGGGAAAAGCTCCAGCACAAGGTTCAAACAAAGTCGAAACAAATACAAAACAAGGGGCAAAGAAGCACAACAAAGAAGATCGAGTGTCAAAACACAATAAATAGCAAAAACACGGAAACAGTGCATTGCTTATTGAGGAATTAGTCACTTAACTCTCAAATATCATCCTACCTGTCCCTAAGCCTACAATATCAACCAATGAAAAGTCCTACATTATTTCATTTTGAGTGCTCTCACATTAATAGATACTTACATGATTGTCAATCTTATGGTATCTCATTGATGCGTTGAATATCTTTCTGAGTGTGAGCGATTCATGAATGTCCTCAAATCTAAACTCTTTTATTATGAGTAAATTAGGACTTTAGTTGTGGTAAGAGCACTTGAAACATGAGGATAAAAAGGATTTTAAGCAATTGATTGAGGCAAGATAAAAAGATCTTGTCGAAAATTAAGTATATTCGAGGTACCATTTGAAACTATAGGGATCATTTCTAAGTTGATCTTGATTTTTGCTCAAAAGTAATTGCAGATAGTTCGACCATAATGCTAATTGTTGGTACCAATTGAAGTCAAGAAATGAATTAATTTCATTCTTTCATTCTCCAGATATTTACAAAGTACATACTTTCAAAAAAATGAAATAAGAAAATTATGTTTTTCGTGAACTACATTAGACCTGATTCTTGCTACGCAAGATACGTAGGCAATCCTACAATAGGGTTCGGTCTCGCTGAATAAATTTTTTTTACATTCCTAAAAGGTATAATACTAGGGTATTTTTTTTTCTATTAAAAGAAAAAAAACTCAAAGTTCCTCGCATCCAAAAATGGGGCATATTTTTTTATATATAAGAAACAAATCTCACTTACCTCAACAGGAAAAACATCTCCTGAGTACACTTTAGGGAACAAAACTCCCTAATTCTCTTTGTCCTCATAAGGTAGCATCCCCTAGTTGACATCTTTTATACTCATAGAGTACCATCCTCTAGTTGATATCTTCTTCGTCCTCATAGGGTACCATCCCCTAATTGTCATTTTTTTGTCTTCATAGGGCACCATCCCCTAGTTGACATCTTATCTCGTCTTCATAGGGCGTCATCCCCTAGTTAACATATTATTTGTCTTCATAGGTCGTCATCTCCTAGTTGACATCTTTGTCGTCATAGGGTACCATCCCCTAGTTGACATATTATTCGTCTTCATAGGGTGCCATCCCCTAGTTGACATCTTATCTCGTCTTCATACGGCGTCATCCCCTAATTCACATCTTATTTCATCTTCATAGGGCGCCATCCCCTAGTTGACATCTTATTTCGTCTTCATAGGGTTCCATTCCCTAGTTGATATTTTATTTATCTTCATAGGGCAACATCTTATCTCGTCTTTATAGGGCGTCATCCCGTATTTGACATCTTATTTCGTCTTCATAGGGCGCCATCCCCTAGTTGACATCTTATCTCATCTTCATAGGGATCCATCCCCTAGTTGACATCTTATTCGTCTTCATAGGGTACCATTCCCTAGTTGATATCTTATCTCGTCTTGATAGGGCGTCATCCCCTAGTTGACATCTTATTCGTCTTTATAGGGCGCCATCCCCTAGTTGACATCTTATCTCGTCTTCATAGAGCGTCATCACCTAGTTGACATCTTATTTCATCTTCATAGGGCGCCATCCCCTCGTCTTCATAGGACTCCATCCCCTAGTTGACATCTCATTCGTCTTCATAGGGCGCCATCCCCTAGTTGACATCTTAGGAAACACTATTTCTTAATTTTTTTTACCGTCTTCATAGGGCGTCATCCCCTAGTTGACATTTTATTTCGTCTTTATAGGGCGCCATCCCCTAGTTGATATTTTAGGAAACAAACCTTCCTATTTTTCTTCTTTATGTCTCCATAGGGTATGACAATCCTTAGTTGAGTTTTAAGAAGCAAATATCCTAACTTTTTTTCATGCATTCATAAGGCATAACTTCCTTTGGTTGCATTATTGAGAATATGGTTCTTATTTTATTGCGTACCTAGCCTAGATTTCTATCATTTTCATTCATTTATTTATAATTTTTCTAATAAATCACAAAATTTTCCTAGTGCAAAACTGGGGCAGAAAATTTTGTTCGTTCTGTTTTGTTTTCTTTGATGGCTTGCAGGTTTTTCTGCAAAGAATATGTTTGATGCCAAGAATGGAATTTTATCTATGGTCAGAATATAGAAGAATGATCAGTTTAAAGATAGTTAGAGTCAGCTTTGCATCCGTAGCGGCCCAACATCTCAAGAGACATCCTTTTAGCTTCTGTCAAGAGAACAAGCATCCAAAATATTCTATAAACTGTTCTTTGGTAGAGTGTCAATGAATCAATCCAAGTTGCAAGTTCAAGTCTCAAATCCTAACTTCAAGATCAAATCTTGAGATCAAGGTACCCACCAGAAGAAGGTAAGGCGATAACTGAAGATCCAAGAGGAAGATCTGAAGCAAGAGAATCAAGACACATAAAATAGATAGGATCTTGTAATTTTATTTCTAGTGTCATTTTTTTTCTTTTGCTCTAATGTTATAAAGGAGCCACAAATCGGAGCCTCGACGGGACCTCACTCTACTCTTTAACTCATTTCTTTCATTCCTACACCCATCTGAACTACACGTGACCTGATTCTCTTATAACTCGAGATATGTAGGATGTCCAAAGCCAGGGTTCGATCACACCTCTTTTCCACTTATTTACGTATTAATTTTGAATAAATGGTTGGGCCAAAAATTAGTCATGTTTACTTCTTTGCTTGAAAATTCTCTATATTTCCAAGCAAAGAGGGGCACTCTGTAAACACTTAATTTTTGACCAAAACCTAATGTTTTACGTCATTTTTAGTGTTTAATATATAGATGTATTTTATTTTTTGGTCTAAATTAGATATTTCAATTTTATCTTGTTTTTACAAAGTTTGTTTTAAAAGTTTTGAAAACTACAAAAATAGAGTCACATTTTTAAATAAGTTTTTATTTTATTTTTATTATTTATTTTTGTTAAAAAAAAATCTAAATTATATTTGTTTTCGTCTTTTAACTTTTAATAAAGAATCTAGTGATATTATATTTGTAAGACTAACTATTTAACTTATTTGTATTTTGTTAGTTTCAAATAGATTTTATTATTTTTATTTTTATTTTATTTAAAATATTAAAGAAAAGAAAAAAAAAGTAAAAAAAGAAACCTAACTTCCCCATTACCCAACCACACACACACGTCCCTCACTACTGCACTACAAACACACCTACACCTATATGAATACAAAGACATCAACACTTGAGAAGGATTTTACACGGGAAAAAGACAATTAGAGAAAAGAAACAGAAGAAGATTGAAAAGAAAAACAACAGGAAAAAAACACTTAGAAGAGAAGCATGAAAAAGTTCAAAAGAAAGAAAGCGAGTTGAGAGAAAGATAGGAAAGGAAAAGAGTTGGAGTTTAGGGTTGAGTCTCCGTTTAGAGTTTTTAGTTCGAGTTCGTAGCTTCAAAAGTTAGCTAATATTAACTTTGTGAATTACAAGATTGTAGCAGATCTCGTTTGAAATTTATTTTCACAAGAGGTAATCCTCGAGCCTTTTATTGTAGCATAATAATGTGTCAAATGAAGGATGTGTTGTCTGTACTCCAACGGTGATTCTGTTCATCCTTTTCTTTCAGTTTTTGTTTAGTCAGATTTGTATTCGGTTTAATACATTTGTTTTCTCTTTAATATCATTAGTTAACGGTGGGTTAATTCATTCCCTTGCTCTGTGCTCTTGATTACTGAAAATGAGTCTAATGGTTTGTTAATTTGGCCTCTAATTTTCTGTTAGTTTTGTCTCCTTGAGGTTCTCTTTTACTACTATAGTTTTCATTGATGTATTGCTTGAAATATGCATGGAGAGTTCATAAAAAAAAAAGGGGCAATAGAGATGGGAGAAGTTGAAACCTGCACAGGGATGCTAGAAATATAAATAATATCATAGAATTGATTTCTAGTTAGACTATACTAAGGTACAATTTTAAGGTGTTATCTGAGATCTACACATTTTGTACTTTGCCCTCTTTCTTTAATTAGTCCAACTTAAAATAGGTGTTATGTTTAGAATATTATTAGCCGGAACTTCACATCTAGTATTAGACCTAGTGGAACTAAGGGTTCCAGTTAAATAATTCCTTCTCGGACGTGGTAGTTCTGTGGGCAAGATATTGTAGTTGTCACTATTGTGAAATGATACTTGTACACAAAATGGTTAACTATAAGCTGGGGAAAATTGTATAGATAAGTGTTCATAATATAGCAAAACTTAGTTACATATTTTTTTTTTCTAAAATAATATTTCCATGCATTTGTAATAGGTTTAGCATGTCAAATTGTCAATGTCTTTCATTGTGATATTATTTTTATAATCATTGTCAATGCCTTCCACAAAGGAAGTTTATAATATCATTTTGAGGTTAAATATTTTAAAACACAAGCTAGCGTTGGAGTTTAAGTTAATGAATAAATTCTTCGGTGAAATTAGGGTTTATAAGGATTATGGTTAGCAAAAATTGAAAGATGTATATATATTACGGACCTATGTAGTTGTTTAGCCGGAGCTAGGAGTTGGGTTTCCTTTGAGTCACTATTTGATTACATTAGAAAAATAAGAAATGGAATAAATATGTGAAGCTGAAAAGACAATAGTGATACTATAAAGATTAGACTATTGAGTTAAATTTATCGATCTTTATTAGTTTCTAAAAAAAATGCATTTTATACCGAACATGTGCATGACAAAGTTTTCTATTTTTTTTTCTCCCTTTAACATATAATTTGTACTACTTGAAATAAAATTATATTATGATAGAGTCTTGTAATGATTATGGGATTAACATGCTCTTTTTTGTTAGAATTTAGTTAGATCTACACTTACGTTAAGACCCTTTTATTAAGGTGAGAACGAGTGAGATGAGATACATGTTTAATATTTATTCTAAATTCTATTGCATGAAAAGAAAAAACAGAGAGAGGTAAAACTCATTGTGATGAAGCGAATTCATAAAAGAATAAATTTCGGTTATTGATTAGAAAAATCAAAAGTTTAACATACAAGTGAAATTTAACGATGGAGTTGAAAAGCCCTACTACCGACCATTCATTATAATAAAAATAATCTACCATTTGAAGCTGATTGAATTGGGTTGGATGGATTTCAAACCTATTAGATGCTTATTTAGACTAGGAGAATGGGGACGACTCATAAATGCCTCAAAGGCACGAGAAATGTATCAAACTTGTGGTATGACGGAAAAATATTGCTACTGGCAAGCCACGCATCAATATAATTAAATAATTTGAAATAAATTCAAAGTAGGATGTAAATAACTTTTAGGCTAACAAATCCTCTCTATCCAAAAGATTAAATTAAGCCAGACATAAGTCATTAAAGTGACCGTGCTAGAACCACGAGACTTGAGGGATGCCTAACACCTTCCCTCAATCAATAGAATTCCTTATCTGAATTTCTAGTTCGCAGATAAAAAATACAGAGTCATTTTCTTTTGAATAAGGATTCAATATGGTAACTTGGAACACCCAAACTCAATTTCAAGTGGCGACTCTGTAAATAAAATAATCCCTACTCAAAACGTCACTTTATTTGGAAAAACTCGTTTTCTCTAAAACCAACTCCCTAGTGGGGTTGGATGCGATGAAAAATAAGGGTGTGACACATATATTTTATATGTATACGTATATATTGAATGGTATGTATATATGTGTATATATCTTCCATAGACGTATATATTTAACGTATATATGTGTATATATATTTTATAAATTAATATACAACTATATATATAGTGTGTGTATATATTGTAGTATATTTGATTTAAAGTAGTACGTATATATTGAATGATACGTATATATGTGTATATATCTTCTACAGACGTATATATTTAACGTATACATGTGCATATGTTTTATAAATTAGTGTATAACTATATATATAGTGTGTGTATATATTGTAGTATATTATATTTAAAGTAGTACATATATATTGAATGGTACGTATATATGTGTATATATATATTCTATAGGCGTATATATTTAATGTATACATGTGTTTATGTTTTATAAATTAGTATATAACTATATATATAGTGTGTGTATATATTGTAGTATAATTTATTTAAAGTAGTACGTATATATTGAATGGTACGTATATACGTGTATATATCTTCCATAGACGTATATATTTAACGTATATATGTGTATATGTTTTATAAATTAGTGTATAACTATATATATAGTGTGTATATATTGTAGTATATATATATTATAGTATATTTTATTTAAAGTAGAATGTATATATTGAATGGTACGTATATATGTGTATATATATCTTCCATAGACGTATATATTTAACGTATACATGTGTATATGTTTTATAAATTAGTATATAACTATATATATAGTGTGTGTATATATTGTAGTGTATATATTGCAGTATATTTTATTTAAAGTAGTACGTATACATTGAATGGTACATATATATGTGTATATATCTTCTATTGATGTATATATTTAACGTATACATGTGTATATGTTTTAGAAATTAGTGTATAACTATATATATAGTGTGTGTGTATATTGTAGTATATATATTGTAGTATATTTTATTTAAAGTAGTACATATATATTGAATGGTACGTATATATGTATATATATCTTCTATTGACGTATATATTTAACGTATACATGTGTATATGTTTTATAAATTAGTATATAACTATGTATATAGTGTGTCTATATATTGTAGAATATATATATTGCAGTATATGTTTTATTTAAAGTAGTACATATATATTGAATGGTGCGTATATATGTGTATATATCTTCTATAGACGTATATATTTAACGTATACATGTGTATATGTTTTATAAATTAGTATATAACTATATATATATATATATATATATATTGTAGTATATGTTTTATTTAAAGTAGTACGTATAGTCGTATATATTGAATGTTACGTATATGTATAATTGTGGATGTGTATTTATTTTTTGAATTCTAATGTAGTATATACTATATATATAGTGTATATTGGATTTTTTTTTTGTTTTTGACCGGATTTAAGTGGGTTAGATCGAGTTGGGCTAAGTGGACCGATTCAGGATTGTTTTTAAAAATTTTACTGTTGAATCCGGACCCGACCCGGCCCACTTAACTACAACCCAACTCTGCCCAACCCACAACCCGATTAAACTTAACGGGCCGGTTCCAAATTGATCCAGGCCAGTTCCGGATTGACCCGGCCTGACCCACTTAACACCCTTAATCCTAACTCCAAAAATTTTTAATTTTCATGATCACCACCTACTTAGTCCTCAAGTGAATTCGACCTTACCATCCTCTGATATTCTTGCAAGCCACACTAGCTATACTAGTAAATTTTGACTATGTTATTATTTCATTCATCGTCTGGCCACACCAAATATTTTATTTATCTTGTTTGACAAGATTTATCTAATATGTTGCTTGTCAAATCTCTTCTAGCTAATATAATAATCTCTCTGCATTCCCGTCGTTCTTTTTTTCATCGTTGCTTTTTGTGTTTTAAAATAATTGATTCTTATTGATTTAGCGCTTTTTTTGAGAAAATATTTATTAGAAATTTATTTTATTAAATTAGCTTTAGTAATTATATTTTAAAAATATAAATTTGAGTATAAACACTTTATTTAGTCATTTAATAATAAGGATAATATTAGAAGAACATAATAAAATTCTCTTAATTTTATCAAAGGAACAACTAAATTAAAACAAATATTTTTAGAAAGAGGGTCAACTAACGCTAAATGAATAAGATATTTTATTTTGTTTAAATTTTATCTAACGTGTAAGAGAGGGAAATCAAGATAACTGTCTTTGAACTATTCACCGGTTTAATTTTACTTAGCATTTTAGTAATGGTTTGGTACGGTTAGTTTGATATAATTGTTCAAACTCTTCTTTTTCTTTTTATTGTTATTTTTTTTGTTTTTTCATTGGATGTTTGGTACCTATATTGAAACTTCAACTAATTCGAATTGCGCACTGCATGACCCATTCTAGAGGTGACGCTCTCAATAGAATTTTCTCCATACCCAAAGCTCGAATTCGAGATATTTGATTAAGTGTGAATTAGATCCATTACTTCACCACAATCCATATTGTTTTTTTTTAATTATTATTATTATTACATAAAGAAGGCGGTTAATAATTACCCGCTCGTTATTTTCTTAGAAAGTAATTTAATATAATTTGATTCTGAAAATTGATCAAAATCAACTTGACCTTTAATATTTGATTTTTTAAAAGTTTTAAATCAACTTGATCTTTAATATTCGATCTTTTAAAAGTTTTACTTATCAAATGAAAATTATTCTTTTTTTACCTTTTAAATCGACTTGATGCCTTTAATGAATCCTCTAACTTACAGAAAAATAAAACAATACAGTGGAAATGATCCACAACTATTAAGCAAAATGAATATTTCACTGTATATACAATAGAGGGAGCAGAAATTCACGTGAATAAGAAATACTCGATCATGAATTAGTAATTAATTTATAATTCACAGCTGAAAAGAAGAGAAATTACTTTGTGGCTGATCATTCTTTTGGACAACTTCGACACCTTTAGAGAACCATTGTCTCATTTACTAGCTAATTAAATGTGAACTCCATTTTAACATGCATTAGTGAAATAAGAGATATACGAAACTCAAAGTCTTGTGATTAAGATGGTAATGGCTATGAGAAATATTCTAAATTAGATAGTTCAGATCAAAAATATTTTCTCTTTCACTCCTTCAAAGAACGATTAATAATTCATAAACGAAAAAGTGATCAAAGAAAAGAGTATTCACTCCGCTGTATCTCAAATTTTCAATCCTAATGAGTGGGATCATCCTCTTAGATAGCTATTGATTATCGTCTTAATATATTGTCTTATCAACTAGCTAATCAAACGTAAATTCGATACTTAAATGATGAAATAGTAAATACGTAAGATTTAAAATCCCGTTCAACAAAAGTGAAAAGATTAAAATATTATATTCTGAATAAGAACTAGAATTAGTTTCTTTAATACAAAAATAATAAAAAGGTATGTTGCATAAAATAAGATCTAGAATTAGTTTCTTTAGTATGAAAATAAAAAGAGGTGTCTTGTAACAAAAACAAAGGTTTCAATAATTTCTCTTTATTATTCTATTTTATTCATTGATGTCTAATTTTTCTCTTTTTTTAGATTTAATTTAGGTATTTTAATTATGTTTTTCTTTTTTCGTCTTTAATTATGAAAGATATATATTTTTTTTATCTTTTTTGTCTTTAATTTTAGTCTTTTTTTTTTTTAGATTTAATTTTAATTATGTTTCAATTTTGCTTTTAGTCTTTTTCTTTAAATATTATTACTTTTATTTTCTACACTGACTACACCACATTACCTTTCATTAATAACATATGAATCATCAAATAATTGAAATAAATAATTGTATCTACCATATGAATCACCATAATACTATATATATCACCCATTAATATCATATAAATTACCAATAATTGAAATAAATAATTATATCTACCATATGAATCACCATAATATCATATATATGAATCACCCAATAATTGAAATAAATAATTGTATCTACCATATGAATCACCATAATACCATATATATCACCCATTAATATCATATGAATCACCTAATAATTGAAATAAATAATTATATCTATCATATGAATCACCATAATACAATATGTATTACCCATTAATATCATATGTATAACTCGTTAAAATCATACAAAATGTATCCATCGTATGAATCACCATAATACTCATATGATGATATCATATTTATCATTCATATGAATCACCATTAAAATAATAAACATATATGAATAACTAAATAAATTTATATATGTATTAATAAATTTTTTTAAAAAAAATGAAAGAGATTTTAAAAGAGTAAAAAAAAGTTGTATGCATTAATGGAGGAGAAAAAATCACAAAGGTAAATGATTTAATTATTGACAATTAGAAAGAAATTTTAGGGAAAGAAATCTTAAATGAGTTAATGACGGAGTAAAAATAGGATGTGGGGTTTCTTGATATATATATCAAGAGTAAATTTAAAAAATAAAATTTTATATAAATTTTAAAAAATTAAAGAATATTAGATAATATACTCTCTTAATTATGAAATTTGTATAATTTATTCTCAAATAAAATTACTAGTAGTTTTCCTTGTGATTTTTTTTTTTTTTTTTTTTTTTTTAAAAGGAAAAAGAAAGGAGAGACAAAAGAGGGATACAGTATATGCCTATATATAACCTTGGCAGATTCAAATTTCCCATTACCAAATCCAACCGAACCAAAGCCCAATTCCACAAAACATCAGAATAGAGCAACAAGAATGAGTTTCTTAACAGGAAGATTAGCAGCCGGTAAAGAAGGGGCATTTTTCTTTGAAGAATCCAAACACGCCGTTACCCGTTTAGCCCAAAAAATCAACAAACCAACTTCTCCTTCAAATCAAGAATCATCACTTTCTTCTCCTTCTCCTGATGTTCTTCCTGAAATTCTTAGACATTCTTTACCTTCCAAGATTTTTCATTCACCTGTCTCTTCGGATAACTCACTCTCTAATGCTACCAAATGGGTTCTCCCTACTGATATCAATAAGACATCTTCTGTATCACCTGATGCTCTTAATCCTCTAAGAGCTTATGTTTCTCTTCCCCAAGTTACTTTTGGACCTAAAAGGTACTTTCTCCATTTCAATTTGTTTTTGACTTGTTCGCGTCGTTTTTGTTACTATTTATGGTATCTTATAGGAGGGGTATATAAACCGAAGTCAAACCGAACCGAGAATTAAACCAAACTGAGGAAAAAAATCGAATATTCTTGATTTAGTTTGGTATTAATAAATATAAAATCAAACCAAATCCAAACGGAACCGAAATAATATATATATAATTTTAATTTCTTATACATAAAAAATATTATTTATAATCAACTTTCTAATTACTTTTTTTATATTCAAAAAATAAATATATGTTGTTGGCCTTTAATTATAATATTTGTCTATTAGTAACAAATTAATACAAAGTTAATATAAAAATCTAAAACTCTTCAATTGCTTCATTTTACATTTTACTTTCCAAGAGAGTTCTGTTATTTCCTCATTTACTTTCATCAAGTTGTAATTTGGGTTGTTTCTCTTCTTTCTCTTTTTTTTCTTATGGAATTATGTTATAGTTAATTATTTTATGGAGTTAACCTTTTAATAAGTTGTCTCCTATTCTTAATTCTTTTGTATGCTCACATTATATGTGAAGAGAACTTTCATACAAGTATGACTAGTGACTTAAAAATTGAACCACTGGATATCCACATAATATTACTTAGTTACTATGACTAGTGACTTAGAAATTGAATCACTAGTTATCCACATAAACTACGTTTTAGTAATTTGCCAACTTAATTTTTATTGGAACTACTCTATAACTATTGTTTTTTTTTTTTTTTTTAGTGAGAATATTTAATTTTTTTCTTCAATCACATTATAATTGTAAAAAAGTCGAAAAAATCGACCAAAACCGAAACAAAAAAAATCGATAAACCGAAAAAAACTGAAATAAAAAAACCGATTGTATATTGGTTTGATTTGGTGTATAGATTTAGAAAACCAACGTTATTGGTTTGGTTATATTTTAATGAAAAACCGAACCAACCCGACCTATATACACCCCTACTGTAGCCGAGGGTCTGTCGGAAACCGTCCCTCTACATTATTGGTGGAGGTAAGGTTTGCTACATTCTAACCTCCCCAGACTAGGACTACACTACACTGGATATCTAGGTATGTTGTTGTGGTGGTTGTTTAGTTTTGATTTGGCACGGAGTTTAAGAAACTAAAAAGATAGTATGTAAAATATATCAAAATATCTTTTAGTATTGTGGTATAAACTTGTCTCGTTAGAAAGTTGCAATTAAAGAATTTCCAAAAAAGACATTCTTTTTGCTGCTTTTTTCTGTCTTTGGTTTTAGTTTATGGATTGGAAATGAGAAAAGGTACTGATATTTTTTTATTTGGTTGGTACTTTCTTCCTTACCTTCTTCTAGCTAATTTGTGATTGACAGATTGAATATTGGATGTTGGGTGTAGCAAAACTTTTTGCTGTTTTTCTTAGTCTTTGGTTAGTTTATGGATTGTAAATGAAGAAAGGGTACTGAATTTTTCTTTTTTTGATTCTTTCTTCCTTTTACCTTTTTATGTTCTTTTAGCTAATTTGTGATTGAAAAAAATTAAATTTGGATGTTGGGTTTAGCAACAAAAACAACAACAAATCCAGTGTATTTCCACATAGTGGGGTCTGAGGGGTAAGATGTACGCAGTCCATACCTCTACCTCTAAAGAAGTAGAAAGGCTGTTTCCGATAGACCCCCGGCTCGAGACACGAGATACTACACAAATACATAGTAAATCATAAAACAAGATGACATAACATAAATACTGAAGGGGCGCCTTGGCGTATTTGGTGTAATTGATGTCGTTTGGTCACGGGTTCAAGGTGTGGAAATAGCCTCTTGCAGAAATGCAAGGTAAGGCTGTATACTACAATAGACCCTTATGGTCCGGCCTTTCCTCGAACCTGCGTATAGCTGGAGCTTTCGTGCACCAGGTCCCTTTACTGAAATCGTACTTGGTTTTCTTTCTTTTCCTTATTTAAGCTTTTCATAGTCTTTGGATAGCTTTGAAGTGAAAATAATGAAGGAATACTGTATTTTTCCCCCTTAGTTACTTTTTATTCTTTTAGCAAATTTATGATTAATTGAAATTTTGTATGTTGGGATTTAGTTTTGATGCACCTCAAATCAAAATAATTATTAACCTATTCTGGAATTTCGATGATATATGGCCACAGATTAGGAAAAGGGGGATTTTTTTTTTTTTTTTTTAAACTTGTAACTTAGGAAAACGGGATTTAACATGGGCAGTTTTTAGAATGGGTTGATTGTCTTTTGGAATTTTCTGTATTTTGTGAAATGAGTTGGAATTATTGGTGCCAGAGAGGTGTTAGACGATGGATGTATGACTTAAACAATGAAGTATGAGTATGCACTATTGTTTTCTCTTTGATCTAATTCAGATGAGTGAAGTGCTTTTTGAGACGTTCAATAATTCATTTGAAAATCATGAAGTAACAGGAGGTAATCAACTGGTAGATGTATAAGTTGACATTTGAAACTTCGAGATTTCTCGACTTTTCTTGTCTGACCAAGTCTGGAAGTAAAATTTTTGCTGATTTACTGCTCCTATATTTCTTTTTATTTTCAAAGAGTACTCCTATATATTTTTATGAAAAATCTGGTGCTCCATGATAAAGGTTCATCTGAGTTACAAAAGCTATCTCTTATTGCCTTTTTTTAAAGAATAATTATTTTTCATCGTGGTAATGCAGTGGTCACTTGGTCTTTGTTGGTTTTTAGATTGATCTGCTTGGCTTCTCTCTTATATAGAAGTACAAATTGTGGTTATCTTTGTCGGTTGAATCTGTATATGCATTATTAGCTCTCTGTTTTTAGGTGTTCTCTTTTCTATGAAGAGAGTGTTGCAAAATCTTTTAAACTATCCTCAATGTGGAATTAATACTTTATAGCTGATATTGCGGCAACTTTCTTCCATATGTTCAGCTTCACTGATTTAGATTATCTGTTGGATAACATTGTGGCATTGTAACTAATATGAAAATGTGCTTTTAACTGTTTCAGCTTTAAATAGTTAGGGCACATTTGGTAGAATGTATTATTTAAAATAGTCCATGTATTAAAATCTAATCCAACCTAATACATTGTTTGGTTGCACAACTTAATTTAATCCCTTCTTATTCATGGATAACTAATACACCATATGGTGTATTATCTTATACCTAGGAAACCATGAGATTACTTATCCATGGCATAATAATACATGGATAAGAGAATTAAATGACTTAACTACCCCTCAATTCTTTGTGTGGTGTCTCGTGTCTTGAGCCGGGGGTCTATCGGAAACAGCCTTTCTACTTCTTCAGAGGTAGAGGTATGGACTGCGTACATCTTACCCCCCCAGACCCCACAAGGTGGGAATACACTGGGTTTGTTGTTGTTGTTGTTTGTTGTAGTTCCATTTTAAATCTAATCACTAAAAATTTGATTGTTATGTTACATTAATTTGCAATCTCTTTTTTCTTTGCGTATGCTGATCAAGTGCTTAAATATCATTTTCTTCCTTATATTGGTTGATAGCGTCGAATGAAAACTACATTTATGCTATTCTATAATTGTTTAATTTACAAATGGATTAATTTATATAGAAAAGATTATTGTCAAACAAATATATAATTTGAAAAACTAAAACTATATTATCAACGATCCGTGATGTTCTTATATAATGTGCTTTTGCATTTTTAAAAATTATTTCTGTATAATATGACAATTATTTGTTGTTTTGAATTTTTCTTGATCAAATAGACTCAATATCTTTTGGAAAAAAATAAATGTTTAACTAAGCAAAGTAAAAATTAGTATTCATATTTTAACTTTACTATAAGATCATGCAAAGGGTGAGTAATTTGACTAGTTAAATGAAGTAGAAAATCCCAAAAAAATTTGAGGGTATAGTTGTAAAAAAGATTTTGTAGAGTTTTAAATCCAAACACAATATATGATATATCTATGTTTTAATATAATACACCAAACACTTGATAAAAAATAATCCCTGTATTACTAATCCCTAATCCCTGCATTACTAATTCCTGTATTGTTAATCCATGGATAACATCTCTTTGTACCAAACGACCCCTTAGTGTGTATTAAGTAAAACTCTTCATCTTCTTGATCCTATATCTTCTTTTGGTGATCACGTTGATAATATCTTCTCCAGGTGGCAGTTGCCAGATACAGAAAACTCATTACAAGCCTCAACAGCAAATGACTTGCGGCATGATAAATACACACCTCTTAATCCTGAAAAACTTAAAGCTGCAGCTATGGGGATGTCTCAAAGTAAGGCAAAATCTTTATATGTTTGATCTAACAAAGCTAAAGGGTCCATTTGGTTAGAAAAGTTTTTCACAAAACCAAAAATAGCTGTTTTCGGGTTAGAAAAGAGATGTTGACTTTTCAGAATTCAAATGAAAATGTTTTACAGAATTTACAAAACAAATGAGACCAAAGTTTTCCAAAAATCAATGCTCTCCAAAACATTTCTCAAGAAATTTTCCAAACATACAATAAGCTTTATGTTCAATAGCCAGAGGTATAATCATTTTAAACCATACCAACTGTATATTAAATTCCTGGTCTGGAGGCGTTTCCAGAAAGTACTATACTTGAGCAAATTTGCATCCATTTACATACAACAAGATATATCTAGGATACGACTCAAACGTTACCAGTTTAGGTGATATTCTTTTTGGATCCTTAATGTTTAAAATTTTGTTCAATGCAGTTGCAAAGGCATTTGCTATTGCCACTGCTCTTGTCTTTGGTGGTTCCGCCTTGACGTTTAGCTTGGCAGCATCCAAGCTAGAGTTGCGCAATGTAAGCATAATCTTTCTTTCTCTTTTGATTTCTTCCACCCTCATGAATGTTTGGATCTGCACTTCTAACTTAATTTCCGCTAAACGTTCTGGCGGTGGCATAAGAATGTAAGATGATTACATATGGGCATAACCCTCAAGTCACTGCTCTTATCTGTGGGATCATTCTGATTGATTTCTTAGGCTAATCTGACTGTTTTAAAATGGCTATGATCCTTCCATATCGTGATTATTCAAATAGTCTATCCAATTTGAGATGGAAGAGTGCCTGCTATTGATGGAGGATGGTGATTTTATGAGTTTTTGGTTAGTGGTTGTACACAAGGGAAGAGGGATTTTGATGTCTACATTTCTTTTCTTGTTGAGCTTATTTTTTTTTCTTTTTAAAACTTTGTCGAGCTTAGTTGAGGAATTTGTTTGTCTGATTTTTAGTTTATAGACAGTTTACTTTTAGTTAGGTGAATGTGTTGCTTAATTGATCCATTATATGCTTGTGGTTTTAAGTAATATGTGAATGATTCTGATGGTGGGCAGCCTGATGATATCCGGACTAAAGGGAAGGACATCGTTCAGCCAAGATTGGAAACATTTAAAGAGCAGCTGATTCCTTTAAGGATATGGGTAAGTCAGATGAAGCAAGTTGAGCATAAATGTTTAACTAGTTTTCAATATTTGGTTCTGTCGCTTTATAACGAATTTTGACCTTAATTCTCAGACTCAAGAGACGTCGAAAAAATGGCGTCTGGAGAAGGAAGAAGACATTAAAGAGAAGCCTTTAATAAAGGAGCTCTCTAAAATATTGGGTGCCAAGTCGTCGAACTAATACTGATGCAGTTTATTGCAGGTATGGATGAGATACATTCATCAAAAGATTTGTAATTGTAGGTGGAACAACGATGTGGTAGAGGGAATAAATTGTTGTTTATTGTCAGAGTAAGCAAATCGCTTGATGATTCTGCTCTAAAACGTTTTGCTTGCTTCTCTCCCTGTGTGATCTTGTATAATATGGCCTGTCAGCAGGTAGTATTTCTTTGTATCCTGCAGTCTTAGATTTTCTGTGTAAATGTAGTTTTTTTGTCAAGTTCATCTTTTGTGTCGACCCCAACCTTTGTTGGGTTACTATATTTGACAGCGACCGCAATCATCTTCAAGGTGAAGGTGTAGCTTGGGCGTTATGTATCCAATAAAGACAGTTCTTTTCATGTTGATCTTATTAATTTTGTGTTTATATTGTTTGTAAAGCTCAAGGAGTCTCGGGACAAAGTTACTCAGTATCTGTAGGTACCCCACAAAATTAATCGATGTGTCGTAGGTTGCCACACGGCACACACCACCACCACAGGACATTGGAGTTGGATAGGAGCTCACTCTTTGGCAGCCTCACTGTACTTTAGACAATAATTCAAGTTATTATAATTTAAAGGAAACAATATTGTATGTCAAAATGGTGTGTTAAAGAATTTGAAGAGTCCATCCAGTTTACATCAACCTATACATGAACTCAAGTGGTTTTGTAGCACTTGAATATATTTTTAAAAACATTGGTTTTTCTTTGCAAAAACTATAGCATCTGTAGTTTATAACTTCAACATATTACAAAAAAAGAATTAAACAAGATAGGAAATACACAATAATCAAATCAAATTACAATGAAAAATTAAACAAATTAGACCATAAAATCACGCCCTACAATTTTTTTGCGATTCTATTACGAGAACATCAATTAATAATTGACAATCTCTCCCTCCGTTATTAAATACTTGTCACCTGTTTTGTTTGTACATCTCTTAAGAAACCATGTATTTTTACCATAATACCCTTATTTAATTTCTTTAATCATCTTTTTTTAATTAATGAAAAATCTGCTCTCTTCAATAAATAAAAAGTTTGCCAACGAAAGTATCTAAACAACCATAAATAAAATAAAGAGATTGAAAGATTAAATCAAGATTTCAATGCTAAATTAGTCTATTTTTACTTCCAAGAAGAATAATTACTCCTGAGGGTAAAATGAGAAGACTAGTACACAATTACAATTATATTTTGGTTTTCTACAATGCCATGTACTCCATCCATATCATTTTATTTTGGTTCTTGTTGACTTGACACGTCTTTAAAAATTCTTTATTTACATATGATTTATCAAATTAATCTTATTAATGATGCGCTAGAACTCTAAAAGTTGACTATTGCAAGTTTATATAGTTATTTAATACTAACGATAGTATGAGAAAGAAGTAATAAAACTTTCTTTAAAAATGAACAACTAAATTGAAACTCCTATTTTTAGTATAGAGGCCAAATGAAATTACACAGAGTAGCACGTTTGTCACCATATTTTCATGAATAAAAACGAAAAAATTTCTCTTTAACACAAAAATCCCACTTAGCAATAAACACAGGGGAAGGCAAATGAAGAGAAAAATGAAGAAGGGAAGTTCTAGCGAAAGCTTGGTCTCGTGCTCTGCTGAAATCTGGATATCCAAAGAAACAAAAATGAGCAACCAAAAATGTCAACCACCTTTATCGCATATAGTATACATGCGTAAAGTCGATTGTAAAGGAGTTATACGACTATGCGATCAACACATCGAAATGAAAATAGTACTAAAGAGAGGTATAACAAAACTACAAAAATGGTTAAATTAGGCATGAAGACACATAAGCAAAAGCATATAGACGTACTCAAACCATGTAATTGAATAGGCGTAGTTATCCAGGGTTAGTTAATATGCTGATTAGTGTATATATCTTTTCTTTTTAATTATCTTTTATCATTACTTAAATTAAATTATTCCTTTTTAAATAGGATTTTTGTAGTGATGTTGTCTCATGTTTTGATGATGATCAGTTGACATTAAAGAATCAGGTCCTTGGCTCATTATGAAGTGGTTCAACCATCACATCTCTACATAGTTTTGTCCGCTAGTGCAACTAACTATGCAGGTGTGCAACGTACCTAATTAGACACTTGGTCCAATCAAAATTCAACCCTGATTTATACACTACTATAAATAGAAAAGGACGCTTCTCAGTCAATAGTTTTTGCAATTTGGTGAATCACTAGGAAACTACAAAACTCTCAATTGCTCGAGTTCCAAATCTTTGTGTACTTAATCGTATTACTCATCTTATAAGAGTAATGTTTTTCTTTTGGCAGTAGAGTGCTTAGGTAGAGTTACCTAAGACCAATCGATTAGAGTTAGTCGATTGTGAAGTGGTTGAGGTGAGTAGAGGTAGTTGTAGTAGAGCTATTACAACTAGCTGAACTTAGAGTCAAGTTCTTTTGAGTCTGTTATTAATGAGTTTTAACTATAGGGGAGATTGAGTGCTTCTGAAGGCAAGCCGTGGTTTTTCCTTCCTTGAGTAAGGAGGTTTCCACATAAATCACTGTGTTTATTTAATTTTTGCAAGTTTTGATTTGTTACTGTTTTATTGCTATTTTCTTAGTCTTAAGGACTTGGTCCCTTGAACGATGGTGCACCCTTCACGTTTCAACAATTGGTATCAGAGCAAAGACGCTCTAAAATTTTAACACCCAAAGTGATTTCTTGATCATGACATACCTAATCTGGAAGAAGCACAATCTACTACTAGACCACCCTGCTTTAATGGGTAATATTATGGGTGGTGGAAAACCATGATGTATGACTTCATTATGGACGAGGACAATAAGCTGATAGATGTAATACTTAATGGGGTCCTTATGTGCCTGTTAGGGAGGTCAAAGGAGACATAACAAGAATGGTTGTCAAAACTATGAGAGAATATAATGTTGAAAATCGTAAGAAAATTGAAAAAACAAATTACTTATGTGTGGTATAAGACCAAATGAATATAACAGGATTTTCACTTGTGAAAATGCTAAGAAAATATGGGATTTCCTGAAGACTGCTCATGAAGAAATCACTGATGTGAAGGATTCAAAAGTTGATATGCTAACTGCTCAATATGAAACTTTCTCTATGAAGGAGGGGGAAGTTATTCAAGAGATGCACACTAGATTCACTTTAATCGCAAATGAGTTGCACTTCCTAAGAGAAGTGATTCCTCTGTATAAACAAGTGAGAAAAATTCTGGGAGTTCTTCCTAAGTCCTAGGAAAGCAAAATAGATTCTATTATTGAGGCAAAAAACCTGAAGACTCTTATTATGGATGAAATTATTGGTAATCTAAAGACCCATGAACTCAATAAGCAACAAATGCGGGAGAAGAAGGAAGAAAAAGAGAAAAGTCTCTGGCATTGAAGGCTTCAAAGTCTGATTCAAGCCAGGAGGATACTGATGTTGCTTATTTGGCCAAAAAGATTGTAAGAGTAATAAAGAAAATGGTCAACAACAAAAAGAGAGTACTGTTGAAGTTTGCCATAAATGTGGAAAACTTGGGCATTTCATCAAAGACTGTCCATTACACAAAATTGACTATTCAAGAATATTTAAAGTCTGGAGGTAATAAAGGAAAGAAGAAGGACCAGGTTCCTGAAAAGTCAAGAAGAAAAGTTGTAGCTGATTATGCAGTGAACTAGGCTTTAGCAATGTAGGGACATAATTTCAGTGAATTTGATGAAGCTAAAAAGCTTGAATATGTCTCTATGCTAGCAGTTGAGGATAGTGAAATCACCTACGACTCCTTATTTGCTCTCATGAAAAAATTAGATGATGAGGAAGAAAATGAGGTAACTCTTTTTAACGTTAAGGAAAACCTAGACATTTATTCTCCTAAGAAGATAAAGAATCTTGCAAATGTACTAATTGATTCTATGCGTGAATTGACTGTTGAGAAAAATATTTTTGAAGACAAAATAGAAAATTTAGAGCTTGAATAAATTGCCTTAACTCTCCAATTGTCTGAAACAGAGGAACAATCCTCAGAATTAAAATCTAAAAATTTGAGTTTAGTAGATCAATTGAAGAAAGTAGATGAGTCTGATAGTAAAGGGAAGAAAGAAGCCTCAAAGCTTAAAATTAAGCTTGAAGAAAAACTGAAGGGGTCTCAAAGGTATTTTATGACTGTACTTCACATGAATGAGGAATTAGAAAGGGACCTTGTCCGTATAAGAGAAGACCTTAACAAATTCCAAAAATGGACCACATTTTCACAAATTCTTTCTAATTTATCTAGTTGGGGAGTCAATAATGGTAGAGGCCTTGAATATCATTATAGAACTCATGCTTCTGGATCTCAAGGAAAGTATGTTTCTATTGGAAAAAAACATAGTCAATAATCCTTTTGTACTCACTGTGGAAAGGATGGTCACTTTAAGAAAAAATGTCAAGGATGGCTTAAAGCTAGAATAAACAATGCTAGATACATCCCTCATACTAAAGAATACAATCTCTTGAAAAATATTGAGAGGAACAAACTGCCCAGATGGACCAAAAGGATTTGATCACTTCTTTGTCTTCTTTTTGGGAACTCAAACTTAAGTGGGTTCCCAAATCTAACAAATGACTCTGTTTGCAAGTAGGAGTAAGGGGAGACAGTCAGAACTGGTTCATGGACAATGGATGCTTAAAGCATATGACTGGAAGGACTGTCTGCTTTCTCTCACTCAAGTCACTCTAAGGTGAAGATTTCTTATTTAAAAATGGTAAGAAGAGGTATATTCATGGTGTTAGAGAGTCTCTTTATCATGCAATAGAGGATGTCTACTATGTGAATAGTCTTAAGTACAGTCTTCTGAGTGTATCACAAATCTGTAATAAAGGTAATGAGGTAAAGTTCTTATTAGATGGATGCACTATTTCAATCTTAAAGTTTTAAAAAATTTTCTTAAAGCCAAAAGGTTCAAGAATATGTATGTGGCTGATTTAGACTCTGTAGCTGATAGTGAACTGACCTGTCTGAGTTTTCAAGGAGAAAATTCTGATATATGGCACAAAAGATTGGAATATGTAAGTTCCTTCATACTGAATAAGTTGATTTCAAAGGACCTGATTTGAGGTATTCCAAAGCTACAGTTTTCAGATAACAAAGTTTGTGATGCTTGTGTCAGAGAAAAACAAACCAGATCTTCTTTTAAGAAGAAAAAATAGGTTAGCACCTCTAAATCGCTTGAGTTGCTACATATGGATGTTGTGGACCTGTTAAAGTCCAAAGTAGAGGTGGAAAAAGGTATGTATTTGTCATTATGGATTACTATTCCAGGTTCACCTGGACAATGTTCTTGAGAACTAAATATGAAACCTATGATGTCCTTGTGGTGTTTACTAAACAAATCTAGATGAAGCTAAACTGCAAAATTATTGGATTCAAATCTAATCATGGAACTGAGTTTGAGAACTCTCAAGCTTTAGGATTCTATACTAAATATGGAATCAGTCATAACTTCTTTGCTCCTAGGACTCCTTAAAAAATGAAGTTGTTGAGAGAAAAAATAGGACTCTCATAGAGATTGCCATGACTATGTTGATTTGACAGTGGGCTTCCAAAAAGCTTTTGGGATGAAGATGTCAACACTGCCTGTTATGTGCCTAATAGATATCTGATCAGATCTCTCTTGAAAAAGGCTCATATGAGCTTCTGTTCAGCAAAAATCCTAAGCTTGACTATTCCAGACCCTTTAGATGCAAATGTTTTGTTCTAAATAATGGAAAGAATGAGCTTAGGAAATTTGACTCTAAAAGTGATGAATCAACTTTTGTGGGTCACTCTTCAACAAGTAAAGTATATATGGTCTTCAATAAAAGAATTCTGTGCGTAGATTAAAGTGTACATATTATTTTTGATGAGTCAGGAAAGCTAAGAAATTCTTGTGGAGATGAAGATTCTGACATAGAAGAACCCATTCCTATTTAAAGGGATGACATAGCTGAAGATAATGGTCAAGGACAAGTTGATATAGTTGAGAATGATAAAGGTGGTGGTGATTCAGGATCTCAGTTACAGACTCCAGCTATAGTAGAGGATCATCAAGAAGGCTCTAGTCAAAATGTCCAAAGACTTGTTCCCAACGGAACTCATCTTAGAATGTCAAATTGGAAGAACAAATCCTCTCACCCCCTTGAAAAGCTAACACCCCTTTTGGAATTTAGAATTCAGACAAGAGCTCAAGCTAGAAATTTTATGGCCTTCTCAGCCTTCTTGTCAGAAATTGAGCTCAAATATGTGAAAGAAGCTCTTAAGGATGCTGACTGGATCAATGCAATGCAGAGGGAGCTTCAGTAATTTTAAAAAAGCAAATTCTAGCACCTGGTTCCCAGACCTATTCATAGAACAATTATTGGGACTAAAAGGGTGTACAAAAATAAGCAGGATGAGCATAGAACTATCAATAGAAATAAAGCAAAGCTGGTTGTTCAAGGCTATAACTAGGAGGAAGGAATTAACTATGATGAGAGATTTGCTCCAATAGCAAGGATAGAGTCTATTAAGATTTTTATTGCATTTTCTGTCTATATGGGGTTCAAACTTTAACAAATAAATGTCAAAACGAATAGGAATCTAAAGCAAGAAATTTTCTGTTAAACAACCTCTATGTTTTGAGGATACAAACATTCCTCATCATGTGCTCAAATTGGACAAGGCTCTCTATGGATTGAAGCAAGCACCTAGAGCTTAGTATGGACTTTTAATTTTTTTTTGGAAAATAGCTTTAAGAGAGGGAAAATTGACAACACTCCTTTTCTGAAGTCCAGAGGTAGCAACTTACTAATTGTCCAAATCTGTGTTGATGACATTATCTTTGGAGCTACTTCTGAATCTTTATGTGAAGATTTTGCAAAGTTAATGGGAAGTGAATTTGAAATGAGCATGATGGAAGAATTGACCTTCTTCCTAGGCCTACGGATTAAATAAACCTCTCAAGAGACTATGATTTGTCAAGAAAAATACATCAAGGAGTTACTAAAGAAATATAATATGGAAGATCCCCAGTCTATTGATAATCCAATTGGAACCAGATCAAAGATTGATAATGATGAACCTGGTCTCTCAATGAATGAGACCATGTATAGAAAGATTATTGGATCCTTACTATATCTTACTATAAGTAGGACAAATATTATATTCAGTGTGGAAATGTGTGGCAGATTTCACGCTTGTCCTAAAGAGACTCATTTGAAAGCAACAAAGAGAATTCTCAGGTATCTGAAAGGTATAGAAGACCGACCCTATTCTATCCATCTAGAGACAGTTTTGACTTAATAGGGTATGTTGATGCTGATTATGTTGGATACTTAGTGGATAGAAAAAGCACCTTAAGAATGTCTCATTTTCTTAGTTCTTCTTTAATCTCCTGAGGTTCTAAGAAACAGAACTCAATTGTCTTATCTATTGCTGAAGATGAATATATAGTTGCAACTTCTTATTGTGCTCAATTACTATAGATCAAATAGTAGCTAAAGGACTTTAGGATTGTATCAGATATTATCCCCCTGATGTGTGACAATACAAGTTCTTTAAACATGACAAAAAATCCAGTGCAACACAAGTGGACAAAGCATATTGATAAAATGCATCATTTTCTGAAAAATAATTTTAAAAAGGGGGCCATTTGCATGAAGTTTTGTCAGACTGAAGATCAGGTAGCAGATATATTTACTAAGGATCTTCACAAGAAATAATTTATGAAGAACAGGCTGAGGCTGGGGTTGATCAAAACAAACTGACCTACTTAATGGTTCCATTTTCCTCTATAAATTAGCTATGATCAGGAGATAGATATCCTTGATATAATCTGTACTTATTGGTCTAACTCAGTACTATACCTTTGCAGGTATACATCTATGGTGAACTACTTTGAAGGAGAACAGTTGAGACAAGCACTGTATAAAGGTTCACTCAAGCAAGAGAGGGACCTGGTTCCATCTCCTAAAACCAAAACTATATACTTTAAAAATTCATAAATGTCTATCTGAAAAAGCTGCATTCCTTTCTTTCTCTATCTAAAAGCTGTCAAATTCCTAGAAAGGTGAAGGGTTACACCTATTGGGATTAGACACGTCATTTTCTCTAAAAGGTCCCAAAATTACAATGGTTAGTTCCCTTAAATAGAAAATCAACTATTTTCTCTCCTATTCTTTTTCAAATTTATTCTCAAATTGTCCTCTTCAAAAATTGTCCCCTCTGAAACTAGTATTTTTGTTCCTATTCATTCACTCACAAAGGCCTCAAATGGCTGAGATTCCTACTCCCCCAAGCCCCATAAGAGACTCTGGAAATGTTCAACCCCCATTACTCCAGTTAGAAAATCTCACAACAGAAAATCCTACTCCATCAATGTCCAAAATTGTAGAAAATCCCTTTTCAAACCCTCCTTAAGAATCTGAGTTCATTCCACCCTCTATATCTTCCTTTGATATTCCCAACCCTTTAACTAAACCTATTCTAGAAGAAACTTTAAAAACCATAGAAAATCCTATTGAATCAGCCATGGTGGTGGACCAAAATCAAGCCTTTGGTTCATCTATTGAATATGAAGTTTCTCAAAATCCCATTCCCTCAAAATAAACAGAAAGAACTAATCCCCTTGAAACCTAAACGAGACTGGTTTCCCTACTCCTTCAAAATTAAATCCTATCTTTGCTCAACTTTTTAATGAAGAAACTCTAGTGAAAAAGTCTAATCTCTCTAGCAGTAAGGACTGGGTGGATGAGAATTTGATCTTATTTGCTAATGATCCTAGGGAGAGTTTCCTTGGTTTAGAGGAGCATGCGGTTGGTGAGAAGGTAGGAGACTCATCTCCTAAAAGAGATGATACTGAAGTTAGGAAGTTTATGCAACCTTCAAATAAGGAGGATGAGGTTGATGATGATGAACCGCCACTAAGATGGTTAGTACAGAAGCAAAGGGGAAGTAATGGTAAAGAAAAGGTGGTAAATACTGGTGGGAAGGTTAATAGAACTTACTCAACTAGGGGTTCATAGAAGAAGTTATTAGGGAAAGCTATGAAAGTGAACAAGTCAACTACTATTAAGAGAAGGAGACTGAAGAAAGCCAGTATGGTGAAGGATAAAACTATGAAAGTAGTAGACGTTGAATAAGGGGAAAACATTAATTTTGATGTTGTTGCTGCAACAGAAAGAGGAGAAAAGAAATACATGATGAAGGAGGACCAGTACCTCCGCTTTAAAGTCTAGAAGCACCACTGAAATAAAATAAAAACACATCATGGTAAAGAAAAAAAAGTCCCTGAAGGACCTGGCCCCAAGAAGAGAATAGTTGTAGAAGAAGATCCAAGCAATGGTTCTAAAAGAAAAAGGAAAGATAAAGAGGTGAAATTTGTGTCTAGAGAGAAGATAAATGAAGCCCTCAAAAATCAAAAGGTACTGACCGGAAGAGTCTTTGATTCTAGAATTTTTGAAAAAACTAGAATGGTGGAACTGAGGAGTATGTTAGATACCAAGTCTGGTTACATCTCTTGGAAGAACTAGTTCTCTCTATTTATGAAGCTGAGGTAAGGCAATTTTTTTACATTGTGACGTTCTCTAAAGATGGGTTGAGCTTGACTGCTTTAGTCCAAAGAAAGAAGATTCAGCTAGATAAAGAAGTTCTGGGGAAGATATTAGATGTTCCTATTATAGGAGTAAGAACTGTGTCAAAAAAACAACCCTCGATTGAGTTCATGATAGATGCCTCAAAAGTTGGTGGAACCTCTGTTGTAGGAGTGAGAAAGAAATTTCTTAAGGGTGAATTCCAACTAGTTTTAGAGTTTGTCAACAAGGTTGTTTTTCCCAGATCAGAGAGAAAAAACCATTGCATCTATTGTGGATTTATATATGGTGGAGTGTCTTAGCAAGTTTGAATTAATTAGCTTGCTTGCCTTGATGATTCAACACATATACAAGGTCATTCATGAGAAAGAGGGAAGGCATGGAATACCTTATGGATACTTTTTAAATAGGGTATTTGACTATTTTGGAGTAGTATGTGAAAAATAGACTCCTGGAATCATGAAGTAAATGTTCACTCTGACAACATTGGTTGAAAATGAATGTGTCGAATAGAAAGTAGGGACCATGTCCTAGATGTGTAAAATATTGGCAGTTCAAGAGAGTTTAAGTAAGGAGTTGGAAGAAATGAGAGTTGCTATGGACGCTAAGGATGCGGATATCCTCATATTAAAGTTGAAGAATCAACAGGTTTCATCCAAAGGACCAGGTGCCAATGAAGTACTTAGTGTAGAGAATACAGATCTTAAGAAAAAGGTTTCAACACTCACTAATGAGGTTCAAAATTTGAATGCTGAAGTAAAGGACCTAACCAAGCAGTTGTTGAATTCTTATGCTGCTGCTAGTGCTAGAGTGGAAATGCTTCTAAAGACCTTCTCCCCAAAACCTCCATCTACCTAAGCCCTGTCCCTCATATACTTATTTTCTCTCTATGTCAGTTTTTTGTCTTTGACCCCTATGTGTCTTTTAAAGATTAAGATGTTTATGTTATTTTTTGTGCACTACAATTGTACTCATCTTTATTATATGAATGAATCCTTATTTGTGTCTATTATCTGCCTCTTTTACTTAAAGTAGTTCATTCATGTTAGTGTTATCTAGTGGCCATGAGTTAATTGATTTGTGCTTATTCCATTCTTGGTTTACTGTTCTTACTTTTTTATGATGCCAAAAGGGAGAATACTGAATCATTATAGTAGAGGATCAGGTGCTGTTGTGGCTATCTGAAACAGGGGGAATATTGATAGGGAGAGCATGAACACACTAGGATGAAGCATATTGATAGGGGAAAGATATATTAATAGTAGTGGTTGCTCTGATGTTGAATGAATTTTGGATGCTCTGAGGTTATGGTTTGTCATCATTAAAAAGGGGGAAAAGTTATTGTCTCATGTTTTAATGATGATCAGTTGACATTAAAGGACCATGTCCCTGGCTCATCATGAAGTGGTACAACTGTCATATCTCAGCACAGTTTTATCCGCTAGTGCAACTAACTGTGCAGGTGTTCAGCGTACCTGATAGACACCTGGTCCAATCAAAATTCAACCCTAATTTATACACTACTATAAATAAAAAAGGATACTTCTCAATCAATAGTTTTGTAATTTGGTGAATCACTGGGAAACGACGAAAACTCTTTATTGCTCAAGTTCCAATATGTGTGCTTAAGGTGTAGGTGTTCTTGACTAAGAGTAATATTTTAGTTTTAGCAGTAGAGTTCTTAGGTAGAGTCACCAAAGATCAATCGATTAGAGTTAGTCGATTGTGAAGTGGTTGAGGTGAGTAGAGGTAGTTGTAGTAGAGCTATTATAACTAGCTGAACTTAGAGTTAAGTTCTTTTGAGTCTGTAATTAATGAGTTTTAATTATAGTGGAGATTGAGTGTTTTTGAAGGCAAGCCATGGTTTTTCCTTCCTTGAGCAAGGAGGTTTACACGTAAATCACTGTGTTTATTTAATTTTTGTAAGTTTTGATTTGTTACTGTTTTATTGCTATTTTCTTAGTCTTAAGGACCTGGTCCCTTGAACGATGGTGCACCCTTCACGTTTAAACAATTGGTATCAGAGTAAGGACGCTCTAAAATTTTAACACCCAATGTGATTTCTTGATCATGACACACCTAATCTGGAAGAAGGACAATCTACTACTAGACCATCCTTCTTTAATGGGTAATATTATGGGCGGTGAAAAACCATGATGTATGACTTCATATTCGATTGAATAGTCACCCCTTTTTCTAAACAGTGTGACTTTTATTTGAAGGGTTGCGTCCCTAAAGAGGTGCATTTTTGCATTTCTTCATGCATATGCATGGCGTTCATGGAGAAAAAATTATTTTCGTTGGATTTTTGGATTAAAATTTTCACTTGTTTTTCCAAGTTTCAAATAAACTTAGTCTAAAAAATTAATCTCTCAATCATTTTCCAAATCCAAATCCAAATCCATATCCGAAGCCGAAGCCGAGCGAGAAACGACGACGACAACGTGAGCCACCTCTTAGTTCTTTCCTCATTATCTACTTGAAGGTGTGTTTCTTAATAAAAAGACATGAAAGTTATTTTCTCCCACCAATGTGGGAGAAGTAAACTTTCCTTTAAGTGATACACTTTTCTTTTAAGTGAGCTCAATTTCCCTCCAAGAATTTCCTCCTTTTTCCATTCACACATTCAATTGAACCCAACAATTCCCCGCATGAATGAGGAATGACTATTCTTTGTAAACATTTTCGTACAAGTATGTGATCAACAAGCAAAGACTGATTGCATCTGGATAAGTGGGTTTTTCTTTGAACTTTCTGTAGTGAACATGCATCAGATGCACTTGGTCAATCGATAGATTTGATATCTTTGAACCGTCAAACTTTAGTGTACACCTAGACAACATATGTCATATAACCATCCTTTTACCATTTATGGTTATCACGATTTTGTTTATTTCAGCCATGAACACATCCTGGTTTCATGAGAGCTTAGAGAATAGGTCTTTACTAACATTCTCCTTGAAGCGTCTTCCACTTCACCCTTACTTAGGTGATTTCTAAACATTCAATACTATAGATTAAACTATTTGGTCAAATTTGTCAAATTTAGATAATCATTAAAAAGCTTTACACCATAAGCCTTATCCTTATTTCTCAAACATTGTCTACATCATGAGAATGAATTGGGTATATTGACAATGTTGATCCGTCAGTCAAAACTTTATTTGATCTATTTAAACCTAACTCTTGGGATCTCCAGTCTGCTAGGTAGAGTTACCGTCATGCTGACTTGTCCTAGGGCGTAAACCCATTCCCTTCGATGTTCTCTCAACTCTTTCTATAGATAGGCCTTTTGTAAGTAGAGCCGATACATTATCCTTTAAATTCACGTAGTCAACAATGATAATTCCACTAGAGAGAAGTTCTTTAATGATATTATGTCTCCATCTTATATTTCGAGATTTATCATTATACTTCATGCTTTCTGCCCTACCTATTGGTGCTTGACTATCACAGTGTATACATACTTGTGCCAATGGTTTAGGCCAATAAGGAATATCTTCCAAGAAGTTTCGGTGTCATTCAGCTTCTTCACTGGCTTTATCTAATGCGATAAATCCAAATTCCATTGTAAAGAGAGCAATACATGTTTGTTTGGACGATCTCCAAGAGACTGCTCCTCCACATTTAGTAAATATATATCCATCGTGGATTTTACTTCTTTCGATCCGATGATCCAATTTGTATAATTATATCCTTCAATTACCGCAGAATATTTATTATAATGCAAAGCATAGTCTTGCATGTATTTAAGCTACCCCTAAACTTTTTTCATTGCCATCCAATGAGTTTTATTGAGATTACTCGTGTACCAACTTAATTTACTAATAGAAAATGCTATGTCTGTCCGTGTACACTTCATGATATACATTAAACATCCCAACACTCTTGCGTAGTACCACTATGAGTCACTTTTACCTTTATTCTTTTGAAGTGCAAAGCTCATGTCCAATGGAGTCTTGACAATACTGAATTCAAATACTTGAATTTGTCAAGTACCTTTTTAATATAATGAGACTGTGACAATTCCAACCCGTGTGGAGTCTTATGGATTCTTATTTCTAAGTCACATCCACAACTCCAAGATATTTCATATCAAACTTGCTCTCAAGCATTCATTTCGTAGTACTTATGCCAGAATTGTCTCTACTGATGATCAACATATCATCCACATACAACAAACAATGACCTTGTGACTTGAAATCTCTTTGATGTAAACATATTTATCACATTCGTTTATCTTAAACTCGTTTACCAACATGGTTTGGTCAAACTTTGCATGCCACTATTTAGGTTCTTGTTTTAGTCCAAAAAGAGACTTAACAAGTTTGCACACCTTCTTTTATTTACCAGGAACCACAAAACCCTCGGGTTATTTCATGTAAATTTCATCCTCCAATTCTCTATTTAGAAATATTGTTTTCACATCCATTTGATGGATTTCAATACCATATACCACCGCCAAAATTAACATCCGTATTGACATTATCTTTGTTACAACTAAGTCTGTATCAAAGTAATTACGACCTTTCTTCTGTGTGAAGCCTTTTACTACAAGGTTTGCCATGTATTTGTCAATAGTACCATCCGATTTTATTTTCCTTTTGAAAATCCATTTAGAACCTAAAGGTTTATTTCCTGGAGGAAGATCAACCAAATCCCAAGTATAGTTGTTCAAGATTGATTTAATCTCACTATTCATTGCCTTTTTTCAAAAGGATGATTCTAAAGACGACATTATTTCTTTAAATGTTTGAGGCTCATTTTCTAAGGGAAATGTTACAAAATATGATCCAAACGAAGTTGAAGTTCTTTGACATATACTACATCTTGGATTCTCATTATTATGTACATCCTCGCTTGGTTTATCTCGAGCTCATTAAAACTCTCCACTAGACTGTTTATGTTTAGTTTTATACAAAGAAATGTTCACTGAACTCAGCATTGTCTGATTCAATTATCGTATTTTCATTGTTATTCAAATGTTCGGATTTATCAACCAAAAATTGATATGTTTTACTACTCTTAGCATATCCTATGAACACGTAGTTCACTGTCTTAGGTCCTATCTTCACCTTTTTAGGCATAGAAACTTGAACTTTCACTAGACAACCCCACACTTTCAAATATTTCAAGTTGGGTTTCCTTCCTTTCTATTTTTCATATGGAATTGATAATGTTTTACTGTGGGGAACTCTATTGCGTATTCAGTTAGCTGTAAGGATAGATTTCTCCCATAAGTTTTATGGTAAATTTGAACTTATAAGTAAGACATTCATCATTTACTTTAAGGTTCGATTTTTTCTTTTCGCAATTTCATTAGATTGAGATGAATATGGGGTCGTAGTTTAATGGACAATTCCATTTTCCACACAAATTTTTGCAAAGGGAGATTCATATTCTCTACCCTTATCACTTTTTATCATTTTGATCTTTTTGTCTAACTATTTTTTAACTTCTTTTTTCTATTGCCTAAACGCATCTATTGCTTCATCCTTACTGTTTAGCAAATAGACATAACAGTACCTAGTGCAATCGTCAATAAAAGTTATAAAATACTTTTTTCCACCATGAGATGGTGTTGACTTCATATCACAAATGTCAATGTGGATTAAGTCTAAGGGATTGAAATTTCTTTCAATGAACTTATATGGATGCTTAGCATACTTGAATTACATACACGTTTGACATTTTGATTTATTGCACTCAAAGTTTAGCAAAACTTCTAAGTTAGCCAGATTTCTTAAAGTTTTGTGATTGACATGTAATAATTGTTCGTGCCACAATACATTAGACTCAAGCAAGTAAGAGAAATAGAACTTTTATTGATTTCAACTGTCATTACATTCATCTTAAATAGGCCTTCAGTGAGGTAGCCTTTTCCTATGTACACTTTTTTTTTACTAAGTACAATTTTTCCTGAAACAAATACTTATTTGAATCCATTTTTGTCAAGAAGTGATACGAAAATTAAGTTTTTTCTTAACTCCGGTACATAAAGGACATTGGTAAGAGTCAACACTTGCCTGACGTTATTTTAAAGCAGACCTTTTTTGTCCCTTCAACGTTTGCAGTTGTGGAGTTTGTCATATAGAACTTTTCTTTACCTTGAGCTGAAGCGGGAAAACAAACAACTTTTTGTTGGCACAAACGTGGTGGGTGGCACCGGAATCCATTCACCATTCTCTTGGATTTCCCACCAAATTACATTCAGAAAGCATGGCACATGGATCGTCCATTTCATTATTGGATTCCACCATATTGGCTTGATCCTTCTTTTTACCTTTCTTTGGGGCACGACAGTCTGTTGACTTGTGGCCAATCTTTCCACAATTAAAGCATTTCTCCTTGAATTTCTTCTTAGGTTGATTGCTTTGTTGTCTAGCTTTCTTCCGCTTCTTAGCGTTGTTGGGGTCGTCTTCTATAATGTTTGCTTTACTCATTGTAGAATTTTATTTCAACCTCCTTTTTGCAGATTTGTTGTCTTCCTCAATGCGCAACCTCACAATGAGGTCTTCGACTGTCATCTCTTTACTTTTGTGTTTCAAGTAATTTTTGAAGTCCTTCCACAAAGGTGGAAACTTCTCTATTATTATAGCAACTTGAAAAGCTTTATCCACAACCAAACCTTCAGCAAGGAGATCGTGGATGATAACTTGCGATTCCTGTACTTAAGATACGATAGTATTACTGTTAATCATTTTGTATTCAAGGAACCTTGCAACATAGAACTTCTTAGTTCTGGCACCCTCAGTCATACACTTTTGTTACAGCGTATTCCATAACTCTTTTAATGTCTTCATACCATTGTACACGTTATATAAATAATCTTGGAGTCCAATTAGGATATAATTCCTGCATAGGAAATCAGAATGTTCCCATGCCACTATTACAATGAATTTTTCCTTATCCGATATTTCTTGAGGTAATTCTCGGCTGCATTAGGAAAGAAAACAAAGAATAAGGTTCCTGTTGGGTAGGATGTAGTTTTGATGATTGAAAAACTGACAAAGTGATATGAAATAATTCTGATAATCTCAAGCAAATAAATGTGTGCTAATTTAAAGAAGTTGAATTTGATTCAAACACTTGATGATAAGGGAAAGCAAGTTGAGTTGAAAAAAGAGTCCTATGGAAAAAAGGAGTTTTACTTCTGAGCATATCTTGAAGAGTCCTATGTGTGGAAGGAGAAAGATTCTACAGCTTGAAGAAGTCTACACAAGATAGAAAACATACAAATTAAAGGACTCTTCATTAGATCAATGAAGTTTTTAATGACTGATACATGAATGGACTATGTTACTTGAGCTGGTCCAATCATAGGAAAATAGGTTTCAAGTTTCACTGATAGATGTAGACAAAGATTGCTTAAAGTCAGGAATGAATGAGCAAGCCTAATTCTGATATACTCAAGTTACTGATCACGTGAAAAATTGAAGAAGTTGTGGTTGAGTAAAATACTTGAAGATTGCTGATTTAAAGAGTTGAAGTTTGACTATAACACTAAGGATACAAAAGTTGGAATTGAAGAAAGAGTCTCACTTGAAGTAGAACGCTATGTAATGAGAGTTCTGATTAAAGGAGAAGTTTGAAGTAAAGAATAACTCTTTGGAGAGCTGTGTTTAAATAGAATATGTATTATTCAGAGTAACTCACGAACTTACAAAATAAAAAAGTGCAATCGATAGATTAACTTCACGAAGTGCTACTCAATCATTGAAGAAACACATTGAAGAACCTGGTCCTAAGTATAGAATCTAGCTAAGAGTTTTAGCGTTGATTTTTAGAGTTGTTCATTGTGTTTGAACTATTGATGTAATATTAGTTTTAGTGTGTTATAAACTGAATTAGGAGCTAGTCTTCAAGTTGGGGAAAAATCAAAAACTTTGGAAACGCATACCTTGGGAGGTGTGTGTAGTTAGGAATTAGAGTTTATAATTCCTAGTCATTGAGTTAAAGGAATTAGAGTTTATAATTCCTAGTTGTTAAGTTATAGCTATTAGAGTTTATAATTCTTATTTGTTGGTTACAAGAGTTTTGTAATCAGTCATTGTTGAGGCTTAGAGTTATTTAGTGAAGTTAGGGTTAAATCCTATAGAGGTTCAGGTCGTGTTTTTTTACACCTTTTTGAGCCACGTGTTCTTTACTTTCTATTTTACTGCTTCCTTGAAACACGTTAGTGGAACACGTTAGTGGACCATATCAGACAACTCATTCCATCGATAAGCAATAGTTAGGCAAAAATAAGATAATGAGAAGGGCACGAATTCTTAATAAGTGGTATCAAAGAGGGTTATCTTGTGAAGGCTAACACCTTAACATAAAATCCAAGATGAATTCTACACCACCTACTGGATACTACGAAGGACAAGATATCAATAGGACTCCATTGTTCAAGAGACAATACTACTCAGGATAGAAAGAAAGTATGAAAGATTTCCTTTAGGCTGTGGACTACGAACTATGGAATATAATTATTGATGGACCTCAATACCCCATGAAGAAGGATGTTGAAAAGAGGGAAGTATTAAAAGGAAAGAATAATTATGACGAGGCTGACTTTAAGATGCTTGGAAAGAATGTAAAAGCCAAGTATATTCTTATTTATGGACTTAGAATAGATGAATACAATAGGATCTCAGGTTGTACCTCCGCAAAACAAATTTGGGATACTCTTATGGATATGTATGAGAAGAATATGGAGAACTTCAAAAGGGATGAGAGAACTAAGGATAAATTATCGACATTAAAGGCGTCTGACATAGAAGAATAAGATATGGATGATAAGAAGCTTGTCAAGAACTTTTAAAAATAATTTAAGAAAGAATAACATTAGAACAAGAAAGGAACAAGTAGAAGGTGTTGTTCCAATGCTAAGTCTCAAGGTGGTTGCTTCAAGTGTGAGAAGATATATCACATAATCAAAGATTGTCCATTGTAGGAAATTCAGTGGGAAAATAAAAGAGTTGAAAAAGAGCTAAAGCTAAAAGAGGAATCTAAATCCAAAAAGAAGGAATCTTTTGCTACGATGGCTGCATGGGGATCAAGCTCAGAAGAATCTGATGTTTATGGAATTGATAAAAGTTCACTTATGGCCTTAGGTGATTCAGACATGGAAAAAGAAGAAGAAGGAACCTCTGAGGTAAGTATTCTTGAACTCAAAGAAAAATTGTTTTTATTTTAAAAAAGAAAACTTGTTTCTTTAATAAGTGCTTTAATTGATGATTTCAAAGAATTAACTTCTGATAGGAATGAGTTATTCAACAATCTTGCAAGTCTCAAGTTTGATTTTATTGATCTAGAAACTTGTAAGAACACCGTTGAAAAGGAAAACTGCACTATTAAGGAACAGGTTAGCAGACTTGATTCATCAAACCTGACCCTAAAATCTGAAATTTTAAAACTGACTTTTTCTAAAAAAGAAAAAATAATAAAAAGTGATGAACAAGAAAATATTGACCTTGAACTGACCAAGTCCAAACAAGAATGTAGAGATGAAAAGGAAAAAGTGAACAAATTAATTCAAGAAGTCTCTAAACTAAACTTTGATCTTGAAAAGGCAAACAGATGGAAAAATTCCTCAAGAATTGTTCATTAACTCAATGAAAAAACACATAGTGAAAGGGTTGGATTGGTTTTTTTTTCAAAATCTCTAATGTTACTAAAGATTTATGCTATATATGTGGTAATCATGGAAATCCAACCACTGAATGTCCAGTTGAAGAAAAAAGCAAATCAAGAAGCATAAGCCTAGCAAAAAAATATGGTTCTATGTTAGCACAAGCTAACAAGAAGGTTAAAAATGGCCAGAGAAACAGGTCACATAACTTGTTGCCTCGATGGTTTAGAAGGAACCTCATACATCCTTTTTCTCATAAGAAAGAACCCAAGCTTGTCTAGGTTCCTAAAGTTAACCCTTGATTTGTTTTGCAGGTGAGAGTGAAAGGAGGCAAACAAAATTAGTACATGGATAGAGCTTGCTCAAGACATAAGACTGAAAACAAATAAAGTTTCTTTCACTCACCACATTTAAAGGGGGAATGGATCTTTTGGAGATAGTAAAAAGAGCACCATCACTAGAGTTGAAAAGATTGGGAGATCTAAAACAAATACCTTTTTAAAGATGGTCATATTTGGAGTGCTCGTATAAGGGAAAAGTAAGGGAGATCCTCTTTTAAGGCGGAAGCAAGGGGATGACAGTGAAATTGATGAGCATGCACAGGAACATGTTGTACTACCTGGTCCAACTGTTGTACAGATTGAGGGCATATTGATAGGGGGAACAATGAATCAAGAAATTGATGTGTTAATAAAACCAATACAAGCTGCTGGTAATTTTGTTGGTAGTTCATACGAATTGGTGTTGTCAAAAGAATCTTGAGATATCACATGGGAATCAATGGCTTGAGACTATGGTATCCAAAGGAAAGTAATTATACTCTTGAGGGCTATAAAAATGTTGACTATGTGGGTTACTTAATTGACTTGAGAAGCACCAAAGTCACTAAGTAGAGAGCATTTTGAAAGGAATAGATTAGACTTTGGGATGATTAAAATTGCATGAACTCCCCTCAATGATTGACTAGAATAACCATTTTTCTTTTTGATCTTATTATCTAAAATGTTATTCGATTTAGTCTTGCACATTTAGTTGTGTGTTCCAATTCCAGATTTTTGACTCTTCCAACATAATTTTGTAATGACTTAAAAATTTGATGAAATATGTGAAATTTATGATTTTATGTGATTTGACTATTTTACCCCTCCCTGTTGTATCATTATGATATTTTTGGGGTGTGTCAGTGATTGACATAATTTTCGATGCATTTTGGTATCATTTATGCAATATTGTGGGTTTTGATGGCTTAAAGAGACCTAATTGGGACTTATGTGAATATCTTTTGATCCTTCGATGGATGGTCGAATGGATTACTCCAGTAGCTCTGGAATATCGTTTTAGGATGTGTAAACCTTTGGTTTGGGTTCTGGTACACCCGAGCTCATTTTGACCTATTGATCGGAAAGTTGAAAAATTAAAAATATGGGTGTGGGACCTACATTTGATCGAAATGACCTCGGATGGAAAATATGACTTCGTCAGCAGGTCAGGAATATCGATTTTAGGGTGTTAGCATATTTGGTATGATTTTAAGGCTTTTAAATCTCATTTCGACCCTCGGTTTGAAAAATTATAATTTTGGGTTTTGGAGGTCAATTTTGTGAAAATGATATTTTTTTTGAAAATATGATATCGCCATCGCGTCTGGAACGTCAAATTTAGTATGTTTGCATAGTTTTTTTGTATAAATCGCACTCCAAACGAATCTCGAGCACCCCGTGGAAGTTCATTTCGACTTAAGGGAAAAAATCTGCACTAAATATTGCAGATTTTTCTGCAGTAAATACAGTTTTTTTCACCCATTTTGGTTCATTTTGCTCATTTTTCATCTTGCCTCTTGAGATTTAAACCTAATATAGTGTGAGAGCTTAAAAGTAGAGTTTGTAAGAGCTTGGAAAGCTAGATTAACACCTTTTTCTTGGTTTTATTACGGATTAAAGATAAGAATTCACCTCTTTTCTTCATAATTTCTTGAAAAATTCCTCAAAATCTCAAAAAATCTTAGGGCATGATTTTAAACCCAAATTTTAACCCTTTCACTTGAATAATATTTTTATCTTATAATTACTAGTTTTTCATTAATTTAACCTTCAAAACAACTCCAATTCTTAATTTTAACCCGAATTTTAAAGATTTTACCCGGTATAGCTCAAAAATGGTTTTTCTTCGATCTGAACTCCATGTTTTTACTTAATTTAATTTGGATTTTCATCTTTAGGTTCCTAAAAATAGGAGGAACATGTTTTTGAAGTAAAGTTTCAATTTTGCTCTTCTTTTTCGGAAATCCATTTTGAGGGTCCGTTTTGATCTGAAACCCAAAGTAGTCAATATGGGTGTCGTTGGTTTTGTATTGACGCATAAATTTCATATTTGATATTTTTAGTAGAGTTTGAGATTGTTAGTAAAAAGTAAGGTCGTGGGTTCGAGTGTAGCGGATCAGTTTTGACATTCGAGGTAGGTTATGACTTAACTCTTCACACTGGGATGAGTAGTAAATGATGGTACAAAATGCATGTTAAGAGTGAGAACTAATCACGAAAAAAATGGATATCTATGTGTTATGCCCATGTAAGGGCCTATATGTGATGTAATTATTGAAATTAAGATATTATGTGATATGTTTGATCGTGTGGGGTCCTATGTGATATTGATAGACTTTAATACATGTGAATAAGTGTTGTTTAATGTGGTACCATTGGTGTATTGTGATTATATTTATACTTTAGTAGCATATGAGGCATGTGGAAATTCATGAATGAAACGAAAATAATAAGTGGATATTGACTCATGTGGTTGTGGGAATGTATCATTGTGGTTGGTTATGGAAATATATCATGTGATTGGTTATGGAAATACTCATTGTGATTGGTTGTGAGCATTACATCTTCATATCATACTCATTCATGAAATATTGGTACCACCGTGGCAACATCTGAGAAATACTGGCAAAACCTTTTTAAGAAAATATTGTAACACCTTATAAAACCCTTTCCGAGGGATATACCGAAAAGGAGATATGAGATATGTGGATTGTATATGGGTTGACGAACCCCCTATGGGTCCTATATTGGGAAGATTTAGCTCCATAGGTGTATGCGGGTATTATGCGACAATCCCGAAAGTTGTGCGACGACCTCGTGCATCATCATCATCATCGTCGTCGTCATCATCATATACATTGCACTTACTTTATTGTGTTTATGTTGTGTTGTATTGCCTTATTAACTTGTCATCTATGTATTTGTCTTATCTTTCTTTACTTGTATTTGATGATCTTGTATCTATATGTTCTTGCTTGTTCTATTTATATGTGACATAATGTATACTTATGTTCTATAACTTGGTGTGTTGTTTTAATAGATGTGAGATATCTTAGAACTGTTAGTGCAAGCGGTGTGGGCCACCGTTGTGGGATATTTTCTGATTGCAGGTGACGTGCCCTTAGTGTATATTTTGTATGCTTTATTTACTAATTTGCTTGGTCGGCCTATGATACCTACTGAGTACAAGTAAACCGTACTCATGCCTACTGCTCCCTTTTTGTGTAGGTCCTAGCTCGAGTGTGTCTCCGATTTCTTGACTCGGGCAATTGTTAGAGCTTCTAAGGTAGCGGTTGGATATTCATACGTCCAAAGTTCACTCTATCTTTCTAAAGTATTTATGTCCTTATTAGTATTCAGAGACAGATATTATTCCTTTTGTGATTATTTTTCTGATGTGTTTGACTCTTGGATTGTATTAGTAGTTCTTACAATATTGACACCTGGTTTTGGGTATGATTGACATTTTGGATAATTTTTTTCCATATTATTGTGATTACTTATATGGTTTGGTCGCGTTCTAGAAGCCTTACCGTGGGATGTTTCTATCTTTTTTTCTTTTTGTATTAGTTTGAGTGATAGACTTACTTGTCAAGGTACACAACGACAAGTGCCATCATGACCCTTATTTTTGGATCATGACAAATTGGTATCAGAGCAGCCAGGTTTCATTGGTCTCAACGGTGTAAGAACATGATGTCTAATTGAGTCTCGCGGATCGGTACGTAGACATCCGTATCTATCTTCGAGAGGCTATAAGATATCTTTAGGAAACTTTCCTCATTTTATTCCTTATCATGCGAATTCTTTCATATCTTGTGTTCTGAGTTGTGTTTCACTCTTTCTGCGTGGATGGTATGGCTTATACTACATATCAGTTGAGAGATGTTGTGAGAAATTAGTTGATATTATTTGTCAGTTGTAGGCTTGTTGATTCTTATGAGTTGTCATAGGATCAGTTTGTTAATGCCTTTCTGAGCGATTTGTGCCTTTTAGTTTGTGAGATATTATGTGGGGCGAGTTTGATCACCTGGAGCAGGACTCCATGACAGTTTTTGAGTATAAGGCATGCTTTCATGACCTGTTTAGATATTCCTATAATAGATTTTTCATAAAGTTTGGGAAGGTTAGAAAGTTCGTGAAGTGTTTGGATATTTCTCTTTAGTTAGCTACATCTCAGATGATTATGCTTAGAGCTCCTCTTTAGAGTATTGTGGATCACGGTACGATAACAGAGGGTATTAGTAGTGCATCTCAGGGAGGCGCCAAAAAGGCGTGACATTTTGGTGAGTTTAGGAGTCAGACCTCTCGAGGTAGAGATTTTAGAAGATCACGTGGATACCATGGTAGACCAGTATAGGTGATTTTATAGAGTTCAGCTGGTGGATCTTCTAGTTCAGCAGTTCAGGGTGGTTGTTCAGGCTTAGTTGTACTTTCTCTTATTGAGATTGGTCGTAGAGCTTGCTATGTGTGTGATGAGATTGGCTATGTGGCCAAGAACTATTCTCATCATATGTTTAGAGCTATTCCTATTTTAGCTATGAGAGGTAGGTTTTCTACCAAAGATGCAAGAGGTAAGGATAGTAGAGCCTGTGTTGGTGGTTGTGGAGCTACTCAGCCAGTTGGTAGTCATGGATAGTGTTATGCTATACCAGCCAGACCTGAGGCAGAGGCTTTTGATGTTGTGATTACAGGTACCTTCCTCATTTGTTTCAAACTTGCATCTGTATTATTTGATCCCGGATCAACTTTCTACTATGTATCTGTTATTTTACTTCGGGTTTTGATTCTTTTACTGAGCCTCTTTCCATACTTATTCGTGTATCAACCCCGGTAGGTGATTCTTTAGTGGTGGATTGGGTGCATCAATCTTATGTCATGACTTTTGTCGAGCGTGATACTTTGATAGACTTGCTTGTGTTATATATGATCAATTTTGATATTATTTGGGTATGGATTAGTTGTCTCCTTATTATGCTATCTTAGATTATTATGCCAAGACTGTGACTTTATCGTCGTCGGATGTTCCAAGGATAGCTTGGAAGAGGTACACTTCATTCAGGTCTTAAGAGGGCGATATCTTATGTTCAATCTCATAAATTGGTTGAGAGGGGATTTTATCTTACTTGGCCCATATTCATTACACCAGTGTTGTTTCACTTCCTTCCTTGGATTCTATCTGTGTTGTCCGTGAGTTTATAGATGTGTTCCCTACGGACTTTCCTAGTATGCCTTTAGATCAAGATGTTGATTTTATTATTGATGTTGAGTCTGGCACCAAGCCCACTTTTATTCCTGCTTATAGGATGGCCCCAGCAGAGCTGAAGGAACTGAAGGATCAGTTACAGGAGTCATTAGATAAGAGATTTATTCGACCTAGTATTTCACCTTAGGGTGCACCTGTCTTATTTGTGAAGAGAAAGGATGGGTCTATACAGATGTGTATTGATTATTGGTAGTTGAATAAGGTGATGGTTAAGAATAAGTATCCTCTTTCTCGCATCGATGATTTATTTGATCAACTTCAGGGTGTTGCAGTGTTTTCGAAGATTGATTTGAGGTCTGGTTATCACCAGTTGAGGATTAGAGCTTTGGATATTCCAAAAATTGCTTTTCAGGTTCGATATGGTCATTATGAGTTCTTAGTCATGACTTTTGGGTTGACCCATGCCCCTTCCGCATTTATGGAGTTGATGAACTGGGTATTTCGATCGTATCTTGACTCTTTTATTATGGTATTTATAGATGATATCTTGATTTACTCCAAGAATAAAGTTTAGCATGAGGATTATTTGTGGATTATGCTTTAGAGATTAAGGGATAAGAAGTTGTATGCTAAGTTCTCTAAGTGCGAGTTTTGGTTGGATTTTGTTTCTTTCTTGGGTCATCTGATAACCAAGGAAGGTATTATGGTTGATCCAGTCAAGGTTACAGCGCTTCGTGACTGGGCTAGACCTACTTCGCACACTGAGATTTGGAGTTTTATTAGCTTGGCCAGGTATTATTGACGTTTTGTAGAGGATTTTTCATCCATTGCAGCTCCATTGACCAGGTTGACCCAGAAAAATATTTCTTTTCAGTGGTATGATGTTGTGAGGCGAGCTTTCAAAAGCTCAAGGATTTGTTGACTTTAGCTCCTATATTAGCTTTGCCCAAGGAAGGCGTGGGCTTTATTGTCTTTTGTGATGCTTTAGGTGTTGGGCTAGGTGTTGTGTTGATATAGGATAACAAGGTAATTGTGTATGCATCTCGACAATATTGGAGCCTCATGAGAGGAATTATCCTACCCATGATTTAGAGTTGTGCGCAGTTGTGTTTGCCTTGTAGTTGTGGAGGCACTACTTGTATGGAGTTTATTGTGAGATCTTCTCAGATCATCATTGCCTTCAGTACTTATTTACTAGCGAGATCTTCATATGAGGCAACATCGTTGGCTTGAGTTGCTTAAGGATTTTAACTTGACTATTCACTACCATCAGGAAAGGCTAATGTGGTTGCGAATGCCTTGAGCCAGAAGTCGACTAGCATGGGTAGCTTGGTGCATCTTTTAACCTAGGAGAGGCTTTTGGCCTTAGAGATTTAGATTTTAGCTAACCAGATTATTAAGCTTGATATTTTGACATCGGAGTGTGTTTTGGCATTTGTGGAGGCTAGATCTTCTTTGATGGAGCAGATTCGAGCTCATTGTTTTGATGATGTTGGATTGAGGTTGATTCAAGATAAAGTGTTGAGTGGGGAGGATATGGAAGCCTCACTTGTTTCAAATAGAGTTTTAAGAATTAGGGGCTGAGTTTGTGTGCCAAGAGTGGTGATTGGATTAGGCTGATCTTGGAGAAGGCCCATTGTTCTAGATATTCCATCCATCCAGGTGTGACTAAGATGTATAGTAATTTGAGACAATACTACTTGTGGGGTGGTATGAGGTGTGATATAGCAGATTTTGTGGCTCGTTTCATATGTTGTCAGCGGGTGAAGGCCATGTAAATGAGACCTGGTGGTTTGCTTTAGAGTTACCCATTCCCGAGTGGAAGTGGGAACAGATCACTATGGACTTCGTGACCGGGTTACCTCGTACTTCTCTTGGTTCCAACAGTGTTTGGGTCATCATGGATCGATTGACCAAGTCAGCTCATTTTATTCTGGTTCAGGTCTCATTCAGTGCTGAGAGGTTAGCCCATATATTCATTCGTGAGATTATGCGTCTGCATGGTGCGTCGGTGTCTATTATTTTAGATCGAGGTTCTGTGTTCACATCTCACTTTTGGAAGACTTTTTAGGATGAGTTGGGTACTCAGGTTGATCTTAGCATAGTGTTTCACCCCCAGACTGATGGCCAGTCAGAGTGGACTATCCAGGTTTTGAAGGATATGTTTCACGCATGTGCGATGGATTTTGGTGTCCAGTGGGAGCAATATTTGGCTTTAGCAGAGTTTGCATATAGTAATAGCTACCACTCCAGTATTGATATGGCTCTTTTTGAGACGTTGTATGGTAGGCGTTGTTCCTCCCCAGTATGTTGGTTTGATGTTTCAAAGGTGAGATCTCGAGGTACAGACTTGCTTCATGAGTAGTTGGATAGAGTTTGGGTCATTCAGGATAGACTTAGAGTGGTTCAGAGTAGGCAGAAGTGTTATGCTGATCGTAGACTTCGTGCCTTGAGATTTGGTGTAGATGATCATGTTTTCCTTTGAGTTTCACTCATGAAGGGTGTGATGAGGTTCGGGAAGAGGGGCAAGCTTAGCCCCAGATATATTGGTCCATTTGAGATTCTTCGAACTGTTAGTGATGTAAATTATGTGTTGGTTATTGCCCCTTGATCTATCAACTGTTCGTCTAGTTTTTCATGTTTCTATGCTTCATTACTATATTCCTGATGAGTCTTATGTCATTCGTTGGGAGTTAGTTCAGTTAGATGAGCGGTTGTCCGTTGTGGAGAAGCCGATTTCCTTTTTGGCTAGGGATGTTAGGCGGTTGTGCTATACAGTGATCGCTTTGGTTAAGGTCCAGTGGTGACATTAACTTGTAGATGAGGCTACTTCAGAGGTTGAGTCTGATATGCGTAGTTCCTATCCCCAGCTTTTCATTGATTCAGGTATTTCCTTGTCTTAGTTCGAGGACGAACTAGATTTTTAGTGGTGGATGATGTAACGACCTAAAAATTTGATGAAATATGTAAAATTTGTGATTTTGTGTGATTTGACTATTTTACCCCTCCCCGTAGTTGCATTATGATATTTTTGGAGTGTGGGAGTGATTGACATGATTTTCGATACTTTTTGGTATCATTTATGCAATATTGTCAGTTTTGATGGCTTAAAGAGCCTTAATTGGGACTTATGTGAATATCTTTTGATCCATGTGATGGATGGCATAACGAACTATGCTAACAGCTCTGGAATATCATTTTAGAATGGGTAGACCTTTGGTTCAGGTCCCGGTGCAGCCGAGCTTATTTCGACCTATTGATTAGAAAGTTGGAAAATTGGAAATATGGGTGTGGGACCCACATTTGATCAAAACGACCTCGGATGGAAAATCCGACTTTGACAGCAGATCAGGAATATCGATTTTAGGGTGTTAGCATGTTTGGTATGATTTTACAGCTTTTAAATCTCATTTCGACCCTCGATTTAAAAAGTTATAATTTCAGGTTTCGGAGGTCAATTTTGTGAAAATAATATTTTTTTTTTCAAATCTGATATCGCCATCGCGTTCGAAACGTCGAATTTAGTATGGTTGCATAGTTCGTTTGCATAAATTGAACTCCGAACGAATCTCGAGCACCCCGTTGAAGTTCATTTCGACTTAAGGGGGAAAATCTGAACTAAATATTGCTTATTTTTCTGCAATAAATACGGTTTTTTCATCCATTTTGGCTCATTTTGCTCATTTTTCATCTTGCCTCTTGAGATTTAAACCTAATATAGTGTGAGAGCTTAAAAGTAGAGTTTGTAGGAGCTTGGGAAGCTAGATTAACACCTTTTTCTTGGTTTTATTATGGATTAAAGATAAGAATTCACCCCTTTTCTTAATAAGTTCTTGATAAATTCCTTAAAATCCCAAAAAATCTTAGGGCATGATTTTAAACCCAAATTTTACCCCTTTCACTTGAATAATATTTTTATCTTATAATTAGTAGTTTTTCATTAATTTAACCTTCAAAACAACTCCGTCTCTTGATTTTAACCCGGATTTTAAAGATTTTACCCAGTAAAGCTCAAAAATGATTTTTCTTCGATTTGAACTCCATTTTTTTACTTGATTTAACTTGAGTTTTCAGATGTAGGTTCCTAAAAATAGGGGGAACATGTTTTTGAAATAAAGTTTCAATTTTGCCCTTCTTTTTTGGAAATCTATTTTGGGAGTCCGTATTGACCCGAAATCAAAAGTAGTCAATATGAGTGTTGTTGGTTTTGTCTTGATGCATAGATTTTATATTTGATATTTTTAGTGGAGTTTAAGATTGTTAGTGAAAAGTAAGGTCGCGGGTTCAAGTGTAGCAGACCGGTTTCGACTTTCGAGGTAGGTTATGGATTAACTAACTGAGCTGGGTAGTAAATGATGGTACAAAATGTATGTTAAGGGTGGAAACTAATTACGAAAAAATTAGCTATCTATGTGTTGTGCCCGTGTAAGGGCCTATATGTGAGGTAATTATCGAAATTAAGATATTATGTGATATGTTTGACCGTGTGGGGTCCTATGTGATATTGATAGCCTTGAATACATGTGAAAAATTATATTGTGTTGTTTAATTTGGTACCATTGGTGTATTGTGATAATATTCATACTTTATTGGCATATGAGACATGTGGAAATTCATGGATAAAACAAAAATAATAAGTGGATGTTGGCTCATGTGGTTGTGGGAATGTATCATTGTAGTTGGTTGTGGAAATATATCATGTGATTGGTTGTGGAAATACTCATTGTGATTGGTTGTGAGCATTACATCTTCATATCATACTCATTCATGAAACATTGGTACCACTGTGACAACATCTGAGAAATACTGGCAACACCTTTTTAAGAAAATATTATAACACCTTATAAAACCCTTTATTGAAGGATATGCCAGAAAGGAGATATAAGAAATGTGGATTGTATATGGGTTGATGAACCCTCCATGGGTCCTACGTCGGGAAGCTCTAGCTCCGTAGGTATATGCAGGGATTGTGCGACGATCCCGGAGGTTGTGCGATGACCTCGTGCATCATCATCATCATCGTCATCATCATATACATTGCACTTACTTTATTGTATTTATGTTGTGTTGTATTGCCTTATTAACTTGTTATCTATGTATTTGTCTTATCTTCCTTTACTTGTATTTGATGATCTTGTATCAACATGTTCTCGCTTGTTCTATTTATATGTGACATAATGTATACTTATGTTCTATACCTTGGTGTGTTGTTGTAATATATGTGAGATATGTTAGAACTGTTAGTGCAAGCGGTGTGGGCTATCGTTGTGGGACATTTTTTTATTGCAGGTGACGTGCTCTTAGTGTATATTTTGTATGCTTTATTTACTACTTTGCTTGGTCAGCCTATGATACCTACTGAGTATAAGAGGATCGTATTCATGCCTACTACACCCTTTCGGTGCAGGTCTTAACTCGAGTGTGCCTCAAATTTCTTGACTCGGGCGATTGTTGAAGCTTCCAAGATAGCGGTTGGATATTCATGCGTCTAAAGTTCACTCTATCTTTCTAAAGTAGTTATGTCTTTATTAGTATTCAGAGACAAATATTATTTCTTTTGTGGTTATTTTTCCGATGTATTTAACTCTTGGATTGTATTAGTAGTTCTTACACTATTGGCACCTGGTTTTGGGTATGATTGGTATTTTGGATAAGTTCTTTCCGCATTATTATGATTACTTATATGGTTCGACTTCGTTCTAGAAGCCTTACCGTAGGATATTTCTGTCTTTTCTTCTTTTTGTATCAGTTTGGGTGATAGGATTACTTGTCAAGGTACGCTACGACAAGTGCCATCATGACCCTTATTTTTAGATCATGAACAAATTTTGTATTAGATTGTGTAGAAAAATAGGTACAAGTAAGCAATTGTGACTGATAACGCTCAATCTACAGCTCTCGTAGGAGTGTAAAGCGGTCGTTAGCAAATATAGAACCCAACCTGGGTTGGGTATCGATCCCACAGAGAATAGCTTGGTCAACAAGTAAGCAGAATTACTAGACTTTTAGTGCAAGTCTCGTAATGAGGGGGGATTGTAATGTGTAACCAAAACAATAAAGTAAAAGCTGAAAATAGCAAAGTAAAGAGAGAAAGATTGTTACGTAAGTTGTAAACAATGAGAATTGAAGCGTTGGAGTTATGTCCACCTTCTGAGGTATACGTCTCTATTGCTTATGTGTGTGTAGAATTGTGACATGCATGTGCTTATAGAGAATTGTAGTCGATGGTAAATCCAAGCGTCTCTCGACCTGAACAAGGACTATTTCACTTTAACTCTCTCGAGCTTAAAGCGTGTCTAACGGTACGAATTCTCCAAGAGGTTAGTCCAGTTACGGCACTAGCTTTTTAATAGGAAAGGGTGTCCTACTACCTTGACATTATCTCTTTTCCAGACAAATAACCTTTCTCTCGAACAAGTTAAATGTTAGACTGGCGTATTCTTGCGTTTGCAACCGCAAAGAATGTGGATTAAGATGAAGAGAATAATGATATAAGCAATATACGTGTCATGAACTCACAAACTCACAGCAATAGATAGTAACTCATTCAGCTTCCATAACCCCAACTGAGAGGTTTAGTTACCCATGAATGCGAAGGAAATCACAATTGGCATTATTATTATATCACAATAGTGGTGAATGGTGTGTAGCTTAGGTGATAGGCGTGAGGCGTGTTTCCTTGGCTTGGTAACGATTCTCTTGTTGTGGAATTTAAGAATAGAAGAGTAGAAGAAGAAAAATAGAATTAATAGAAAGATTAGAAGAGTTGTAATTGAGAAGTAGAATGTGCCTCTCCACTAAGGGAGGACTTAATTAAAAATCTCTAGCATGATAGGGTATTTATAATACTCCTATCCTACTCCTACTATGCTAATGAAATAAATAACCAAATCCTACTAAACTAAGGAAATACTTAACCCATTTGTACTAGGTTAATGTAACATTCTCCTAATCCAAATAAACTAATGAAATACATAACCCAATTGTACTAGGTTAATGTATCATTGTCAAAATCCAGCTTTGTGTCTGTAAGTCCCCAAAGTCTTCAGAAATGCTGTTTTGGCCCGGGACAGATTTTCCATGCAGCAGTTTTGGTCCTTAGGCGTCCAAACTCCCTTTCCTTCCTTCGTGAGCTTTCTTTTGCGTCAAGTAAGCCATAAAATGCTGAATTTTGCATCATTTATACCTGAAACTTTACTAATCATGTTCGTTAGCTCATTTACAGGAAAACGGACTAAAAGTGCATGAAATATATAATTTGTTCTCAAAACTAGGCTAAAATATGGGCAAAATATATTGATATAGGTGTGTAAATTCGCCTATCATCAACACCCCACACTTGAAGCTTTGTTCGTCCTCGAACGAAATATCATGTCCTTCTAAGCGTCGACTTAAGGTTTTTACAGCAACAACACAAAACATTTATCAAGACAAGCACAACGATTATCAACCAAGAGTAGCTTTCCGATTATAAGTAGAAACAATTTAACCTCAAGTATAGACTCGTGATGGTGATCAACTCGCATGCAAACGTTAAAGTGCATAGAATCATATACAACTATCCAAAACTCATCAACCATGTGTGTCTCACAATATAGTACCCATAATCACTCACAAATATATCATATTTTTCAAACATGGGTATCAAAATATCCTTGCTCTCGCTCTCACAAAGAATTCGTATGCAGCAACTGATGACCATAGGCTTGCCCTTAGTGTAGTACTCCACTAAATGTCGGAATGTTAAGACTAGGATCAAGTAGGTCTTTTGATGGTTGTAATGTAGGCTAAGGGACGGGTAGGACTATTTTGGCCAGGAATAGTGACTAAGCTCCTAAGCGCTTTAATACATCACTTTGTATCATTGGCACTTTTTTCTTTCAACCTTTCTTCTTTCTTTTATTCTACCACCCTTGTTCTCCTCTTTTGTTTTTCAATTTTAAGAACAACTCACTTTTCAGCTTTCTTTTCCTTTTTCTTTTCACAACATACCTCTTATGATAGCACTTTCTTTTCCATAACACATTCAAGCACCATTTTCAATTTAAAGCATCATACTTACCCAATTCCCTCAATCTACAGCTCTCGTAGGAGTGTAAAGCGGTCGTTAGCAAATATAGAACCCAACCTGGGTTGGGTATCGATCCCACAGAGAATAGCTTGGTCAACAAGTAAGCAGAATTACTAGACTTTTAATTGTAATGTGTAACCAAAACAATAAAGTAAAAGCTGAAAATAGCAAAGTAAAGAGAGAAAGATTGTTACGTAAGTTGTAAACAATGAGAATTGAAGCGTTGGGATTATGTCCACCTTCTGAGGTATACGTCTCTATTGCTTATGTGTGTGTAGAATTGTGACATGCATGTGCTTATAGAGAATTGTAGTCGATGGTAAATCCAAGCGTCTCTCGACCTGAACAAGGACTATTTCACTTTAACTCTCTCGAGCTTAAAGCGTGTCTAACGGTACGAATTCTCCAAGAGGTTAGTCCAGTTACGGCACTAGCTTTTTAATAGGAAAGGGTGTCCTACTACCTTGACATTATCTCTTTTCCAGACAAATAACCTTTCTCTCGAACAAGTTAAATGTTAGACTGGCGTATTCTTGCGTTTGCAACCGCAAAGAATGTAGATTAAGATGAAGAGAATAATGATATAAGCAATATACGTGTCATGAACTCACAAACTCACAGCAATAGATAGTATCTCATTCTGCTTCCATAACCCCAACAGAGAGGTTTAGTTATCCATGAATGCGAAGGAAATCACAATTGGCATTATTATTATATCACAATAGTGGTGAATGGCGTGTAGCTTAGGTGATAGGCGTGAGGCGTGTTTCCTTGGCTTGGTAACGATTCTCTTGTTGTGGAATTTAAGAATAGAAGAGTAGAAGAAGAAAAATAGAATTAATAGAAAGATTAGAAGAGTTGTAATTGAGAAGTAGAATGTGCCTCTCCACTAAGGGAGGACTTAATCAAAAATCTCTAGCATGATAGGGTATTTATAATACTCCTATCCTACTCCTACTATGCTAATGAAATAAATAACCAAATCCTACTAAACTAAGGAAATACTTAACCCATTTGTACTAGGTTAATGTAACATTCTCCTAATCCAAATAAACTAATGAAATACATAACCCAATTGTACTAGGTTAATGTATCATTGTCAAAATCCAGCTTTGTGTCTGTAAGTCCCTAAAGTCTTCAGAAATGCTGTTTTAGCCCAGGATAGATTTTCCATGCAGCAGTTTTGGTCCAGGTCCCCAAAGTCTTCAGAAATGCTGTTTTAGCCCTGGACAGATTTTCCATGCAGCGGTTTTGGTCCTTAGGCGTCCAAACTCCCTTTCCTTCCTTCGTGAGCTTTCTTTTGCGTCAAGTAAGCCATAAAATGTTGTATTTTGCATTATTTATACCTGAAACTTTACTAATCATGTTCGTTAGCTCATTTATAGGAAAAAGGACTAAAAGTGCATGAAATATATAATTTGTTCTCAAAACTAGGCTAAAATATGGGCAAAATATATTGATATAGGCGCGTAAATTTGCCTATCATCAACACCGCACACTTAGAGCTTTGTTCGTCCTCGAACAACATATCATGTCCTTCTAAACATCAACTTTGGGTTTTTACAACAACAACACAAAACATTTATCAAGACAAGCACAACAATTATCAACAAAGAGTAGCTTTTCGATTATAAGTAGAAACAATTTACCCTCTAGCATAGACTCGTGATGGTGATCATCTCTCATGCAAACATTAAGGTGCATAGAATCATATACAACATTCCAAAGCTCATCAACCATGTGTGTCTCACAATATAGTACCCATAATTACTCACAAATATAGGATATTTTTCAAACATGGGTATCAAAATATCCTTGCTCTCGCTCTCACAACGAATTCGTATGCAGCAACTGATGACCATAGGCTTGCCCTTAGTGTAGTACTCTACTAAATGTTAGAATGTTAAGATTAGGATCAAGTAGGTCTTTTGATGGTTGTAATGTAGGCTAAGGGACGGGTAGGACTATTTTGGCCAGGAATAGTGACTAAGCTCCTAAGCGCTTTAATACATCACTTTGTATCATTGGCACTTTTTTCTTTCAACCTTTCTTCTTTCTTTTATTCTACCACCCTTGTTCTCCTCTTTTGTTTTTCAATTTTAAGAACAACTCACTTTTCAGCTTTCTTTTCCTTTTTCTTTTCACAACATACCTCTTATGATAGCACTTTCTTTTCCATAACACATTCAAGCACCATTTTCAATTTAAAGCATCATACTTACCCAATTCCCTCTTATGTTGTCACATGGCTTTTTTAATTTAAAGCACTTAGGAATTTGGATCAAATTACGGTCTTGAAAAAATGGATTAGGCTTACATACGAGGTTGTCAAAGAAAGAGGCTAAAGGCTCAAAAGGGTTTGACTAGGATGATGTCCATGGGTAGGTAAAACTGAAGGTAAATAAATATAGGTTGCCAAAGAAATGCCTAAATCATATCCTAAACTTACACTCCTTATTTTCGCTTTGCATACATACCCGGCAAGTTCTAGCATCAGCCACAAACATAGAATATACTATTATCTCACACACACAAGGTACATGGTCGACTTGATTGGAAGTAATATAGACTCTTGACCCAACAAGTGAAGGAATTGAACCACACAATATCACATAATGAGTCACAACTAGAGCCTAAACGTCTCAATAGTCACAATAAATCCATCGTTTTATTGTTTTATCGTTTTATCGTTTCGTCGTTTTAGTATTTTTTTTTTTTTGATAAAAGAAAATCCAAAAATAAGAGTCGTGCCACAACCAAAACCAAGGCGCTTGGTGGGAGGCAACCCATCGTACTAATCGTTTTCATTTGTTTTGAGCAAAAATAGGTGCAAGAAGTATTCAACGAGGAGATTGATTTCAATTGACGATTTAGACGCATTGTATGGTAAAGTTGGTAAGTTAGGAATGGTGATGCATAAGGCTATGGATTGAGCATTTTTCATGCCAAAATAGGCATCGAAGAAGGCTAGGCCTTGGTAAAACTAGGTCACGAACGATGCATAACCTATCCTATAGCCTAAGGTCTCGGAATCTAGTGTGCTATACACTATGCGCCGCCTATTCCTAGGTATGCTTTTGACTATGCGCCGCCTATTCTATGGCATTTGGTCTCAGTATCTCATATGCCATAGACTATGCGGCGCATATGTCTACAAATGCCATAGACTATGCGGCGCATATGTCCCATTATGCCATAGACAATGCGCCGCATATGTCGTTGATATGCCGAGTATTATGCGCCGCATATGTGGTGTTTTTGTCTCCAAATCCGATTTTAACTGGGTCATAACCCGACCCATACTCTTCCTATATAAAGGGGACTTAGTTTTATAACACAACCACATTAGAAAAAACCCTAAGGGCGCCGCATAACCTTCCAAATCCGCTTAAAATTTTCTTCTTTTGCTCTTCCAATTCACAACACCATCTCCACAAGCTTCAAGCAAGTAAGTACTCGCATGTTCTTCATTTATTTCTCGTAAGTACTACGTTGCTATGTTTATGATAAATTGCTAAATCGTATAAGATTGTTGGTGATGTTTATGTGTTTGGATAGTTGATACAAAATCATGTGAGTGAACAAATACGTAGGAAAATCTTGACTTGTTTCCGACTTGAATTTGGTTTCAATAGCATTGTTATGATATTTACGGAATTACTTTGGATATGAACATTGCTTAAGATTGTTGTTTGAATACTTACATGTTAGACTATCCCGGCCGTCGGGATAAGACTTATAGGGCCTACCGACTTAGGAGGTTGTGATTGTTGTATGAATAACGATTCCATGTGGTAACCCCTATGTCGTAGTGTTGCTATATCAACCATGAAAGTAGTCCAATGGCTGCAAATACGTGATGCAATACTGATTTTCTTGTCAGAATACAATCCTAAAACGTATGTCGACGTAATCTGAAGTAATCGACTACTTTCACCTCACTGATTTGCATAACAAAATTAAGTGTGGGGTGGTACCCCTATTGCTTGCTTATAGATTGTATCAAGTGAGATTGTGCTGCAACTAACACTAATTCTAGTCTCAGGTACAATGGCACCTAAAGCAAGGCAAGGCAAGGAGAAGGCTACCACGTCCCAAAAGGGCAAGAAGAGAGGTCGAAAGGACCAAGGAGAATCATCCCCAGCACAACTACCCCGCAGAATGTTTGGAATAAAATGGGTTCTTGAGGAAGAAGCCAAAGCATGGTACAGCAGCAACAAAGAAAGAAAATATGTGCACGTCGACTTGATCAACAAGGAGACCTTAGCAAAGAAGGAGCCGCGAATGTTGGCAAAAATAATGGCTTTGAAGCTGGATTTCATCTTCCGCAACATGGGAGAGTGCAATCTTGACTTGACAAGAGAGTTTTATGCCAACTGGTCGCCGAACACAACAGGCAATGAAGTCAAGATTCGGGGCCAAGTGTTACAGCTCACCGCGGATTGGATCAACTATTTTCTTGGCTTACCTTCGGTCGACACAGCACCATTCAAAGAACTGTACAGCAGGCCTCCTTATAGAGCGATACGACACACGCTTTGTGGAAGTAGATCAATGGCAAGGTGGGGCAGACACAAAGAAACAGGTCGACACAACACCTTCCCCTATGCTCCACTAAATAGGGAAGCACGAATCTGGATGCGTATTGTCAACTCATGTCTTATTCCTGGGACTCAATACACCAAGATATCGAGAGATAGAGTGTGTTTGGTCTATGCTTTGATGATGAATGTCCCTATCAACTTTGGGGCAATCATTCGATCTACCATGAGGAAGGCCAGACTCCACAAAAGGTCCCATTTCACATTCGGTAATTTGTTGACAGCAATGTTGCGGAAGGAGGATATCGAAGAGGAACCAGCTGACCACAAACTCCCCCATAACCCAAAGAAGGTTGACCTCACCAAGATCAAAGATGATGAAACAACTCATGGAGTCAACCTTACTACTGCGGAGAGACATGCTCGTGATGAGAGTTTCTTCCGTCATCTCTATGGCATGACACGATTCACTATGATGAGTGGTGGACGTATTCCAACTGCTGAATAGCTCCAACAGCTGGACCACGACTACCCAATGAACATGCATGCACGGGAGATGTGTGGAGTGGGCGTATACTTTGAGGAACCTCTAGAGAATGATGTGCCGACTGATGACGATCGACGCTTGCCTGATTCTGACGAGGAGGAGAACTCTGACGACGACTCTTATGATGATTCAGACGAAGGGGGTATGACCCCCGACATCGAGGAGGAGTCCGACTAACCAAGTTCTTCGTATTTATTTTCCACTGAGGGCAGTGTCCCGACTAAGTGTGGGGTGGTGGTATCGCATGCTATACTTCTCTGTTTGCACCGCATGCTATACTTCTCTGTTTGCACCTATGTTTGTTTGTTTCCTTTGTTTATTTGAGTTCGTTTTGTTTTAGTTCGTTTTGTTTTTTTTAAGTTTTTTTAGGAGTAAATTCTTTCTAGCTTTGCATGAAACTATTTTTGATAGGCAGCATGAGATTATAACAAGAGTATGTGTTACAATTGTGACTATTGAGACGTTTAGGCTCTAGTTGTGACTCATTATGTGATATTATGTGATTAAATTCCTTCACTTGTTGGGTCGAGAGTCTATATTACTTCCAAACAAAGTCGACCATGTGCCTTGTGTGTGTGAGATAATAGTATATTCTATGTTTGTGGCTGATGCTAGAACTTGCCGCGTATGTATGCAAAGCGAAAATAAGGAGTGTAAGTTTAGGATATGATTTAGGCATTTCTTTGGCAACCTATATTTGTTTACCTTCAGTTTTACCTACCCATGGACATCATCCTAGTCAAACCCTTTTGAGCCTTTAGCCTATTTCTTTGACAACCTCGTATGTAAGCCTAATCCATTTTTTCAAGACCGTAATTTGATCCAAATTCCTAAGTGCTTTAAATTAAAAAAAGTCATGTGACAACATAAGAGGGAATTGGGTAAGTATGATTCTTTAAATTGAAAATGGTGCTTGAATGTGTTATGGAAAATAAAGTGCTATCATAAGAGGTATGTTGTGAAAAGAAAAAGGAAAAGAAAGCTGAAAAGTGAGTTGTTCTTAAAATTGAAAAACAAAAGAGGAGAACAAGGGTGGTAGAATAAAAGAAAGAAGAAAGGTTGAAAGAAAAAAGTGCCAATGATACAAAGTGATGTATTAAAGCGCTTAGGAGCTTAGTCACTATTCCTGGCCAAAATAGTCCTACCCGTCCCTTAGCCTACATTACAACCATCAAAAGACCTACTTGATCCTAGTATTAACATTCCGACATTTAGTGGAGTACTACACTAAGGGCAAGCCTATGGTCATCAGTTGCTGCATACGAATTCTTTGTGAGAGCGAGAGCAAGGATATTTTGATACCCATGTTTGAAAAATATGATATATTTGTGAGTGATTATGGGTACTATATTGTGAGACACACATGGTTGATGAGTTTTGGATAGTTGTATATGATTCTATGCACTTTAACGTTTGCATGCGAGTTGATCACCATCACGAGTCTATACTTGAGGTTAAATTGTTTCTACTTATAATCGGAAAGCTACTCTTGGTTGATAATCGTTGTGCTTGTCTTGATAAATGTTTTGTGTTGTTGTTGTAAAAACCCAAAGTTGATGTTTAGAAGGACATAATATTTCGTTCGAGGACGAACAAAGCTTCAAGTGTGGGGTGTTGATGATAGGCGAATTTACACACCTATATCAATATATTTTGCCCATATTTTAGCCTAGTTTTGAGAACAAATTATATATTTCATGCACTTTTAGTCCTTTTTCCTGTAAATGAGCTAACGAACATGATTAGTAAAGTTTCAGGTATAAATGATGCAAAATTCAGCATTTTATGGCTTACTTGACGCAAAAGAAAGCTCACGAAGGAAGGAAATGGAGTTTGGACGCCTAAGGACCAAAACTGCTGCATGGAAAATCTGTCCCAGGCTAAAACAACATTTCTGAAGACTTTGGGGACTTACAGACACAAAGCTGGATTTGGAAAATGATACATTAACCTAGTACAATTGGGTTATGTATTTCATTAGTTTATTTGGATTATGATAATGTTACATTAACCTAGTACATTTGGGTTAAGTATTACATTAGCCTAGTAGGATTTGGTTATTTATTTCATTAGCTTAGTAGTAGTAGGATATAGGTATTATAAATACCCTATCATGCTAGAGATTTTTATTCAAGTCCTCCCTTAGTGGAGAGACACATTCTACTTCTCAATTACAACTCTTCTAATCTTTCTATTAATTCTATTTTTCTTCTTCTACTCTTCTATTTTTAAATTCCACAACAAGAGAATCGTTACCAAGCCAAGGAAACACGCCTCACGCCTATCACCTAAGCTACACGCCATTCACCACTATTGTGATATAATAATAATGCCAATTATGATTTCCTTCGCATTCATGGGTAACTAAACCTCTCTGTTGGGGTTATGGAAGCCGAATGAGATACTATCTATTGTTGTGAGTTTGTGAGTTCATGACACGTATATTGCTTATATCATTATTCTCTTCATCTTAATCCACATTCTTTGCGGTTGCAAACGCAAGAATACGCCAGTCTAACATTTAACTTGTTCGAGAGAAAGGTTATTTGTTTGGAAAAGAGATAATGTCAAGGTAGTAGGACACCCTTTCCTATTAAAAAGCTAGTGCCGTAACTGGACTAACCTCTTGGAGAATTCGTACCGTTAGACACGCTTTAAGCTCGAGAGAGTTAAAGTGAAATAGTCCTTGTTCAGGTCGAGAGAGGCTTGGATTTACCATCGACTACAATTCTCTATAAGCACATGCATGTCACAATTCTACACACTCATAAGCAATAGAGACGTATACCTCAGAAGGTGGACATAACCCCAACGCTTTAATTCTCATTGTTTACAACTTACATAACAATCTTTCTCTCTTTCCTTTGCTATTTTCAGCTTTTACTTTATTGTTTTGGTTACACATTACAATCCCCCCCTCATTATGAGACTTGCACTAAAAGTCTAGTAATTCTGCTTACTTGTTGACCAAGCTATTCTCTGTGGGATCGATACCCAACCCAGGTTGGGTTCTATATTTGCTAACGACCGCTTTACACTCCTACGAGAGTTGTAGATTGAGCGTTAAGATGAAGAGAATAATGATATAAGCAATATACGTGTCATGAACTCACAAACTCACAGCAATAGATAGTAACTCATTCAGCTTCCATAACCCCAACAGAGAGGTTTAGTTACCCATGAATGCGAAGGAAATCACAATTGGCATTATTATTATATCACAATAGTGGTGAATGGCGTGTAGCTTAGGTGATAGGCGTGAGGCGTGTTTCCTTGGCTTGGTAACGATTCTCTTGTTGTGGAATTTAAGAATAGAAGAGTAGAAAAAGAAAAATAGAATTAATAGAAAGATTAGAAGAGTTGTAATTGAGAAGTAGAATGTGCCTCTCCACTAAGGGAGGACTTAATTAAAAATCTCTAGCATGATAGGGTATTTATAATACTCCTATCCTACTCCTACTATGCTAATGAAATAAATAACCAAATCCTATTAAACTAAGGAAATACTTAACCCATTTGTACTAGGTTAATGTAACATTCTCCTAATCCAAATAAACTAATGAAATACATAACCCAATTGTACTAGGTTAATGTATCATTGTCAAAATCCAGCTTTGTGTCTGTAAGTCCCCAAAGTCTTCAGAAATGTTGTTTTAGCCCGGGACAGATTTTCCATGCAGCAGTTTTGGTCCTTAGGCGTGTAGACTTTCTTCCATTCCTTTGTGAGCTTTCGTTTGCGTTTAAGTAAGCCATAAAATGCTGTATTTTGCATCATTTATACCTGAAACTTTACTAATCATGTTCGTTAGCTCATTTATAGGAAAAAGGACTAAAAGTGCATGAAATATATAATTTGTTCTCAAAACTAGGCTAAAATATGGGCAAAATATATTGATATAGACGCGTAAATTTGCCTATCATCAGTGACCACAAAGTTCTTCTTATCAAGTATGTTCTATACTGACGTGAGCATAAGCTGTCTAAGTTGAAACAATTGAGCACACCTGTTCAATTCCTCACTCTTCATCCTCTCCTTATTCTATAATGCTGACGAATTAGTTGACCAAACTTTTCTTGATTCTCTCCAAATGGTTGTGCACGACTGTGTTAATTCTACACCAGAAATTCCTTCTTCTCTATTAACTAAAATATCAGTTTTTGTACCATGAATGTGCCAAACTTGATCATCAATCCATGCAACATATGTTTCTGAATAATGAAAAGAGACATGTTTTCTCTTTTAGTACCTAATTGGTTATTTTTTAGGACTTCTCAATCCTAAATCAGGTTTGACTTATAAAAAAAATAGATATTCTTGAATAGATGAATCCCTAAATCAGGTTTGACTTATAAAAAAAATAGATGTTCTTGAACAGATGAATCATGTTGCTCTACCTGTTTAAATAAGGAGGGCTAATACTCATTTGAAAGAGAAAAATCTCAACTAGAAGCTACACAAGATAGTCATGAAGTGGAATAAGAGGTCCTTAAGGATAGGATCATGACTTTGAAGTTTGACCTTGATTGATAGAGGGATAAAAATATTGAAGTCATTCATTAATTGACACAGTTGATATCACCTGTTCACCTTCCTCATCAGCTCCTCACTATTTGTATTCTTAGTCGTGTCCTACTTTTATACCGTATTTTTTTAATGCTCAATTATTTTGCTTTGTTCAGTACTAGCTTAGGTTTAATGTGGAACATGCTCTATCAGTTAAATGAAATGGTTATCTTTACTAAATTGACTCATATTTTTGCTCTCTTTAATACATTATTAGGTTGGCTAAAGTGTTTGTCTGATTATTTTGGTGATAGCCCCAGTGGCCATGAATAGCATAACAAATCACTTTGGCTAGTATATTATTGCATTGAAATGGTTTTTTGATGATGCCAAAAGGGGGAAGATAAGAGGGTTATATAATGTTTATAAACCATTGACTAACTTATTTAACCCATTGACTAACTTGTTTCATTCTAGTGTTTTATACTTTAGTGCTTACAGGTGAAGATGTTTAAATGCATAAACACAAGAGGTTTGTCATCATAAAAAAGGGAAAATTTGTTGGGTACGATGTAGTTTTGATGATTGACAAACTGACAAAGTGATATGAAATAATTCTGATAAACTCAAGGAAGTAAACATGTGCTAATTTGAAAACGTTGAATTTGATTCAAGCACTTGATAATAAGGGAAAGCAAGTTGAGTTGAAAAAGAAGTCCTATGGAAAGAAGGAGTTTCACTTCTGAGCATATCTTGAAAAGTCCTATATGTAGAAGGAGAAAGATTCTGTAGATTGAAGAAGTCTACGTAAGATAGGAAACATATAAATTAAAGGACTCTTTGTTAAATCAATGAAGTTTCTGATGACTGACACATAAATGGACCATGTTACTTGAGCTAGTTCAATCATAGGAAAACAGGTTTCAGGTTCACTGATAGATGCAGACAAAGATTGCTTAAAGTCAGGAATGAATGAGCAAGCCTAATTCTGATATACTCAAGTTACTGATCACGTGAGAAATTGAAGAAGTTGTGGTTGAGTAAAATACTTGAAGATATGCTGATTTAAAGAGTTGAAGTTTGATTACAACACTAAGGAGACAAAAGTTGGAATTGAAGAAGGAGTCTCACTTGAAGTAGAACTCTATGTAATGAGAGTTCTGATTAAAGTAGGAGTTTGACATAAAGAATAACTCTTTGGAGAGCTGTGTTTAAATAGAAGATGTATTATTTAGAGTAACTCACGTACTTACAAAGAAGAAAAGCACAATCGATAGATTGACTTCACGAAGTGCTACTCAATTACTGAAGAAACACATTGAAGAACCTGGTCCTAAGTATAGAATCCAGCTAAGAGTTTTAGCGTTGATTTTTAGAGTTGTTCATTGTGTTTGAACTATTGATGTAATATTAGTTTCAATGTATTATAAACTGAATTAGGAGCTAGTCTTCGAGTTGGGGAAAACTCAGAGACTTGGGAACGCATACCTTGGGAGGTGTGTGTAGTTAGGAATTAGAGCTTATAATCCTAGTCATTGAGTTAGGAATTAGAGTTTATAATTCCTAGTTGTTGAGTTATAGGGATTAGAGTTTATAATTCCTATTTGTTGGTTACAAGAGTTTTGCAATTAGTCGTTGTTGAGGCTCAGAGTTATTTAGTGAAGTTAGGGTTAAATCCTGTAGAGGTGTAAGTCGTAGTTTTTTTACACCTTTTTGAACCGGGTGTTTTCCAAGTAAAAAACACCAAGTAAAAATCATTGTGTTCTTTACTTTCTATTTTACTGCTTCCTTAAAACACGTCAGTGGAACACGTCAGGCAACCCATTCCATCGATAAGCAACAGTTAGGCGAAAATAAGATAATCAGTAGGACACGAATTCTTAACAGTTCCTTTGTTACACAACAACTGCGGGAAAATTCGAGACATGTTCTGCCCCAGATCTTTGAAAAGTTGGAGTTGAGAGAAAAGAAACTGGCCGAAGCTAGAGAGAAGGTTTACGAATATTGGCGAGGAGTTCAGTACAAGAAACAAAATTCTGTGAAAATTTCATCAATATAAATTAAGGGAGTATAGTTTTAGGGGTTTTTTGGGCTTGATGTTATATCTACGTGATTAAGTTCTTTTACTCACTCACAAAGTTGCACACACTCTAATTTGATATCTTTTACTTACTATGACCACAAGTTGGAAAGTAAATAAGCCTTTTTTGTATATTCTTGTTAAATTGATCGAGGTGGAGGCTATTTGCTTATTTTATTTGTTTTGTGTATTACCAGATAGTACAAGGTATTTGGTATTAGTAGTTCAATGTGGGGATCAAAATATGTGGTATTTCTTTTTACATATCAAAAATTATCTCTAGAGTTGGTACTCATATTCTAAATAATATTTAAATTTTCAAATTTCCACTTTAATACTCACTACGACTATATTTAAACATAAGTAGACTTTGATCCATTATATATAGATCACTTAGCCGTCAAGCTGAATCAAATTGAATTCAATTGATTTGAGTTAATTGTAACATCTCAAAATTTTCAAGTTAAGATTCAACCATTCTTTATATGTGTTTAAACCCAAAGTAATAATTTCTAATTTTAGGTAAGTGTCCTGATCAATCTCCTAGTGTGGTGAGGGGGCTTTTGATGTAATTCGTGATCATAATAAACATTTAGTGCTAAGTTGAAGTGAGAACATTTCAATCAATCGAGTTTTAGTATTAGATTTTACTAGGGTTAATTTCAGACGATCATAACTTCTAGAATATAAAGTATTTTGTGTCCCAAGGCCTACCAAATTAAAGGTATCCAGCCTTCTTTCCAATGCCACAAACCTTTCATTAATCTGATTCTGGAGTAGAAAGTTATGACCATTTTACCAAAAGGTAGCGATCTAACCGTCACACTGGAAAGGTTTTGTAGATTGGTTTGCGGCTACAAACCACTTTTTGAACCATGCAAACCGAGCGTAGATCATGAAACACTGACAATTGGTTTGGAAAAGTTATTAGAAGCCTTATGCGGTTGCAAACCACTATTTGCACCCGTATAAGGCCTCAACGGGATTTTTTTTTTCCAGCATTGTCTTTAGGGACTTTTTTTGTCCTTTCCTTAACCTAAATTGTTCCCACCCTTCTAAAATATTTTTGTACGTTTCTTATTGCCATAAATCGACTAAAAACCCTCCTCTCATCCTCTTAAAGTTTAAGAACTCTCAATGTTTTAAATTGCTAAGTCTAGGGTTAATCTTAAGGTCCCTCTTCTAAGTTCTTTGTCAAAAGATTTTTAGCGAAACTTTTTTCGAAATTTGTTCTCAAACCTATGATCTTTTAACCATATTGAGATTGGGCAGAAAATTATATTTTGAATTTATGAGATAAGCATGAAATTGTGACGAAACCCCTTTTCTTGAGGTTGCTTTAACTATTTGGCGAATTGAATTAGAAGACAAACTGAACCTTTTGACTTCTGCCATAAAACTATGCTATAAAAAAAGAAGCATTCACAAACTAAACAACTAATTTTCAATTTAAATTTAATAATAATCTTTATCAATGGAGATAATTAAGGGTATTTTCAATTTATATTTAAATTTAAACACCGCTACTTCTTCTACTACATAATTAAGGGTATTTTCAATTTATATTTAAATTCAAACACCGCTACTTCTTCTACTACTATACGTATGTAGTAGTTATTGTTTTATTTTAAATTATTGTTATTATTATTATTAGTTTAACCATATGTACCTCGCACATATAACGTTTAATTATTTAAAATTAAATTATTTTGTCTATTGCAGAAATTTAATGAAGTGTGAAAAATTCAAATCTCTTTTCAAAGTTCCTTTACATTTTAATATAATAATGATAACATAAACATATATTTAAGTGTAAACACATATACATTTTATCATCAGAAGTTCTAAGTGGTTGATAGATTGCGTTTGCTATGCAGTACCTCTTTCTCATGATGTCAGAGGCTAAGAGAGACACATCAATTTGAACGATATTTGTGGTACGATTATTTTTCTTTTCTTTTTTTTTAATATATTTAAAATATTTTCTTATTTTTTAAAGTCAAATCTTTACAAAATCATTAATTACATTCTTATTACATAAAACTTATAAAAAATTGATATTTCTTAAATTTTCTTATTCTATTATTTTTATATTTATTTCTAGATTTTGATGACTTCTAATAAGGAAAAATTTTATTATAAATATATTTAATTAATTTTCAATTCTTAACAATTAGGAAAAAAATAGTGAAAAGACGATTTTGTCTAAAACAAAGACTTAACTTTTAATATAGGAAAAAAAGTTCAAAACACATTTTCAAGGTTCTTCACACTTTTAATATATTGTAGATGTAGATATAGATGATTATTATTATTAAATAGTAAGAGTTTGTTTAGCACTCTTCAGTTATGGGTTCCTATCTTTAAGCTAATGAATATATTATTATTATTATTATTATTATTATTATTATTATTATAATTACTTTAATAATACTATTATTTTTCATTAATGTATAAATAAATTATATTTAAATATATTTTTTAGCATTTAAATTTTAAATGAGATAAGTTTGAAATAGTAAATGTCTAGTAGAACTCTTCAAGTATGCATTCTGCTTTTAAGATAATGAAAATCTTTTTTGTTTTTGTTCAAAAAAAGATAATGTATTTCAAATTCAAATACTTAATCTTTCAATTCAAAATTTTTATTACTGTTATGAAATATAAAGCAAAAATAAGAAGAATAAATAGAGAGAGAAGAGGGAGACTTCTTTATTTCTCTTTAGAGATGAGAGATCATAAGATTGTCAATATAATGAACAAAACTCCTCTATTTATAGGGGAAATTTACTCCTAGTCTGAGTAAAAGGCGGATGCTTCAAATCCTAATAGATATCAAAGTAGATCTTGATAGATCTTGATAGACATTCACTATAATGTAAATACATTTATAACATTCCCCATTGAATGTCTAATTGGTAGATAATGTGCCTCGTTAAAACCTTACTAGAAAAAATTCAGTAGGAAAAAAATCTAGTGAAGGAAAAAGAGTACACATCTCTAATAATACGCATTTCGGCTGCCTCATTAAAAACCTTACAAGGAAAACCCAGTGGGACAAAACCTCGTACGGGAAAAAGAGTACAATGCGTATTAACTCCCCCTAATGAGAACATCCTTGAACTTTTGCATCCCGATCTTGTGCAACATATTCTTGAAAGTTGCAATTAGAGAAGATTTGGTGAATAAATCGGTCACATTGTCAGTTGAACGAATCTGTTGCACGTTAATATCATCATTCTTTTGTATCTCATGTATGTAGAAAAGCTTTGGCAAAATGTGTTTCGTTCTATCTCCATTTATGAATCCTCCCTTAAGATATGCTATGTATGCTGAATTATCTCTGTATAAAATTATGGGTAGATTGTCATATTTCACACCACATTTTTCTCGAATGAGATGTATCATGGACCTCCACCATACACATTCTCGGCTTGCTTCATGAATAACTATTATCTCAGCATGATTCGATGAAGTGGTTACGATCGACTGCTTTGTATATCTCCAAGATATGGCAGTACCACCACATATGAACACATAGCCTATTTGAGATTGAGCTTTATGCGGGTCAGATAAGTACCCAACATCAGCATGACCAATAAGATCGGGACTGCAATCTTTAGAATAAAATAAGGTCATGTGTTTTATCCCATTTTGATGTCTCATAGTAGGAGCAGAAATATACCTTGCTAACAAATTAACTGAAAAGGCTATAGGCCTTGTAGTATTTGCAAAATACATGAGTGCATCAATTGCACTAAGATATGGTACTTCATAACCAATCCAATTCGATATATTTCGAGTTTTAGAAAATAATCTATTGCTTTGAAAACTCTCCAAGAGTTTTAATGATGTTCAAGCAATAAGCTTATACAATATAAGGATTATAAATAAGTTTCCCAGAAACTTTTATATGCTTCAAGCATTTTGAATCCTTAAAAGTTTTCACATAAGTTTTGTCAAGTGACAATATTCAACATTTCATGAGTGACATCTTCAAATATCTGGACTGCAAATCAAATAAGTTTAATACTTACCAAGATGCATCCTTTCATGTCACTTGATAAATATTTCTACGTCAGCATACTTAAATAAATGGAGAATTCAGATCCTCATAATCTTTCACAATATTGCGCCAATATTATGTCAAGGATATTGATGATATATCATTTTGTATGGGTTCACAATGCAACATAACATTTTTAGATGTCATCACTTCATTATTTTCAGGTACATGAACCTCTCATAAGGTTACATGAAGTGGTATGTTGTAGGCTCTTCAAGAGATCATTGCCTTCTTATTGTGATTATTTGCTCCTTATTTTTCAAGGACTATTTCATTTGGAACCGATCAGTCTAACACGCTTCACGCATGCATAGACTTTGTCCTTTAGTAACACCAAATAAGAGCACTTGTGCTTAATATTGGATGCTTTCAGCATTTGACTTGAATTATCTTTTGGATGAGGATATGGTGATAATTCCTAACATATTTCATAGCGCTTATAATCTCCCCTTTATGTTAGGAAAACTAACATACATCCTCTACTTCTTTGAGAAATCCATCGTTGTGCATTATGGTATATTCATTAATCGTATACTGCACATCAAAATTATTAGATAGAATAATTAGTTTCCGACTTTGAACCAATTGAGAGGAAAGAAATAATCATAATTTATTGGTCTAATGCATACAAATGTTATTGCAATATATCATATTTTAGACCAATACATTAAGTTTTGTTCTCATTAACAATGGTTTAGATATTTATTGAAGACATTTAATGCTAAACCATCATCATCAAGATAAATTATCTTGATTACACAATCTGAAAATTATGCTCAATTTATATTGAACAAGTAACTTTATGAATGTCAAACGTAGGTTGACTATGAATGTACATGTGATCATCTTATTGATGCATCTTTTGAACATATCACATGATAGGTGAACGACCCTTATTCACCTTTTATTCTTTTTCAGATTTATGGAATTCAATCCCAATATTAGTTGGTCCAACCAACTTATCATGAGAACAAACGACATAAATAATTCTTGAAGAATCTTCTAGTTCTTCAATACATGTCTAATATTCAATATGCACATCTTCGAGATACCACAATTGTTCATATCAATTTATGAACTTTTATTCTAGTAAACTCCAAGTTTACCATGACATGTACTTTTTTCTTTAGTAAATTTCCGATTTATTATTACATGAATAAATTTCAGATTTACTACTTTAGAACAGATTTCGAAATAACTCTTCTCAGTTATTCTGCCTCATTCGGAGGTGAGTTGTGATACCATCACAATCAAGTACACGTTTGCATTAATAAGCTTCTCATTCCCCAGGAATGGAATATAATCGTGTCTTAAGCCTATCAAATTATGATAGCTTATAACCTATTTCAAGATTTTGCTACTTCAGAAGCAAATCGAGGCATACATATAATGTAGAAAAATTTTCTCTATCATATCTTATGATCATAATATGTGTGTGAAAATATCATCACTTTTGATGATCATAATCATATTGTCCCTTCACGCTTATATTCGTGCATTCAATCACTTGTCTCCTTTCAGACATAGTATGCACTGCCGCCACATACACCTCAAGAATGAAGTAAGTTGTCGTATTTTAGACTTATCATATATTGCTACCACATTCACTTCATGGAATGGAGCATATTCAATGGGTCGGATTTCATGACTTTTCACCAAATATCCATTATTTTGCCTTAGCCATCATAATATCATCACTATGGTGCATTGAGATTCAAACTCAACGTTTTATCCATATAAAGGCGTCTTAGGCATAAATCAATGGGACTTGAACCCAACATCTTATTTTTATAGTGTATGCATTCATATCGTGCTTTTGGGATGATGACCATCTTCAAGTGGTCAAATCTTTCTTTTAGGCTATTCCACAAAACAAGTGGATCCTTAGTAGTAAGGTATTCAATTTTTAGAATTTCGTCAAGATGATGATGCAAGAAAATCATAGCCTTAGAACGATTTTGATTAGATGTTGTATTTTGTTTCTTTATGGCGTCTCCAAGACCCATAACATCTAAGTGGATTTCAGCATCCAACATCCATGAGAGGCAGTTCTTGCTCGAGGCAACGAACTCAAGTTTTGTAAGATTATTAGTCATATGAAAAGAAATAAAATAATACCTTAGCCTTCAAATTTAAGACGGCAGAGTCTCGTGCTTAACCTCCTGATACGGTTTCTTCTCCCTAGAGGTACGACTTATTTAACGTTCACGAAAGATTTTTGTTCTGAAGCAGCAGGATCAGTAATTTGAATCTCGACACTCTTTGATGTAGAAGGTTGTGACGACACTAATGGAATTGTAATTGCATGGAATATCTTGAAAGAAATTGTCTCCACAAATTTCAAAGAAATAGAAATCAAAAATTAACTAAAACAGCCTCAAAAACAAATTATTAACATGTCTAGTATACTATGCAACAACAAGACTTGAACTTCATTCACAAACAATCTGGTATTGTCATACGCAAAACTCTCGAACAAAACAATGAGTAGCATAAAAAATCATAATTTGATATAACTGAATTATCTACAAATGTGAAAGCATAAAAACTGAAACTTGAGGATTAAGATCCAATTAAGTACCTTGATACAGTTAGGGAGACGTAATATCTTCGAGTTCTAATAGTAATTTTTACAGATATCAACATAATTCAATTTTAATACAATCAAAGATTATCAAAATTAAATACTTATCTTTAAATCATGCAACTTTGAACATCTCAAACGAAATACAAATCTAAACTATAAAGAGTAGAGTCTCGTGCTGATAACGTGTTATGAAATATAAAGAAAAAACAAGAAGAATAAATAGAGAGAGAAGTGGGAGACTTCTTTATTTGTCTTTAGAGATGAGAGATCATAAGATTGTCAATACAATGAACAAAACCTCATATAAGGGAAATTTACTCCTAGTCTGAGGAAAAGGCGGATACTTCAAATCCTAATAGATATCAAAATAGATTTTGATAGATCTTGATAGGCATTCACTATAATGTAAATACATTTATAACAATTACAATATTTTTAACTTTGTGCTAAAACTACCACGTGACTTCTCAATAACTTGTCACTTGGCTCCTCCTGATGTTTTTAGTTTTGCTTTTATATTTATATAGAGAGAGAGATTGTGCACTATTGGGAGAGAGAGCTGCATGGAGAGGTTCAGAACTGGTCTGAGGTAAATTTTTGCTCTAAAAAAACAGATTTCTCTTGTGGCTAGCAATGCAAGGTAAGCTCCTTACAGAAGAAAAGATGATGAGGATAGGGATCCAATGTGATACTACTAGTGTTCTATGTGATCAAATGAACAAAGAAATGCTACACATTTGTTTGCAACATGTTATGCAGCTCATGCAGTATGGCAAAAGTTAACTACTTGGCTTGGGGTAAATGTTAAGATTAAGGAGGTGTAGGAATCAATTCTACTAATAATCAGGAAAAAGCAGTGGCAGAAATTAAAGAGAGAAACTATTGCAGCAATTTATGGAGCCATGATCCATAATATTTGGCTAGCTAGAAATACAAAAATCTTTAGAGGTCATAATGTTAATGTTGAGTTCTTGGTTCAGCAAATACAGGGAGAGAGTTACCATGCATACTAGGTCAAAGTTTGCTAGAAATTGTATAGGTTTTATATAGAGAATTTGTAGCTAGATGTTCTTTGAGGCTTAGGCTAGCTTTTGCACCCTTCCTGGAGGGTAGCTAAGCAACTAATAAGTCTCTGTTCTCTAGGTGTGCTAAATCTATTGGAATGGTAATATTTACATTTTATTGTAAAAAAACAACTGCATAAAGTTTGTATGATAGGGGGGACGATCCGATTCATACCTACTCCGTAGGTGTCGGGGAGGGGGGACCACTCCGGGCTTGACCTACGCGCCCTAACCCCAGCTTCGCTGGAGGGGCGTTTCGAACCCCCGATCCTGGCACACCACGGTAAGCAAGCTTACCGCTGTATGATAAATTGTGTAAAATATATCTATATAGGATGTGTACAGAAATTAGAAACTATATTATTATTGTATAGAATGTGTATAGAAATAATAATTTTTTATATAAATTAGAGAAGGTCAGCAAACTAGGCGAACAAAAAGGAAGTAGAAGTTGACTCTTTGGCCATGGCTTGGAATTAAGGGCCATTTCTGTCCTTGTCCAATTATTGTGGAAGTTATCAGTGTAATTTAATACATAAATATTTTCAAGGAAGAAAAAACAACCTAAAGAAAACAGATGAGAGTACTTATCATATCATACAATGTGCGTTTAGCTAGGTTACTGTTTTTAATATTAACAGATAGTTGCCGCGTGAAATATTATTAGGTCAAGACTACACAATATCAAGTTCCCAATCTCAAAATCCTTCTTCCTTGTTACTCACGTCAACTCACATATATACTTATAAATACCATTCACCTAAATTTCAGAGCATTTCAGACATATCTCTCCTAAAAAAATTTCCTTTTCTTTTACAAAGAATCAACAATGGAAATTGCTAGTGTTACGGCAGCAGCCAACTCTTTCATTCGTAGTGTTCATTCACATCCACAAATTTTTGGCCAATTCCAGCAAGTCATGAAAGGTTATTCAACTAAAAAAATTGGATGTTCATGCTGTCGGTGCGGAATTGGAGACTCTATTCCAATTACACCGCGATTTATTAATCTGTTATCATATTTTTGTGCCTTCGGAGTTCCGAGAATCATTACCTGTATTGTAGTCCTGAAAGAAGAATTTTATTAATCCAGACAAGAAAATATTGAAATCTTGCATTGATTTTATGAACAAAGTGTTGAAACGCTTCGGCGATGAGCGTGGTGTTATTAGGGCATTCTTGGAGACCATCAGGCAATGATAAAAGGTAAAATTTCTAACAAGGATGCTTATAAAGCAATAGCGAAACTCTTTGGTAATGAAAATCAAGATTTGGTGGATGGGTTTAAGTTGCTGCTTTTAGGTGATAACACGGGTAGAAAGAGAATTAAGAAGAAGAAATTAGCATCACCAAGTAATGGTGCTCACGAAATTAAAGCTCGAAAGAAGAGAGCACTTAATGACTTAAAACATGGCAATCGAATGGAAGATGAGACGTATGAACTTGACGTTCAGTTGTCCTGTGTGAGGAGAACTGCGGAATCTGTAAAGGCTTTGAGGGACTCAAAAGAGCAACATCAAAAGATCGATATCGGCAATTACTTCAGTGCTCTGAGTCTTAGTTGCATTAGGAAAGAATACAAAGAACTAGGTTGCTTTGTTATAGAACAACTGCGGCAATATCCAAAACATGTTGTGCCTCGAATTTTGGAACAGTTGGAGATCAAAGAAGAGGAGTTGGTTGAAGACAGAGAGAAGCTGGACGAATATTGGCGTGGATTTCATAAGAAGAGACAGAATTCTGTGACAAATTGTTGTGTAATTTAAAGAATCTAAACTTAATTACAGTGTAGGAGTTTTCTTGGATATGTTACTATTTCCGAATGTGCTGCTATTCTGTTTCATGGATGCACTAACCACGTGGGGTTTGTATTTTTGTTTCCTTTTTTGCTATTTTTCCTTTTATAAATCTCTTTATTGATTTGAATGTTCGATGATTCTATAGTATTTTGGCATGATTTCTTCTTCGTTATTATTTTTTGATGTGTTTTTCCTTGGGCCGAAGGTCTGTGGCATGATTGATTTGAATGCCCGATAAAGATTGTGCGAGAATGTAAGGGGAAGGGGGGCAGTGAGAGAAAGACATCGGAGTGCGCTAGAACAGATCAACAATAACATGCCCATTGTAGGGGGAGGTAGAGTGCGCAGACCTTAACTCTGCCTCAAAAATAGAGATATATGTTTTCCATTGACCTCGGCTCAAGAAAAACAGTCCAATGAAAAAAATTAACTGATACTTTTCAAGCGTGTGAAAAGTACATGGAGTAATGTTAATGCATTCCTAGAAAGAATTTTCAACTTCTAGAAAAAGCATTTTTTGGAACTTAGTTTTATTGTTCAAGAAAAACATCAATATAGAAGAATAAGGTATTTTGTATATTCTTGTTAAACAGCTACCACATACACAAACTGTTAGTCTTTTTCTGTATATTCATATTAAATTAATGGAGGTCGAAGCCATTTGCTTATTACTTTTGTTCTGTGTATTAAGAGATAAAGAAGTAGTAGTTCAATGTGCGAATAAAAAATGTGTAGTACATTAGTATTAGTTTGACGTGAAGATACAGAAAAATTAAGCTCGAACTTTTGCATGAGCTCTCGACCAAAATAAATCATTTTTTAAATTAATTCACCAAAGTAATATATTTTTTTGAAACTTTACCAAACTAGTATAAACGTTGTTTCCAATAACGTATTATGCTTTAAAAAAAGTTAACGGACCAAAAAAAGTCGTGGACGACGTTTGACTTAAAACGTTACTGACAGTAACGTTTTTAACATAAAACGTTACTGTGAGTGACGAGACTCTGCAACTCCTCCACATCAGAATCTTTGTACAAATCTGACATTAAATTCGTTACTGCTAATTACGTTTTAGCTTTAAAACGTTACTCTGAGTAACGATACTATCAAATCAACTCAAAACTCTGTGGTGTCAAAATTTTTGACATTAAAGTTATTATCAGTAGTTACCTTTTAAGATAAAAACATTACAATAGGTTACAATTCTGTCGAATCAAATCACAGACCTGCAAATTTGAAATTTTGGTGATTGATTTACCAATAAAACATTATTGTCAATAACGTTTTAGCTTTAAGATGTGACTGACAATAATTCGTTGTCACTTGTTGGAATGTCGTTTGTTGTTAATTGTTATTGTCAGTAACATCTTAGACCTGAAACGTTATTGGCAGTAACGTTCTATTTGTAAATCAATCACCAAGATTCCAACTTTGCAGGTCTTTGATTTGATTCGATTGAATCGCTACCCATAGTAACGTTTTTATCTTAAAAAGTAACTATTGATAATGACTTTAATGTCAAAAATTCTGACGCCACAGAGTTGAGTTGATTTGATAGTATCGTTACTCGAAGTAACGTTTTAAAGCTAAAACGTAACGGGCAGTAACAAATTTAATGTCAAATTTGTGCAAAAATTCTGATGTGGCAGAGTTGTAGAATCTCGTTACTCACAGTAACGTTTTTGAACAGTAACGATTCCTATTTTAACATCATCTACAACTCTTTTTAGTTCGTTAACTTTTATTAAAGTATAATATTTTACTGGGAACAACGTTTATACTAATTTGATAAAGTTTCAAAAAAACATATTACTTTGATGAATTGATTTTAAAAATGACTTATTTTGGTTGAGAGTTTAACTTTTTCAAAAAAAAAAAAAAAAATGGAGCATGGATGTATTAAATTCTAACAACTTCATTACAGTAATTTTATTTGCTTAGGTTTTCCTTTTTCCTTTTTTATGCCTTGTGACAATATGATTGCTAAATTGGAGACTAGTTAAACTACAAAAGAGTAAACTGAAACTATGCTAATGACTAGACAAACGATAATCGAACATGAGTTCATTAAATCTCATGCTAATAATAATTTAATTTAACATGAGTTCATTAAATCTCGTGCTAATAATAATCTAATTCTAACTATAGAACATATATGAAAAATCAAATTCATATTAGATTGAATGTCCTAGCTTCTTGCCCACCCGGCATGGTGGCACATCCTTCTTGATTGGGCATCTTTCATAGAGAAAACTACATATGAATTAGGCACACTCTAATCCCTTACTCCCTAAAATAAACCTGTCATCTGGGCTGTAAGACCGATCCGACCAGGTTAACTCGATCCAAAAAGAGAGACCAGTCCTTTCATAATCGGCCCAATGGGTCCACCTGATACCTGGGCCCCGGTCTCATGCTGGGCCGTCTGGGATGTTCAGCCCGATGGATCGGCCCAATTATGAAAATGGACCAGGCACACCAGTTACCCAGACTGGCCCGACCCGTTTAAATTTAATTTTTTTAATATTGGACCACCAGTCAGCTTAATTGGACCGTTGGCCCAACGAAATTTATAGTCGTTGGCAACCCAACGACCAATTAGCTGGTTTGGCCCCTTTTTAGAAAAACATTATTTCAATAAATTTTTCTATAATTATCCCAACTCAAAATCTATTACACAATCTCATTCTCTCAATTATTCTAGTTATATTCTAAAGTGCTCAACTTTATTTTTTTAATTTTGCAATTACAAATATCTATTGGAAGTTTTCTAAAGTCTCAACTTTCGAATACTTCAAAAATTTTGTATTGTCATTCCATCTTTTACTTTTAATTTTTAATTAGTGTATTATTTATTGATATTTATTTTTATTATTTTTGTGTGTTTTAAAATATTTATTAGTTTAATTTGTAAAATGGATAAATTAAGAAAAGTAGGTAAAAGTGTTAGCGATTTGTGTCCCAAAAGTAGTAGTAGTAGTAAAAAATAAATTGGTGGCGATTCCGGTAGAGGTAGTTCAAGTACTAGATATACCCGTGTGCCTCTGGTACTAATTAGTGAACCATTTGAGAATGAAGTAGGTGTAGGTGCTCACGATATGAATTATATAGAAACTCAAGAAAATTATGGTATAGAAGAAGAGAATGAAGTTATACGCGGTTGATTTAAATGTAGATGATGAAAATATTGGTGATACACCCGAAATCGATAATGCTAATGTTAGATCTGAATTGATTAATCTTCCTTCACGTCCTCCCTGTCCCCATTAAGATCTCGTAGAAGAACTAGTATTGTATGAAAATTTTATACGATAATAGAATGAGAAACTAAAGTCCAATGCAATATTTATCAACTGGTATATGAGCATAAAATCGGAGGTAATAAAGGGGATACAGGTGCATTGATGAAACATTTAAAATAAAGACACCCAATAAAGCTAGTTGCGACACAAGGTGGTGAGCCAATCAGGTTGCCAAATCAAAGTAGATTGAACTCAATAACCGGTCAATTAGTTGAGAATAATAATAAAATGAAGGACCGAAAAGAAATAGCCAAAATGATAGTTGTGGGTTGTTTGTCTTTCTCTTTTGCTTCTTCTGATGCTTTTATCCACTATATTCAAACAATTTATAATCTCATGTTTAAAGGTATTCCTAAAAGTACTTGTCGGATCGATATTTTTAGACTCCATGCACAATATGTTTATTATTTATGTGTATTATTACAAAATATTTCATGTAGAGTTGCTCTAACTTCTGATCTTGATCGTGCTATTAATAAAAATAATTATTTAACAATTACTTGTAACTGGATAGATAGTAATTTCTTTTATTCAAAAATGTATTTTAGTATTTTTGTATAATGAAGATCGTAGACACACCCAAAAATTTATTTTTGAATCTATTTCTAAAGTTGCTAGATATTATGGTATTGAAAGAAAAGAATTATGTATATCTTTTGATAATGCATCTAACAACAAGATTGTTGTTGACTTGTTAAAAGTTGAACTTTCTCCGTTGTTACCCAAAATATTTCATGTTAAGTGCGTTTATCATATATGCAATTTAATCGTATAAGATGATCTTGAATTTTTTGAGCTTTATATTGAAAGGATTATGCTTGTTGTTGGCTTTATTCAAGGAAATAATTGAAAAATTAGAATGAAAGAATTTAAAAGTAAATGTGAACAAAATGGACTTAGACCAATAATAATGCCTGAAGAATGTGATATTATATGGAATGCTACTTACAATTATTTACGAACTTGTCTTACTTATAAAATTTCTATTACAATGACTTCTAATCAATATTGAGGTTCTTTTCCTGAGTGTTTGTTATATGATTCTGATGGGACTGCAATTGTTGATCTTGTTAAATTTTTGAAAAAAAAATTTATATAGCTACGATTGAATTTTATGGTGCTTATTATCCTACTGTTTGTAATATTTTAGCTTATTTAGCCGACATATCTTGTTTTCTTAACGAGTAGAAGAACAAAGAAAGTTACAAAGAAGCTATTAATGCAATGATTGATAAATTTAAAAAATATTATGATTTTTTTTAATTTTCCCGACTAAGTTTTGATCTGAATCAGTTGATGTGGCCTCCATTTTGTTCTGTTATTTGTTAGCTTCACTTGAATTTCTAGAGGTTATCCGTCTAAGGATATAAATTTTCCATGTGATTTTAGGCCTACGCCTTCAATCATCATTATGTTGCATATAGTTGGAGGTTTATGTAGTATGGTCAAACAATTTTAGGTGTCTTCTCTCATTTTGCCTTCTATGTTTGATACTTGTATCTTCCATCCGATTTTTTTATTTTTGGTAGTTTTTGTTCCTTTTTTGGAAATTGCTTTATCATGCTTTATGTAATTACTTGATAAAAAAAAAGTGACGCTTTATATAGTATTTTGCCATGATATTGGGTATGTTGTTGTTGTATAGTATTTTGCCATGACTTCTTCTCTTCCGTTATTTATTTTTTCTGAACTGCTTTGTTTTGCTTTTTCTTGAGCCGAGGTTCTATCCTCTCTACCTCCCAAGGTAGGGGTAAGGTATGCCTACACTCTATCCTCCCAAACCCACTTGTTGAATTACAACGGATATGTTGTTGTATCTAATTTTTAGTTTTTAATCTTGTCGTATCTAAATACACCGAATAGGCGTATTTATGTCTTGACATCTTATTCCATGCTTTATTAAGTATTTGTTTATTATTTCTTGTCTTGAGCTGGGGGTCTATCGGAAACGGCCTTTCTACTTCTCCTGAAGTAGTGGTATGGACTGCGTACATCTTACCCCACAGACCCCACTATGTGGAAATACACTGGTTTTCTTATTGTTATTATTATTTTTTTAATTTTTTCTATTTACTTGATTGGTGCTATAATAAATCCATGTATGAAATATAATACTATGTCTGAATTTACTTTTATTATTTATACTGCTTTAGATATACAACTTAAAGAAGAACCCTCTTTGTTTACGGCTATGGGTAATGCAAATAATTACATGAAATCATTATTTAACCATTATGTTGATTTACTTGATGATGTCATACCGGCACATATCACTCCAACTCTTGCTCTCCAAGCTCCCGAGGAGCTATCATCTTCTAAAAGACAGACATATAGTAGTTATCCTGATTACTCTTTTTCTTTAAATATTTAGGGCAGAGTGTCACCTTCATCACACAGAACACTTTCTCGAGAAGAGCTTAAGTATTTTCTTCGACAACCGATATAGGATCGTAGAGCAAGGATCAACATGATGGATTGGTTGAAGAATAACAAAAGATAATATCCTGTGCTTTCAAGATTATCTAGAGATATATTGAATGTTCCAATGTCAACCGTGGCATCAGAGAGTGCTTTTATTCTGGGACAGTAACAGTTTGGAGACAACCGACATTCATTGAGAGACAATCCTATAAACATTCTAGTTTGCCTTAGATACTGGATTAGAGCAGAATGAAGAAATCAAGGAGTGGAAGTGGAGCCGGCAGACGACAAAAATCTTAAATAAATTATGACTTTAAGGGATAATTCAACACAATCAAGTCGAATGCATGGCTTTGGCCCCATTGATTTTGACTGTCCTAAGGCAGTTTCCGTTAATATTAACATGAATGAATTAAAAAAAATGATGCAAATTTTGTAGAATTATCAATCAAGTAACTTATACGTTTTGAATCATTTTGCAATCAATAAAATACAAGATTCATTCACTCCTTACATATTTTTTTAATTTAAATTGAATGTCTAAAATGAATTAAATACTTTTAATATACTACTATCAAACTTTATATAAAGTCATAACTCATAAACATAACAAACATATATACATATAATGAAAAAATAAAAATAATGTTAGCAAATATTACTTAGACAACTACTATTGACATATAAAAATACTATATAAGTTTATCTTTTAAGTGGTGTATGTAAATTTTTAAATATATGATTATATGTTCAATTATTATTATATTAAGTAGTATACATTATATGTATATAGGTGTACATATTTTCGTAAAGTACTATAATATGTAATGTATATATGTTGTGTATATATTTCTAAAGTAGTATAATATGTAATGTATATATGTTTCAAGTGGTATTTTAAGTAGCATATATTGTATATATTTCTATAATGGATTAAAAGTGTGAAGACCCTTAAAAAAGTAATTTGGACTTTTTTTCCTTCATTAAAAGACTCTTTTAGACAAAATAGTTTTTTCACTATTTTCTTTAATTTATTATTTAATTATTTTTATTATATTAATTAGACTACTAAAATATATGGGACTCTCAAAATATATGAAAGGAGAATCAATTAATATTTTTCTTTGTACAAATCAATTAGAAAAATACTCCTAAAATAGGATAAAAAAATACTTCTAAAATAGGACTCTATTAAGGAAATACTTTCATAAATATTGAGATGCATGATAACGCTCAAACTACAGCTCTCGTAAGAGTGTAAACGGTCGTTGTCAAATATAGAACCCAACTGGGTTGGGTGTCGAATCCCACAGGGAATACTTGGTCACTAAGTAAGCAACGATTATTAGACTTTTGATGAAAGTTCTGCGAATAAAGGGGGGATTTTGTGCGTGCAACTGATGTAAACAAAATAGTAGAGTAAAAACGGAAAATAGAAGAGTAAAACGGAGTACTTGGTAGGTTTTAATCAATGAGAATCGAGAGTTAGGGTTACGTCCACCTTATGAGTTGTACATATCTATTGACTATGAGTTATGCGGAATTCAGACATGCATGCGCTTATAGAGAATCGTATTCTCTGGTAAATCCAGGCGTCTTTCGACCATCAAGGACTATTTCACTTTAACTCTTTCGAGCTTAAAGCGTATCTAATGGTACAAATTCTCCAAGAGGTTAATCCCGTTATGGCACTAACTTTTTAACAGGGGTTGGTGCCCTATTACCTTGACATTATCTCTTTTCCAGACATGTAACCTTTCTTTAGAACAAGTTAATGCTATACTGGCGTATTCTATATGTTTGCAACCATAAGAATTTAAATTAAGATGAAGAGAGTAATGATATAAGCAGCATACGTGTCAAGAATTCACAAACTCATAGCAATAGATAGTATCTCATAAGGCTTCCATAACCCTAACAGAGAAGTTTAGCTACTCATGATTGCAACGGAGATCATAATAAACATCATCATGACCTCACGTTGGTCACAAGGGCCGTGCTTTCTCTGTCAGAAAGTGTAACGTGAATTAGGATCAAACGTTGAATGAAAAAGACTTTAATTAATTAATGAGTGAATAAGAATTTATTAGAATGGGAAGGAATAGAAGGGGGAATAAGAAGAGAATGCTGAAACGTTTCAGCAAAATAGGGTTTATATAACATCCATATTCTAGTCCTATTGAAATAGGGTTTTTATCCTTGTCCTAGTCCTACTGGGTTACTGCATACTTGTCCTAATCCTACTAAGTTACTGCTGATCCCCCAAGTCTTTAGAAATGTTGTTTTTGCCCAGGACAAGTTCTCCATGCATCACTTTTAGTCCATAGGCTTCCAAAAGCTGCCTTCCTTCTTACGTGAATTTTCCTTTGGCGTTCAACAGTCCACAAAATGCTGAAATCTTCATCATTTATACCTGAAAACTTGCTAATCACGTTGGTTAGCTCACTTACAGGAAAAAGGACTAAAAATGCAGGAATTATATATTTTGTCCTTAAAACTTAGCTAAAATATGGGTAAATTATAGTACTTTAGGCGTGTAAATACGCCTATCATCAACACCCCACACTTAACGCTTTGTTTGTCCTCGAACAAAACACCATATCCATATACCATCTACTTGGTATTTCACAGTAACAGCACAAAATATTCAATCAAGACAGGCACGACAATTATTAACAAAGAGTAGTTTTCTGATAACTACTAGAAACAATTCAACCTCCAATATAGACTCGTGATGATGGTTAATTCGTATCCACAAGTTAAGGTACAACGAATCATACAAAACTACCCAAAACTCATCAACCATGTGTGTCTTACCTAAGATCTTACCCATAATCACTCACAAATATTGCATTTTTTTGGACATGGGTATTAGATTTTCCTTGCTCTCACTCTCACAAAGAATTCATATGTTGCGACCGATGACCATAGGCTTGCCCTTAGTGTAATGCTCCACTAAATATCAGAATGCTAAGCTTAGGATCAAATAGGCCTTTTACAGGTTGTAATGTTGGCTAAGGGACGGGTAGGACTATTTTGGCCAGAAATAGTGACTATGTTCCTAAGCGCTTTAATACATCACATTATGCCATTAACACTTTCTTTCAAACAACCTTTCTACTTTCTTTTAATCTACCACCCCTTCTCACCTCTTTTGTTATTCAATTTTGAACATAATTAACTGTTTATTTTCCTTTTCATTTTTTTATAACACACCTCTATAATAGCCACTCTTTTCATAACAAATTCAAGTACCAATACACTCTAAGGCACAACTCTCACCCAATTTCCTCTTATTTTGTCACATGACTTTACAATTTAAAGAACTTAGGAATTTGGATCAAATTATGGTCTTGAAAAAATGGATTAGGCTTACATATGAGGCTGTCAAAGAAAATAGGCTAAAGGCTCAAAGGGGGTTATCTAGGATGATGTCCATGGGTAGATAAAACGAAGGTAAACAATCACAGGTTGCCAAAGAAATTCCTAAATCATCTCCTAAACTCACACTCTTTATTTCGCTTTACATACATACCAGGCAAGTTCTAGCATCATCCACAAACATAGAATATACTATCATCTCACACACACAAGGAACATGGTCGACTTTATTGGGAGCAGTATAGACTCTTGACCCAACGTATGAAGGAATTAAACCACACACTTATCACATAATGAGTCACACTTGGAGCCTAAACGTCTCAATAGTAATGATCTTAGCACAAACTCTTGTCATAATACCATGCCGCCTATCAGAACAATTTTATGCATCAAAATCTAAATTTTTTTGAAAATTTAACTACTAATAAAAATCAAATAAATAAATGTAGGTAGGCAAAGAAATACAGCATACCAATACCAGCACCCCACACTTAGACGGGACACACTGTCCTCAGTGGAAAATAAATGAGAAAAACTTGATTCCAAGAGTGCGTCGAGGTATTTGCAGCGAGGAGGATTCAGCTTGCTATTTTCTTCCTCTTTTCTTACCTTTTTGTGAGGTGGACGCTTTTTCTTTTCCTTGTCGTCCTTTTTCAAGCCATTCTACCTGAGATCTTAATAGAGTCATGGTAGCTTCATCTCGGAAGATATAATCGACAAACAAACTATAGTGGCACCACCCCACACTTAATTTGTTTGTAAAAACTAATTAAGTGAGTGATGTCGATTACTCAGACTTCATCGACATACATATAGGCGATATGTTCCAACAATATGTTCAGCACAGTCATACTTGCATGTTGTCTTTAACTATTCTTTTCAACTCTATGTCATGTAATCTTGACCATCCTTTATGGTTTGGATTAATGCATTTTTGGAACAAGACGACCATGTAGAGATTGAATCAAGTTTATGGTATAGAAAATAATCACAACATCTTTTGCTTGTATTCAATCATGATCTTTATCTCGATGAATGAGTCATTCAAACATTCAAGCATTTAATTTTGAAGATTATGCAATTAACTTCACCATGTCGACTCAGCAAAAGTATGACAGTGTATCAAAATCAAATACAAGTTGGAACCAAGTCAAGAGCACCCACATGTATTCTTTCACTCAATTAGATGTATCATAACAAACCAAGCACATTCAAATCACTACTACTATTTCAAGATTTAACAATTCATTATAGGCGTAGTAGTGTAGTACTTACGGAATATAAAAGAAGAACAAAGAAGTACTTACTTGGTTGATGGCCTCGGAAGGTGTTCTTGCAAAGTAAAAGAGCAAAAGGAAAATTTTTAAGAGAATTTGGAGAGGTGGCCGACGTTTAGGTTGGATTGGCAATGCATTTTTGTTCTAAGACTAAGTTCTTATTTATAGGACAAGATTGGGTCAGGTTTTGACCCATTTAGAATCGGATTTGGAGACAAAAAATGACCATAGGCGGCGCCTAATGCTTTGCCTATGCTTGGCATAGGCGGCGCCTTTTGCAAAGCATTGTTGGGCATAGGCGGCGCCTATGCTATGGCATTGTTAGGCATAGGCGGCGCCTATGCCATGACTTATGAGATTCAGATACAAAATGCTTTTGCATAAGCGGCGCCTATGCTATGGCATTGTTGAGCATAGACGGCGCCTATGCTATGGCACTCTAGAATCCGAGAGCTTAGGCCATAGTATAGGCCTTGCCTTGTTCGTGGCCTAGATTTGCATAGGCCTTGCCTTGTTCTTAGCCTATATTTTCATAAGCAATGCCTAACCCATAGCCTTTTGCTTCTTCATTCCTAACTTACCACCTTCACCATGCAATACTTCCAAATCAAAATTTGAAACCAATCTCATCTTTTACACCTCTTGCACCTACATTTACTCAAAAACAACCAAAAACGATTAGAACAATGGGTTGCCTCCCATCATGCGCCTTAGTTTTGGTCGTGGCTCGACAAAATCCTAAGAAAACAAAAACAACAAAAACAATTAAAAATGATGGGTTGCCTATCACCAAGCGCTTGATTTATTATCGTGGCATGACATAGCTATCTCGATTACTTAGACTTCATCGAGATAGATGGTGCATCATTTTCTGAATGGATTCAGACGACGCTGATACTTACTTGTAGGCATGCAATCTTCTTCGAGATGACTCTTGTGCATACATATCCCAGGAGGGATACCAATTATATCATCAATAGACCAACCCATAGCTCTCTTATACCTCTTCAGAGCAGAGATAAGAGCCTCTATGTGCTGTTCACTTAAATCATCCGCAACACTCACCGGAAGTGTATTTCTGTATCCCAAGAACATATACCTTAGGTGACTTGGTAGCTCTTTCGATTCTAGCATTGGTGGTTCCTCAATGGAAGTCTTCGCTGTTTGTGAAGGTTGATTCGTACGATTAAGGTACATCTGCTTGGGAACATGAGAATAGGACCCTATTCCTGTTAGAGCACAAATAGTTTCTTCATAATCTTCAACATTTTCGTGCTCAAACTTCAACAGCGCAGCAGACAATGGCTCAACAGTACACTGCTTCTCTACAGATAATTCTTCCTCAACCTCATAATAAACATAAGCTATAGAGAACACATCCATATCTTTGGGCTGCTTCATTGATTTGCATACATCAAAACGAACCACTTCATCATTCAGTCGAAATAAAAGCTCATTGGCTCGTAAATCAATAAGCACACTTCCAGTTGCAAGGAAAGGGTGTCCCAAGATTATGGGAACTTCAGAATCCACCTCGCAATCCAAAATAACAAAGTCTGCAGGAAAGATAAAAGTGGAAACCTTCACCAATACATCATATAAGATACCAACAGGTCGTTTTACCGACCTATCTGCCATCACAAGTCGTATATTAGTTGGTGTAGGATCACCCAACCCTAACTTCATGTAGACGGATAGTGGTATCAAATTGATGCTAGCTCCCAAATCGCACAATGCCTTGGCAAAATTCATAGATCCAACAGTGCACGGAATATGAAGGCACCGGGATCGGCCTTCTTTTGTACTAGTGATCTGGTAGCGATCGCACTGCAATGATGAACAGTATCTGTCAACTCACCACTTGCTGCCCGCTTCTTTGTTAAAAGATCTTTCATAAATTTCACGTACCCAGGCATCTGTTCGAGCGCCTCTACCAACGGAACATTAATGGTCAGCTGCTTCAACATAGTCATGAATTTGCTGAACCTTGTGTCATCAACTTTCTTCTTTAATCTCTGAGGAAAAGGTGGTGGTAGAAGAGGGATAGTTTTCTCCACCACTTCCTCTTTATCTTTCTTTCGATTATCAACCTTTTCAGGAGTGTCATCAAACTTTTTCTTTAGTCTCTGCAGAAAAGGTGGTGGTGGAAGAGGAATCATTTTCTCCACCACTTCCTTTTTATCTTGTTTCCGAATTTCGACCTTTTCAGGCTGTAGACTACTAGTGGTAACGTCATGATCACCCTTGCCAGCTTCTACGGCATCTTCACCATCAACATCAATATCGTAGTCCGCTACATCGTCGACTGCTTGCTTGCCTTTGGGTAGATTTTCCAACACCTTACCACTCCTGGTAGTAATAGCCATGCATGTTCCATCGTTCCTTAGGTTTTGCACAGTGCTGCTAGGTAGGGTGCCGGCTTTTCTTTGATTAAATGCTGCTGAAAGTTGACTCAATTGCTGCTCTAATTATTTTATTGTAGTGGAATGTGAGTCAACCAACTGATTTATTGAAGACAAGTCGTTCTTCACCTCATTCACTCCCGTATTGGTTGCCTCTACTTCTTTCAATAGCTTCGCCATCATATCTTCCATTGACATCTTCCCCGAACCAGATGTCGCGGCCTCACAATTTCCAGGAGGAATATACAAACCACTCTTGTCAGTATTGTTCTTCCAACTACCTTGATCACGGTCCTTATATCTTTGCTTATCATAATAGTTCCGACCTTGGTTTCCTTGGGCATTGCCTTGAAAACCCTCTTGATTGTTCAAGTAGTTGGCTTCTTCTTCAGAATCGGATTCGTCTCTTCTTTTTGACGCAACTGTTTTTACTTTTTCGGTCTTTCCTGATAATAAATGCTTGATAAGAAGATCTATTTGCATTTTCATGTGAGCCATATCTTGGTCACGCTCCTCTTGTCTACGCCTCTGCTCTGCAGTCATACTAATGGATATAGTAGAGCTTGCTACCTCAGAATCCCTGGTATGCCAAGCTCTACTTTGCTTTGTCATACGATCTAGCATATTACTTGCCTGAATAAAGGTAAGGTCCATGAATGACCCACCCGCAGCATTATCAACCACTGGCTTAGTTATCGAATTCAAGGCTCTGTATAATATCTCCATCAAGTGGACATTAGTCATATGATAGTTTGGACACCGCATAAGCTTCGTCTTGAAACTCTCCCATGTTTCGTGGAGAGCTTCAGTTGGAAGCTGTCTAAAATTGCTGATCTCATCTCTCAACTGTGCTTTCTTGGATGGCAGAAAGAATCTTTCTAGGAAAGCATCTTTCAATTGCCTCCAATTTGTAATAGAATCAGGAGTTAGCCCGTTCAACCACAGAGTTGCCTCCCCAGATAGAGACAATGGAAATAAACACAGCCGAATAGCATTCTGTCCAATGCCTGGATTGTCGAATGACTTGCATGTAGAGATAAAGTTGATCAGATGCATATTTGGATCATCGCCTGCTAGTCCACCAAATAATCCCTTGAGTTGCAAAAGCTGAATCATGGTGCTAGTGATATTGAACTTGGCTCCGGGTGCCAATGGCGGAGGAATAATAGCTCCCGTGGCACCATCTCCATCAAGATCATCATCATCATCATCAAACGGTATTTGCACGGCTCGGCGTTCAGGCCGAAATCTTACTTGACGATCTCTTTTGTTTGCAGGTGTCGCCACCTCAGCATCACGCTAAGGTTTAGTAACTCGTCATCACCTAGGTCCTCATCGTCAGGATTTGTTGTCCGCCCAGGGTTATCAATATTCTGTTGATGTACTTGGGCAGTGGCCAATGCAGCTAGTCTAGGCTGCTCTTGTTGAGCAGCCCTTCTCTCAATGTCACGTTGTGCATCCATCCTTCTAATAAGTTGCGGTTCAGGGTTTATGGGTAATAATGGTTGTCCTGAACTTTGAGTATTTTGCATGCACTGAACAAAAAAAACTGCAGAAAACAAAAACAACAACTAAAAATAAAGTACAAGAATCTTTGACCAAAGGGTCTAGTAATTATCACAAACTTAGTAGACAACCGTATTCCCCGGCAACGGCGCCAAAATTTGATAACGCTCAAACTACAGCTCTCGTAAGAGTGTAAACGGTCGTTGTCAAATATAGAACCCAACTGGGTTGGGTTTCGAATTCCACAGGGAATACTTGGTCACTAAGTAAGCAACGATTATTAGACTTTTGATGAAAGTTCTGCGAATAAAGGGGGGATTTTGTGCGTGCAACTGATGTAAACAAAATAGTAGAGTAAAAACGGAAAATAGAAGAGTAAAACGGAGTACTTGGTAGGTTTTAATCAATGAGAATCGAGAGTTAGGGTTATGTCCACCTTATGAGTTGTACGTATCTATTGACTATGAGTTATGCGGAATTCAGACATGCATGCGCTTATAGAGAATCGTATTCTTTGGTAAATCCAGGCGTCTTTCGACCATCAAGGACTATTTCACTTTAACTCTTTCGAGCTTAAAGCGTATCTAATGGTACAAATTCTCCAAGAGGTTAATCCAGTTACGACACTAACTTTTTAACAGGGGTTGGTGCCCTATTACCTTGACATTATCTCTTTTCCAGACATGTAACCTTTCTTTAGAACAAGTTAATGCTATACTGGCGTATTCTATATGTTTGCAACCACAAGAATTTAAATTAAGATGAAGAGAGTAATGATATAAGCAACATATGTGTCAAGAATTCACAAACTCATAGCAATAGATAGTATCTCATAAGGCTTCCATAACCCTAACAGAGAAGTTTAGCTACTCATGATTGCAACGGAGATCACAATAAACATCATCATGACCTCACGTTGGTCACAAGGGCCGTACTTTCTCTGTCAGAAAGTGTAACGTGAATTAGGATCAAACGTTGAATGAAAAAGACTTGAATTAATTAATGAGTGAATAAGAATTTATTAGAATGGGAAGGAATAGAAGGGGGAATAAGAAGAGAATGCTGAAAAGTTTCAGCAAAATAGGGTTTATATAACATCCATATCTTAGTCCTATTGAAATAGGGTTTTTATCCTTGTCCTAGTCCTACTGGGTTACTGCATACTTGTCATAATCCTACTAAGTTACTGTTGATCCCCCAAGTCTTTAGAAATGCTATTTTTGCCCGGAACAAGTTCTCTATGCATCACTTTTAGTCCATAGGCTTCCAAAAGCTGCCTTCCTTCTTACGTGAATTTTCCTTTGGCGTTCAACAGTCCACAAAATGCTGAAATCTTCATCATTTATACCTGAAAACTTGCTAATCACGTTGGTTAGCTCACTTACAGGAAAAAGGACTAAAAGTGCAGGAATTATATATTTTGTCCTTAAAACTTAGCTAAAATATGGGTAAATTATAGTACTTTAGGCGTGTAAATACGCCTATCATCAATGCACGTTAAACTAAAGAAGAAACTGGTTTACTTATTGAAAAAATATGATTGATGCTCATCTAACTTGATTCAGTTGCATGTCTAGATTGGTGGATGCTTAATTTTCTAACCCTCAACTTCTTCACTATTTTTTTCAACATAATAGAATTCAACGTGTGTGTATATATATATATCTTCTTTGTTTTCATTCAAATCAATCTTTAATGTCAAAATTTTCGCTTAGACAAGAATTATTTTCATCCAAAATGAAGCTTTGTGATCACTATTGTATTATTTTGTTGTAGTTTACAGGTAATAGATGAATTTACAGGTTGTAGATGAATCTCGGTCGGCTTTGAGGAAATATTTTAGGTGAAGGTTAGGTTTATTTGTATTGTTTTTATATATCTGTTTTGAGAATTTCTTTGTGTAAAGGTAAAGTTTAGTTGTGTTATTTTGATATCTCTATTGTTGTATTATTTTGTTACACTTTACAGGTGGTAGATGAGTGTCGGACGACTTTGAAAATTTTTTTGTGTAAAGGTTAGATTTAATTATATTATTTTGATGTCTCAATCATCGTATTATTTTTTTGCATTTGACAGGTGATAGATGAATGTCGATCGACTTTGAGAAATTTTCTTGGTAAAGGTTAGGTTTAATTAAATAAATTCTCCAAAAGATGTTGAATTAATTATTGTATTCATCTTTATTATTTAAACAAATATCCTATTTAGTGTAACGTTTGAACTCAATAAAGTAGGGTACACGCGCGAGGCACATGCACCTAACCTAGTATATATGTGTGTGTGTATTTTCTATAGACTAAAGTAGTATATAGTGAATGTATACACATGTATATGCTTTGTAAAGTAGTATAGTATGTAATGTATATTTGTTGTATGTATATTATTTCAAGTAGTAATTTAAGTAGTATTGATTGTACGTATATATGTGTACATATTTTCTATAAATTAATGTAGTATATATTGAATGTATACATGCGTAGATGTTTTCTAGAGTTGTATAAATGTATAATATGTAATGTATATATGTTGTATGTATATCGTTTCAAGTAGTATTTTAAGTAGTATATATTGTATGTATATATTTTTATATTTTCAATAGACTAAAATAGTATATACCTAATGTACACAATATATATATTTTTTGTATGTATAATGTTTCAAGTAGTATTTTAAGTAATATATATTGTATATATATGTGTATATATTTTCTATAGGCTAAAGTAGCATATATTGAATGTATATATGTGTGTATGTTTTCTAAAGTAGTATAGTATGTAATGTATGTATCTTGTATGTATATTGTTTCAGGTGGTATTTTAAGTAGTATTTATTGTACGTACATATTTTGTATTTATATTATTTCAAGTAGTATTTTAAGTAGTTTATATTGTATGTACAGTGTTTCAAGTAGTATATATTGAGCGTACATTGTTTCTAGTAGTATTTCTAGTAGTATATAACTGGATATTGTATGTATATTTGTGTCTATATTTTATAAAGTAGTAGAATACGTAATGTATATATGTTGTATGTATATTGCTTCAAATAGTATTTCAAGTAGTATATATTGAATGAATATTGTTTCAAATAATATTTCAACTAGTATATACTGTATGTATATTTTTGTATATGTTTTCTAATGTAATATAATATATATAATGTATATATGTTTTTAAGTTGTAGTATATATTGAACATATATTGTTTCTAGAAGTATTTCAAGTAATTGCATGTATGTATATATATATATATATATATATATATATATATATATATATATATATATATATATATTTCTAATGTACTATATATAAGGTATATAAGTTGTATGTATATTATTTCACGTAGTATTTAAATTCGTATATGTTGAATGTACTTATGTGTTTATATTTTTTAAAGACAAAATTCAATATAATACACATATGTTATATTTTTATTGTTTAACGTATTTAATCTACAATCTATATCTATATCTATAATATATTAAAAGTGTGATGACCCTTATAAAAGTGATTCGAACTTTTTGCCCTTCATTAAAAGAATCCGCAATAGACAAAACAGTCTTTTCACCTTTTACTTAATTTATTATAAAATATAAAAATATTTAAATATTGATAATTGATTTTAAGAGTCCTTTTCCTCTTTTAATTCTAACTAATAAAATAAATCACATAAAAAAGGAATAAAAGAAAGAAAACATGAAAAGTAAAAAGAAAAGGGAAACTCACGTTAAAAAAAGAATAAAAAGATGGAAAATATTAAAAGAAAACTCACGTGTATAGGTTTTTTTTTAAAGAAAAGAAGTCTATTTTGTTTTATATAAAAGGAATCAAAAGTCTACATAGTTGGAACCATGAACGTCTAACAAAAAATATCTAAAACTCCTATTTGTATGAGTTTTAATTTATTTGGAGTTCATAAATAATTTTATGGAAAAAAAATATGTATCTACCATATTTAGAAATTTTAGATCTCTATAAATTAAGTATCCTTCCTTTTAACAACAATACAATGGTATCTACAATGAACATAAGGAGCAAAAATTATTTATTTTTAATTTTAGATTAGGTATTCTTTATTGTTTGATTTGAAATTCTTTTACGTCATGAAATATATTTTTGTAATATTTTTATATGGTTTTATATTTGTATGAATATATTAATTTTCTATTTAAGTGTTTTTCGTTTTTAATAAAATCAATAAATTTGTTTATTAATCAAGACACTTCTTTTACAATATCGAAGCGATTTTATATAATTGAACTCATTAAAATGAGATACACGCGCAAGACGGGTGCCCTAAACTAGTAGTATATATATGTATGTGTATAGTATATATTTAAAAAAATCATAAAAATTTAAATCTAATTTAATTTTTTTTAAAACATGCAAGGACTAGTAACCAGCCCATTACTTGAACTAGGCCGGGCTGAACCGGTCTAAGACCGGTTAAATTGGTTAGGGAAAAATTCATAAATAACATACTTATCCCTTTAATTATGAGTTTCATAGCAACAGTTTCATAATTACATAATATAGCAAGTTGTATTTTGTATTTTTGCAAACTGTTGCTTAAAAAATACAAATACATATGATTTTTACTGCCCTTATGATGATATGTATTTTGTATTTTTGCAAACTATTGCGACAAAAATATAAATACATACAAATACATATGCTACAAAATATAATTTGATAAAAGTGTTGCTATTTTTTATAATTTAATACTTAAGTATGCTACTTTATGTATTTTTTCCAATTGGTTATATTGCTTAGTGGGCCGGTTATGGGCCTTTTGACAGTTTTTATTATTGGGCCCAGTATGAACTGGCCCGTTAAGTTTTTGGATCGAACCGAACTTGAGACTGGTTAAAATAATTGGGCCGGTGCCGATTTGATCCAGACCAGCCGGATTGACACCTTACCCTAAAAGGACAACTCTTAATAAGATTAGACGCTCGACCCAAACTCTCTCTCTATATAATTGCACATATAATACTGTAAAATAACATTATAAAGTGAAAAAAAAATATTATGATCAAATAATTGGTGTTAGACGCTTTGAATTAAGAGAATGAAATTTATTAATAAAGTCACTATAAAGCCGGTTTGAGTTTCAAAGTGGTTAAAAATTTATTTATATCAAATAGGTCAATGGATTGTTAAAAGAGAGAAGGAAAAAAATAGCCTTTTGGCAAAAAAGAAAGACTCAAAAATAGCTCATGTTTCAAAATCTCATTTTTTAGCCATTTTGACAGTTGGATAGCTTTCTTTGACTTTTTCCTCTTTTCTTTTTTTTTTTCAATTTCGCTGATTTTATCTTTTTTGTTTTACTTTTGCTGTTGCTCCTTTTGCTTCTTCTTCTTCTTCTTTTATTATTATTATTATTATTATTATTATTATTATTATTATTATTATTATTATTATTATATAGATATTTTATATAATAATTATACAGTTTCTATACACATTTTATACATATACAGATTTTATACAACAAGGATATAGTTTCTATACACCTTATATATATATATATATATATATATATATATATATATATATATATATTATACATAGTTTATATAATAATTATACAGTTTTTATACATATTCTATACAACCTTTAGCTGTAATTATTATTTGAATATGTATTTTATACATTAATTATAAATTTATATACACATTTTATATAATTATAGAATTATATAATTTCTATACATATATCTTATAAAGTAGAAACGGTGAAGAGCAAAGAAACAAAATTGTAGGACATAAAATAGCTGGAATTAAAATAAAAACAAAAAAACAAGATTAACAAAGTGAAAACAAAAAGTAACATTGACGTTTGCATAATATCATCCAGAAGCCGACCAAAGTGTTAGGTTGTGTTATATATATTTATATACAGTTAAATCCTTTTTATACAATTATACGTAATTATTATTTTTTAACAATAAAAAATTAAAATATTTTTCAATTTAAAATTTCATAACAAAAAAGAAAAAAAGAAAAAAAGTAAAGGGCCGAATGGCCAAGGGAAGGGCCGAGAAATGACCCAATGGCCAAAGGAAAGGGGAGAAATGACCCAATGGCCAAAGGAAAGGGTTGAAGATGGCCAGATGGCCCAATGGCCATAAAGTGAGATTTCTTTTTCCGACAGGATACTATGTGTCCATATGCCCAAACTTAGGGTATTTGGTTTTTAAAAAGGCTACACAATGTCCTTTTTCCTGAAAAATAATATCTTTTTTTTTGTGTTATCCTACACTATTTACTGTGTTGTTAGCCTACTCTTCTGACTCGTCAGAAGATTTCAATAAAAAAGATTATTTTATTATTCTCGGTTTCAATTTGTTTATTTCAATTTTGTGATTTTAGTTTATTTAAAAAATAACCTCTTTTCGTTTTTGTGGTAACTTTTTACTTCAGATTTTTCACGTGGCATTGTCCAAGACAACATTATTAAATGAAAACTTGGTATATTCTATATATATTTAGGACCCACTTTTTTTTTTTTTTTTTTAAATGTAAGTGCTTTGTCCATAAAAACTTCAAATGCAACTTGAAATTATAGTTGAAATTTGAAAATGTCATGATTCAAACACTCAGGTAATGATGGCACCTACTTTAATCCATCAGTAGGTAAGCCCAAATCATAACCTAGAATGGTGGATAACAGGTTAACAGGCGGACGAAGGAAAAATAGGGTTAAAATAGTAATTTAGACCTACTTTAACCCACCAGTAGGTAAGCCAAAATCATGACCCAGAACGCTGGATAACAAGTTAATGGGTGGAGGAAGAAAAAATAAGATTAAAACAGTAATTTAGAGCAACACAAGAACACACACACACATATATATGTGTATGTATATATATATATAAGCATAACATAAAAAAATGAGGGAAAGAGACAATGAACAAAAAGGATCCCCCAAGATCAGAACGACCAATACAAGAGCCACTATGCACAAGAAATACTAGACATATGCCAATGTATACATAGTATTCTCCGGATATATAAAATAAGATTAGTACTAAGTACATAGAAGGAAATAGATCAGCTCTGGACTCTAAAAGCTCACCCTAATCTTAGGTCAGCAGTTCCGCACGAAGTCCGCATCAATGATGATGACTTGTACTAAGGATATACATCATGAAAAATGATACAAAAGTATAATATAAGTACTAAAGCATAGGGTATTCGGTAGGAATCATAGTCCGACTAAGATCAATCCAAGTAAAAGCATTAAAAAGTGCGAATATATACTAAGAGGCAATAAATAAGGGTAAAAAATAGAAAATCACAGGCTATGCTAAGAAAATGCGATAAATCGAATGTAAATAACTCAAGATATGAAATAAATGTCTAGCTATAACCCAACTGGACCCTCTGTAAGCCCTGCAGGTACATACAATAAAATGAATTCCAACTGAGCCCCCATAAGTTTGGCGGATAAAAACAAGAAGTAATACTATTACAAGGCCAAATATAATAGTAAAGAAAGTAAAAACGGGCTAAGATGTGCGATGAGTGTACCACATATTCTTACTCTAGCCATAACCATGAAACATACCACTCCTGGGCTAGATTTTCCAATGTTAAATCAATAAAAGTGAATACCAAACTCAAACCGAAAGTAACAGGTAATAAATAGTAAAATTAGGTGTCAGTCTCAAATTGAAACTAACGAATTATAGCAGTATAATCAGATGTTGGACTCAAACAGAAACTAATAGACAACAAATAGTAAGGCTATCGCCAAACTTGAATCGAAACTAAATGAGCAACGAATAGTAATAACCTAACAATTTGATTTAACCGAAGTCTATTTACTCACTTATTTCCATTTTAGAAGGTCAAATACATTTAAAGAATTGCATGGTTTTGTTTATTAAGTCAAAGGTTGATTTTTAAGGCAGAAAGGCCAAATACCGGGAACACCAAGTCAACAACCACAATATAACAAACAAACTGATCTAGTTCCAATAACAAGCCAACCTAGGTGTTTTATAGCTATTTACTACATAACAAGGCACTACCCTATGGTACTTTACCTTAAAAAGGTACAATAAATCTAAATACAAGTCTTCAAAACCCAACCAAGGAAAGCAACTACCCAAGCCTTAGCTAAGACATATAAATCCTTCCCCAAGGGCCCCGAGTAAACAAAACTAAGTTCCAATAGGAGAAGCAACTACCGTACCTAAAGGAATTAAGATAGAAATCTATCCTAAAGCCACCTAATCAGTTAAAAATAATCAAGAATTTCTTACATGACTATCTGAGGCACTGAAATCCACCAATAATTAGCACAATATCATGAAAGAGTAAAGCTTACAGGAATGTAAGCCTAGCTAATGTAGACACTATCAAAAGTACTCAAAATCCTCTATATCAGAGCTTTTTCCTTACATGAAACCTCTGATCGGTGTCACGCTATCAAAATAATAATCTAGGCATCGAGATAAGAATAAGAATACCCTTATTGCGAATTTATTCTCCGGGTCAAAAATTGATCTAAAATCGAATAGTGGAGCTTGTTGATGGACTTGAGAATTGAGTCCATTGCTAGGTCCCTCATAGATAAAGGATCACTTGCTCCAAAATTGAGCAGAAGAAGAGCTCTACAATAGCCCCAAAATAGTACTTATAGTAGTTAAAAAATCAAGAATCAAAATAGAGAATGAAATAATAAATAGACCTGAGACTTACGAGCTAACGACCATAAAGTTCTTACTCTAACTTTCCCCCGCTAGTCCCAAATTCAATTAGCGATTCCCTACTAATTACTGCTCCCTAATATCATCAATGGAGCAAACAATTGGAATTAATGAGCAAAAAATTAAGGATCCTAAGATGAAGTACCTACCTACTAAAATGGCAATCGGTGGCTTAAGAAGTGCCAACCTGCAAAAATGGCTATCACTTAAGCAATAAGCAAGCTGCTTAAGTGGATACACCAGCTACATTGGCACCAAAAATCTTCCAAGTCCAAATGGAATCTAATTAGGTGCTCGAGATTCGTTCAGAATCTCGTGCATGCAAATGAACTATGCTATCCTATCAAAGCATATATACTGAAAAACTATAGAAAATTCCAAAAGGAGTCATTTCATAAAAGTGGACTCCACATCTAATATTTCTTTATTTATAAATTCCAACCGATAGCCCAAAATGAGTCTAGAAGCCTCGAACCCAAACTAAGGGTCCCTCTCTAAAGTCAATATTGTAGAACTGATAAAACTGTCAGAATTTTCATCTGAGTCCATTTACTTAATATTTTGGACTGAGACCCTTTTCCCAACATCAAAAGCTCCAAAATAGGGAAACTAGTATATAAACTAAATGAACTGCCCGAAAACTAATCAGTCAGTTCTAATAAGTCATAAATGACTTGGGGAAACTGTAGGAAATCTTTAAATATGAAAAAAGAATGAAAAATTGAAAAATAACCTAGAGGGTCATTACAACATCTACTACTAAGAGGACTTTCACTCATAGTAAAAAACCAAGAAATACCTGAAGGCTAAAACTTATGAAGATACTGAGTTCGCCTATCATACTTAGTCCCCCATAGCCTCTATGAATGAAATGTGTTGTTAGCATCCTACAGTATAACCTCGATAAATTAATAACCTCGCTAAAATAATAATTTTCTTCGGTCCCGAGTCGGGATCAACGTGGTAAATTAATAATTCGCTAAATTTATAAGATAATACAAAAAAAAAATTCATATAGGTCCCATTTGATATATAAATTAATAATTCATCTGTATCAAAATATTTCATACATGATACATAAGTAAACTAAACAGGTTTCTGAAAATATGAATCTAATTTTGTTTGTTTCTTCTTGAAATCAATATCACCTTGAATTTCATCTCTAACCCTTCTTACTGCATTAAGAATACCAGGTGTAGTCTTCTCATATTGCAAAAGGAAGTGATGTAAGGTGATTGTTGCTTTCAGAGCATCTTTGCGCGAAACTTGTTCTAATTCCACACTATCATCTTCCACTTCATCTTCTTTATGTGTTTCCATAACACTCTCAATTATTTGTTCATCCGTAGGTAGCTCAAAACTCGTATCATTTTCTCCCGGATAATTCAAAACATCTTCAGCATTCATTGCATTTCGATACTTCAATCCATTGATTAGATTCTGCAATTGTTGTAAGCCATCATTATTCAACTGTTCTTGATTTTCCGAGGATTCATCATCTAACAACCTAAGTTTACAATGCTTAAAACAATTTGCAATTGTACTTGAGTTGACATCCATTTTCCATGCAATTGCTTTTGAGTGCATGCTAGATTTTGTTGTTTATACTCACACAGTTCTCTACGTATACCATTAGTCATGGTTGATTTTTTAACACTTTTGAGATGAGAAGCCATTTTATTTGTTTTTTGATTTGAAGACTTGCATAATACATCTATTTATATAGTAACTTAGTTAATGTATGTATGTGTAACTACATACATTAATAATTGAGTGGATTTTTACATTTTAATGAATGTAGGCACATGTAACTACATTAATAATTAAGTAGATTTATATATTTTATTAAGATATACATAGAATATTGAAAATGTATCAGCAAAAATACATGAATTTGGTTAAGTATGCATAATTAATAGTCAATGTAGAAATTAGTTTTCACGTACACCTAGGTACATTCATAATATGGACCCAAAAAGTATATAATTTATAAATTAATAATTATTAATTTATACGATTAATTAATACCTCGCTAAATTAATAAAATTTGACGATCCCAATAGTATTAATTTATCGAGGTTATACTGTATAATAACTTAATGTTTTAACAATAACAAACTAACAAAATAAACATGCAGGACCAAATTTGGAAGATCTTATGATGGAAAGCAAAGAATCAAATCTGAAGGATCTTGTGATGAGATGCAATCTGGGGAGATCATGGGGACATATGGAAAGAATCAAATCAAAGACAAATGATCTTGAAGGATCCCAAGATATGGAACTTAAAGATACTTATACAAGGAGCAAATATCAGAGAGTAATCAAAGAAGAAAATTGTTACCAAGGCAAGATTTCATGATGATCAAATAAGGAAAAAGATTGTATTATTTATATGTACATATCTGATATGGATATGTAAGGATATGAATCCTCACTATTGCAAAAAAATGACATTTCGAAATGCATGAACATACCTGATATGGATGTGCTAATGATATGATCCCTCAACCAAGAAATCCATACAAATCATTGATTGAAAGAAATCCCTTGGGTTTTTCTTTTAAAGCAAAGAAGCAGCAGATACTAAAAACTATATAAGGACATTGAAGACAGAAGAAGAAGCATGCAACTTCACAGGGAACTATCACTTTGTCTCATCTTTATTCTTCATAAAGGTTTGTAATTCTCTTAGTTTACAATAGTTACAAAAATAAAAAAGATTGAGTTAGTCCATTAGTTATACCAGTTGAGGCTGTGTCATAAAATATGGATTACAATATATTGAAATTCAGAACTTACTAAATCCTACTGTAACTCATTCTTACATTAATCTCTCCAGTATAAAATTATGTATTCTATTTTACATTTTAGTTTATACTTTTAGTTTAATTCTATTTTATTAAGTATACTAACTTAAAAATGAGTTGACTGATGCAGCTGATCAATCGACTTGGAAAAAAATTTCAATTCACCCCCCTCTTGAATTGCAATTAGTATCAGAGGAGGTCTCACATAGAGTATTGGTTAATCATATGTGAGTAAAGATCAAATGGCCAACTATCAGATTCTAGGAGCACTCCTTCAAGATGGACACTCTTCAAAAAGACCACCATACTTTAATGGTAAACACTGCTCACATTGGAAGAATAAATTTGAAATCTTCATGAAATCAACTAATTTCTAAGCTTGGGTGGTTATCAAGAAGGGACTGAAACTATACTAGGGATCAAGGACTAACAGAAGGAAAAAAAATAGAGCAACATAGACATGGACAATTTAAAATTTTTTGAAATCACCAAATAACAACAAGAGGTAATCGAAACTAATGCTAGAGCTATAAGTTTAATTTACTGTACAGTCAATGGAGCAGAATACGATAAGATATCAACCTGCCAGACAACTAAAGAAATATGGGACATACTCGATGTAACTTTTGAAGGTATTACCTAAGTGAAAACTCAAGAATTAGTGCTCTGGTCAATTAATACGAGCTTTTTAAAATGAAATAAAATGAGGGTGTGGAGTCAATGTTTTCACGATTCAGTAAAATTATGTGTGAATTAAAATCTCTTAGGATGATCTACTCAAATAGTCTTTAGGTCAAGAAACTAGTAAGGAGTCTTCCAAAGGCATGGGAAACTAAGGCAACCATCCTAAAATATGGATATCTCATTAATACGATATATGATAAATTGGGAGGTAATCTTATTGCCTATGAATAAAATCATATAAACAGGTAAAACAAAGAGGAAAACAAGAAGCCTATAGCCTTCAATGTCATAAGATTGGGAGAGAGTGAAAACATAGATGAAGATAATAAGGAAGGTATGAATCTTATAGATCGTGGGGTCATGCAAATTCTAAGTCAAAGGTAGCTGATACCTCAAGGTTTTAAGAACAACAAATTTATAAGAAATAATGATCGCTACTATCATTGCAGCAAATCGGGTCATATCAAACAAAACTATCCAATTAAGGAGAGATCGTCCAAGAAAAATAAAAACTTTGGATCCTGGAGTGATGAAGATAAAACTGAAGACGATTCAGAATCATCAAATATGTGCTTTATGGCAATAGGTGAATCCAGTAAGGTAAGACCTTTTAATTGTTCAAATTGTAATCTTCTTCAATCAAATCTTGATATGATCACTGATGAACTTCAAAATATTATTGATGAATACAACAAAATTGCTCAAGAAAAGAAAAATTAGCAAGCTTAGTTAAAATGAAAGATTGAATAACAAAGAAGTAACTAGCAAATTCAACTTGAAGCAAGTCAAATAAAAATAGATTTACTTTAAGAAGAACTTGATGATGTGAAAATACAATTAAACAGCATTAGAAAATCATCAATTCATAGTTATATCAAGTCAAGTACTTTTAAGGACAAATCAACATCTTTATTTAATTCTTTTTGTTCTTCTAAAACCATTTTTTCTTCTCATGGACCTATTTGTTGCACTTGTGAAAAAAAAGGCATAAATCACATAACTGTGGACAACCATCTAATGGAGTGTGGAATTGGAGGCATAAGGGAAGCACGTCTAACTCTCAAAGTCCCATGGCCATATGGGTACTATATAAAATTAATTCTCTTATTTTGTAGAAACATGTCTGCAAAAACTATAGAAAAGAAATGAGCGTAATAAACAATAGATGTTTCAGACATATGCCCGAAAAGAAAGATAACTTCATTACTCTAAAGAAATTTTAAGGCGGATCTGTCAGATTTTATGATAATTATGAAGGAAAAGTCATAGGAGTCAGCTCTATAAAACTTAACTCTTCTCGTGAGCTCATTGAACTTTATTTCATAGATGAACTCAGACACAACCTATTGAGCATCAATAAACTTTATGATGCAGGTTTTAGTGTATCTTTCAATGCTAAAAATTGATTCATCAAGCATGAAAAGAGAAAAATCACTCTCATCAGTGAATGTGTTGATAATATTTGTGTTTAATAATACTAATTTTGCTACTCTGACATGTCTTATTGCTCGAACTAGTGATACTTGGTTGTTGCATAGAAAACTTGGTCATTCCATCATGCATGCCATTGAGAAGATTTCTTGACTTGAATTAGTGAACGGTTTGCCAAAACTAAAGTTCAAAAGTCACATATGTGATGCTTGTCAACTTGGTAAATAGACTCGAACATCCTTTAAAGTCCAAGCATTGTCAGTACCACCAAACCTCTTCAAATGATTTACATAAATCTGTTTGTTCTACCAAAACTGCTAGCATTGGTGGAGAAATATGTGTTTGTCATAGTTGATCTGTTTATCCCACCAAAACTGCTAGCATTGGTGGAAAAAATATGTGTTTGTCATAGTTTATGACTTTTTTTGATTTACTTGGGTAATGTTTCTTGCTCATAAACATGAAGCTTTTACTAATTTTGAGATCTTCTGTAGAAAAGTACAAAGAGAAGCAAGATATTTCATTACTTATGTTTATAGTTATAACGGAGGAGAATTTGAAAACAAAGCCTTCGAGGATTATTGTGCTCAAGATGGTTATTCTAAGAACTTCTCTTCTACCCGATATCCTAAAACATAGCGTGGTCGAACAAAAAATAGATCTCTCCAAGAGACTACACGAACCATGCTACTAGAACAAAACTTACTTGACCAATTCTAGGCAGAAGCAATCACATGACATATCACATTTTCAATAGGTGTCTCACCAAGCCTATCTTTAAGAAAACCCATATGAGTTGTGGACAGGAAAGAAGTCAAACAACAGTTATTCCATCCTTTTGGATGTAAATTCTTCATTCACAATAATGGTAAGAACAATCTTGGAAAATTTTAATCAACACAATGCCGAAGGTATTTTCTCATTAACCCCCCTATTAGAACTGCCTATTGGTCTTTTAATAAAAGAACATTATGTATCGAGGAATCTATGCATATAGTTTTTGATGAATCTAATCCTATTGCTATGAGTTTGAGCTTTGATGAGAAATAGGTAAATGACTCTTAACATAAAGTCATTCTTGAGATAGAACCAAAACAAATTAACTCAAAGTCGACTACTGCTCAACCAATGAATCATAAAAAAACAAACTGTCCAAGAAAATAGTGACATAGTGAAAGCTTCCCAGATTAATTCATCAGTGGAAATTTAAATAATTAGATGCAAACAAGAACCTCCCTAAGAAACAAAGAATCAATGGTCTTTGTGTCTTAAATTAGACCTAAAAAGATTAATGAGGCTTTGAAATAAGAATCATGAGCCATATCCATGAAGAAAGAGATGGATTAATTTGAACAAAATCAAGTCTGAAATCTGGTTGAAAGACTGAAAAGTTGCTCAGTCATTAGAAACCGATGGGTCTATAGAAACAAAATTAATGAAGAAGGTAAAGTCGTTAGAGATAAAACTAGGTAAGTAGCTCAAGGCTACTTCCAATAGGAAGGTATTGACTATGATGAAACTTTTACTCTTGTAGCAAGGTTGAAACTAATTTGCATTCTTTTAACATTTGTTGCTTTTAAACATTTTAAACTGTATCAAATGGATGTTAAAAGTATTTTCTTAAATGGTTTATTAATGGAGGGGTTTTTGTTAAACAACCTCATGTTTTGGAAAACCCTTCATATCCTAAGTTTGAAACTTTAAATCACTCTATGGTCTCAAACAAGCTTCAAAAGCTTTGTATGAGAGATTGAGTACTTTTATTTTGAACAACAGCTTTCAGAGTAGAAGAATAGATACTACTCTATTTATTTAAAAATTAAACTCTAGTATGCTTATAGTACAAATTTATGTGGGTGATGTTATTTTTTGTAGCCCTAATATCTCTTTGTGTGAGAATTTTGCAAATCTTATGAAAGGAGAATTTGAAATGAGTCTCATGAGAGAACTCATATTTTTCTTGGGGCTTCAATTCAAGAAATCTTCCAAAGGAAACTTTATCAGCCAAACTAGGTACATAAAAGAGCTCATTAAAAAATTTGGCACGGAGAAAGAAAAAGCCTTCGGGACATCTATGTGCCTTTCTATGAATCTCGATTCAAACACATGAAGAAAAGATGTTGATGAAAATACCTACAGAGGAATGATTATATCACTACTCTACTTGAGTAGACTTACCATTATGCTCAACATGTGTAAATGTGCATGATTCTAGTCAGATCCCAAAGAGTCACACTTGACTACGGTCAAATAAATCATTCGATATCTCATTAGAACTCAGGATATTGGATTATGGTATCCCCACTCCTCAAACTTTAATTTAATTAAATATTTAGATACTGACATTGCTGTTGATAAAAATAATCAGAAAAGTACTAGTGACACCTGTCAATTTCTTGGGGAAGCCTTAATTTCATGGCACAACAAGAAACAAACTTCAATTGCATTATCAACTGCTAAAGTTGACTACATTGCCATTGGATATTGTGGTACTCAAATATTATGGATTATGTATCAGTTACTTGATTTTGATTTATCATTTGAATCTGTACCAATTATATGTTATAACACAACTACAATCAACTTGTCTAAATACACTGTGCATCATTATAAAGCTAAGCATATAGATATCAAGCATCATTTTATTGGTGATCATGTTGAGAAAGGCGATTTTGTGTTAAATTTTGTTGATTTAGAAATTCAACTTGCTGATATTTTTACAAAACCCGTGCTTGAAGATCGTTTATTCTTTCTCTGAGAAGACTCAAAGTTATGTGCACTAATGAAATTTAAATGGGTTGTACTATTCTTACATTTTTTTTGTCAAATGTTTTTTTCTTGTATCATTCTTATAAAATGTTTTATTTTGGGTCAGATATTTTTTTACCTTATTTACGCTATTACCCTTTATTATTACCCCTATATCACTACTTGCTGATTCACCGCCTACATTTCTTTGTATGTGTTAATCTCCCTTGCCTTTTTGTCTTCCTAATGTCTGCAATTCTTTTTTTCCATCCCATATTTTACACTCCCATCGCTTTATTTTCTTCAAACCCTTGATAAATACCCCTCTTTTCATCAATTTTTCCTTAGTCTCCTTTCTATGCCTAAAAATAGATCCAGGGCTCACCTTCACAATATTCCAATTGGTTGCCTTTTCGATAACTAAGAACTAGTTCTTATTTCCTGTTCCTCAGAAGAAGTATCTTCCCACTCGCACCATTTTCTAACCCTAAAAAGTGAACCTCCTATCATTCAAATATTTGTTGCATAAAACCTTGATTAACCTCTCTGGAAAATCTTTCTCCCAAAGACATACATAAATTCTGGATTGTCTCCCATGGAGAGAAATTTGTCAGATTTAGAAACCGTTCAATTATTACTGGAGGAGTTATAAATCTCCACTAACTAAAATAATCCCAGTGTGATGTAAGTCCTTTGCTCAAGGAACAAAATTTATCACCATTTTCTTATCTCTATAGATCAGATTCTTTTAGTATCCAATTCGAATATTCTATGCTAACCTCCGTATCTCCAAAGATAGCATAAAACTTGACACCCCGGTGTTGGGACCAAAAATTATTTTGAATGATTTTCTATTTGAAAAGGTTTTTGACACCAAGTTCTCTAGTATTGTCCCCTTCATAAATAAAACTTGGCCTGAAAATTTTAAAGTTAGATCTGAGGAAGCTAAAGCTACTGTTGCCAAACCTGAGGCGAATTTATCCAATTTTAGACCCCTTTTACTATATTTTAAGCATATAATTCAAGCTCACATCATATCTACCACTTTAATTTCCCGAAAAGGATCTCTGAGTAATGTTACCACTTGAGATGTATTTATTATGTATTGAAAGATCAAGAGATACAAATCAATTAGGCTCGGTGATTTTGTGAGTAGATGTTGGGAGTGCGGCTGAAACCATGTGGTTTGTTGATTACTCATATTTTGCAATTTTTTTTGATTGATCTTTTAGGATTTACCATTGTTGAAGTCTCTTCCACCTATGACTCTAAAACCTTTGCTAGCATGGGCTATGCTCTGGTTGGAAGTGAATGGTGTAAAAAGGATTTTGTAAAAGCCAAGTTTGAACTCCCTAAGTAAGTAAGCCCATTGCTAATCCTATTTCTGCATTATTGAAGGACACAGAGGAAGTTAAGGATCATCTAAAAGGTCTAGAAAAAGGGCTGGTAAGTCTTCAAGAGTCCATTACTAAGTTGGTGCAGCTAGGGAAAGACACTAGAACAGATGTGGGGAAGGTTCATGTTGTTCTTGACAGTCTCAATCAGGAAGGAGTCAAATTTTTTAACAAATTGTTTAGGAAAGTAGACTCCATCAAGACTGAAGACAACTATACCCGCAATGAACTTTCTATCTATGTGCAGAACTCCTATTCTAACTTCTTGAAGAATGTGGAATACTCCTATGAAAGATTCTATCACAATATGCATAATACCTTCACCTATTTTCTCAAGAAATGTGATTTGGTTCTAAAGACAACCTTTTTATTCAAAGGAGACCTTTCCTTTTTTCCTTTTAGTCTGTATAAGGGGCACTCTCTTTCACTCTTTCCCGGTTATTTTTTATGTATTTTAGACTGTTGCTGTGGACTATGCTTATTTTTTCCTTGCTATGTGCATCCATTGGTTGCCTGTTTTGTCTATCTATTTGTTCTTTTTTATTATGCTAAAGGGGGAGAACATCTTCATATCAGTCTATCAGGTAAAATTATGGCAGCAAGGAGAGCCAACTACCAATTAGGGGGAGCTTCATTTGGAGAGGCAACTACTAGTCAGGGGGAGCTTTATAATTAGGGACGATGACTGATGTTTATTTTGTTATTATAAAAAAGGGGAGATTGTTATCCTCCTATAATCACTTAATGTTTTAATAATGACAAACTAACTAAATAAATATGCAAGACCAAATTTAGAAGATCTTGTCATGGAAAGAAAAGAATCAAATTCAGAAGATCTTGTGATAAGATGCAATCCACAAAGATCATGGGCACATATGGAAAGAATCAAATCAAAGCCCAGATGAGCTTGAAGGATACCAAGATATGGAACCAAAATATACTTATACAAGGAACATATTTCAGAGAGCAATCAAAAGAGAAAACTAGTACCAAGGCAAGATTTCATGATAACCAAATAAGGAAAAGGTTCAAATTATTTACATACACATATCTAATATGGAAATGTACGTATATGAATCCTCACTACGGTAAATGAAATGACATATCACAATTCATGGACATATCTAATATGAATGCGCTAAACCAAGGAATCCATATAAATCCTTGATTGAAATAAATCCCTTGGGATTTTCTTTTAGAGAAAAGAAGTAGCAGACAGTGAAGACTATGTAAAGACATTGTAGACAGAAGAAAAAGTACACAAATTCATAGGGAAATATCACTTTGTATCATGTTTAGTCTTCATAAAGCTTCGTAACTCTCCCAGTTTACAGTAGTTACAAAAATAAAAAGATTGAGACAATTTATTAGTTATGCCAATCGAGGCTGTGTCCCAAGATCTGGATTACAATAGATTGAGATTCAAAACTTATTAAATACTAATGTAACTCATTCCCATGTTAAGATCTAAAGGAAACCCTTGCAACCCAAGAGACTGGAATAGGTACCACACTGGTGATCCAAACCAGTATAAAATTATGCGCTCCTCAATACATTTAGTTTATACCTTTAGTTTATATCTATTTTATTAAGTATACTAACTTTCAGGTGAGTTGACTGATGCAGTTGATCAATTTACTCAAAAAAATATTTTAATCACCCCCTTTTGAAATTCAGGTGTCTCCACTAAACCTTAACCATAGGAGTCTCTATGAAATATAACCGTCTGATATCCTTGGATAGAATAGTGACTGACTTCTCCCCAAAGGTCAACCTATCATCCAACTAAATTGATCCCCACCAGAGCATATGAGACTCATCTAAAATGTAGTGAAAGAGCATCGACTTATGAAAAACTGGGTGAATGGTTGAAATGGATAAAGGAAAGGCTCATTCATGAGTTACCTCAACAACGCTCTAAAGGATCTAAAATGGATCAATATACTTGGTGCTGAGATTGTCTCTCTTCCAAATATTATCACACCCGGTGACACTTAAAGAAAACCCCAATCACCAACTCCAAATCTCAAATCTCAAAGCCTACAGTTTGTATAAATCTTTTGTCTACTCTAAGTTCCCATAGACTATCTTGAATTACCCAAACTCCATCCAACGACTTTTAAAGAAAATCAATACCTAGTAGCCTAACAAGATAAGTCTTGAGTTCTAACATAAGAAGTATTCTCAACAACTTTTGAAGTCTCAAACCAACCAATATAAGATCATCATCGTCAATCATATAATACCTCAAATTATGCCATCTAAATACTTAAATGGTATCTATTAATATAGGTAAATATTTTAAGGATAGAAACTGATCCCACTGCCATCCAAAGTCCATGACATAAGCTCGAAGCATATCCTTTAAAACCTGAATAGTCCGCTCTAACTGACCATCAATCTCGGGTGAAAAGTTGTTCTAAGGTCAACCTAAGTACCCAAATCTTCCTAAGAAACTCTCCAAAAGGTGGAGGTGAACTAGAAAACTCTATCTAAAATCCTACAAGTGGGCACTTCGTAACATAGATCTAAGACAATCTCTCGGCACTATAGGAAGACTAAATAGGTAAAAAATAACCTTACTTGGTAAACTAATCTATAATGACCCAAATGAAATAAAAAAAAAAAAGAAGTGTGAGGCAAACCACTGATGAAATACATAGTAATCTGCTATCACTTCTACAGGGATGGGTAGCCTTTGAAACAAACCATCAGGTCTCTAATGCTTAAATTTCACCTATTAAAAACACAAATATCGAGCTATAAAGTATAGTATATCTCTCCTTATAATGCTCAACCAATAATTATATCTCAAGTCTTTATATATCTTTGATACGTTAAGGTGAATAGAGTATTTGGAGCAATGAGCCTCCTAAAGTATCAACTAAATCAATCTTCCAACCCTGTAAACACAAAGACGACCATCAATCCTCAATATTCCCTTATAGTCTAAGGTATCCCTCTTGACCTCACTGATGATAGGCAAATTTACACGCCTATATCAATATATTTTGCCCATATTTGTGCCATGTTTTGAGAACAAATTATATATTTTATGCACTTTTAGTCCTTTTTCCTATAAGTGAGCTAACAAACATGATTAGCAAAGTTTCAGGTATAAATGATGCAGAAATCAGCATTTTATGGCTTACTTGACGCTAAAGAAAGCTCACGAAGGAAGGAAAGGGAGTTTGGACGCCTAAAGGACCAAAAGTGATGCATGGGAAATCTGTCCCGGGCTAAAACAGCATTTCTGAAGACTTTGGGGACTTGCAGTAACTTAGATGGATTTGGACAATGATGCATTAACCTAGTACAATTGGGTTATGTATTTCATTAGTTTATTTGGATTAGGAGAATGTTACATTAACCTAGTACAAATGGGTTAAGTATTTCCTTAGTCTAGTAGGATTTGGTTAGATATTTCATTAGCTTAGTAGGAATAGGATATGGGTATTATAAATACCCTATCATGCTAGAGATTTTTATTCATTCCTCCCTTAGTGGAGAGAAACATTCCTCCCTTAGTGGAGAGATTCATTCACTTACTATTCCAACAATTCTAATTCTTCCATTAATTTTATTCTTCTTCTATTCTTCTATTAAATTCCACAACAAGAGAGACGTTACTTTGCAAAGGACTTCACGCCATCCTCACCCTTACACCTAACGTGCAAATCTTTATTGGGGTACAATGATCATGTTTATTGTGACTTCCTTCGCACTCATGGGTAACTAAACTTCTCTGTTGGGGTTATGGAAGCCGTATGAGATACTAACTATTGCTATGAGTTTGTGAGTTCGTGACACGTATTGCTGCTTATATCATTATTCTCTTCATCTTAATGCAAATTCTTATGGCTGCAGACGCATAGAATAACGCCAGTATAACATTTAACTTGTTCGAAAGAAAGGTTATCAGTCTGGAAAAGAGATAATGTCAAAGTAGTAGGACACCCTTTCCAATTAAAAAGCTAGTGCCGTAACTGGACTAACCTCTTGGAGAATTCGTACCGTTAGACACTCTTTAAGCTCGAAAGAGTTAAAGTGAAATAATCCTCGAATAGGTCCAAAGACGCCTGGATTTACCATCGAATACAATTCTCTATAAGCACATGCATGTCGCAATTCTACACACTCATAGCCAATAGAGACGTATAACTCAGAAGGTGGACATAACCCCAACGCTTCAATTCTCATTGTTTACAACTTACGTAACAATCTTTCTCTTTTTACTTTGCTATTTTCAGCTTTTACTTTATTGTTTTGGTTACACATTACAATCCCCCTTTCTTACGAGACTTGCACTAAAAGTCTAGTAATCATTGCCTACTTGTTGACCAAGCTATTCTCTGTGGGATCGATACCCAACCCAAGTTGGGTTCTATATTTGCTAACGACCGCTTTACACTCCTACAAGAGCTGTAGATTGAGCGTTATCAAAAATTGGCGCCGTTGCCGGGGAATACGAGTGTCAATCAAGTTTGTGATAATTACTAGACCCTTTGGTCAAAGATTCTCGTACTTTTACTTTCAGTTTTTGTTTTTGTTTACTGCAGGTTTTTATTTAGTGCATGCCCCATACTAGAAGTTCTGGTCAACCGTTATTACCTATCAATCCTGAACCACAACGCATTGGAAGAATGGAAGCACAAGCAGAAATCGAAAGGATGGCTGCTCAACAGGAACAAGCAATATTGGCTGCCCTTGCCGCTGCCCAAGTACACCAACAAAACAGTGATAACCCTGGGCGAGCAACAAATCCTGACGATGAGGATTTAGGTGATGACGAGTTACTAAACCCTAGGCGTGATGCTGAAATACCTGCCAACCGAAGAGGTCGACAAGCTCGGTTTAGGTATGATCGCCAACCTATGCAGCCAGCTTTTGACGATGATGATGATGATCTTGATGGTGTCGGAGCCACTGGGGCCATAATTCCACCACCATTAGCGCCCGGAGCCAAGTTCAACATCACAAGCACCATGATTAAGTTATTGCAACTCAAGGGATTATTTTGTGGACTAGCAGGCGATGATCCGAATATGTATCTCATCAACTTTATTTCTACATGCAAGTCGTTTGACAATCATGGTGTTGGTCAGAATGCAATTCGATTACGTCTATTTTCATTGTCTCTGTCTGGGGAGGCAACACTATGGTTGAATGGGCTGACTCCTGATTCTATTACAAATTGGAGGCAATTGAGAGACGTTTTCCTATAAAGATTCTTTCCGCCATCCAAGAGGGCGCAATTGAGAGATGAAATCAGTAACTTTCGTCAGCTTCCCACTGAAGCTATTCATGAAACATGGGAGAGGTTCAAGACAAAGCTAGCGAGGTGCCCAAACCATCACATGACCAATGTTCACCTAATGGAGATCTTGTATAGAGCCTTGAATTCAATAACTAAACCAGTGGTGGATAATGCAGCTGGAGGATCTTTCATGGACCTCACCTTTGGTCAAGCAAGCAATATGCTAGATCGTATGACGAAACAAAGTAGAGCTTGGCATACCAGGGATTCTGAGGTAGCAAGCCCCACTTTATCTATTGGCATGACTACAGACCAAAGAAGAAGAGAAGAAGAACGTGATCAAGATATGGCACATTTGAAAACACAAATGGATCTTCTTACAAAGCATTTATTATCAGGGAAGACCGAAAAAGTGAAAGCTATTGCATCAAAAGGAAGAGACGAATCTGATTCGGAAGATGAGGCCAACTACTTGAACAATCAGGGGGGTTTTCGTGGGAATGCCCAAGGAAACCAAGGTCGAAACTATTATGATAAATCTGGAAACAAGGACCAAGGTAGTTGGAAGAACAAGAATGAAAAGAGTGGTTTGTACGTTCCCCCTGGTAGACGTGACACCACCACATCTAATTCTGGAAGTATGGAAGACATGATGGCTAAATTATTAAAAGGAGTGGAAGCAACGAGCATGGGAGTAACAGAGGTAATCAATAATTTGTCCTCCATAAAACAATTAGTTGATTCACATTCCACTTCTATCAAGCAAATAGAGCAGCAATTGAGCCAACTTTCAGCAGCACTCAATCAAAGAAAGGCCGGTACTTTACCTAGCGATACTGTGCCAAACCCAAGGAATGACGGGTCATGCATGGCGATCACTACCAGAAGTGGTAAGGTGCTGGAAACTTCAGCAAAAGGCAAGCAAGTGGTTGACGAAGTTGCGGACATGGATGACAACACAAAAGGAGAAGATGCCGCAGCACCCACTCCTGACGTCAAGGACGCCACATCCAGCACTGTGCAACCTAAAAAAGTAGAAAAACGGAAGAAAGAGGAGAAGAAAACCGTGGAGAGAACACTTCTATACCCACCACCACCTTTTCCCCAAAGATTAAAGAAGGTGGCGGATGATACAAAGTTCAGCAAATTCATGAATATGTTAAAGCAGCTGACCATTAATGTTCCATTGGTGGAGGCACTTGAACAAATGCCTGGATATGCAAAATTTATGAAGGACCTATTGACAAAGAAGCAGGCATCACGTTATGAGTTAGCGGATAATGTTCATCATTGTAGTGCAGTTGCTCCCTGATCGATAGTTCAGAAGAAGGCCGACCCCGGAGCTTTCACTATTCCTTGCACTATTGGATCGTTAGATTTTGCCAAAGCATTGTGCGATCTAGGTGCTAGCATAAATTTGATGCCACTATCCATCTACAAGAAGTTGGGGCTAGGCGATCCGACACCAACCAATATGAGGATCGTGATGGCTGATAGGTCGGTAAAAAGACCTGTGGGTATCTTGAATGATGTGTTGGTGAAGGCTTCTTCATTCATCTTTCCTGCAGACTTCGTTATTCTAGATTGTAAGGAGGATTCTGAAGTTCCCATAATCCTGGGACGTCCTTTCCTTGCAACCGAAAGTGTGTTTATTGACATGAAAGATAATGAGCTTTTGTTTCGAATTAATGACGAAGTAGTACGGTTTGATATATGCAAAGCCATGAAGCAGCCCAACGATATGAATGAGTTATCTGTAGCTGATATTCATCAAGAGGATATGAAAGCATTATTTATAGAGAAACAGCCTACTGTTGAGCCATTGTCTGCTGCGCCACTGAATGTTGAGCATGAGGATAATGAAGATTATGAAGAACTTATGGGTGATCTAACAGAAATAGAGTCTTATATTCCTAAGCAACCGGATTGTGATCTCAAGAATCAACCAGCAGCGAAGACTCCCATTGACGAGCCACCAATGCTAGAATCGCAAGAGCTCCCCGATTATCTAAGGTATGTGTTCTTGGAAAGTAGAAATATACATCCAGAGAGTGCAGATGATTTAAGTGAACAGCACGTAGAGGCTCTCATCTCTGCTCTGAAGAGATACAAGAGAGCTATGGGGTGGACTATTGATGATATAATTGGTGACTCTCCGGAGAAACATATGAGCCAGCTCGAAAAAGATCGCATGCCCACAGGTAAGCCTTATTGTCGTCTAAATCCTTTCAGAAAATGATCCACCATTTACCTCGACGAAGTCTGAGTACTCGAGGTAACTATGTCGTTCCACGACAATAAATAAGGCGCTAGATGGGAGGCAACCCATCGTTTATCGTTTATCATTTATTGTTTATCATTTTGTCTTTCTTTCGTTCTAGTACTTGTTTTGTTTTTGATAAATGAAAATCCAAAAATAAGAGTCGTGCCACGACCAAAACTAAGGTTCTTGGTGGGAGGCAACCCATCATACTAATTGTTTTCATTGGTTTTGAGCAAATATAGGTGTGAGAAGTATTCAACGAGGAGATTGGTTTCACATGACGATTTGGACGTATTGTATGGAAAAGGTGGTAAGCTAATTATAAGGATGCATAAGGCTATGGATTGAGCATTACTCATGCTTAAATAGGCATCGAGGAAGGCTAGGCCTAGGTAAAACTAGGCCACGAACAATGCAAGACCTATCCTATAGCCTAAGGTCTCGGAATCTAGTGTGCTATACACTATGCGCCGCCCGTTCTTAAGTGTGCTTTTGACTATGCGCCGCCTATGCTATGGCATTAGGTCTCAGGATCTCATATGCCATAGACTATGCGGCGCATCTGTCTCAAAATGCCATAGACTATGCGGCGCATATGTCTCAAAATGCCATAGACTATGCGGCGCATATGTCATGACTATGCCGAGCATTATGCGCCGCATATGTGGTATTTTTGTCTTCAAAACCGTTTGGAAATGGGTCAAAACCCGTCCCATTCTCTTCCTATATAAAGGGGACTTAGTCTTGAAACATAACCACATTAGAAATTGACCCAAAGGCGCCGCACATCCATCCAAATCATCTCAAAATTTCTCTTTTTGCTCTTCCAATTCACAAGAACATCTCCAAAGGCTTCAATCACGTAAGTACTCTTTTGTTCTTCATCCATTTTTTGTAAGTACTACGTTGCTATGCCTATTATGAATTGCTATATCTTGAAGAAGCATTGGTGATATTCATGTGTTTGAATTGCTGATACACAACCAAGTGAGTGAACATATACGTTAGGATGCTCTTAACTTGTTTCCAACTTGAATTTGATTTTGATGTATTGTCATACTCTTGCGGAATTGCTATAGTCATTAACATTGCATAATCTTGTCACTTGAATACTTACATGTTGGAATGAATTGTTCATCGGAATAAGACTTATAGTTGCCTACCGACATAGGCGGTTGTGAGTATTGATAGATACTATACCTTGATGTAATCCCTATGTAGTAGTCTTGATATAATCTTACATGAAAGTATTGCCAAGAGTACAAGAAGTATGACTCACTGATTTTATTGTTGGAATAGAGCACCTAAAACATATGTAGATGAAGTCTGAGTAATCGACCAATTTCACTTCACTAGTTGGTGCCAACAACCTAAGTGTGGGGTGGTACCTCCACTGCTTGTTCATAGATTGTATCCATTGAGATGATGCTAACATGACTCTATTGAGATCTCAGGTACAATGGCACCAAAAGGCAAGGCAAAGATAAGGCTACCACTTCATAAAAAGAGCAAGGAGAACCCTCCTCGATGCAAACACTTCGACTCACTCTTGGAATTAAGTGGGATACTTATGAGGAACTTCTAAGGATGACGATTCTGATGATGATTCCGATGCAAGGGGTATGACCCCAGACATAGAGAATGAGTTCGACTAACCAAGTTCTTCGTATTTACTTTCCACTGAGGGCAGTGTCCCGTTTAAGTGTGGGGTGGCGGTATTTCATAACGCTCAATCTACAGCTCTCGTGGGAGTGTAAAGCGGTCGTTAGCAAATATAGAACCCAACCTGGGTTGGGTGTCGATCCCACAGGGAATAGCTTGGCCAACAAGTAAGTAAAATTACTAAACTTTTGGTGCAAGTCTCGTAAAAGGGGGGATTGTAATGTGTAACGAAAACAATAAAGTAAAGGCTGAAAATAGCAAAGTAAAGATAGAAAGATTGTTACGTAAGTTGTAAACAATGAGAATTGAAGCGTTGGGGTTATGTCCACCTTCTGAGGTATACGTCTCTATCGGCTATGAGTGTGTAGAGTCTTGACATGCAATTGCTTATAGAGAATTGTAGTCGATGGTAAATCCAAGCGTCTCTCGACCTGAACAAGGACTATATCACTTTAACTCCCTTGAGCTTAAAGCGTGTCTAACGGTAAGAATTCTCCAAGAGGTTAGTCCAGTTACGGCACTAGCTTTTTAATAGGAAAGGGTGTCCTACTACCTTGACATTATCTCTTTTCCAGACAAATAACCTTTCTCTCGAACAAGTTAAATGTTAGACTGGCGTTATTCTATGCGTCTGCAGCCACAAGAATTTGCATTAAGATGAAGAGAATAATGATATAAGCAATATACGTGTCTCGAACTCACAAACTCACAGCAATAGATAGTATCTCATTCGGCTTCCATAACCCCAACAGAGAAGTTTAGTTACCCATGAGTGCGAAGGAGATCACGATTTGCATTGTTATTGTTGAGTAATGGCGTGTGGATTAGGTGATAGGCATGTGGCGTGATTCCTTAGCAAGTAACGATTCTCTTGTTGTGGAATTTAAGAATAGAATTAATGGAAAGATTAGAAGAGTTGTAATTGAGAAGTAGAATGTGTCTCTCCACTAAGGGAGGACTTGCCTCTCCACTAAGGGAGGACTTGCCTCTCCACTAAGGGAGGACTTAATTAAAAATCTCTAGCATGATAGGGTATTTATAATACCCATATCCTACTCCTACTAAGCTAATGAAATAAATAACCAAATCCTACTAAACTAGGGAAATACTTAACCCAATTGTACTAGGTTAATGTAACATTCTCCTAATCCAAATAAACTAATGAAATACTTAACCCAATTGTACTAGGTTAATGTATCATTATCAAAATCCAGCTTTGTGTCTGTAAGTCCCCAAAGTCTTCAGAATTGCTGTTTTAGCCCGGGACAGATTTTCCATGCAGCAGTTTTGGTCCTTAGGTGTGTAGACTTTCTTCCCTTCCTTTGTGAGCTTTCTTTTGCGTCAAGTAAGCCATAAAATGCTGTATTTTGCATCATTTATACCTGAAACTTTCCTAATCATGTTCGTTAGCTCATTTACAGGAAAAAGGACTAAAAGTGCATGAAATATATAATTTGTTTTCAAAACTAGGCTAAAATATGGGCAAAATATATTGATATAGGCGCGTAATTTCGCCTATCATCAGTATTGCATGCTATAATTCTCTATTTGCATCTATGTTTGTTTACTTTGTTTTTGTTTGTGTTTCGTTTTTAAGTTTTTTTAGTAGTAAAATTTTTTTTTTAGCTTCGCATGAAATTATTCTAATTGGCAGCATGAGATTATAACAAGAGTTTGTGCTAGCATCATGACTATTGAGACATTTAGGCTCTAGTTGTGACTCATTATGTGATATTGTGTGGTTCAATTCCTTCACTTGTTGGGTCTAGAGTCTATATTACTTCCAATCAAGTCGACCATGTGCCTTGTGTGTGTGAGATAATAGTATATTCTATGTTTATGGCTGATGCTAGAACTTGCCTGGTATGTATGCAAAGCAAAAATAAGGAGTGTAAGTTTAGGAGATGATTTAGGCATTTCTTTGGCAACCTATACATGTTTACCTTTGTTTTACCTACCCATGAACATCATCCTAGTTAAACCCTTTTGAGCCTTTAGCCTATTTTCTTTGACGAACCTCATATGTAAGCCTAATCCATTTTTTCAAGACTGTAATTTGATCCAAAATCCTAAGTGCTTTAAAGTGTAAAAGTCATGTGATGAAATAAGAGGAAATTGGGTGAGTATGATGCTCTAAATTGTAGTGATGCTTGAATGTGTTATGAAAAAAAAAGGGCTATCATAAGAGGTATGTTATGAAAAGAAAAAGGAAAAAGAAAGCTGAAAAGTGAGTTATGCTTAAAATTGAAAAACAAAAGAGGAGAACAAGGGTGGTAGAATAAAAGAAAGAAGAAAAGTTGAAAGAAAAAAATGTCAATGATACAATGTGATGTATTAAAGTGCTTAGGAACTTAGTCACTATTTCTGGCCAAAATAGTCTTACCCGTCCCTTAGCCTACATTACAACCATCAAAAGACCTATTTGATCCTAATCTTAACATTCTGACATTTAGTGGAGTATTACACTAAGGGCAAGCCTATGGTCATCAGTTGCTACATATGAATTCTTTGAGAGAGCGAGAGCAAGGATATTGTTGATACCCATGTTTGAAAAATATGCTATACTTGTGAGTGATTATGGGTACTATATTGTGAGACACACATGGTTGATGAGTTTTGGGTAGTTGCATATGATTCCTTGTGCCTTAACTTTTGAATATGAGTTAACCACCATCACGAGTCTATGCTAGAGGTTAAATGGATTCTACTAATGATCGGAAAACTACTCTTTGTTTATAATTGTTGTGCTTGTCTTGACGAATATTTTGTGTTGTTGCTGTGAAACCCTAAGTTGATGTTTAGAGGTACATGATATTTTGTTCGAGGACGAACAAAGCTTCAAGTGTGGGGTGTTGATGATAGGCGAACTTACACGCCTATATCAATATATTTTGCCCATATTTGTTCCATGTTTTGAGAACAAATTATATATTTCATGCACTTTTAGTCCTTTTTCCTATAAGTGAGCTAACAAACATGATTAGCAAAGTTTCAGGTATAAATGATGCAGAAATCAGCATTTTATGGCTTACTTGACGCTAAAGAAAGCTCACGAAGGAAGGAAAGGGAGTTTGGACGCCTAAAGGACCAAAAGTGATGCATGGGAAATCTGTCCCGGGCTAAAACAGCATTTCTGAAGACTTTGGGGACTTGCAGTAACTTAGCTGGATTTGGACAATGATGCATTAACCTAGTACAATTGGGTTATGTATTTCATTAGTTTATTTGGATTAGGAGAATGTTATATTAACCTAGTACAAATGGGTTAAGTATTTCCTTAGTCTAGTAGGATTTGGTTAGATATTTCATTAGCTTAGTAGGAATAGGATATGGGTATTATAAATACCCTATCATGCTAGAGATTTTTATTCATTCCTCCCTTAGTGGAGAGAAACATTCCTCCCTTTGTGGAGAGATTCATTCACTTACTATTCCAACAATTCTAATTCTTCCATTAATTTTATTCTTCTTCTATTCTTCTATTAAATTCCACAACAAGAGAGACGTTACTTTGCAAAGGACTTGACACCATCCTCACCCTTACACCTAACGTGCAAATCTTTATTGGGGTACAATGATCATGTTTATTGTGACTTCCTTCGCACTCATGGGTAACTAAACTTCTCTGTTGGGGTTATGGAAGCCGTATGAGATACTAACTATTGCTATGAGTTTGTGAGTTCGTGACACGTATTGCTGCTTATATCATTATTCTCTTCATCTTAATGAAAATTCTTGTGGCTGCAGACGCATAGAATAACGCCAGTATAACATTTAACTTGTTCGAAAGAAAGGTTATCTGTCTGGAAAAGAGATAATGTCAAGGTAGTAGGACACCCTTTCCAATTAAAAAGCTAGTGCCGTAACTGGACTAACCTCTTGGAGAATTCGTACCGTTAGACACTCTTTAAGCTCGAAAGAGTTAAAGTGAAATAATCCTCGAATAGGTCGAAAGACGCCTGGATTTACCATCGAATACAATTCTCTATAAGCACATGCATGTCGCAATTCTACACACTCATAGCCAATAGAGATGTATAACTCAGAAGGTGGACATAACCCCAACGCTTCAATTCTCATTGTTTACAACTTACGTAACAATCTTTCTCTTTTTACTTTGCTATTTTCAGCTTTTACTTTATTGTTTTGGTTACACATTACAATCCCCCCTTCTTACGAGACTTGCACTAAAAGTCTAGTAATCATTGCCTACTTGTTGACCAAGCTATTCTCTGTGGGATCGATACCCAACCCAAGTTGGGTTCTATATTTGCTAACGACCGCTTTACACTCCTACGAGAGTTGTAGATTGAGCGTTATCACTCACCTCTTCATACCTCATCTCAAATACCACATGATCAACTATCCTTAAACTTTTGATCTTATATATTCTCTAATAAATAAGACATAGCCTCAACACTATGTTGCTTATGAGTTGGACTTAACTCTAAACTTTTTCTTTGTTTATTTAGTTTTTATGTATCTATACTTTGGTGCTGTGTCCATCTTAACCAAAGATGTTAGACGATTGTGTTATAGAGACGTTCTTGTGGTTAAGGTTCAATGGAGGCACTGTCCTATTAAAGAGGCAACTTGGGAGTTTGAATCTAGTATGCATAGTAGTTACCCTAAACTTTTTACCGATTCAGGTACTCCTTTCCTTTTAGTTCAAGGGATGAACTAAAGCTTTAGTGGTTGATACTATAATACGCTAAATTTATGAGTGTCAATTTTTATGTGTTTTAGCTATTTTTCCCTTCCCCATAGTTTTTACATATTGATTTTGGTATTTGGGGAAGGTTGGCACAATTTTTGATGCGATTGAGAATGATTTGTGTGAGTTAGTGGTTTCTAGAGGCTTGAGAAGCTGTATTATAGACTTCCATCAATATTTCTTGATCCGAGTGTTGAATAACTATTTGGACAATTCTGTTAATATTGGAATGTCAAATTTGGGTTAGTAGTATAGTTAATTTGGGTTCAGGAACTTTATCTTGTATTTCAACCATTCATTCAAAAAATAGTGAAAAGGGATCCTGAGTGTTAATTTGTTGAAAATAATCTTTTGTAATAAATTCGACCTTGTTGTTGAGTTTGAAACAATTAAAAGTGATTAGTAGCATATTTTGTTTGTGTTTGCGGGTTTTGAATTAATCCAAAGGGTCCAATCAAAGACTTGGCATATTAGCTAAGTTTTTAGTGGTGACTCATTTGGTGCAGCCACTTAAGTGGCCATAAGGTCGCTAAAGCTAGAGTCTCTAAAGCAACTGGCTGAACAACTTAAGGGAATAGATAGTGCACCACCCCTCCCCCCGTTGCTAAAGTGATCACCTTACTACTTTAGCGGAGGTCTCTTAAGCTTCGATGGGCCGCTTAGGAGAAGGCAGGCCATATCTAGCCTGGTTGATTTATTGATGTCCTAGTCTCATAAATGGTGATCTCTTAAGAGAACATTTGGCAACTTAAGAAGCCACTGGTGAAATAGTATATAAGTCTAATTTTCATATTTTTCCTTAATTTTTGGACCTTTGAGCTTTGGATTTGGGAGATTCTTGAGGTTTTCTTCACCACTTGTGCTTGGGTAAGTTTCAAAACTTTATTCCTATTACTCTATATCAATATATCATCTAAAACACCTTTAAATCATGATTTCAAAATAGAAATTTAGGGTTTTTACCTGTAAAGATTAAAAAGAGGTTATCTTTAATTTGGACCTCATTCATAACATATTTTCACGTGGGGTTTCACCTGTAGATTCCTATAACCTTGGGGAATATGTTTTAAGAGTAAATTTTTTGTTTTACCCCTTTCATTTTCAAACTCATTTTTCAACCTTTTTTGAATCCGACACAAATATGGATAATATGGGTATCATCAGCTTTCTTTTGATGCATAAATGCAATATTTGAATATCATAATTAATTTTGAGGCCATTTGTAAGGGGAAGGCTCTAGGTTGAAGCACTTTAGATCAGTATTTCATTGTTTTGAGACAAGTTATGGATTAAATTCTTTTAGATTAAGCTGAATAGTTAATAAATAAGTTAATCATAATATAGGGTAGAAAATAACTATGGACTTTATATTTTGAGATTATTATTACTGTTGCGTGCCCATGTGCAGGCTTATTTCTATTATTGTCAACTTGTGATTTCTAATATTGTGTGTTGCCTATATTGGGGATTTTTTTTCACATTATTGGCATTATCTGAACATTTAAATGTCTTCATTCTAGATATAATGCTTGTGCGAGGCCTTATTTTGCTAACATTGGCCTTATTTGCGCATTAGTTGCCTTTACATGATAGAATTATATGATTTAGGGGTTGATATGATATTAATGATATCTTACATGCATATTAATTTTGATGATGCCTAATTAGAGTAGATAATCATGAATTGGGACATATTGAGTTGATTTTTAGGCTCAAGTATACATATACGTGTTGGATGGATTAGATATCATTATATTGAGCTGATTGTGAGCATTATATCCTTATTCCATACATATACATTCATGATATACTGGTACCATTAAGAAATACTATTTTTAAAAGAAAATGAGACACTTTTATGAAAATCCTCTCCGCGAACATGAGTAAGAGAAGTGAGATGAGATTGAGATATGAGATATAGTATATGGGTTGCAAACCCCTATGGGTCATACCTACAAACTGTGAGCTCGATGGTTATATGCAGAAAGTTATGTGATGACTTTTACCATTTATCCCATCCTCATTTCATTACATTGCTTTTACACACACATTCTTCATAGATTCGTTAATTTCCTTGACTTGTGCTTAGTTTCAATATATTTTTGTGTATATACATATTTGTGTGTGTGTGTATATATATAAATTAGAACTATTCTTGGAGATGGTGTGAGCTACTATTTGGAACTTTTCTGCTTGTAGTTGACATGCTCATTGTGTTGTTTTACTCATCTTAATTTTTAGCTTTGCTCAGTCAGCCTATGATACCTTTTGAGTACAAATGCACCGTACTCACACCTACTTTTCCCTTTCAGTGCATATACTAGCATGAATATGACATGCAGAAGTTGAGACCATGTTGTTGATTAGTGTTATTTGAGGTGCAGGATTGCTCTAGAGTTCAAGGGGGTGTTCCAAATCTGTTTTTATTTTAATTATATCTTTATCGGACCTGATATAGATTTTGTACTTTCATGTTCAAATTTGTACTTAGATTCTCGTACATTATGACTCCAAGGTTTGGTGATCTATGACATTTATTTCAAACTATAACTGTTGTTTTGCTTATATAGATCTGACTTCTTTCTAGAAGTCTCGCCTTGGGTTATATGGTTGTTGTTTTTGGTTTTCCTTTATCAATTTAGGTGATTGACTTACTTATCATGTCTGAGATGCAATAAGTTCCATCATGACCCATTTTTGGGTCATGACAAAACCTCTACACAAAAACTTTGAACCATTATGGCTTATAGTGTAACTTCCCTAATAACAGGGTTTCTTATTGCTTCCCCCACGAGCCTCATGATGTAAATCCTCTATATTATGAGCATAATCAGCAATATCTATGAATTATCTCCCTATAGATATTAGGCTCTGGGTAGCCAAATGACACAGAAATCTCAATTCTTTGACAAAGAACAACACTCTCTCATACTCAATAGTTAGAATAATGGTGGCATGCTTGGATAAGTCATGAAGTCTATCCTCACACTTAGCCACAGTTATAGAACTTTACTACGACCTTGTGAACTCATCTCTCAGGCACTCACACATGCTGTGAGGCATATACTTCTTCAAGAAGGCCTTGGAGAATAGAACCTATGTCATAAGAGGAGATCCAACTGGTCTAGAATTAAGGTAACCCCTCCACTACTATCTCCCCATAGTATCAAACTAAAATATGGTGTAATCCATACTATCCAAATTAACTAAGCCCAAATTTTGCAATCACTCCTTGTAGCTGGAAAAGAACTCAAAAGCATCCTTAATTTGGGCCCAAGAAAACCTCAGTGGAGCCAATATATATGATACCAACCCAATATCTTCTTCTACTTATAAGTCATAGCTGGTTGGACTACTACTAGCTGTGGGACTACTTGTTTTGGTGGAATCTTAGCTCTGGGAGCCGAAACTATAGGTTGCGCTTCAAAACCAAGTCCCTCTTGGTGCTCAAGAGCAGATGTCTGGACCTGTCTATTAGTGTACCTTCAACCATACTTAATAATTGAAATAGGGCATCATGGAAAATAGATGAAGATATAAATCCAAGTGGATCCTGGACTGCTCCCTATCCCAATAGCTGCTGTGGTAATACATCATCTAGTTAATTGTTTGGCTACTGAAAATTATCAAATCTGATGGATGCTCTCTATCCTGGCCTCAAGCTGGTGCTGTAGCTCTAGATAAACCTCAACCTCGGGCTCAACCTCTGCTTTTGGCCCTAACTGGAGCTCTAGTTGCAGGATCAGGGGCCTTATCCCTGGATGTTGTGGCCCACTTCCTAGCCATTTGTGAAATAGTAAAATAAATGAGAATTTACAAATCAATATAGACACAATGCATGATAATAAATCAAAGAAAGGGGGTTGTTCCCAAGAATATCATGTAGCCTCCTAAAGATAGGATACATACATCATCATACTAATTTGTGGGACTTTACAAGACACTAGCTCTTTTACTAATGATACAGGGGAACCAATGCTCTGATACCAAATTGTCATGACCTTAAAACATAGCTCATGATGGAACTAACTTTAACTAATCAGTAGGCAAGCCAAAACCATAGCTTAGAAAAATTGGTAACTGCGAATAGGTGGAAGGCAGAAAATAAGGTTAAAATAGTAATTTAGAGCAACATAAGGGAAGATATATATATAAACATAACATACAAAATGAGGGAAAGGTAAAAAATACACAAAAAGGATCCCCCAAGACCTAGTAAAGCCTATACAAAATCCACTATACACAAGGAGTACAAGAGAAATGCCAAAGCTTTGGCCGCTAAAAGCTCAAACTAATCTCTGATCAGCATCTCCACATGAAGTCGACGTCAATAACAATGACCTACAATCTACTATAGGAAAAAAAGATGCAAAAGTACAGTATGGGTACCAAAACTTGGGTAGTCAGTAATCATTAGTAAAATCATAATAAGGTGTGAATCTATACTGAGAGAAAATAAATGAGGGTAAAAAATAGAAAATCACAGGCTATTCTAAGCAAATGCGAGACATCAAATTTAAATAACTCAAGAGTTAAAATAAACCCCTAGCTATAACCCAAATGGATCCGCATAAGCCCAACAGGTACATACAATAAAATAAAATCCAACACAACCCCCATAAGCCTGGTGGGTGCAAACAAGAAGCAATGCTATTATAAGTCCAAGTATCACAGTATGAAAAGTAAAATAGACTGGGATGTGCGATGACTAAGGGTGCCAAATAGGTGGGTTGGGTTGACACTGAAAATATTAAATAGGTTGAATTGGATATTGGGTTGGGTCATGACCCACCCAAATTTACTTTGGATTGAAATGAGTTGGTTTGAAATAGACTAAAAATTGATTTGGGTCTTGACCTACCTAATTTGACCCTCTTAGTCTAACAAATATTAGTATATTGATATTTATCCCTAGTAAACCCAACTCCAAAAAACAAATTTTGATAAGGTATGGAAGTTGCATAGGTGGGGTAGAGAGTGAGGTAAGAATATATTTTTTTAAAATAAAAGTTTCATTTTTAGTGGGGGTGAAGGGTAGGGAGTCGGGGGTAGGAGAGGTGGGGTTTAGGATGGGTGTTGAGGTAAGAATTTATTTTAAAATATTTTTTTGGGGAAGGCATATTGTACCGCCCTGAGTCTACATCCTGGACATCACACAATGCTTACAAACATGGAGGATCACAAGCTAGCCCATGTGTAATATCCCGTACTTCTACCTAGACTAGCTTCATCCCAAATATACCAAAGACTTGTTTTAAAGATGAATCCACTTTTATACATGTGGTATTTTCAAGATTTTTACTTTTTGTCATGTGGAAAATTCAATAAGCTTTCATCGATACTAAATTCGCCCAAATCCAACACCCGGGTGAAGTGTTAGAGGCATTTTATTAAGACAGTGTCCCACCTGAGCCATCACTGCATTGCGGAGCAGGTCAAAATGGCAATCATCAAAATACAGTGAGCCTCCGCGATTATGCCACGTCGTGCCAAGGCTCAAATTCAGAATTATCTTTTTTCCAGTGTCTCAGCGCGATACCACTGCATCGCAGTAAACTTTCAGGTCCCAATCATTATTGCAACGCGATTTCACCACATCGCGCCATCAACCCAGTTCCCAGTTGGTAATTTCCAATGACACGATACAATAGTGCCGCGTTATGCAAGCCTGCCAAATCGAGAAATTTTCTCAGAAATAAAATATACATCCAAGGGTTAAAAGGGTCAATTTCTCAACCCTATATAAACCCAATAACACGTGATTCAACCATATTTTACCCAAAAAATATATTGTTTCTCTCAAGTTTCTCTCAAGAACAAGCTAGGGTTTTTAATTAGGGATTCATATTCAAGACTCGAATTAAAAAATCTCTTCGTCAATCTTCATAGAATTAAGAACTAAGGTATGCACAGTGTTCATTAATGGATTCCTTCCATCTATGAAGCCCAAGAATCAAGTTTTAAATCTTGTATTGTGAATATTTTATTATGGGTTGATTATGTTTATATGATTATGGTTGTATGATTCCCAAATTGGAAGCTTTATGTGTTGTTCATGAACCAACGCTAGTATGTGGTCTGAAATATGTGAAACTAAGTTGTAATATAGAGTTTTTTTGTACTAATGTGATGGTCATGACTATGCCCTAAGTCATGCATCCTAGGTGTTTGATAAAATGCCTAAGAGAATAGAAATTATGAATTATAGCTTAATTATGACCCAATTGATAAATGCACGCTTTACCCTATGACCAAGAATGACTTCCATGATATTGTGTGCACTATGAATGGTTGAGGTAATGTCCATGAGAATAGGTTTATGAAAGTATGACATGTTTATATGCAATTCCGTGCATGTACAAGACTATGATAACCATGTGCTTCATGAAATCCGTAAATTAATGTATTATGAATTGTTGATATTGGTCATGTGTTCAAGAAGTAACATGTTCTGTCAATTTCATGCTATCAAGTCCTGGGGGTACTTGTACCCGACAATTTAGCTGTGTGCCTGGAGCCCACAGCTTGTCCTTACCAGTGGCGTGATGTCTATTTCAGTTGTGTCAAGCTAGGCCACAGAGTAAGAGACTGCCCTCAGTCAGGTTATCAGAGTCATCTCTGCTCCTCAGCTCATTCCGGTCACCTGAATCAGCAGGGTGCCACCACCAGTGCTACTAGTGAGCAACGCCCAGATCGTCTCTATGCTTTTCAATCTCGATAGGATCAGTAAAATTCTCCTAATGTCGTTACTGGTACATTACAGATCTTTCATGTGCATGTTTACGCTTTGCTAGATCCAGAGCTTTTTTTTCTTTTGTTACTCCCTATATAGCAGGCAGTTTTAGATTTAGTCCTGAAATCCTCACAGAGCCCTTTTCAATCTCTATCCCTATGGGTAAAACCATCATAGCCCAGCGGGTATACAGGAACTGCCTGATTATGATATTTTAGAAAGACACTTCAACAGACTTAGTTGAATTAGAGATAACTGATTTTGATGTCATTCTCAGCATTGATTAGCTTCATTCCTGCTATGCCACAGTCACTGTAGAAACAAAATAGTCCAGTTTCAGTTTTTGAATAAACCCATCCTTAAATGGAAGGGTAGTGTATCCTCTTTCAGGGGTCAACTTATTGCCTACCTTCAAGCAAGGAAAATGATAGATAAGGGATGTGTCTATCATCTTCTTCGAGTTAAGGACACTAGTTCCGAAACTCCCAGCCTTGAATCAGTTCTAGTTGTAGGTGAATATTCAGATGTCTTTCCCAAAGATCTTCCAGGAATTTCTCCCGAAAGGGAAATAGACTTCGGCATTGATCTTCTTCCAGATACTCAGCCTATATCTATTCCGCCAAGCAGAATGACACCAGGAGAACTCAGAGAACTGAAAGAACAATTGAAGGATCTCTTAGATAAGGGATTCATCAGGCCCAACATTTTCCTATGGGGCGCTCTAGTGTTATTCGTATGCAAGAAAGATGGTTTTCTTAGGATGTGTGTAGACTACCATCAACTCAATAAGGTACGGTCCAGAACATGTATCTTCTTTCCAGAATCAATGACTTGTTTGATCAATTTTAGGGTGCCAGTTATTTCTCTAAGATAGACCTCAGATCCGGCTATTATTTGCTCAGAGTTAAAGAATGTGACATTCCAAAAATAGCTTTTCGTACTCGGTATGGTCATTTCAAATTCTTAGTTATGTCCTTTGGTCTTACCAATTCCCCAACAGCTTTTATGGACTTGATGAACCGTGTGTTTAAGCAGTACTTGAACATGTTCGTCATAGTCTTCATAGATGATATTCTGGTCTATTCCCACAGTGAGCATGATTATGCAGACCATCTCAGAACAATACTTCAGACTCTCAGAGATCATCAGCTATTCACCAAATTTAGTAAGTGCAAATTTTGGCTAAGGTCAGTAACATTCCTTGGTCATATCATTTTCAGTGATGGCATTAGAGTTGATCCTCAAAAGATCAAAGTAGTAAGAAACTGGCCCTGACCTGTATCTCCATTAGATATCAAGAGTTTCTTGGGTTTGGGGCGTCTATTACAGACGGTCTTTTGAGGAATTTTCTTCTATTTCATCCCCTATGTCCAGATTGACTTAGAAGAAAGTCAAGTTTCAGTGGTTATATCCTTGTGAGAAGAGTTTTTTGGAGTTGAAAACTTGACTCACTTCAGCTCCAATATTAGATCTTCCAGATGGTCCAGATGGTTTCATAGTGTATTATGATGGGTCCAGAGTAGGTTTGGGTTGTGTCCTCATGCAGCATGGTAAGGTCATAGACTACGCCTCCAGATAGCTTAAACCCCATGAGAAGAATTATCCTACTCATGATCTTGAGTTAGCAGCCGTAGTCTTTGCCTTGAAGATTTGAAGGCATTATCTATACGATGTTTATGTACATGTGTTCACTGATCATAACAGTATTTAGTATGTCTTTTCTTAGAAAGATCTCAATATTTATCTGAGAAGGTGGTTAGAGCTCTTGAACGATTATGACATGAGTGTCCTTTATCATCCGAATAAGGCCAACATAATGTCCGTCTCTCAGTAGACTATCCATGGGTAGTGTTTCTCATGTTGAGGACTATAAGAAAAAGTTTGCTCAGGAAGTCCATCAGCTTGCCAGACTAGGCATTCTCTTAGTCGATACAGAAGATGGTGATATATGGGTTCAGAGTAGTTCAGAATCATCTCTAGTTTTTGAGGTGAAAGAAAAGCAAGATAGAGATGCCAACTTTGTCAAGTTGAAAGAGTCAGTCCAGGATCAGAAAGTAGAGGTTTTCTCCTAAGGGGGAGATGGTGTCCTTCGTTGTCAGGGTCGTCTCTGTGTTTCAGGTGTAGATGGATTAAGGCAGTAAATTCTTGCAGAAGCACATGGTGCATGCTACTCTATTCATCCAGGGGCAACAAATATATACCGTGACTTGTGAGAAATCTATTGGTGGAGTGGGATGAAGAGAGAAAATGCAGAGTCTGTGGCTAAGTACTCTACATATTAGCAGGTTAATATAGAGCATCAAAAGCCTAGTGGGTCCATGCAGGAGTTTAGTATTCCTACTTAGAGGTGGGAAGTTGTGAACATGAACTTCGTGATGGGTTTGTCTCGAACTCATCATCAGCATGATTCAGTCTGGGTCATTGTAGACAGAATGACTAAATCAGCTCATTTCCTTCCAGTTCATACCTCTTATTCAACCAAGGATTATGCCAAACTCTACATCAAGGATTTGGTCAGATTTCATGATGTTCCATTTTTCATCATCTCACGCAGAGGTACCCCGTTTACCTTTCATTTCTGGAAAGAATTCCAGAAGGGTCTTGGTACCCAAGTTCATTTTAGTACAGCCTTTCATCCTTAGACAGATTGTCAAGAAGAAAGGACCATTCAGATGTTAGAAGATATACTAAGGTCGTGTGTAATCGATTTTAAGGGAAGTTGGGATGACCACTTACCTTTGATTGAGTTTGCATACAACAACAACTATCATTTCAGTATTTAGATGGCTCCATTCAAAGATCTCTATGGTAAGAAATGTAGATCTCCAATTGGTTGGTTCGAAGTTAGTGAGGCCTTAGTCATAGGTCCTAACTTGTTATTCGACGCCTTAGAAAAAGTCCAGTTGATTAGAGAAAGACTCCAGGCTGCTCAAAGCTGAAAAAAGTCTTATGCAGATGTTCGTAGAAAAGATCTCTAGTTTGAGATTGGAGATCATGTCTATCTAAAGATCTCTCCCATGAAGAGAGTGAAGAGACTCGGCAAGAAGGGAAAGCTTAGTCCCCTATATGTTGGTCCCTTCAAGATTCTCAGTCGCTTTGGAAAGGTAGCCTATCAACTTGAATTACTCTTAGATCTAGCCTCAGTTCATCCAGTATTTCATGTTTATTTGCTTAATAAGTGCATAGGTGACCCATTAGTTGTAGTCCCTATTCAGAGCATTGATGTTCAGAACTCTCTCTCTTATAAAGATATTCCAGTCGAAATCTTAGACTACCAGAATCGTAGATTGAGGAACAAAGAAGTCTCTCTAGCTAAGGTTCCTTGGTGAAATCAGTCTATCGAGGGAGCTACTTGGGAAGTAGAGGCAGACATGCATACCAATTATCCTCACCTCTTCTTCACCAACTCAGATCAAGCTCGAGGAATAGTTCTCTTTAAGCTTACTTAGTTTAATGTTCAGTGTTATCACAAACTTGGTATGCAGTTTCATGCTCACGTTCCCATTATAAACTTGGTATCAGGTACCATTGCATATTTAGTCATGCACTCATGTATCAGTTCAGTTATGTCATTATGCATCAGACATGCATTCTCATTGTGAGAAACTTAGTTCTTTAGAACACTCAGTCATGCATTCATGAATCAGTTACACATGCATCAGATATGCATATTCAGTATTATATGTTCAGTTTGTCAATCATGTCAGTCATGAGATCATGTTCAAGTTATTCATGTTCAGTATGTACGTCAGTTGTCTTTTATCCCCTCTTAGTTAGTCTCATTCGAGAATGAATGTTCTCAAGAGGGAGATATTGTAATATCCCATACTTTCTCCTAGATAATTTCATCTCAAAAATGTCTAGTATTAGCTTCTTAATTGAATGATGGTTATTCCATGAGGAATTTTCAAGATTTTCACCTTTTGTCATATGGGAAATTCAATAAGCTTTCCATCGATTTAAGATTCGCCCAAATCAAATAACCGGGTCAGAAGCTACGGCTATTTCTAGTTCCCGTCGTAAAATAACACCATATTAGTTAGTGGCGCTCCGTACGACAAGAGGAAATTGCATTTGGCAAATTCCAGTAGATGTCCGCGATTATGGCGCGCCGCGCCAGGGTCCAAATTTAGAATTATCCATTTTCAGTGTCTCAGCATGATTTACCTCACATCGCTCTAAAATTCTAGGTCACAAAGGAAGTGGCAACGCAATGGCCCTGCGTTGTGCCATCCCTTAATTTCCCAATTGTCAAAATCCAGTGACACGGCGCGATAGCACCGCATCATGCTAAAGTTCTAGTTCGAGAAATTTTTACAATTTTAAAAGACGCATCCAAGGGTTAAAAGGGTCAATTTTCTACCCCTATATAAACCCAATAACATGTGATTTAGCTATTCTTCACCCAAAATATACTAGTTTCTCTCAAGTTTCTCTCAAGAACAAGCTAGGGTTTCTATTGGGGATTCAAATTCAAGAAGGTTTCACCGTCAAGCCTCACAAAATCATAAACTAAGGTATGCATAGTGTTCATTCATAGACTCCTTTTATCCATGAAGTCCAAAAATCCTTTTTCTAAATTCAAGTATGAATTTTCTTACGAATTTCATGATTGGGTTGCTCTTGCTCATGTGGATAATGATAAATTGAATTCTACTCCATGTTGGGTGATAAATTCTTTGTGGGTTAAATTATTATAGATATAGATTTATGAAAAACTATGACTAAACCCTTGAATGATGAAACTAGAATTGAACCATGATGTTTAATTATTCTACAATGATGTTTATATGTACCATGCCTATAATATTTTTGATTAAATGCCTAGATGAAGGAAAAGTACCTAACTAGCATGATACCATGAAATCCCCATGTATGTACAAGTTATGCCTATCACATGTTTTGATGAAATGCTTCTATAAATGTATTATAGATTATGATGTTAGTTATATATTCAAGTAAGTTATTCTTGGTCAGTTTCCTTCCATCGAGTCCTGGGGGTACTCGTACCCGACATATTAGCTGTGTGCCTAGAGCCATGTCATGTTTTCATGATACTCTCAATCAAGCTATGAATCCTTATACTTCAAATAATCTTATGACTCAAGAAATCTCCATGATCTCATGAACTCAGTTAGTTGTCAAATATCAGTAATATTCCGTCAGTCAATGGAATTCAGTAATTCAGCCCATGTTCAGTTCAGTAAATCATGTTTAGAGTCTATTCAGATGGGAGTAGGAATTAGCACCAAGTGAACCCAAGGATGGGAACACACACTATCAGATGAAGGTGTGATTCTTCGAAGTCAACCTTGCATTCCAAAACTATATAGCCAGCATAGGTTGAGACATCAACACTGTCCGAGGAGGGTTAATGAGGTGGATAAGCACTGTTAGATAAGGGCTCCACCATTCTCGTATAGGGGACACTATTAGATGAGGGTCATCCACAACTTTTCCTTACCAGCGGCGGGTATTGGCACCCTTCTAATTGGGGTTACAGATTGGACCCCAACTCAGCCATAATGGCGTATTAAGGGTATGTCAGTTAGATAACTACTTCCCATATTTTTATGTTACAGAATCATGACTGTCAGATACAGTTAATCAGTCTCAGTAATAGAACTCAGATAGTTCTTCAAATTTTAGGACAGTCAGATATAGTCAACTAGATATAGTACGAAACTCAGATAGTTCCATCAGATTCAGGACTGTTAGATATAGTCACTCATGTTATCAGTTATATTCAGATTCAGTAATCATGTTATCACAGTATTAGTTTCAGTCAGTTATATTCAGATTCAGTAATCATGTTATCACAGTATTAGTTTCAGTTGTTATGTCTCATGCATGTATTCTCATGCTCATGATTGTTAGTCAGTTATTATTATTGTTTATATATATGAACCCCATGCATTAGCCTACCTCACATGCATACCAGTACATTCAAAGTACTGAAGAATTTGTGCTATGGTGTCTTATACCATAGGTTCAGAGACATGAGCTCCAGAGCAATAGTAGATTCCAGATATCCACAGACAGAGTTCGAAGTGAGTCCAGTCATTTAGAGGCTTTCTAGACTATCATATTTCAGACTTTAGTATGTTTAGTTTGTTTTGGGTATTCTATTACCCCACACAGATGTTATATCATTCAGATCATGTTTAGTATTAGACCTTGTGGCCTTTCAGTGTATGTTTCCGCATTATTATATTATATTATGTAGTGTATAGATACAAATATCAGTCATGGGTTAGATTGTGGGGTCATGAGCACAATGTTGCATTCTGAGCACCAGGCTCGGGGCGTTACATAAGTTTATCTCAAGAACATGCTAGATTTTTCAATTGGGGATTCATATTCAAGACTCAAATTCAAGAATCTCTCCGTCAATCTTCATAGAATTAAGAACTAAGGTATCCACAGTGTTCATTCATGGATTTATTTCATCCATAAAGCCCAAGAATCAAGTTTTAAATCTTGTATTGTGAATATTTTATTATGGGTTGATTATGTTTATATGATTATGGTTTTATGATTCCCAAATTGGAAGCTTTATGTGTTGTTCATGAACCAACGCTATTATGTGGTCTGAAATATGTGAAACTAAGTTGAAATATAGAGTTTTTTTGTACTAATGTGATGGTCATGCCTATGCCCTAAGTCATGCATCCTAGGTGTTTGATAAAATGCCTAAGAGAATAGAAATTATGAATTATAGCTTAATTATGACCCAATTGATAAATGCACGCTTTACCCTATGACCAAGAATGACTTCCATGATATTGTGTGCACTATTAATGGTTGAGGGAATGTCCATGAGAATAGGTTTATGAAAGTATGATATGTTTATATGCAATTCCATTCATGTACAAGACTATGATAACCATGTGCTTCATGAAATCCCCAAATTGATGTATTATGAATTGTTGATATTGGTCATGTGTTCAAGAAGTGTCATGTTTTATTAGTTTCATACTATCGAGTCTTGGGGTTACTTGTACCTGAAATTTAGTTGTGTTCCGAGAGGAAGTGTCATCTTTTTCATGATACTCTCAGTCAAGCCATGATTAGTGGAATTCAGTCAGTCATATGACTCAGGAAAACTCAGTAAACTCAGTATCAGTCCAGTCTCATTTAGTAATCTTAGTAATCTCAGTAATCTCAGTAGTCCAGTAATTTAAGTGATCTCAGTACTTAGTAATCTCGGTAACCTCAGTATTCCCAGAAATCTCAGCAACTTCAGTACTCTCCATCAGTCCTCAGATCTCAGTAGCATTTCATCAGTCAACGAAACTAGTGAACTCAGTTTAGTTTTGCTAAATAATACCATTAGAATTAATTCAGTTCAGTTAGTCAGTTTAGTGTCTATTAAGTTAGGAGTAAGAGTTAGCACCGAGTGAACCCAAGGATGGGAACTCACCTATTATATGAGGGTATAATTCTTAGAAGCAATCCTTGCATTCCAAAACTACATAGCCAGCGTAGGTTAAGACATCATAGCCTACTATATGAGGGTAGATGAGGTGGATTAACCTATATATTAGGGTTCTCACCGTTTTCACTAGATTTACCTATTATATGAGGGTTACTCACAGATTGTCCTTACCAGTGGCGCGGTATTGACACCCTTCCAATTGGGGTTATAGATTGGACCCCAACTTAGCCATAATGGTGTATTCGGGGCATGTCAGTTAGATAACTACTTCCCACAATCTCAGTTATAGATCCACTCTCAGTAATAGAACTCAGTTTAGTTCTACAAAAATCTAGGACTGTTAGATACATTCAACTCAGTATAGTGTGAAACTCAGCTAGTTCCATCAGTATTAGGACTGTCATATACAGTCACCCATGTTATAAGTATTCAAACTAAGTAATCATGTTATCATAAACCCAATTATTAGTATATTAATTTATATAAAATTTATGTTATCAGTATTCAGTTTTAGGACTATCATATACAATAATCAAACTAGTTTTTCATAATCAAAACTGTCCGAAATAGTCATTTCTTTATCAGTAATATGATATTAGTTCCTCAGTACTCAATAGACTTAGTCATTCAGTATCCCAGTATTAGTACTCAGATATCAGTAAATCAATGTTATTAGAATTAATGATTCAGTATTATCATGATCTCAGTTACAGTTATGTATCCATGCATGTATTCTTACGTTCATGTTATACAGTCACTTATTATTGTTCATGCATATGAACCCTTGCATTTAGCCTACCTCACTTCCATACCAATACATTCAACGTACTGACGCATCTGCGCTATGGTGTTTTATACCATAGGTTTAGAAGCATGATCTTCCGAGCATCCTTAGTAGATCAGACGTTCAATATCCATACTATCAGTGAGTCCTCATCATTCGAGAATAGCATGATTATTTCACTACTTTATTATTTTAGTACTTTAGAGTTAGTTAGGGATATGTCCCATCAACTCTATAGATTTCAGACAGTTTAGAGGCTTTCAGACTACAGTTTATTTTTAGACAGTTTATTTTAGTTTTTTTTGGGTATTTTTACACCCCATTTCAGACTTTGTTCTATATTTAGTATTAGTTCAGTTTTGAACCTTATGGCCTTACAACTTATATTCCGCATATTAATAATATATTATTCAGTGCTTAGTTACAGATATCAGTCGTAAGCTAGCTTGTGGTCCTTCGGGGTCATGAGCACCTGTAGCATTTCGGGTACCAGATTTGGGGTGTTATACCATTACTGATACCTGCTGTGAGCACTGAATAATAATACTGAAAAATATGCAAAAGTATAACTGAAAATGCCATAAGGTTCTCAAAATACTAAAGTAATAAATGAGTGTAACTGGTACTAACATCTGTAAAACTAAATAATTGACTGTGCTTGTGTGAAAGCCTCTAACTATTTAAATATGGAGTTCATGGGACTAAACCCCTACTAACTCTGATTGAATTAACTACTGAGCTAACTGAAATGCTGAAATAGATAAACTCTATCCTCGAAATATGAGGACTCATCACTAAATCTGCTGCTGATATCCTAAGTTGCTAAGTATAATCAGAAACCCTGTGTCTGAACCTATGATATGAGACATAATAGCACAAAGAAAGAGTATGCGTCTGTACTTTGAAAGTACTGGTATGCTAAGTGAGGTAGGCTGATATACATGGGTTCATATGCATGAGATGATAACTGACTGAATGAACATTGTGAAGTAACTGGATGAGAGTACATGTTAAACTGTAACTACTGAACATGCTAAATATGCAATACTACGGATATAACATCTATTTGAATTAGACTAAAACTGAGGTACTGAGTTTTGGTAACTGAAAATTTAGACTGATACTGAATTACTAAATTCTGATGTATGTGTAACTAATAACTGATAGCCATAATTTTGTAGAACTGTATGAGTTCTTTACTGAATATTGAGACTAAAACTGTAACTGTGGGAGTTATCATCTAACCGACATACCCCGATTATAAATTGAGTTGGGGTCCAACCTGTGACCCCAGTTGAAAGGGTGTTAGCACCCTTCTACGAGATACTAACAATGCTAGGTCAACCTTAATCTGGTAGAAAGACTCATGAAATATATATATGGTTGTGTCAACCTTAGTCTGGCAGGAGGACGACTTACCCTATGCAAGCTACGTAGTACTATAATGTAGGGACTACTACTAAGGGCCAAATCCTCTGCTAGAAGGAATGCCCTCATCCCTTGGTTTGCTCGGTGCTAAGTCCTACTTCTAACTGAATTGACACTGAACTGATCATTAGACTGTACTAGGCTTGACTGAACTGACACTGATCATGTTGACTGACTGAATTGGACTGAGTTCATTGAGTTCTATTAACTGACTGAGTACTATTAATCTTGACCTTTACTGGGACTATTCTATAACTACTGCAACTATGTAAACAACTAGATTTTGGGAAATAAATATCCCTAGGACTCGATGGCTTACTGGATAAAACATAGCAAATCTTAGAAGCGTAGCAATAGTCAATTGTTCACAATTCATTCACTGAGTCATTTTGTCAAACACTTGGAGGTCATGAGCTTGTACATGAATAGGACACATGATAATCTGTCATGATTTCACTATTCAATTCACATAGGCATTCTATCAAACACTTGGGGAGCATAATTAATGCACGTGATAATGAATAACACATAAGCATCATGACTACAACTTAAATTTGCAAATTCAAGGGGTTTGGCATGTAATATTCATAATTCAACACACATGCTAACAGAATTTCATGGAACTCATAAAAAATCTCAACTTGAAATCCACACAACAACTCAAAAATGGGTATAATTCAATTCATAATTCAAGTTTTTGAAAAGATTTCTTGAACTCCAAGGGTGGAAGAAAACCCAAGGATGAACACCTAACATACCTTGATTGTTGATTTTATGAGAATTGTTGTGAATTCTTGGGACTTGATCTTGAGATTCATGAAACTAGGGCTTGTTCTTGAGAGTGTTTGTGAGATAATGAGTGAATTTTTCCCTTTAAGATATTAAATTTCATGTTTAAGCTGTATTGGGTGAGAGGAAAAGACCCAAATGCCCTTAAAAACCTGTAATTAAGTAAGCAAATTATGCCCAGCGATGCGATACCTGACACGCCGCGTTGATGGGGTTAACGCGATCAACGATGCATCATGTCAATGGGTGCAATGCGATAGCCAATGCGACGTATCAAGATTGCATTGGCTTGATGTTTTAGCCATCCAAACATGACCCAAACGAAGTCTGAAAATTTTGAAACTCACCCTATATGACCTATTGACATCACTGATCATTAATCAATTTAAAAATCGGTAATCTAAGGCCGGAAACATCATAAATGATTCCATTGAAATATTCAGGCAAAAAATGAGACTAAGTGTCAACACTTAGCTGAATTTTTCTAAGTCTGAGACCTCTTTTGACATGCTATAAAGGACTAAAATGACTAGGACTTATGGGGTCTTACAGATATGCTGGGGGGAAGGAAGATGGGTGTTGGGGTAAGAATTTTTTGTTTTTAATAAAGAAAATTTAGGAGTAGTAAGGGTATAGGGGAAGGGATGAGGGTTGAGGTAAGAGTTTTTTTTAAAAAAAATATTTTTTGATAGGAGGGGGTATGTCATATAGGGGAGAGGGTGCGGGGGGTAGGGGAGATCGGGGTTGGGGTAAGATTTTTTTAAAGAAATTTATTTATTTATTTTTAAAAACTGTTTTTTAAAATTTTAATTTTAGGGGATGCGGAGAAGTGGGGAGGATAGGGTTTTGACTGTGGGGTAAGAAAATATTTTAATTCTTTTTAAAAATTCTTTGGGGTGGGAGTTGGGGAGGGGGATCGGTGGAGGGAGGGGGAAATGGGATGAGGTGGGGTGGGGCAAGAAAAACATTTATTAAAATCTTTTTAAGAAATAAAAATAATTTATTAAAGAAATGCAGGGTAGGGGTGGGGTAAGCTGCAGTTGGGGTGAGGTGAGGTGAGTGATTTTGAGAGTGAAAGGACATATTATCACTTATTTTTTCTACTTTCATTAAGAAAATTATTTTTCTACTAAACGGATTGAAGTAAAGATTGAATTGGACTCATTTGAACCTAATTTGAAAATGGGTTGGGAATTAATGGGTTGAGATTTACCCCATAGTAAATTATCTTGAACCCATCCCATTAAATTTTGGAAGGGTTGGATGGGTCAGCTCAATTTGAGTTTATTTTGAGACCCCTAGCAATAATCTTACTTTATATTCTTCCTTCAGCCATAACCATGAAACATATTAGTCTTGAACTAGATTTCCCAATTTTAAATCAATAATAGTGAATGCCAAACTCGAACTGAAACTAACAAATAATAAGTAGTAAAGTCAGGTGCTAGACTCGAACCAAAATAAATAAATAGTATCCAGTACAACCAGATGTTAGATTCAAACCAAAACTAATAGGAATAAACAGTAAGCCAGGTGCCGGACTCAAATCAGAACAAAATAAGCAACAAGTAGTAATAACACAACATTCTGATTTAACGCAAGTCTATTTAGTCCCTTTTTCCATTTTAGAAGCTCAAATTCATTTAAGAAAGTGCAAGGTTTTGATTATTAAGTAAAAGGTCGCGATTTGAGCCCAAAAGGCTAAACGTCGGGAACACCAAGTCAAAAACCACAATATAACACGCAAACTCTTCTATTTTTGATAACTCACCCAACTATGTGTTTTATAGCTATTTACTACATGACAAGTCACAACCCTATGGTACTTTACCTTAAAAAGGTGTGATAAAGAAAACTACAAGTCCTTGAAACCCAACCTAAGGCAAGAAACTACCCAAGCGTCGGTTAAGGCATCTAAATCCTACCCTAAGGGTCCCGAGTAAACTAAACTAAATTCTAAGGGAAGAAGCAACTAACAAACCTAAAGGAATAAAAACAAAAATCTATCTTAAAGCCCCCTAATCGGCTAAAAATAAATAGGAATTTCTTAAACAACTATCTAAGGCATAGCAATCCACCAATAATTAGAATAATATCATACCAATACTGTAAAAGAGCAAAGTCTAAAGAAAGGTAAGCCTAACCTATCTGGATACCACCTAAAGCACTTAAAATCCTTTATATCAAAGCTTTTTATTTTAGGAAAGCCTCTAACCACTGCCACACTACCAAAATAATAATCTATGCATCAAGACGAGAACAAAGATACCTATATTGTAAATTTATGTTGCGGGTAAAAAATCAGGCTAAAATTATATTATGGGGTCTACCGACGAAATTAAGAATTGAGTCTGGCACTAGGTCCCTCTTAGATCAAGGATCACTTGCTCCAAAATCAAGTGTAATCCAAGCTTAGCAACAACCCCACAGATATCCCAATAATAGTAAAAAAGTGAAGAACTAAAATAGAGAATTAAATCATAATTAAGAGGCCCTAGTAATATGGCCTACTAGTGCTTTAGCACTGCTAAAGCAGCTATAGCATAAGTGATCAACGGGACGGTTAAGTAGCTACACCAGCTACCTTGGCAAAAAACAAATTCCAAGTCTAAATAGACTCTGATCAAGTACTTAATATTTATTCGAAACCCAGTTCCTGCAAATAAACCATTCTACACTATCAAATTCAACATTTCAGATTCAACGAGACCATCAAAATTTCCAACAGAGGTTGTTTCTACCAAAAGGGAATCCCATACCCAATGTTTCAATTTTTACCAAGTTCTAACCAATAGCCCAAAATGAGCCCAAAAAACTTATAACGAGAAGTACTTAGAACAATAAGGCTAGATTGAATATTCACTAAAGTAGGAACATCATGAACAAGACCTTCAATAATAAAATATGGGTGAGTGGGTCTCAGAATCATCGAAGTTAGTAACAACCAAAGAGATAAAGATACCCTGTTAGAAGTAAGTTCTTTGAATACATAGATCTAAACCTGGTAAGACCTTAGAGTGTCGACTGATTGGAGTATTCGAACAATGGTACGTTCAGAACTACAATAGAAGCTACTGATTTGAGGTAATAAATGCCTACTACAAAATTCCACGATTAAAACATAGTTTATACAAATTTCACTATTGATTTATTAGATTAAGTGGAGGTATTAGCTTCTATGAAAGCTCAATCCACAGGTTTAAGGAAAAAATTAAAGAAATTGAGAAAGTTAGCTACAACGATTGAGTAATTGAGTAAGAAGACGTAGCTGGGGTGAGGTAAATCATGATGGTTGAACTATCCTTATGGTCGGCTGATGGAGTTTTCAAGGGAAAAAACAATAGTCATAACAAATAAGGTGAACAAAGAGTAAGATGAAAGGAATGGAATCTACTTCTACTTTCCTAAATGAATCGATTAGGGATTTGTTGTCTGAGATATTTTCCTTTGTTGGGCCAGGTCACTTTTGGGCCTGACCTTTGTAAATATTTGTATTTTATTTTAATAAAGGAAAAAAAATCTAATAACCATCCTTAGATGGTTAAATGGAACTTGTAGCAAATTTTTTTAGTTTGCAAGTTGTAGCAAATGTCGGTATTAAAAAGGAAATAAAAAACCTTTTTTATTTAATTTTAAAAACAAAATACAAATTACATATAAGAAAAAAAGATTTCATATCCATTAAAAAATATGACAGTTATTATTAGGATATAAATCATCTCATTTTTTTCACTCTAAAAGGTTCTTTCCTTATTCATTAGCAATCATACGATTTTTTTCTCAAATGTTCATTATCAAACATTACATTTTTTTCTTCTTCTTTACGATTTTCTTTTAAATTAATTCATCATAGTTTTCTTCTTCCACTTCATCTAAAAAAGTACTGATATACGTATTGTATTTGATTCAGATTTAAAATAAATGATGATAGTTTACATTATCTACTTGTAATGCATAGAGGAAGATGAGACGTAACTGATATTTATCAATTTTTTGTATGAATTAGAACACAAGGAAAATGGTGGCTTCATCCTCAAAATTCAATAACTTCACTAAGTAAACTATGGTTTTGTAATACTATTACTTCACACCACTTTCTGTATTCTTTTCATACAATATTTAAATAGTTAAATAACTAATTGGGACACCAATTTGTGTATCCTTTTCATATCATATTCTTAGGTGCTAATTAAATAACCATACCAGACACCAATTTTTATACATTTTCAATGTTTGTATTTGATTCAGATTTAAAATAAATGATGATAGTTTGTAGAGGTAAGCAAATAACCATTTGGGACACCAGTTTTTATATCCTTTTTATATCATGTTTTTAGGTGCTAAATAGATAACAATAGGAGACACCAACTTTTATACCTTTTCACATGATTATTTTAGAAGGAAACTAAATAACCATCCAGAACACTAGTTTCTATACTTTTTTCATACTATGTTTTTATACCCTTTTTCACACCAGATTTTAAAAATATATGTCATACCAATTTCTATATCATTTTCATATAATATTTTTAACAAGGTGTATAATAATTAATGACTGAAATTTGTATGGAAACTAGTGCTCACCAAAATTTATATGTTATTAATTATTTTAGTGCATGAATAGATATATAAACTGGTATGTATGAATTATAATATTCAGTTTAGATGATAGCAGTTTGCATACCTCTTCCATACACCACATGCTTATCTAAACTAAACAAGTGTATATCTTAAAGTCAGAAGAAAATAGAATAACCTTTCCTATTCGATACAGATTCGGAATTAAATAAAGAAGATAAGCATGTAAAATAATAAATATTTCACTTTGGTTGAAATTAGCTCAAATTATATAATGTAAAAAAATGTTATCATGAAACGAACACTACTAATTCAAAGAAAATAATTTGAACATAATATCAATGATGTCTTGTGAAATAAAAGAACTAACAATTAAAAAAAAGGTTAAAGAAAGAAGAAATAGTCAAAAAAAATTAAGAAGAGAATGATGAGTTTCAACAAATTGAGAGAAATTAATGAAAAGTATATCAAGAGTATTTTTCGAAGAGATAAATATGATAATAAATGAAGATATATAAGTTTGATCATATTTTACTCTTATCATAATTGTCAACACATTATTTTAGGAGACATTGAATACTACCCTGTAGAAAGGAGTTAATTTTATTTGTGAAAATGTACTTTCATTTTTTTAAAATAAATTAAAATAAATTATTTTTTATAAAATTTCTACAAAATGAAATTAAATTCTTAATAATATAATTATCTAAAAGTGTTTCTACGACTTGCAATTTTCAATCTAACAAATGCATGGAGATAATTTTCCCTTTTAATAAAAGGGGTACTAGTCTGCCTTTACTTTTTTCTTAAAAAGTCTTGAGACCTGGAACAAGGCTCCCTCTAGCCTAAAATTAATATTTCAAAGCCAACAAAATCGTCAGAGTTGTCATCCGAGGCCATTTTAATGAAGTTATGGCCTGAGGCTCTTTTCCCAACATCAGAAGCTCCAAAACAAGAAAACTTGTATAAAAACCAAAGAAACTGCGCAAAAATCGAACTATCAATCCCAGCAAGTCATAAATGACTTGGGATAGCTACACGAAAGCTCTAAATGCAAAAAAATTATGAAAAAGAAAAAAAATGATCTGGAGGATCATTACATGAAAATAACCAAAATTCTTTTTTCACTTTTTTTTAAAATATAAATTTATCCTAATTTTTTTATTTTTATAAAATGACCACATCAAAACTATATTTTATGCTTAAATCATATTTCATTCTTTTTTTATATAAAAATAGATTTAAATACTAAATTTTTATTACAAAAAGTATGTTCAAATAAAAGTATAGTCAAATTCAACTCCAACTTTGAAGATTTAAAATAAAGTGAATTTTATATTATTATTTTCAGGGTTAAACACCCAAAATTTTAGGACTATGAAATTCAAAAGTATTTTTACTTTTTCAAATAGCACTTCAAGTCAAAATCAAACAAATATTGCCTCTATTTCATTTTACTTGACTATCTTACTAAAAATAGTTGTTTCAATTTGCTTTTTCAATTTATGGCACCAAGATAAGTTAATTTATTTCTTACAATACTACATCTATGTATATGGTAAAATAATAAGGTCAGTTTGGTAAAACTGATTAATAAGGTTACTCTAATGATCTTCTAGTTATTTCCTTGATTTACATGCATTTACAGTGTTTCGAGCCTTTCTACTACTGCTACAAGTTATTTATGACTTGTCGAAACTGTCGATGCGGTTATCGAACAGTCCTTTTGGGTTTTAGGCTCATTTTCCTATTTTGAAGTTTTCACTATGAAGGAATTAGTATAAGACCAAAAATCCTAGTAGACGACCTCAGATGAGAATTTCGATAGCACTATCATCTCTAGAACATTGATTTTTAGGCTAGGGGGAACCTTGGTTTAGCTTTCACGGCTCCCGAACTCGGTTTGAGCTATTGGGTGGATTATATGAAAAATAAAACTATAGGTGTGGGTCCCACATTTAGTTGAAACAATCTCAGATGAACTTTTTGATAGTTTCATTGAGTTTGGAATATTAAATTTGGTATGGTAGCATAGTTCATTTGCGCACACAGGGTTCTGAACGAATTCTGAGCACCTAGACGAAGTCTAATTTGGACTTAGAAAATCTAATGCCTCATGTTGCTAGTGCAACTGCTTAAGAGTTCGATGCCTTAATAGCCTTGTCTATTTGGCCAAGGGCTATTTAAGTGATCAATGTCTGCTTTAGCAGCCTAAGTGTCACCTTAACAACACCTGTGCCCACTTTAGTAGTCGAGGAGCCGCTTAAGCGGCAATCACTTAAGTGACTAGGTGATCGCTTAATCGACACTTGGAGATTATTAAATCTCCCTTTCCACCAGATTTTCCATCATTTTCTCCTCCATTTTACACTATTTTTTGAGCTTAATGTGGAGAATCATCCAGTGAAGCTAAGGTAAGTCATCCTAATACTCCTTGGTCATTTTTCATTAATTTTTCCATTAATTTCCATCCTATTTCATTATCAAATTCATAGAAATTATGTCTTAAAAAACTTAGAAATTAGGGGATGATTTGGGCTTTGATTTATGCACCACTTGTGCTCAATTTTTGAGCAAACATTTCTTGTCCCTCGAGAGACCTTATGATGAATTCAATTTTAGATTCGATTTGCGAGCCTCGTGGGCCCATTCTTGACCTAAATTTTGATCCGGACTTTTTTATAGCAATATGGGTCTTATTTTACTCCTAATAATTTGTAACTTGCTATTTTGATAGCATGATGGAATTTCAGGATTGTTAAAAAAGGTAGACGATTTACGGATGAATCAAGGATTTGCGGTTCGACATCGAGGTTGGCTTTGTCTACTCTTATTCATTAGATAGTGTATGATATATATTGCATGTTATAGGGATGTTAGGATATGAATATGGTAGAACACCATAACTTAGCCTAATTTAGATGTTTGGTGATAGTAGGGTAAATTTACCCTTAAAATGAAATACTTATTATTTCTATAGGATCCCATTACTTTAGGTTACTAGCATGTTAGATATAGTTGAGGCTAAAGACCCTTTAGTATAAGGTTTTCTACTTGAATCGGTGGATTATTATGGTTTTTTGGAGTATGGTACTATTGTTATGCCTGTTGTATATTATTAGGCTCGAGGTCGTGATTACGATACTAATTCGACTTCGAGTGAGTGATTTATCCTTGTAAAGGATATGGTTTAGTCTATGGATGCTTAGATTCTTCTGATTGTATTGTTTGGATACTGGTGATGTCATCCATAGAGTTTGGTGCATTCATGCTTACTTAGTGGTACAATTCTAACTAAAAACATGGTTTTACTACTGCTTTCCTAAAAAGGGATTTATTCACACTTTTCACTTTTAAAATGGATTTTTTCATAATAGGATACTTATCACCTAATAGATGATGTATAAGATTTTGGAATTAAGAATGATGATTTAGAAATTTAACCAAGATAGATTTTGGTCCACGGGTTTATCACTACTATTTACTTCGGTCGAGAGAGATTCCATCCCTTTCTACACTTTTATGATGATTTAGTCTCGAAGTCAAACCTGAGAAACACATTTAAATACCTACACTCTTTTAGCCACAGTTTGAGTTCATGCATTTATTATATATACATCTCCCCGGTACTATACTGAGTAGATTGATGATGATGATGATTGGAAATCCTAGATTGGGACTAGGTTAGTGTATATGGGCACTCTCAAACCCCCTAGGGTCCTCTTCATCTATGAGCCATCGTTCCAGAGAAGAGAGGTCGTTGTAGGTCATGCCTTTGCTAGCTGTTGAGCTAGAGAAGGTGTACACATTGGGTTACTTAATGGAACTTGGATCGATTATGGTATTATGGATTTACTTGCATTTATTTATGCGTGTGCATAAACTATCACCAGTATGTTGTTTGGTGCTTATATCTATGTAACGACCCGATACTACCCCCTAGTCATTACACGGTGCTTGCAGTCTCGAGGGACCACAAGCTAACCCATGAGCTGGTACCTACTGTGAGAACTGAATAATATAATCATGAATTGCGGAAGAATAACTAAAGTGCCATAAGGTTTTAAATTTCTGAATTCAAACTGAAAAATAATTCTAGGAAAAAGACTGTCTGAATCTGATAAAGTACCGATAAACTGAATAACTATCTGACTATAATGTCTGAAAAGTCTCTAAAACTGACTGGCTAAGAGTTGATGGGATTGGCCCCAACTAACTCCACTGACTACTGAAATAAAGACATAAAATAAGATGGCCTATCCTCAGGTGATGAGGACTCACCACTGCTATTAGACTGTTGAGAATCTGAGGGACTAAGTGTGATTCGGAAACTGAGCGTCAGCACTTATGATATGAGCTATCATAGCACAAAATAAAGGTATGTGATCAGTACTTTGAATCTACTGGTATGCTAAATGAGGTAGGCTAACAGGCAAGGTTTCATGAATAAGAGTAATGATCTATCTGAATATACATATAAAGCATGGAATACTGAATAAAGAATATGAAATCTGTAGATACTGAACATGCATGGAAGTCTGTAAAATACTAATAATATGTGAAAATCTGTACACACTAAGGATGTATACCAAAGCATATGACATGAACTGAATGAAATTTGCAAACTAAAATACTAAAAATAACTTAAATCTATATGCTTTGGTCAAACAACACTAAGACTGAATAACTAAGCTGGGACTGTAACTGAGACTATCTCTGAGATTGTGGGAGATATCATCTAACTGAAATTCCCCAATTTGAGTTAATTAGGGTCCAACCTGTAACCCCAGTTGGAAGGGTGTTAATACCGTGCCACAGGTACTAACATTGGCTGTGTGGATCCACTAAACTGATATCATGTCCAAAGGACTAAGGGTGTCAAGCCTAAACTAACGGGTGACCCCTGTGAGATAGTCAAGCCTAATATGATGGGCGACTACTCATATACTATGTTGGCTATGTAGTTTTAAAGTATAGGGACTGCTACTTACGACTTTGCCTATCTGACGGGGAAGCCGCCATCACTACACTCGCTCGGTGTAAATCCTACTCCCAACTGAATGACACTGAAATGCTAGACTATTCTAAATTTAACTTACTATTCTGATAATGCTCATGATTTAATCTGAAGTTCTTCTAAAGATACTGAGATAACATTAAATAAACATCTATGGTTTCGGGAAATCAATACCCCCAAAACTCAAAACAATAGTAGTAGCATGACATTAAAACATTGAAGGACATAGCATGAAGACTCTTATTAAAACAATTGCTCTTGTAGGCATTTTATCAAACACTTATAGTTCATGGTTTAAAATAATCATAGAATTACTAAAGAACCGACATAATTGACATAAAATTATCATGGAAAACACTAAGCCATGATTTAATTCAACAAATGATAACACTAAAACATGAGGAATTGAATAACAACAATAACTTCATTAAAACATGGTATTAAATAAAAGTTCATGGAGATTAATGGATGAAATCATTATTTAAAATTAAATAACTTAAAAAGATCAAAACTTTATAATTAAAAAGGTTACTTGAGCTCCATGGATGAAAGAAATCCATGGATGAACATCTAACATACCTGGGATAATGAATTTGGCAGAATTAATGGAGAGTTCTTGAGAAATTGCCTTGAATTTGAGAGCTAGGGTTTCTTGTTCTTGAAAGAGGATTTTTTATTGTGAGAGGAATTGAAATAATGACAACTACTTAGGGTGTTTAGGGGTTAAATTTCGTGTTTTAGGTTAATTAGGGCCGTGAAAAAAGACCCAAATACCCTCAAACAAATTTAAAAATGGAAGCTGAAAACTGACCATCCCAATTTTTAGCCTTGGCGCGATGCACCACTATCGTGCCAAGCCACTGGAAAATGGACAACTGGGACCTGGACAAACGTCACAATGCGGTGCCATCGCTTAAAGCTTTGGGTGCCATTTTGGCCACCTTCGCGACGCGCCAACATCGTGAAAACCCACTGGAAATTGACAAATAGGAATTTAGCCTGCTCCACGATGCACCATGATCATAGAGTCATACCAGAAATTGAAAATTGTCATTTGGACTGCCTACGCGACGCGCTGAGGTTTAAAATAATGGTGTTTAATGACTAAAACTTAAAATTTCCATAACTTCTTACTCAGTTATCGGATTTAGGCAAATTTTATATTGTTGGAAAGCTAATTGAATTTCCTACGCAATGGTAGGATCTAAACCAAAAAATAATGTGCATTTCATAATTTTTATATACAAATATTCCTGCACTAGGACTTAGATTATGCTAGGGAAATATGGGGTGTTATAATCTATCAACCTTATAGGGGGCTGCATAGGTATAGGTTATAAGTTCTGCTTACTATGTGATAACTGAACCTTCAAATTTATTGGGCCTGATTAAGGTATTATTTGTCCGAACTAGCTGATTAATGTATTACTGTTATTATGGTTAGTTCTTGGCAAGCTGATTATGGACTGATACTAAGGTTGAAGTTATTATTCTGATAAAAAATTTTATGATTATTATATTACAGATAATTATCTCATGGTTATACATTTTGACTATAGGTGTAAATCATGCAAGCATAGCTTTCTTGTTTGGTTAGGATTCCCTAGAGGGGTTAGTTTTTCTATCCTAGGTTGTTACCTTTGAGTTAGTCTTTTATACCTGCATATATATATATATATATATATATATATATATATATATATATATATATATATATATATATATATATATATATATATATATATATATATATATATATATATATATATATCTAGCTATATTATTACAATATATCCCTCACTTCCTTCATTTATTTATGTTGTATACCCATCTCTAGCCTTGTATACTATTATATATCCTTGTTCTATCCTTTATTTGTATATTGGCCATTGATGTGTGGTATAATACTTTAGTGCCTAAGTACAGCTAGAATAGGATAGTTCCTCCTTATTGCCTCTCTAGTTTTATTATGTTATCTTCTTAGATATTTGGCTCTAGTTTACAGTCCTGATTATATGTTATCGATATTTGCATCATATTTGGAGCTCAGTTCGCAGTTGCCTACTGAGTACCACGTGTTTGGTGCTCATGCTACACTTCTGCAACCTATAGATATAGTATGAATTTTCACTGTTGCTATGTGCATCTTGTGAAGTAGCTATAAATTAGAGATATAGGGTGAGCTCTTAACTTTTAGTGTATTACTATTCTCTCTCTTATGGATTTGTCTAGTCTTTATGTTTCTTTTAGAGATGGGTTGAACCTATTGTAACTCCCCAAATCTGGTACCCGTAATGCTACATAATGCTCATGATCCCAAAGGACCACAAGCTAACCCATAACTGATATCTGTACTTGAGCACTGCATAATATATTGTATAAAAGCAAAAAAAGGCTGAAAGGCCATAAGGTTCAAATATATGATAAAACATAATATCTGGAAATATGATATATCAATACAAAAACAAAACTGAAATAACTATCTGAACATGCTATAATCTGAAAGCCTCTAAAACTGACTGAATAAGGAGTTGATGGGACATGTCCCCAACTAAATCCAACTACTGAAATAAACTAAGTACTGAAAGAACAAAATAATCAAATAATAACATCCTCGAATGATGAGGACTCACTGCTAGTTTGACTGCTGAAACTGGAATACTACTAATGCTCTGGAGTTCGTGCGTCTGAGCCTATGATATAAAATACCATAACTCAAATGCGTCAATATGATTAAATATACTGGTATGCAAGTGACGTAAGCTAAATGCAAGGGTTCATATGCATGAACAATACTGACTGACTGAGTAACATGAATATGGGAATATATGCATGAATACATAACTGTAAATGAGATAGTGACAATATTGATTACTAAGTCTGAATATTGATAATATAGATCTCTGATAACTGATATAACTGATACTAAGCGACTGTGTCTGACAGTCTAGGTTCTGATGAAACTAGCTGAGTTCTGTACTGAGCTGAGTGACTGTATCTAACAGTTCTAAATTCTGTAGAACTATAAGAGTTCTATTACTAAGGCCTAAGACTGAAACAGGGGAAAGTAGTCATTTAACCGATATTCCCCTAATAAGCTATTATAGCTGAGTTGGGGTCCAATCTATAACCCCAATTGGAAGGGTGTCAGTACCGTGCCACTGGTAAGGAAAAGCTATGAGTGACCGTCATCTAATAGGTACTCTAAAAAGAATGGTGGGACCCTCATCTAACAGGTTAAGCCACCTCATCTACCCTCATCTAGCAGGTTTAATATCTCAACCTACGTTGGCTACGTAGTTCTGGAGTACAAGGATTGCTTCTTAGAATCACACCCTCTACTAACAGGTGAGTTCCCATCCTTGGGGTCACTCAGTGTTGAATCCTACTCCCATCTGAATAGACACTAAACTGAATATATTGTAATAAACTGGACTGAGTTTACTGAATTTTATGGACTGACGGAGTGTTACTGAATTCTATTAACTGACTGAGTTCATGTGATTACTGAGCTTTTCTGAGTTATGTAACTGAATGAATTCTACTGATCATGGAGTGAATGAGATTATCATGAAACTGACACTGACTCTAGGCACACAGCTAAATTGTCACGTATAAAAACCCCCAGGACTCGATAACATAAAAGTAATTTATGGCCCAAGTTCAACAGCATAACAATGGCTACACATATATCCATAATTCATTGACTAAGACATTTTATCAAACACTTGACATTCATTAAATTGTACATGAATGGGGATTTCATACTATCATACTATAATGACACTTTTTCCTTTACATAGGCATTTAGTCAAAAATATGGGGAGCATACTTTGGTTATACCATCATCAATGCATCTAATTATCATGGTTGCATATATAAATTTGCAATTTGAAGGGTTTATCATTAATATTATGCAAATCATCACATGCTAGGATCAATCACTGAAACATGTAATTTAAAACAGAAATCAAAACCCTACAACAACATTTACATGAATTTCAATTCAACTAAATTATGAACATTCATAAATACACAAATCTTTGAAATTTGAAAAGAGATTCTTGAGCTTCATGGGTGAAAGGGACCCATGAATCAACACTTGACATACCTGGGTGGATGATTTCTTAAAGATTGGTGGAGGAAAGCTTGACTTCTTAACTTGTGATTAGACACCTAGGTTTCTTATTCTTGGGGATTGATCTTTGAGGGAAACCCTAATTTGGTGTTGTAGATAAATAATAAAGTTATGAGCTTTGGTCTGGTATAATTAGGGGTTAAAATGGGTAGAAAAAAAACCAATTACCTTTTTAAAAATGGTTTAAAATAGCTAATCAGAAGTGATGCTTAAAATCACTGATCGGAAGTGGCAACGGTTTGGGCGATGGTTCGTCACTGGCTCGACGGTCCATCAGTCCTGAATGTCGTACTTGGCCAGAACCTGAAGTTCCTACCTCATCTGCGATGGTCCATCGCTAGCTCGACGGTCTATCAGTCCTGACCATTGTACTTGGCCATAAGACGAGTTCACTACCTTAGTCACGATGGCTTGGGTAACGGTTCATTGCTAGTTCGACAGTCCGCCGGCCTGACCGTCGCTTCTGGGCAGTTTTAATAGTTCTCTATAAAACGTCCATAACTTTTTATTCTAATACCAAATTTGGACGAAATTGGTATCGTTGGAAACCTAATTCAATTTTTCATATGATAAAAAGTTGATATTGGGGAAATTGTATCTGAGTTAAATATTAATTTTTTAAAAAGTCGTCACTAACTCTTCTGGAGACTAGATTTTACTTAAAGAAAGTTTGGGGTATTACACCTATGTATTCATTTAGTACTTTATTTTGTATTCTTAATATATTAGAAGCTCTTGTACTAATTTCACCAGGTTTTTGATTTGCCTACTGTTTTCTTTCATTACTTTGGATCGTCCACTACTCATGATTTTAGACTATGGGTTGGCTTACCTACTGGTGGGTTATAGTAGGTGCCATCATGACTTATGAAATTGAGACGTTAAAAATTAATATCTATGCATAGGTTTGCCAATGTGTTTGTATAAGAGCTTGATGTCTAATAGAGTCCTGCAGATTCATGAAGTGACATTCGTAATATATCTTCAGAAGACTACACGAAATTCGTAGGAATTTTTGTTCTCGACTCCTTGTCATGTGTATGTATTTATGTGAGGCTCAAGTACATTCTTTGACTTTATTCTATCCCATATGGGTCTGTTGTGGTTCTAAAGTTGGCAATTTGGTTTTATTACCTATTTTGGTATTTGAGATTCTAGGACTTGACTTATAAATTTGTTAGGTTTATCTTCTAGTGATAGTTTGATCTTGTTATTAGTGTGGATTTGGATACTCCATTCTCACCATCATGTAGTTCTTATTCTAGTAGAGTAAGGGAGGTGGAGATAGGTGGTCTTTTCCTATGACTGCTTTCTAAGTTGGCAAATTGGAAATTTGTTATCTTGGGTTACTTGGTTTATTTTCCAGTAGTGGCCTTGACCTTGACACTGAAGTTGATATCGGTGATTATTTTACTATAGGGTGATTCATGTCTTAATTGAGTTAAAGTTGGAATAAAATAGGTGGATTCAGGAAATCCTCATTTCTGTATTTGTTCAGCCTACTATGACTTCATGCGGTGATTCTCCTGAGTGAAATATGCCCTTATATATTCGCTGCTGAGATAGAGTATTGGATTGACCAGCTTCTGACTAAGGATTCATTTCTCCAAGTTACTAGAGTTTTCATTATCACTAGTAGGTTGGTGGCTTTGGTGAGTTCTTAGGTATGTTTTGATGATTCACGTCCTCTAGCAGATATAAAGTGGATCTCTTGTGACTTCATCTTGTGTTTTTCCTCCATTATGATTTTGGTTCTAACCTGTCTTGACTTTGAATCTGGCAGAACTAGTAAGGTTACATCAAATATGGATAGTAATGTTATATGGCCTTAGTTTAGACTTATTGACTTTATTTTGGAGTTAACGCTTTAGAATAGTGGCTTGCGGGTTATGGTAGATTTAGAGTGTAGATACATACCCATCTACATGACTGGTTTAGATAGTTGTGATCAAGTGGTTTCGATCTTGGTTTTGATAATTCAGTTTGGAGTTTTAGAGTTTGGGAGCAACGTTGGTTTTAAAAATTTGTCTAAGTTATGGTTTCATCTATATGTTGGATAAGCCTACTCCTTGTCTACCTATTAAACCTTTTTTAGTTCAGATTGATTGCGGTTGATTGATGTTCAGATGGTGGCCCATTGGCACTTGAGGATGGTTTCTTTCGCTTTTGACCTTGGGTTTTAGTTTTTGTTAGAATTTTGGATGGTCTACTAGTAGGAGTAGTATGCTCAAGTTGGATTCAGTATGGCTTTATCCTAAATTGATGGGACATATTCGAAAAGATCACTCAGTGGTGAGTGTTTATGATCCAGACTCCCAACTATCAATTTTAAGGGTCATCCAAACCTGTGGTAGCATCAACACAGATTAGAAACATTAATCATCACCATTGTGTGCTTTGGTAGCACCCTATAGGCTTATTTTATGCTCACTATTTTAGACTTGGGTGGATCAACTTCAGTTCTACGAGTTCAGTGTGATGTAGCTGTATGAACAAGACTCGAAGAAAAAGTGGTTTAGAGTATATAGTAGGGTTGGTAACATAAAAGAAGGTTATATTTGGATTTTGGAGTATGTTGAATGATTCATGGCTTGGGTTGCCTTGTCTTGGTTGAGTCTTTGCTTGGTCGTTGGGTATCGGTGTGGTATTAGTCTGTTGTGGTTTAGATTTGTGTGCATCAACCTTCTTTTGTTTGGTGGAAGGCTTTCTGACTATTGAGGTTGAGTTTTGGTTGATTGAGAAGTAAAGAAATAAAGTTGGTAGAGAAAAGGATACCTAGAACTAAATCCCTTGGCAGTGTTATTTATTCTTAGAGGTTATCAGGAAGTTATGCTAAGAGAATGTGGGCCTGGTACTTCATTCCTTCGAGCTCTTACGTTCTTTCTATTTATTGACTTTTTTGGCTAAAAGTCCTATTACTAGTGGATATTGTAATGATTCTGTAGGTCATTTCCTTAATTTATGCACATTTTTGGCATTTTGAGCCTTTCTACAACTGATACAAGTCATTTATGACTTGCCGAAACTGTCAGTGTGGTTATCACATAGCTAGTTTTAGTTTTATGATCATTTTTCTTTTTTGGAGCATTTGCTATAAATAAAATGGTCTCAGATAAAAAATTCTAGTAGACGACCTCAAATAAAAATTTAGATAGTTCCATCAGCTCCGAAACATTGATTTTAGGCTAGGGGGACCCTTGGTTCAGGTTCCAAGGCTTTCAGATTCATTTTAGGCTGTTGAGTGGTTTATATTAAAAATAGAACTATAGGTGTGGGTCCCATATTTAGTTGAAATTATCTTGGATGAAAGTTTTGATGGTTTTACTGATTTTAGAATGTCGAATTTAGTATGGTACCATAGTTCATTTACACGCACGAGGTTCTAAATGAATCCCAAGCACTCGATCGAAGTCCATTTTGAACTTAGAAAATCTGATGCCTCATGTTTCTGGTGCAACCGCTTAAGTGGCCATTTGACTGCTTAAGTAGTCATTTCTTTAGCGACCTTATTTATTTGGCCAAGGCCCACTAAAGCGATTGATACATTGGGTCGCTTTAGCGGCCTTAGTTATTTGGCCAAGGGACACTTAAGAGATCGATGTCTTCTTTAACGGCCAGGGTACCTCTCTAGAAGTACTAGCACACCTGTGCCAGACTACTTCAGCGGTCGAGAAGCCGTTAAGCGACTGAGGGACAACTTAAGCGGCACCTGGGTATTATTAAATCCTCTTTTTCACCCAATTTTCCATTATTTTCTCCTCTATTTATACACTATTTTAGGATCATAAAAAGGGGAAAAAGGAGAAAATCACCCATTAACGCTTAGGAAAGTTATCATAGCACTCCTTAATCATTGTGCATTAATTTTCCCATCAATTTCCATCCTATTTCATTATCAAATTCTTAGACATTACGTCTTAAAACCCTCAGATGTTAGGGGTTGATTTTGGACTGGATTTATGCACCACTTGTGCTAAGCTTTTGAGCATACATTCCTTGTCCTTCTAGGGACCTCATGACAAATTTAATTTTTGATTCTATTTGCGAGCCCCATGGGCCCATTCTTAACCAAAATTCTAACCTGACCTTTTATATGGAAATATGGGTCTCGTGTTACTCCTAATGATATGTAGACTACTATTTTGCTAGCGTGGCAATATTTTGGTACTATAGAGAAAAGATATACAATTTGTAGATTATTAAGGATTTGTTGTTCAGCAACGAGGTAAACTTCGATCTACTCTTCTTTACGAGATAGTTTATGATATAATTGGATGTTAGATAGGGATATTAGGATTTGACTATGGGTACAAGACGATGACATAGCCTAATTTAGAAGCTTAGGGATAGATGGGTGAATAGACCCTTAAGATGAAATACTTGTTATACCTATAAGATCCTATTACCCTAGGTTACTAGCATGTTAGACATAGTTGAGGCTAAGGACCCTTTAGTATATGGTTTACTACTTGACTTGGTGTATTATCATGGTTTCCTAGATTATTGTACTATTGTTATGCTAGTTGTATATTAATGGGCTCGAGGCTGCATTACAAGGAAAGTTGGACTCTGGGTAAGTGATTTATCCTTGTAAAGGACGTGGTGTAGTCTATAGATGCTTAGATTCTTATGATTTCATTTTTTGAATACTGCTGATGAAATGCATATATTTTGATACATTCATTCTTACTTAGTAGTATGATTTCAATTAAAAATATGGTTTTACTACTATTTTCCTAAGAAGGGATTGATTCTCGCTTTTTGCTTTTAAAATATATTCTTTAATAATGAGAATTATACCATCTTAATGGATAATTTATGACCTTCTACAATTAAAAATAATGTTTTAGAAATTTGATCAAGATAGATTTTGGTCCAAAGTTTTACCACTACTATTTACTTCGATTGAGAGAGATTCTAGCCTTTTCTACAGTTTTATGATGATTTAGTCCTGGAGTTGACACCGGGTAATGAATTTATTAATTTATACTCTTTTAGACATGGTTCGAGTCCATGTATTTATTAAATATACATCTCTCTGATATTGGACAGAGTAGATTGATGGTGCCAGGTCAGTGTGTACGAGTACTCCCAAACCCCCTAGGGTCCCCTTCATTTGTGAGCCATTGTGCTGGAGAAAAGAGGTCATGGTAGGTCTTGCCTTCGCAAGTTGTCGAGATGAAGTAGGTGTATGCACTAAGTTACTTTATGACACTTGGATTGGTTATGTTATTATGGACTTACTTGCATTCATTCATGCATAGACTACCTATCACAGTATGTTGTTTGGTTCCTATATCTATCAACCTTAAGAGGGACTGCATAGTTTTAGGTTATGAATGCTTTTAATTATGTGTTGTGTGTTGACTTAACCTTCCGATTTATGGGGACCAGTTATGGTATTGTTTGTCTTAACTAACCGATAACTGTACTGCTGTTATTATGGTTAGTTCACAGCACACTTTATTATGTATTGATACTGAGGTTGGGGGTATAATTCTGATCCTTTTATTTTACAGTTATTATAATATGGATAATTACCTCATGGTTAGACACTATGATTATCGACCCAAATCATATTAGTATTAGCTTTCTTACTTAACTAGGATTCCCTGGAGGGGTTAGTTTGGCTATCCTAGGTTGTTACCTTTGAGTTAGTCCCGTATTACCTTATATCCCTATCTTTCCTCATTTATTCATGTTGTATACCCATTGTTGGCCTTGACTACTATACATCCTTCTTCTACCCTTTATTTGTATATTGACCATTCATTTAGGGCCTAGTGCTTTAATGCCTGAGTACGGCTAGAATCGGACAATTACTACTTATTTCCTTCCTAGTTTTATTGTGTTATCTTCTTGGATATTTGGGCATAGTTTACATTCTTGCTTGCATGTTATCTATATTTGCATTATCTTTGGAGCTCAATCAGTAGTTTCCTACTAAGTACCACGTGTTTGGTACTCACACTACACTTCTACAATATGCAGATCTTGGTATGAGTTTTTGTCGTTGTTATGTTCATCAGGAAGAGAAGCTATGGATCAAAAATTTAGGGTGAGCTCCTGATGTTTAGAGTATTACTATCCTCCCTCTTATGGATAAGACTAATCTCTATGTTGTATCCAAAGATGGGTTGTACCTGTGTATTCATTTAGTATTTTATTTTATATTCTTAGTATATTAAAAGCGCTTGAATTAACTTCACCAAGTTTTAGGACATTTTTATGTATATATATATATATATATATGTTAGCCCTTATATCATATTTATTCTACATTTTTCTTTCTTTCTTTTGGATAGTTCGTTACTTGTTATTTTGGACAATAGGTCAGCTTACTTACTGGTGAGTTATAGTAGGTGCCATTATAACCTGATAAATTGGGCCGTGATAAATCAGCATCTGATCTTAGGATTACTAGTGTGTTGGTACAAGAGCTTGGTGTCTAGTAGAGTCCTGAAGATCAGTGCAGAAACATTCGTAACCTATCTTTAGGAGGCTACAAGTCATTCTTAATAAATTCTGTTCTTGACTCCTTATCGTGTGTTTGTATTTCTAGTTGCCTTAAGTACATTCTTTGACTTTATTCTATCCAGATGGATGTATAAGGTTATCAATAGATGTAGATGGGAATTTGGTACGTGTTTCCAGAGTTTCACTGCATCATCAGACTAGGGAGTCAATAGATAACGTCGAAGATCTTCAAACTCGATCAGGGGATTTAGGGTAATCCCAGGTTCTGGTAGAGTTTGTAACTACTTTAGTCTTTGAAAATTCAGCATTCGAGATTTTATGCCTTTTTATGAATACCTCACAGCCAGAGATGAGGCTTGGTTCATTGAGTGATTCTTAGGACAAGTTGGGTTTATCAGTGTTCGGCAGGGTTCCTTGTCATTGGAGCATATCATTAAAGCTAGGTCTTTCTGCTTTCAGGTTGTTGATCATGTAAGGGCCATAAAGAGAGCATTTATTTAGACTTATGGAGGTAGCAGTGAGAGGCCATGCCATTAGTACTGTGCTATTAGTATGCTATTCGGGAATGAGAATCCTCCTGGCACAGATCTGCTTCACTTGCATCCTTCCATTTCTACACAAGTAACATCTCAACCAGAGGTAGCTCTCAGATTAGTCATGATGGTCGCAATAAACAATATTTTTGTCAAACCTTATGGAGTATTCAATATGGATCTTTAGGCCATAGAGGCCATTCTAGATTAATGGGTGCAGTACCTCAGAGTATTCTAAAAGTATGACGTGGTTGTGGCGAGATTAGTCATTGGTCTAAAGAGTGCCTCAGGAACGAGTGAGTTGTTTGAAAAGTGTTAGCATATGTTTCCCACTAGCCTATAGTTTTTGAGGTATTTTATGATTTCCTGGAGGATGGTGATTCTAGTAGGGAGTGCCCTCGATGTCAGTTTGTCATCCAGTTGGGTCCAGCCGATGTTTCTCGCAAAATTAGGACTTTAAGGGTTTGCTATAACTGTAGAAAGATTGATCACTAGTCTAGAAAGTGTCCCCAGCATAGGAGTATCAGTCACTTAGCTTATCTAGATCATTCAAATGGTGTTGTGGCACCTTCAATTAGAGGTAGTGTGCTTAGTACCACAGTTGCTGATTTAGACGCTCAATCTGAGTTTGGACCCACCTAGATTTGTACCCTTTTGGGCACATTAGGCATGTGATATAGGATTCCATTATGATAGGTGTGCCTTTTGTTTCCTGCCTTTACCTTTTTTATTTAAGTGTATTAGGGTTTTCAGACCCACTGATTATTATGTTTCTTGATAGGTTTGTATAGATTGTTGTATGCCTTGGTGTAGAGTTCATGATTTATAACTACCTCGTAGATAATTTATTTAGTGGATGGAGTGGATCAGTATTGATATTTCCCTAGGGGTATAGTATTTAGGTTGGAGTCCTATTTACCGTAGCATATTGGTCTTCTAATGGCCATATAATGGTACTTGTTGTTGATTTTATTTTGGTAACAATTACCCCTAATATTGGTGTTTCTATTGTTGATGTTATTATTTTTACTGTGGCATTGATCGATCCTTCCTTCATAGACGACTAGGCAATCTAGCTAGAATATCCTTTCTCGTGATTTTTGTTTGTTGGCTTGGGCGCTAGCTCGATTGGTTAGTTTCTCTATTCTAACTTGGTGAGGTTGGTCATTTCCTCCTCTATTGGCGAGGTTAGATCGATTGTTGAATGGTCTATCAAAAGAAAGGTAGGTTGAACTTCTATGGGTCTATTGTGGTTCTAGAGTTGGCAATTTTGTTTTATTGCCTATTTTGGAGTTAAAGATTCTAGGGCTTGCCTTTAAAATTTATTGGGTTCGTCTCCTGGTGATAGTTTGATCCTGTTCTTGGTGTAGAGTTGGATACTCCATTCTTGCTGTGATGTGGTTCTCATTCTAGTAGAGTTAAGGGAGGTGGAAATAGGTGGTTTTTTGTTGTAACCACTTCCTAGGTGAGCAAATTCAAAATTTGTCATCTTTTATTTCTTGGTTCATTTTTTGGTATTGGTCTTGACCTTGACATTGGAGTTGACATTGGCAATCTATTCTACTATGGGGTGATTCATGGTTTAGTTGAGTTAAAGTTGGAATAAAATTGGTGGATTTAGGAAATCCTCATTCAATATTTGATCGTCCTACTGTGACTTCGTGGAGTGCTTATCTTTGGTGATATGTGCCCTGGGGTATTCCTTGCAGAGATAGAGATATATTGATAAGTTTTTGTCTAAGGATGTATTTCTTTGAGTTGACAAAGTTTTGGTTATCACTAGTATGATTTGTGGCTTTGGTGAGTTCTTGGGTATGCTTTGATGATTGACGCCCTCTAGCAAATATGAAGTGGATCGCTTGTGACTTCAGCCTGTGGGTTTTCTCCATTGTGATTTTGGTTCTCAACTGCATCTCAACTTTGACTCTGGAAGAAACCAGTACGGTTACATTTGATTTAAATAGTAAGGCCGATATGGGTATATGGCTTTCATTTGGGCTTGTCGACTTCAATTTGGATTTGACGCCTTAGAATGATGACTTGAGGGTTATTATAGATTTAGAGTGTGGATGCTTACCCGTCTACAAGATTGTTTTCGATAGTTGAGATCGAACAATTTATCCTTGGTATAGAGATTTCAGAAAGGAGTTATAGAGTTTGGGTGCAACATTCGTTTTTAGATTTGTCTCAGTTGGGGTTTTATCTATAGGCTGTCAAAGCCTAGTCCTTTTCTATATATTCGGCCTTCTTCAGGTCGGATGGATTGGGGTTAATAGAAATTTAGATGATGTCCAGTTGGCAGGATGGTTTCTTCCACTCTTGACCTCAGTTATTGATTTTTTGTGTGAATTTTGGATGATCGAATCAGCAGGAGTAGTATAATTAAGTTGGATTCATCATGGATTTATCCTTAGTTGATGGGTCATCCTAGAGAGGAGCGTTAGATGGTGAGTGTTTATGCTTAAGACTCCCAATTATCTATTTGAGGGTCATTCGGACCCGTTGTAGCATTGGCATAGATTGCAGACATTAGTCATCACCATTTGTGCACTCAAGTAGCATTCGATGGACTTATCATACACTTAACATTATGGATTTGGGTGGATCAGCTTCATTTCTACGAGTTCAGTATGATGGGGTTGCGCTAACAAGACTCAGAGGACATTTTCATTAGTTCATAGTATATAATGGGTTGGAAAGGCAAAAGAAGGTTATATTTAGATATTGGAGTTGGTTACATGATTCATGACTTTGGTTTCCTTGGCTTGGTTGAGTCTTTTCTTAGTAGTACTGGCATCGGCGTGGTATTAGTGTGTTATAGTTTGGATTTGCGTGCTTTAGCCTTTAGTTCGGTGGGAGGCCAACTGGTTGTTGAATTTGAGTTAGTGAAAAAAGAAAGTTGGTTGAAAAAAGGACACCTATAGCTAAATCCCTTGGAAGTGTTGTTTTGTCTTAGAGGTTATCAAGGGAGTCATGCACAAAGCAGGCAGGACCAGTACCTCGTCCCTTTGAGCTTTCACGCTCTTCATATCCATTGACTTTTGTGGATGAAAGTCCTTTTAGTAGTGGATATTGTAATAATCCTCTAGGTCATTTCCTCAATTTATGCATATTTCTGACATTTCGAGCCTTCCTATAGTTGCTCCAAATAACTTATGACTTGACAAAACTGTCGGTGTGGTTATTGGACAGTTTGTTTGGGTTTTAGGTTCATTTTCCTATTTTGGAGCTTTTGTTGTTAAGGAATTGGTCTTGGAAAAAATATCTTAGTAGATGAGCTCGAATGAGAATTTTAACAGCTCCATTAGGTCCGAAATGTTGATTTTATGCTAGGGGGACCATTGGTTCAAATTCCAAGGATTTCGTACTCATTATGGGCTATTGGTTGTATTATATGAAAAATTGAACTATAGGTATAGGCCCCACATTTAGTCGAAATGATCTCGTATGAATTTTTCGATAGTTCCATTGAGTTTGGTATGTTGAATTTGGTAGGGTAGTAGTTCTTTTGCGCGCACAGTGTTCCAAACGAATCTAGAACACCCGATCGAAGTCCATTTTAGACGAAGAAAATATGATGCCTCAGGTTGCTGGTATAGCTATTTAAGACCCCATATGATCACTTAAGAGGTCCTTGCTTTAGCGGCGTTGGGTCGCTTTAGCAGCCCTAGTTATTTGGCCAAGGGCCACTTAAGTGATCGATGTCCACTTTAGTGGACTTTGCTTTAGCAGCCTGGGCACCATTTTAGCGGTACCAGTGCCCCCGTGCCAGATTTAGCGGCCAAGGAGCTACTTAAGCGACAGGGTGACTTCTTAAGTGACACCAGGTGATTATTAAATCCCCTTCTTCACTCAATTTTTCTCCTCTATTTTTACATCATTTAGGAGCTTGAAGAGAGGAAAAATTGGGGAATATCCATTGAAGCTAAGGTAAGTTGGCCTAACACTCCTTGGTGAATTACCACTAATTTCCCGTCAATTTCCATCCTATTTCATTTTCAAATTCTTAGAAATTAGGTCTTAAATCCCTTAGACCTTAGGGGATGATTTGGGCCCCTATTTATACACCATTTATACTCAACTTTTAAGAACACATTCCTTGTCCTTCAAGGGGCCTCATGACAGATTAAATTTTGAATTCCATTTGCAGGCCTCTGTCACGACCCGATTTCCTAGTCATGATGCCGCCTACTAAATCCCGCCAGTAGGTAAGCCAATATTATAACCCAAAGCAAACACAATGGGTTAATTCTGCAAGAAATGCCAACATGGGCCAAATACAATGAACACAAGCTATAATTTAACTTTTTTCTAATATAGATAAATACACAAACACGAATACCTATCCCATGACCTGGTATAGTCAGTACAAGATCATCTAGTATCAATAATACAACCCAGTGGTTCATAAGTAGCCATTACATCTGTCTCAAAACAAAAGACAGAATAACAATAAGATAGAAGGAAATGGGTGACTCGAACTCCAAGATCTCACCCTATCTCAGAAATGTCAACATAACACGAACTCGAGTCAACGATGACAACTAGTACTTGGATCTACACCAAAAAGGTACAGAGTGTAGTATGAGTACCAAAATAATGGATACTCAGTAGGCATCATCGGCCGATTGAGTTAAGTCATGATATAAAGATGATATAATACAAGATAATCATAACTAAGTCAAAGTAAAGAATCGAACCTAAATCATCTCCATCATCACTGTACATAATTAGTAATAAAACTAGAACAATAATATAACATAAGGCATCAAACATGCCAAATACCGTCGTGCATAAGTAATAGACAATTTGGAAACATAACACAACATAAAGTATAACCACAAGCAAATACAAGTACAAAGTTGGCTCCGATACGCCAACTGGTGCATACAATAAAGAACTCATCACAACATTCCATACTACTGGAGAGTACACCCAAGAGAAATAATAATAAGGCATTTAACCAACAACATATCCAAATCTCATCATTATTCAACCATATTCCACTTTTATCATCAATCAGACATTTTACCGAACTTTCATTAGTTACCAACATTGACCATACAACCATATTCCATACTATTACCATCATTAGCCACTTATCATCAATACCCATTAACCACTATTTATTTGCTAAACAAGGATCATTAAATATTCCACTAGATTCAAAGCCATCATATAATTATGGTTATTTATTAGACAACTATTCATCATATAGCCATTTTAATAGCCAACATTCCTTAACTCACCATTATTTATCACTAACATTATTCACTAAGTGAATCCTTATTTTACAACTAGTTTTTTGCTTACCAACTAGTCTTGATTAATTATTTAAACAATATACATCACGAATTCTTAGATATCATTAATCATTAACTACACCACTTTATATGCATTTAACACTAGTGCGCTACATTCGGCATCCTAATGTCACATTACATCCACATTACACACCTGGAGATATATATATGTATATATATATAAGCGTAAAATTTTCATACATAGCGCTAGACGGACTCGAATCGGTAGGTGTACATATAGGCACATCAAATAATCATCCTCCGTCCTTACCGGGTATATCATCATAGTCACCATCCAGCCTTGCCAGATATCATCATCATCATCATCACAATATCTGTGGCCTTGCCGAGCATTAATATTATCACCATAACATCTTCCGGCCTTGTCGGGTATCAATATCATCATAATCAATTTAATGTCAAAAATAAAGAGCAAGCCCCACAAGGAATAAAGTAAAGAACAAGCCTCACGAGGGATAAAGTAAAGAAACATAAAAGGAGAAGCAAAAGCATACCTCCATATTTCCTCGTTTATTATCAATGTCACATTATCAATAAGTATATATATCTCTGTGTGTGTGTGCATGTATGAAACATGAATATTATAAGTTATAAGCCAATAATCTAGTATATTAGACCATGAGCATAACCATAAGCATTATCATGAGTAATGTCCCACGAGTAACCTATTCATTGGCCCACCCTTAGCATAAAGAAAGTTTATCACTAAATTGAGCAATAGAAAATCCATGACTTAACTAATAACATGGTCATGGGCTCCTTTAATAGCATAAACAATAGCTCACTATGGCATCATGAATAATTGTAGTCAATTAGACCATGGACATTAGTTCTAATAGAATCATCAGAATTTACTACCAAGGTTAGACAACATGCTTCCAAGGGATCATTTACAAGGCATTTATTAAGCGTATAAGGTATTCAAGAGAACTACATCAATCAAAACTTAAGGTGGGTCAAGAACCCCCTTTTAATTCCTCAAATACATTCTAAGTTCAACTTCTACCCTGGACTAGGATAAGTTATCTAAATCAACTCCTAGAAGTATGGCGAGCCACCAATATTCCTAAGGTAATGGTTTTCACAAGAACTACACCTAACTCAATCATAGTATCTAAGGAACTTCCATTAATGTAAGAAACTTATGTCAACTTACCTGCAACATGAATGATGAGGTCACTCTCATCCAATTAAAGTAACTAAGGCAGCCTCATGCTAACCATGAAACCTGGAGTTCAATTCACCAAGGTTCAAGCCTACAAGTAAAGCATTCTAATCTATGAATTCAAGTGATCTAAATGATGCAACTAATCCCAAGCCTTACCATTCATACCCCCAACACCTAAAACCCTCCCAATATAGCGAGATATCACAATTATACTATAACATAGCTCAATCTAACAAGGAATAAGCCTAACCTACCACAAATTTAAGGAAAGCTCATGAACCGCTAAACCTTTGCTTTTCCCTTTTGAGAAGCTTCTTCAAGGTGCCAAGCTATCAAAAATACATTCTATACATCATTACAAGAATATTGATACCCATATTACACAATTGTGCTTTGGGTCCAAAACGACACGAAAAAACCCAAGTGGGTCCCACTTATGGAAAACACATTCCGAGGTCAAAACAAAGTTCGTGAACCATCAAGGAATCATAACCCTCAAGAAATAGGTGAAACTAAGCTTATTTAGGGATAAAATCAAGCCCTCAAGAAGTCAAGCTAATTGAGGTTTTGGTCAAGAATTCAAGCATGAATTCGAAGGATTCTTACCTTAAATCTAATGTTAATCAAGCTCTCAACTCCCATCCAAGACTCAATTTAAGGTTAGCACACTATCTTAGGGTTTCTAGGTCTCAAAGATGAGGGATAAGTACCCAAAATGTGGCCTAAGGGCCCCTATTATACCCATAACAAGTACTCAGATGTGGCTATCACAGCCCATGGATGACAGTCATACTAGGGATATCACCATGACCTAAAGGAGATCGTAATAGGGTGATCATGATGCCTTTTGTGTGATTGCACAAGCCTTAACACTAGCAAACTTGGGAAATTTTCCAAGTTTCCAACAATGCCTTGGGGTTCATCTGAAATCCGATATATGCAAATAAATTATGTAACCACACTAAATTAGACATTTTAGATGCGTTGGCAAACTTGAATTTTCCATCCAAGGTCATTTAGATCAAATGTGGGTCGCACACCCAAACTTCCAATTTTCTATTTTTTTGACAAATAAGTCAAAATAAGCTCGGGCTAAGACCCGAACCAAAGGTCTACCTAGCCTAATATTGATATTTTGGAGCTACTAGTGCAGTCAAAATTTGTATCTGAGTTTTTTTTCCCGATTGACATTTGGAACTAGAAAAGACTTCTAGATAAGGAATTGGCTCTAAAAATCAAATGAACTGTCTAGTAATCGTACTATCAGTTCCAACAAGTCATAAATGACTTAGGGTAGCTATGGAAAATCTCTAACAATGAAAATAAGAAGAAATATGGAAAATGACCTGAATGGTCAATACAATATCCACTATTAAAGGACTTTCATCCCTAAAAGTTAAAGATGAGGAAGTACCTGAAGTCTCAAATAGGTGAGGATACTGGGCCTGTATCTCGATCTCCCAAGTGGCCTCCTCTACTGGGTGGTAAATCCACTAAACCTTAACTATAAAAATCTCCCTAGTATGTAACCATGTCACATCACTAGCCAAAATAAGCACAGGCTCCTCCACAAAGGTCAAATGCTCATTTAACTAGACTGAGTCCCATCTAAGTATATGAAATAGATCAGGAATATACCGCTTATTCCAAATCATATGTTAATCATGAAAATATATGTTAATCAAGCTCTCAAGTCACATCCAAGTCTTAATTTAAGGTTAGCACACTATTTTAGGGTTTCTAGGTTTCAAAGATGAGTGGGAAGTGCTCAAAATGTGGCCTAAGGGCCCCTTTTATACCCATAACAAGTACTAAAATATGGCTATCGCGGTCCATGGATGGAAATAACACTAGATCAATTGAAATTCCCTAATGGCAATTGAAATAGGGTGATCATGATGCCTATTTTGCATCTGCACAAGCCTCAACACTAGCTAACTTGAGAAATTTTCCAAGTTTCGAACGATGCCTTGGGATTCATTCGGAATCCGATATATGCAAATAAATTATGTAACCATACTAAATTTGATGTTCCGGATGCATTGGAGAACTCATATTTTCCATCTAAGGTCGTTTCAACCAAATGTGGGTCCCATACCTAAATTTCTAATTTTCCCACTTTTCAACCAATAGGTCGAAATGCTCTTGGGTGCATTGAGACCTAAACCAACGGTTTACCAACCCTAAAATTGATATTATAGAGCTGCTGGCACAATTGAAATTTGTATCCGAGGTTGTTTTATTGAGGTTTTTTCCCAATGTCAATTTGGAACCAGCAAAGACTTCTAGACAGAAAATTGGCTCTAAAAAATAAATGAACTGCTCGATAACCGAACTAGTAGTTACAACAAGTCATAAATAAATTGGGGAAGCTATGGAAAATCTCTAATGCATAAAATTAGTCAAAAATATGGAAAATGACATAAAGGATCATTACACCCCATGGGCCCATTCTTGATTCGAATTCTAACCCGACCCTATATATAGCAATATAGGTCTCATTACTCTTAATGATGTGTCCTTTACTATTTTGATAGTGTGACAAAATTTTTGGATCATGGGAAAATAAAGATGATTTATAGATGATTCAAGGATTTGATGTTCGACATCGTGGTAGGTTTTTGCCTACTCTTCTTCACAAGATAGTGTATGATATATATTGCATGTTATATAGGGATGTTAAGATATGACTATTGGTAGAACACCATTACTTTGCCTAATTTTGAAGTTTAGGGATAGAAGGGAGAATAAATCCTTAAGATGAAATACTTGTTACACCTATAGGATTCTATTACCCTTGGTTACTAGCATGCTAGACATAGTTGAGGCTAAGCATCCTTTAGTATAAGGTTTACTACTTGACTTGGTAGATTATCATGGTTTCCCAGATTATGGTACTAATGTTATGCCAATTGTATAATAATAGAATCAAGGTCATGATTACAATACTAATTGGACGCCAGGTAAGTGATTTATCCTTTTAAAGGACGTTGTTTAGCCTTTGGATGCTTAGATGCTTATGATTGTATTGCTTAGTTACTGGTGATGGTATGCATAGAAGGTCATTTGGGCATACACATAATATAACTTGAGTTCTTAGGATGAGGCATAGTGAAAAACATGAGTGCATATATCATAAGTTGTATAACATAAAGTCGTGATTCATCTATTAAAGGGATAAGACAAATATTATTTCTTATTTTAAGAATTGAGATTGGCTATGAGTTTACATAGATAGTCTTTCTTTGAGCTAGACATGACATAAAATGAATTTATAACTTATAGAAAGTATAGTTTCTTAGAAATGATAACATGGTTTTATGGATCATGAGTGTCATAACATAGATCTTGAATACATGGAAGCTTGGATTACTGAGAGATATCATTGTTGCTAGTTCAAGGGTCGAATCATGGACAAAAGTTGCATAGAGGACTCAAACTTTAGGTATAAGCACAATATGAATACATAAGATATTGGTACTATGCCCTCTTAAGCCAAAGTAGGAATAAGAATTAACTTGAGTACAAATAGATTTATCATAGATCTTCCCTAAAACTCGCCACCAGAAGGAAATTTAAGATCTACCTTAGTTCATTATCTCTCTTTTAGCTCAAAGGTTACTGTCCTAAACTTGCGACATATCCTCTCATTAAATCTATAAGCACAACACTCAGCACAATGGGGTATCACTATAACATGAACTCTAGACTCACTCTAGTAAACTATGTAGGTAAAATATTAACTTCTTTCTAGGATATTCCTTTTACGGACACTGATCTTAACTTTTTCTAGCCTCCAAAGTCATCGTCTTATACTAAAATTTTCATGGGCATTCATATTTACTTTCTATAGGACTTAACAATCTAGTGATCTTTTATTTGTCTACTAGAATTATCTCTCTAATCTCATATCTTGGCATCTCAAAGGAATTTACATCTATAACTAGAGGCTCAACATTGTCTATTAAGATCTATAATCCCATCTATCCATTTATAAAGAACATTTAATAATAACTACCTAGCATCATCCATACGAAACAAGTTGAGATCACTAACTAAAAACATATAACACTTATAATGTAAAACCTCACCTAAAACATACTAACTTGGGTATAATTTATCATTATGAACTTCAGGCTGCTATTCACCTAATGACTTAGCCACAATTTCTACCTTAATACCAGACCTCATGTATATATCACAATTACCCACTCCAATATTTCACAAGTTATGAACCTACTAATTCACTCCCACAAGTCTTGCTTCACTATTCTTGAGCTACCATTTTTTTTTTCAAAATCAACATCTGAAGTTTAAACTTAGTGTCTAGTATCAATCATGTACTACCATTGAAACATTCCGCATACTATACTAGTCCATCAAATTTTTAATAGGAAAATCAACCTCAATTCCTTATTTCACTTAACTATGACCTACAAACACATCTTCTTCAAAATATTACTACTACACCTGAAAACTTACAACATATCTTCTTACCTACTAAACTGGCTTACAATTGCTAGATAAATAAAGTCAAGGGACCCTCGGTGTATTAAAACCACATAATCCGGATAGTTAATCTTAATCTTATAACATAACCCATTATGATCTATTAGCACATTCTACTTCCTCACATCAAATCTACTTACCAACGCATGGTATAAACTACCTTCAAAATTCTATAAACGTCACTGAGCCCCCATTTCTAAGATTTCACAACTGAAGTCTAAATTTATAAATTATTAGCCATTCTATCCTTCCATTCACAACCTATGATTAATTTTAGTACTTCAAAAACTATCCATCATGATCTTTTTACCTATTTCAATTAAATTATAAATCTTCATAATGAATTACTTCATTTACTAACTACCATAAAATCTACAAATCTTGCTCCAACCATAGCCAATCGCCATAAAAGGGCATACTACCCTTCACTTAAAGGTTATATGACTAAAACTATCTTCTTTACTCAAAAATTACCTTTACTCTAACTTCTAAACTTATGACTTCATATCACTAACTTTGGGATCATTTTCCTACTCGTAGGTTATTAAACCTTAACTTATACTATCTCTCAGGTGGAAATACTATCCCAACATTCAAATACATAACTTTACTCTTAAGTGTGACATCCGCAACAAAGATTTTGAATAGGACTAAATATAATTATTATCTCAATCTTACATGCATGATTGACATAGATAGGGGTATGTACTTGAATCGACACAGGTTGATGCACTAATAAACTCCTCTCAAGTCCTTGTGTTATTTTATAATTTTTTAATAACTCAATCGTAAAGGACCACCTTATTAGGATTCTAAACTTTTGAACTTGTAATGCCTTGATAATAAAACATAGCCAATAATATTAGAGCAAGGAAGTAATTTGGATAACTTTTGTATGGAAAACACTATTGCATGATCTGTTGTGTGAAAGAATGGGAAATATTTCCCAAATTCCCAATAGCCTCCTGATTATAAATGTAGTGCACAACACACCCATAAGAAACACTCTACTAGACACGACTTCCTAGTCACTCTGGGACCCTGAACCTAGCTCTGGTACCAAGGTTTTCATGACCCAAATAGTGGCCTTGGACACATAGGCATCCCAAACGACGAAGGCCTGAGAGACCTCTTAGCATACTATCATAAGCATAATCCATACAAAATGCAGAAAATGTAACAAAATATAAGAAATATCATAAGCAAACTCTGTCAATAAAGTTATAAGAAAACAATAACCAAATCCAGTCTGCAAAGACTATACTGAAGAATAACTCTGGGCTGGGATAAGGCCTCTGACGGACCATAAACTAAAGGAAATGAATATATAAATAAAATGCCTTTCAGAAGATGGATGGCTCATCAGCTCTGACGTGTCTGTCGGTTAAACTATTATGATGGACCATAGTAAAAAACCTTAGAACTTATATTACAAGATAATGTACAAGACTATTATGATGGACCATAGTAAAAAACCTTAGAACTTATATTACAAGACAATGTAGCTTCCTAAGGACGGTCAATACTTCTAATGTATAGGCATGTAGAACAACGTAAAAACAACATGTATTTTATATAGAATAAACAAGAGCATTATGAAAACAATTTAACAAAATAGAAATCAAAACACATGGGCATAACTAAATGCTTCAATCAATCTCATAAAAATATAGACTCAACTCTTTTCTTTAATTCTGAGCTAGATGGTATCCCCCATAAGTCTATTACACCTCGGGCTAGATGGTAACGAAGCATTCATAATTCAAGCTTTTAATCATTCCTTTAAAAAATACAATCTTATTCAACTAATGATAGTCTATACACATCCAAAGAGACCTATATTTATTCTGCACAAAATGCACCACAACACCCCAAGGAGAAATACTAGGATGGATAAAACCCTTTTTAAGAAGATCCTTTAATTGCTCTTTTAGATACTTTAACTAAGTTGAATCCATCCTATTAGTAGGAGTAGAAATAGGATGAGTATCCAGTAATAGATCAATCCCAAAATCTATTTCCCTTGGGAGGAATTCTAGAATGATCATTGAGAAAAACTTTAGAAAATTCATCAATCATAGGGATAGATTTCAAGGAGGGACTTCAGAGTTAGAATCCTTGACCCGAACCTGATGATACATACACCCTTTAATATTAATCTTTGAGCTCTAAGGTAAGAAATAAACTTCCCTTTGGGTACTGGGGAACCTCCTCCCATTCTATTACCAGTTCATTAGAAAAACAAAACGTGACCTTTTGGGTCCTACAATCTAGAAAACCATAGCACAAGAAAGCCAATCCATCCCTAAGATTACATCAAAATCCACCATATTAAGCTCTATGAGATCTACAAAGGTCTCTCTAAGAAATATGGAAACCACACAACCCCCCTGGTCCTTTCTTGCAACAATAGACTCACCCATCGGGGTAGAAATGGAAAAGGGGTTGGAAATACTTTTAGGACCAAAACAAAAATGCACAACCACATAAAGGGTCACATAAGATAGGGTAGAACCTAGATGAAATAAATAATAAAAATCATGAGAGAAAATTTATACACCAGTGACAACATCTGGGGATGCCTCAGATTCCTGGCGGGTGAAAAAAGCATACAGGCAATTTCGACCAGTTCCCATCACTGAAGATGCACCCTTAGCTATAGGAGCTGATAAAGTTGCAACCAAAACCTTATTAGCTCCGATGGAAACCCTAGATGAAGGGAAATCTCACTGTATATGACCAAGCTGAGCATAATTCAAATATTGATTTCTCCTTTCCACACTATAACCATAGTGAAGCTTTCCACATTCACGACAAGGCAGATAAGGTGGGGTAAACTAAGCTAGACTAACCTGAGACTGAGCACCCTGTGCCCTAGGACCATTGCTATACTTAAAATACTAATCACCTAAAGGTTTAGGAAAAGGAACACTAGCAGAAGAATACAAATTTCCCTAGTTCTTCTTCTTAAGCCATTGCCTACCATCTTTCCTAATATTCTACTGAATCGCACACTCATCTGCACAGTTACACTTATTACTATGCCTCTCTATCTATACCTACTTCTGATTTCTCATCCTCAACTTGCTACATATAAACCACCAACCTTGAATGTCTATTTTATTATTCAACATAACAGCCTTACACTACAATACCAAATCATAGGACAAACCCAATGCAAACTTCCTCATCCTAGACCTCATACTGACACACACTCAGGAGTCTAATGAGAAAGTTAGGTGAACCTTAGTCCATACTTCTTATCACTTATCTTGCCCTATTTCAAATTCACAAACTTTTTATCTTTTGCTTTCCTCAACTCTTGAGGAAAGAAATGATCAATATAAGCACTTGCAAACTCATCCCTCACAACCGACTCAGCATCCTTACCTCTCAACACTTCCCACTCCTCATACCACTAACAAGCCACTTCCTTCAACTGATAAGCTATAAATTCAATCCCTTCTGAATTAATAGCATACATCACCCTAAATGTTTTCTCTATATTATCAATAAACCCCTAAGGATCCTTCTAAACTCTAGAGCCTATAAAGGTTGAGGAATTAAACCTCATAAACTGGCCAACCCAAGTAACCTTAGACGAACTGAGAAAAGGACCAACATGACTAGAACAATGAGACTGTGGTGCAACTATCTAATTAAATAGGAGGATAGATTGTCAAAACTCTACATTTTTTATATTTCCTTGAGGATACTGAGCAACACCAACTCAAGAAGCTCAAGGCGGACTAGTAGGGACCGGTGGAACCCTAGGTGGAGCAGTAAAGTCAGGAGCATGGGTCCTTTACCAAGTATGCATTCTATGAGTAGGGAGAACTTCCTCCGCACTTTCCCTAGTTGGGACGGAGGTTTTGATCGTGTTCCTACAGCCATCAAATCTTTATTGAGGCATGATCTAAAATACAAGTAAACCAGGAGTTAGAGAAAACTCAAGGTAACCAGACTCTCTAGCAAAAAACAAAACATAAATAAGGGAAACCGCTCCTAAATGCCTTAAATTCTTCCCCTTATAAGTGTAGCGCACTACACACCCATAATTGGGACTCTACTCGACATGGATTTGTGAATAACAAGTAACCCTAAACTTGACTCTGATACCAATCTTGTCAAGACCCAAACCAGGGCTTGACCATGATGGGTTTCTAAAGCCAACCAAGACCGGTGACAACCCCCTTAGCCTTACCTCAAAAGCATAATAATAATAAACAATGGAAGACAACAAAGTAATAAGATAGAATATAAATTAAAAAAGAAGTTTAAGAGTCAAAACAAAATAAAAATAATATCCCAATATTGTCCATCAAAGTCTCTAACCTAAAGAACACCATATAAGTCGGGACATGCCCCTAACTATAACAAAGAAATTCCAAAAGTACTGAATATAAATAGTAACTGAAACTAAGATAGGGACCAGGCCTTCCAAAAGATGGAGGCTCACCACTTCATGGCTGACCAACGGGAGTACCAAACCACCTAACACTCCATAGGGTCACAAGAAAATCCCTCAGAACCTATATCATGAAATGATGTAGTATTCGGGGATGGTCAGTACGACGAGTACTGACATGCAACCCAAGAAAGGGATAAAATATATGAATTTACCAAAGCCATGTCAAAATCCCATGCTAAAAAATCATACGTATATATAAGATACCAGGATAGGGTCAAGGGACATGAAACATAATATTTTAAAGATTTAGTCATGAACTGTGTTGCTTATACCGACCTAATGGCACCCACGGGCTTTATGGTTCTCGCTCCTCCTACAGGAAGTGGCCCAATCCATGTTAGCCACATGTATCGGAGAAATAGTCTAGAGCCACAATAGTCAATAAGTATTTCAAAAATATACTGTGCAATTCTATCACAGTGGTCATAGACCCACAATGTTGGCAAACTTGGTTTCCAGTGTTGGCCCCCATAGGACTCCACCATCCCGATGAATTACACAATTCCCTTTAAATCCAAATTAAAATAGTTACACAAATTACCAATCGTGGAGTCTTTTATTAATGCATTCCTAACTTAGTATCGTCATAATAATAGACTTGCAAGATATTCCAATTATGCCTAACCATAACCATTTATCCAATTTGATTCCATAATCCTTTTAAAATCAAAAACCATAGCACCCAAGGGCATTCCAAAATCTCTTTATTCCTTCAACATTTAATGAAAGCAATGTTTCAAAAGATAAGTTAAAACTATATGGAATCCTTATTCAAAGACAAAGTCTATAATGTGGGTTGAAGGTCATATCATTACTATGCAAAAATCATCAATATTGTGAAATCAAATTTACCAAATTCTACTAGTATCACAATTCACAAATTCAGTTCATAATCTATCTAATAAAACATGAATAAACCATTAAAACAAGGAGAAAAACTATGCAAGAGTATCACAACCCCAAAACCCTCAACTCTAGTTCAAAATCAACATTCAAGAACACTTAAATAACAATTGAATTATGCAATAAGATAATATTTAAGTTGGGAAGTATCTAATATGCTCGAAAATTGAAAGAATTTGGAGAGAATGCAGAGTTTAGAGGACAGAGTATTGAATTCTTGAGACAACCTTGAGTTTCTTGACTTAGGGGATTTTTCATAGAAGAATAGAAAGGTTAAAGATTGATAACTGATGGCTATATGGGTTTAAAAGGTGTTTTATGTTGTTTAATGGGGAAAAGGACCAAAAAACCCTTGCCTCCAATTAAAAAAATAAAACTATGAAAATTATTCCTAGTAGCGTGACACCCCCTTATCGTAGGGCATAGGTACTGTGTCACGCCCTTATTGTAAAGGCTCAGGGGTTTGGTGTCCCAAAATAACCCCAAAAAATTTTCAAAAATTTTAAAACTCTCCCAAAATATCACATTCACATCCCTTATCATGATTCAAGTAAAAAATTACCATTACATACGTGAGAGGGTCCAAAATAAATTGGTTGCAAATTTATGGGATCTTATAATAGTAGAAGAAGAACATTAGATATAAATAAGTGCAGTGGTATTGACATGCATGAGGAAGTATTGTTGTCTAACTATTGAATTATTTCATCCCTAAAGTTTTCCTGGAAATCATGATAATCCAAGATCAGTTGCTTACCCATGACTCCTTAGGCATAGTTAGATCCCCTAACCACCAGGACAGTGCAAAACGTTCTTCTTAGATAGTGTCCTTTTAAGATTTCTACCTAGTCTAATTAAACAGAAGTTTAGGCTGTACCAAAAGTTGTAATGTAGTGAATATCCACTAATTATTTTTATTTAGGATATTCAAGATTGGTACATGATATAAAATCTCAACACTAATGTGTGTGTTTTTCCTTTTTTACAAAACACAGTTAATAGGAGAGCACAGAAGACTCAACCAGATAACAATTGTTCGAATGGTAACATTTTAAGTGTTGTTTTTTTAGTTGAGACCTCATTGTGGTTTTCTTAAATAAGGTTATTTAACTAATTCTGGAAATGGTATCTTTATCCAGCAAAGGTAGAGGTGATGTTTGCGTACATTCTACTCTACTCAAAATACATGTTTAAGATGGATTGAAGCCTAACTGGGAATCAATTGGTTAGCTTATATCAATAAATATTAACAAATAAGAGTAAAATTATGGTTAGATGTCTTAAATAAACACTATGGAGGAGGAGTGATTACAGACACAAAGGGTCTCCAGGTGTTTTCCATGGCTTTACAACGTGATGTCTAAATAATGAACATGAATTTATTTCTTCAAAGAGTCACTCTAAGAAACTGGTTGATTAGGTAAGGTCATTGAACTAATTGGTCAATTTCTGACTGTATTAACACTAATGTGTTTTTTTTCTTACAGATACAATTAATGGGAGAGTAAAGAAGAGTCATCCAGATAACAATGGTAACATTTTAACTGCTGATTTTTTTTATTGAGACCTCTGCAAAGGTAGAGGTGAAGTTTACATATATTCTATTCTCTTTAGACCCTACTTTAGGAATTACAGTAAGTATGTTTGTCATGACCCAAACCAGGGCCTGGCCGTGACGGCTATCTAAAGTATGCTGAGGACCAAAGACCATTCCTTTTGCCTAGTCAATAGAACACAATACAAATAGCATAAGATGAATTTCAAACATTTAACAAGATAGAGCTGAGTTTCAAACACATAACAGATAGAGCGGAGTTTCGAACATATAACTAAATAGAGTTTATCTCCAAACATATAACAAGATAAAGCTGAGTTCTGAACATATGGCAATAAAGGTAATTAATCTAAGTTAGCAAGGAATCTAAGAAATTCAACAACCATCCCAATCCATAAATCCTCTAACAGCTAAAGCCTACCTATGTCGGGATAAGCCCCCGACCTTAGCCAGAATGTGTCAAAAAAGAAACCAAAGAAATATTTTATGATAGAAACTAAACCAAGAAGTAATAGGCCTTCTGGAAGAAGGAGGCTCACCACTTCAAGATAACTCACGAACGATCCAAGAATCAATTTCATTGTGCAGGAAAAGCAAAAGTGTCTCCGATTCCTACATCTCATGGGGATACAACGTCTGGAGATGGTTAGTAGGGTGAGCATGAAACTCAGGATAGGGATAAAATAATTCCAAGTCAAAAGCAAGTCCAAACTTAATGTACATGATCACATACATACATACGTATGTATATATATAAGATGTTGGCATAAGGAACAAGGTTTAGCATGAGATTTAAAACATTAGCCTAGATTGTGTAGCATAACTATCATAAAAACACCCACGGGCTATATGGGTCCAGCCCTCCTTCCTAGATAGTCCCCAGTGCGTGTTACCCGTATCAACTAGATATATCATAGAGGCCAGGGAATCTACGACTCTTTGCCATCGATGATACAAAAATATGCATATAGAGACACAAGCACATAGTCATCAAGACCAACCCTCACGCCGGCAAACATAAGTTTTCAATATCGGTTCTTCCGGACCTCTACCTTTATGGCCAGCTACACAACCATTTTTAAGCCTAATTAAAACATTTACACATTCCCATTCATTGAACCATGACTATCCATTAAGGCATACACTGTTGGTATCGTCATACCAAATACACTTGCAAGCTTATAACATATGCCAATTCAATTATCATAGCTAGGGGCAATCCACGATCCCACAAGCTCTAATCATTCAATCATATGGGGGAATCGACGACCCCCTAGGTTCAATTATTCATTAGCTTAGGAGAATCCACAAACCCCAAGGTTAAAATCAAAACATTATGTTCCAATAGCCTTTTATATCATGTGATGGTTCCAAAAGTAGTTCCATGCATATACCTTCATGTTTGAAACAAGTTTCACAAGAGGGGGTTGAGGTTATACCAATTACAATATTCAAAACCATCAATTTGGGGAATCCACGAACCCCACTCTAATTAACCACACCAATGCACCCCAAATAGTTCAAACCATCAATTCAAACTATGAATCATTTATTAAAGCCATGAAAAAAATCTATTCATTAAGGATCAAAATCCCTTAACCCACATGCGTAAACCACAACTAAATCACATGAATAACAATTGTCAACATGTGCTTTTAACAAAATAAACTTTGGGAAAGAAAAACATGCCTAAGATAGTCAAGAATTACGGAGAGAAGTCAACAATTGAAGGTTGAATGGCCAACCTTTAGAAACCCTAGCTTGTTATACTTTGGGGGAATTTGAGAGAGTAGATAGTATGTTTTGATTTGTTAAAAGATAAGAATAACCCTTTTTATTATTTTATGGACGTGGGGTCTTAGTGGGGGAAAGAGGGAAATGTCAAAGGTGCCCTAAAAGCTGGAAAATTTATCGACCTCAAGGACACATCACCCTACGACTCGTAAGGACACGTTATAATTTATTACCACGAGTCGTAGTCTAGATAGTAGAATAAGGCACCCACACTGGTTTGACTACGCATCGTACCCTATGATTTATGATTAGGCCTTATGACTCGTGAGGTTCAATCATAGGCACATAAAAAACAAGGGACCATTACAATGGTTTGGCTATGAAAGGGACGCTGTGACTCATAAAGAGTCCATATGACTCGTTACATCCCAGTCGTACTCAGGTTAAAGACTTTGGGTAACACACTGGTCACCCTATGATTTGGATTCCAACTACCTATAACAAGACTTTACAACTCGTAGGGTAAGTCATAGGTTGGTTAGTAAACTAAGTATCAAGGAATTTTCCAAGGGCCAAAAATATAGGGTGTTACATTCTCCCCCCTCTTAGGATCATTCATCCCTGAATGATGAGTCGAGGTATTCATTAGCATAATTTAACACAGAAATGCAACCACAATTTCTTTTAACAAAGTCAGAAAACATAGATGTTTAAGAATACACATACCTTAAACACGATTATCCAAAATGAGAAACATGAATGGATATTTGGACTTCACGTCCTCTTCATCTCCTAAGTAGCCACTTCAACCTTATGATTTTTCCATAAAACCTTTATGGAAGACACATCCTTATTCCTCAAACGATAGAGTTGCCTATCCAAAATCTCAACTAGGACTTTCTTATAAGACAAGGCATCCAAAATACCAATACTCTCAATAAGTACAGCCAAAGAAGGATCACCCACGTACTTTTTCAGCATCAAAACATGAAACACGGGGTGAATAGAACCCAAACTAGAAGGCAACTCTAACTCATAAGATACATCACCTACTCTCCTTAAAATTAAGTATGGACCCATATATCAGGGATTGAACTTTCCCTTCTTTCCGAATCTCATTACTACCTTCATTGGAAATACTTTAAAAAACACCCAATCACCAACACAAAATACCAACTCCCTATACCTCATATCTGCATAGAAATTTTGGCGATTCTGAGTAGTCTTAAGCCTATCCCTGATCACCTTCATCTTCTCTATGGGTTGGTGAACTAAGTCAGGACCAAAAAATCATGTCTCACCAACCTCAGATCTACACCTCCTATCATAAAGATCCTCAAAAGAAGCCATCCCAATACTCAAGTGATAACTATTATATACGCAAACTCGATGATATGCAAATGATCTACCCAACTACCTCCAAAATCAATTACACATGCCCTTAGCATATCTTCTAAAGTATGAATAGTCCTCTCTGCTTGTTCATCCATCTGAGGGCAGAAAAATGTGCTAAGGTTCACTCGTGTTCCCAAGCCTTTCTGAAATGAATGCCAAAAGCGAGAAGAAAAATATGTACCTCGATCCAAAATGATGGAAATTAGAGTACCATACAACCTCACAATCTCCTGAATGAAAAGCTTGGCTTAATGCTCTTCGAAATAGGTAGTCTTCATAAGCAAGAAGTGAGTGGAATTTGTTATCCTATCCATGATGTCCCAAATAGAATCATGCTGATTCGAGATTGTGGAAGGACAGTAGTAAAGTCTATGTTGATCACCTCCCACTTCCACATAGGCAAGTCAATCTCTTGAGACATTCCATCAGGCCTCAAGTGCTCAACCTTCACTTGTTGACAAACCATGCACTTAGCCATAAAATTATCCACATCTCTCTTCATGTTATTCTACTAATAAATCTTTTTCAAATTATGATACATCTTTATCAAGCCCGAATGAACTGTATACCGCAACTCATGAGACTCGTCCATAACTCTTTCTCGCATCCCATCAATATTAGGAATACACAATCTATACCTCAAGATACTATATCCACCAATTTCAAAGGCCATGACCTTCTGCTAACCCACAACATCCTTGATCTGCATCAAAATAGGATCTAAGACATGCTTCTCCTTCACCTCAGCACCAGGAGGATCACTTTACCACCTCTTGTACAATCATACCCCCATCCTCACAATCCAAGAGACGGACTCCAAGATTGGCTAAATGATGAATGTCCTTCACTAATCCCCTATTCTCATCATTAACCTAAGATAAACTTTCCATGGACAACCTGCTAAGAGCATCAACAACCACGTAAGATTTACCTGGATAGTAGTGGAGACTCATGTGATAGTCCTTGAGTAACTCAAGGCATCTTCTTTACCTGAGATTCAACTCCTCTTGGGTGAATACATACTATATGTTTTTATGATCTGAGAAGATATCCACATAAACTCCATACAAATAATGCCACGAAAATCTTTAAGGAAAATCTTACAACCAATAATTCTAAATCATGAATTGGGTAGCTCCTTTCATGAACTTCCAGCTACCTAGAAGCATAGGCCACTACCTTACTATACCGTATCAACACAAAACCCATCCCCACATGGGATGCATCATAATACATGACAAAACCCTTGGTACCCTCAGGCAGGGTCAAAATAGAAGAAGAAGTCAACTTATCCTTTAACTTTTAAAACTACCCTTGTAAGCATCAGATTATAGAAACTTCACCTTTTTCTGAGTCAACTTAGTCAATGGGGAAACAATAGACAAAATACTTTCCACAAACCTTCTATAATACCTAGCAAATCCCAAGAAGCTCCAAATGTCAATTCGAGTCATAGGTCTAGGCCACTTCTTCACTGCGTCAACTTCCTATGGATTTACCATGATTCCCTCACTAGACACAACATGGCCCAGAAAAGTCACAATATTTAACGAAAGCTCACACTTTGAAAACATGGCATACTATCACTGATCCTTAAGAGTCTACACCACTATACAAACGTGACTGGTATGGTCCTTCCCACTCTTAGAATATACCAAGAGGTGATTAAGATGATCACAAATAAATCCAAGAATTATCTGAATACCCAGTTCACCAAGTTCATAAATCCAGTCAGAGAGTTAGTCAACCCAAAAGACATGACCAAGAACTTATAATGACCATATTGGGTATGGAAAGTAGTCTTAGAGATATTCACCTCCGTAATGTTCAACTAATGATTACCTGACCGCAGATCAATCTTAGAAACACACCTAGCACCCTGAAGCTGGCTGAAGAGATCATTTATCCTAGGAAGAGCATTTCTTCATTTTCACCTTATTAAACTGACTGTAGTCTATAAACATTCGAAAGGAACCATCCTTCTTTCGCATGAAGAGCACACAGGTACCCCATAAAGAGACACTAGGATAGATAAAACCCTAATCAAGATCTTTAACTACTCTCTGAGTTCCTTTAACTTAATCAGAGCCATTCTATAAGTAGGGATAGATATAGGAAGGATATCCAAAAAAAGATCATTCCCAAAGTCTATTTCCTTATTAGGAGGAATACCAGGAAGATCATTGGGAAATACTTTGGGAAACCCATTGACAACAGGACAAATTTAAAGGAAGGACTTTCAGAATCAGATTCCTTAACCCAAACTAGATATATAAACACCCCTTTGAAATATATTTTTGAGCTCTAAGATAAGAAACAAACCTTTACTTAGGTATGAAGGAACTGCCTTCCCACTCAATCACTGGTTTATTTAGGAATTAGAGACTAACCATTCGAGTTTGACAATCTAAAGAGGCATAGAATAAGTGTAACTAGTCCATCCCATAGATCATATCAAAGTCTATCATATCCAACTCTATCAGGTCCACCAACATCTCCCTACCATAGATAGACACCGTGCAACCTCTATAGACCCTTCTAGCCACAATAGAACCACCCATCGGGTAAGACATAAAGAAGGGATCGAAAATATTTTCAAGACCAAAACCAAAATGAACAACCACATAAGGGGTCATATAAGAAAGGGTATAACTAAAATCAAGTAGGCAATATACATCATGAGATAAAGGATGTAATATACCAGTGATAACATCCAGAGTTTCCTCAGATTCCTGATTGGTGGTAAGAGCATACAGATGATTCCAGCTAGTGCCGGTACATAAAGAAGTACCCTTTGATGTAAGAGCTAATAAAGTAGTAACAATGACCTTGTTAGCTTCAAAAGCAACCCTAGCTGGACAATGTCGCTGTAAATGACTCAACTGACCATAATTAAAGCACTTATCCCTATCTTCATCATAAACTCCATGTATATCCACCCACCAAAATAATAAGGGGGATAAGATAGGGCTGACTGAGATCCACCTACCTAGGATTAGGCACCTTGTGCCTTAAACCCACTATCAATCTATAAGCGACAGTCATCTGACAGTATAGGATAAGAGGTACTAGCCATAGAATAAGAACCAGAATTTCCCCAAGCCTTTTTGTTACCCCACTGCCTACCATACCTACCGTTGTTCTACTGGCCTTCACCCTCTTCTGAATATTTAAATTTCTTACTTTGCCTCTCTCCCATTTTTTCTTATTTTTTCTTTTAGTCTTCAACCACTACATATACACCATAAGCCTAGAGATATTCATGTTATTATTTAGCAAGGTGGCCTTTCACTCTAATACTAAGTCTCAAGACAAACTCGAACCAAATCTCCTCATCTTAGACCTCATAGAAGATACCAACTTAAAAGCATAACTAGATAGCTGATGGAATGTTGAAACATACTTCTTCATAGTCATTCTGCCTTGCTTCAAATTCACAAACTCTTGAGTCTTTGCCTCCCTCAACTTATGAGGAAAGAAGAAATCAAGAAAAATACCAAAAAGTTTATCCCATAATAAGGACTTAGCTTCATACCCTATCAACTACTCTCACTCATCGTACCACTGATATGCCACATCCTTTGGTGGATATATGATAAAATACACTCTTTCCAAGTTAGAAGTATGCATTACTTAAAAAATCTTCTCCATCTCATCAATGAACCCTTAAGGATACCCCTTAACCATAGAGATAGTAAAGGTCGGGGGACTCAACCTCACAAATTATCCAACTCTAGTGACCTTAGAAGATGGAGCAACAGAACCATATGATCAGGATGACGAGATTGGAAAGTTTCCAACAGGGTCAGCAGATAAATAAATCAATGGAATTCAGTATTAAAAATATTTCCTTAGGGAAGTGGGGCATAATCATCACCAGCCTAAGAAGTCTAAGGAGGACTGTTAGGGACCAACGAAACTCCACATGGGCAATCAGGACCAGGGACCCTAGACCGAGTCTATACTCTATAAGTAAGATGAGTTCCATCCACATTATCCTTAGGTGGGATAGAGGAGTTTCCATGAGCATAAGATCTTTGGGTAGGTATGATCTAAAATGCAAAAAAAAAAATTAGAGGAGACTCAAGACATGGGACTCTATTGTCTAAAAATAAAACACAAGAAAGGGAAACATTCCTAAATGCCTCATAGTCTCTCCCTTATAAGTGTGGAGCACTACACACATATAAAAGAGACTCTACTTAACAAAACCTTGTGAACACAGAATTGACCATGAACCTAGGGCTCCGATACCAAACTTTTCATAACCCAAACAGGGCCTAGCCATGACGGGTATCTCAAGTTTGCTGAAGACTGGAGACTACTCTTTTTGCCTAGTCAACAAAACATAATACAACTAGAAGCAGATGAATTTTGAACATATAACAATATATAGATGAGTTTTGAACATATAAAAAGATAGTGCTGAGTTCCAAACATATAAAAAGATTGAGTTGAGTTCTGAACATATAACAAGATAGAACTGAGTTCCGAATATATAACAAAATAGGTACCCAACTAACACAATAAGGAATCAAAGAATTTTAACAACCATCCCAATCCACAATAATCTACAAAGCCTTTAATAACCAAATACCACCTATGTCGGGATATGCCCCGACAATAGCTAAAATATGCCCAGAAGGAAACAGTCTATGACATTACTAAACTAAGAAGTAACAGGCCTTCTAAAAGAATAAGGCTCACCAATTTAAGCTAACTCAAGAATGATCCAAGAATCATATATCACTGCGTAGGAAAAACAAAAGTGTCTCCGGTTCCTGCTTTACTTAGGGATACAACATCCAGATATGATTAGCGGGGTAAGCACTAACATGTAACTCAGAATAGGGATAAAATTATGCCAATTCAAAAGTAATTCCAAACTTAATATACATGTTGACATACATATATACATGCATGCATACATATATATATATATATATATATATATATATATATATAAGATACTGGGATAAGGAACAAGGTTGAGAATGAGATTTAAAACATTAGCGTAGACTGTGTAGCTTAACCATCATACAAAACCCGTGGGCTATATGGTTCCAGCCCCCTTCCTGGATAGGCCCCAATGCGTATTATCCACATGAACCAAAGATATCATAAAGGATAGAGAATCCACAACACTTCTCCATCCACAATACAAATATATGTAAAGTGTGACAAAAGTGCACAGTTATCAAGACCAACCCTCACAATGACAAATGTGAGTTTTTGGTATTAGTCTTTCGGGACCTCCAACTTCATGTCCAGCTACACAACCCAATTTAAGCCCAATTAAAATAATTACATACTTTCATTCATTGAACCATGACTATCCATTAAGGCACACACTGTTGGTATCATCATACTAACTACACATGCAAGCTAATAACATATGTCATTTCAATTATCATAGCTGGGGGAATCCATGACCCTACAAGCTTCAATTATTCAATCATGCAGGGGAATCCATGACCGCTAGGTTTAATTATATATTAGCTTGGGGGAATCCATGACCCCTAAGGTTCAATTCAAAATCATTATGTTCCAATAGCATTTCATATCATGTGATGCTTCCAAAAGTAGTTCAACGTACATACCTTCATGTTCAAAACAAGTTTCATAAGATGGGGTTAAGGTTATACCAATTACAATATTCAAGACCATTATTTTGGGGAATCCACGGCCCCCACTTTATTTAACCACACCCATGCACCCAAAATAGTTTAATAAATCAATCCTAACCATGAATCATTCATTAAAGCCATGGAAAAAAAATAATTCATTCATTAAGGCTCAAAAGCCCTCAACCCACATTCATAAACAACAACTAAATCAACACATGCTTTTAACAAAATAACTTTAGGGAAGAGTAACTTGCCTTAAATTAGTCAAGAATTATGGAGAGAAATCAAGAGTTGAAGCTTGAATGGCCAACCTTTAGAAACCCTAGCTTGTTCTTGCTTTGGGGGAATTTGAGATGGTAGATAGTATATTTTGACTTGTTAAAAGATAGGAATAATAATCCATTTTTTATTGTTTTATGGATGTGGAGTCTAAGTGGGGGAAAGTGGTAAATGTCCAAACTGCCCTTAATTAATAGCTAAATTTGTCACCCTCGACGATAGGTCACCCTACGATTCGTGAGGACATGTTATGACTCATAACCATGAGTTGTAGTCTAGACAATAGCATAAGGCATCCACACTAGTCTGATTATGAGTCGTACCCTATAACTCATGTTCAGACCTTATGACTCATGAGGTTCAATTGTATGCACATCAGCATTAAGGGACTATTTCACTGGTTTGTCTACATAAGTTTATAAAAACTCCAAATTTAAGCCCATTAGTATTAGGATCTTTCTACATACCTTTTGATGGAGGGAAATTGAATAAGAACCTTGAGATGGGAAACTTTGAGCCTTGGAATTGGAAAATCCTTCTTGATGTTCTTGGGAGGAAGAGAATGAGGAATTCAGGAGATTTCTACTAGATTAGAATGACGTTAGAGTTATAAAATGGGTTAGGGGAGTTGTATAAGGTAAAAGAATAAATTTGACCTTAATTTATTTAGAGAAAAACATATTTTTATGCCGGGTGGGGGTGGAGGTCATGCCATAGGCCCAATCACGTGGTAACAGCGTGCCTCGTGTGGTGTATCGCACACCTAGGACAGTGTCTCACGAAAACACCATAACTTTTTACTTTGAACTTAGATTGAAAAATGGTAAATTGCATTAGAAAGAAGACTCAAAGTCCTTTAATTTTTTTATATTTAGACACCCAACTCATCATAATATAGGAGTAAAAGTCATTAGGATTTGACCTAAATAAGAACATTTACTAAAAATCAATCGATAGGAAAGTTCTCAACTCAACTTTGTGGTAGGAAATTTCTATGACTTCAATTCATGTCCAAAAATGTTCTCACACTAAAGGTTTGATAAGTAATTAAACTTCAAACTTATATCTAAGTTGAAATCATTGGGTTTAGGTCTATACACGTAGAAAGAACGGTTCAAATTCTAGCCCAAAAATGTGGAGTGTTACTATTTGACTTAACTATAATGCTAGTTTACAAAACATGATATGGGATACTTAATATGTCAAGATCATTTGCTACCTCTAATAAAATCTTTTCCAATAAATTGTTTAACTATTATAACACCATGACAAATTTCATCAACATGTAATTATCACCACTTGCAAATCTTCAACCCTTACCTCCTCCCCTCAGTTATCTCTGATCATGAAAATAATAAATAATTTGAAACCAATGAACTAGTTTGTGAAGTTTTACCAAGAACATAGTCATCATGGAAATTCACATTTTATAAAAAGAAAGGCAACTTTGGTCTAGAGGATGTGCATAGTAACTGAAGTAACAACAACATCAATATACCGGTCAAATTCCATAAGTGGGGTTTAGGGAGGCGAGAGTGTTCACAAACCTTACCCTTACCTCGTAGAGGGAGATAGAGAGGCTGTATTATAACAAGATGAGTAAAAGAACTATCATAGTAACTACTTAAGTTAGATTTTGTATTAAAAGAATACAAACATGAACAAGCAATAGAAAATTGACAAAAGAAAATTTTGCATCAGATATGTAGATATGAACTTTTGAATCCATATGGATATGAAAATCAATGAAATAGAATAAGGGAACATATTCAAAAAATATATCTACGACATTGAATCCCTGTTCCAGAATTAGTTCATGTAAACAAAAACATATGATTTTAATGTCCCCTTAAGTCCTTGATATTCTATCATTTAAGTGAAGATGTTCCAATGATTATCTGATGGTAAGAATTGTTTGATCTTTTTCGAGTGTCCCTTGAACATAACCAATCTGATAATGGAAACAACCAAAACAATGCACACAAAAACACATGCATATGTTTTTGGTAAAAATGTAAATATTAACATTAATAAACAAACAAAGAGAGAAATACACCTATGAATTTATGATTGCCAACCACCTTCTAGGAAAAGTGCTACGGACTTCACATGTCAAAGAGTAGCACTAATTACATTTATAATATATGTAAAGACCCTCTACATCTAGAGCTATACTATAAGAGTATGGCATATACATTCTATCTAACAGTTCCTTTGAAAATTTCCAACTTCTCTCCTAGTATAGTAACTCAGAGCCTACAAAATAGCTGTAACTATCTACTTTTGAATCATTTTCTAACTCTTTTACCTGATACAATCATGCATATCTCCATCCTATTGCATTACCTCTATTCTTACTATAGATATCCATGGGCAATCTGCGACTAAATTTCTTATATTTTCCAACACTTGAGCATTACACAAAGTACAGTACAAGCCATATACTAGAATCTACAATTGAGCCCCTTAACTGAAGGTTTGCACTAACAATTCCATTTTATGAAGGATAATTCACAATACAAAATCTGAAGAACTATTCAAAAACTGGTCAAAAAAGAGTGTAAAGAGAAAATTGAAATAGCTAAACCAAGCAACAACTCTGGAGCAAGTAAACTACATATAAGGAAAACAAATAGGCAATTAAAATCATACTGTGTTAGTATAGAATCTCCTACGTAAAGTAGTTGATCTCTCAAGCTCACTAATATAAAGTTCTATATCCTCTATGTAACCATCACAAATTGTTCATTCCTCTCTCTTTGTGCGTCTATAACAAGATTATGGGTTGTACTATAATTATTAGTTCTATCATGTTCACAATCGGTGTACTTCTCCATTTAACCACGAGGAGCAACATCACAAGCCGCTGATTGACAAAATTCTTCGGATAAATTCTCCTTGGCATATTCCATAATGCAGCTGGGAGAAACTAAACTGCTAATATCATGTGCCTCAGTTGATGTGTGAATGTTTTTTTTGAATTATGCTTCTCCCTTAAATCAGAAGGCCCAACGTCACAAGGTAGTGTTTGTGAAACCACTATAGACAAAATATTTTTGTCATTTTCCCCACCAGACGTAGGAGGAAAACTAGGAGGAGCATCAGGGCATTTGGATGAAAACCAAGAGGAGCATTAGGGTACTTGGGAGGAAAACGAGGAGGAGTATTAGGGTACTTTGGAGGAAAACCAGGAGGAGCATTAGGGTACTTAGGAGGAAAACCAGGAGAAGCATCAGGGTATTTTAGAGGAAAACCTAGAGGAACATCAGGGTACTTTTGAGGAAAACTAAGAGAAATATCAGGGTAATTCACCACTTATTTGAGTTGACATTTAGTTGGTTGACAAGGAGAATCACAATGGTTAGAAAGAAGCTTCAATCTTGTTTTGATCCTTCATTCCTTAAACAAGCCTTCGAATACATCAACTATAAGTAATATATCTTTTCTTTGCTATTTCAAATACTATGTAAATAAAATTAGGCTTAAACAACTTAGATAGATGGTATAACTATAACATCCCGAGACTACACCCTAGGTGTCACATAGTGCTTATGACCCCGAAGGTTCACAAGCTAACCCATGACTAGTACTTGCTGTGAATATTTAATAATAATCATAAAAATTATGCGGAAGTGAAGCTGAAAAGGCCATAAGGTCCATAATACTAAAAAAAAAACTTACTACATCTATGGAATAACTACTAACTTAAAGTGTCTGAAAGCCTCTAAACATCTGGAAAAAAAGAGTTGGTGGAACAAGCCCTAACTAACTCGTACTATTGTCTAAAAATAACTAAAATATTGTAAGTAATGTAATGACTAAATAAGTATCACGTCCTCGATGGATAAGGACTCACTACTATAGTTGCGGCTGATTGACTGATCTAACTAAGTACAGTTAGGAACTTGAGCATTTGAACCCATGATATAAGATATCATAGCGCAAAGAGAGTATGCGCCAGTACTTTGAATGTACTCCAACACTAGGTAAGGTTAGGCTAATATAAATGGATTCATGTGCATGAGTAATAGTAACTAAATATCATGAAGTAACTGGATGAGAGTATATACAAGACTAGGACTACTGAAAGTACTGAACATATAATACCAAGTATATACCATCTGTCTGAATTAGACTAAAACTGAAGTACTGAGTTTCTGATAACTGAATAACTAATAACTGTAAGTCATGATCGTGTAAAACTAAACTAAGTTCTGTACTGAATACTGAGACTAAGATAGTAGGAGTTATCATCTAACCAACCTACCCCGATTATAAACTAATTTAGGGTCCAACCTATAACCCTAGTTTGAAGGGGGTTAGTACCTTGCCACAAGTTACTAACACTGGCTGGGTCAACCCTAATCTATTAGGAAGACTCGTGAGATGTATATGGTTACGTCAACCGTAGTCTAGCAGGAAGACGGTTTACCCTATACTGGCTATATAGTTCTGTTACTCAGGGACTGCTACTAAGGGTCAAAATTGATACTGGCAGGAATGCCCCAATCCCTGGGTTCACTCGATGCTGAATCCTTCTCCCAACTAAATCGACACTGGAACTAATCACTAAACTGTACTAGGCTTGACTGATCTCACACATATTTTGTTAACTGATTGAATGCTACTATTTGGGATAGTATAAAACCATTCTATTTCGATTGGAGACTATATAAATAGCTAATTTCAGGTATTCAATACCCATAGGACTCGATAGCATAGATAATGGAACCATATCTCAACTTTAAAAGCATCACACATAGGTTACCATGCACAATTCATTCACATAGACATTTTTTCAAACACCCAGGATGCATAATTCTTGTACATGAGAATGACCAATATATGAATTTCATGACTACCACATTTAACATCATAATTCAAAGATTTAACATGAGGGTTACATAAATCAACACACATTCTAGTTTATTTACATGAAACTCAGAATCATCTTGGCTTGAAACCTACATAACAACACATACAAGAACACAATTCCATTCAAGAATGTAAATCATAATCTAAGTTTCGAAAAAGGATTCTTGAACTCCAAGGGTGGAAGGAACCCAAGGATGAACACCTAACATACCTTGGTTTCTGAATTTGTGAGAATTTTTGGTGAATTCTTGAAACTTAGACTTGATTTGATGAACCTAGGGTTTTGTTCTTAAGAGGTTTTGTGAAGAATGAATGTGTTTTCCCTTTCCCATGCTTAATTTCGTGTTTTTGACTAATTTAACATGGGTAAATGACCTAACCACCCCTCTGTACTGGGGATTAATTGCACAAAACATGCCTAGTGACGTTGTAGATGACGCATCACATACGTTGGTGTCAACGCAATTGTCGATGCACTGTATCGATGGTGATGATATGATGGCCAATACGATGAGTATTGATCATGTTGGCTCACTATTTTTGTCATCTAAACATATCTCAAATGATGTTCGAAAATTTTTGAAACTCACCCGAGATGACTTATAGATAGCCCTGATTATGAATCAATTTATAAATCAACAATCTAAGGCTGGAGAGATTGAAAATGAGACCATTGAAATATTGAGGAAAAAAATGAGACTAAGTATTAACACTTCGCTAAAAGTTTTCCAAGTCTGGGACCTCTTTTGGCATGCTATATAGGAATGAAATGGGCAAGGACTTAATGAAGTCTTACAATATCTCCCACTTAGGAATATTCATCCTCGAATGAGACTGATTAAGTTGAGAGACATGAGGTACTTTGACTATGCTGACAAGCATAGCTAAAACATGACTGAATCTTGAGACATGACACATGACTGAACTGATTCATGAATGCATGAATGATATAAGAATGATATACAACTGGAACTAAGCATGACACAAAGTAAATCTAAGGAAGATGATTACTTTAGGCTGAGTCTGAGTTTGTGGAGAATAGATGAGGGTACTTGGTTTGTATGTCTGCTTCTGCTTCCCAAGTGGTTCCCTCAACGGACTGGTTCTGCCAAAGAACTTTGACCAAGGAAACTTCTTTATTCCTTAGTTTGTGAGTTTGACGATCGAGGACTCAACTAGGACTTCTTCGTAAGAGAGACTATTCTGAATATCTACACTCTCTACTGCTGGGTCACCTATGCACTTCTTTAGCAAGGAGACATGAAACACTGGGTGCACTGATGCTAAGTCTGCAGGTAACTCAAGTTCATAGGCTACCTTTTTAAATGACTCAGAATCCTATAAGGACCAACATATCAGGGACTAAGCTTCCCCTTCTTATCAAAACTCTTCACCCCCTTCATGGGAGAGATTTTCAAATATACATAATCACTAATCTCAAATTTAAGATCTTTCCTTCTCACATCTGCATATGATTTCTACCATAACTAGGCTACCTTAAGCCTTTCTCTGATTAACTACACTTTTTATAAAGAATAAAACACCAAGTTAGGCCCTATCAATGTGGCCTCACCTACCTCAAACCAACCAATCAGAAACCTACATCTCCTCCCATAAAGAGCCTTAAACGGAGACATCTGAATACTAGGATAATAACTGTTATTATATGTGAACACAATCAAAGGTAAGTGGATAATAACTGTTATTATATGTGAACACAATCAAAGGTAAGTGGTCATCCCAACTGCCCTTAAAGTTAATGACACACACTCTCAACATATCCTCTAAAGTTTGAATAGTCCTTTCTACTTGACCATCTGTCTGAGGGTGGAAGCCTGTACTGAGGTGGACTTAGGCACAAAGACCCTTTTGGAAGGCTTTCCATAAGTAAGAGGTAAACTGCGTACCTCTATCTAAAATGATAAACAATGGGACTCCGTGCAACCTAACTAACTCTCTGATATAGAGCTTGGCATAGGCCTCGACTGAATAGGAAGTATCGACTGGCAAGAAATGGGCGGACTTGGTCATCCTGTCTATAATGACCCAAATCAAATCATGCTGAAGACGAGTACGAGGCAAACCCATCACGAAGTCTATGTTCACTTCTTCCCACTTCCATGTGGGAATACTAAACTTCTTCATGGAACCACTAGGCTTTTGGTGCTCAATTTTCACCTGCTAACAAGTAGAGCACTTAGCCACAAACTCTACAATGTCTCTCTTCATCCCACTGCACCAATAAACTTCCCATAAGTCATGGTACATCTTAGTAGCCCTCGAATGAATAGAGTAACGTACACCATGCGCTTCAACAAGAATTTGCTATCTCACACCATCTACATATGACATACATAGCCTACCTTGGCAATGCAACACACTATCTCTACCTTTGAAGAAAATCTCTACTTTCTGGTCTCTAACAGACTCTTTCAGCCTAAATAAACTGGAATCCCTGTCCTGCTTTTCCTTCACCTCGGAAACTAAAGAAGATTTTGAACTATTCTACACCCAAACACTACCCTCAGCCGAATTAAACAAATGGGCACCTAGTCTAGCAAGCTGATGAATTTCCCAAACTAACTTCTTCTTACCATCCTCAATGTGAGCAACATTACCCATGGACAACCTAATGAGGGTGTCTGCCACTACATTGGCCATGCTTGGATGATATAGAACACTCATGTCATAATCTTTCAACAACTCTAACCACCTTCTCTACTGGAAGTCCAGGTCTTTCTATGAAAATACATACTATAGGCTTTTGTGGTCTGTGAATACATCAACATGCACCCCATACAAATAGTGCCTCCAAATCTTTAAGGAAAACATAACCGCTGCTAGTTCAAGATTATGGATGATACGGAACACTCATGTCATAATCTTTCAACAACTCTAACCACCTTTTCTACTGGAAGTCCAGGTCTTTCTACGAAAATACATACTGCAGGCTTTTGTGGTATGTGAATACATCAACATGCACCTCATATAAATAGTGCCTCCAAATCTTTAAGGAAAACATAACTGTTGCTAGTTCAAGATTATGGGTGGGATAATTATTTTCATAGGTCTGAAGCTATCTAGAGGAGTAGGCTATGACCTTACCCTTCTGTAAAAGAAAAACCCAAGCCAACTATGGAAGCATCACATTATACAACAAATCCATCTAAACCGTCGAACAAAGTCAAAACTGGGGTTGTAGTGAGTTGAGTCTTCAATTCCTGAAAACTCACCATACAAGAAAATAACCATTGGAACTTTACTTTATTCTAAGTCAATATGGACATGGGGAATGTAAAACATGAAAATCCTTCAAAGAATCTTTGATAAAACTAGCCAAACCCAAGAAACTCCTGATATCTGACGGAGAGATAGGTCTGGGCCAATTTCTTACCGTTTCGGTCTTTTAAGGATCAACTCTAATTCCATTATTGGAAACTATGTGACCAAGAAATTCTATAGACCTTTGCAAAAATTTACATTTACTAAATTTGGCGAACAACTGATGGGCTCTGAGAGTCTGTAATACTATTTTGAGATGGTCTGCATGATTATTTTCATTTAGGGAGTAAACAAGAATGTCATCGATGAAAACTATGATGAACATGTCCATGTACTGCTTGAACACGCAGTTCATGAAGTCTATGAAAGATTTTGGAGCATTGGTAAGACCAAATGACATGACTAGAAATTTTAAGTGATCATACTGAGTTCTGAAAGTTATGTTTGGAATATCACATTCTCTTATTCTGAGTTGATGATAGCCAGATCTGAGGTCTATCTTAGAAAAGTAACTGGCATCTTGAAGATCAAATAAGTCATTGATTCTAGGAAGTGGGTATTTATTCTTGATGGTGACTTTGTTCAACTGACGGTAGTCTATACACATTCTAAGAGAACCATCTTTTTTTTCCACAAATAGAACTGGTGCACCCCACGGAGATATGTTGGGCCTGATGAACCCTTTGTGTAAGAGGTCTTTCAAATCTTCTTTCAACTCTTTAAGTTCAGCTGAAGCCATTCTGTATGGAAAAATAGAGATGGGATGAGTATTAGGAAGAAGGTCTATTTCAAAGTCAATTTCTCTTTCGGGAGGAACTTCAGGAACCGTGACGCGTCCTGATCGTGTTGGCTCACTATTTTGGTCATCCAAACATGTCTCAAACAATGTTTAAAAATTTCCAAAACTCACCCAAGATGACCTATAGATAACCCTGATCATGAATCAATTTAAAAATTGACAATCTAAGGCCAGAAAGATAAAAAAAATTATACCATTGAAATATTGAAGCCAAAAATAAGACTAAGTCTTAATACTTGGCTAAAATTTTTGTAAGTTCGAGACATCTTTTAGCATGTTATATAGGGCTAAAATGGGCTAGGACTTTATGGGGTCTTACAATAACATCAAATATATATGTTATTTAATGGTATCAGAGCCCAGTTATTTAAAAAATACAGCAGTACTATATATGTTTGAATTTATGAATTTATGTTTGAATTTAGATTAGATTGAATTAATTATGAGAAGACCATTTCAAAACAGAGAAGCTTTTAGAAAAAATAAAGAATCTTTAATTAGTAGTTATTCAGAATATATAAGTCTAAATAAAAAAAAAAAGAAAACCTACAAAGATTAGCCTACCTAATTACCTTAATATCTAGTATTGAAGCAAAATTAATAATCCATTTAAAATCTAGAAGAATGAGACACATACCACCTAATTATGATAAAATCAGATTTAGATATCCAACAAGATATTATAAATATGGTTTAAATGAATAAAGTACAAAAATACAAAGAATTAAAACAAATTATTTCTGAAAAACGTAAAGAATTAAAAATAAGAATAGAAAGACTACATTATAATTTATTTGCCGGAGTTAGTGAAAACTCGATAACTACACAAAAAAATAAAATATCAAAATTAGAATCACAAATAGACAGTTTAGAATATATATATATATATATATATATATATATATATATATATATATATATATATATATATATATATATATATATATATATATATATATATATATCAGCATGAACTATTCATAATAAAATGAACAAAGAAGAATTTATAATAAATGAAAAAATATATGAAAATCCCGAAGGATTAAAAATAAAAATAGTATTTTCTAATCTAGGAAGAAGATACAAGAAAATAGGTGAACATTTATATTTAATGTTAGAAAAAGAAGAATTAAAATTAGAAGATAAATTGACAGCTATGGTAAGAATAGAAAGAGAAAATGAAGAAATAGATAGGAAAAAGGAAATAGAAAAAATTAAACTACAAACTACAGAAGAAATACGAAAAATAGAAGAAACTAAAAATAGTAGGATTGTTGAATTAGAAAAAGAACTACAAATGTTAAAAGATTTGTACAAACAAAAACAAAAGGAAAAGAAAGAAAAAGATAAAGAACAAAAATTACTAAACGAGATAAATCAATTTAAAGAAAAATTAGAAATAAAAAACAAGGAATTAGAAATAAATAATATAGATGTTGAAGAGACAGATAATTATGATTCAGAAGATAGTGAAACATATACAGAAATATTAACAAACACAAAAAATTTAGAAGTCAATGAAAAACAAGAAGTAATTAATGAAGAAAACTTAGAAAATATCAACACAGAAATAAATACTCTTGATAAAAAAAAGATAAAAATATAATACCTAGAACATTAGAAATAAGAAAACCTACGTATTATAAGAATAAGTTTAAAAGATATAATCTAAAGAATGAATATGACAAATGGACACCAAAACAAATAGTTAACAAAAATTATAACTTTTTAGACTTAGACTGTGTGATAGATACAGAAAAAATAATACAATTATGGATAGGATATATGACAAAACAATTATTAGATAATAATATAAACATAACAGATGCACCAGAATATATAGAAAGAACACTAATAGGAACAGTGAAATTATGGTTTACAAATTTAACTGAAAATAGCAAGAAGGTATTAAAAACTAATAACACTATAGAAGGAACATCATCAACAACAACTAAACTAACACCTATAGAATTATTAAAAAAATATGAAACAGCTATAAAAGATGAATTTGGTAGTATGACAACAATAGAAGAAGAACAAGATGAAGAAAAAGATACAAATAGGAATTTAATGTTAAAATTAGCAATATGTAATATGTGTTATATAGATGAATATACTTGCGCATTTAAAGAATATTATTATAAAGGAGCATATAATATAGAAGAAAGTAAAGAAATAAGAAAATTATATTCTAATAAATTACCCGAACCATTTAGTTCAAAGATAATAAAGAGTTGGGATGAAGCAAAAATAGTAGATACTCTAGGAGCAAGAATAAAATTTTACAACAATGGTATAGAAACTTATATGAAAAATATAGAGAAGAATTTAAAATGGAAAAAACATTGATAAGAAATTTAGCATGCTGCAAAAATAAAATAGCACCTCGATTCGGATGTGAAGAAAGATATTATAAGAAAAGAAAAAGACATAAGAAATATAAGAAATATAAAAAATCAAAATATAAATACAAGAAACCAAGAAAAAAGATGTTATGTAAAAAATTATAAATACAAAAGAACATATAGAAAAAAGAAACCTATAAAAGAATGTACTTGTTATAATCGTGGAAAATTAGGACATTTAGCTAAAGATTGTAAATTACCTAAAAATCCAAAAAATAAACAAATATCAGAAATAAAAATAGATAATACAGAATATATACAGATAGATTATATAGATTATGAATTAGAAAGTGAGGATAGTATATATGAAATTTCAGAAAATGAAACAGATAATGAAATAGATAGTAAAATAGATGAATCAAATTACTGAAGAGGATATAAAAATAATAACAAAGAAAGAATATTTAAATGATGAAGGAACAGAACAAAATATAATATTTGACAGTAACATATTTGATGAAATAAAAGGAAATTAAGCTTGGGTTGGTTTTGGGTAGTGCAGTTAGCTTGTTGTAACCTTGTAATTTTTGGGTTATATAATTTATGTTTGGTTCTTTGATATTTGTAGCTCTGGGGTTAAGGTTTAGGAAATTTTTGTACTCTGTAGATATTTTCTATGTATTTTTGGGTTGTATAGTTGTAAACTTTCTTATCTTGGTTCAGACTATCTCGGTATGTGGTAATTTGTGGGGATATGAACAAGGAGTCTTTTTATGTTTTTGGTATAAATGGTTTCTCAAATATCTTATTCATATTCATGTTCTGATATCTTTGTCTACTAACTCCTCTGCTTGTACCTGCAGAAGTAGATTGATAAGCGTTATGGGTTTTATGGAGTGTCCCATCGTCTCCTTCTAGCTCTGGAACTTTAATGTCTTCCGATCGACATAGCTCTGCACACTACTGAGTTAGCTGATTTGTAGCTATAGACTTCATTTTATCTTCATTAGTCTTTATTTTTTCTATCTCACTACCCATACTGTCCAATTTCATTGAAAGCGTAGTTAGGGTGTTGAGTATTTTTTCTAAAGTATCTTCTTCTATTATATCAATCTGTGTAGTTTTGTCTTGATATGTAATCTGCAATAACATTTTTGTTGGTACTAATTACTTCAATTTTAAATGTGAAATTTAATATATTCAAGACTAGTCTCCGAATCTCTTTTGTTATAACTGAATTTTGTATTTTCTTTATTAACCACCAGCGTACCTGTGTATTATCTGTTCGTACAATAAATTTGTTATATACAATATATGGCTCAAATGCTAACAAACATTTATATAATGAACAGAATTCTTTCCTATTTATTTCCTGATAACGCTCAAACTACAGCTCTCGTAAGAGTGTAAGCGGACGCTGTCAAATATAGAACCCAACTGGGTTGGGTGTCGAATCCCACAGGGAATAGCTGGTCACTAAGTAAGCAAAGATTAGTAGACTTTTGGTGAAAGTCTCGTAAAAGGGGGGATTTTGTAGCGTGCAATGGTGTAATAAAATAACAAAGTAAAAACGGAGGATAGCAAAGTAAAAAGGAAGAATGTTTAGTAAGATGTTAATCAATAAGAATTGGGAGTTGGGGTTATGTCCACCTTATGAGTTATACGTCTCTATTGGCTATGAGTTATGCGGAATTCAGACATGCATGTGCTTATAGAGAATTGTATTCTATGGTAAATCCAAGCGTCTTTCGACCTAACAAGGACTATTTCACTTTAACTCTTTCGAGCTTAAAGTGTATCTAACGGTACAAATTCTCCAAGAGGTTAATCCAGTTACGGAACTAACTTTTTAACAGGGGTTGGTGCCCTATTACCTTGACATTATCTCTTTTCCAGACATATAACTTTTCTTTCGAACAAGTTAATGCTATACTGGCGTACCCTATGTGTTTGCAACCACAAGAATTTAAATTGAGATGAAAAGAATAATGATATAAGCAGCATACGTATCAAGAATTCACAAACTCATAGCAATAGATAGTATCTCATAAGGCTTCCATAACCCCAACAGAGGAGTTTAGCTACTCATGAGTGCAATGGAAATCACAATAGACATTATCATTATACCAAAATAAAGATCTCACGTGTAGTAGGGTTTGGTATGGCTTGTGGCGTGAATTCCCTTTTAGAATAGCGTTTCTCTTGTTGTGAAAATTAAGAGTCGGCGTAAGATGAAGAGAATAAGAATTAAAAGTAGAAGTTTTCGAATTAATGGAAGAATTAGAATGATTCGGAATTGAAAAATTATTGTATTGCGCAATGAATAAAAATCTCTAGCAAAATAGGGTTTTTATAGTACCCATATCCTATTCCTACTAGGCTACTGCGTACTTATCCTAATCCTAATAAGTTACTGCGTCATTATCCTAATCCTACTATGTTACTGCTGATCTCCAAAGTCTTTAAAAATGTTGTTTTTGCCCGGGACAGGTTTTCCATGCGTCATGTTTGGTCCTAGGCGTCCAAGCTCTCCTTCCCCTCTTTCGTGAAGCTTCCTTGGGCGTCAAGTTATCCATAACATGCTAAAATCTTCATCATTTATACCTGAAAACTTGCTAATCATGTTTGTTAGCTCACTTACAGGAAAAAGGACTAAAAGTGCATGAATTATATAATTTGTCCTCAAAACTTAGATAAAATATGGGTCAATTATAGTACTTTAGGCGTGTAAATATGCCTATCATCAACACCCCACACTTAAAGTTTTGTTCGTCCTCGAACAAAATATCATGTCCTTCTAAACATCCACTTAAGGTTTCACAGTAACAACACAAAATATTCATCAAAACAGGCACGACAATTATTAACAAAGAGTAGTTTTCTGATCACTTCTAGAAACAATTCAACCTCTAATATAGACTCGTGATGATGGTTAATTCGTATTCAAAAGTTAAGGCACAGAGAATCATACACAACCACCCAAAACTCATCAACCATGTGTGTCTCACAAAATATAACCCATAATCACTCACAAGTATTGTATATATTTCGAACATAGGTATAAGATTATCCTTGCTCTCATTCTCACAAAGAATTCGTATGTTGCAACTGATGACCATAGGCTTGCCCTTAGTGTAATGCTCTACTAAATATCAGAATGCTAAACTTAGGATCAAATAGGTCTTTACAGGTTGTAATGTAGGCTAAGGGACGGGTAGGACTATTTTGCCCAGAAATAGTGACTATGTTCCTAAGCGCTTTAATATATCACATTATGCCATTTATGCTTTCTTTCAAACAACCTTTCTACTTTCTTTTAATCTACCACCCTTTCTCACCTCTTTTGTTTTTCAATTTTGAACAGAATTAACTTTTTATTTTTCTTTTCCTTTTTCTTTTCATAACACACCTCTTATGATAGCAATTATTTTTTATAAAAAATTCAAGCACCAATACATTCTAAGGCACTATTCTCACCCAATTTCCTCTTATTTTGTCACATTACTTTACAATTTAAAGAACTTAGGAATTTGGATCAAATTATGGTCTTGAAAAAAAATGGATTAGGCTTACATATGAGGTTGTCAAAGAAAATAGGCTAACAGCTCAAAGGGGGTTATCTAGGATGATGTCCATGGGTAGATAAAATGAAGGTAAACAATCATAGGTTGCCAAAGAAATGCCTAAATCATCTCCTAAACTCACACTCTTTATTTCGCTTTACATACATACCAGGCAAGTTCTAACATCAGCCACAAACATAGAATATACTATCATCTCACACACACAGGGTACATGGTCGACTTTACTGGAAGCAGTATAGACTCTTGACCTAATAGATAAGGAGTTGAACCACACAATTATCACATAATGATTCACTATTAGAGCCTAAACGTCTCAATAGTAATGATTTTATCACAGACTCTTGTCGTAATACCATGCTGCCTATCAGAACAATTTCATGCAAAGTTAAAAAAAAATTTTAAAAAAAAAATAAAATTTACTACTAAAAAAAAACTAACTACTAAAAACAAAACAAACAAACATAAATGAATGCAAATGCAGATAAAGAAGTATATCATGCAAATACCAGCACCCCACACTTAGATGGGACACACTGCCCTCAGTGGAAAATAAATAAGAAGAACCTGGTTAGTCGGACTCCTCCTCTATGTCTGGGGTCATACCCCCTTCGTCGGAATCATCATTGGAGTCGTCATCATCAGAATTCTCCTCCACATCGGAGTCTGGCATTCTGCGATCATCATCGTCCTCAAGAGGTTCCTCAAAGTATACCCCTACTCCGCACATCGCCCTTGCATGATCATTCATTGGATAGTCATAATCCAGCTGTTGGAGCTCTGCAGCAGTTGGGACACGACCTCCGCTCATCATTGTAAACCGAGTCATGCCATAAAGATGGCGAAAGAAACTCTCATCCCGAGCATGCCTTTCTGCAGTGGTAAGGTTGACGCCATGCGTGGTTTCAGCATCTTTAACCTTTGTGAGGTCAACCCTCTTTGGGTTGTGTGGAAGTTTATGATCAGTCGGTTCCTCTTCGATGTCCTCCTTCCTCAATATTGCGGTCAACAGATTGCCAAAGCTGAAGTGGGACCTCTTGTGTAGCCTGGCCTTTCGCATTGTAGATCGAATAATTGCCCCAATGTTGATAGGAACATTCGTCATCAATGCGTACACTAAGCACACTCTATCTCATGTAATCTTCGTGTACTGGGTCCCTGGAATCAGACAAGATTTGACTATGTGCATCCATATTCGAGCTTCTCTATTCAAGAAAGCATATGGGAAGGTGTTGTGCCGACCGGTGTCCTTGTGTCTACTCCATATTGCCATGGATTGTGGTCCGCATAATGTGTGTCTAATAGCCCTGTACGGAGGTCTGTTATACAGCTCCTTGAATGGTGATGGGTCAACAGATGGCAAACCTAGAAAGGAGTTGAAGAACTCCGCATTTAGTTGCAGAACTTAGCCCCGAATCTTTACTTCATTCCCTGTAGTTTTCGGTGACCAGTTGGCATAGAATTCTCGTGTTATATCGAGATTGCACTCTCCCATATCTCGGAAGATGAAATCAAGATATAACGCCATTATCTTGGCCAACATACGAGGTTCTTTCTTTGCTAGGCTCTCCTTGTTTATCAACTCCACATGAACATATTTTTTTCTTTATTGTTCCTATACCATTCCTTTCCTTCCTCCCCTAGGACCCATTTTATTCCGAATATAATGCGAGGTATTTGCAGCGAGGAGGATTCTCCTTGCTCTTTTCGTCCTCTTTTCTTGCCTTTTTGTGAAGTGGTTGATTTTTCTTTTCCTTGTCTTGCTTTTGGTGCCATTGTACCTGAGATTAAAACAATAGTCATGTTAGCTTCATCTCGGTGGATACAATCGATAAACAAGCAGTAGTGGCACCACCCCACACTTATTTTATTGGTACAAACTAGTGAAGTAAAAGTTATCGATTATTTAGACTTCATCGATATACGTTTTAGGCGCTATATTCCAATAATATAATCAGTGCAGTCATACTTCATGAAATCTTGGAAATACTTTCATGTTTGATATATCTTTTGAGCAAGACTACTCCATATAGATTGAATCAAGTTTTAGGAATAATCACAATTTCGTATGTTTGTAGTCAACCATGGTTTTCACCTTTATACACAAGTTATTCCAACATGTAAGAATTCTATTGACAAGATTATGCAATGTTCTTGACCATGTCAATTCCGCAAAAGTATGATAGTGCATCAAAATTAAATACAAGTTGGAAACAAGTCAAGATCATTCTTACGTATTCTTTCCCTCACTTAGTTGTATCATAACAAATTAATCACATTCAACTCACCAATACTACTTCAAGATTTAACAATTCATAATAGGCGTAGTAGTGTAGTACTTACGAAACATAAAAGAAGAACAAAGAAGTAATTACTTGGTTGATGGCCTTGGAAGATGTTCTTGTAAAGTTAAAAGAGCAAAAGGAAAATTTTTAAGAGGATTTGGAGAGGTAGGCGGCGCTTAGGTTGGATTTGCAATGTGTTTTTGGTCTAAGACTAAGTTTCTTATATATAGGGCAAGCTTGGGTCGGGTTTTGACCCATTTAGAATCGGATTTGGAGACCAAAAGTGACCATAGGCGGCGCCTAGTGCTTTGCCTATGCTAGGCATAGGCGGCGCCTATGCCATGGCATATGAGATTCAGAGACAAAAGGCTTTGGCATAGGCGGCGCCTATGCTATGGCATTCTTAGGCATAGGCGGCGCCTATGCTATGGCACTCTAGAATCCGAGAGCTTAGGCCATAGCATAGGCCTTTCCTTGTTCGTGGCCTAGATTTACATAGGTCGTGCCTTTTTCTTTGACTATATTTTCATAAGCAATGCCTCACCCATAGCCTTTTGCTTCTTCATTCCTAACTTACCACCTTTAACATGCATTACTTCCAAATCAAAATTTGAAACCAATCTTCTCCTTTACCTCTCTTGTACCTACATTCACTCAAAAATAACAAAAATGATTAGAACGATGGGTTGCCTCCCATCTAGCGCCTTAGTTTTGGTCGTGGCTCGACTCTTCTTTTTGGATTTTTGTTTATCAAAAGCAAATGCAAAGTAGGACGAAAGAAAAAATGAAAAACGATGGGTTGCCTCCCATCTAGCACTTGATTTATTGTCGCGGCACGACATAGTTACCTCGAGTACTTAAACTTCGTCGAGATAAATGGTGGCCATATAGTTTATCGAGTCAAGATGACCGATATAGGGTTTTACTCGTTGGCCATTCACCTTGAAGGCAACACCATTACTGTCTTCTAGCTCAACGACTCCAGACGAGTAGACTTGGCTAATCTTGTATGGACCAGACCATTTGGACCTTAACTTACCTGGGAATAGCTTCAGACGGGAATTGAAAAGAAGTACCATGTCGCCTTTTTGGAAGTTTCGTTGAACAATCCGCTGATCATGATACTTTTTCATTCGCTCCTTGTAGAGGTCTGATCTTTCATAGGCATGTAGACGTAATTCATCCATCTCATTCAGCTGCTCCAATCTCAGATTCATAGCATCATCCCAATTCAGATTTAGTTGCTTCAGCGCCCACAATGCTTTATACTCAATTTCGATGGGTAAGTGACAAGCCTTCCCATAAACTAGTTGGTAAGAAAACATGCCAATTGGCGTTTTGAATGCATTCCTATAAGCCCATAGCGTATCGTCCAGCTTCCGAGACCAATCTTTCCTATTAGCATTTACAGTCTTAGCAAGGATTTGCTTGATCTCTCGATTGGAAACCTCTACCTGTCCACTAGTTTGAGGGTGATAAGGTGTGGCTACCTTATGTTGCTTGACACCATATTTTGCCAACACGGATTTGAACAGCTTGTTGCAAAAGTGAGATCCTCCATCGCTTATGATAGTCCATGGTATTCCAAAGCGAGAGAAGATATTTCTCTTCAAGAATGCTACAACACGCTTTCCCTCATTGTCGGCTAACGCTACTGCTTCGACCCATTTTGAAACATAATCTACAGCAACTAGGATGTATTTCATTCCAAACGAATTTATGAATGGACCCATGAAATCAATACCCCATACATCAAAGAGCTCGACTTCAAGAATTTTCGACATAGGCATCTCATGGTGTTTTGAAATTGCACCTTGTCTCTGACATTGGTCGCATCTTCTCACAAAGTCGTAGGCATCTTTAAATATCGAGGGCCAATAATATCTACTTTGCAATACCTTCCTTGTTGTTCGATTACCTGCGTGATGTCCCCCAACTTAGGAAGTGTGACATGATTCTAATATATTAGGCACCTCTTCATGGGATATGCATCGCCTGATAACACCATCCGCGCATCGTCGAAACAAATATGGCTCATCCCAAAAGTAATGTTTTACATCATGCATGAACTTCCTCTTTTGATGAAATGATAGATTCGTAGGCATCACATTACTCACCACGAAGTTTGCAAAATTTGCATACCATGGTAACTCCTCCATCATTATGGCTAAAATCTCTTCATCAGGGAAGGTATCGTCAATCTCACGATCTTGCTGTGCTATATGCTCATTCTCGAGTCTAGATAGATGATTAGCCACTTGGTTTTCGCAACCTCTTCTATCTTTTACCTCAAAATCAAATTCTTGCAGCAACAATACCCATCGAATTAGCCTTGGTTTTGCATCTTTCTTTGTCATCAGATATCTAAGGGTTGCATGGTCTGTATGAACTATCACTTTGGTTCCTAACAAATAAGTACGGAACTTTTCGAAGGCATACACAACTGCTAGAAGCTCTTGTTCTGTGACAGTATAGTTTTTCTAGGCTTCGTTCAAGACCTTACTCGCATAGTAGATTGGATGGAATAACTTTTGTCTTCTCTGGCCAAGTACAGCACCCAAAGCTACTCCGCTAGCATCACACATGACTTCAAACGGTAAAGACCAATCTGGTGCTACCATGATAGGAGCTTCAATTAGCTTCTCTTTGAGGCAGTCGAATGCCTTTAAACAATCTTCATTGAAGTCAAACTTTGCATCTTTCTCCAAAAGTTTGCATAATGGACTAGCGATTTTGGAGAAGTCTTTGATGAACCGCCGATAGAAACCTGCGTGCCTGAGGAAACTACGAACTCCCTTCACGGAAATTGGAGGTGGTAGCTTCTCGATAACTTCAATTTTAGCTCGATCAACCTCAATTCCTCTTTCGGAGATTTTATGCCCAAGAAAAATACCTTCTTTAACCATAAAGTGGCACTTCTCCCAGTTTAGCACTAGGTTGAATTCAACACATCTTTGTAACGCCATACTTAGGTTTGCCAAGCAAGATTCAAACGACTCACCCACAACTGAAAAATCGTCCATGAATACTTCTAACGTATCTTCAACCATATCAGAAAAAATAGACATCATACAACACTAAAAGGTGGCTGGTGCGTTACATAGTCCGAATGGCATACGTTTGAAGGAAAACGTACCATATGGGCATGTGAACGTTGTTTTATCTTGGTCTTCAGGAGCAATACAAATCTTATTATAGCCGAAATAACCATCTAAGAAGCAAAACCACCCTTTCCCTGCTAATCGATCAAGCATTTGGTCCATAAATGGCATTGGAAAGTGATCTTTAAGCGTCCACGAATTCAGCTTTCGGTAATCTATGCATACTCTCCATCCTGTAATGGGTCTGAGTGGAATAAGCTCATTCTTTTCATTCACAACTACCGCCATGCCTCCTTTCTTGGGAACACATTGTATCGGGCTTACCCATTTACTGTCAGAGATAGGATACACAACCCCTGCATTTAACCACTTAATAATTTCTTTCTTCACTACTTCTTGCATAGGTGGATTGAGACGCCTTTGATGCTCAATAGTTGGTGTGCAATTTTCTTCAAGATGAATCTTGTGTGTACAAATCCCAGGTGGAATACCAATAATGTCAGCGATGGTCCAACCAATGGCTCTTATATACTTCCATAGAATAGTTATAAGAGCTGCAACTTGCTACTCACCCAAGTCTACCACCACAATGACTGGGAGTGTATTTCCGCTTCCTAAGAATGCGTACTTTAAATGACTAGGCAGCTCCTTCAATTCTAACGTGGGTGCCTCTTCAATAGATGGTTTAGCTGGTGGTGTAGGTCGGTTTTTGAGATCAAGGTCCAGCTTCTTGGGAGCATGAGGATACGACCCTAACCCTTTTAGAGCACCAATAGTTTCTTCATAATTTTCAGCTTTCTTATGCTCAACATTCATAAGTACAACCGCCAATGGGTCATCAATAAGCTGCTCCTCTTCAAGTAATTCTTTCACATCATCAAAATAAACATCAACTACCGATAATACGTTCAGATCTTTGGGTTTCTTCATTGATTTGCACACATCAAAGCGAATTATTTTGTCATTTATTTGGAATAAAATCTCATTAGCTCTCAAGTCGATAAGCACACTTCCTGTTGCAAAGAAAGGGCGCCCCAAGATTATGGGAACTTCTGAGTCTGCCTCACAATCCAAAATAATGAAGTCTACCGAAAAGATGAATGAATAAACCTTCACCAATACATCACATAAAATACCAACAGGTCATTTTACCGACCTATCTGCCATTACGAGCCTCATATTGGTTGGAGTAGGATCACCCAACCCCAACTTTTTGTAAATAGATAATGGCATCAAATTGATGCTGGCTCCTAAATCGCATAATGCCTTGGCAAAATTCAAAGATCCAACGGTGCAAGGAATAGTGAATGCTCCGAGGTCAGCCTTCTTCTGAACTAGTGATCGGGTGGTAATTGCACTATAATGATGAACAGTGTATGTCAATTCATAGCTTGATGCTCGCTTCTTTGTCAACAGATCCTTCATAAATTTTGCATACCCTGACATTTGTTCTAATGCCTCTACCAACGGAACATTAATGGTCAACTGTTTCAACATTGCCATGAATTTATTGAACTTGGTATCATCAGCTTTCTTCTTCAAACTTTGCGGAAAAGGAGGTGGTGGAAGGGGAATTGTTTTCTCCACGACTTTCTTTTCATTATGCTTAGGTTCGGAGATCTTTTCAGGCTGTAAACTACTAGGGGTGACGTCATGGATGTCTTGGTCAGCTTCTATGGCGTCCTTATCTCCTTTATTTTAAGCCAACCATGCATGATCCGTCGTTCCTTGGATTTTGCACAGTGTCGCTAGGTAACGTGCCAGCCTTTCTTTGATTGAGTGCTGCTGAAAGTTGGCTCAATTACTGCTTTATTTGTTTTATTGAAGTGGAATGTGAGTCAACCAATTGCTTCATCGAGGATAAATCATCTATTACCTCAGTTACTCCCGCACTGGTTGCCTCTACTCCTTTCAACAGTTTAGCCATTATGTCTTCCATATTTGCAGAACTAGATGCAGTGGCATCACGTCTCCCTGGGGGAACATACAAACCACTCTTGTCATTCTTGTTCTTCCAACTACCTTGGTCCTTGTTTCCAGATTTATCATAATAGTTTCGACCTTGGTTTCCTTGGGTATTGCCTCGGAAACCCCCCTGATTGTTCACGTAGTTGGCTTTTTCCTCAGAATCGGATTCCTCTCTTCCTTTTGACGCAACTGCTTTGACTTTTTTGGTCTTCCCTGATAGTAGATATTTTGTAAGAAGATCCACTTGTGTTTTCATGTGCGCCAAATCTTGATCACGTTCTTCTTCTCTTCTCTTTTGTTCTGCAGTCATGCCTATAGAAAAAGTGGGGCTTGCTACCTCAGAATCTCTGGTATGCCACGCCCTACTTTGCTTCGTCATCCGGTCTAACATATCACTTGCCTGAACAAAGGTGAGGTCCATAAATGATCCTCCAGCTGCATTATCCACCACAGGTTTAGTTACTGAATTCAAGGATCTATATAGTATCTCCATCAAGTGAACATTGGTCATGTGATCGTTTGGGCACCTCATAAGCTTCTTCTTGAATCTCTCCCATGTTTCATGGAGGGCTTCAGTTGGAAGCTGTCGAAAATTGCTGATTTCATCTCTCAATTGTGCTCTTTTGGATGGCGGAAAGAATCTTTCTAGGAAAGCGTCTTTCAATTGCCTCCAATTAGTGATAGAATCAGGAGTCAGCCCATTCAACCATAGAGTTGCCTCCCCAGATAAAGACAATGGAAATAAGCGCAACCGAATTGCATTCTGTCCAACGCCAGGATTGTCGAATGATTTGCATGTAGAAATAAAGTTGATCAGATGCATATTCGGATCATCACCTGCTAGTCCACCGAATAATCCCTTGAGTTGCAATAACTGAATCATGGTGCTCGTGATGTTGAACTTGGCTCCGGGTGCCAATGGCGGAGGAATAATGGCTCCTGTGGCACCAGCTCCATCAAGATCATCATCATCATCATCGAATGGTATGGCTCGGCGTTCAGGCCTGAACCTAGCTTGACGATCTCTTCTGTTGGCTGGTGTCGCCATCTCAGCATCACGCCTAGGGTTTAGTAACTCATCATCACCTAGATCCTCATCGTCAGGATTTGTTGCTCGCCCAAGATTATCAATATTCTGTTGATGCACTTGAGCGGCGGCCAGAGCAGCTAGTCTAGCCTGTTCCTGTTGAGCAGCCCTTCTTTCAATTTCCTGTTGAGCCTCTATTCTGCCAATACGATGTGGTTCAGGATTGAAAGGTAAAAATGGTTGACCAGAACTTCGAGTATGGGGCATGCACTGAATAAAAACCTAAAGAAAACAAAAACAAAAACTAAAAGTAAAGTACGAGAATCTTTGACCAAAGGGTCTAGTAACTATCACAAACTTAGTAGAAAACCGTATTCCCCGGCAACGGTGCCAAAATTTGACAACGCTCAAACTACAACTCTCGTAAGAGTGTAAGCGGACGCTGTCAAATATAGTACCCAACTGGGTTGGGTGTCGAATCCCACAGGGAATAGCTGGTCACTAAGTAAGCAAAGATTAGTAGACTTTTGGTGAAAGTCTCGTAAAAGGGGGGATTTTGTAGCGTGCAATGGTGTAATAAAATAACAAAGTAAAAACGGAGAATAGCAAAGTAAAAAGGAAGAATGTTTAGTAAGATGTTAATCAATGAGAATTGGGAGTTGGGGTTATGTCCACCTTATGAGTTATACGTCTCTATTGGCTATGAGTTATGCGGAATTCAGACATGCATGTGCTTATAGAGAATTGTATTCTATGGTAAATCCAAGCGTCTTTCGATCTAACAAGGACTATTTCACTTGAACTCTTTCGAGCTTAAAGTGTATCTAACGGTACAAATTCTCCAAGAGGTTAATCCAGTTACGGCACTTTTTTAACAGGGATTGGTGCCCTATTACCTTGACATTATCTCTTTTCCAGACATATAACTTTTCTTTCGAACAAGTTAATGCTATACTGGCGTACCCTATGTGTTTGCAACCACAAGAATTTAAATTGAGATGAAGAGAATAATGATATAAGTAGCATACGTATCAAGAATTCACAAACTCATAGCAATAGATAGTATCTCATAAGGCTTCCATAACCCCAAAAGAGGAGTTTAGCTACTCATGAGTGCAATGGAAATCACAATAGACATTATCATTATACCAAAATAAAGATCTCACGTGTAGTAGGGTTTGGTATGGCTTGTGGCGTGAATTCCCTTTTAGAATAGCGTTTCTCTTGTTGTGAAAATTAAGAGTCGACTTAAGATGAAGAGAATAAGAATTAAAAGTAGAAGTTTTCGAATTAATGGAAGAATTAGAATGATTCGGAATTGAAAAATTATTGTATTGCGCAATGAATAAAAATCTCTAGCAAAATAGAGTTTTTATAGTACCCATATCCTATTCCTACTAGGCTACTGCGTACTTATCCTAATCCTAATAAGTTACTGCGTCATTATCCTAATCCTACTATGTTACTGTTGATCCCCAAAGTCTTTGAAAATGTTGTTTTTGCCCGGGACAGGTTTTCCATGCGTCATGTTTGGTCCTAGGCGTCCAAGCTCTCCTTCCCCTCTTTCGTGAAGCTTCCTTGGGCGTCAAGTTATCCATAACATGCTGAAATCTTCATCATTTATACCTGAAAACTTACTAATCATCTCTAGCAAAATAGGGTTTTTATAGTACCCATATCCTATTCCTACTAGGCTACTGCGTACTTATCCCAATCCTAATAAGTTACTGCGTCATTATCCTAATCCTACTATGTTACTGCTGATCCCCAAAGTCTTTGAAAATGTTGTTTTTGCCCGGGACAGGTTTTCCATGTGTCATGTTTGGTCCTAGGCGTCCAAGCTCTCCTTCCCCTCTTTCGTGAAGCTTCCTTGGGCGTCAAGTTATCCATAACATGCTGAAATCTTCATCATTTATACCTAAAAACTTGCTAATCATGTTTGTTAACTCACTTACAGGAAAAAGGACTAAAAGTGCATGAATTATATAATTTGCCCTCAAAACTTAGATAAAATATGGGTCAATTATAGTACTTTAGGCGTGTAAATACGCCTATCATCATTTCCCATTTTATTTCTATTTCATTGAACATTCCTGAGTGGTATCTACAATGGTGTTCTAATTTTTCTGCTTCATATCGGTATTTAAGTACTCCTCCATAATTACATTCACTAGCATCTGCTTCTACTATATATGTAAATTTTCTATTTTCATCTGGAAATTGTAGTTTTGGTAAGTCTTTACAAAGTAATTTTATTTTCTGAACTTGCTTTTTATCTTCTTCATTATAGTTATATTCTACATCCTTTTTTATTTTTTTCTGTAGTGGTTTTAAAGTTTCTGCTAATTTTGAAATATATTCTCTTACTTGGTTTACTAATCCTAAAAATGATTGTAATTTCTTTTTTGTATCTAATTCTTCTTTCGAATTTATTATTTTTTGTACTATATGTTGTTGCATTTTTACTCCACTCTTATCTATTTGTATTCCTAAAAATTCTATCTGATTTTTCATAATTTCAGCTTTCTTTTCACTTAGACTTATTCCCGATTTTCCTATTATATCTGTAAATTGTCCTAATAATTTTAAATGTTCTTCTTTAGTTTTTGTATATAATAATATATCATCTATGTATACTATACAATTAGATAATTATTTAAAATAACTATTCATAAAATGTTGATATCTACCTGGTGCATTTTTATATCCAAATGGTAATACGTTCCATTCATAAAATCCTTGTGGTACCGTAAATGCGGTTAATTCTTTAGATTCTTCTTCTAACTTTAAATGGTAAAATCCTGATTTACAATTGAATTTGCTAAAATAATTATATCCCTGTATTTGTCTTATTTTTAATATCTTATTTGGTATTGGATAATTATATGTCGTAGTTTTTGCATTTAAATTTCTATAGTCAATAACCATTCTACTTTTTCCTCTTTTTTTGTTTACTATGTTTATTTACTATAAATGCTGGACTATTATGTTTACTATTACTTTTCTGTATATATTGTTTTTCTAATAATTCATCTATATGCATTTTAAATTCTATTAAATCTTCAAAATTATATGTTAATGGTTTCTGGGTTATTATGCTATTTTTATCTATTAATTCAATTTTAATAGTAGTTTTATGTTTTTCCCATCCTTTTAATGGATCTTCACTATATAATTGTTCTAATTTTTTCTTAATTATTTCTATCTTATTTATTGAAAATATAGTTATTTCTGTTTTATTTATCGAAAATACAACTAGTTCTATTGTATCTTTAGTATTTTTTATATTTTCTAACTTTTGTGTAATTTTTTCACTTCCTTTAATCCAATCAATTTTCTTTCTTATTTTATTATTAACTCTTTTTGCTCTTACTTTCTATTTACATGGTGTTGTAAACCACCAGTCTGTTCTATTTATTATATGTGGGTATAATTTATCTAAAAACGGCATTCCTAAAAGTATATCTTTTGATGTAAGTTCATAATTATAAATTTCTTCTATTGTTAATATCTTATCCCATACTTGTATTTTTACATTCCTAGCTTTATAAGTAATTAAGCTTCCTTCATTATTAAATCCTTTAACTATAATTGGTGTTTTTAATTTATCCCATTTACTTTCTGGTAAACAATTATATCTACATAAATTAGCTTCTGCTCCTGTATCTATCATAGGCGTATAATATCTACTGTAATATCCTTTTACTACTATCTTCATTAATACATATATTTTCATTTTATGTTAAGGCTCTTCTTAAGAATAATTTCTCTTTGTTATATGTTAAGGTTAATTGTGTATGTTCTATATTATATGGTTTTACTTGTTCTAGCCATTTTATTCCTAATATTATATCTGTTTTTTGCATTTCTTCCTTTACTTCAAATTCTATTTTTATTTTTCTAATTCCTATTATGATTTCTTTTTCTTCTATATTTTTACTATTTATTAAACTTCTTGGTAGATCTGGGCATATATCATTATCAGTTTTTATTTCTTCACTTTTTACTAGATATTTTGCTATATAATTTTCTTCTTGTCCTGTATTTAAGAGTATTAAATATTCTTTTTCATTTACCTTTCCTGTTATATAATATTAGTTTAAATTACTTGTTGAATTTATTTCATAACTTGTTCTTTTTTATGAGCTTGATGATTCTGGTTTTTCATCAGCTATTCTTTTCGTTGTACTTATTCTATCATTTACTATTTCTAAATTTTCTTCTATATCTATGCCTCTATAGCTATAATCATTATAATCTATTGTTTTTACAATTTGTTCGAATGAACTTTCTATTCGTATTTTGTTAATCTTATTTTTTCCTGTTGTTTTATGTTTTGTTGTTAATACATATAAATTTTTGCATCTTGCTGTAAATATTTTACTTCCTGGGGTTAATTCTATTCCTGATATTTTCCAATATAATACTAATGATTTATCTATATTTTTATCTGTTACCGCTACTGAATAATTTGCACTTATTATAAATTTAAATTTTTGGTATATTAGATTTCCTTTTACGACAGTTATTATGCTTTTTTCTATAGGTTTTATAATTCTATCATCTGCTAAATATAATTCTATTGGTGTATCTATTCCTTCTCTAAAACATGATTTTATTAATATCTTTGTACCTCCAAGGTGTACATATTTTATTGGGTCTCCTGTACTCTTTGTATCGTTTATCTCTTTATTAATTATTCTTTTTGTTACTAGTGGTATACTAGCTTTGTCTTTTGCATATCTACAGTCTATTATATGTTCCTTTTGGCATACTACATAATATTCGTCTTTTTTCCTAGCAAAAATATTTTTTATTGTTGGTATTTTAAATATTTTTTCTACGCTTAAGTCTAATTCTTTTCCTTTTATTTCATCAAATATGTTACTGTCAAATATTATTTTTTGTTCTGTTCCTTCATCATTTAAATATTCTTCCTTTGTTATTATTTTTATATCTTCTTCAGTCATTTGATTCATCTATTTCACTATCTATTTCATTATCTGTTTCATTTTCTGAAATTTCATATATATTATTCTCACTTTCTAATTCATAATCTATATAATCTATCTGCATATATTCTGTATTATCTATTTTAATTTCTGATATTTGTTTATTTTTTGGATTTTTAGGTAATTTACAATCTCTAGCTAAATGTCCTAATTTTCCACAATTATAACAAGTACATTCTTTTATAGATTTCTTTTTTCTATATGTTCTTTTGTATTTATAATTTTTTACATAATATCTTTTTCTTGGTTTCTTGTATTTATATTTTGATTTTTTATATTTCTTACATTTCTTATGTCTTTTTCTTTTCTTATAATATCGTTCTTCACATCCGAATTGGGATGCTATTTTTTTTTTTTGCAACATGCTAAATTTCTTATCAATGTTTTTTCCATTTTAATTTTTCTCTATATTTTCACATAAGTTTCTATACCATTGTTGTAAAAATTTTATTCTTGCTCCTAGAGTATCTACTATTTTTTTTCTTCCCAACTCTTTATTATCTTTGAACTAAATGGTTCGGGTAATTTATTAAAATATAATTTTCTTATTTTTTTACTTTCTTCTATATTATATGCTCCTTTATAATAATATTCTTTAAATGCGCAAGTATATTCATCTATATAACACATATTACATATTGCTAATTTTAACATTAAATTTCTATTTGTATCTTTTTATTCATCTTGTTCTTCTTCTATTGTTGTCATACTACCAGATTCATCTCTTATAGCTGTTTCATATTTTTTTAATAATTCTATAGGTGTTAGTTTAGTTGTTGTTGATGATGTTCCTTCTATAGGGTTATTAGTTCTTAATACCTTCTTGCTATTTTCATTTAAATTTGAAAACCATAATTTCACTGTTCCTATTAGTGTTCTTTCTATATATTCTGGTGCATCTGTTATGTTTATATTATTATCTAATAATTGTTTTGTCATATATCCTATCCATAATTGTATTATTTTTTCTGTATCTATTACACAGACTAAGTCTAAAAAGTTATAATTTTTATTAACTATTTATTTTGGTGTCCATTTGTCATATTCATTCTTTAGATTATATCTTTTAAACTTATTCTTATAATACGTAGGTTTTCTTATTTCTGATATTCTAGGTATTATATTTTCATCTTCTTTTTTATCAAGAGTATTTATTTCTGTGTTGATATTTTCTAGGTTTTCTTCATTAATTACTTCTTGTTTTTCATTGATTTTTAAATTTTTTGTGTTTGTTAATATTTCTGTCTATCTTCTGAATCATAATTATCTGTCTCTTCAACATCTATATTATTTATTTCTAATTCCTTATTTTTTATTTCTAATTTTTCTTTAAATTGATTTATCTCGTTTAGTAATTTTTGTTCTTTATCTTTTTCTTCCTTTTCCTTTTGTCTTTGTTCATACAAATCTTTTAACATTTGTAGTTCTTTTTCTAATTCAGCAATCCTACTATTTTTAGTTTCTTCTATTTTTCGTATTTCTTCTGTAGTTTGTTGTTTAATTTTTTCTATTTCCTTTTTCCTGTCTATTTCTCCATTTTCTCTTTCTATTCTTACCATAGCTGTCAATTTATCTTCTAATTTTAATTCTTCTTTTTCTAACATTAAATATAAATGTTCACCTATTTTCTTATATCTTCTTCCTAGATTAGAAAATACTATTTTTATTTTTAATCCTTCGTGATTTTCGTATATTTTTTTATCTATTATAAATTCTTCTTTGTTCATTTTATTGTAAACAGTTCATGTTGATATATATATTCTAAACTATCTATTCGTGATTCTAATTTTGATATTTCATCTTTTTGTGTAGTTATTGAGTTTTCACTAACTCCGGCAAATGTATTATAATGTAGTCTTTCTATTCTTATTTTTAATTCTTTACGTTTTTCTGAAATAATTTATTTTAATTCTTTGTAGTTTTGTACTTTATTCATTTAAACCATATTTATAATATCTTGGTGGATATCTAAATCTGATTTTATCATAATTAGGTGGTATGTGTCTCATTCTTCTAGATTTTAAATGGATTATTAATTTTGCTTCAATACTAGATATTAAGGTAATTAGGTAGGCTAATCTTTGTGGGTTTTCTTTTGTTTTATTTAGACTTATGTATTCTGAATAATTACTAATTAAAGATTCTTTAATTTTTCTAAAAGCTTCTCTGTTTTTAAATGGTCTTCTCATAATTAATTCAATCCAATTTAAATTCAAACATAAATTCATAAATTCAAACATATATACTACTGCTGTATTTTTTAAATAACTGGGCTCTGATACCATTAGTAGAGGATGCGGATCTATGCGGATAACTAACTTATGAAATATGTTTATTAGTAGTATAATGAATCTATTTTTTTTTGCGTGGATATTTCTTAAATTTTGTTTCAATATCTTTTAATGTTTTATTCTTTTCGTAAGATGTATTCATTAATTTGTGTAGTTTATTATTTTATCCTGTACTAATTTCAGAGTTACAAATTTCTATATAATAATTTATCCTAAATATATAGTGGAAAAAGACATGTACTTTTTCCTAAATTTTCTAAGGTTTCTTCTATCCATATTAATTTTGACCAATATAGATACGACCAATCATCTATTGAAACGTGTCTTAAAAAATACAACTTTTATTAATTAGAGCCCTAATGGCTCTAATGGTATGAGAGCCCAGTTATAATGCCCTAATGGCTCTAAGGGTTCCTAATGCTTATACCATTAGGGCTTTGACCAATCTTCCACAGCCAAGGCATACGACCTCTATTGAAACGTGTCTCCAAACAAGTCAGTAGCAATCCTCACATTAATAATGCCCAGTCTTTTCACATCATTCCATCATCTTATTCTAACCCCACCAACCATATTGTAATTGCCAGCACACTTTGGATACAAAGCTACCAACCTTTCCCAAGCCAAAACTTGAATAAAGAACAATGGAGAACAAAATCTAAATTCTAGGATATGAAATTTGTTCCTGTCGTCTCTGTTACTACTTGACTAAGCGATTGCCATATTCTCTCTTAACATGCTTAAATCCCTATATATGTTTGAAAAAACAACAGGAGCAACCACAGGTCATGTTTCTCTAGCAAGATTAATGGCTACACGAAAAACATATGCACCAATTTTATCATACTGATCACCTGGAAACACAAATCTTGATAGCCAAAGAGAAAGAAAAGTTTCACGTTCAAAATCCCTTCCACCATTCATGAAAAAATTCAACAACTTGTTATGATTATCAACCTTCAATTTGATAAGCCCCATTCATGTTTTTCAAGATTCTGTTCAATTTCTACCAACTTAGGGGATTAAAGAGAGAACAAAACAGAGCCACCTAAAATGGAGAACCCTCCCAAAATCATCAATCTTCAAGAGATATAGTAGATTTATCCTAGGGAAACACAAAAGTGTTCATGTCACTACACTATCTTTCTGCCAACCCAAATATCAAATATTTATCTATATGGACTTTATATACAGAACCCTTAAGAGAATCATAAACATCATCAACCTTTCATACAATGTGATAGAGAGATTCCATGTCTTCAAACCCATTTCTTCCATTTGATCTACTGATGCCTACAACTATTGAAGGAAACTCTTAATGGCCATTCAGATTCAGATGAAGAATAAAGTTAAGGTGGTTGTAAATTCAGACCTACAATGGAAGAAACAATGGGATTTAAGAAATGGGCTTTTCTTAGAAGCGGAATTCCATTAGAAGGTGAAACCATCAAGTTTTCTCTTTCAACAATGATTGAATTTCCCATTAATTCTTGAAAATGGAATTTGCAGAAAGAGAGTGAGTTCACTATTGGGAAAAGTAAAATGTACAAGAAATTTTCCTGTATGTCTGATGAAAACCTTTCCTGGTTAAAATTTCTTAGAAGCTGTATATGAAAAGGTGATGTTGCTTACTGGTAATGAGAACGTTTGCTGCAAATGGTTTATGTTGAGTGTGTACAGCCAAAAACTTCTTTGTCTTTTATAGTATCAACAAAATATTAAAGCTTTCAATTGCTTGTCTGACCAATAAAATTGTAATTAAAAAATTCAATCCGTAAACGTAATCAATATTTAACACTATCAGATCATCTACAAGATTACTACAAGACCAACTTTTTAAAAATGTATTCTTTGAAATCCTTAAAATTTAAGATAAATCATGTGGTACAACACGTTAATATAATATGATAATATGAAATTGCTTAGATTGACAGACTAATTAAGAAAAAAAGATTTTTTCGAGAGATATTAAAAATATAAAAATATAATATTACGAGTAAATTTTGGGGGATTCTACACATAGTTTCTCTCTCTATATATAAACATTCACCTATCTACACTATATACTTTTTCAGTGAAGTGGTGTGAGTTTACACCTTTTGAATCTAGGAAGAAGGTATAAGAAAATAGGTGAACATTTATACTTAATGTTAGAAAAAGAAGAATTAAAATTAGAAGATAAAATGACAGCTATGGTAAGAATAGAAAAAAAATGAAGAAATAGATAGAAAAAAGGAAATAGAAAAAATAAAACAACAAACTACAGAAGAAATACGAAAAATAGAAGAAACTAAGAATAGTAGGATTGCTGAATTAGAAAAAGAACTACAAATGCTAAAAGATTTGTATGAAAAAGGACAAAAAGAAAAAAAAGAAAAAGATATAGAACAAAAATTATTAAACGAGATAAATCAATTTAAAGAAAAATTAGAGATAAATACAATAGATGTTGAAGAAACAGATAATTATGATTCAGAAGATAGTGAAACATATACAGAAATCTGAACAAATACAAAAAATTTAGAAATCAATGAAAAACAAGAAGTAATTAATGAAGAAAACTTAGAAAATAGAAACACAGAAATAAATACTCTTGATAAAAAAGAAGATGAAAATATAATATCTAGAACATCAGAAATAAGAAAACCTACATATTATAAGAATAAGTTTAAAAGATATAATCTAAAGGATGAATATGACAAATGAACATCAAAACAAATAGTTAATAAAAATTATAACTTTTTAAACTTAGATGGTGTAATAGATACAGAAAAAATAATACAATTATGGATAAGATATATGAAAAAATAATTATTAGATAATAATATAAATGTAACAGATGCACCAGAATATATAGAAAGAACACTAATAGGAACAGTGAAATTATGATTTTCAAATCTAACTGAAAATAATAAAAGGGTATTAAGAACTGACAAACCTACAGAAGAAACATCATCAATAACTACAACTAAATTAACACCTATAGAATTATTAAAAAAATATGAAATAGCTATAAAAGATGAATTTAGCAGCATTAAAACAACAGAAGAAGAACAAAATAAAGAGAAAGATACAAATAGGAATTTAATGTTAAAATTAGCAATATGTAATATGTGTTACATAGATGAATATACTTGCGCATTTAAAGAATATTATTATAAAGGAACATATAATACAGAAGAAAGTAAAGAAATAAGAAAATTATATTTTAGTAAATTACCTGAACCATTTAGTTCAAAATTAATAAGAAGTTGGGATGAAGCAAAAATAGTAGATACTCTAGGAGCAATAATAAAAATTTTATATTAATAAGAAATTTAGCATGTTGCAAAGATAAAATAACACCTCAGTTTGGATGCGAAGAAAGATATTATAAGAAAAGAAAAAGACATAACAAATATAAGAAATACAAAAAATCAAAATATAAATATAAGAAATCAAGAAAAAAGATATTATGTAAAAAATTATAAACATAAAAGACCATATATGAAAAAGAAATCTATAAAAGAATGTACTTGTTATAATTGCAAAAAATTAGGACATTTAACTAGAGATTGTAATTACCTAAAAATCCAAAAAATAAACAAATATCAGAAATAAAAATAGAAAATACAAAATATATGCAGATAGATTATATAGATTACGAATTAGAAAGTAAAGATAGTATATATGAAATTTCCGGGAATAAAACAGATAGTGAAATAGATAGTTTATTAGATGAATTAAATGACTGAAGAAGATATAAGAATAAACCAAATAACTGAAGAAGATATAAAAATAATAACAAAGGAAGAATATTTAAATGAAGAATGAACAGATCAAAAAATAATATTTGATAGTCATATATTTGATGAAATAAAAGGAAAAGAATTAGATTTAAGTGTAGAAAAAATATTTAAATACCAATAATAAAAAACATATTTAGTAGAAGAAAAGAAGAATACTATGTAGTAAGCCAAAAAAACATGTAATAGATTGTAGATATGTAAAAGGAAGAGCTAGTATACCACTAGTAACAAAAAGAATAATTAATAAAGAAATAAACGATATAAAAAGTAAAGACCCAATAAAATATGTACACCTTGAAGGAACAGAGATATTGATAAAATCATGTTTTAGAGAAGGAACAGATACACCAATAGAATTATACCTAGCAGATGATAGAATTATAAAACCTATAGAAAAAAGTATAATAACTACCATAAAAAGAAATTTAATATACCAAAAATTTAAATTTATAATAAGTGCGAATTATTTAGTAGCAATAACAGATAAAAATATAGAAAATCACTAGTGTTATATCGAAAAATATCAGGAATAGAACTAACCCCAGGAAGTAAAATATTTACAGCAAGATATAAAAATCTATATGTATTAACAACAAAACATAAAATAACGGGAAGAAATAAAATTAACAAAATACAAATAGAAAGTCCTTTCGAACAATTTGTAAAAATAATTAATAATAATGATTATAGTTATAGAGACATAGATATAGAAGAAAATTTAGAAATAATAAATGATAGAATAAGTACAACAAAAAGAATAGCTTATGAAAAACCAGAATCATCAAGTTCATAAAAAAAAACAGGTTATGAAACAAGTTCAAAAACTAATTTGAACCAATATTACATAATAGGAACAATAAATGAAAAAGAATATTTAATGCTCTTAAATACAGGACAAGAGGAAAATTCTATAGCAAAATATCTAGTAAAAAATGAGGAAATAAAATCTGTTAATAATATTTGCCCAGATCTACGTAGAAGCTAAATAAACACTAAAAATATAGCAGAAAAAGAAATAACAATAGGAGTTAGAAAAATAAAAATAGAATTTGAAATAAAGGAAGAAATGCAAAAAGTGGACATAATATTAGGAATAAAATGGCTAGAACAAGTAAAACCACATAATATAGAGCATACACAATTATCTATAACATATAACAAAGAGAAATTATTCTTAAGAAGAGCTTTAACATGATATGAAAATATATGTATTAATGAAGATAGTAGTATAAGGGTATTACAGTAGATATTATACGCCTATGATAGATACAAGAGCAGAACCTAATTTATGTAGATATAATTGTTTACCAGAAAGTAAATGACAGAAATTATAAACACTAATAATAGTTAAAGGATTTAATAACGAAGGAAACTTAATTACTTATAAAGCTAAGAATGTAAAAACACAAGTATGAGATAAAATATTAATAATAGAAGAAATTTATAATTATGAGCTAACATCAAAAGATATACTTTTAGGAATGTCGTTTTTAGATAAATTATACCCATATATAATAACTAGAACGGATTGGTGGTTTACAACACCATGTAAACAGAAAGTAAGAGCAAAAAGAGTTATTAATAAAATAAGAAAGAAAATTGATTGGATAGAAGGAAGTGAAAAAATTACACAAAAATTAGAAAATATAAAAAATACTGAAGATACAATAGAACTGGTCGTATTTTCAATAAATAAAACAGAAATAACTATATTTTCAATAGATAAGATAGAAATAATTAAGAAAATATTAGAACAATAATATATTGAAGATCCGTTAAAAGGATGGGAAACATAAAACTACTATAAAAATTGAATTAATAGATAAAAATAGCATAATAACTCAAAAACCGTTAAGATATAATTTGACGATTTAAAAGAATTTAAAATGTATATAGATGAATTATTAGAAAAACAATATATACAAAAAAGTAATAGTAAACACAATAGTCCAACATTTATAGTAAATAAACATAGTGAACAAAAAAGAGGAAAAAGTAGAATGGTTATTGATTATAGAAATCTAAATGCAAAAACTATGACATATAATTACCCAATACCAAATAAGATATTAAAAATAAGACAAATACAAGGATATAATTACTTTAGTAAATTTGATTGAAAATCAGAATTTTACCATTTAAAGTTAGAAGAAGAATCTAAGGAATTAACCGCATTTACGGTGCCATAAGGATTTTATGAATGGAATGTACTACCATTTGGATATAAAAATGCACCAGGTAGATATCAACATTTTATGAATAGTTATTTTAAACAATTACCTAATTGTATAGTATATATACATGATATACTATTATATACAAAAACCAAAAAAGAACATTTAAAATTATTAGAATAATTTAAAGATATAATAGAAAAATCGGGAATAAGTTTAAGTGAAAAGAAAGCTGAAATTATGAAAAACCAGATAGAATTTTTAGGAATACAAATAGATAAAAATGGAGTAAAAATGCAACAACATATAGTACAAAAAATAATAAATTCAAAAGAAGAATTAGATACAAAAAAAAATTACAATCATTTTTGGGATTAGTAAACCAAGTAAGGGAATATATACCAAAATTAGCAAAAAATCTAAAGCCTTTACATAAAAAATAAAAAATGATGTAGAATATAATTATAACGAAGAAGATAAAAAATAAGTCCAGAAAATAAAAACACTTTGTAAAGAATTACCAAAATTATAATTTCCAGATGAAAATAGAAAATTTATATATATAGTAGAAGCAGATGCTAGTGAATGCAGTTATGGAGGAGTACTTAAATATAGGTACAAAAATAAAAAAATAGAACATCATTGTAGATATTATTCAGGAACGTTTAATGAAACAAAAATAAAATGGGAAATAAATAGAATAGAATTATGCTCATTATATAAATGTTTATTAGCATTTGAGCCATATATTGTATATAACAAGTTTATTGTACGAACAGATAATACATAGGTACGTTGGTGGCTAACAAAGAAAATACAAAAATTCAGTTACAACAAAAGAGATTCGAAGACTAGTATTGAATATATTAAATTTTACATTTACAATTGAAGTAATTAGTACTAACAAAAACGTTATTGCAGATTACATATCAAGACAAAGCTACACAGATTGATATAATAGAAGATGATGCTTTAGAAAAGATATTCAAAACCCTAACTACGCTTTCAATAAAAGTGGACAGTATGGGTAATGAAATAGAAAAGTTAAAGACTAATAAAGATAAACTGAAGTCTGTAGCTACAAATCAACTAACTTAGCAGTGTGCAGAGCTATCTCAATCGGAAGATATTAAAATTCCAGAGCTAGAAGGAGACGTTGGGACACTCCGTAAAACCCATAACGTTTATCAATCTACAATTGCAGGTACAAGCAAAGGAGTTATTGGACAAAGATACCAGAATATGAACTTAAATAAGACATTTGAAAAACCATTTACACCAAAAATACAAAAAAACCTCTTAAACATACCCCACAAATTACCAAACATCGAGTTAGTCTGAACCAAGATAAAAAAGTTTATAACTATACAGTCCAAAAATACATAAAAAATATTTACCGAGTACAAACTTTTCTAAACCTTAACCCCAGAGCTACAGATATCAAAGAACCCAACACAAACTATATAACCCAAAGATTACAAGGTCACAACAAGCTAATTGCATTACCCAAAACCAACCGAAGCTTAATAAAAATTTGTTTTGATTATGGATTATTAAATACCATATACACCCAAGATGGAGAAGAATTATTAGCTTTGGAAGAATTACAAAAAATATTCAACACCTATAAAAGAGTAACCAAAGGAAATCTATTTTATAGAAAGTGTTATACTGCACTAGCAGAGATATTATACGACGACATAAAATCAGTTATACAAGTTGTAAAAATAGGATTAACCAGAGATATGATTATACCAGAAGATATTGTGCAGCAGCCAGAGATACCCAGAATCGAGATACCTACTTTTCATGCAAACAAACGACTTATTTGACTAGCTACAATTATTCAAGAACTAGCAAACAATTATACCAATGAAAATCGAATATAGAGCTATTATTCAAGAGACCATCAGATGATTTATTCAAATTCAAAAGAACTACGACAAGAAGATATGGAAGATGTTAGACAATGGATAATGACATTACTTAACCCAGAAAAATAATCTACTGCAAGGGCAATTAAGAGAGGATTTATTTCAGACGGATTATTGACAAGATATTGCAAGATAATTGGACACAAATATCCAGACCATCAATTTTCGAGATGTAATGGAGAAGATAATATTGTCCTAGATGTACAACTAGAATAAAGATAAGCATGCCACCTGGAAAGAAGATAAAAAAGCAGTAGATACAATAGAGACAACAACGAAGGAAAATCAACTACGGATAAAGAAAAGAAGAAAAAAGTTATCAAAGTCAAAGAAGATATGAAAAGGACATATGACTTATAGTTTTCAATATGTGAATTATTATAGCTTTTGATTTCTTTTACGTAAAAGACATTGTATAGTTAGTCTTTACTAGGTTAGGTAGGTACCATTATTAGCCTACTATAGCCTTTTTGACTTTTTAAAGTTTGTAAGACTTTGTGTAAAAGATTAGTGTTTTCTAGGAATAGTATGTAGATACGTCTAAAGTTTTTAGGAACGTGTAAAAAATTAGTACAAAAAACTATGTAAATCATCCATTATAAATGAAGGCATCGAAGGCAGAAAGAGGCAAGCCTTCATGCATTGAAGCAAAAAACTCTCTCTTGTCTACAACAAATAATTTGATTATTTAAAAAACAGATATATTTCAATGGAAAAATCTATGGAGGAACAAAGCTTAGAATTATCAAAACTACCAGAACAGGTATATTCATTTACTATTATGAATAGCTAAATTCATAAATTCCTAACAATCATAATATGATAAAATAAGTTCATGTTAATTGCTTTATAGTAGAATTATTTGAAAAATAGCATGTTAAGAAGTTTATTAGCAAAGTGAAAAAGGAGAAAAATCCCTAAGAACTGTGCCATCCTAAAGGTAAAACCGGTGAGGCAAGAAAGCCGTGATAGGGGAGTGACCAGAGTAGAGGCGCTGTTTAAGGGAAAAGTATCCAGATTACCATGCTAATAGTGACCGAATAATATGTTATTTAAGAATAATCTAGTATATAACAATCTAAAGTGATCATATTTTGTTATGTGCATGATTGAAGGGAATATTTTGAGAAAGCATCATATGAAAAATGAATACTAATTTATCTGACGAAATGGTAGATAAATTTAAAATACTCGTTTTATATGTACTTAAGGATATAGAAATAGTAGATATAAGAAAAATCATATTGGAAAAAATATTTGATAGATATTTTATGACTAGAATTAATTATATACCACACCTACCGAACTACTCTTATAAATACTTACATACCAAACTCACACACTAACTATGATAAATTATGTATATTTAGAATTTTGAAAAATAGATATAAAATATATACAATTTCTTAGTGAAAATATAGAAGAATTAATGAGATTAAAACAAACAACTAAAAAATATTATAATAAATTATTTAACCAATTTTGAATGATCGATAATCTTAAAATATTAATCTTATATATACTTAGAGATATAGAAATTATAGATATTAAGAGAATAATATAAGAAAAAGTATTAGACTATGAAATTGAAACTATAAATTGGATAGAACAGTTATACCTGGATAATTACACAGATGGATATTATTCAGATTAAAAAATGTTAGAATATATTAGAAAAACTAGAGAAAATAAAGATAATCTAAATGAAGAAATTAATTATAGAAACCGAATTAGAAAAATAATGGAGAATCTAAAAAGAAAATTAATATGGATAGAAGAAACCCTAGAAAATTTAGGAAAAAGTACATGTGATAGTTTATATAATTTAAAAAACTCGCTACGAGAAGAACAACACAAAATAATAAATAGCATTGAAAATCTAGAATTAGATATACATTACAGTACAATTAGGATAAATTATTATACAGAAATTTGTAAATCTACAATTACTACAGGATAAAATGATAGACTATGAATATTTAAAATATTGGAGAGAAAATATGGAAGAAATAATATTATTAGAAAAACTGATGAAAGACAATTTAATTGGATATTTTGAAAAAAAAAATATAAAATATTTAGAATACCTTCAAAATAATATAGAAGAATTAGAGAAAATAAGAGAAAAAAAATAAAGAATGCTATAGTAAAGCATTTAACCAATTACCATATAATCACCCCCCAAGATATGAATATTGATAAAACTAACATAAATAAACTCAAAATAAAAATAAAAATAAAAATATTTAGAGAAGTTAAGAAATATCCACACACAAATAAAAATAGATCCATTGAATTTATAATAGATCTATTTTACCACACAAGACAATCTAATTGGATATTTTGAAACAAAAAATATAGAATATTTAGAATACCTTCAAAATAATATAGAAGAATTACAAAAACTAAGAGAAAAAAATAAAGAATACTATAGTAAAACATTTAACCAATTACCATATAATCACCCCCAAAATATGAATATCGATAAAACTAACATAAATAAACTCAAAATAAAAATATTTAGAGAAGTTAACAAATATCTACGCACAAATAAAAATAGATCCATTGTATTTATAATAGATCTATTTTACCACACAAGTTATCTGCACCCCTTAACAAATACTACCAACATTCTATAAAAGCCACTTATTATTATTATCATTGTTATTATTATTATTATTATTTTGGGGAGGCCGGGGGTATTTTTTTAAAAGAAATATATAAAATCGGATCCTATTTAATCATTTGATATAAAAACTGGGGATTTAACCAAACAAATAGTATGCACATATATAATAAAAAAAATTGTATATAGTATCTATACTTTTTTCCATGAGTTCATGTACTGAAACAAACAAAAACACACATACACATGTATAAGCATGTATACTTGAATCATGTGCGTGTAATCCTTTGAATTACAACATATATTCACTCAACAGTAATTTTTTGGTTCTTAAAGTGATTTGAACTTTTTATCCTTTATCAAAAGATCTTTCTTTATATAAAATTATCTTTTCACTATTTTCTTTAATTTATTATTTAATTATTTTTATTATATTAATTAGACTCCTAAAACATGTGGTTAGAATTAGAAATAGAACTAGTTAAATTTGAATTAGTCATTTATTAAATTAATTATGAGAAGACCATTTAAAAATAGAGAAGATTTTAGAAAAATTAAAGAATCTTTAGTTAGTAATTATTCAGAATATATAAGTCTAAATAAAACAAAAGAAAATCCACAAAGATTAGCCTATCTAATTACATTAATATCTAGATTGAAGCAAAATTAATAATCCATTTAAAATCTAGAAGAATGAGACACATACCACCTAATTATGATAAAATTAGATTTAGATATCTACCAAGATATTATAAAAATAATTTAAATAAATAAAGAGCAAAAATACAAGGAATTAAAACACTTTATTTCTGAAAAATGTACAGAACTAAAAATAAGAAAAGAAAGACTACATTATAACATATTTGCCGGAGTTAGTAAAAACTCAATAAATACACAAAAAGATGAAATATCAAAATTAGAATCACAAATAGATAGTTTAGAATATATATACCAACATGAACTATTTACAATAAAATGAATAAAGAAGAATTTATAATAGATAAAAAAATATACGAAAATCACGAAGGATTAAAAATAAAAATAGTATTTTCTAATCTAGGAAGAAGATATAAGAAAATAGGAGAACATTTATATCTAATGTTAGAAAAAGAAGAATTAAAATTAAAAGATAAATTAACAGCAATGGTAAGAATAGAAAAAGAGAATGAAGAAATAGACAGAAAAAAGGAAATAGAAAAAATTAAACAACAAACTGCGGAAGAAATACGAAAAATAGAAGAAACTAAAAATAGTAGAATTGCTGAATTAGAAAAAAAGAACTACAAATGCTAAAAGATTTGTATGAACAGAGACAAAAAGAAAAAGAAGAAAAAGATAGAGAACAAAAATTACTAAACGAGATAAATCAATTTAAGGAAAAATTAGAAATAAATAATATAGATGTTGAAGAGACAGATAATTATGATTCAGAAGATAGCGAAACATATACAAAAATATTAATAAATATAAAAAATTTAGAAATCAATGAAAAACAAGAAATAATTAGTGAAAAAAATTTGGAAAATACCAACACAGAAATAAATACTCTTGATAAAAAAGAAGATGACAATATAGTACCTAAAACAACAGAAATAAGAAAACCTATATATTATAAGAATAAATTTAAAAGATATAATGAATATGACAAATGGACACCAAAACAAATAGTTAATAAAAATTATAATTTTTTAGACCTAGACTGTGTAATAGATACAGAAAAAACAATACAATTATGGATAGGATATATGACAAAACAATTATTAGATAATAATATAAACATAACAGATGCACTGGAATATATAGAAAGAACATTAATAGGATCGGTAAAACTATGGTTTTCAAATTTAACTGAAAATAGTAAGAAAGTATTAAGAGCTAATAAACCTATGGAAGGAACATCATCAACAACAACTAAACTAACACCTATAGAACTATTGAAAAAATATGAAACAACTATAAAAGATGAATTTGTAGTATGACAACAATAGAAGAAGAACAAGATGAAGAAAAAGATACAAATAGGAATTTAATGTTAAAATTAACAATATGTAATATGTGTTATATAGACGAATATACTTGCACATTTAAAGAATATTATTATAAAGGAGCATATAGTATAGAAGAAAGTAAAGAAATAAGAAAATTATATTTTAATAAATTACCCGAACCATTTAGTTCAAAGATAATAAAAAGTTGGGAAGAAGCAAAAATAGTAGATACGTTAGGAGCAAGAATAAAATTTTTACAACAATGGTATAGAAACTTACGTGAAAAATATAGAGAAGAATTAAAAATGGAAAAAATATTAATAAGAAATTTAGCATGTTGCAAAAATAAAATAGCACCTCAATTTGGATGTGAAGAAAGATATTATAAGAAAAGAAAAAGACATAAGAAATATAAGAAATATAAAAAATCAAAATACAAATACAAGAAACCAAGGAAAAGATATTATGTAAGAAATTATAAAAATAAAAGACCATATAGAAAGAAAAAATCTATAAAAGAATGTACTTGTTATAATTGTGGAAAATTAGGACATTTAGCTAGAGATTGTAAATTACCTAAAAATCCAAAAAATAAACAAATATCAGAAATAAAAATAGATAATACAGAATATATGCAGATAGATTATATAGATTATGAATTAGAAAGTGAAGATAGTATATATGAAATTTCAGAAAACGAAACAGATACTGAAATAGATAGTGAAATAGATGAATCAAATAACTGAAGAAGATATAAAAATAATAACAAAGGAAGAATATTTAAATGATGAAGGAACGGAACAAAAAATAATATTTGACAGTAATATATTTGATGAAATAAAAGGAAAAGAATTAGATTTAAGTGTAGAAAAAATATTTAAAATACCAACAATAAAAAATATTTTTACTAGGAAAAAAGACGAATATTATGTAGTATGCCAAAAACAACATGTAATAGACTGCAGATATGCAAAAGGTAAAGCTAGTATACCACTAGTAACAAAAAGAATAATTAATAAAGGGATAAATGATATAAAAAGTAAAGGAGATCCAATAAAATATGTACACCTTGGAGGTACAGAGATATTAATAAAAGCATGTTTTAGAGAAGGAATAGATACACAGATAGAATTATATCTAGCAGATGATAGAATTATAAAACCTATAGAAAAAAGCATAATAACTGCCGTAAAAGGAAATTTAATATACCAAAAATTTAAATTTATAATAAGTGCAAATTATTCAGTAGCGGTAACAGATAGAAATATAGATAAATCACTAGTATTATATTGGAAGATATCAGGAATAGAATTAAACCCAGGAAGTAAAATATTTACAGCAAGATGCAAAAATTTATATGTATTAACAACAAAACATAAAATAACAGGAAAAAATAAGATTAACAAGATACGAATAGAAAGCCCATTCGAAAAAATTGTAAAAACAATAGATTATAATGATTATAGCTATAGAGATATAGATATAGAAGAAAATTTAGAAATAGTAAATGATAGAATAAGTACAACAAAAAGAATAGCTAATGAAAAACCAGAATCATCAAGCTCATAAAAAAGAACAAGTTATGAAACAAATTCGATAAATAATTTAAACCAATATTACATAATAGGAAAAATAAGTGAAAAAGAATACTTAATACTCTTAAATACAGGACAAGAAGAAAATCATATAGCAAAATATCTAGTAAAAAATGAAGAAATAAAAATCGATAATGATATGTGCCCAAATCTACCAAGAAGCTTAATAAATAATAAAACATAGCAGAAAAAGAAATAATAATAGGAGTTAGAAAAATAATAATAGAACTAGTATTATTTTCGATAAATAAAACAGAAATAACAATATTTTCAATAAATAAGATAGAAATTGTTAAGAAAAAATTAGAACAATTATATAGTGAAGATCCATTAAAAGGATGAGAAAAACATAAACTACTATAAAAATTGAATTAATAGATAAAAGTGGAGTAAAAATGCAACAACATATAGTACAAAAAATAATAAATTCAAAAGAAGAATTAGATACAAAAAAGAAATTACAATCATTTTTAGGATTAGTAAACCAAGTAAGAGAATATATTCCAAAATTAACAGAAAACTTAAAACCACTACAGAAAAAATTAAAAAAAGGATATAGAATATAACTATGATGAAGAAGATAAAAAATAAGTTCAAAAAATAAAAATACTTTGTAAAGAATTACCAAAATTACAATTTCCAGATGAAAATAGAAAATTTATATACATAGTAGAAGCAGATGCTAGTGAATATAGTTACGGAGGAGTACTTAAATATCGATATGAAGCAGAAAAAATAGAACACCATTGTAGATACTACTCAGGTACGTTCAATGAGACAGAAATAAAATGGGAAATAAATAGGAAAGAATTATGTTCATTATATAAATGTTTGTTAGTGTTTGAGCCATATATTGTATATAACAAATTTATTGTGCGAACAGTTAATACACAGGTACGCTGGTGGCTAACAAAGAAAATACAAAATTCAGTTACAACGAAAGAGATTCGGAGACTAGTTTTAAATATATTAAATTTCACATTTATAATAGAAGTGATCAGTACTAACAAAAATGTTATTGCAGATTACATATCAAGACAAAGCTACACAGACTGAAAATATAGAAGAAAATACTCTAGAAAAATACTCAACACCCTAACTACGCTTTCATTGAAAGTGGACAGTATGGGTACTGAGATAGAAAAGCTAAAGACTAATGAAGATAAACTGAAGTCTAGAGCTACAAATCAGCTAACTCAGCAGTGTGCAGAGCTATGTCGATCGGAAGACAATAAAATTTCAGAGCTAGAAGGAGACGTTGGGACACTCCATAAAACCCATAACATTTATCAATCTACTTCTGCAGGTACAAGCAAAGGAGTTAGTCGACCAAGATACCAAAATACAAACATGAATAAAATATTTGAAAAACCATTTACACAAAAAATACAAAAAGACCACTTATTCATACCCCCACAAGTTAACACATACCGAGATAGCCTAAACCAAGACAAAAAAGTTTATAATTACACAGCCCAGAAATATATAGAAAACATCTATAGAGTACAAACCTTTCTAAACCATAACCCAAGAGCTACAAATAACAAAGAACCAAACACCAACTACATAACCCAAAAATTACAAGGATACAACAAGCTAATCGAACTACCGAAAACTAACCCAAGCTTAGTAAAAACCTGTTTTGACTACGGACTGCTAAACACCATATACACCCAAGACGGAGAAGAATTGACAGCCATGGAAGAATTATACAAGATATTCACTACCTATAAAATAATAACGAAAGGCACTCTATTTTATATAAAGTGTTATACTGCACCCGCGGAGATATTATATGACGAAATAAAATCAGTTATACAAGTTGTAAACATAGGATTAACTAGAGATATGATTATACCAGAAGATATTGCGCAGCAACCGGAGATACCTAGAATCGAGATACCAGAGTTCTATGCAAATAAAAGACTTATCGGATTAGCTACGATTATACAAGAACTAGCAAATAATTATACTAACGGAAACCCAATATGGAGCTACTATTCGAGAGATCATCAAATGATTTACTCAAATTCAAAAGAGCTACGACCAACAGATATGGAGGATGTAAGACAATGGATAATGACACTACTCAACCCAGAGAAACAATCTACTGCACGAGCTATTAAAAAGGATTTATTTCTGACGGATTACTAACAAGATATTGTAAAATAATTGGACATAAATATCCAGATCACCAATGTTCGAGGTGTAATGGAGAAGATAATATTATTTCAGAAGTACATCTAGAATAAAAAATTAAGAAGACAAGATGACAGCTGGAAGATAAGAAGCAATAATGGAGATATAGCAGATACGACAAAATCAACGGAGACAAGATATCAAGATATTTGATCTTATTGTATAAATTTGTATAAATTTTAATTACTTACGTAAAAGATAATAGGGTAGCATTATTGAGCATTAAATGTAGTTTGTATTTTGTAGACTTTTTAGGACCTAGGTAACTTTTTAGCCTTATAGGCTTTTTGACTTTTTTGTTCTTTTTTACTATTTAGTAAACATTGAAAACGTGTACACAAATGTAAAGATTCTTTCTTTCGTTTTATAAATAAAGAAAGCAGAAGGCATTGCAAGGCAAACCTTCTCACGTTAAAGCAAATACTCTCTCCATTCCATATTTTGCCCAGTTAATTAAAAAACATACATTCTTCAATGGAAAAAGCTATGGAGAAACAAACTTCAGAAATATCAAAGCTACCCGAACAGGTATATCTATTTATGATTATGAATAGCTAAATTCATAGTTCCCAACAATCATGATATGATAAAATAAATTCATATTAGTTACTTTATAGTATAATTATTCGAGAATAATATGTTAAGAAGTTTATTAGCAAAATGGAAACGGAGAAAAATCCCTAAGAACTAAGCCATCCTAAAGGTGAAACCAATGAGGCAAGAAGCCATGGCGGGGAGTAACCAAAGTCGAGGCGTTGTTTAAGGGAAAAAGTATCCAAATTACCATGCTAATAGTGACCGAAGAATATGTTATTTAAGAATAATCTAGTATATAGTGATCTAAGATGACCATATTTTGTTATGTACATGGTTGAAGGGAATATTTTGAAAAAACAATTTTATGAAAATGAATGATAATTTATCTGATGTGATGGTAGATAAATTTAAAATACTTATTTTGTATGCACTTAGAGATATAAAAGTAGCAGATATAAGAAAAATCATATTAGAAAAAGTATTTGGTGAATATTACATGGCTAGAGTAAATTATATACCATGCCTACCTAACTACTCTTATAAATACTTATCATGATAAATTATATAGAATTTTTAGAAAAAGATATGCGAAATATACAGTTACTAGAAAAAACGGATGAAAACAAATATAGACAAATACATGGAAAATAAAAATAAATCTCTTAATAAAAATATACAAAAACTACTAAGGCTAAAACAAACAACTATAAAATATCAATTTTAGAAAATAGATCATTTAGACTATCTTAAAGTTTTAATCTTATATATACTTAAAGATATAGAAATTGTAGATATTAAAAAAATAATATTAGAAAAAGTAATAGACTACGAAATTGAAACCATAAATTGGCTAGAACAGTTATACGAAGAAATTTACCCAGAAGGATATTATTCAGATCAAGGATGTTAGAATATATTAGAAAAACTAGAGAAAACCAAGATAATCTAAATAGCGAAATTAATTATAGAAACCGAATTAGAAAAATAATGGAAAATCTAAAAGAAAAGTTAATATGGATAGAAAAAACCTTAGAAAATTTAGAAAAAAGTACATGTGATAGTTTATATAATTTAAAAAACTGATTACGAGAAGAACAACACAAGATAATAAATGACATAGAAAATCTAGAATTAGATATATACTACAGTACAGATAGAATAAATTATTGTACAGAAATTTATAACTCTGCAGTTACTACGGGATAAAATAATAAAACAAATAAATTAATGGATATATCTTACAAAAAGAATAAATCATTAAAAAATATTAAAACAAAATCTAAGAAATATCCACGCACAAAAAAGAATAGATTCATTAGATACATAATAAATCTATTTTATAAACTAGTTATCCGCACCCCCGTACAAATGGTATCAAAGCCCAGTAATTTAAAAAGTACAGCAGTAAGATATTTTATCCCGTAGTAACTGCAGAGTTACAAATTTCTGTATAATAATTTATCCTATCTGTACTGTAGTATATATCTAATTCTAGATTTTCTATGTTATTTATTATCTTGTGTTGTTCTTCTCGTAGTGAGTTTTTTAAATTATATAAACTATCACATGTACTTTTTTCTAAATTTTCTAAGGTGTTTTCTATCCATATTAACTTTTCTTTTAGATTTTCCATTATTTTTCTAATTCGGTTTCTATAATTAATTTCGTTATTTAGATTATCTTGGTTTTCTCTAGTTTTTCTAATATATTCTAACATCCTTGATCTGAATAATATCCTTCTGGGTAAATTTCTTCGTATATTCGTTCTAGCGAATTTATGGTGTCAATTTCGTAGTCTATTACTTTTTCTAATATTATTTTCTTAATATCTATAATTTCTATATCTTTAAGTATATATAAGATTAAAACTTTAAGATAGTCTAAATGGTCTATTTTCTAAAATTGATATTTTATAGTTGTTTGTTTTAGCCTTAGTAGTTTTTGCATATTTTTATTAAGAGATTTATTTTTATTTTCCATGTATTTGTCTATATTTGTTTTCATCTGTTTTTCTAGTAACTGTATATTTCGCATATCTTTTTCTAAAAATTCTACGTAATTTATCATGATAAGTATTTATAAGAGTAGTTAGGTAGGCATGGTATATAATTTACTCTAGCCATGTAATATTCACCAAATGCTTTTTCTAATATAATTTTTCTTATATCTGCTACTTTTATATCTCTAAGTGCATACAAAATAAGTATCTTAAATTTATCTACCATCACACCAGATAAATTATCATTCATTTTCATAAAATTGCTTTTTCAAAATATTCCCTTCAACCATGTACATAACAAAATATGGTCATCTTAGATCACTATATACTAGATTATTCTTAAATAACATGTTCTTCGGTCACTATTAGCATGGTAATTCGGATACTTTTTCCCTTAAACAACGCCTCGACTCTGGTTACTCCCCGCCACGGCTTGTTGCCTCATTGGTTTCACCTTTAGAATGACATAGTTCTTAGGGATTTTTCTCTGTTTCTACTTTGCTAATAAACTTCTTAACATATTATTCTTCGAATAATTCTACTATAAAGCAACTAATATGAATTTATTTTATCATATCATGATTTTTGGGAACTGAATTTAGCTATTCATAATCATAAATAGATATACCTGTTCTGGTAGCTTTGATATTTCTGAGGTTTGTTTTTCCATAGCTTTTTCCATTGAAGTATGTATGTAATTAACTAGGCAAAATATTTGTTACGGAATGGAGAGAGTTTTTTCTTTGTCGTAAGAAGACTTGCCCTTTCAATGTCTTCTGCTTTTTTTATTTGTAAAACAAAAGAAAGAATCTTTACATTTGTGTACACATTTTTTTAATGTTTGCTAAATGCTAAAAAAGAACAAAAAGGTCAAAAAGCCTATAAGGCTAAAACGTTTCCTAGGTCCTAAAAAGTCTATAAAATACAAACTACATTTAATGCTTAATAATGCTACCCTATTATCTTTTACGTAAGTACTTAATAATTTATACAATAAGATCAAATATCTTGATATCTTGTCTCCGTTGATTTTGTCGTATCTGTCATATCTCTATTATTACTTCTCATCTTATCTTCCAGCTGTCATCTCGTCTTCTTGATTTTTTATTCTAGATGTACTTCTGGAATAATATTATCTTCTCCATTACACCTCGAAAATTGGTGATCTGGATATTTATGTCCAATTATTTTACAATATCTTGTTAGTAATCCGTCAGAAATAAATCCTTTTTAATAGCTCGTGCAGTAGATTGTTTCTCTGGGTTGAGTAGTGTCATTATCCATTGTCTTACATCCTCCATATCTGTTGGTCGTAGCTCTTTTGAATTTGAGTAAATCATTTGGTGATCTCTCGAGTAGTAGCTCCATATTGGATTTCCATTAGTATAGTTATTTGCTAGTTCTTGTATAATCGTAGATAGTCCAATAACTCTTTTATTTGCATAGAACTCTGGTATCTCGATTCTAGGTATCTCCGGTTGCTGCGCTATATCTTCTGGTATAATCATATCTCTACTTAATCCTATCTTTACGAATTGTATAACTGGTTTTATCTCGTCATATAATATCTCCGCGGGTGCAGTATAACACTTTATATAAAATAGAGTGCCTTTCGTTATTCTTTTATAGGTAGTGAATATCTTGTATAACTCTTCCATGGCTGTCAATTCTTCTCCGTCTTGGGTGTATATGTTGTTTAGCAGTCCGTAGTCAAAACAGGTTTTTACTAGGCCTGGGTTAGTTTTCGGTAGTGCGATTAGCTTGTTATATCCTTGTAATTTTTGGGTTATATAGTTGGTGTTTGGTTCTTTGATGTTTGTAGCTCTTGGGTTATGGTTTAGAAAGGTTTGTACTCTATAGATGTTTTCTATATATTTCTGGGCTGTGTAATTATAAACTTTTTTGTCTTGATTTAGGCTATCTCGGTATGTGTTAACTTGTGGGGGTATGAATAAGTGGTCTTTTTGTATTTTTGGTGTAAATAGTTTTTCAAATATTTTATTCATGTTTGTGTTTTGGTATCTTGGTCGACTAACTCCTTTGCTTGTACCTGCAGAAGTAGATTGATAAATGTTATGGGTTTTATGGAGTGTCCCAACGTCTCCTTCTAGCTCTGGAATTTTATTGTCTTCCGATCGACATAGCTCTGCACACTGCTGAGTCAGCTGATTTATAGCTATAGACTTCAGTTTATCTTCATTAGTCTTTAGCTTTAGCTTTTCTATCTCAGTACCCATATTGTCCACTTTCAATGAAAGCGTAGTTAGGGCGTTGAGTATTTTTTTCTATAGTATCTTCTTCTATATTTTCAGTCTGTGTAGCTTTGTCTTGATATGTAATCTGCAATAACATTTTTGTTAGTACTGATCACTTCTATTATAAATGTGAAATTTAATATATTTAAAACTAGTCTCCGAATCTCTTTCGTTGTAACTGAATTTTGTATTTTCTTTGTTAGCCACCAGCGTACCTGTGTATTAACTGTTCGCACAATAAATTTGTTATATACAATATATGGCTCAAACACTAACAAACATTTATATAATGAACATAATTCTTTCCTATTTATTTCCCATTTTATTTCTGTCTCATTGAACGTACCTGAGTAGTATCTACAATGGTGTTCTATTTTTTCTGCTTCATATCGATATTTAAGTACTCCTCCGTAACTATATTCACTAGCATCTGCTTCTACTATGTATATAAATTTTCTATTTTCAGCTGGAAATTGTAATTTTGGTAATTCTTTACAAAGTGTTTTTATTTTTTGAACTTGTTTTTTATCTTCTTCATCATAGTTATATTCTATATTCTGTTTTAATTTTTTCTGTAGTGGTTTTAAGTTTTCTGCTAATTTTGAAATATATTCTCTTACTTGGTTTACTAATCCTAAAAATGATTGTAATTTCTTTTTTGTATCTAATTCTTCTTTTGAATTTATTATTTTTTGTACTATATGTTGTTGCATTTTTACTCCACTTTTATCTATTTGTATTCTTAAAAATTCTATCTGATTTTTCATAATTTCATCTTTCTTTTCACTTAGACTTATTCCCGATTTTTCTATTATATCTGTAAACTGTTCCAATAATTTTATATGTTCTTCTTTAGTTTTTGTATATAATAATATATCATCTATGTATACTATACAATTAGATAATTGTTTAAAATAATTATCCATAAAATATTGATATCTATCTGGTGCATTTTTATATCCAAATGGTAATACATTCCACTCATAAAATCCTTGTGGTACTGTAAATGCGGTTAATTCTTTAGATTCTTCTTCTAACTTTAGATGGTAAAATCCTGATTTACAATCGAATTTACTAAAATAATTATATCCTTGTATTTGTCTTATTTTTAATATCTTATTTGGTATTGGATAATTATATGTTATAGTTTTTGCATTTAAATTTCTATAATCAATAACCATCCTACTTTTTCCTATTTTTTGTTCGCTATGTTTATTTACTATAAATGTTGGACTATTATGTTTACTATTACTTTTTTGTATATATTGTTTTACTAATAATTCATCTATATGCATTTTAAATTCTTTTAAATCGTCAAAATTATAGGTTAATGGTTTTTGGGTTATTATACTATTTTTATCTATTAATTCAATTTTTATAGTAGTTTTATGTTTTCCCCATCCTTTTAATGGATCTTCACTATATAATTGTTCTAAGTTTTTCTTAACTATTTCTATCATATTTATTGAAAATATAGTTATTTCTATTTTATTTATCGAAAATACAACTAGTTCTATTGTATCTTCAGTATTTTTTATATTTTCTAACTTTTGTGTAATTTTTTCACTTCCTCTTATCCAATTAGTTTTCTTTCTTATTTTATTATTAACTCTTTTTGCTCTTACTTTTTGTTTGCATGGTGTTGTAAACCACCAGTCGTTTCTAGTTATTATATGTGGATATAGTTTATCTAAAAATGACATTCCTAAAAGTATATCTTTTGACGTTAGTTTATAATTATAAATTTCTTCTATTGTTAATAGCTTATCCATATTTGTTCTTTTACATTCCTAGCTTTAGAAGTAATCAAGCTTCATTCATTATTAAATCCTTTAACTACTATTGGTGTTTTTAATTTATCCCATTTACTTTCTGGTAAGCAATTATATCTACATAAATTAGCTTCTGCTCCTGTATCTATCATAGGCGTATAATATCTACTGTAATATCCTTCTACTACTATTTTCATTAATACATATATTTTCATTTTATGTTAAGGCTCTTTTTAGGAATAATTTTTCTTTGTTATATGTTAAGGTTAATTGTGTATGTTCTATATTATATGGTTTTACTTGTTCTAACCATTTTATTCCTAATATTATATCTGCTTTTTGCATTTCTTCCTTTACTTCAAATTCTATTTTTATTTTTCTAACTCCTATTATTATTTTTTTTTCTGCTATATTTTTACTATTTATTAAACTTCTTGGTAGATCTGGGCACATATCATTATCAGTTTTTATTTCTTCATCTTTTACTAAATATTTTGCTATATAATTTTCTTCTTGTCCTGTATTTAAGAGTATTAAATATTCTTTTTCATTTATTTTCCTTCTATATAATATTGGTTTAAATTACTTATTGAACTTGTTTCATAACTTGTTCTTTTTGATGAGCTTGATGATTCTGATTTTTCATTAGCTATTCTTTTTGTTGTACTTATTCTATCATTTGCTATTTCTAAATTTTCTTCTATAGCTATAATCATTATAATCTATTGTTTTTACAACTTGTTCGAATGGGCTTTCTATTCGTATCTTGTTAATCTTATTTTTTTCTGTTATTTTATGTTTTGTTGTTAATACATATAAATTTTTGCATCTTGCTGTAAATATTTTACTTCCTGGGGTTAATTCTATTCCTGTTATCTTCCAATACAATATTAGTGATTTATCTATATTTCTTATATTTCTTATGTCTTTTTCTTTTCTTATAGTATCTTTCTTCACATCCAAATTGAGGTGCTATTTTATTTTTGCAACATGCTAAATTTCTTATTAATGTTTTTTCCATTTTTAATTCTTCTCTATATTTTTCACATAAGTTTCTATACCATTGTTGTAAAAATTTTATTCTTGCTCCTAACGTATCTACTATTTTTGCTTCTTCCCAACTTTTTATTATCTTTGAACTAAATGGTTCAGATAATTCATTAAAATATAATTTTCTTATTTCTTTACTTTCTTCTATACTATATGCTCCTTTATAATAATATTCTTTAAATGCGCAAGTATATTCGTCTATATAACACATATTACATATTGTTAATTTTAACATTAAATTCCTATTTGTATATTTTTCTTCATCTTGTTCTTCTTCTATTGTTGTCATACTACCAAATTCATCTTTTATAGCTGTTTCATATTTTTTTAATAATTCTATAAGGTGTTAGTTTAGTTGTTGTTGATGATGTTCCTTCCATGGGTTTATTAGCTCTTAATACTTTCTTACTATTTTCAGTTAAGTTTGAAAACCATAGTTTTACCGATCCTATTAGTGTTCTTTCTATATATTCTGGTGCATCTGTTATGTTTATATTATTATCTAATAATTGTTTTGTCATATATCCTATCCATAATTGTATTGTTTTTTCTGTATCTATTACACAGTCTAGGTCTAAAAAGTTATAATTTTTATTAACTATTTGTTTTGGTGTCCATTTGTCATATTCATTATATCTTTTAAATTTACTTTTAGAATATATGAGTTTTCTTATTTCTGTTGTTTTAGGTATTATGTTGTCATCTTCTTTTTTATCAAGAGTATTTATTTCTGTATTGGTATTTTCTAAGTTTTCTTCATTAATTATTTCTTGTTTTTCGTTAATTTCTAAATTTTTTGTACTCGTTAATATTTCCGTATATGTTTCGCTATCTTCTGAATCATAATTATCTGTTTCTTCAACATCTATATTATTTATCTCTAATTTTTCTTTAAATTGATTTATCTCATTCAGTAATTTTTATTCTCTATCTTTTTCTTCTTTTTCTTTTTGTCTTTGTTCGTACAAATCTTTTAACATTTGTAATTCTTTTTCTAATTCAGCAATTCTACTATTTTTAGTTTCTTCTATTTTTCGTATTTGTTCCGTAGTTTGTTGTTTAATTTTTTCTATTTCCTTTTTTCTGTCTATTTCTTCATTCTCTTTTTCTATTCTTACCATTGCTGTTAGTTTATCTTCTAATTTTAATTCTTCTTTTTCTAACATTAGATATAAATGTTCACCTATTTTTTTATATCTTCTTCCTAGATTAGAAAATACTATTTTTATTTTTGATCCTTCGTGATTTTCGTATATTTTTTCATCTATTATGAATTCTTCTTTGTTCATTTTATTGTGAATAGTTCATGTTGGTATATATATTCTAAACTATCTATTTGTGATTCTAATTTTAATATTTCATCTTTTTGTGTATTTATTGAGTTTTTACTAACTCCGGCAAATATATTATAATGTAGTCTTTCTTTTCTTATTTTTAATTCTTTACGTTTTTCAGAAATAAAGTATTTTAATTCTTTGTATTTTTGCTCTTTATTCATTTAAATCATTTTTATAATATCTTGGTGGATATCTAAATCTAATTTTATCATAATTGGGTGGTATGTGTCTCATTCTTCTAGATTTTAAATGGATTATTAATTTTGCTTCAATACTAGATATTAATGTAATTAGATAGGCTAATCTTTGTGGATTTTCTTTTGTTTTATTTAGACTTATATATTCTGAATAATTACTAACTAAAGATTCTTTAATTTTTCTAATTATAAATGTTGAGATGCACGTTAAGCTACGAAAAAATCAATTTACTTATCGAAAAAATATGATTGATGCTCATCTAACTTAATTCGTTTGCATGTCTAGATTGGTAGATGCTTAATTTTTTAACCCTCAACTTCTATGTCGGTCAGCTTTGAGGATTTTTTTTAGGTAAAAGTTAGATTTAATTATATTGTTTTTATATCTCTGTTTTGAGAATTTTTTTTATGTAAAGGTTTAATTTAGTTTTATTATTTTAATATTTTTATTGTCGTATTATTTTATTATAGTTTACAGATGGTAGATGAGTGTCACACAACTTTGAGAAAATTTTTGTGTAAAGGTTAGAGTTAATTATATTGTTTTGATGTCTCTATCATCGTATTGATTTGTTGCAGTTTACAGATGGTAGATGAATGTCGATCGGCTTTGACAATTTTTTTGATAAAAGTTAGGTTTAATTAAATAAATTCTCCAAAAGATGTAGAATTTAATTATTGTATTTATATTTGTTATTTAGACAAATATCCTATTTAGTGTAACGTTTAAACTCAATAAAGTGAGGTACACGTGCGAGACGCGTACACCTAAACTAGTATATATATATATATATATATATATACATATATTGAAACTATTGATTCAGATACTATAATAGGAACATCAAATATTAGGCCCCATTTTTCCGTGAAAATAATAATTTTTCGAAATTGGAGTTGGTGTTGTATTTGTCATGAATATAAATTAAAGTTATTTTTGAAATTTTGTGAGAGAAATAGAAGTGAAAAAGTGAAAACAACTTTTACTTGTTCACTTTTTCAAAAATGATTTAAATAAAGTGAAATAATTCTCATGGTGAAACACTATTTTGGTAACTGAGTTATGAATAAATTTCTTATAAATTTAGTGAATTTATTAATACAAAAAAATAAGAATTTCGACCAAAACTGTTGATCTTGCCCTTTAAGTGCTATAACTAAATTAATACTGAATTAATTATGAATTTACCTTTTAAGTGCTACATCTATACTTCCTCTCACGCAAAAATCATTTGTTAGAAAATGTGGTTGTTGTGTCTCCTTTTTGTCTCCACTGGAATATTTAATGCATAACTGTGCTTCTCATTTTCATGTAGTATCAGAATCTTTTGAATCTAGAATAATCTCTACGCAATTATAAATAGAGGTGACCTTTGAGTCATTTGTAACCAACCCAAGATTAACCCAATTCTCCTTTCTAGATTCCTCTTCCAATCTTAACGCTCTTGAACTAGCAGAAAGTTCTCCGATTAAAATATTTTTATTCTCTACACATCAACTAACAATGGTGCATTCATCAGAAGAATACACAATCATAGAAGAAAGAGAGGAGCTGATGGCTTCACCTGGTGATAAGCAAGTAAAACCAATTTTTAGAGTTGCCCAGTTTCTCTAACCAACAGTACCCCCAGCACAAAATTTCCCATTTCCCAAACCCTCTGCCAAACATCTCCCATTTATCCCTTCAAGATCCAAAATTTAAGAACTGATGACAAGTTCCGTAAAAGTTTTGTTCAGGGTTTGGGGTTAGGCACATGAATGGATGGTCTAATTCGGTTGATAAGTAAAAGCCTCTATACCAAGATACATTGAAAAAGTTAGAATCTATGAAACCATTTTAGCTTCAAGATTCATCTTCATAATGATTAGATTATAGCATTGCTAAGAGATGGTGTATGGAGAATACCATTTATTTTTCCATGGGGAGAATCAACGGTTGCTTTGGAAGATATGACAGTTTTGGTTGGTTTCCCTGTCTTAGGCCACTCTATTTTGAACCCTTTGAAGACTGAAGAGTATGTTAAATTGGAAAGAAGTTTTAAGGGGGTTTATAAAAGTATTAAAAAATATAATAATATTTATCATCATGCCTGAATGGAGTTCTTTAAATGAAAAGGTGGTAATCACCATTTGGAGCATGATGCGTATTTTCCCTTTGGCTATTGAAGTTTGTGCTTCCCCTAAAAATTCTCCGATGGTAATACAAGCTGTTATCCCTATTGCATGCCATCTTTTTCAAGGAAACTCAATGGCACTTGCCCCTGCTGTACTTGCTAACATTTATAAGGATCTTGTAACGCCCTGAGTCTGCACCCCGGACGTTACACGGTGCTCATAATTCCAAAGGAGCACAAGCTAATCCATGACTGGTACTTGCTATGAGCACTGTATAATATTACTGAAATAAACGTGAAAATTAGGATGAAGTTTCCATAAGGTTTATCACTGAAAAACAAATACTGAATACTGATAAATAAATACTGAAAACTGAACATTTGTCTGAAATAATCTAGTCTGATAGCCTCTAACTATCTGAATATGAAGTTGATGGGACAAGTCCCCAACTAACTCCGACTAATGAATGTACTGAATACTGAAATACTGAAATGATAACTCTGTCTCCGGACTATGAGGACTCACCACTATTATCTACTGCTGAAAATCTGGGTTGGTAAGTATGGTCAGGAGCCCGTGCGTCTGAACCTATGATAAAGACATCATACTGCAAAAGAAAAGTATGCATCAGTACTTTGAATGTACTGGTATGCTAAGTGAGGTAGGCTGATATGCATGAACAATAACTGACTGAATAATATGAATATAACTGAACGAGAGTACATTTATATCTGAAATTATTATAATTACTGACTATGCAATGCTGCATGTAAATCTACTGATACTGAAACTTACATCATTGATAACTGAATTACTGATAACTGGGTGACTGTTTCTGACAATCCTGCTTCTGTGGAACTAAACTCAGTTCCATGCTTAGCTGGGTTCCTATATCTGATAATCCTGATTCTGAAACTGAACTGAGGTTTTATACTGAGTTTGAAACTGAAACTGTAAATGTGGGAGTTTTTATCTAACTGACATACCTCACTTATGAACTGAGTTGGGGTCCAACTTTTGACCCCAGTTGGAAGGGTGTTAGCACCTTATGGAAGCTAACTAACAATGGCCGTGAGTTAACCCTTTCTGGAAGAAAGACATTTCGTCAACCCTCGCCAGCAGGAAAACTCACACGAGATATATCAACCCTAGTCTGGCAGAAATATATCTCAACCTATGCTTGCTACGTAGTTCTGTAATGCAGGGATTGCTACTAAGGGTCAAACCCTTTTTTGAAAGGAATGCCCTCCATCCCTGGGTTCGCTCGGTGCTGATTCCTACTCCCAGCTGAATAGACACTGAACTGATTTCTAGACTGTTTTAGGCTTGACTGAACTATTACTGATCATGCTGTCTAACAGAACTGAACTGAACTGAGTTCACTGAGTTCTGTTAATTAACTGAACTGGACTGAGTACTACTATTTGTGACACTACTGAGACTATTCTGTAACTAAATTATCGGGTATTAGATACCCCCAATATTCGATTGCATAAATTGTAAAACATAGCACAATCTTGAAAGCATGATAACTAGTCAGTTTGTCACAATTCAATCTTTGAGGCATTTTATCAAGCACTTGCATGGTATAAATTTATATAAATGCTACCATGATAAGATTTCACTACTGAAATCACATGAACATTTTATCAAACACTTGAGGGGGCTTAGTTTATGCACATAATACTAGTCAACACGTAAGCATCAAGATCACAATTCCAAACTCACAAATTCGAGGGTTTCTAACATGAAACTACATAATACTACACACATGCTATCTAATTCACATGAATTTTTGTAATTAATCATGGGTTAGAACCCAAATAAAAATCATAATCATGAATACAATTTAACTCAACATAGAATTAGTGGAAACAATTATCTTCAAATTTTACAAAAGGTTCTTGAACTCTAAAGGTGGAAGGAAACCCTTAGATGAACACCCAACATACCTTGGTAATCAATTCTCTGAAGGTTATGGTGAATTTCTTGAGACTTGAATCTTGAATTTGAGGGTTAGGGTTTGTTCTTGAGAGGATTTATGAATAGTGAATGGATTTTGCCTTTAGGAGTGATAAATCTCATGTTTTTGGAGATGAATAGACGTGGGAAAATGACCTAAATACCTTTATGGACATAGACTTTTAATTACTAAAAACGTACCCAGCGACGTGCAGACCGACGTACCATATAGATGGGGTCGATACGATGGCCGACGATATGCGTTGAGATCTCACTGCAATTTGCATTGGGAGCTGGGAAAAATATCTATCGATGCAATAGGCGATGTGATACATCGAGATCATGTAAATCCACTGTTTTGGACTCCCAAACATGTTTCAAACTGTAAGACCCTACAAAATTCTCTCATAGTCTGAGCCTTAGAGCGTGTTTAGTAAAGTGTTAATTCGGCCCTAAAAGATTGAGAAGTGTTTTCCCAAGTGAGAAGTATTTTGAACTATGTAGAATTTCTCTAATATCGACTTTTTGTCATGTAGAGCATTAAATAAGCTTTTTGTGGATACTAACTTCGCCCAAATCTGACACTCAGGCAAAGAGTTAGAGCCATTTTAGTAAGACAGTGTACCACGTGGTACTTTAGCTCGTTGCGGAGCCAGCCAAAATGGCAATCGTCAAAATCCAGTGATCCTCCGCGATTATGGCGCATCGCGCAAGGCTTAATTTCAGAGTTGTCAATTTTCAGTGCACCAACGCGATTTCACCGCGCTGCGGTGCCTTTCCAGTTTGTAACCAAGGAGGCAATGCGATTTCCACCGCGTCATGCCATTTAGCAGTTTCCTAATTGTTCAATTTCCAGTAAGCTGGTGCGATTATGGCGCGTCGTGCCAGCATGTAAAATTGAGATTTTTCAGTTTAATTCCAACGGTAAAAAGGGTCATTTTGCTACCCCTATATATACTCCTTAACATAAGATTTGGCCTCATTTAACTCAAAAATACTAGTTTTCTCTCAAAATTGTTCAAGAACAAGAGCTAGGGTTTCTAAATGAAGACCCCAATCATAAGATTCCTCCATTAACTTTTCAAGAATCAAGAAACTAAGGTATGAAGATGTAAATTCTTGGGCCCCTTTCATCAAGAAACTCAAGAACCCTTTTCTAAATTTTAAAGATCTTATGTTTATGAGTTTTCATGATTCATGTGAATTGAAATTGGAGTTCATGCTATTATTGAGTTTTTAATTCATGTTTTGTTGATGAGGTTTCAAGCTTTGACGTGATATTCATAATAAACCCTCTTCAAGTTGCTTGTTAAGTGATGTGTTTATGTTAATTAAGTGTAGAAATTGTTGAATAAGCAAAGCATGCTCCCCATATGTTTGATAAAATGCTTATGTGAAGGAATTAGGGTGTAACGCCCCAAAATTTGGGTCTTGAGATGTCATACGGTGCTTAGGGGCACAAGTGACCCCAAGCTAACTCTCCTACTGGCTTAATTCGTAAACAACTGGATAAAATGCTTCAATCTATATAAAATCAGCGAAAATACAGAACTTCTCTGAACTTGATCAATATAAGCATGAACTTTACAAGATTACAACTCTACTTTTACCAAACAAAACAAAAATTGAATACATCAACTTCTATTGACTGTCTATGAAGCTTCTATTGGTACTGACTTTAGATAGCCGAGTCATGACTACCAACTATCTAAGCTCAATACGACTAAAATAATAAAAATACAATACTTCTCGAACTGTATAACCAACTCAAGCCCTCAAATCAAAAAGACTCGTCATTTGCTGAATGGGAGCGGCGGACTGACTGAATGCGGTATCTGCGCTACAACTTGCACCTACATTATAAGACACTGTAGCATATAGAAATATATGAGGGTCAATACTTTAAGGAATGTACTGAGTATGTGGGGGGTGCAATGGAACATTATAAATAATATCATAAATGATTATGAAAATTATGCATGCTGACGATAACAAATTTCTTCGCTTGAGTTAACTGAAATATATTCCTTATAAATCATCAATAATAGTACATGCATTATAAATCTCATAAATCATTATACTCAACTCAAACTCTTAAAATCATGACTAAGAGTGACTCGATAACTCATGAAAACTTAGACTATTATGGACTTCGAAATTTCTTATAACCGACATAACTACACAATGTGAGCCGCATGGAGTCCACCGTATTGCCCTCCTAAGGAGAGAACCCCACATTGGCGGGAGCGTCTTACGCTTGCCAGGGAGTAAAATCTCAATTTCACAATCACAATCCCACACTTGGCCTTTGGCCCATAATTATCAACATCAATCCTACGATGGCACGTAGTTTTGGAAAAATACCAAATTTCTCGCTCGGTGCTAAATACTCCTCCCAGACTCAGCTCAGAACGCGTTAGGAAATCCACCTTAATCAATATCAATTCATGGGTCTATCATGAAGACCAAAATAATAATATATCTCATTGGTAAATCATATACAACTGTGGATTCCTAACTCGACTCAAAATCAAACAATCTTTCTCAACATCAAGATGTATCAATTCATTTAGTCATGGCAACATCAATAAATTCGAGGAAATATCAAGACTCATTATAACAACTCAATCTTATGAATCAATATACTCAATAATCCAATTTTTCATAAGGAAGATTAAAACTTGACACATGTCTTGAAAGCACTTGAAATACCAACTCATGGTAGAACATGAAATTCACAATATTAAATATCAAGTCATAATTTGGAAATTGTAAAATAGTCATGTATCAAAAACTTTAAGAAAACATCATAGAATTAATTCTTGACTCTCAAGCTCAAATATTAATATATATATTCAATAATCAAACTTCTCGTAGAAAAGCTTAAATCATGACTCTTATCTCAAATCATTCGGAAATCATCAACTCATAATAACAATATTCAACTTATGGCATAAGTTCTCAATTTAAGAAATAAAATGATGAAATAGTTATGTGTATCAATCTTGAATAGCTCAACTATCATAAATCATTAATAAAGTAATTTGGGTGTAAACCCACTTTGCAAAATCATGAATTTCAATAGTAGAAATAGAATCTTTGGGCACAAAAATGAAAGAAGTGTTCTTGTTCAAACCCCACATACCTTGGATTATGGATTTAAGATGAACAAGCTTAATTGGGAACTCTTCTTCACACTTTTGAGCTAAGTTTCTTGATGCCTTTGACTTGAAAAATTTGATTCTTGGACAACTTGGTGAAATCTTTGGAAGATTCTTAAATTTCTCGGAGAAGATTTGATTTAGGATTTTAGAAGAAAATCCTAGTTTCTTGATCTTTTCCTTGAAAGAGAATGAGGGATAATGAAGGTTTTCTCCACTACTAGTATATATATAGAGGCTAAAAATGAGTGGAAAAGATCAAAATACCCTTTTAAAAATGTCCTTGAGTTGCTGGAAAAATATACTTGACGCCATCCGTGACAGGCCGTCACGAATGGTCGTCACAAAAAGGGGTCCAATTCTTGATTTTCTGCCCAGGGCTAACGACGTCGTCAGAAATGTCATCAGAATGTATGACATCATCAAAAATGGCGTCAGAAACGTGACAGCCCGTCAGAACCGTCGTCACCGTTTTCCCACTTGACATGCTGGAGTAAAATGGGCATAACGCTTTGCCCCGATATCGGATTTTGGCGAAATTGGTATCGTTGGAAATGTAATTAAATTATATATCTATTGATAGGTCATGAGATCAAATATTCCAAGTATAATAAGATATATGATCATTTGAAGTTGACTATACCAATATCCTTCCCAAGAATTCAATCGGTAAGGAATATTTTGATTCGCCCAATCGTTAGGACATCTTTAAGGCCTTAATAAACACCATACTTGATTAGGAAACAACCAAAGAACTATAATTTGTTTCTCAAGAGCTTGATTCATGGTTGCACTATTGGTTAGAGTCTCGGGGAATTACAAAATGGCTCTAACTTCCTCACTGGGTGTCCGATTCGGGTGAATCTTATGTCGATGGAAAGCTTATCCAATTCTCCATATGATAGAAAGTAGAATTTAGGGAAATACAACATGAGATAAAAAACAATCAATTTGGAAGTCATCCATATTCACTCAAAATATAGATTTAGGCTTAAGAAATAATCGGGGTATTACAATATCTCCCCCTTGGAAGCATTCGTCCTCGAATGTTGCTTTTTGGCCAAGAATATAGAGAAAACTGAAGACACACAGCTAAAACAACTTGCTAATCTTAATCTATATCTTTCTAAATTTTGAAGTACTTCATTGAATGTAAACTTATGATGAGAGTAGCTATACAGTTGGATCCGAGACTGGAAAAGAATAGATAGAGGGCAACTGTAATTCTCGACTGAATCTGAGCTGATTTGCCTTCTTCCTATATTAAAGAGCGGGCTCATACTGAGAGTTTAGAATTCACTTGATATTACAAGGGTGCAATCGTACTCATAGCAGGCGAAGAGATAATTTATGCAGGCATAGGTCATGAGAAATAAGGATAAGACTACAGAATGGGTATTACATTGTCTGGACTAGAATACTTGGAAAACAAAGATTGTTAAATAAATGCTTATAGACTGAATCATAATTATATATCCGAATCTGAAACTAATGCCTGATACACATACTGAACTGAATTCATAGATTTTTGGGTACGAGCAACTACTTACTGGATTGCCCATACTTATGAAACTTTGAGTGGTAAGACCAGACTAGTTCGAAAAAAAAAATGGAAGGCCATAGAAACCTATCTGCCTAATTTTAAAAATTGGGTTACTAGCTATGCAAACTGAATTGTAATAGATACTCGTACTTAAGTAGAGGATTTCTTCAACACCATCCCAAGGAATTCTAATGGTCTGAAGGAGCAAAGGACTTTAGGCAAGATCTAAACAAGACATTTGAATCAGAGATCATAAAATTACCATAATCCCATTACTTGAAACCTAAACCTTTGAATCATAAGTCAGGATAAAAGTACTAAGCTTCAAGCAAGGAATATCCTTACTCTCAAACTCAACCACACTTCTCAAACACTCTGTTGACTATACTATACCCTTCTGATACTATACTTGATCGATTCAACTTACAATCATCACATGACATCAATACTTCCATCTACTCATATCCCCTCGAACCAAACCCCCTCATCATCTTCATGCCTAACCTAGAACCACAAGATTCGCCACATAACCCTATTATGAATCATAAGCTCCCATAAATCTACATTCTTACAACCTCTCACTTCAAGAGTAATTCTCATTACCACTTCGACCACTCCAATCCACCTAGTACTAGCCATTTACTGATGCGCAAGGCACCCATCCGCATGCACACAAACATAACATTTAAGCCTATCTTCATACCCTACACACCTCTTATCAAGAAAGATTTCCATAAACTCACCTCAAGCACACCTGATATACTCCTAGCTAATTAAGTCCTACACAAACGCTTCACTCCAATATTCCTTCCAACTCATGGAATTATACAAAATGAATACACCATAATCTTCCCGATCATAACACTTTAAACTTCAACTAACCATAACATGTATCAAAGACTTAGCCTCAATCTTACTTCACCTTACCGTCTAGGTAAAGTAAGCATGCCACCCTCTATCGTTGATAAGGAAATTCTCCTTTCTTCCAAATAAATAAATATTCACCACCACTATCTTGGGTAAGGAAAGATAACTAAAAGATTAGAGCATGAGGATCTGACACATGAATTGATGCTATGAATAACTTGACACACAATTGAGGCTTGAGGAATAGAGGATTTAACATCATAAACCCATCAAAGAAATATGGACCGGGGACATGCATGATATAAATCTAAATTCTGATCATTAAAAATAGCACTTGAACATATAACAAAGCTTGAGTACATAAGTCATGCGTTGCATGACCTAAATTGAGAATTCATAACTATGAAATATGATTCCAATCGGTGAAATGTCTGAGACTCCGCATTTCGGTAACTAAGTGAGGACAGGATTCTTTATGGCATGCTTGGACATGAATCATGATCATGGAATCAAAACGCAAAGCATGAATAAATACAGGAATGACTAAAAATACTGAAATAAGAATGGGTCAAGCAGTATCCCTTTTCACAGCTGTTCTACAACTTATTGGCATCCCCACTAGAACCTGACAACCTAACCTGGTTACTTGTTCTACTATCTCCCCCTTAGACTAAAGCCATCGCGCTCCTTGACTCAATTATTAGGAACATCGTTCATTACCTAACTAGTCTTCTTCCACCTAGCAACTCCACGACACTTACTAATTATACCACATACAATGATCCTAGAAAAAAAATAAAAAAAATAAAGCATCCCCATGGCACCTTGGGCAAAATTTCTCACCAAGAACACAGAATCAAACTTAATTACAAGTCAACCAGACTCAAGATCTTGCCTACACTGTCCAAGCCTATTAGATCACTTCCTTGTAATCATCCAAGCTTAGTGCCTAGCACTCAACATAACTTACAACTCCACCTCACACACATAATTCTCACTTGGAAACTATAAAACAAAACGTCAATAAACACTAGTCAACTTAAACCCCCTAATAATAATAATTGGTTATAATCATATGATCTCTCTCATTTATGATCCATCAACGCAGCCTCCTTCTACTCATCATTACTATCTATCCTTCATACATAACTTAACTTAGTTCATAACTCTCTAAGCCTCAACTTAACTTACCTTTGCAATCTCAGGAGCACTTAAGTTAACAACACTCATCCACTAAGTATCCTCGTCCATAACCTATACTTGTCTTGTGCAACATACAGTTAACAACTCTTTTCATACCTTAAAGCAAACTATTATTTACCTCCACCAATAACTCCTTCTCTTTTTCTTCCATGAGATGACACACAAGAACAATATCACTTTATCACTAACTCGATCAAATACAAAAGGCTTGGCTATACATACTTCCAATAAATCACACCTTTCACCTTTCTTACCACTATACCTCTAAACCCAGTTCTAACCAGCACGAGGAAACAAGATACACAAAGAGTCTCTAGTGAATCAAAATAGGCCTCACCAGGCTTTAATAGTCTTTGATTTCCAACAACATTATGATAACAAGAGTACGAGAGGTAGAAACTCTCCATACAATATTCGATAATCTAAGAATACACATCTTACTCTATCTCAATTGAAAGAATCATAAGGGAGAGGGCATAACATTGAACTTAGGAAACTCATAACACATTGGTAAGCTCTTCTCAGGCTGCTTTGTGAAACTTCTGAAATTTCTCTTGTAAGTCTAAGGGCATTGTTAGGGAAGGAAATTAAAACTTGCAGATTATGTTACCTCAAGAACAGTACATAGATAAAGAAGTATAGATTATTATTATAGATTTTGAGAGGGAATCTGGAAGTGCAACTAACTTTGGATTATTGCACGATTCATAAGAAAGGCATGATAAGAAACTAATAGGATACTTTCTAGCTCATTTAAAACTCCGTAACTATCTATGAAGACTGTTTAAGAAAGTACTATCTGTAAAAAGTTGAGCTTGACTATCTCTAATACCTTGAAAATAAGGAAGGGATGCCTTGAATAGAGGAAGATAAGAATCTGCATAAGTTTCTCAAAGAACCTTTCTATAGCACGATCTAAGACTTGAAGGAATGGAGACCTTTTCTAAATGTCTTGTAGCCTCTCGAAGAAAAGTACAGACATTTTTGTACCATTCCACAAGACTCTACTAGACACGGCTTCATAGACACCCTAGGACACTTGAACTCTGTGCTCTGATACTAAGTTTGTAACGCCCCAAAATTTGGGTCCCCAAACGTCACACAGTGCTTAGGGGCATAAGTGACCCCAAGATAACCCTCCTACTGGCTTAATTCATAAACAACTGGATAAAATGCTTAAATCTATATAAAATCACCAAAAATATAGAATTTCTCTGAACTTGCTCAATATAAACATGACCTTTACAATATTACAACTCTACTTTTACCAAACGAAACTGAAATTGAATACATCAACTTCTACTGACTATCTATGAAGCCTCTACTGGTACTGACTTTAGATATCCAGGTCATGACTACCAACTATCTAAGCTCAATACAACTAAAATAAAAAAAATACAATACTTCTCGAACTGTATAACCAACTCAAGCCCTCGAATCAAAAGGACTCATCACTTGCTGAATGAGAGCAGCGGACTGACTTAATGCGGTATCTATGCTACAACTTGCACCTACATTATAAGACACTGTAGCATATAGAAATATATGGGGTTCAGTACTTTAACAAATGTACTGAGTATGTGGGGGTGCAATGCAACGTTATAAATAATATCATAAATGATTATGAAAATGATGCATGCTGACGATAACAACTTTCTTCGCTTGAATTAACTAAAATACATTCCTTATAAATCATCAATAATAGTACACACATTATAAATCTCATAAATCATTATACTCCACTCAAACTCTTTAAATCATGACTTAGAGTGACTCGGTAACTCATGAAAACTTGGACTATTATGGACTTGGGAGTTTCTTATAACTGATATAACTACACGATGCGAGCCGCATGGTTTCCAATGTATTGCCCTCCTAAGGAGAGAACCACACATTGGCGGGAGCGTCGTACTCTTGCCAGGGAGTACAACCTCAATTTCACAATCAAAATCCCACACTTGGCCTTTGGCCCACAATTATCAACATCAATCTTATGGTGGCACATAGTTTTGGGAAAATACCAAATTTCCCGCTTGGTGCTAAATACTCCTCCCAGACTTAGCTCAGAACGTGTTAGGAAATACACCTTAATCAATATCAATTCATGGGTCTATCATGAAGACCAAAATAATAATATATCTCATCGATAAATCATATACAACTGTGGATTCCTAACTCGACTCAAAATCAAACAATCTTTCTCAACATCAAGATGTATCAATTCATTTAGTCATGGTAACATCAATAACTTTGAGGAAATATCAAGACTCATTATAACAACTCAATCTTATGAATCAATATACTCAATAATCCAATTTGTCATTAGGAAGCTTAAAGCTTGACAAATGTCTTGAAAGTGCTTGAAATACAAACTCATGGTAGAATATGAAATTCACAATATTGAATATCAAGTCATAATTTGGAAATTGTAAAATAGTCATGTATCAAAAACTTTAAGAAAACATCATAGAACTCATTCTTGAGTCTCAAGCTCTAATATTAATATATATATATATATATATATATATATATATATATATATATATTCAATAATCAAACTTCTCGTAGAAAAGCTTAAATCATGACTCTTATCTCAAATCATTCGGAAATCATCAACTTATAATAACAATATTCAACTCATGGCATAAGTTCTCAATTTAAGAAATAAATGATGAAATGGTTATGTGTATCAATCTTGAATAGCTCAACTATCATAAATCATTAATAAAGTAATTTGGGTGTAAACCCACTTCACAAAATCATGGATTTCAATTGTAGAAATTAAATCTTTGGGCAAAAGAACGAAAGAAGTGTTCTTGTTCAAACCCCACATACCTTGGATTATGGATTTAAGATGAAAAAGCTTGATTGGGAACTCTTCTTCACACTTTTGAGCTAAGTTTCTTGATACCTTTGACTTGAAAAATTTGATTCTTGGAAAACTTGGTGAAATATTTGGAAGATTCTTAAATTTCTTGGATAATATTTGATTTAGGATTTTAGAAGAAAACCCTAGTTTCTTGATCTTTTTCTTGGAAGAGAATGAGAGATGATGAAGGTTTTCTCCACTACTAGTATATATATAGAGGCTAAAAATGAGTGGAAAATTTCAAAATACCCTTTTAAAAACCTCTTTGAGTTGCTGAAAAAATATACTTGATGCCATCCGCGACAGGCTGTCAGGTCCGTGATAGGCCGTCACAAAAAGGGGTTCAATTCTTGATTTTCTGCCTAGGGATGGTGAAGTCATCATAAATTCTATCAGAATTTGATGATGTCATCAAAAATAGCATCATAAATGTGACAGTCCATCAGAACCATTGTCACCGCTTTCCAGCTTGACATGCTGGAGTAAAATGGGTATAACTCTTTGCTCCGATATTGTATTTTGGCAAAATTGGCATCGTTGGAAATATAATTAAATTATATATCTGTTGATAGTTCATGAGATAAAAAATTTCAAGTATAATGAGTGATATTCTCGTTTAAAGTTGACTATACCAATATCCTTCCCAAGAATTCAATCGGTAAGGAATGTTTTGATTCACCCAATCGTTAGGACATATTTAAGGCCTTAATGCACACCATCCTTGATTATAAAACAACCAAATCACTATATTTATTTCTCAAGAGCTTGATTCATGGTTGCACTATTGGTTAGACTCTCGGAGAATTACAAAGTGGCTCTAACTTATGTCAGTGGAAAGCTTATCCAATTCTCCACATGATAGAAAGTAGAATTTAGGGAAATAAAATATGAGATAAAAAATAATCAATTTGGAAGTCATCCATATTCACTCAAACGATGGATTTAGGCTTAAGAAATGATCGGGGTATTACATAGGGCCATTATATCATGTTGACTAGACATCCCCAATTGTGTGCAATCCCATGCATGGCAAGTGTTTGTTGAAAAGCCTTAGTGAATGAATTGTGAAATGATAGCATAAAGTTCCAATTATGTGCTCTTCGATACATGCTAAAACATTAATACATGCTAGTGTTTAATGCAAGACTTGTTGAATGGAGTATGAGCCAATAACATATTTTCCTATATTATTACATGTTTATGATTCCTAAATGCTTGAGGAGATGCTTTAGTGATTGTGATGGTGAATGAATAATCATGGTCTTGATTATTTAAGAATGGTTATGTTTTACTTTTATGTTATCGAGTCTTGGGGGTATTTATACACGATAATTTAGCTACAGTCTAGAGCCAGTGTCAGTTTTCTTGATAATCTCAGTCAAGACACGATTCTCAAAACTCAGTGACTTATAGAAATCTGTACTTTCAGATAGATACAGAGCTTAAGAAATCTCAAAAATCTCAGTAATCTTAGTATCACTAGTATTCTAGCCTCAGTTCAGTACTCAACTCAGACCTAATAGTATTCAAGTGTTCAGTTTAGAACTCGGTATCATGTAGTTAGATAATAAGATTCAGTAATATTCCGTTAGATACGAAACCAAGTGAATTCGGTGTAACTCAGTCAGGTCATTTGAGAAATATGACCAGTAACAGATTTAGCTTAGTTTAGGTTCTATTAAGAATCAGTTTAGAGTCTTTCAGTTGGGAGTAGGAGCTAGCACCGAGCGAGTGCAGGAATGACAGATCCCCATTAGAGAGGCAGAGTCATTAGGAGCAATCCCTAAACTCTAGAACTGCGTATCCAGTGCAGGAGTAGGAGTCACCCGTAAGTATAAGGCTTGACTATTATACTGTCTTAGGCATGACTTCTTGTGAGGGTCGTTAGTTAGAGATCCTTGACCAGAGTTGATATCTTTACCTGTGGCATGATATTGACACCCTTACAGCTGGCGTTATAGGTTGGACCTCACCAGTTCAGATTTGGGGCATGTCGGTTAAGTGAGCACTCCCACAGTTACAATTTTAGTATTAGTCTTTAGAGTAGAACTCAGAAATTAGGACTGTCAAGTACAGTCACCTATATTAGTAAGAAACCCAGATAGTTCCATTGATTTATGGACCACCCTATAGATAGGCATGGTCTCATGTAAAGTTATTTAGTATCAGTATTATCAGATCCAGAGATCACCCGTTAGATAAGCTTAATCTCAGTCTCAGATTCAGTTGAGTAATCTCATTATCAGATCCAAAGATCACCCGTTAGATAGGCTTTATCTTAGTCTCAGATTCAGTTGATTAATATCATTATCAGATACAGAGATCACCCATTAGATAGGATTGATCTTAGTAGTAGATTTAGTTGAGTATTCTCATTATCAAATTCAGAGATCTACCGCTAGATAAGTTTTATCTCAGACATAATCTTTTCTTATCATTGATAGTAGATTCTGGGATCATCTGTTAGAGAGTTTTGATCTCAAATTCAGATAGTCGAGAGTAGTAAGCTCATCTTTCAGCCATTGATACGAGTAGATTCAATTAATCATCTTCATTATCATTAATTTTTGAGATCACTCACTAGATGTGAATGATCTCAATTTTAGTACTTAGTTTTCTATATCAGGAGATTCAGTTATTCAGTATCTCAGTATTAGCAGTGAGTTCAGATGTAAGTAAAGAAGTATACGAGTTTTAGTATTTTGAGTTATGATGTTTTCAGTTATGATTTGTGTATTCATGCATATTTCCTCATTCAGTATTCTTATAATAATTCAGTTAAGTCATTATTCATGCATAAGCCCTTGCATTTAGCCTTACCTCATCTTCATACTCAGTACATTCCCGTACTGATGCATTTGCACTATGGCATTTTATTTGAAACCATAGGTTTTGAGGCACGAGATCTAGAGTACCCCTAGCAGCTCAGTCCCAATCAGCAACAGTAGACGTAACCATGAGTCCTTTTTATTCGAGGATGATCCTTATTTTATTATCTCATCAGATTTAGTTTATTTTTAGTAGGCGGAGTTAGTTGGGGACATGTCCCATCAACTCCATAGTTATGACAATTTAGAGGCTTTACGGACAGATGTATCAGTATTCAGTTTTCAGTTTTGAGTATTCTAGACATTTTAAACCTTATGGCTAGTTTTTTCCAGTTTTCTACATTTATTATAGATATTATGCAGTGCTCAGGTATAGATATCAGTAGAGGGTTAGCTTGTGGTCCTTCGGGATCATGAGCACCATATGATATTTTAGTTTCAAAAAATTGGGTTGTTACAAACTTGGTATCAGAGCCTAAGGTTCAATAGTGTCCTAGGGAGTTTGAAAAGCCACATCTAGTAGAGTCTTGTGCATGGGTGTGTTTCGTGGCACATTTCAAGAGGCTATAAGATATTTTTAGGAGCAGTTTCCCTTCTTTCAGTATTCACATCATACGAGTGAGCATGTGCTAAAGTTGATCCTTAGTATAATACACCTCTTTCTTCCATTTACAGAGTATGTCTCCTCGCAGAAATAGTGCCCATAGGGTTGATGATAAGCCACCACAGTCAGTAGATCCTGATAATGAGAGTGTGTCATACATCGAGTTTCGAGCAGCTTTTCATATGCTAGCCCAAGCTGTGATGACTAATGTTCAGGGGAACCTTCAGGCTATGGCCTCATCTCAATAAGATAGAGGTTCAGCCATTGCCAGAATTAGAGCTTTCATGAGGATGAGCCCGTCAAAATTCTTTAGATTAGTAGCAGGTGAAGACCCACAGATTTATCTAGAGGAGGTGAGGAAGATCACCCAAATTATGTATATTTTTGATGAGGAGAGTGTAGAGTTAGAATCCTATAGGCTAAAAGATATTTCTCATAATTGGGTAGTGATGTGGAAGAAGGGTAGAGAGGAGGATGCAGCTTTTGTAACTTGGCAAGAGTTTCAGGATACCTTTCTAGATAAGTTTTTCCCTCTAGAGATGAGAGAGGCTAAGGTAGAAGAGTTCATAAACCTAAGGAAAGGCTCCATGATAGTGAAAGAGTATTTTCTTAAGTTCAAACAGTTAGCTAAGTATGCTCCTGACTTAATAGCTGACCCTAGAGCGAGTATGAGTAAGTTTGTGACTGGTGTATCTGGGTTAGTGTTGAAAGAGTGTAGGGCTGCTATGCTTAATAGAGATATGGACCTTGCTAGATTGATGATGCATGCACAACAAATTAAGGCTTATAAGAAGAAAGAAAGAGAGAGAGTGAGTACGAGAGCCAGAGCAGGCAGTCATGGTTTCTCTGAGGTAGGGTTCCAAGGTGGTAGCCATTCTCAGCATAGCCATAGATTTTCATTCCTAGCTCTATCCTCAGATAGTGTATTTGCACCAAAGTTTGGGGATATCAGTCATGATGGAGTGGCAGGCTCCAAATCCTAGAGTAGTGCTGGTGGTGTTCGTACCTATCTGCTTTGTGAAGAGTATGGCAATAGTCACGTAGGTGTGTGTAAAGCCGGTAGTGATATGTGCTTTGGGTGTGGTGAGTCAGGCCACAGAATACGAGAGTGTAGATTGCTAGCTCAGAGGGGTAGAGAATTTCATTAGCAGGGTGCCCCTTCCGGTGCCAATAGTGGTCAGCGTCAGAACAGACTCCATGCGCTTCAGACCCACCATGATCAGTAAAGGTTCCCTGATATAAATTCGGGTATGTTATGATTCCTTTATCTTTATGATATGCATTGTTATAACTTTTGCTCCCATTTTGAGCTTATATGTTAGCATGAGTCAAGCATTAGTTTCAGACCCCAGTCTCAGATTTAGTTGAGTAATCTTATTATCAGATCCAGAGATCACCCGTTAGATAGGCTTGATCTTAGTCTCAGATTCAGTTGAGTAATCTCATAGATAGGCTTGATCTTAGTCTCAGATTCAGTTGAGTAATCTCATTATCAGATCCAGAGATCACCCGTTAGATAGGCTTGGTATTAGTCTCAGATTCAGTTCAGTAATCTTATTATCAGATCCAGAGATCACCCATTGGATAGGCTTGATCTCAGTATCAGATTCAGTTGAGTATTCTCATTATCAGATTCAGAGATCTTTCGCTAGATAGGTTTGATCTCAGACATAATCTTTTCTTATCATTGATAGTAGATTCAGGGATCATCCGTTAGAGTGGTTTGATCTCAGATTCAGACTGTCGAGAGTAGTAAGCTCGCTTTCAGTCATTGATATAAGTAGATTCAGTTAATCATCTTTAGTATCATTAGTTTCTGAGATCACTCACTAGATGGGACTGATCTCGATTTCAGTACTTAGTTTTCAATATTAAGAAATTCAGTTGTTCAATATCTCAGTATTAGTAGTGAGTTCAGATGTTAGTAAAGAAGTATCTGAGTTTCAGTATTTGGAGTTACGATGTTTTCAGTTATGGTTTGTGCATTCATGCATATGTCCTCATTCAGTATTCTCATGATTATTTAGTTGAGTAATTGTTCATGTACAAGCCTTTGTATTTAGCCTTACCTTATTTTCATACTCAGTACATTCCCGTACTGACGCATTTGTGCTATGGTGTTTTATTTGAAACGACAGGTTCAGAGGCACGAGATCCAGAGTACCCCTAGCATCTCAGTCCCAGTCAGCAGCAGTAGACGTAGCCATAAGTCCTCTTCATTCGAGGATGATCCTTTTTTTATTATCTAATCAGATTTAGTTTATTTTCAGTAGTCGGAGTTAGTTGGGGACATGTCCTATAAACTCTACAGTTATGATAGTTTAGAGGCTTTTCAGACAGATGTATCAGTATTCAGTTTTTAGTTTTGAGTATTCTAGAAGTTTTAAACCTTATGGCTAGGTTTTGCCAGTTTTTTCACATTTATTACAGATATTATGCAGTTCTCAGGTATAGATATTAGTAGAGGGTTAGCTGGTAGTCCTTCGGGATCATGACCACCGTGTGATATTTCGATTTAAGAAAATTGGGTCGTTACACAAATGAGGTCTGAAAAATCCAAAACTCACCTGAAGTGACCTGCTGACACACCGGATCATGATTCAATCCAAGGATTGAAATTTCAAGGTCATAAGGGTCATAAAATAAGATCACTACATTATGAGGGATATAATAATTCTAAATGTGAACATTTAGTTGAAATTTCTAAGTCTGGGACCCCTTTTCATGCTCTAAAGGACTGAGTTAAGCTTAGAATTTTGTGGGGTCTTATAATATATCCCCCTTGGGAACATTCATTCTCGAATGAGACTGAATAAGCTGAGAATACTGATAGACTGAGTTTACATACTGGACATCCACAACTGAAGCATGATTTCATAACTGAAACTATTGATATACTGAGTTTTCATACTGAACATGCATAACTAAAGAATGACTGAATTCTGAAGGCATGACACATGACTGAGCTATTTTATGAAAGTATGCATGATATGAGAATGCTATGCAACTGAGCTGATATAGAGTTGTAAAGGTAATCTGAGCATGGAACTGATTAAATTTAATACTTGAAACTGATTAAATTCAAGAAAAACTGTTACCTTGAGTTGAATCTGAGTTTGTAGAGAAGAGGCGAAGATACTTGGTTCACATATCTAATTCTTCTTCCCAAGTAGCTCCCTCAATGGACTAATTCCGCCAAATAAACTTGACCAATTGAACTTCTTTGTTCCTTAGTCTACGAACCTGATGACTGAGGATTTTGATTAGGATCTCTTCATATAAGAGGCTGCTCTGTACATCTATACCCTCTATATGGACCACAACTGTGAGGTCACCTATGCACTTATCTAGAAAGGAGAAATGAAACACTTAGTGCTCTGAAGCTAAGTCTAAAGGCAACAGAAGCTCGTAAGCTACCTTTTTGAAATGACTGAGAATTCGGTAAGGACTGAAATATCAGGGACTGAGCTTCCCCTTCTCGTCAAACCTCTTTACTCCTTTCACATGAGAGATTTTTAAATACATATAATCACCAATTTGAAACTTGAGATCCTTTCTTCAGACATCTACATACGATTTTTGTCAGCTCTGAGCTGTCTTAAGCCTTTCCCTGATCAACTGAACTTTTTCTAAGGTATCAAATACCAAGTCAGGACCTACCACTATAGACTCACCCACTTCAAACCAATAAACGGGAGATCTACATCTCCTTCCATAAAGCACCTCAAATGGAACCATCTGAATGCTGGAATGATAACTGTTATTATACGCGAACTCAATCAAGGGAAATTGGTCATCCCAACTACTTTTAAAGTCAATGGAATACGGTCTTAGCATATCTTCTATAGTCTGGATGGTCCTTTATTCTTGACCAATTGTCTGAGGGTGAAAGGCTATACTAGGGTGAACTTGGGTACCAATACCCTTTTGGAAGGCTTTCAAGAAATCGGAGGTGAACTACATACCTCTATCTGAAATGATGTACAATGAAACTCCGTGCAATTGACCAACTAATGACATAGAGCTTGGCAAAATACTTGGCAGAATCAGAGGTATGAATTGGTGAGAAATGAGCTGATTTGGTCATCCTGTCTATAATGACCCAAATCGAATCAAGATAGAGACGACTACGGGGCAAACCCATCATAAAATCCATGTTTACCTCCTACCATGATAACGCTCAAACTACACTCTTGAATGGGTGTAAGTGATCATTGTTAATATAAAATACAACTAGGTTGGGGTCGAATCCCACAGGGAAAAAGGTGTGAACTCAAGTCGGTTGCAATTTAATTCACTGATAGTTTAATGTTTCCTGAAATAGGGGTTTTAGTTTCAAAAGTAATTGTTTGACACTTTGATTTCGATGTTTGTAACTAAGATTTTATGAGATAACTAGAATTATGTTCACTAGGGCTTACGGTACATGACTGATGCTAAAGGTTACTCAAGATTCTCACAGTGGTTAGGATAACAAGCTATCTTTATCGATGATATGCTCAAATTACTCTCAACCTATTTAAGCGTCTAATTTCCTAATCCTCTCGGACTTAGGGAATCGCTATTCACTTCTCAGAGTTTACCTCAGGTTAATCAACCTAGTTACAACACTGATTATTAAATGAAGTATTTTTGAGTCCCTGTTGATAATTCACTTCCTACTGTTTATGTTTTCTTTCTTAAGCAAATCAAAGTAGGTATGCCTATTGTATACAACCAACAGACATCAATTAAAATCTCTGAATTATCAAGAAATCCTAACACCTATTGAATCTTGAGTATTAAGCACCTCTTCATGACTTAACGCTAGATCCCATAATTTAGGTTAATGAGGTTTAGCCACTCATGATGCAAGAACAAGTACACAAATTGAATTCATAATTGAGAAGATTATATTAAAACTATGAAGAAGATCAAAAAGTATAACTTGAATTGATTCACAAGACAAAACTCCCAAAATATTGGTCTAGAGAGAGAGAGAGAGAAATCGTCTGTTGCAAAGTATGTTGATTGATAAGTTCTATCTCACTCAAGAAAACCCTAAAACAAGGCTTTAAATAGTTAACCCTAAATAAGGAAACAAAATAGAAGTTTCATCTTTTTCTTGGAATAAACGACGACATCAGTGATGGCTTATCAGGATTCTGACGGCTTACGACGGATGTCGTCAACTCCTCTGCATTTTTGACTCTTGCTACCTAAGCCTGATGACAACGATGACAGCCTATCACTATCTTGACGACGTGTCAAAGATGTCGTCACAAAACTTTTTTTCACTTCCATATTCCATTTAAGGCTGACAGCATCCTTGATAGCTTATCACTAGGCCTGACGACGTGTCATGGATTTCATCACAAAATTGTCTTCAACTTCCATATTCTATTTAAGACTGACGATGCTCCTGACACCTTATCACCATCCTGACGCCTTATCACAAAGTGTCATCACAACTTCAACTCATGCCAAATCTCTGGTTAAGTCTGACGACAACTGTGATTGCCTATCACAGGGCTGATGACTTATCACAGATGTCGTCAGCCTCACTTCTCTTCAGATTCCTCCAGATTTCAACTTCTTTGCTTCCATTCTTATTGGTTCTCTATCCCATCAGCTTAAACTGTAAAATCAGACATAAACAAATAAAAAACGACAAAAGTTGCTTAAGACTTCGTAATGATTCTTGGTTAAAGGTCTTAAATGTGTTAGCAATTACTCACACATCAACACCCTCAACTTAAAATAATTTCTTATCCTCAAGCAACTCAACACAACTAAGAGAATACATAGCATATTCAACATCCAATTTTCTCTTTTAAGCTCAAAACATAGTTACCATCTCCAAGGTTAATCCTATTAAAACCAACTCTGTGTGTCATTAAAGAACAATAATGTAACACAAAGGACTCAAGTAATGGCATAAATCTTAGCCACAACAACCATTCTTATACCATTGCTGCACTATCAAAACAAACAAGTAGCTAGCAACAATACCATTGTGCACTCACAACAAAGAAATCCCCCTCCTTGCTTATAATAAACCAAAAATGTAAACGTGGGGATGATCAAAAGACTCTCACTCTCAAAACAAAGTTCCAATCAGTGTATGCCAAGTACCATAGGCTTGCCCTTATTTTCATTACCAAGACCTTAAGATAGGCCAGCTAGGATCACTATAGGACTTATTTTAGGCTTATAATATAGGCTGGGTATGGTATGATATTCATGGTCATTTAAAGTGACTATGCCTCCTTGACACTACACTACTCTCTTGGGGCTCACTTATTCACTCCTTTTTCATTTTCTTTTCCATTGATCGCACATGTTCAAGTTGGGTGCCTCTTTTTTTTTTTTTAGAATAGCACCCAACTTTTATTTTTCTTTTTCTTTATTCTACCATTCTTCATACTCATCTTACACCATGCACCCCTATGATAGCCACCATCAACTTAGGTTGTTTGCTTAGGTCAAGGTGCATAGTCTCCAAGGAGAACCAGGGCCAAACAGGTTCATTATGGTATAAATGGGAAAGTGAAAGATTCCATAAGGAAGAAATAGATTAATTATGCTCAAAAAAAGGATCAAGGGATATAATGCACATACGGTAGGCTATTTAGGCTAAAAGTGGGTTAATCAACAAAACGGCCTATGATACTTTCCTAACCCCTATCCTTTAACTATGGTAGGACTAACCAGGTAAGTTTTGGCTTTAGCATACAGAAAGAATTAAGTATTTGGTCACACACCCATGGCATGCAACTATATCGCAGGCCACCACTTATCTAGTTCATGCAATTGTTCAGCAATGATCATCAAGCAGCTAGAACTAATGCCACCAAAAGATTCACAATGGTCATAAGTAAATATAATTCACACAGTCTTTGCAAATAAAACATTAGAGAGGTGTTTAAAAATCAATCAAAAATATGTCAATTGATTTTTGTAATTGTATTTCTCTTAATGACCATAAAATATGTTACAACAACAAACTACCCTACACCCTCAACTCAAAATCAAAGAAAAATTAAACTAAGGGTTAGAGTATACCTGAAATAGTTCAATCTCAGGAGTCATGGATTGCCTCCCATGCAACGCCTGCTTTAACGTCGAGGCACAACTCAAGTATCTCGATTACTTCAGACTTCATCGAGATAGATAATGGTGATACTTTTCACTGATTCTTTTAGGGCAACGTAAAGCTTGACGCATTGCCCATTTACCTTGAAGGTACTACCGTCTTCGTTTTTGAGTTCCACTACTCCATATGAGTGGACTTGACTAACTTTAAAAGCGCCTGACCACTTAGATTTCAGCACACCTGGGAACAATTTGAGTTTGAAATTGAACAGAAGCAGCAAGTCACCTTTTTGGAATTCTCATTTCTCTATTCTCCAATTATGGTACTTTTTTATCTTTTCTTTATACAGATCTTCTCATTGATAGGCCCTAAGATGGAATTCGTCTATCTCATTCAATTTCCCCAGTCTCAGTTCTACTGCTTTCTTCCAAGTCAGATTTAACCTTTTGAGTACCCATAAGGCCTTGTGCTCTAGCTCTATTGGTAGGTGGAAAGCTTTTCCATAGACCATCTAAAACGGTGGCATGCTAATGGGTATCTTGAAAGTAGTCCGATATTCCCACAAGGCATCATCGAGCTTTCGAGACCAATCATTCCAGCTAGCATTCACCATTTTGGCTAGGATGGCTTTAATCTCACGATTTGATACCTCCACTTACCCACTAGTTTTTGGGTGGTATGGAGTAGCCACTTTGTGCTGTTTCACCCCATATTTTTCCAAAGATGCTTGAAATTTTTTTTTTGCAAACATGAGATCCTCCATCGCTTATGATAGTACGTTGTACTCCAAAGCGAGAGAAAATGTTCTTCTTGAGAAGAACAACAACCCTCTTCCCTTCATTATCAAACAAGGCTACAACTTTGGCCCATTTTGAGACGTAGTCAACAACAACTAAAATATACTTCATCTTGTACGAGCTCACAAAAGTACCCATGAAATCAATGCCCCAGATATCAAATAATTCCACTTCAAGTATCTTAGTCAAGGGTATCTCATGTATTTTAGAGATTGATCCCTGACTCTGGCATTGGTCATATTTCAGCACATACTCATGGGCATCCTTGAACAATGTTCGCCAATAATAACCACTCTGCAACACCTTCCTAGCTGTTCGATCACTTGTAATATGCATAATACATCCACTTCCGGCATGCATCTCCTTATAATATTATCTGCACATCACTGAAAAAGATACAACTGATCCAAGAAGTAATGTGTCACATCATGCAGGAACTTCTTCCTTTGATAGAAAGAAAGGTTTTCTGGGATGACCTCACTCACAACATAATTTGCCTAATCCGCATACCAAGGTAATTTTTCCATAGCGGCAGCCAGAATCTCCTTATCAGGGAATGCATCATTTATCTTCATTTCATCACTACTTTCTTATTCACGTTCCATTCTAGATAGATAATTTGCAACCTGGTTTTCACAACCTTTCCTATCCTTAAGCTCAAAGTCAAATTCTTGCCACAGCAATACCCATCTAATCAGCCTTGGTTTACCATCCTTCTTAGCCATCAAATACCACAAGGCATCATGGTCGGTCTGGACCACTACTTTGGTCCCAAGTAGATAGGCTCTGAACTTTTCGAATGCATATAGTACAGCCAAAAGTTCCTGTTCAATAATGGTGTAAATCTTTTGTGCTCCATTCAGTGCTTTGCTGGTGTAACATATCGAATGGAACAGTTTGTCCCTCTTTTGCCCCAATACAGCTCCAAAGGCCACACCACTTGCATCACACATGATCTCAAATGCTTTTTCCTATTCAAGTGAAATAATAATAGGGGCCTCAATCAGCTTCTTTTTTAAGGCGCGCAAATGCCTTCAAGCACTTGTCATCGAAGGAAAATTTTACCCCCTTCTCCAAAAGTTTGCAATGTGTATTTGCAATCTTTGAGAAGTCTTTTATAAATCTCTGATAAAATCTAGCATGTCCATGAAAACTGTGCACGTTTTTCACTTAAATGGGAGGTGGTAGTTTCTCAATAAATTAGTTACCCATATCAGTTCCTTTAATTCTAACACCGAAGGCTCCTCAATAGATAGCTTGGCTGGTGGCATTGGTCGATTAGCCGGGTCAAGGTCTAGCTTTTTAGGAGCATAAGGATATGAACCCATGCCTGTCAAGGCACAAACGGTCTCTTCATACTCCCCAATGACTTCACTATTATAATTCATCATCACCACGGCTAAAGGTTAGATAACAAATTGCTATGCTATGGGCACCTTCTATCCGTCCTCATAATACATATCAACTACAGAGAACACACTCATCTCTTCATAATTCTTCATTGATTTTCCCACATCAAATCGTACCACTTTATCGTTCATCTTGAATAAGAGCTCATTCGCTCTCAAATCAATCAGTACACTTCCTATTATGAGGAAAGGTCGATCCAAGATTATGGGCACCTCAAAGTCTGCCTCACAATCCAGAATAATAAAGTATGCAGGGAATATAAAGTTGGACACCTTCACCAACACATCATACAGAATGCCAACAGGTCGCTTTATTGACCTATCCGCCATCATGATTTTTATGTTGGTGGGTGTGGGATTTCCCAGGCCAAACTTTCTATAAATAGTCAGTGGCATCAAATTAATGCTTGTTCCCAGATCACATAGTGCTTTGGTGAATTCCATTGTCCCAATTGTGTAGGGAATAGTGACTGCACCTGGGTCTGGCTTCTTCTATACTAGGGTCCTTGTAGAATTAGTGCTACAAAGGTGGAGAGTTGCCTCAAATTCACAGCTCACCGCTCGTTTCTTAGTCACAAGGTCTTTCATGAATTTTACATATCCCGACATTTGCTCAAGTGCTTCAACCAGGGGCACATTTATTGTCAATTTCTTTAGAATTGCCATGAATTTGCTAAATTTGGCATCATCAACCTTCTTCTTCAATCATTGAGGAAAGGGAGGTAGTGGTCTCGGGATAGATTTCAACACCCCTTCCTCTTCCTTCTCTTTTTCTTTCTCCAAAGCATCAATATAACTATCCAGCTTCTCAGAATCCACTGGTTTGCTTTCTTCAGATTCATCAACAACCACCTCACCATCTACAGATTTCTCCACAGAAGGGCTAGGTAAGTTCTTAATACTCCTAGTGGTAATCTCCATACATGAGCCATCATTCTGTGGATTCTGAACTGTATCACTAGGTAAAGTACCACTTTTTCTTTGGTTCAGTGTTGCAGAAAGTTGGCTCATCTGCTACTCCAACTGCTTGATAGAAGTGGAGTGTGAAGTAATCAACTAACTCAGGGTAGAGAATTTACTCTTCATAGTGGTTACCCCTAAGCTGGTAGCCTCAACTCCATTCAACATTTTTTCCATCATGTCCTCCATGGACATCTTGCCAGATCTAGTTGGTGCAATATTCCGACTTCCAGGAGGAACATACAAACAACTCCTATCATTATTGCTTCTCCAGCTTCCTTGGTCTCTATCTTTATAATGAGGCTTATCATAAAATTTTCAACCTTGATTCCCTTGGCTATTGCCTCGGAAACACCCTAATTATTAACATAATTTGCCTCCTCATCTGCATCAATAGCAACAGTGCACTGAGATTCCATAGCCTTAAGCTTTTCCATCTTGCCTGACTGCAAATGCTTGGTCAGCAAGTCCATCTGAGTCTTTAAGTAGGCCATGTCTTGGTATAGCTCCTGATCCCTATTGCATTGCTCTGCAGTCATACCACCAGAAATAGTCGGGCTAGCTACCATAGAAACCTTGGTATGCCAAGCCCGACTCTGTTTGGTCATTCTATTCAGCATGTCTGAAGCATCTTAAAATGAAAGGTCAATGAATGAACCACCTGCAGTATTATCTACAATTGGGTTTGTCACAGAGTTAAAAGATCTGTACAAAGTCTCCAGCAAGTGAAAGTCCGTCATGTTGTGGTTTGGACATTGTGCCATCTTCTTCTTAAATCTCTCCCAAGATTCATGTAATGCTTCAGTCGGGAGCTTTCTGAAGTTACTAATTTCGTCTCTCAACTGTAACCTCTTGGAGGATGGAAAGAACCGTTCTAGGAACACCTCTTTCAACTGTATCTAGTTGGTTATAGAATCAGGCTCTAGCTCATTTAACCACATTTTGCCTCTCCATACAGAGACAATGGAAACAATCTCAATCGAATCATATTCTGGCTCCCTCCCGAATTATCAAAAGATTTGCAAATGGTGATAGAGTTCACCAAGTACATATTCGAATCATCACCATGCCAGCCTCCAAAAAACCCCTTCAGATTCAGGGGTTGAATCATAGTACTTGTTATGCTGAATTTTGCACCAGGTGCCAACGGTGGAGGAATTATAGAACCCGTTGCACCTGCTTTGTCCATTCTTTCATCATCATCATCATGAACCTTGTAATGGACAGGTTGTTGACCATACCTTCCTCTGACTGGATGATTTATGTCATAATTTTGCTACACTGGTTCAGCAATTTGCTCACCTCACCTTGGGTTTTGAGGATTCAACAATTCCTCATCACCCAAGTCTTCATCATCATGGTTCGGGTGATGTACTTGTTGACCTTGGTTCTATACGTTCACCTGAGCCCTAGCCAAGGCTGACAGTCTATCAGCTTCTTGCTGTTTTTCCATTCTCTCGGTTAGCTGAGGTTCTGGATTATTTGGTAATAACAGTTCTCTAGAACTTCTTGTTTTTGGCATAAAAAACAAGGGACCTGCAATAAACAAAAACAACAAATAAACGTAAATCTAGGAAACCTAACTAATAGTCAATTAGCGCACAAAACTTTCAGTTTTCAACTGTATTCCCCGACAATGGTGCCATTTTTGATAATGCTCAAACTACACTTCTGAATGTGTGTAAGCGATCGTTGTCAATATAAAACCCAACTAGGTTATGCATGGGATACATACTCACCCATGGGATCTACTTGAATGGGTATCAGGGCTGACCGGTTTCCTGTTCTTCTTCTGTTGTTCTTTTTGAGAGGCATATTCTGTAAACAGAAGGGAAACTTGAATTAGATAGAGAGTTTAAATTGAGATCATGCCTACAAGTATGATATGAATACTGAAAGAAGGGAAACTTTCCTAAAATGCCTCATAGCCTCTTGTTAATAAGTGTGGCGCGCTACACAGCCATGTACAAGACTCTACTTGACGCGACTTTTAGATTTCTTAGGACTCTGTTAAACCTTAGGCTCCGATACCAAGTTTGTAACACCCCGAGTCTGCACCCCAAACTCGTAATGATTGGTACCTGTTGTGAGCACTGTATAATATTACTAAAATAAATGTAGAAATTAGGTTAAAGTTTCTATAAGGTTCATCACTGAAAAAAATACTGAATACTGATAAATAAATACTAAAAATTAAACAGCTATCTAAAATAATCTGGGGTTTTAGTTCAAAGTGAACGGTTTGCACAGAAAAAGGTATGGCAAGAGCTTAGGTTTACGTCGTATGATGTATCGCGAAACTTGGGCAATGGGATTATGTGGAGTATTAGGCTCTGAAAAGTGTATGGCACAAGTTTAAGTGGGCGCTGCAAAGCCTATTGCAAATATTCCCTTTTGCATCGCAACATCTATCGCCTTGTTGAGGAAGTGAACTTAGGCAATAGCAATGCCTCGCCAAGCCTAACGAACAATCTGGACTTTGCATTGCAGAACATATCGCACACAGAAATACTTGCATCACATACTACATCGCCAACATGAGGCAGTGGGCTTAGCCGATGCCAATGCCTCGCCACGCCTATCGCATAAGTTGGATTTGGCATTGCATAACCTATCCCCAACCTTAGACTTTGCGCCGCACATACGATCGCCAACTCAAGGCAATGGGAAAGGGCCTATCGGCTCGATCCTTATGCTACCACTATAGACCTCATTGAAAATCACAAAATAAAGTCACGGTCGGATTAACATAATTTAGGTCACAATTCTAACATGAATCATGACTTGAGCCTTAACATTTGACCACTCCAACTTAGCTGTAATGTTCCCATTACTCCTAAACTTACTACCTTTGATATGACTCACTTTCAAATAGATTTCAGTACCTACCACCTCTTTAGTGATTTAAACACCTACACTTAATAAAAAATAACTAAAAGTGATTAGAATGGTGGGTTTCCTCTCACCAAGCGTCGTAGTTTTTGTCGTGGCTCGACTCTTATTTTTTTATTTTTATTTGAAATGATAAAATAAAAGAATAACCATGGGTTGCCTCCTATGCAGTGCTTGATTTAACCTTGCGACACGAATCAGTTAAGTCGATTACTCAAACTTCATCGAGATAGATTATACCTAAGCATTTTACCAAGTCCATTGGACCGATATATAACTTGACTCATTACCCGTTGACTTTGAAGACACTTCTATCTTTATTTTTAAGTTTGAATACTCTAGATAAGTAGACTTTTTTAACTTTAAATGGGCTAGACCATTTTGACTTAAGTTTACCTGGAAAGAGCTTCAATCTGGAGTTGAAGAGGAGTACCCAATCGCCTTTCTGAAAGTCTCATTTTTCAATTCTCCAGTCATGGTACTTCTTCATATTCTCTTTGTATAGGTATGCTCTTTCATGAGCCCTGAGATAAAATTTATCCATCTCATTCAGTTACTCTAGTCTTAGCTCCGCTACCTTCTTCCAATTTAGATTTAACCTCTTGAGTGCCCATAAAGCCTTGTGCTCCAGCTCCATTAGCGAATGGCATCCCTTGCCATAGACTAATTGGTACGATGACATGCCAATGGGTGTCTTGAAAGTAGTTTGATATGTCCACAAGGTGTCATCTAGCTTTCAAAACCAATCTTGCCTACTAGTGCTCACTGTTTTGGCTAGGATGGATTTAATCTCCCAATTCAAAATATCCACTTGCCCACTAGTCTATGGGTGGTATGGAGTTGCTACTTTATGCTGTTTCACTCCATATTTTTTCAAGGCAGCTTGAAACACTTTGTTGCAAAAATGAGATCCTCCATTACTTATGATAGTACGTGGTACTCCAAAGCGAGAGAAAATGTTCTTTTTCAGAAATGCAACAACTCTCTTCCCTTCATTATCAGCAAAAGTGATGGCTTAAACCCATTTAGATACATAATCAACAGCAACTAGAATGTACTTAATCCCATACGATCTCACAAAAGGCCCCATAAAATTGATGCCCCAAACGTTAAAAAATTCTACTTCTATCATCTTCGTCAAAGGCATCTCATGGCGCTTGGAGATTGACCCTTTCCTCTGACATTGGTCACATCTTATCACGAACTCATGAGCATCCTTGAATAAAGATGGACAATAGTAGCCACTTTGCAACACCTTTCTAGCATTCCGATCACCTACATGGTGACCTCCAACCGGGGAAGCATGAATGCTTTGAAGATACTCAGTATAACTACTTCTGGAACACACCTCCTTATGATATTATCAGCACATCATCGGAACAGATATGGATCATCCTAGATGTAATATGTCACATCATGGAGAAACTTCTTTCTTTGGTGAAAAGAAAGATTCTCTAAAATCACCTCACTCACGACATAATTCATGAAATTTACATACCAAGGTATTTTTTCCAGCATAACAACCAAGATTTTCTCATCTAGAAATGCATCATTAATCTCAAATTCATCTCTAACTGCTTGCTCTCCTTCAAGCCCAGACAGGTGGTCCGCAGCTTGATTTTTGCAACCCTTTCGATCTTTGACTTCAAAGTCAAAATCTTGAAACAGCAACACCTATCTAATCAACCTTGGATTTATATCCTTTTTTGCCATCAAATATGTTAAGGCTGTGTGATCAGTGTGGACCAATACCTTGGTTCTTAGAAAATAAGCCCGGAACTTATCAAAGGCATAGATTCCTGTAAGAAGTTCCTGTTCTATAACTCTGTAATTCTTTTGAGCCCCGTTTAGTGCTTTGCTTACATAATAGATAGGATGAAACAGCTTATCACTTTTTTGTCCAAGCAAAGTCCCAAGTGCAACACCGCTCGCATCACATATAATCTTAAATGGCTTTGACCAATCCGGTGCAACAATAATAGGGGCATCAACTAACTTCCCTTTAAGGTATTTAAATTCCTTCATGCAATCATCATCAAAGGTGAATTTAGCTTCCTTCTCCAAAAGTTTGCAAAGTGGATTTGCAATTTTTGAGAAGTCTTTTATAAATCTTCGATAGAAGCTTGCGTGACCAAGGAAAATACGTACTACCTTTACTAAAATAGGAGGTGGTAGCTTTTCAATAACCTTGACCTTTACCTGGTCGACCTCAATTCCCTTGGCTGAAATTTGGTGGACAAGAACAATGCCCTCTTTACCATGAAGTGGCATTTTTCCCAATTAAGCATAAGGTTAAACTCTTCACACTGCTGTAAGGCTCTACTTAGATTCACCAAACAAAGCTCAAACGAATCACCTACCATAGAAAAATCATCCATAAATACCTCCAAGGTGTTTTCAACCATATCTGAGAAATAGACATCATGCACCATTGAAAGGTAGCGGGTGCATTACATAAACCAAATAGCATCCGCTTGAAAGTAAGAGTACCATACGGGCAAGTGAATGTCATCTTCTTTTGATCCTCTGGTGATATAGAAATTTGACTATAACCAGAATACCCATCCAAAAAACAATGCCAACCTTTTCCCACCAATCAATCAAGCATCTGATCCATGAAAGGCATTGGGAAGTGGTCCTTCAGAGTCCATGAGTTGAGTTTACGGTAATCAATAAAAACTCTCCACCCAGTAACAGGTCTGAGCAGGATCAACTCATTCTTCTCATTTGCTACAACAGTCATGCCCCCTTTCTTAGGCACACATTGAACAGGGCTTACCCATTTGCTATAAGAAATGGGATATATAACTCCTGCATCAAGCCATTTGATTATTTCCTTCTTAACCACCTCTTTCACAGGTAGGTTAAGATGGCATTGGTGCTCAATGGTCAGAGTGTAATCTTCCTCAAGTTTGATTTTATGGGTAAAAATGCTTGGAGGGATGCCAATAATATCTGCAATAGTCCACCATATCACCTTTTTGTACCTCTGAAGCACTGAGATAAGTTCCTACACCTGTTGCTCACCTAGATCTTCTACAATAATCACAGGTAAGGTGTTTTCGCTGCCCAGAAACACATACTGTAAATGACCTGGCAACTCTTTCAACTCCAACACTGGTGGCTCTTCAATAGATGGCTTAGCTAGTGGTGTTGGATGGTTCTTAAGATCCAGATCCAGTTTCTTAGGGGCATAAGAATATGATCCCATTCCTGTCAAAGAACAAACTATCCCCTCATACTCTTCAATGCCCTCACTATCAAAATTCATCAAAACTGCAACCAATGGCTCAACATCAAATTTCTCCTCTATTAGCATCTCTTGCTCATCCTCATAATAAACATCAGCAATAGAGAACACACTCATATCCTTGTGCTGCTTCATAGATTGACACACATCAATTTGAACCACTTTATTATTTAGCCTAAAAAGGAGCTCATTAGCTTGCAAGTCAATAAGAACACTTTTAATTGTAAGGAAAGGTCGACCCAAGATTATGGGCACCTCAAAATCCACTTCATAATACAGAATAAAAAAATCTGTGGGAAATATGAAACTGGCCACCTTCACCAGCACATCATATAATTTTCCCATAGGCCGCTTCACTGATCTGTCCACCATCACAAGTTGTATGTTTGTGGGTGCAGGATCCCTCAAACCTAGATTTTTATAAGCAACTAGCAACATTAGATTAATACTTGCTCCCAGATCATATAAGTCCTTAGCAAAGTCAAGAGACCCAATAGTACAAGGGATGATGAATGCTCCTAGGTCTGCCTTCTTCTGCACTAAAGATCTTGTAGAAATAGTACTAAAATGGTGAATATTATCCGCCGGTTTATATCTTACTGCTCTCTTCTTCATTATAAGATCCTTCATAAATTTAGCATATCCTAGCATCTGCTCAAGTGCCTCCACCAAAGGCACATTCACTATCAGTTGCTTCAACATTGCCATGAATTTACTAAATTTTGTATCATCGTCCTTCTTCTTCAATCTATAAAGAAAGTGAGGTAGTGATTTTGGGAAAGTAGTCACCACTACTTCCTTCTTCTTGTCTTTCCTTTTATCTAACTCATCAACCTACTGATGATTAGAAGGAATGCCAATACCATCCAGTTTCTCAGACTCCACTGGATAACTTTCTTTGTGCTCAATATCCTCTTCAATCACGTCTTCAATCACAGCTTTGCCCACATATAATCCCGGTAATACCTTACCACTTCAAGTGGTAAATTTCATGCATAATTCATTATTATAAGGATTTTGTACTATATCACTTGGAAATGTTCCACTCTTTATCTGATTCAATGCTATTGAGACTTGGCTCATTTGCTACTCTATCTATTTGATATAAATCGAGTGTGAATTTACCAACTGACTCATAGAACATAAGTCACTCTTCATAGTAGTCACCCCAAAGTTGGTAGCCTTAACTCCTTTCAATAGCTTCTCCATCCTGTCCTCCGTAGATATTTTTCCTAAGCTTGCTGCAACATTATCTCGACTTCCAGGAGGTACATATAGTCCACTCCTATCATTTTTGTTCTTCCAACTTCCTTGGTCCCTATCCTTATAACCAACCTTGTCATAAGAGTTCTGACCTAGATTTCCTTTGCTATTGCCTCAAAAAGCCCCCTAATTATTTAGATAGTTTGTCTCCTTTTCTGAATTAGAGTCAGCTCTACCTTGGAATGTAACATCTTTTACCTTCTCTGTTTTTCCAAACAACAGATACTTAGCTAGCAAATCCATTTATGTATTCAAATGTGCCATATCTTGATCAAGCTCCTACTCTTTTTTGCGTTGCTCTATAGTTATACCAACAGACACAGTACGACTTGCTACCACAAAATCTCTGGTATGCCAAGCTCTACTTTGTTTAGTCATCCTATGAGCATCTCCGAGGCTTCAGAAAAAGTGAAATCCACAAATAACGTACCTGCAACATTATCCATGACTGGCTTTGTAATAGAGTTTAAGGCCATATACAGAGTTTCCATCAAATGGATGTCACTCATATTATGATTTGGACACTACATCAAGTTCTTTTTGAACCTCTCCCATGTCTCGTGAAGAGGTTCAGTTGGGAGCTGCCTGAAGTTACTGATCTCATCCCTCAACTGTACCCTCCTAGAACGCAGAAAGAACCTTTCTAAGAAAGACTCTTTCAACTTTCTCTAGTTGGTTATAGAATCAGGCGTTAGCTCATTAATCCATAATATTGCCTCTAGAGACAGAGACAATGGAAATAAACACTGGCGGATGGCATTCTTTCCCACTCCTGGGTTATCAAAGGACTTGCAAATAGTGATAAAGTTCACTAAATGCATATAGAGATCATCCCCCGGGAGTCCACCAGACAACCCCTTTAGGTGGAGGAGTTGAATCATCATGCTCGTAATATTGAACTTAGCTCTGAGTGCCAATGGTGGAGGAATAATAGCTCTAGTTGCACCAGCTCTATCCATTCCATCCTCATCATCATTAAGATCAAATTGCACAGCTTGGCAATCAGGTCTCGCTCTAAAAGGATGATTTCTGTTCACCGGTGCAACTATATCCTCTGCATGCCTTTGATTACCCGGCCCTAACATATCATCATCTCCCAAGTCCTCTTTATCTCTATTAGGTACCCTACCTTGGTTATCTGGATTGTATTGATTTAATTGAGTATTATCCAAAGTGACTAATCTTTTAGCTTCCTATTGGTTAACCATTCTTTCAATAAGATAAGGTTCAGGATTGAAGGGTAATAATGGTTCTCCTAAACTTCTGGTTCATGGCATAAAAAATAATAAAACTGCAACAAACAAAAACAACAAATAATTGTAAAATTATAAAACATGGTTAACAGTAAATTAAAACACATAAACTTAATAGATAATTGTATTCCCCGAAAACGGCACCAAAATTTGATATGCCCAAATTACAACTTTTTATAAGAGCGTAAGTGGTCATTGTCAACTATAGAATCCAACTAGGTTGGGGTCGAATCCCACATGGAATATGGTGTTAATTTAGTAATATGTAGATTAGTTGACTTTTAATCATTCGTTTTCAAAAAAAATAAGGGGTTTTTGATTTAAGTATGAAGTAATAGTTTCAATATAACAGTGAAGCAATACGTGTAATAGTATTTGAAAACAAAGAATAACAAGATAGTGTTATGTCCGCCTTGTAGTTTCCAATACTATATAACTATGGGCGTTAAGAATTCATACATGCATACACTTATAGAGAAACATGTTCAATATCTTAATCCAAGCGTTTCTCAACCATCAAGGATCAATTCACTTTAGTTCTCTTGAATCAAAAGTGTTTACACAATTATACAAATTCTCTAAGTTGTTAATCCTATTAAGGCATTAACGTGTGAAATAGAGGTTGGAAACCCTATTTTCTTGTCACCACTCTCTTTTCCAAATATTAACTTTTCTATCAAACTAGTTATGTTTCAATGGAACCTTCCCTATGTTTGCAACCATGAGAATTCAAGAATAATGAAGAGAGCATGATATAAGTGAATCAATGCAAAATGAATTCAAAAGCCAAAGAAATAGATAGTATGCTACAAGGTTTCCATAACCCTAACCAATAAGCTTAGCTATTAATGGACAAAATAAAAATCACAATAGACATATTCATCATACCAAAAGATAAAAGATGATCTTGGTATGTAAACCATGAACAATGTGAAAGTCGTTTTTCTCTCCTCTCAACCACCTTTCTCTAATTCAAAATACTACAGAATAGAATAGAGTACGTAAATTTTTAGCATCAAGTCTTTTTAGTAATCTTCTCGCTCATAATTGCCTTCTAAGTCCCTAAGCTAATTTTAAATGATAAATTAGTCTTGGACACAGTTTCTAGGTGCCACATTTGGTCCAACAAGCTACTTTTCTCTTGTGTGATTTGTCATCCGCATTTCGTAGTCCCATCATGTCTTCATCTACCTCATTAACACTTGAAATCATGCTAATCACATAGGTTAGTTCAATTACATAAAAGTAGAGTAAGAAAGTAAGAAACTAGGGACTTTGTTCTCAAAACTTAGCTAAAATATGGGTAAGTTATGTTTCTTAGGTGTATATACACCCAAGATCAATGATACTAAGAAATGTATCACTCTTAAGTATAAAATTCAAAATCTAATTAATAACAAGGTGATAACACTGGAAGAAGCTTCAGCCAATGTTAACATCAATCTTTTGCGTAATCAAAAGAAGTATTCATTAGCATCATTAGCTGCAAAGAGGAATGAAGTTCCCTCAAAGGTGCACTTTTTTTGTTCCTTGAATCTTGTATTTTAAAGTTATTATTTTATTTAATATAATCATACTTTCTCATTTTTATTTTCTTGTAGTCTCCCCTTGTCACTTTATTTCCTTGTAATCGCACTTCATTGTTTGATTTCCATATAATCGCTCTTTTAAGTTGTAAGGAACTACATTCGACCTGATTTCCTTAGTTGAATACATAGGTGGATTGTATTAACATCGATCATGTTATAAAAATATTAAATATCCTGATTTTTTATATGAACTATGTTTGACTTGAAATTCCAAAAATGAGATACGCAGGTGACCAATGTCGACTTTGGTCAACCATATTTCAATTGTATATTGGAGCAATACGGACCTGATTCCTACCTCTATGAGATACGTTGGAATCACATTTGCTCAATCATAATCCCCGTAATGTTTTCATACAAACTAGGGTAAAAGTTTTTAGAGGATCTCAAAATTCATTAAGAGGATTTTTTTCCAAGTTATATGGAGATGACACTGAATTTTTTTTTTGAGAAGGTCTTAAAATTTCAAAAAACTTGACATTTTCTACAATGTTTAACGCCAGATGTTGCTAAAGCTGAAATCGGAGAATATATTTTGAGAAGTTTGTAAAATTTCAAGCTACGTTGTGTCAAAAAGAATTCAAGTATCTTCCATTCTAGAATGGGGTAGAATTTTTGAGAATATCCCAAGAATTCCATTCTAAATGATGTAATATGTTACAAGAAAGTTAGAGAGTTTCTATGTTATAGATTAGGGAAATTTTTTTTAGGAAGATCCACAAAAATTCCATAAAAATTTCATGTCAAGATCAAGAAAGCATGCAAATCAATGATCAAAAAGAAGCATCGGGAGAGAATGGAAAAACTAATACAGTCAGTCTCTCAAAACTAAAATTTTTTCTTTGAATGTAGGAACAGTTAAGTCATAAAGCTGACAATGTTAAGCATGATAAAGAGCATTACCAGATCCACCGTGGCCTTGCCATAATAATCCAGACAACTTTACGTTTCCCTTATCCTCTTAATTTATGTTTCTATTACTTTGCTATGATCTCTAATGATTTCTCTGATATTATAGATAAATAATCAGACACAAAAACTAAGATATGGAGATATTATCCATATCACTATATCAAAATTATCATGAGCCAAATGACTTTACCTTTAAACTCTATCTTCCATCATACTCTTGGTTTAGTTACAAAAACATATTATTAGTAAGTGTTGTTTGTTCTATACAGGTGACACTATGAGAGACTACCTCTAAGAAATAACACAATGGATCCTCTCAAAGTTTGAGGATTCAATCTAGAAGATCATCACATGCACATGTCTTTTCAAGGATCCGTGATGAATATGACTGATTTCAAACAAATCGACTTCTACTTTTATATGTTGATGAATCTAATATTTCATCATTTTGATCAAATCTTACATTCTTTGAATCAGTTTTAGGCTCAAACTACTTCTAACTTGATTCTTATTCTAGCAAGGCACATTGGCAATCCTACATAAGGATTCGGTCTTCCCATAGTTTTGAAATCCAAACCCTTGGACTAAACTAAGGTAGGTTAGCTCATATTTTAAAGAGATGAATTGAATTGTCACTTCATTCGAAGTTGATGTATTATAGTCTATTAGGGTATTCTATTCTCTAAGAAAACCTACTAGATTTTCATCCCCCTCGAGGTGACATTTCTTATTATATTTGGGTTAACTACCCTTTCGAGAAGACATACCAGATTGTCACACCCATTTAAGGTGACATATATTATTGTATTTAGGTCATCCACCCTTTTAAAGAAAACCTATTAGCTCACCCTATTTGAGGTGTCATATCATATTACAATTGAATTTTTTTCTACTCTAGAAGATACATCAAACCTTTACTTTATTTGAGGTGATATGTTATTATTGATTTTCACCTCCTTTAGTGTGGCATATTGTTATGGACCGTCACCTCCTTTAGGGTGAAATAATTATTATATGGATCATCACTTGCCTCAGAATGACATATTATATTGTTATGGAAAGTAACCTCCTTTAGGGTGACATGTTATTATGTTGTGGACCATAATGAAATACCCCGTACTTTTTTCTAGCTAATTTCGTACCAAGAATGTATAGTATTAGTTTCTAAATTGAATGGTGGTTATTCCATGAGGAATTTTTAAGATTTTCATTTTTTGTCATATGGGAAATTCAATAAGCTTTCCATCGATATAAGATTCAACCAAATCCGATAACCGGGTCAGAAGTTACGACTATTTGAAGTTTCTGTCATAAAACAGCATCATATTAGTTAGTGGCGTGCCACGCCCCAAGAGGAAATGGAATTTGTAAAATTCCAGTAGGGGTCTGTGATTATGGCGCGTTGCGCCAGGGCCCAAATTCAGAATTGTCCTTTTCTAGTGCCTTAGCATGATTTCCTCTGCATCGCGCCAAAGTTCCAGGTTGCAAAAGAAGGGGCAACACGATGGCTCCGCATCGCGCAGCCCCTCAGTTTCCCAATTGTCAATTTCCAGTAACATGGCATGATAGCATCGCGTAGTGCTAGGGGTTTAGTTTGGGTAAATTTTATTGAAATTAAATGACGCCTCTAGGGTTAAAAGGGTCAGCTTTCCACCCCTATTTAAGCCCTTTAACATGTGACTCAGCCACTTTTCACCCAAAATACACTCTCTTCTCTCAAAAGCCTCTCAATAACAACCTAGGGATTTTCGTAGAAGATTCAGAATCAAGAATTTCCTCCATCAGTCTTTACGGAATCACGAACTAAGGTATGCATAGTATTCATTCATGGACTCCTTTCATCCATGAAGCCCAAGTATCTCTTTTCTAAAGTCAAGATTTTAGATTTTCTTTATGAACTTCATGTTGGGTTTATTTTGTTTATTTTGAGAATGATCAATTGAATTCAAATCCTCGTTGGGTGATTAATGTTATATGGAATTAATTTGTATAGATGTATATTCATGTAAACCTATGATTAAACCCTAGGATGATGAAATTAGATGTTGAATCATGATGTGTAATTGTTGAATAATGGTTTCTACATATATCATGCCTATCATGTGTTTGATTAAATGCCTAGATGAAGGAAAAGTGCCTAACCAGCATGATACCATTAAATCCCCATGTATGTACAAGTTATGCCTATCACATGGTTTGATGAAATGATTCTATAAATTTATTATGGATTATGATGTTAGTTATTTTTTCAAGTAAGTTATGCTTGGTCAGTTTCCTTCCATCGAGTCCTGGGGATACTTGTACTCAAAATATTAGCTGTGTGCCTAGATCCATGTAATGTTTTTACGATATCTCAGTCAAGATATGAATCCTTAGACTTCAGACAGTCTTATGACTCAGGAAATCTCCATGATCTCATGAACTCAGTTAGTTGTCAGATATCAGTAGTATTCTGTTAGTCAATGGAATTCAATAACTCAACCCATGTCCAATTCAGTAAATCATGTTCAGAATCTATTCAGATGGCAGTAGGAATTAGCATCGACTGAACCCAATAATGGAAACACACACTATCAGATAAGGATGCAATTCTTAGAAGTCATCCTTGCATTCCAAAACAATATAGTCAGCATAGGTTGAGACATTAGCACTGTTCGATGAGGGTTGATAAGGTGGATAAACACTTTAGATAAGGGCCGCACCATTCTCTTTTGGGGACGCTATCAGATGAGGGTCACCCACAACTTGTCTTTACCAGTGGCACGTATTGACACCCTTTCCAATTAAGGTTACATATTGGACCCCAACTCAGCTATAATGGCATATTAGGGGCATGTCGATTAGATAACTACTTACCAAAATTTCATTTTATAGAATAAGGACTGTCAGATACAGTCAATCAGTCTCAGTAATAGAACTCAGAAAGTTCTTCAAATTCCAGGACTATTAGATACAATCAACTTAGATACTTTACGAAACTCAGATAGTTCCATCAGATTCAAGACTGTCAGATACAGTCACTCATGTTATCAGTCATATTCAGATTCAGTAATCATGCTGTCACAGTATTAGTTTCAGTTGTTATGTCTCATACATATATTCTCACGCTCATGATAGATAGTCAGTTATTATTATTGTTCATGCATATGAACCCTATGCATTTAGTCTACCTCACATGCATACCAATACATTCAAAGTATTGATGCATTTGCTCTATGGTGTCTTGTACCATAGGTTCAGAGATATGAGTTTCAAAGCAACACCAGATTCCAGATACTTGTAAACAGAGTTAAAAGTGAGTCCTCATATTTTGAGGACATAATTATTTCTCTATTATCTCATTAATTAGTTTATTAGTTAGAGTTAGTTAGGGACATGTCCCATGAGCTCCTTACAAATACAGTTTAGTCAGTTAGAGGCTTTCTAGACTATCATATTTTAGAATTCAGTATTCTTAGTTTTGTTTTGGGTATTCTGTTACCCCACACAGATGTTATATCATTCAGATCATGTTCAGTATTGAACCTTATGGCCTTTCAGTGCATGTTTCCGCATTATTATGTCATATTATGTTGTGTACAGGTACAGATATCAGTCATGGGTTAGCTTGTGGTTCTTTGGGGTCATGAGCACCGTGTAGCATTCCAGGTACCAGATTCGGGGCATTGCAAACTTAGTATCAGAACCTAAGGTTTAAGAAAGTCCTAGGAAGTCTGGAAGCCGCATCTAGTAGAGTCTTGTACATGGGTGTATTGCATGCCATATTTATGTATAAGAGTCTATAAGATGTTTTAGGAATAGTTTCTACTCTTTCAGTATTTATGTCATGCCAGTGAGCATAATCTCAAGTCAATCTCTCAGTCTATTCCGTTTCTCCCTTTCTTCTATAAAACATGTCTCCTAAAAGAATAAATGGAAATCAGTCAGCTCTTCAGCTCAAAGATCCTTTGGGCGATCATGTTTCTAATGCGGAGTTCAAGGCCTCATTCACTACCTTTGCTCAATCAGTTACCACTCAAAATAAATGGCCAGCAGTCATTCCGGCATATTAGGGGCATGTCTATTAGATAACTACTTACCATAATTTTATTTTATAAAATAAGGACTGTCAGATACAGTCAATCAATATCAGTAATAGAACTCAAAAAGTTCTTCAAATTCCAGGACTGTTAGATACAATCAACTTAGATATTGTACGAAACACAGATAGTTCTATCAGATTCAGGACTATCAGATACAGTCACTCATGTTATCAGTCATATTCAGATTCAGTAATCATGTTGTCACAGTATTAGTTTAAGTTGTTATGTCTCATACATATATTCTCACGCTCATGATAGCTAGTCAGTTATTATTATTTTTCATGCATATAAACCCCATACATTCAGCCTACCTCACATGCATACCAATACATTCAAAGTATTGATGCATTTGCTCTGTCGTGTCTTATACCATAGGTTCAGAGATACGAGTTTCAAAGCAACAGTAGATTGTAGACACTTGTAAATAGAGTTATAAGTGAGTCCTCATATTTTGAGGACATAATTATTTCTCTATTATCTCATTAATTAGTTTATTAGTTGGAGTTACTTAGGGACATGTCCCATCAGCTCCTTACAAATACAGTTTAGTCAATTAGAGGCTTTCTAGACTATTATGTTTCAGAATTCAGTATTTTTAGTTTTGTTTTGGGTATTCTGTTACCCTGCACAGATGTTATATCATTTAGATCCTGTTCAGTATTGAACCTTATGGCCTTTTAGTGCATGTTTCTGCATTATTATGTCATATTATGTAGTGTACAGGTGCAGATATCAGTCATGGGTTAGCTTGTGGTTCTTCGGGGTTATGAGCACCGTGTAGCATTCCAGGTACCAGATCTGGGGCATTACAAACTTGGTATTAGAGACTAAGGTTTAATAAAGTCCTAGGAAGTCTAGAAGCCGCAGCTAGTAGAGTCTTGTACATGGGTGTGTTGCGCGCCATATTTATGTATAAGAGTATATAAGATGTTTTAGGAACAGTTTTTGCTCTTTCAGTATTCATGTCATGCCAGTGAGCATAATCTCAAGTCAATCTCTCAGTCTATTCCATTTCTCTCTTTCTTCTATAAAATATGTCTCCTAAAAGAAAAAATAGAAATCAATCAGCTCTTCAGCCCGAAGATCCTTTGGGCGATCATGTTTCTTATACAGAGTTCAAGGACTCATTCACTACTCTTGCTCAGTCAGTTACCACTCAAAATGAATGGCCCGCAGTTATTCCGACCAACCTAGTGGCCAATTTAGCCACAGCTAGGATTTGGGACTTTATCTGAATGAATCCTTCGTCCTTCCTTGGGTCTAAGGTAGATGAGGACCCTCAGAAATTCATTTATAAGGTTACGAAGGTGACAAACATCATGGGGATCACTATTGTTGAAAGTGATGAGCTAGTTGTATATCAGTTGCAGGATGTGTCTCATACTTAGTTCAAATAGTGGAAGTCAGAAAGGTCATATGATGTAGGTCTTATAGAGTGAGAGGAGGTTGTCACTGCATTCTTAGACAGATTCTTTCCCTAAGAGCTTAGAGAGGCTAAGGTGCTAGAATTCATCAACCTCAGGCAGGGCAATATAATGGTGAAAGAGTATTCTCTTAAGTTTAATCAATTATCCAGATATGCCCCTCATGTGGTTACAAATAGCAGAGCCAAGATGAGTAAGTTCACTTCAGGGGTAAATGATAACATGGTAAATGAGTGCAGATCTAACATGCTGAACAGTGAAATAACTTTAGCTAGGCTCATGACTCATGCTCAGTAGATAGAGGAGAAGATGGTTAAGCAGAGGGAGAAGCAGAATAAGAGAGATAGGACAAGTAGCTTTAATTTTAGTCAGCCTAAGTCAGAAGGAGGCGATCGCTCTCAGATTAATCCTAAGTTATCAGTTCTATCTCCTTCTTCAGCCAGTGCTCTAGTTCCTAAGTTCAGGGAGGGTAACAGAGATAGAGTGCCAGGCTCTAAGTCTCAGGGATGTGTTAGCAATGCCCTAACTAATCCCCTTTGTTAGACTTGTGGAAAGAACCACAAGAGTACTTGCAGAGCTGGTAGCGATGTCTGTTTTAGTTGTGGAAAGCTAGGCCACAGAGTTAGAGAATGCCCTCAGTCAAGTTATCAGAGTCATCTCCGCTCCTCAGCTCAGTTCAGTCGCCCAAATCAGCAGGGTGCCACCTCCAATGCTACTGTGGGCAATGCCCAAATCATCTCTATTCTCTTCAGTCCCGACAGGATTAGAAAAATTCTCTTGTTGTAGTTACTGGTATGTTACAGATCTTTCATGTGCATGTTTACGCTTTACTAGATCCAGGAGCTTCTTTGTCTTTTTTACTCCCTATATAGCAGGTATTTTCATAATCAGTCCCAAAATCCTACCAGAACCCTTTTTAGTCTCTACCCCAGTGGATAAAACTATCATAGATCGACGGGTATACAGGAACTGCCCGATTATGATATTTCAGAAAGTCACTTTAGTAGACTTAGTCAAATTAGAGATGACTGATTATGATTTAATTATCTATATGGATTGTCTTTATTCCTGCTATGCCACAGTCGAATGCAAAAATAGAATAGTCCAGTGTTAGTTTCCAAATGAACCCGTCCTAGAGTGGAAGGGTAGTGTATCCATTTTTAGAGGTCAGCTTATTTACTGCCTTTGATAAAGGAAAATGATATCTAAAGGATATTTCTGTCATCTTGTTCGAGTTAAGGATACTAGTTTCAAAACTCCAAGCCTTGAATCAGTTCCAGATGTAGGTGAATACTCAGATGTCTTTCCCGAAGATCTTCCAGAAATTTCTCCTGAAAGAGAAATAGAATTCCATATTGATCTTCTTCCAGATACTCAGCCTATCTCTATTCCACCATACAAATGGAACCCACAGAACTCAGAGAACTAAAAGAACAATTAAAGTATCTATTAGATAAGGGATTCATCAAGACCAGCATTCCCCGTGGGGTGCTCCAGTATTATTCATGCGTAAGAAAGATGGTTTTCTTAGAATGTGTATAGACTACCGTCAACTTAATAAGGTCACGATCAAGAACAAGTATCCTCTTCCCAGAATCAATGACTTATGTGACCTACTTCAGGGTGCTAGTTATTTCTCTAAGATAGACCTCAGATTCGGCTATCATCAGCTCAGAGTCAAAGAATGTGACTTTCCAAAAATAGCTTTCTGTACCTGGTATGGTCACTTCAAATTCCTAGTCATGTCATTTGGTCTTACCAATGCCCCAGCCACTTTCATGGACTTAGTGAACCATGTGTTCAAGCAGTACTTGTACAAGTTCTTCATAGTCTCCATAGATGATATTCTGGTCTATTCCCGCAGTAAGAATGATCATCAGACCATTTCAGAATAGTACTTTAGACTCTTAGAGATTTAAGCTATTCGCCAAATTTAGTAAGTGCAAATTTTGGCTAAGGTCAGTAGCATTCCTTGGTCATATCATTTACAGTGATGGCATTAGAGTGGATTCTCAAAAGACTGAAGCAATAAGAAACTAGCCTCGCTCTGTCTCTCCATCAGATATCAGGAGTTTCTTGGGTTTGGCCAACTATTACAGATAGTTTTTGAGGGATTTTCTTCTATTGCATCCCCTATGTCTAGATTGACCCGAAAGAAAGTCAAGTTTCAATGGTCAGATCCTTGCGAGAAGTGTTTTCAGGAGTTGAAGACTCGACTTACCTCAGCTTTAGTATTAGCTCTTCCAGATGGTCCAGATAGTTTCATAGTGTATTGTGATGCATCTAGAGTTGGTTTGGGTTGTATCCCCATACATCATGGTAAGGTCATAGCCTACGCCTCCAGATAGCTTAAATCCCATGAGAGGAATTATCCTACTCATGATCTTGAGTTAGCAGCCGTAGTCTTTGCCTTGAAGACTTAGAGGCATTATCTATACGGAGTTCATGTAGATGTCTTCACAGATCATAAAATTCTTCAGTATTTCTTTTCTTAGAAAGATCTTAATCTTTGTCAGAGAAGGTGGTTAGAGCTCTTGAAAGATTATGACATAAGTGTCCTTTATTATTCTGGAAAGGCCAACGTAGTGGCCAACGCTCTCAGTAGACTATCTATGGGTAGTGTTTCTCATGTTGAGGACAGCAATAAGAAGTTAGCTCAGGAAGTCCATTATATTACCAGACTAGGCATCCTCTTAGTCGATATAGAAGAAGAAGATATATGGGTTTAGAGTAGATCAGAATTATCTCTAGTTTCTAAGGTAAAATAAAATCAAGATACAGATCCCAGCCTTGTCAAGTTGAAAGAGTCCGTCCAGGATAAAAAAGTAGAGGTTTTATCCCAAGGGGGAAATGGTGTCCTTCGTTGTCAGGGTCGTCTTTGTGTTCTAGGAGTAGATAACTTAAGCCAACAAATTATTTTAGAAGCACATGGTATGCGATACTCTATTCATCCAGGGGCCACAAAGATATACCGCAACTTGTGGGAAATCTATTGGTGGAGTAGGATGAAGAGAGACATTGCAGAGTTTATGGCTAAGTGCTCTACATGTTAGCAGGTTAAGATAGAGCATCAGAAGCCTTATGGGTCTATGCAGGAGTTCATTATTCCTACTTGGAAGTAGGAAGTTGTGCACATGGACTTCGTGATGGGTTTGCCTCGAACTCGTCATCAGCAAGATTTAGTCTGGGTCATTGTAGTAAGAATGATCAAATCAACTCATTTATTTCCAATTCATACCTCTTATTCAGTCGAGCATTATGGAAAACTCTACATCAAGGAGTTGGTCAGATTGCACGGTGTTTTATTGTCTATTATCTCAGATAGAGGTACCTAGTTTACCTCTCATTTATGGAAAACATTCTAAAAGGGTCTTGGTACCCAAGTTTATCTTAGTACAACCTTTCATCCTCAGACAGGTAGTCAAGCAGAAAGGACCATTCAAACATTAGAAGATATGCTAAGGGCGTGTTCAATCGATTTCAAGGGAAGTTGGGATGACCACTTACCTTTGATTAAGTTTGCATACAACAACAACCATCCTTCCAGTATTCAGATGGATCGATTCGAAGATCTCTAGGTTAGGAGATGTAGATCTCCAATTGGTCGGTTTGAAGTTAGTAAGGCCTCAGTTATAGGGCCTGACTTAGTATTTGACGCTTTAGAGAAAGGTCCAGTTAATTAGAGAAAGACTCTGGGATTCTCAGAGCTGACAGAAGTCTTATGCAGATATTTGTAAAACAGAACTCGAGTTCGAGATTGGTGACTATGTCTATCTAAAGATCTCTCCCATGAAGGAAGTGAAGCAGTTTGGCAAGAAAGTGAAACTCAGTCCCCGATATATCGGTCCCTTCAAGATTCTCAGTCGATTCATCAAGGTAGCTTATGAGTTCAAATTGCCTTCAGATCTAGCCTCAGTTCATCCAGTCTTTAGTGTCTCTTTTCTCAAGAAGTGCATAGGTGACCAATCAGTTGTAGTCCCTATTCATAGCATTGATGTTCAGAACACACTCTCTTATGAAGATATTCCTGTTGAAATCTTAGACTATCAGACTCATAGATTGAGGAACAAAGAAGTCTCTCTAGTTAAGGTTCTTTGGAAAAATTAGGCTATCGAGGGAGCTACTTGGGAAGCAAAGGAAAACATGCATACCAAGTATCCTCACCTATTCTTCGCTAACTCAGATCAAGATCAAGGTAACAGTTCTCCATAAGCTTACTCAATTTCATGTTCAGTGTTCATCACAAACTTGGTATGCAGTTTCATGCTCATGTTCCCATTAGAAACTTGGTATCAAGTACCATTGCATATTCAGTCATGCACACATGTATCAGGTCAGTTATGTAATTATGCATCAGACATGCATTCTCATTGTGAGAAACTTAGTTCTTCAGAACACTCAATCATACATTCATGAATCAGTTACACATGCATCAGATATGCATGTTCAGTATTATATGTTAAGCTTATCAGTCATGTCATTCATGAGATCATGTTCTAGTTATTCATTTTTAGCATGTACGTCGGTTATTTGTTCTCCCTTCTTGGCCAGTCTCATTCGAGGATGAATGTTCTCAAGGGGGAGATATTATAATACCCCATACTTTTTCCTAGCTAATTTCATCCCAAGAATGTCTTGTATTATATTCTAAATTGAATGATGGTTATTCCATGAGGAATTTTCAAGATTTTCAATTTTTGTCATATAGGAAATTCAATAAGCTTTTCATCGATATAAGATTCGGCCAAATCTGATAACCGAGTTAGAAGTTATGACTATTTCAAGTTCCCGTCGTAAAACAACGCCATATTAGTTAGTGGTGCGCCGCGCCACAAGATAAAATGGAATTTTGAAAATTACAGTAGGGATCTGCGATTATGGCGCATCGCACCAGGGCCTAAATTCAGAATTGTCCTCAACATCGCGCCAAAGTTCTAGGTCACAAAAGAAAGGGCAACGTGATGGCTCCGCATCGCGCCATCCCTCAGTTTCGCAATTGTCAAATTCCAGTGACACAACGCGATAGTGTCGCATTGTGCCAGGGGTTCAGTTCGAGAAAATTTTACTGAAATTATATGATGCTTCCAGGGTTAAAAGGGTCAACTTCCCACCCTTATTTAAGCCCTTTAACACGTCATTCAACCACTTTTCACCCAAAATACACTCTATTCTCCCAAAAACCTCTCAAGAACAACCTAGGTCTTTTCATAGAAGATTCAGAATCAAGAAATGACAAACTAAGGTATGCATAGTATTCATTCACGGACTCCTTTCGTCCATGAAGCCCAAGAATATCTTTTCCATAGTCAAGATTTTAGATTTTCTTTATGAACTTCATGTTGGGTTTATTTTGTTTATGTTGAGAATGATCAATTGAATTCAAATCCTCATTGGGTGATTAATGTTATATGGAATTAATTTGTATAGATGTATATTCATGTAAACCTATGATTAAACCCTAGGATGATGAAATTAGATGTTGAATCATGATGTGTAATTGTTGAATAATGGTGTCTACATATATCATGCCTATCATGTGTTTGATTAAATGCCTAGATGAAGGAAAAGTGCCTAACCAGCATGATACCATTAAATCCCCATGTATGTACAAGTTATGCCTATCACATGTTTTGATGAAATGATTCTATAAATGTATTATGGATTATGATGTTAGTTATTTTTTCAAGTAAGTTATGCTTGGTCAGTTTCCTTCCATCGAGTCCTGGGGATACTTGTACTCAAAATATTAGCTGTGTGCCTAGATCCATGTAATGTTTTTACGATATCTCAGTCAAGATATGAATCCTTAGACTTCAGACAGTCTTATGACTCAGGAAATCTCCATGATCTCATGAACTCAGTTAGTTGTCAGATATCAGTAGTATTCTGTTAGTCAATGGAATTCAATAACTCAACCCATGTCCAATTCAGTAAATCATGTTCAGAATCTATTCAGATGGCAGTAGGAATTAGCATCGACTGAACCCAATAATGGAAACACACACTATCAGATAAGGATGCAATTCTTAGAAGTCATCCTTGCATTCCAAAACAATATAGTCAGCATAGGTTGAGACATTAGCACTGTTCGATGAGGGTTGATAAGGTGGATAAACACTTTAGATAAGGGCCGCACCATTCTCTTTTGGGGACGCTATCAGATGAGGGTCACCCACAACTTGTCTTTACCAGTGGCACGTATTGACACCCTTTCCAATTAAGGTTACATATTGGACCCCAACTCAGCTATAATGGCATATTAGGGGCATGTCGATTAGATAACTACTTCCTACAGTTTTATGTTACAGAATTAGGACTGTCAGATACAGTCAATTATCTCTGTAATAGAACTCATATAGTTCTTTAGATTTTAGGACTGTCAGATACAGTTAACTCAGATATAGTACAAAACTCAGATAGTTCTATCAGATTCAGGACTATCAGATACAGTCACTCATGTTATCAGTCATATTCAGATTCAGCAATCATGTTATCATAGTATTAGTGTCAGTTGTTACATCTCATATATGTATTCTCAGACTCATGATTGTTAGTCTGTTACTATTATTGTTCGTGTATATGAACCACATGCATTCAACCTACCTCACATGCATACTAGTACTTTCAAAGTATTGACTTATTTGCGCTATGATGTCTTATACCTAGGTTCAGAGACACGAGCTTCAGAGCAACAGTAGATTCCAGATATCTGTAGATAGAGTTAGAAGTAAGTCCTCATATTTTGAGGACATAGTTATTTCCCTATTATCTCATTAATCAGTTTATTAGTTGGAGTTAGTTGGGGACATGTCCCATCATTTCCTTTCTTAGATATTTTAGTCAGATAAAGGATTTCTTGACTATTATGTTTCAGACTTCAGTATTTTCAATTTTGTTTTAGGTATTATGTTACCCCGCACAGATGTTATATCATTCAGATCATATTCAGTATTGAACTTTATGGCCTTTTAGTGCATGTTTCCACATTATTATGTCATATTATGCAGTGTACAGGTATAAATATCAGTCATGGTTTAACTTGTAGTCCTTTGGGGTCATGAGCACCATGTAGCATTTCGGGTACCAAATCCGGGGCGTTACACATTATCTGCCTTATAGTGATATATCATTATGTTATGAACTGACACCTCCTTCAGTGTGATATGTTATTATGTTATGGACTGTCACCTCCTCGAGAGTGACAAATTATGTTGTAGACAATCACCTTCTTCAGTGTGTCATGTTATTATGGATTGTCACCTTCTTCAAATTGGCATGTTATTATGTTATAGATTGTCACCTACTTGAGAGTGACACATTGTTAAGCTATGGACCATCACCTCCTTCATTGTGACATGTTATTTTGCACTGTCTGTTTCTTTAGAATGGTATATTATTATGTTATGGACTATTACCTCCTTTAGAGTGATGGTTTATTATGTGGTTCGTTACCTTCTTCAAGCGATATGCTATTATGGATAATCACCTCCTTCAGGGTTATGTGCTATTATATTATGGATCATTATATTTTTTAGAGTGACATATTATTATGTTATGGACTGTCACCTCTTTTAAAGTGGCATGCTATTAGGTTATAAATTCTCAGCTCTTTTAGAGTGACACATTATTATTTAGATCGCCGCCTCCTTCAGCATGATATGTTACTATATTATGACTTGTCACTTTCTTCAGTGCGGAATATTAAAACAAGGTTCGCTCAATTTCCCTTACATTGCATTTGCTACTAAAAAAGTTTAGTGTAGGTAACTAGTAGACACATTGGGCCATAACCCCATTCAAAGTGGCACATTATACTTTAGGTCATCAGTCTTTCAATAAGACATATGGATCATCACCCCATTCAAAGTGGCACAGTACATTCAAGATAGGTTGTTCGTTATTCATTGAGTCACCCCGTTCAATGTGGCACACAAATTTAGATAGGTCGTCCACCTTTTAATGAGACATGTTGGGTTGTCACCCTATTCAAAGTGGCACAAAATATTAAAGATAGGTCATCCACCTTTTACTAGTACATGTTGGGTTGTCAACCCATTCAAAGTGGCAGGATATTTTTAAAATAGGTTGTGCAAATTGGTTCATGAACTATCTCAACATAACATGATTAAATAGGTTTGTACCAAATTACGTTTGTGCCATGATGCATTTACAGCTAACCATTTTACTTTATATGTTTTCAAGATTATCCGAAAAGATGAAATTCTCAAATCAAAATCACAGGCGTGGATGAGTCCAAAAAGAATGCAACATAATGTGGAACTTTTTTCTTACCAACAAACTGGGACATAGTCCAAAGAGGGATATCAAACTCTTTAGATGCGAGCTGAAGAATGACTTCTACCACCATAAAACCACACCCCTATCAGAAGTCATATGGATATTTTAGGATGTTTTTTATTTCCATTTAACCTTTGGGTCATTTATAAACTCGCACCAGAGGTAACTTTCCTTTTCTTTGAAATTCGGTTGACAACATGCTAGATCTTTGGAAATTATGTCCATGTAGCTTTTAGTTGTGGGCCAAGTTTGTAAATTATATAATTACAAGCCTCTTTTCCATAACTCAATGTATTTGTCACTCAATCTGAATCAAAGGTCATCTGTAATAAGGGACAATTTTTTATACTAATTGAGTCGAACTACAGACAGCCTGATTTCTTGAGTCATGGGGATATGTAGGGTGGGTTTTATATTGAAAACTCAACTACATTCCAACCTCCCCAATCCACTTATTTCTCAGCTCTCTAATTTTACCAAAATTTGAAAACCAGGATGGCTTGTGATGCCTTAAAAATCATGCTTAAAAATCAAGAAATATGAACTACAAGTGGCCAGAATTCTCATGTAACCTGAGATGTGTAGGAAACCTGATACCGAGGTCCGTCCACAAATCTCAAAAACTCATGCAAAACCACTTTCATTCAAGAGACAAATTTATTGTTGGACCAAATTAGGAACGCCAAACTCCCTTTGTCCAGGTTTACTTACATTCACCTTACCAAAAAGAAGGGCGCATTTGTTAACACCTAATTTTTTCCTCCGCGACTAAACTTAAACCTAAATTGCTTCGATCTTAAATAAAATTAGAACATTTATTTTATCTTAATAAAAACTTTCAAAAATATTTTTCTTGGTAATTTTGTCATTTTAAATAGCGATTATATATTCTCATATTTGTAGATACGAGATATATTAATTCAAATGGGGAAAACCTTGATTTAAGTATTATTTTTCTTTAAAAATAATTTATTTAGAAAATAGTTGTTTGATTTTACTAAAATAAGAAGCTCGGGATTAAATTAGTTGTTAATTTATTTCAAATTTTGATTCAATTTAGCCAATTTATTTAATTTAACCTTAATTGAAATCAACTTGGCCACAATTGCAATGCAATTGTCCAGTTGTTCTTCAATACGGTTAAAATGTAAATAAATTGACTGAAATCCCAAACCTGGGCTATTTATTAAATAACCTAATCTTAAACCCCTATTCCTAAATCAACCCACTCCCATTTTTATTTTTAAGCCAACTCGAGCCTAATACCAGCCCACCAACATGCCAAACCCAATCCCTCACACCCCTTATGTTCCCTAAACCTAAAAACAACCTTGTCCATCAACAACAACAAAATTGCCCTATCCAAAAACTTTCCCTTGACCTAGCCCAAAACAATCCACCCAACCCACCTTCTAACCTTTATTTTTTGTTACCTTTTCCCATAACCAACATCGACAACCAACATTATACAAACAACATAGACAACCTAGTGATAACTACTTGAACCAACAACAACCGTATCAATAGCCATGAACAACGACAATCGTAGTAGCCAACAATATCACAATCTCAGTAGCAAGCAAGAATAACCCAACAAAAACCCTAAACCCCAATTCAACTTCTTATTTATAATTTGAGTCTCTCCCTTATCTCTTCATATCGGTATAAGCCTTGTATGTCTAGAACGAGGATTATACCTTATAGCTTTAAGAATAGGTGATGCGGTAACCTTATATATGTTTCTGCCGTATTGGTTCGTTGTAGTCACAATCCGGACCAGGGCCTGGCCATGACAAGTATCTCAAGTCCCACATAGATTGGAGATCACCCTTTGAACCTATCCAAACCAAACATAACACACCTCAATGTTGGATGAATTTTGAACATATAACAATATAACATGCAACAAGCTTAAGAAAATTCAAAACAAGTCCATAACCAACGACTAACGACTAACCAAACAACTGATTGACACCTCCCTATATCCACAATAGTCCAACCAATGCCTTCTAAACAAAGAGCCAGACTTGAATATCAATAAAGTGTCAGAACATGCCCCCGACTATAGCCAAAAATAAGTGTAAATAGTTTGAGACATAAAAGAACAAAACATGAAATGTAGAGTTCTGATGTATGGAAGCTCACCACATCGATGTTAAATTACTAAAAAATACTAAATCCTTATCACTAAGAAGGAGGAGTAGAAGTATGACCAATTGCTGCATCACATGGGGATACAACATTTGAAGATGGTTAGCGGGGTGAGCTATAGAATTTAACTTAGGGATAAGGATAACATAATATCATGATCAACAGTTTCAAATCCAATGTACAAAATAAAATGCATATACATAGATAAATGACATGATGGGATATAGAACAAGGCTTAATATGTATTTTGAAACTTTAGTCGAGATTGTGTAGCTCAACTATCATGAAATGTACCCATAGGTTATATGGGTCCCAGCTCTCACCCTCTGATCAATCCCGAGTGTGTGTAGCCATACGAACCGGAGTGTGATCCCATATATATACATGGGGGACTCGAACCTCCCAATCATATACTAAGGTGACTTAAGCACCTGATCTTGTAATGATTTATGTGAGACTTAAACCTCCATAATCATGAAATAATAATAAGGGGGACTCAAACATCCCTAGTCACTTTGACCCATTGGATGACAAATGCGGTTTTCAATATTGGTCACTCGGACCTCCACTTTCACGACTCAGCTACACAACCCTTATTAAAGACCAATTAAAATATTTATCTCCCAATACCATTCATTGAACCATATTTCACATTAAGGCATCCTTTTTTTTATCGTTATTTGAACTAAACTTGCAAGGTAATAACAACATCCAAAAATAATTATATCAATCAAGGGAATTCACAATCCCCTTAGTTCAATTTTAAAAATTCCCACGTTTCTCATAATTAAAAACCAATTTCACAATATGGTGTTGGGGTCATAACCACTTCAAAAGTCAAAAGCTTAGGAAAATCACAATTCCCTAGTTCATTCACCATACCCAAGCACCTACAGGTTCAAAACCATAATTAAAGCATGAATAATCATATGCAATTCATGAGAAACATTTCTTCAATATATAAATATTAAAAACCCTCAACCCTTATTTCAAAACCAAATAAACATCTCATGAACAATTCTTTAAAACACATGTTTTTAACAAATTAACAATAAGGGAAGAGTAACATGGATTAAACCAATAAATTTAGAGAGAAATCAACCCTTAAGTCCTTTGATAACCAACTTGATAAAACCCTAGCTTGACTTGCTTGTAGGAATTTAGAGAGCCTTTTGGAGTGTTTGAAAAGTTACTTTGATTTGTTTTTGAGTGATATAACACCCTAAAAGGGTTATAGGATGTGGGTTTCAATTTAGGTAAGAGGGAAAATGTCCAAATTGCCCTTAACAAAGAAGGATAGAAAAGTGTCTCCATTGACTACGAGTGAACCAGTGTTTCATAGCCACTCCTTACAACTCGTCACCACGAGTTGTAACCAAGATAGTCTCTAGTACCCCCACACGTTATTGTCCCTACGACTCAATTGGTACCACTCGTAATAGGACCCTACGACTCACAGGGTCTAGCCATAGTAAACATATAACCTAATTGGATAAACACTAGAAATCTTATAATTTGCACCCAATGACTCGTAACAAGTCCTTACAGTGTCTAGCGAGCCACTCGTACTTAGAGCAGAACTTAGAAACTTAATTTCTAATTTGGTTATGATTGGGTCCATGGGACCTATCAAGATTCCCTATGACTCGTACCCTCAAGTCGTTCTCGAGAGAGTAACTCAAACCCCATTAGACACCTTACGACTAGGGTCACTTGATCCATCAACTCATATTATGACTCGTTAGATGAGTCATTTCTAGGGCATAAAGCTCAGAACTTAAAATAATTTTTAGGGCCAAAAACCTGGGGTGTTACATACTCTTCCCTTAAGATCATTCATCCTTGAATGATAGGACAAGGCATTTATTAGCACTATTTGACTCCACATTTCATTACTCTTACCTTTAACATAGACAAAACACAAAGATGCCAAGGAAATTACCCTTTGGGGCTACTTGTAGTCCTAAGAATCATGTGACATTAAGGAATAGTCTTGGGGTATTACAAACATGGTTTTAGAGCCTAAGGATTTAAAAGTTTTAGAGAGTCTAACAAGCCATGATACATAGAGTCTTGATCATGGGTATAATGCATGCCTCACTTATTAGTAAGACGCCACGGGACGTATTAGGAAATATCCTTTCTTTTATGATCTCTATAATGGTTTAGAATTATATCCATCTCTTTTAACTCGTTCTTTCATGTGAAAATAATTCCTCTTTACAGATCTTACGTACGTAGAAATATGGACCAAGTAGCCCAACCACCACCTGTAGGTCCCATGAATGAAAATGTCTCCTATACTAAGTTTAGGTTTCTTTTTAGATGTTAACTCAAGCTGTGAGTAATCCTGATAATTAAAACACCCTGGGGTTTGGCCCTTGAAATTTCTTGATCTTTTAGGTCACTGTCTTAGTAACGACTCACCATATGAGTCGTATAGTATGGTATGGGTTAGGTGACCCAAATTATTAGGTGTCTAGTGGATGGTGGTTGGGGTTCTGTTATGGTTATGACTTGGTGGTATGGGTTGTTAGGGTCATTAGGACGATCCTTTATCAAATCAGAAACTTAGTGACATGACTTGGCTCTAAGTATGAGTGGCTCAATAAGAGTCGTGAGGATATGGTATGAGTTGTATAGTTTAATTATATGTTGTCCAGTGATGACTAGGCTATACGAGTCATATGGTTTAGTGCCGAGTGGAGTCAGGGAGTCATATGGCGGGTAGTGTATGGGTTTCCAACTCAATGGATTAATGATGACTCAATGGTATGAGTCATATGTTGTGGTCACAAGTCACAGGTTCACTCTAACCACCTGCAACATTTTTATTGTTGTAAGTTAGGGGTATTCTGGATATTTTCCTTTTTAACTCCCTTTGAGGCCATGGCATAAAAAACCTTTTGGGACTTCATCAACCCATTATTCTCAGTCAAACACTCTTAAAAATCTCTCAAACTCTCTATTCAAGCAAGAGGTTAAGGTTTCATCAAGACAATCAATTAAGGCTTTCAAAGGTGTTTCTCTTCAGCCTCCTTGGTTTCTAAGACATGTTACTCTTCTCTTATTGTTATTTTACAAAGAGGATGCATTTTAATGTATGATTTTTATGATATTGTTATGGTTTGAAATAATGTTTGGAAGTTTTGGATGTTTACGGTTTAATAATGTTTTGCATGGTTTAATTATGTTTTCTTTAATGCTTTTAATATAATTTTGAAATTGTGGAATGCATGTTAATTGTAAATGATGGATTCCCTAAATTACTTGGTTATAGTGTTGAAACTTATTTTCCCTCACCCTATTTGTTAAAATGCCAATGAGAAGGATTTTGTCACATTGTTTGACTACTCTTGATATCTTTGCACTGTATAAATGGTAATAGAACCTGAATTGGTCTAGTTAATTTTAAATGATTTGGAAAAGCCTTGGTGGCCATGGTTTTGGTTTAATTGGAAACTTTGGAGTCAACTTGGTTTAATGATTTTTGTATGGCATAAAAGGATAGACTTGCAAGCTCTAATTTTGGTATGGCAATACCAATGTTTAATGCCTAAAAATAAGACTCCTTGGTAAATGATTGGAATGTGTAATTGGTTTTAATATAAACTTAAAGAGGGTTGTGTTAGCAAATCCTTGGAAGGTGGAGGTCTCGGGTGGACCAATACTGGAAACACATGTTTGCCAATGTGAGGTTTGGTCATAGTGACTGAGTGCATGATGTCACACTTTATATTTGGGAGATGTACTAGTCATCTCAGGTTTTTCTCTGGTTCATACGGCTAACGCGCACTGTGACCCTTTCATCTGAGGGGTTGAACCCATATAGATCGTGGATGGACATTTAGGACGGCAGAGCTACACAACCCAAGTTAAGGTTTTAAATGCATACTAAACTCGGTACCAATCCCGACATGATATATATGTATATGTGTGATTGCGTATAGTTATTTGATTTGGTTTTGAATAATGGAAATTTTTTTATCTTTATCCCTGAGTACATGCTAGCGTTCACTCTACTAACTATCTTCAGGTGTTTTATCCCCACATGATGTAGAAACCTACCATACTACCATTCCTCCTACTCAATGACTTGGATTCGAGGACAGCTTTGAGTCAATTGAATGGTAAGCTTCCATACTCTAGAAGACTCCATTTCATGCTATGGACTTTTTTTCATTATTTTTGTTTCTTCGATTTTGGTTTTGGCTATGGTCGGGGGAATGTCTCGATTGAACATTACTTGATTCTGGTTAGAGGATTTGTCAAACTACTATGGGCATAGGCGGTGTTAGTATTGGTGTCAGCCGTGGTATTGGTATTGGCATTAGGGTTGGCATCGATTGGATATTTGATTGCGGGTATTGGATTACGAATATATACTTTATATAATGTCATGAATTATTATTGATTTATCTTGTTATATGTTTGGAATTCATCCAACATAGGGTGCAGGGTTGTTACAATTAGGTATTGGGGGTGGTCTCCGATCCCGTTGGACTTGAGATGCCCAACATGACTGAGCCTCAGTTCGGGTCTTGTCAGTAATCAACCAGCAATAGTCCCAATTTAGTAGAATACTAATTTAGCTATAGCCAAAGTTTGAGATTTTATAAGGATAAACCCACTGGAGTTCTTTGGTTCAAAGATGAATGAGGATCCACAGTTTTTCATTGATGAGGTGAATAAAATAACTAAAATTATGTATGTTTCTGAAGTGGAGAGTGTGGAATTGGTATCCTATCAGCTAAAGGATATAGCTTTTGACTTAGTTACCTTGTGGTAGAAGGTAGGGGGTGAGGATGCATTTCTAATAAGTTGGAATATATTTCAAACAACTTTTCTAAATAGGTTCTTTCTTCGTGATATTAGGGAGGCAAGGGTGGAGGAGTTAATTGTAACACCCTAGATTTTTTGGGCTTCTAAAAACTTTTGTGCTCACTAGTTAGGGTACAATTTAGGTGACGAGTCGTGAAGACTTCTCGCAAGTTGTGTGGCTCTAAATATTGTCATACCAGTAAGTTGTCCATGGTTTCTGTAAAGGTCACGACAAGGACCTCACGAGCCATAAAGTAAGGTCACGAGTCATAGGGTAGGGATCATCACAAAACCAGTGAGATGGCATAAGGTTGTTGTCTTAGTAACGACTAGGACCCTAAAAATCATAAGGTCTGGTCATGAGTCATAGGGTGTGAATCATGACCAAACTAGTTAATTCTTTCCTAAGTCACTTCCCAGACTATGAGTCCAGGCAACAACTCGTACCCCATGTTATGAGTCGTTAAGTGACCCGTAACGATTGGGCGACTTTTTCCTGTGTTTCAATTAAGGGAACTTTGTTCATTTATTTATTTTCCCAATTATAACCCATGACCTAATATACCCTAAGGTACCCCATAAATCCCCATTACTCAATCTTACGTTACTCTTAAACTCTCTCTAGTTCTCCAAGCAAAGACAGCTAAGGTTTATTAGGATTTGGTATTTAGATCTTAAATTGGTGATTCCCTCAGTAATTGTGATACTTTCAAGCATGTAATCTCTTTCACTAAACTTTTTTTCTCTAAAGGCATGGGTTTTATTGTTATTTATGTGGATTAGAATTTGGAATTGATTTGGGTTAAGGGTTTTTGAATGATTGTTACTTGTATTAGATTTTCATGGCTATAATGCATTTGTTTATGCTTTAGTAATGTATTTTAAAATCATTGGGGTGCATGTGTATGGTGAATGGGATGGGCGTCGAGGCGATCCCCTAATTTGATGATTTTGGTTTTGGAAATTGTGTTCCCTCAGCCTACTTGCCTAATTGTCTTTGAAATTGGGGTCTAACCTATAACCCAGTTAGAAGGGTGCTAGTACCTTTCCAAGGGTACCAACACTGGATGGTGTGGATCCACTAAACTGGTGTCCCGAATAACTAGGGTATTAGTCCTTAACTGGCGGGTGACCCCTTATAACCTATGATAGCATCGTAGTTCTGGAACTTATGAACTTCTCCTAAAGGTCTCAGTCTTAACTTACGGGTGAGACTTCATCCCTGCATTCACTCGGTGCTAAGTGCTACTCCCAACTAAACACCACTAAAAACTTATATATGCTCAATATGGTAGTATTTTTGAAAATAGAAATATATGCATAATCTGAAGTGTTCAAAACATGTCAACAGATACATGAATGAATCCCTACGTATCGGGTGTTCATAACCCACCAGCATTGTCTAATGCAACTAAACTTGATAATAATTTAAAGTTGATCATAATAGAGAATTTCACAAAATAGATTCCAAACTCAATGATTTATCAATAATAAGGAAATTCATGATGGTGAGCATGGAAAGATAAAAATCTTATGGGAAAATATGTGATTATAGATGAATTCAAGGATTAAATTAAAACTCAATGAAAACTCATAATTATCATGGGACCTTAGGCAAAAAGGGTGAATTAAACTTGAGAATTTGAACACATCTTTGGGACTCAATGGGTAGAAGAAACCCATTGATGAAATCCCACACACCTAGAGGTTGAAGCCTTGGAGAAATTCTTGGAATTTGTACTTGAAGTTGAGGAACTCTGCTTTGTTGTTTGAGAATAGAAAATAGCCTCTTTTTGCTAAGTTTCAATTGATTTTGAGTTTGTGTAGTATTAGGGTAATATTAATTACTAATAACTAGTCTGCGAGTACCCAAATGATATAGATTTAGGGTTAAAATAATGGAAAGAGACCATAAATCCCTTCTTAAAACATTCAGGAAATTTTGGGAAATAGTCATCACGGCTTGATTCACAACTCGTTATGTCTGGTAACAAGTCATGGCCTGAGTCATGACCTGAGGACCTAAGTTGTGTGTCCTTTTTATCATGACAGAAACTCTTAATCTGAGATCATGTTAAGTCTAACAACAAGTCGTAATGAAGGTTGTTTCCAAGGGATTGAGATTTTGGTTCCTTACTATTTTGACTATGGGTCCACACACATCAACTTGTTGAGTCTGACAACGATTTGTGTGCTGGAATCATTTCCACTTGACTAAATTTCATGGTCACTCATTGTCATGGAACTGGTCTAGTGTATGACTCATTGTGTCTAGCAATGGGTCATTGCCAGAGTCATTGTCACTGGCAGTTTGACAGTGCCTTAAAATATTTTCCATAACTTTTTACTACAAACTCGAATTAAGGCGAGACTGGTGAAGTTGGAAAACAAATTTAGTGGTCTATCATTTGGTGGGCCTAAAGCTTAAAAACTTGAGGCATTATAGTAGACCAAATAGTGAGCATGTAGAGTATTGGGTTGGTATCATGGGGATTGCTTGTAATTGGATGAACCTCCTTGAGTCATCACTCCTATTACTTCTTTCTTTTTTTTTCTTTCCATTTCCAAAAGAGCAAGTCTAGAAGCCCTTATAAGTGGATTGCACTTCTGTCAACTTTATTATCCTCCATGTCTTAAAGCTATCCTCAATCATTTCTCCAGTATTTTCAATTTCAATTAATATTTTTCATCCATAATCACCATGCTATTAAAATATTTTGGATTTAGTGAATAGATAAAGTAACTAATCATTCCAGCTTCCTCAATAGAAGAATGTACCGTGGTTGCCTTTTCTCTCTATCGTATGAAATATTAATGAAAACTCTAATTTTATTTGTATTCTATCTTTGTGATAGAGATTCTATTAGGAATAATATCAACATGAAACTATTAATGATGGATAAAATAATTTTCCAAGTCATCCCAATTGCACCATTTAGTCACATCTTATATAGTGTACCATTCTAGAGCATTTCCACTCAAAGTTCGTCTAAATATCTTGACCCATATTCCTTTGTTTTTCCCACACCAATAAAATTTTCAAAATAAAAAAGGAATTTCTAGACCCATCAAACATTTTAAATTATAGGATCTTGTAACCAGAAGGAAACTCGATCTCGAGAAATGCACACAATGCTTTATACTTCACACATAGGTTACATTCCAGCCCCCGAAGGCTTCTCGTTGCATCTTTAAAGACCTTGAGCTTTCTATCCACTATCTTATCAGTGTAAACCCTTGGATCATTATCACTTTCAACATAATGATCCACATCTGGGTGGTATACGCTTGAGTTTATGTCGTTGGTAGAGCAATAACATAGGTATACACCGACAGAGCGTGGTGTGACAATAATATGTTCTGAATCTTTGGAGGAGCAAATGTGTACACAAAATAAGAATTCTAAGAAACATGAGCATTTTGATAAGTGAAAACATGACCTCCCTGATTAACGTTTTTTTATGTTAGAAACATAGGCCCATTTTGTCGAGCATTAGGAGGCAGATTAATAATTTGGGGAGTCTAAGAAGGTGTTCAACTTTACATGACTATGATCCTTAGTTTGGCAATTTGTTGTTCCAAACTAGAAATGACCTCTAAGGTTATTTATCTTTATATCGAGACACTAGGATCCATTGCCACAGAGAAGATGAGAGATGACTCAGATAAAGTATTTGTACCGATCAAACTCTGATCCATAGTTGAATGAGTCTTTTTTTAGCCCAAGTAAGAACTGATGAGTCTGTAGATGCTTTTTTATCATGACACAGGGCTACCCCCAAGTCGCAACAACAATGCTTACTGTCACAAGTGACCATAAGCTAACCCATGAGTTGGTACCTGCTGCGAACATTGAATAATTATTAACATAACACCTGTGCAAAATATAAAGTTAGAAGGAAATATAAATCTAAATATTGAAATACCAAATCAATCATAAGTCTAAAGTATCTGATAAAAAACTAAAAGTGACTGACTGACTGTCTGAACGGCTGAAAACCTCTAAACTGACTGAAGAGTTGATGGGACAGACCCCCAACTAACTCCAACTGACTGAATAAAATAAAATACTGAAATAATTGAATAAATATAACATGTTCTTTATGGATGAGGAATTACCACTACGACTGCTGGATACGCTGAGCTGTCTAACTACGATCAGGAAACTGTGTGTCCGAACATATTATATAAGACAACATAGTACAAAGAAGACTATATGGTCAGTACTTTGAATGACCTGGTATATGAGATAAGGTTTGGCTGATATACATAGGGTACTGTGCTTATGAAATAAGGACTAACTGAATAGCATGTGATAACTTAACATGAATGTATGAAATCTATAACATCTGAGAATACAAGACCAAGCATAAATCTGTAATCTAAAATAAGTTTGAAATTTGAAAGACTGTAAACTGTATAACTAAATAACTAAAAGTCTGTACACTTGGTCAAGTAAACCTGAACTGAGAATACACTAAAATATTGTACTAAGGCTGTGAGAGGTACATCTAACCAACATGTCTCAATCTGAGCTAATTGGGTCCAACCTATAACCCCAGTTGGAAGGGTGTCAGTACCGTGCCACGGGTACTAACACTGGTTATGTGGATCCACTAATCTGATGTCCTGAAGGACTAGGGAGTCAGTCCTAAATCGGCGGGTGACCCCTAAGTGAGTGTCAGTCTTAAACTTGTGGGTGACATCTCATAATCCTATGCTGGCTATGTAGTTCTGGAACTTAGGTACTGCTACTAAGGACCCAGTCCTAACTAGCGGGTGAGCCCTCATGCCTAGGTTTGCTCGGTGCTAAATCCTATTGCTAATTGAACTGACACTGATACTGGACTGAACTAAACTCAATTAAATGTTATTATATAACTGATAGTGCTCATCAAGAATATAAATATCTAAGTATACTGATAAGATTCATAGATTAACTATCTGTATACTTTAAAAGCTTAATTTATGTAACTCACATAGCTATCGGGTGTTCATAACCCACCAGCACTGAATGGAATTAACAATAATGCCATATAAAAGATTTAAAACCATAGTAGGGGATCACTTTTCAAAACCTAACACTTAGGCATTTCATCAAACATATTAGAGTCATGAACTTAAGCATGGGGATGGGTAAAGCATGTGAGAATAACATGATTGCAAAATTAAAATCATAACTTATGAATTTAATGTGAAGATTACATCATTTAAAACTTGTAATGGCTCATCCCACTAGAAAAACACTTATAAACATAACTTGTAATTGAATTCACAAGAAATTCATGGAGATATTTCAACTTAAACTTGAAAAACTCATAATTTAAAACCAAAAAGGGATTCTTGGACTCCATGGGTGAAAGGAGACCATGGGTGAACATCACATATACCTCACTAGATGAATTCGTGAAGATTCTTGAGAATTTCTTGAGATTTGAAGGTTGAATTCCTTGATTGCTTGACTAAGGGTTAGGGTTTGCTCTTGAGGTACTAAATAGTTTTCTTGAGAGGTTTTATGAGTAATAGGTAAAATAATGCTCCTTGGGGACCTAAATTTTAGGTTATGGATGAGTTTGGGTGAGGAAAATTACCCAAATGCCCTTAAATGACAAGGAATCAAAAGCTGGATGGGCAAAGGAGGGGGCGGAGCGGGCTCTAGAGTAGTGCACTGGAGGGCGCGGCACGGGCTCTTAAGCAATTTACTGGAGGGCGCGGCGTGGGATTTCCCAGTGTTGCTACTATTTTGGATTACCAAACACAGCCCTACGCTCATATAAAAATTCCAAAACTCACTTGAGATGTTCTTTTAATATCCCCAATCATGAATCAACTCAATAATCGACATTCTGAGGTTGGGAAGGTCAAACATAAAATCATTGAAGTTTAGGTCCTTAGAAATGACTAAGTCCAAACATTTAGGCTAATTTATAAGCTTTGGACCCCTTATACATGAAATTGAGAGATGAAATGAGCTAAGACTTTTATGGGGTATTACATTTTTTGACCTTAGACCATGTGAAATACTGATGTTCTGCAAACGATTACTTGCAATTCATTTTCTTTTAGTCTTTGTGAAATGAGAAAGTTTAATTAACAACACAAATCAACCTCTCTCTAAAAGTAAATAAAAATACTCAAAAGGTAAAAATGTTAGTTTATGAATCATAATAATTGACCAAACTAATATATGAAACAAATGACATAGATTTGATTCAAAACAGACTAGTCCAAAATTTGAAGAATCGAACACTTTGAAAAAAGTGGCTGAATGATCACAACTTTGACCATTTGACGGATTTTGAATTTTGATGGGGAAAATAGAATTTTGAACCGAATGAATAAGTAATTTGAAGAGATCGGGTGTGCATAATAAACTTTCTAAAAAGGCTTATTTGTATAGTTCTTTTGAAAATAACGGATTCTTACCATTAATAAAATATTTGTGTAACTCTACCCATAATTAAGTGCAAGAAAAAGCAATTTATAAGATAAACGTGGTTAATATGAATTGGACATAACCTAATGGATTTTTTTAATAAGACTTGAGTGAATGGAAGGTATTTTATTGATGGACTTTTAAGGGTATTTTAGGAGGATTCAAATTTTGAGTCTTATATGTCTAATAATGCTCTTCGACTTTGAATTAGAATAATGAACTAGTCTTGTTTAAACACAAACATATGTTATTTAAATACACAAATCAAGAAAATATAGATAAAGCAAATAATGAAATATATTAGCACATAAATAATTTTTAATATGTCCTAGCATATATGGAACCTTTCAAGCCAAAAGTAAGCCTAGTGTTTGAAGGACATACATGACGTTTGTACGAAATTTATTTTCCCCCAAAATTATACTATACAAATTTCATGTATAAATCAATTGGGGATAAAATATGAGGGAAAAGGGAAATAAATGATATTAGTCCCACACATAGGAGAAAATCTAAAGAAAACCTACTTGGGGGTGTTTCAATCTTGAATGTCTTGAAAATTTTTAATACCTTTCAAATGAAGATCTCCTCTAGATTACAATAAACAAAACTATATAAATAAAATCCTCAAACACAAGGAATAATGGTACATACAATCCGACATTATATCCTTCAATTTAACACATAAGGGATGAACGTCTGTTATAGACTTGTAGTCAATAGATGCAAGGTAGGTTTACTAATGGGCCCAATATCCCTTTAGATATTGAGTCATCCTAGGCTCATGCCTAAAAAGGATTTTGGTTTTACTCTATCTTAGGCATCTAAAGCAGCTTTGACCAGGTTTTCAAGTGGACAACTTGGGTTTGGAAATACAAATTGTCATTGGATGCCTAAAGTATCAATAAACTGTCGTATTTTCAATAATTTCACTTGGAATTGATCAATAGAGATCGCAACAGTCGTGAAACCCCAATTGTTAAATATCAAATTAGGAAGAATGCCATGAATGCAATAGTTAATAGTTGAAAAAATTTAAACACATAAAATAATAATAATTAATACAAATATTAGCCAAACATATAAAATCCTTATGGTAATAACTTATATGAATTCCAAGAAGAGTTTCATTCTGTTACCATCTATTTTTGAAAAGTCAAAAATGTTCCATAAGTTCGGGCAAAAAAAAGAGACTATTTGATTTAGTTGAAAAAATAATTTAAAGTCGCCACTTAATTTTAGGAGAATTAACAAAATATTTAAAAAGGTAATTTTGTAAATAAAACCTTTAATAAAAACCAGAGTTTAGGTAAGGGTTCAAATAAATTTTAAAAAACTATATTAAGAACTTTAGAAAATATACAAAGTGTGATTCCCAATGAATTAAATTTATTTGGCTAACTTGAAAATTATGAGTTTGTAAAAATCTTATTGAAGTAACTTGTATGAAAATTTTATTTAAAAGAATAAAATTTATTTAATACTCCTCCATATACGTATTCTGAATTGTGAAATAAACAAAATGTCAAAATTTTGAAAAAAATCTAACTTAACAAATTTATCCAAGCAAGCTTTTGAGTTAAATAGTTAACCTAATTACTAAACGTGAATTTAGGTTACTTAATAACTGTGAAGGGATATGAAAATTTTTTCAAGTTATTCCATGAGCTTAAGTTTGCCTAAAATCAAAATTGATAATCAAACATACTAGTGAGCAATTTAAACCATATTATAAGGTAAAACTTGAAAACTAACTTAAAATGTACTCTAGGGATGCATCAAAGTTTAACAGAAATCACAGTTAAGAGTTAATAACAATTAATGAAAGCAATATGAAAATTAATAGGGACTGAATTTAAAATTTTTGCGCTATCTACACATCTACCAATAGAATTATTGAATCAGTTCCGAATAACAAGCAATGAGGCAGATTACTTTGAATAAATCAATTAAACTATCAAAAAAGTCATTACCATAACTAAGTTAGAAAAAGGAAGAGGTTTGTCTGTTGGACCCTTGCTGAAAAAACAAAAAGAATATTTTAAAAGAGCTCAAACAAATGGGATTGAGAAACTAGAATTAGTTAATTGAACTTGATCATAAACACAATTAAACCACAAGTCATGTCTTCCATTTCATCTTGTATAACTAGGTATTTCATCATGAACCAAGGGTTGAAATCTATCAGAAGTCTTAACAGCTTAAAACATAATAGTTTTGGAGAAACAAAATCTATAATCCCAAAACATAGTGGTCAAAACATGAAAACAAAAACCATTAAGAGCATACATAAACTTGATACGTATATCTTAACTAGAACATAAGATACATTAAAAAAATTGGCTGAACTGCCTGAAAACAACTTATGAGAAAGGACTCATCGTGATTCAAATAAATGATAATTAACAAATCAGTATGCTAATTGAGGATGAAGGCAAGACAACAATTATCTTATCAAATTTTGAAACAACAAAATCAATACATCAAACAACTCATATATGAATCATGGGACAATTTTTTCTACCTCTTCTCACATTTAAACGGAGAGTGGGTACATTTTTAGCACAAACAAAGCAAAATTCTATATACAACTGAAGAATTATAACCCCAAAGCTCATGATTTAACAACTAACCAATTTGACAGAGATCAAGAACAAATAATCATGGCAGAAGCATAAATGAAACTAAAGAAAAAAAATCATGCTTATGTGAGTTGAAATCGAACAAAATATTACCCAATATTACACAGGATGAAACTATGGAATAAATCTATGACACATACATAATTATCCAAAACTGAGGAGAAAGAAAAGAGGAGAATGTTACCTTTTCCTGGGTAAACCAAGATGGCAAGGCGACGACGATTCACCACCTTCCTCGACCCGAGCAGGCAAAGCAAAAATAGAAACTAAACTAAAATTCTCATAGATCTAAGGCTTGGGACTGAAGTCCAAAATCCTAGCTGAGTAAAGAAAATTTTAGCACTCTCTTATTTTTTGAGGTGGATTTAAAAAAATCATCCTCTCAACAGTGAGAGGAAGGGGTTTATATAGAAGCCCAAAATTCTAATTTTAACTAAAATTTGCTGTAGGATAGAAAATTTTAAGGGTATTTTAGGAATTTAATAGAGGGATAAGGTTTGAGGAGATAAAATTCATACTATTTTAGTATGAATTTGAGAATTCAAAATTCAAATTTGAATAATAAGCAGAAAGGTAAACTTGAGGAACGAATAAGAGTTTACCAGGTCACCTATTCTAGAAGCTACAAGGTACATTACCTTTGCTTGTCATTTGAGGTTTACAAAGAGATAAGAAAGGGACTCAAATTGGAAGGTAGAAGTTGAATTGGGGCTTATGATTTTTGCGGGGTTGTTCTTACTAGCTACTGAGGTTGTGATATTGTTGGTTGTTATGGTTGTCGTTGTTGGTGGATGATGATACGGTGGTTGTTATGATGAACTTTACCAAAACTTTCACTATATTTATTATGTTTTGGTATCATAATTTTTATTTTTCACCATTCTACATGCTAATACATTTCGAGTATTGACCATCCTCGGACAGTTGCATTATAATAATATAGGATTTGATGCTCAGTCGTGTGGTCCAGTACAATAGTAAGATTTCCAGAAATATCATAGTTGGTGAGCCTTCCATCTTTCAGAAGGCATGTTATTTAGATATTCACTAAAGTTGTTATCTCTGGGTTGTCGATGTTGTTTGTGTAATATTGGTTGTCAGTGTTGTTGACGGAAAAATTTAATGGAAAATAGAGGTTAAAAGGTGGGTTGGGTCAGGGGAAAGTGTTTGGTTGGGACAATTTTGTTGGTGGTGTTGGGCTGGACAGGGTTGTTTTTGTGTTAAGGAGATATAAGGGGTGTGAAATATTGGGCCTGGTGGGTCGGTGTGCTAGTATTTGGCTCAAGTTGGCTGAAAAATTAAAAGGGAAAATAACATAAATTCCGAAAGTTTCGAGCTTAATTATAGGAAAACCCGACATTTTGCATAATTACTGAAAATCTCAATTTTAATTCTGTCAAGATTCATAATTAGCTCCGGATACATCTGACGAAGATACTTTTTTTTTCTTTGTACAGATAAATAATTAGATCCCGATATTTTTTTTTAATTTTGGATATGTCGAGGCATATAATACATCCAACGAAGATGCATTTTTTCCTTTGTAAAGATGCATAATTATCTCCCGATATATTTTTTTAGTTTTAGGTCTATCGAGATACATCATTAGCTCCTGATACATCCAACAAATTTACATAATTAGTTGTGATTTTTGTAATTGCTTTGTAAGGGTAAGGATTTGTGTAAACATAAAAAGTTAAGGTGTATGTTTATGTTATTTTTCCAAATTGAAAATGAAGAGGTTGATTTAGGAATAGGGGTTTGGGATTAGGTTATTGAATAAACAGGTTAGGGTTGGAATTCAATCAATTTTACTTACATTTTAACCATATTGAAAAAAAAAAACTGGCCCAGTGCATTGTAATTGTGACCAAGTTAATTTCAATTAAGCTCAAATTAAATAAATTTGATTAATTGAAACAAAATTTGAAACAAATTAACAACCAATTTAATTCCAAGCTTCTTGATTTAGTATAATCAAACAACAATTTTTCAAATAAATTATTTTTAAAGAGCAAATTATATTTAATTCAAGGTTTACCCATTTGAATTAATTTTCAAGATAACCCTTGATTAAAATGTGACTTTTAGTAAACTAATTACTCAAGTAACAAATTTATACGATCTTGTATATATGAATACAAAAATATATAATTTCTACTTAAAATGACAAAATTACCTAGACAAGTATTACGAAAACTTTTTATTCAAATAAAATAAATGTTGTAATTTTATTTAAGACCGAAGAAACTAAGGATTAAATTTAACTGTGAAGGGCAAAAATTAGGTGTCAAAAAAGAGGGTTAACATCGACCGGCATTAAGTTGGTCATCATGATCATGAGAATAGGGCCTCGCGACCGCAAGGGTCAACCCGACCTGGTCCATCTAATTAACCCATCGTGATTCGGGTAACCCCACCATGTGATTGCAATGAAGAAAGTTATTTTGTCCGCCATAACAACACGTGTCCATGCAATTGCGATAAAGGAACTTGATTGCACCATATAACTACACTAGCAATTTTGGGATATTGAGGAATTATCTCAATTGAATACTCGGGATTCGTTCGGTACCCCACAAAAATAAATCAGGTATGCTACTTGGATATTTTTATGTTTCGGATTCAGGGGAAGTATCAGATTTATGAAAAGAGGTCATTAATGATAATTTAGCTCCCAGAACCCTTATAATCTTATTTTAGCTAGTCTTCGTCAAAGGGTCAAAATACAAAATATAGGCATCACTCCCGAACTAACCACACTACTAACCCAAAATCGACATTTCGAATCTAATTAAAGTTTTCAAATCACCATCCGATGCTTGAACTATGAAATATTGATTGATGTTAGAGTTGTCTATATAGACTAGCCCATACGGGCTTTGGAGTTTGACGGGTCATGACAGGGTGGCTCATCAACATGACAAGCCAAAAAATATCAAGCCCAATCAATCACGTTGTGGGTTGCATGCCTCCACGAGCTAGCCTACTTTTTAAAATATATTATATTTATTATCTTAATTTAAAATTTAAAATATTAATTACACAAATATTTACAGTATAATATTACATAAAATTACTACTTCTTAATCAAGTCTCGAATTTACAAAAGAAATCCTAATAATCTACGAAATTAAATAACTTTTGACACCAAATTCAAATCAAATAGAGATGTTAATAAACAAACTAAACAATTAATGAAAAATAATATAACTAGTCAAATAGCAAAATAACCTAATCTTGTTTCAATAGATCACAATAAAACACAAAATAAAAATGTCAATATTTAATCCACTAAAAGTGAAAATGAACTTCTCAACCAAAAAAAAACTCTCATTGCACTTATGGCGTGCGCAACAGCACCACATCATCTTCATAAAAAAATATTTGATTCCTTAAAAATTATAGTATTTTGTTTTTTAATTATTTATATATTTATTTGGCTCACGGGTCAACCCATCCCATATTGCTCAAACCGCATGGATCAACAGGCTTATTCGAGTCTAACTAAAATGCCTTGTTCTTAAATGAACTATAAAAATCATAAAGCAACCCTATTAAATTACAGGCTGGGTGGCCTACGAGCTTGGCCCATATTGACGGCTCTAACAGTAGTCAAATTCATGGCTTTAAAACCTTTAATTTTCAAAGTCACCCAAAGCACTCCCGAATTCATCGGGGAGCGTGCCAACTAACCCCACAACTCAAAAATAGCATATAACAACTATGGAAAAGGGCAAAATGTCAAAATACATAAAAAGGTTTGTTACAATTAGTTTATGTGGTATGTGTGTGGGAAACGAAATTTTATAAAACTTTAATAAAAAAGATATTCAGATTTTAATAATTTTAGGTATATTAATCTAAATAAATGACTGAAATAGTATAGTTAAATTAGTTATTTTACTATCCAATTAATAAATATGGATATAATTAAACTAAATTAGTACATTCAATGAGGCTACAAATAAGGACTCTATTTTGCCAAATTCAAGATGTTATCTTATCCAAATTAGTGTCATGTAATACTTAATAATCAATTCAATTTTACTGAAATGGAAAAAGTTATGTGGTCAAAATTTTTCTTACCTAGATTATGTACGTATATAGTTTATAGGATATGCCATAAAACTCTAAACCTATGTTGAATTTTTAAATTTTAGAATATACTTCAGTTTTCGTAATTAGGAAATGAAGTTGAATTTTTTGGTTAGGTGATATGTTTGGTTACTGCAATCCAGAGTCAATTTCTTATATTATCACTCAACTTAGGGAATGTCTCACTAAAATGATTTATCTCTTTTTTATTCCAATAATGTCATTCAAGTTTGTTCCATTCGTACAAACTAATAATTGCTAAAAGTAACTCAAAAAATAAGAAAAAAAAATGAACAAAATAGTCCATCAAGTTTAAACTTTTAAGTTAGACAGTCCTTATTTTTTACATAAAATATTAATAAGACTCCAATTATTTTTACTATTTTACTTCATTAATTAAAATTTTAATATATTTTAGTGATAAGTGCATAATATAAATCTGGCCCAATGGGTTATTTGATTTTAAAAAATGTGCTTGATATAAGTTAAAAAGACACAAATCATAATACTAAAAGCAAATTAGAAAGAGAAAGGATGTTAATTTTGAGTGTAAAATAGGTAGTTATATTTCAAATAAAATAAATAAGAAGTACATTTATTGTCCGAAATTGGGAAATGTATTAAGTTTTTATAGCCAAGTTGAAGAGATAATATAATTTTCTCTTAAATAATATCACAAGATTGATAAAAATAATATTTAAAACTTAAAAATTTTAAAATTACAAAATGGTTATATAAAATTACCTTTTTTTTTATGGTGAATGATTGGTGCTATTATCATGGTGTCTGTAATTATGGATTATTTATTTTTATAGAAATCCTTTAAAATATTTATATGCGGTTGTTTTACTAGCTAGAGATCTTAGTTTTTTTTTTTTAGGTGGGGGGGGGGGGGGGGGGAGGGTTGGAAGAATTCATTGTCTTCTTTATGAATTATAAATTTCTTGACAATAATTTTGGAGTAGAAGAAATTAACTACTAAATTTGAACTAGTTTATAAAAAATAAAGATTAATCATAAAATGAATAAATATTGAGTATTATTTTATTATTGAATTCCTAAGTTTCCAAATAAATAGAGTACATATAAACTTATTTCTAACATTTACCAAAAATAAAAACTTATTTCTAACAATTTTTATCTCAATTTTCGGTGGACTTCATTAAATTTAATATCACAGTTAGAAGTTTAAAGAAAAATGTACTCACTAATTTTTATAGTTGAAAGGTTATTAGTATTTCATATTGTTAATGAATAAGGATCATTTTAAATCAAAGTTCAAAATTAAGAGACTTTTTTGTTCATTTTTCTCTCATCTTTTGCGTCAAAAGTTAGCAATTATTAATTTTTAAGGAAAATGCATAAATTTGGATGATATTATTTAAAAAAAAAAAATTGACTTTAGTGGAATATTTCAAAGTTGAGTAACAATACGAGAAATTTACTCGTGCAATCCACTTCAAGTAGCAAGAAGATTATGTGTTTCTTTTTAGCAAATTCTATGTGATTTAAGTCAAATACCCCCTCCATTCCCAAATATTTTTCATCCATGAGATATAAGTTAGTTAGATGTTATAAAATTAGTTATTTATAAAATTAATTATGAGAAGACCATTTAAAAATAGAGAAGCTTTTAGAAAAATTAAAGAATCTTTAGTTAGTAATTATTCAGAATATATAAGTCTAAATAAAACAAAAGAAAATCCAGAAAGATTAGCCTATCTAATTACATTAATATCTAGTATTGAAGCAAAATTAATAATCCATTTAAAATCTAGAAGAATGAGACACATACCACCTAATTATGATAAAATTAAATTTAGATATCAACCAAGGTATTATAAATATAATTTAAATGAATAAAGAGCAAAAATACAAAGAATTAAAACAATTTATCTCTGAAACACGTAAAGAATTAGAAATAAGAAAAGAAAGACTACATTATAATATATTTGCCGGAGTTAGTAAAAATTCAATAAATACACAAAAAGATGAAATATCAAAATTAGAATCACAAATAGATAGTTTAGAATATATATACCAACATGAACTATTCACAATAAAATGAACAAAGAGGAATTTATAAAACATGAAAAAATATACGAAAATCACGAAGGATCAAAAATAAAAATAGTATTTTCTAATCTAGGAAGAAGATACAAAAAATAGGTGAACATTTATACCTAATGTTAGAAAAAGAAGAATTAAAATTAGAAGATAAATTAACAGCAATGGTAAGAATAGAAAGATAAAAAAAAGGAAATAGAAAAAATTAAACAAAAAACTACGGAAGAAATACGAAAAATAGAAGAAACTAAAAATAGTAGAATTGCTGAATTAGAAAAAGAACTACAAATGTTAAAAGATCTGTACGAACAAAGACAAAAAGAAAAAGAAGAAAAAGATAAAGAACAAAAATTAATAAACGAGATAAATCAATTTAAAGAAAAATTAGAAATAAATAATATAGAGGTTGAAGAGTCAGATAATTATGACTCAGAAGATAGTGAAACATATACAGAAATTTTAACAAATATAAAAAATTTAGACATTAACGAAAAACAAGAAATAATTAATGACGAAAACTTAGAAAATATCAACACAGAAATAAATACTCTTGATAAAAAAGAAGATGAAACTATAATACCTAATACAACAGAAATAAGAAAACCGATATATTATAAAAATAAATTTAAAAAATATTATAACTATAACAAATGGACACCAAAACAAATAGTTAATAAAAATTATAACTTTTTAGATCTAGACTGTGTAATAGATACAGAAAAAATAATACAATTATGGATAGGACATATGACAAAACAATTATTAGATAATAATATAAACATAACAGATGCACCAGAATATATAGAAAAAACATTAATAGGATCAGTAAAACCATGGTTTTCAAATTTAACCGAAAATAGTAAGAAAGTATTAAGAGCTAATAAACCTATAGAAGGAACATCATCATCAACTAAACTAACACCTATAGAATTATTAAAAAAATATGAAACAACTATAAAAGATGAATTTGGTAGTATGACAACAATAGAAGAAGAACAAGATGAAGAAAACGATACAAATAGGAATTTAATGATAAAATTAACAATATGTAATATGTGTTATATAGACGAATATACTTGCGCATTTAAAGAATATTATTATAAAGGGGCATATAATATAGAAGAAAGTAAAGAAATAAGAAAATTATATTTTAATAAATTACCCGAACCATTTAGTTCAAAGATAATAAAAAGTTGGGAAGAAGCAAAAATAGTAGATACATTAGGAGCTAGAATAAAATTTTTACAACAATGGTATAGAAATTTATGTGAGAAATATAGAGAAGAATTAAAAATGGAAAAAACATTAATAAGAAATTTAGCATGTTGCAAAAATAAAATAGCACCCCAATTTGAATGCGAAGAAAGATATTATAAGAAAAGAAAAAGACATAAGAAATATAAGAAATATAAAAAATCAAAATACAAATACAAGAAACCAAGAAAAAGATATTATGTAAAAAATTACAAAAATAAGAGACCATATAGGAAGAAAAAATCTATAAAAGAATGTACATGTTATAATTGTGGAAAGTTAGGACATTTAGCTAGAGATTGTAAATTACCTAAAAATCCAAAAAATAAACAAATATCCGAAATAAAAATAGATAATATGGAATATATGCAAATAAATTATATAGATTATGAATTAGAAAGTGAAGATAGTATATACAAAATTTCAGAAAACGAAACAGATATTGAAATAGATAGTGAAATAGATGAATCAAATGACTGAAGAAGATATAAAAATAATAACAAAGGAAGAATATTTAAATGATGAAGGAACAGAACAAAAAATAATATTTGACAGTAATATATTTGATGAAATAAAAGGAAAAGAGTTAGATTTAAGTGTAGAAAAAATATTTAAAATACCAACAATAAAAAATATGTTTACTAGGAAAAAAGATGAATATTACGTAGTATGCCAGAAAGAACATGTAATAGACTGTAGATATGGAAATGGTAAAGCTAGTATACCACTAGTAACAAAAAGAATAATTAACAAAGAAATAAATGATATAAAAAGTAAAGGAGATCCAATAAAATATGTACACCTTGGAGGTACAGAAATATTAATAAAAGCATGTTTTAGAGAAGGAATAGATACACCAATAGAATTATATTTAGTAGATAATAGAATTATAAAACCTACAGAAAAAAGCATAATAACTGCCGTAAAAGGAAATTTAATATACCAAAAATTTAAATTTATAATAAGTGCAAATTATTTAGTAGCGGTAACAGATAGAAATATAGATAAATCACTAGTATTATATTGGAAGATATCAGGTATAGAATTAACCCCAGGAAGTAAAATATTTACAGCAAGATGCAAAAATTTATATGTATTAACAACAAAACATAAAATAACAGGAAAAAATAAGATTAATAAGATAAAAATAGATAGCCCATTCGAACAAATTGTAAAAACAATAGATTATAATGATTATAGCTATAAAGACATAGATATAGAAGAAAATTTAGAAATAGTGAATGATAGAATAAGTACAACAAAAAGAATAGCTAATGAAAAACCAGAATCATCAAGCTCATCAAAAAGAACAAGTTATGAAACAAATTCAATAAGTAATCTAAATCAATATTACATAACAGGAAAAATAAATGAAAAAGAATATTTAATACTTTTAAATACAGGACAAGAAGAAAATTATATAGCAAAATATCTAGTAAAAGATGAAGAAATAAAAATTGATAATGATATATGCCCAGACCTACCAAGAAGTTTAATAAATAGTACAAATATAGCAGAAAAAGAAATAATAATTGGAGTTAGAAGAATAAAAATAGAATTTGAAGTAAAAGAAGAAATGCAAAAAGCAGATATAATATTAGGAATAAAATGGTTAGAACAAGTAAAACCATATAATATAGAACATACACAATTAATTATAACATATAATAGAGAGAAATTATTCTTAAAAAGAGCCTTAACATAAAATGAAGATATATGTATTAATGAAGATAGTAGTGGAAGGATATTACAGTAGATATTATACGCCTATGATAGATACAGGAGCAGAAGCTAATTTATGTAGATATAATTGCTTACCAGAAAGTAAATGTGATAAATTAAAAATACCAATAGTAGTTAAAGGATTTAATAATGAAGGAAGCTTAATTACTTATAAAGCTAGGAATGTAAAAGCACAAATATCGGATAAGATATTGACAATAGAAGAAATTTATAATTATGAACTAACGTCAAAAGATATACTTTTAGGAATGCCATTTCTAGATAAATGATACCCACACATAATAACTAGAAACGATTGGTGGTTTACAACACCATGTAAACAAAAAGTAAGAGCAAAAAGAGTTAATAATAAAATAAGAAAGAAAACTGATTGGATAAAAGGAAGTGAACAAATTACACAAAAGTTAGAAAATATAAAATCCACTGAAGAAACAATAGAACTAGTAGTATTCTTGATAAATAAAACAGAAATAACTATATTTTCAATAAATAAGATAGAAATAGTTAAGAAAAAATTAGAACAATTATATAGCGAAGATCCATTAAAAGGATGGGAAAAACATAAAACTACCATAAAAATAGAATTAATAGATAAGAACAGTATAATAACCCAAAAACCATTAACATATAATTTTGACGATTTAAAAGAATTTAAAATGCATATAGATGAATTATTAGAAAAACAATATATACAAAAAAGTAATAGTAAACATAATAGTCCAGCATTTATAGTAAATAAACATAGTGAACAAAAAAGAGGAAAAAGTAGGATGGTTATTGATTATAGAAATTTAAATGCAAAAACTATAACTTATAATTATCCAATACCAAATAGGATATTAAAAATAAGACAAATCCAAGGATATAGTTTTTTAGTAAATTCGATTGTAAATCAGGATTTTACCATCTAAAGTTAGAAGAAGAATCTAAAGAATTAACCGCATTTACGGTACCACAGGGATTTTATGAGTGGAATGTATTACCCTTTGGATATAAAAATGCACCAGGTAGATATCAACATTTTATGGACAATTATTTTAAACAATTACCTAATTGCATAGTATACATAGGTGATATATTATTATATACAAAAAATAAAGAAGAACATATAAAATTATTGGAACAGTTTACAGACATAATAGAAAAATCAGGAATAAGTCTAACCGAAAAGAAAGCCGAAATTATGAAAAACCAGATAGAATTTTTAGGAATACAAATAGATAAAAGTGGAGTAAAAATGCAACAACATATAGTACAAAAAATAATAAATTCGAAGGAAGAATTAGATACAAAAAAGAAATTATAATAATTTTTAGGATTAGTAAACCAAGTAAGAGAATATATTCCAAAATTAGCAGAAAATCTAAAACCACTACAGAAAAAATTACAATTTCCAGATGAAAATAGAAAATTTACATATACAGTAGAAGCAGATGCCAGTGAATATAGTTACGGAGGGGTACTTAAATATAAATATGAAGCAGAAAAAATAGAACACCATTGTAGATACTACTCAGGTACGTTCAACGAGACAGAAATAAAATGGGAAATAAATAGAAAAGAATTATGTTCATTATATAAATGTTTGTTAGCATTCGAGCCATATATTCTATATAACAAATTTATTGTGCGAACAAATAATACACAGGTACGCTGGTGGCTAACAAAGAAAATACAAAATTCAGTTACAACAAAAGAGATTCGAAGACCAGTTTTAAATATATTAAATTTCACATTTATAATAGAAGTAATCAGTACTAACAAAAATGTTATTGCAGATTACATATCAAGACAAAGCTACACAGACTGAAATGATAGAAGAAAATATACATGAAAATATACTCAATGCCCTAACTACGCTTTCATTGAAAGTGGACAGTATGGGTACTGAGATAGAAAAGCTAAAGCTAAAGACTAGTGAAGATAAACTGAAGTCTATAGCTATGAATCAGCTAACTCAGCAATGCGCAGAGCTATGTCAATCAGAAGACAATAAAATTCCAGAGCTAGAAGGAGACGTTGGGATACTCCATAAAACCCATAACGTTTATCAATCTACTTCTGCAGGTACAAGCACAGGAGTTAGAAAAAATATGAACCTAAACAAGCTATTTGATAAACCATATACACCAAATACATCAAAAGATCCCATGTTTATACCCCCACAAATTACCACATACCGAGATAGTCTAAATCAAGACAAAAAGACTTACAACTACACAGCCCGAACATACATAGAAAATATCTACAATGTACAAACCTTTTTAAATAACAACCCCAAAGCTACAAATATCCAAGAACCAGATACAAACTATATAACCCAGAGATTGACTGGATATAATAAATTAATTGCCTTACCTAAAACCAAACCAAGTTTAGTTAAAACTTGCTATGAATATGGACTACTTAGTACTGTATATACCACGGACGAAAACGAGATATCCACTATACCAGAGATATATGACGCATTTATCACTTTTAAAAGAATAACCAAAGGTACCTTATTTTTTATAAAAATTTACACGGCACCAGCAGAGATATTATTTGATGAAGTCAAAAAACCTATACAAGTTGTAAAGATAGGAATGACACGCGATATGATTATACCACAAGATATTATTTCACAGCCAGAGATACCTAGAATTGAGATACCAAAATTTTATGCGAACAAAAGATTATCGGACTATCTGCAATTTTACAAGAACTAGCAAATACATATTGCAACCAAAATCCTATATGGAGCTACTATTCAAGAAATCATGTACTTATATATTCAAATTCAAAAGAGTTATTAACCAGATATTGCAAGACTATTGGACATAAATATCCAGATCACAAATGTTCAAAATGTAATGGAGGAGATAATGATGTCCCAGCAGTTCAACTAGAATAAAATAAGATAAGGATGCCAGCTGGAAAGATAAGAGCAAGAGCAATAATGGAGATACAACAGATATGAAAAAATAAATGGAAGACAAGATATCTAATATATTGTATAAATTTATATAAGTCTTTAGTCTTTAGAGAGTTTACGTAAAAGAAAAAATAGTAAAAGTAGGTTGATAGAATTTAATGTACATTCAATGTAAAGTTTGAATTTTTAGCTTTATAGGCTTAGGGTAGGCTTTATAGAATGGAAGACTTTTAAGTCTTTCTTTGTTTGTTTTTAGCGGACAGGTGTAAAAATGTAAAGATGTATTCTTTTCTATAAATAAAAGAAGAAGAAGGCATTGCAGAAGCAAGCCTTCACACATTAGCCAAAATTCTCTCCATTCCAAAATACTTTGCCTAGTTAATTAAATATATACACTTCAATGGAAAAAGCTATGGAGCAACAAACCTCAGAAATATCAAAGCTACCGGAACAGGTATATCTATTTATGATTATGAATAGCTAAATTCATGATTCCCGACAATCATGATATGATAAAATAAATTCATATTAGTTACTTTATAGTAGAATTATTCGAAAGATAATATGTTAAGAAGTTTATTAGCAAAGTGGAAACGGAGAAAAATCCCTAAGAACTATGCCATCCTAAAGGTGAAACCAATGAGGCAAGAAACCGTGGCGGGGAGTAACCAGAGTCGAGGCGCTGTTTAAGGGAAAAAGTATCCGAATTACCATGCTAATAGTGACCGAAGAACATGTTATTTAAGAATAATCTAGTATATAGTAATCTGAGATGACTATATTTTATTATGTACATGGTTGAAGGGAATATTTTGAAAAAAGCAATTTTATGATAATGAATAATAATTTATTTGATGTCATGGTAGATAAATTTAAGATACTTATTTTGTATGCACTTAGAGATATAAATGTTGCAGATATAAGAAAAATTATATTAGAAAAAGCATTTGGAGAATATTGCATGACTAGAGTAAATTATATACCATTTCTACCTAGCTACTCTTATAAATACTTATTATGTTAAAATCACGTAGAATTTTTAAAGATATGCGAAATATACAGTTACTAGAAAAACAGATAAAAATAAATATAGACAAATACATGGAAAACAAAAAATACATAAAATCTCTTAATAGAAATATGCAAAAACGACTAAGGCTAAAACAAATAACTATAAAATATCAATTTTAAAATAAAATAAAATATAGATAATTTAGACTACCTTAAAGTTTTAATCTTATACATACTTAAAGATATAGAAATTATAGATATTAAGAAAATGATACTAGAAGAAGTAATAAACTATGAAATTGAAATTATAAATTCGCTAGAACAGATATACGAAGAAATTTACCCAGAAGGATATTATTCAGATCAAGATTGTGGATGTTAGAATATATTAGAAAAACTAGAGAAAACCAAGATAATTTAAATAATGAAATTAATTATAGAAACCAAATTAGAAAAATAATGGAAGATCTAAAAGAAAAGTTAATATGGATAGAAAAAATCTTAGAAAATTTAGAAAAAAGTACATGTGATAGTTTATATACTTTAAAAAACTCACTACGAGAAGAACAACACAAGATAATAAATGACATAGAAAATCTAGAATTAGATATATACTACAGTACAAATAGGATAAATTATTATACAGAAATTTGTAACTCTGCAGTTACTACAAGATAAAATAATATACCAAATAAATTAATGGATACATCTCACAAAAAGAATAATTTATTGAAACAAAATCTAAAAAATATCCACGCACAAAAAAGAATAGATTCATTAGATATAAATCTATTTATAACTCTATTTATTATAAATCTATTTATTAGCCTAGTTATCCGCACCCCCCTACAAATGGTGTATATGGTTTATCAAATAGCTTGTTTAGGTTCATATTTTTTCTAACTCCTCTGCTTGTACCTGCAGAAGTAGATTGATAAACGTTATGGGGTGCGGATAACTAGGCTAATAAATAGATTTATATCTAATGAATCTGTTTTTTTTTGTGCGTGAATATTTTTTAGATTTTGTTTCAATAAATTATTATTTTTGTGAGATGTATCCATTAATTTATTTGGTATATTATTTTATCCTGTAGTAACTGCAGAGTTACAAATTTCTGTATAATAATTTATCCTATCTGTACTGTAGTATATATCTAATTCTAGATTTTCTATGTCATTTATTATCTTGTGTTGTTCTTCTCGTAGTGAGTTTTTTAAAGTATATAAACTATCACATGTACTTTTTTCTAAATTTTCTAAGGTTGTTTCTATCCATATTAACTTTTCTTTTAGATCTTCCATTATTTTTTTAATTCGGTTTCTATAATTAATTTCATTATTTAAATTATCTTGTTTTTATCTAGTTTTTCTAATATATTCTAACATCCACAATCTTGATCTGAATAATATCCTTCTGGGTAAATTTCTTCGTAGATCCGTTCTAGCGAATTTATAATTTCAATTTCGTAGTTTATTACTTCTTCTAGTATCATTTTCTTAATATCTATAATTTCTATATCTTTAAGTATATATAAGATTAAAACTTTAAGGTAGTCTAAATGATCTATATATATTTTTTTTTTAAAATTGATATTTTATAGTTATTTGTTTTAGCCTTAGTAGTTTTTGCATATTTCTATTAAGAGATTTTATGTATTTTTTGTTTTCCATGTATTTGTCTATATTTATTTTTATCTGTTTTTCTAGTAACTGTATATTTCGCATATCTTTAAAAATTTTACGTGATTTTAACATAATAAGTATTTATAAGAGTAGCTAGGTAGAAATGGTATATAATTTACTCTAGTCATGTAATATTCTCCAAATGCTTTTTCTAATATAATTTTTCTTATATCTGCAACATTTATATCTCTAAGTGCATACAAAATAAGTATCTTAAATTTATCTACCATGACATCAGATAAATTATTATTCATTATCATAAAATTACTTTTTTCAAAATATTCCCTTCAACCATGTACATAATAAAATATAGTCATCTCAGATTACTATATACTAGATTATTCTTAAATAACATGTTCTTCGGTCACTATTAGCATGGTAATTCGGATACTTTTTCCCTTAAACAGCGCCTCGACTATGGTTACTCCCCGCCACGGCTTCTTGCCTCATTGGTTTCACCTTTAGGATGACATAGTTCTTAGGGATTTTTCTCCATTTCCACTTTGCTAATAAACTTCTTAACATATTATCTTTCGAATAATTCTACTATAAAGTAACTAATATGAATTTATTTTATCATATCATGATTGTCGGGAATCATGAATTTAGCTATTCATAATCATAAATAGATATACCTATTCCGGTAGCTTTGATATTTCTGAGGTTTGTTGCTCCATAGCTTTTTCCATTGAAGTGTATATATTTAATTAACTAGGCAAAGTATTTTAGAATGGAGAGAATTTTGGCTAATGTGTGAAGGCTTGCTTCTGCAATGCCTTCTTCTTCTTTTATTTATAGAAAAGAATATATCTTTACATTTTTACACCTGTCCGCTAAAAACAAACAAAGAAAGACTTAAAAGTCTTCCATTCTATAAAGCCTACCCTAAGCCTATAAAGCTAAAAATTCAAACTTTACATTGAATGTACATTAAATTCTATCAACCTACTTTTACTATTTTTTTCTTTTACGTAAACTCTCTAAAGACTAAAGACTTATACAAATTTATACAATATATTAGATATCTTGTCTTCCGTTTATTTTGTCATATCTGTTGTATCTCCATTATTGCTCTTGCTCTTATCTTTCCAGCTGGCGTCCTTGTCTTCTTTTATTCTAGCTGAACTGCTGGGACATCATTATCTCCTCCATTACATTTTGAACATTTGTGATCTGGATATTTATGTCCAATAGTCTTGCAATATCTGGTTAATAACTCTTCCGAAATAAATTTTTCTCTGATAGCTCTGGCGATAGGTTCCGTTTCTGGTTTAAGCAACGTGAGAATCCATTGCCTAATAGTTTCCATATCTGTTTCTCATAACTCTTTTGAATTTGAATACATAAGTACATGATTTCTTGAATAGTAGCTCCATATAGGATTTTGGTTGCAATATGTATTTGCTAGTTCTTGTAAAATTGCAGATAGTCCGATAATCCTTTTGTTCGCATAAAATTTTGGTATCTGGATTCTAGGTATCTCTGGCTGTGAAATAATATCTTGTGGTATAATCATATCTCGTGTCATTCCTATCTGTACAACTTGTATAGGTTTTTTGACTTCATCAAATAATATCTCTGCTGGTGCCGTGTAAATTTTTATAAAAAACAAGGTACCTTTGGTTATTCTTTTAAAAGTGATAAATGCGTCATATATCTCTGGTATAGTGGATATCTCATTTCCGTACGTGGTATATACAGTACTAAGTAGTCCATATTCATAGCAAGTTTTAACTAAACTTGGTTTGGTTTTAGGTAAGGCAATTAATTTATTATATCCGGTCAATCTCTGGGTTATATAATTTGTATCTGGTTCTTGGATATTTGTAGCTTTGGGGTTGTGTAGTTGTAAGTCTTTTTGTCTTGGTTTAGACTATCTCGGTATGTGGTAATTTGTGGGGGTATAAACATGGGATCTTTTGATGTATTTGGTGTATATGGTTTACTTTTAGTTGTTGTTTTTGTTTTCTGCAGGTTTTTGTTCAGTGCATGCCAAATACTCAAAGTTTAGGACAACCATTATTACCCATAAATCCTGAACCGCAACTTATTGGAAGGATGGATGCACAACGTGACATTGAGAGAAGGGCTGCTCAACAGGAGCAGGCTAGACTAGCTGCGTTGGCCACTGCCCAAGTACATCAACAGAATATTGATAACCCTGGGCGGGCAACAAATCCTGACGATGAGGACCTAGGTGATGACGAGCTACTAAACCCTAGGCGTGATGCTGAGGTGGCGACACCTGCAAACAGAAGAGATCGTCAAGCCAGATTTAGGCCTGAACGCCGCGCTATGCAGATGCCTTTCGATGATGATGATGATGACCTGGACGGAGCTGGTGCCACAGGAGCTATTATTCCTCCGCCCTTGGCACCTGGAGCCAAGTTCAATATCACCAGCACCATGATTTAGTTGTTGTAGCTAAAGGGCTTATTTGGTGGACTTGCAGGTGATGATCCGAATATGCATCTGATCAACTTTATCTCTATATGCAAGTCATTCGCCAATCCAGGCGTTGGGCAGAATGCAATTCGGCTGCGCTTATTTCTATTATCTCTATCTGGGGAGGCAACTCTTTGGTTGAACGGGCTGACTCCTGATTCTATCACTAATTGGAGGCAATTGAAAGATGCTTTCCTAGAAAGATTCTTTCCGCTATCCAAGAGAGCACAATTGAGAGATGAAATCAGCAATTTTTGACAGCTTCCAACTGAAGCTCTCCACGAAACATGGGAGAGGTTCAAGGAGAAGCTTATATGGTGCCCAAACCATCATATGACCAATGTCCACTTGATGGAGATACTATACAGATCCTTGAATTCAGTAACTAAACCAGTGGTTGATAATGCTGCAGGAGGGTCATTCATGAACCTTACTTTTATTTAGGCAAGTGATATGCTAGATCGTATGACAAAGCAGAGTAGAGCTTGGCATACCAGGGATTCTGAGGTAACAAGCTCTACTATATCTATTGGCATGACTGCAGAACAAAGACGAAGAGAGGAGGAACACGATCAAGATATGGAGCACATGAAAACACAGATGGATCTTCTTACCAAGCATTTATTATCAGGGAAGACCAAAAAAGTAAAAGCAGTTGAGTCAAAAGGAAGAGACAAATCCGATTCTGAAGAAGAAGCCAACTACTTGAATAATCAGGGGGGTTTCCGAGGCAATGCCCAAGGAAACCAAGGTAGGAACTATTATGATAGATCTGGAAACAAGGACCGTGATTAAGGTAGTTGGAAGGATAAGACTGACATGAGTGGTTTGTATGTTCCTCCTGGAAGGCGTGACACCACTGCATCTGGTTCTGGAAATATGTCCATGGAAGATATGATGGCGAAGCTGTTAAAAGGAGTGGAGGCAACCATCACGGGAGTAACCGAGGTAATAAATGATTTGTCCTCAATGAAGCAATTGGTTGACTCGCACTCCACTTCAATAAAACAACTGGAGCAACAATTGAGTCAAATTTCAGCTACATTGAATCAACGAAAAGCTTGCACCTTACCTAGCGACACAGTGCAAAACCCAAGGAACGATGGAACATGCATGGCCTTTACTACCAGGAGTGGTAAGGTACTGGGAAATTCATCCCAAAGCAAGCAACTGGCCGATGATATTGCAGATAATGCAGAAGACGCCGAAGAAGCTGATGAAGTCATTCGTGACATCGCCCCTCGACGACCACAGACTGAAAAGATCGCCGAACTGAAGCAAGATGAAAAGAAAGTCATAGAGAAAACTATCCCTCTTCTTCCACCACCTTTTTCTCAAGGACTAAAGAAAAAGGTGGATGATACAAGGTTTAGTAAATTCATGACGATGTTGAAGCAACTGACTATTAATGTTCCTTTGGTGGAGGCGCTGGAACAGATGCCTGGGTACGCTAAATTCATGAAGGACCTTTTAACAAAGAAGCGGGCAGTAAGCTATGAGCCGGAAGATAATATTCATCATTGCAGTGCAATTGCCACAAGGTCCTTAGTACAGAAGAAGGCAGACCCTGGTGCTTTCACAATTCCTTGCACGGTTGGATCTATGAATTTTGCTAAGGCATTGTGCGATTTGGGAGCAAGCATCAATTTGATGCCACTATCCGTCTATAAAAAGTTGGGGTTGGGCGACCCTACACTAACCAATATGCGGCTCGTGATGGAAGATAGGTCGGTAAAACGATCTGTTGGTATCTTAAATGATGTGTTGGTGAAGGTTTCCACCTTCATCTTTTCTGTAGACTTTGTTATTTTGGATTGCGAGGTGGATTCTGAAGTTCCCATAATCTTGGGACGCCCTTTCCTTGCAACCGAAAGTGTGCTTATTGATATGAGAGCTAATGAACTTTTATTTCGGTTGAATGATGAAGTGGTCCATTTTGATGCATGCAAAGCAATGAAGCAGCCCGAAGATATGGATGTGTTCTCTGTAGCTGAAGTTAATTATAAGGATGAAAAAGAATTATCGGTAGAAAAGCAGCTTACTGATGAGTCACTATCTGATGAGCTGCTGAATTTTGAGCGTGAGGAGGCTCAAGAACATGAAGAAACTATGTGTGCTCTAATAGAAATAGGGTCCTATTCTCATACTCCTAAGCAGTCGGACCTTGATCTTAAGAATCAACCATCACCAACAGCAAAGACTTCCATTGAAGAGCCCGCAGTGCTAGAATCGAAAGAGCTCCCCAATTATCTAAGGTATGCATTCTTGGGAAGTGGAAATACACTTCCTGTGAGTGTGGCAGATGATTTAAGTGAACAGCACATAGAGGCTCTCATCTCTTCTCTAAAGTGATACAAGAGAGCTATGGGTTGGACTATTGATGATATAATTGGTATCCCGCCTGGGATATGTATGCACAAGGGTCATCTCAAAGAAGATTGCATGACTACAAGTAAGCCTCATTGTCTTCTGAATCCATTCAGAAAATGATCCACCATCTATCTCGATGAAGTCTAAGTAATCGAGATAGCTATGTCGTGCCGCGACAATAAATCAAGCGCTTGATGGGAGGCAACCCATCGTTTTTAATTGTTTTTGTTTTCCAAGGATTTTGTCCAGCCACGACCAAAACTAAGGCGCTTGATGGGAGGGAACCCATCGTTCTAATCGTTTTTGTTGTTTTTGAGTAAGTGTAGGTACAAGAGGTGTAAAGGAGGAGATTGGTTTCAAATTTTGATTTGGAAGCGGTTCATGTTGAAGGTGGTAAGTTAGGAATGAAGAAAAAAAGGCTATGGGTTAGGCATTGCCTATGAAAATCTAGGCAACGAACAAGGCAAGGCCTATGTAAATCTAGGCAACGAACAAGGCATGGCCTATGCTATGGCCTAAGCTCTCAGAATCTAGAATTCCATAGCATAGGCGCCGCCTATGCCCAATAATGATATAGCATAGGCGCCGCCTATGCAAAAGCCTTTGGTCTCGAATTCTACAATGCCATGGCATAGGCGCCGCCTATGCCCAACAATGCCATAGCATAGGCACCGCCTATGCTCAACAAGGCTTTGCAAAAGGCGCCGCCTATACCAAGCATAGGCAAAGCATTAGGCTCCGCCTATGCTCACTTTTGGTCTCCAAATCTGATTCCAAATGGGTCAAAAACCGACCCAAGCTTTTCCTATAAATAGAACCTTAGTCTTAAAACAAAAACTTATTGCAAATCCAACCTAAGCTCCGCCTACCACTCCAAATTCTCTCAAAAATTTTCTGTTTGCTCTTTTAACTTTGCAAGAACATCTTCCAAGGCCATCAACCAAGTAAGTACTTCTTTGATCTTATTTTATATTCCGTAGTCATTACAATACTACGCCTATAATGATTCATTATATCTTGAAGTAGTCTTGGTGATTCGAATATGTTGATTTGTTGTGATACAACTAAGTAAGTGAACGAATACATAAGGGTGTTCTAGACTTTGTTCCGATTTGTAGTTGATTGTTATACACTGTCATCTTGTTGCGGAATCGAAATGGTAAAATTAATCACATAATTATGTAAGTTGAACGTTGGAATATCTTGAATGGCTCGATCATAATTGAATACAAGCATGAGATGTTGTGATTCTTTCTACACCATAAACTTGATTCGATCTCTATGTAGTTATCTTGTTCCAAAAGTGCATTAATGAAAACCATAAAGCATGGACAAGATTACATGAAATAGAGTTGAACAAGATAGTTAAGATGACATGAAAAGTATGACTGCACTGAATATATTGTTGGAACATAACACCAAATTGTATGGCAATGAAATCTGAATAATCAACATCGTTCACCTAATTAGTTGTGCCAACAAATTAAGTGTGGGGTGGGGCCACTATTTTTTGTTTGTCGATTGTATTTACCAAGATGAAGCTAACATGACTGTCATTTTAATCTCAGGTACAATGTCACCAAAAGCACGACAAGGAAAGGATAAAGCGACCACCTCACAAAAAGGCTAGAAAAAGGGACGAAAAGAGCAAGGTGAATCCTCCTCGCTGCAAATACCTCGCTGCATGTTCGGAATCAAATGGTTCCTAGAGGAGGAAGGAAAGGAGTGGTATAGGAACAATAAGGAGAAAAAATATGTTCATGTGGAGTTGATACACAAGGAAAGCCTAGCAAGGAAAGAACCCCCCATGTTGGCCAAGATAATGGCTTTACATCTTGATTTCATCTTCCAAAATATGGAAGAATGCAATATCGATCTAACACGAGAATTCTATGCCAAATGGTCACCGAAAACTACAGGGAGTGAAGTGAAGATTCGGGGCCAAGTCCTACAACTAAATGTGGAGTTCTTCAACTCTTTTCTTGGTTTGCCATCTGTTGATCCATCACCACTCAAAGAGCTGTATAACAGACCTCCGTACAGGGAAATCAGACACACACTGTGCGGAACAAGATCAATGGCATGATGGAGCATACACAAGGACACCGGTCGGCACAAAACCTTCCCTTACGCTTCCTTGAACAGGGAAGCTAGGCTATGGTTGCGAATAGTCAACTCTTTCCTGTTTCCAGGGACACAGTACACGAAGATTACACAAGACAGAGTGTGTTTGGTGTACGCATTGATGACGAACGTCCCCGTCAACATTGGGGCGATCATTCGATCTTCAATGCGTAAGGCCAGGCTACACAAGAGGTCCCACTTCAGCTTTGGCAATCTGTTGACTGCAATATTTAGGAAGGAGGACATCGAAGAGGAGCCGACTGATCATAAGCTTCCACACAACCCGAATAAAGTTGACCTGACAAAGGTTAAAGATGCTGAAACCATGCATGGCGTCAACCTTACCACTGCAGAACGACATGCTCGGGATGAAAGTTTCTTTCTCCATCTTTATGGCATGACTTGGTTTACCATGATAAGCGAAGATCGTGTTCCAACTGCTGCAGAGCTCCAACAGTTGGATTATGACTACCCAATGAACGAGCATGCAAGGGCTATGTGTGGAGTAGGTGTGTACTTTGAGGAACCTCTCGATGATGATGTGCCAACCGATGATGATCGCCGAATGCCAAACTCTGACGTGGAGGAGAATTCGGATGACGACGACTCCGATGATGATTTTGATGTAGGGGGTATGACTCCAGACATAGAGGAGGAGTCCGACTAATCCAGGTTCTTCTTATTTATTTTCCACTGAGGACAGTGTGTCCCTTCTAAGTGTGGGGTGCTGGTATTTGTATGCTATACTTCTTTATCTTCATTTGCTTATGTTTATTTGTTTTATTTTTTTAGTAGTCAAATTTTTAATTTTTTTTATTGTTAAAAACTTTGCATAAAATTGTTCTGATAAGCAGCATGGTATTGTGACAAGAGTCTGTGATACAATCATTACTATTGATACATTTAGACTCTAAATGTGACTCATTATGTGATAAGTGTGTGGTTTAATTCCTTCATCTGTTGGGTCAAGAGTCTATGCTACTCCCAATAAAGTCGACCATGTGCCTTGTGTGTGTGAGGTGATAGTATATTCTGTGTTTATGGCTGATGCTAGAACTTACCTGGTGTGTGTGTGAAGCGAAATAAAGAGTGTAAGTTTAGGAGATGATTTAGGCATTTCTTTGGCAACCTGTGATTGTTTACCTCCGTTTTACCTACCCATGGACATTATCCTAGTCAACCCCTTTTGAGCCTTTAAGCCATTTTCTTTGATAGCCTCATATATAGCCTAATCCATTTTTTTTTCAAGACCATAATTTGATCCAAATTCCTAAGCGCTTTAAATGGTAAAGTCATGTGACAAAATAAGAGGAAATTGGGTGAGAGTGATGCCTTAAAGTGAATTGGTACTTGAATTCGTTATGAAAAAGAATGACTATTATAGAGGTGTGTTATAAAAAAAAGAAGAGAAAAATGAAAAAAAAATAAAAAGTTAATTCTGTTCAAAATTGAATAACAAAAGAGGTGAGAAGGGGTGGTAGATTAAAATAAAGTAGAAAGGTTGTTTGAAAGAAAGTGTTAATGGCTTAATGTGATGTATTAAAGCGCTTAGGGAACTTAGTCTCTATTTCTGGCCAAAATAGTCCTACCCGTCCCTTAGCCTACATTACAACCTGTAAAGACCTATTTGATCCTAAGCTTAGCATTCTGATATTAGTAGAGCACTACACTAAGGGCAAGCCTATGGTCATCAGTTGCAACATATGAATTCTTTGTGAGAGAGAGAGCAAGGAGAATATTGTACCCATGTTTTGAATAATGCAAAACTTGTGAGAGATTATGGGTAATATTTTGTGTGAGACACACATGGTTGACGAGTTTGGGTAGTTGTGTATGATTCTTTGTGCTTTAACTTGTGGATACGAATTAACCATCATCACGAGTCTAGGTTGGAGGTTGAATTATTTCTAGTAGTGATCAGAAAACTACTCTTTGTTAATAATCGTCATGCCTGTCTTGATGAATATTTTGTGCTGTTACTGTGAAACCCTAAGTAGATGTTTATATAGACATGATATTTTGTTCGAGGACGAACAAAGCTTTAAGTGTGGGGTGTTGATGTTAGGCGTATTTACACGCCTAAAGCACCTTAATTCACCTATATTTTAGCTAAGTTTTAAGGACAAAATATATAATTCCTGCACTTTTGGTCCATTTTCCTGTAAGTGAGCTAACCAACGTGATTAGCAAGTTTTCAGGTATAAATGATGAAGATTTCATCATTTTATGGACTGGTTGCAGCCAAAGGAAGCTTCACGAAAGAAGGAAGGCAGCTTTTGGAAGTTTATGGACTGAAAGTGACGCATGGAAAACCTGTCCCGGGCAAAAATAGTATTTTCAAAGACTTGGGGATCAACAGTAACTTAGTAGGATTAGGATAAGGATGCAGTGTAGGATTAGGATAAGGATGCAGTAACCTAGTAGGATTAGGATAAGTATGCAGTAGCTTAGTAGGAATAGGATATGGGTGTTATAAAAACCCTATTTTGCTAAACTTTTCAGCACCAATTTCCGCCACCCTCATCCTTATTCCTCCCTATTCGATTCTTTCCCCTTTTCTTCACAAATTCATTGTTGACATTATTTTTCATCTATTCGATATTTAATTTTTACGACAAGAGAAACGCTATTTGCAAGGAATTCACGCCACAAGTGCTACCAAAACATACTTCACGTGAGATTCTTATTTTGGTCTGATGATAATGTCTATTGTGTTTTCCATTGCACTCATGAGTAGCTAAACTTCTCTGTTAGGGTGATGGAAGCCTTATGAGATACTATCTATTGCTATGAGTTTGTGAATTCTTGATACGTATGCTGCTTATATCATTCTTCTCTTCATCTTAATTGAATTCTTGTGGTTGCAAACATATAGAATACGCCAGTATAGCATTAACTTGTTCAAAAGAAAAGTTACATGTCTGGAAAAGAGAGAGTGACAAGGAAATAGGGCTACCAACCCCTGTTTAAAAGTTAGTGCCGTAACTGGATTAACCTTTTGGAGATTTCGTACCATTAGTTATACGCTTTAAGCTCGAAAGAGTTAAAGTGAAATAATCCTTGATGGTCGAAAGAAGCCTGGATTTACCATAGAATACGAAACTCTATAAGCACATGCATGTCTGAATTCCGCATAACTCATAGCCAATAGATACGTAGAACTCATAAGGTGTACATAACCCTAACTTACAATTCTCATTGATTAAAACCGACCAAGTATTCCGTTTTTACTTTGCTATTTTAATTTTATTACTTAACGTCACACTCCAATCCCCCCTTTTCACAGAACTTTCTCCAAAAGTCTACTAATCGTTGCATACTTAGTGACAGAGTATTCCCTGTGGGATTCGACACCCAACCCAGTTGGGTTCTATATTTGACAACGACCGCTTACACTCTTACGAGAGTTGTAGTTTGAGCGTTATCAGAGAGCTACTACAAGGGAATTTAGAAAATAGATATGACTCAGCTCCGACAGTAAGAGGCAAATGATAAAAGCTACTGCAGAACTTTGCCATATTAAGCATAGGTATATTGCTATCCTAGTTACAAATCAACCCTAAATTTCATAAGACATGATCTTATTTCTAATATTCTTCATCCTATTCTTACATTTCTATAGTTAGTTCATGCAAAAATTACCCATTTATTCTAATGTTGGCCAGACACTAAAATAGTATATTCAAGAACATGAGCATAATCTAATGAGAAATGAACTCCAATGATTTAAATCAAATACTAAACACTCATGTTCTAGCTGTAACCATAGAACAAGGGTATTAACTACTTATAGTTTGAAGAAAAACATAAGTATAAAGTAGTTGAGTTACAGAATGAAGAACCCTCGTAAAAACCCTTGTTTTCTCTATATTTCTCTCAAAAATTATAAAACTGACAATTGCAGGTTATCCTTAGGGTATTTATAGAGTCGGACCCCTTTAAAACCTTAAACCATCAAAAATTGGCTAAATTTTGGCAAATCTCTATCGATGGCTAGATCTCCGCAACGTTCCATCCAACGCGTAGATCTAAACTTCATGGCATAGGCCCACTTCCAAGGCTCCTAACTATGTTACTCAGATCTCTATTTATCTGTAGGACTGTCCTCGTACTCCTTATTGTGTTCTACATGCTTGTTCTATCCATTTTGTTTTTGTTCCATGTCTAACCTGAAATATGCTAATCATATTCTTGAGTTTATCTATGTTAATATAGCATAAGATACAAGCAAATATACGTGTTTGTCCTCAAAACTAAGCTGAAGCAAGTGTAAAACATGATGATTGGCTGTATAAATATGCCCAAGATCACCACCTCACATTTAAATCCTTGTTCATCCCCGAATAACTCATTACACTTATTCTTACCAAGAGAAATTTAGCATCACTAATTAAAACAAGATACTCACGCTAGAACTGTTAATAGCAAGCGTCACAATTAGTATGTCACCTTGCCACTTTGAACGCATGAATGACCATTCAAAACTACCTAGCCTCAAGAATTTACTCTACAAATTTAGCAAATTCATGCGCATTACTCAACTAAGACATCATATAAGTCACCTATCTATCATTAAATATGTGCCGTCATAACAAGAGAGTTACCAAGTATCACTTACCAACATACAAATTGACATAAGACTGGGTGTGTGAATAAAAATATGCTTACTCTCACAATGAATTCACAAGCAACATAAGATGAACCATAGGTTTGCCCTTAGTGTAGTACTCCACTAATATAAGAACATCTAAGCTCAAGATCAAATAAGAATTCAGTGGTTGTAATGTAAGCTAAGGGACAAGTAGTAACTAGTTTGAGTATAAATAGTGACTAGCTTTACCAAATGCTTTAATACATAACATTTTCATTAAGCTCATCTTTAACCAACCTGTTTTCCACCCTATTTTATTCACACTCTTTTTTTTTCCTGTCTCTTAAAGTTAGCTTACACGTCTTTAGTAGGATGTGTTTTCTAGCAACACATGACTCACTTCTTTTTGATCATTTTTTTCAATAAACTACTCCCCACCAATCGACACATAAACTTTTTAGCACACCTTCAGTTACTACTTTAAGACTTCCTCTTCATTTTTTCTTCGATTTCATACTCCCTAACATCTTAATTTTAACTAAAGAACTTAGGAGTTTTATATCAAATTATGGTCAATTGATAAAAAGGAAATAAGCTACATGTGTGGCTATAAAAGAATAGGCTAATGACTCAAAGGGGCTAACTAAGATAATGTATTATGGGTAGATAAAATAGGGTATCAAACAAGGTAACATAGCTATCAAATAAATGCCTTTATCACCTTCTACACTCAACATTCTTCATTTTTTCTTGCATACACACCGAGCAAGTTCTAGATACCCATGTGCAAACATAGAATAAAACTAAGCCTCACAAATACACATGGCATATGTTCAAGTCAAGAGGGATCCCTACAGATTCTTAATCAAGTAATAACAAGAATTAAAAATTAAACCAAAATCATAAATGAGTCATATAAATGAGCCTAAGTGTCTCAAGAATATTCATTCTACTCATTGCAACATGCATTTAATTCAAACAATTCAAACCCAACTTGCATCATGTGATCATATGGCCTAACGAGAGTACTTATATTCAATTTAGTGAACGAGTTCCACTTCCTACTGACTTATGTCATCCTTCTATCATTGAGAAAAGTACTTAAACTATGAATTGATATGAACACTACTCCTAAAAAACTAACCCCTAAAAATTACCAATTAATCCAAGTCTATTCAAAGGCACTATACCTAAGGAAAAAACCAAAAACAAAAGTCGAGAAACCCAAAAAAAACAACTAATATTACCAATTCATACCTATAAATTACTAACTATTACAGACAATGTCTGAATTTCATCAAATCTCCACAATATCCACTATATAAAAGTACATAACCATACCACTAATTAAAAGAAAAATACCAAAACATATAGAACTGATAAGAAACCTTTCTCCACCCTACACTTAAAAGAAGCATTGTCCCTAGTGCAATCAAAATATAAGAGAAAATAAAAGCTAGGTGGAAAGACTCCTTGGGATCTAATCCTCATCCTCGTACTCATCATCATTAGCTTCAGACTCAGACTATGAGTCTATATCAGAATCAACTCTCCTTTAATCCTATTTGTAGGCAGATAATCATCTAACGACTCCTAAGAGTCAAAACCAATGTTGCATAAAATTATAGCATGATCTATCAGTGGGTAGTCTTCCTAAAACTTTTTCATCTAAACCTCTATAGGGAATCGACCTCAGTGGGTAGTCTTTCTAAAGCTTCTTCAACTTAGCCTCTATAGGGCATAGAACTTCACACATCATAGTTAGGTTTTGTATGCCAAATAAGTGAATTGTAAAATTATTATCACGAGCAAATCTCTTAGCATGTGTCAAAAGGGGCCCAAAATCAAATTCAGACTCCTTCACTGGGAGAGATCAATACCTCTCAAACTTCAAGGTAGCTTGTAATCAGTGGGGTCATCCTCCACTCTATGATCCTTTAAAAATCGTGTCATCAAGCCCCCAAAGTTTTAACTTTAAATGGTTTTTACTCTTTCTTTCCTCAAAGAGGATATCAACATTTCATACATATTTATAGCTTTGTTAGTCATAATAACTTTGAATATAATTACTCGATCATGAGAGATGTTGGACAAGTGGGAGGCTGGTATAGACAGGCATAAACAATTCTCAACTAAAGTCTTTTTTCTTTGTTAAGTATGCATAAGGGAAAGTGTTGTGATATCCCTTCTCGTTTTGTCATGTCCATCTTTCCATAGAACTAAAATTGTACAGAGTATGACGAATGACATGGTCAGGTGGTGGACTGAACAATACCCACAATCCTATATGATTAAAATTTGGTGTCCCCAGAAAAGTGTTTAAGGACACTACATCAAAATGCAAATTCTTTCCACAAACTTTAACATCATTTTCCCTCTTATTGGGGAACCAATTGGAAATAAAATCACACACCATGTACAAGTTACAATCCTCACAATAATTGAATATGAAGACCATCCCCAACTGCTCAATGTATGTCATAATTATAGGGTATTCATCCTTCAATCTCTCTCTGTTAATTTTTCCATCGGCACATATCCCGCGCATTATTTCTCCTTGTACCATTTTTGGATGAATTTGTCAATCAATTTCAACCCAAAATGACGTTGAGGAACTTGCAAGCTTATGGGAAGTATGGACTGACTAGTACAAATTTGCCTTTGATCAACTTAGGTGCCCAGGGTCCTGTAACATAATGCAATTTTATAAAGTGTTAGTGCAACCCAATTAGATAACTACAACCAAGCTCAAGGGTGGTAGTAACCAGCCACACTTAGTTTATTATCCAATTCCACTTAGTCTCCATGTTCAGGTACTCAAACTTATTCTAATAAGTATCATTAACTAGTGTACAAACTTTATCTTTTAAATGCATTCTCATGTTATTTACTTTCCAATCTTGAAGACAAGTGATGGATATTCAATGTTGTTTTATTAGGAATAATGTCACTATCTTTAACTTGTAGTGACACCTACATACATTATGGTCAATTCATTTCCAAGAACTATAATGAACAATGACAATTTGTCCACTATAACAACCTTTCCATTAGCTCACATTTCTATGCATGCAATTTACATATAAATTGAGACAACTTAACTATCAAAATCCAACCCATCAACAAAAAATCAACAAGATTCACACTTTATACTTCACCCCAAGAAGCCACAAACAAAAAGCATGTAGTTTATTCACAAGAAAACTCACACATTAAAATTCCAACTCAAATTTAAACCATTAAGGTGAACAACAACAAACACACATGTATTTTGATTGATTTTTGTATTATAAACATGAACTCAAGACCATGACTCTAAATCCGAATTTGAAATCACAGTCAAGGTAAAGATTAAGCTTGCATTGTAGTGAACCCAAAAGAAGAGGATTTATAGACTAAATTTTAGATTAGCAAGAGAAAAATTGTCATTCTTGCACAAGGATTACTCCACCAAGTTTACAGATTAAGAAAACATGTGAAGAGAAGAAGAACTTTGGTTTTTTAAGGCTTGCCTCCATGTAAATTTATTAGGGAGAGGGTGTGCGGTGCTAGGGTTATAAATGGGGAAAAATAGGTGGGAAGGTTTAAATAGAGGGGGGACGGGTCGAGTTTTAACCCGATCAAAATTTAAAATTTTAGACAAGTCATGTAAGGTGTGGCATGGGCTTCAACGCAGAAGCTAGGCTCCATGGTGTGAAGCTCATCGCATAGTCTTTTCAATAAGCTCTCATGACTTGCCTATGGTGTGGGGATCGATCAATGGATCGGGCTACATGATGTTGACCCAATATTACCTGGATGGACTTTTACTTAGTGCAGTGTCACACCAAATTTCCTTTTTTCAATGCATCCCAACCTTTTATCAACTTAAAATTACTATAAAAATAATTAAAATAGTTAGAAAAGTAGGTTATCTCCCTCCAAGTGCCTAAGTATTGGTCGTGGCATGACTTATATTCTTATATTTTTATTTTTTGCTTATTTCTCCATTTTCAAATATAAATCCTACACTATTACATTATATTCATGGTTGCCTCTCATGCAGCGCCTGATCTAAAATTGCAGCATGACCCAACTCATAATCTCTCATTATAAAGTTACAATGATCTCCTCTATCAATCTTCTTAATTGCTCGAGTAGTATCTAACACTTGGCCATTAACTAAGAATGTCTTACCTTTTTCTTTATCAATCAGTTCGATAGCCCCAAGGGAATTCATCCTTACTACTTTAAAAAGGCCATACCATTTGGAGTTTTGTTTATCGAGAAACAACTTCAACTTAGAAATAAACATCAACACCCTCTATACAGGCTTAAATGAGTGAGGCACAATGTGTTTGTCATGTTAGGTTTTCATCTTCTCCTTGTCGAGCTTTACATTCTCATAGGCATGTAATATAAATTCTTCAAACTCATAAAACTATAACATTCATTTTTGGATTGCTAACTCCTCATCAAGGTCTAATTTTTTACGACCCAAAATGCTTGATATTCTAACTCAACTTACAAATGACATTTTGTAACATCCTAGGGGTACACCCTGGTGCCGCATAGTGCTTATGGTTCCGAAAAACCACAAGCTAACCCATGATCTGGTACCTACTGTGAGCACTAAATAAATCTAATAGAATAAGACATGTGTAGAAATTGACTGAAAATGCCATATGGTTTTAACATACTAAATCATGAATCTGAACACCTAATGACATACTGAAAAAAAACTATTTAAATCAACTGATAAATCAACTAACTATTTGTATGTTTGAAAGCCTCTAAAGCTGACTGACTGTGGAGCTGATGGAATAAGCCCCCAATTAACTCCGACTGATAGAAATATTGAACTACTAAGATAAACTAAAATAAATAAATTATGTCCTCGAAATATAAGGAATCACCACTGTTGCTGATAATCTGATATATCTAAGCATGATTAGGAAACTGAGCATCCGAACCTATGATATTAAACATCATAGTGCAAGAAACAAATATATGATCAGAACTTTGAATGTACTGGTATGCGAGATAAGGTTAGGCTGATATACATGGTCTAATTGTGCATGAAAGTAGTAATAATAGACATGCATGGAAATACTAAAATCCGATTGAACAAGACTAATAACTAACTAGCTGAATAGCATGAGATAACTGATGCATATATATATGTAAACTGTAAAATCTGAGTATGTATGACCAAGCATATAATGTGATTTTGGAATAGTTTGTAAACTGAGATACTAAAATTTGGTAACGGAATACTGATAAACAATATTCTATGGTCAAGAAAAACTAAACTGAATTTTGTACTGAATACTGAAACTAAAACTGTGGGGGGGCATTATCTAACCGAAATGCCCTAAAGCTGAGCTGATTGGGGTCTAACCTGTGACCCCAGTTGGAAGGGTGCTATCACTGTGCCACGAGTACTAACAATGGTTATGGAGTCAGTTCTAATCGGTAGGTGAACCCTAAGATCAGTCCTAAACTGGGGAGTGATCTCTGAGAGAGTCAGTCCTTAACTGGCAGGTGACATCTCATAACCTACGCCGGCTATGTAGTTCTAAAACTTAGGGATTGCTTCTAAAGGTTAAACCCTATACTAAAAGGATTGCCCCTATCCCTAAGTTCACTAAGTGTTGGATCCTACTCCCAATTGAACTGACATTGATTACGGGACTAAACTAAGTCTAACTGAAGAAGGTACTGACTCGAATTACTGAACTGATCTAAGTTTGACTGACATTATAACTGATAAACTGACACTATAGATATTTAATAGAGAAAAAAGCTTAAATTATCAAGATCCAAACTTTAATATAGAAACTCTAATAGTTTCAACAATTAAGATAAGGATTGAATTTTTGAGAAAATGTAGAAACTCCACTATAATCAAGATAAAGATTGAATTTTTGATGATCCCAGATAAATATCAAGAACATACCAGTAAAATTGAAGACCTTAGACATGAGTACGATTGTAAAACACTAGGGAGATAGAATTTGTAGTGTAGACAACAAAAAAACACTCTATAAAGAGAAAAACTGAGAGATAAAGCAAAAGATAGACAATTAAAATGTTGTTTCTTTCTATCTATAGTAACATCGCTGATAAACCCCATCACCTGATATCTATTGCAGCTAGAAGGCTACACGTATTCCATGAATTTAGTCTACATGCATGAAAACTGGCCGATTCTTTTTTTTTTTGTGTGGACCTTCTTTTATCCCTTTTGTTCTAGGAAAATTTCCAGTAACTAACTTAACAAACTCTCTTCTCTGTACATCAAAATTTTTGTAAAATAAGAAGAGAATCACATAGTATGGTGCCCATTAACAATGGGGATTTATCTTGAGACAATGCAGTGAAATGAATTCTTCAAAATGCTGAAAAAGATAGTATACATAAAATATATGGACTAATTTATATTTACACAGAATCAACACTAGTTCACAACATTAGTCATACACATATAAAAAATATCACACATATACACAGAAACAATAGTAAATCTGTACACAATCCCAATTTCAACTGCCCAAAATCTAAATACACATACTAAACTGTAGCACCAACAAAAGATATGCAGTGTAGAACCCATAACAATAACAACAATAATAAAAGATATTTACAACTTGGTGCAGCACTAACAAAGGACTATACAGTCCAACAATAACAACAAAATCTAAGGGAAATTTAAAATGCCCAAAAGAACAAAAGAACTTATGAAGAAACAATCTAGACTATGTAGCATCAACAATAGTTTAGATATATAGAAGCATCAACAACAATTTAGATATATAGACTAGGTGAAGGTACTGACACTAACCTTGATTGTTTCTCCCTCTAGCTACTAGTGTAGAGGTAGATTATCTTGGCAAAGGAATGGACAATGCTGCGAGTATCTTAGGATCAATTAATAGTGCATTCTAGAGTTGAGAAATTACATTACAATATCTTGTTTTCGAATAGTTCCCATTTGTTCCTCGATTTGATCCTCTATTTTTGTATCCTTTCTTGCATTTGTTGCACAACTTCATTGATGGCATTTAAAGTTGGTTCAGAAGTGTGATAACGCTCAATCTACAGCTCTCGTAGGAGTGTAAAGCGGTCGTTGTCAAATATATAACCTAACTGGGTTGGGTATCGATCCCACAGGGAATATCTTGGTCAACAAGTAAGCAAAAATTACTAGACTTTTAGTGCAAGTCTCGTAAAAAGGGGGGATTGTAAAGTGTAACCAAATTATTAAAGTAAAAACTAAAAATAGTAGAGTAAAAAGAAAGAATGTTTAGTAGGTTGTAAAACAATGAGAATTGACGAGTTGGGGTTATGTCCACCTTCTAAGTTATATGTCTCTATTGGCTATGAGTTGTGCGGAATTCAGACATGCATGTGCTTATAGAGAATTGTATTCGATGGTAAATCCAAGCGTCTTTCGACCTCAACAAGGACTATTTTACTTTAACTCTTTCGAGCTTAAAGCGTGTCTAACAGTACAAATTCTCCAAGAGGTTAATCCAGTTACGACACTAACTTTTTAATAGGGGATGGGACCCTATTACCTTGACATTATCTCTTTTCCAGACATATAACTTTTCTTTCGAACAAGTTAATGCTATATTGGCATTATTCTATGCGTCTGCAGCCACAAGAATTTGCATTAAGATAAAGAGAATAATGATATAAGCAACATACGTGTGACAAACTCACAAACTCATAGCAATAGATAGTATCTTATACGACTTCCATAACCCCAAAAGAGAGGTTTAGTTACCCAGGAGTGCGAAGGAAATCTTAATAGACATTGTTATTATACCACAATAAAGATTTCGTGTAGTAGTAGTGTGGTAGGCGTTAGGCGTGAATTCCTAGCAAAGTAACGTTTCTCTTGTTGTGGAAAATAAGAATTGAATAGATGAAAAATAATGTCAACAATGAATTAATAAAGAGAATTGTTTTGATGGATAGATGGATGGTGGATGGATGGGAATTGATGGAATGGGGGATTGTGTGGAATGTATTAAAATCTCTAGCAAAATAGGGTATTTATAATACCCATATCCTATTCCTACTAAGCTAATGAATTACTTAACCCAATACTACTAGGTTAATGTATCATTATCCTAATCCTAATAAATTACTACTAGTCCCCAAAGTCTTCAGCAATGCTGTTTTTGCCCGGGACAGGTTTTCCATACATCACTTTCAGTCCATAGGCGCCCAAATGCTGCTCTCCTTCTTTCGAGAAGCTTTCTTTGGCATCAAGTTATCCATAAAATGCTGAATTTTGCATCATTTATACCCGAAAACTTGCTAATCATGTTCGTTAGCTCAGTTACAGGAAAAACGACTAAAAGTGCATGAAATATATAATTTGTCCTCAAAACATGGCTAAAATATGGGTAAAATATAGCACTATAGGCGTGTAAATTCGCCTATCAGCAACACCCCACACTTGAAGCTTTGTTCGTCCTCGAACAAAATATCATGTCCGTCTAAACATCAACTTAGGGTTTCACAGTATCAACACAAAATATTCGTCAAGACAAGCACAACAATTATCAACAAAGAGTAGTTTTCCGATCATTAGTAGAAACAATTTAACTCTAGCATAAACTCGTGATGGTGGCCAACTCATATTCAAAAGTTAAGGCACAAAGAATCATACACAACTACCCAAAACTCATCAACCATGTGTGTCTCACAATATATTACCAATAATCACTCATAAGTATAACATATTTTTCAAACATGGGTATGAAAGTATCCTTACTCTCGCTCTCACAAAAAATTCATATGTTGCAACTGATGTCCATAGGCTTGCCCTTAGTGTTATGCTCCACTAAATGTCAGAATGCTAAGCTTAGGATCAAATAGGTCTTTTGATGGTTGTAATGTAGGTTAAGGGACGGGTAGGACTATTTTGGCCAAAAATAGTGACTAAGTTCCCTAAGTGCTTTAATACATCACAATATGCCATCTATGCTTTCTTTCAAACAACCTACAACCTTTTTGCTTTATTTTAATCTACCTCCCTTTGTCACCTCTTTTGTTTTTCAATTTTGAACAAAACTAACTTTTCAGTTTTCTTTTCCTTTTTCTTTTCATAACATACCTCTCATGATAGCAATTTTTTTTATAACAAATTCAAGTACCAATACATTCTAAAGCATCATACTCACCCAATTTCCTCTTATTTTGTCACATGACTTTACACTTTAAAAGCACTTAGGAATTTGGATCAAATTATGGTCTTGAAAAAAATGGATTAGGCTTACATATGAGGTTGTCAAAGAAAATAGGCTAAAGGCTCAAAGGGGTTAACTAGGATAATGTCCATGGGTAGATAAAATGAAGGTAAACAATCATAGGTTGCCAAAGAAATGCCTAAATCATCTCCTAAACTTACACTCTTTATTTTCGCTTCACACACACACGAGGCAAGTTCTAGCATCAGCCACAAACATAGAATATACTATTATCTCACACACACAAGGCACATGGTCGACTTTATTGGGAGTAGCATAGACTCTTGACCTAACAGATGAAGGAATTGAACCACACAATATCACATAGTGAGTCACAATTAGAGCCTAAATGTCTCGATAGTAATGATTTTAGCACAAACTCTTGTTATAATACCATGCTGCCTCTCAGAATAATTTCATGCAAGGTAAAAAAAAATTTTACTACTAAAAAAAAAGAACAAACAAACATAAATAACAAACAAACATAAATAAATGCAAATGCAGATAAAGAAGAATAGCATACAAATACCAGCACCCCACACTTAGACGGGACACACTGTCCTCAGTGGAAAATAAATAAGAAGAAGCTAGTTAGTCGGACTCATCCTCTGTGTTCGAGATCATACCCCCTGCATCGGAATCATCATCAGAGTCGTCATCCTCAGAAGTTCCTCATAAGTACCCCACTTGTTTCCAAGAGTGCGTTGAGGTATTTGTAGCACGGAGGATTCACCTTGCTCTTTTCTTCCTCTTTTCTGGCCACTTTGTGAAGTGGTTGCTTTTCTTGTCTTTTGGTGCCATTGTACCTGAGATCTCAATAGAGTCATGTTAGCTTCATCTCGGAAGATTCGATCAACAAACAGATAATAGTGGCTCCACCCCACACTTAATTTGTTGGCACAAACTAATGAAGTGAAAGCTGTCGATTACTCAGACTTCATCGATATACGTTTTAGGCGCTATATTCCAACAACATAATCAGTGCAGTCATACTTCTTGAAATCTTGGCAATACTTTCATGTTTGATATATCATGACTACTACATAGAGATTTAATCAAGTTATAGCATCTAGAAATAATCACAACCTCATATGTTGATAGTCAATCATGATTCTCATCTCGATGAACAAGTCATTCCGACATGTAAACTTTCTAATGACAAGATTATGCAATTTTCTTGACCATGTTAATTCCGCAAAAGTATGACATTGCATCAAAATCAAATACAAGTTGGAAACAAGTTAAGATCATCCTTGCGTATTCGTTTACTCACTTAGTTGTGTCACAACAATTCAATCATATTCAAATCACCAATACTACTTCAAGATTTAGAAATTCATAATATGCGTAGTAGTGTAGTACTTACGGAATATAAATGAAGAACAAAGTAGTACTTACTTGATTGATGCCTTGGGATGATGTTCTTGTGAAGTAAGAGAGCAAAAGGAAAATTTTTGAGAGGATTTGGGGACTATAGGCGGAACTTAAGCTAGGTTTCCAATGTGTTTTTGGTTCAAGACTAAGTCTCATATTTATAGGAAAAGGTTGGGTCGGGTTTTGACCCATTTAAAATCGGATTTGGAGTCAAAAGTGACCATAGGCGGCGCCTAAGGCTTTGCCTAGTTGAGCAGAATGCCATAGTATAGGCCATGCCTAGTTGAGCAGAAGGCTTTTGCATAGGCAACGCCTATGCTATGGCATTGTGTGAGCATAGGCGGTGCCTTTTTCAAAGCATTTGGTGACCATAGGCGGCGCCTTTCACTTTGCATATGAGATTCAGAGACAAAAGGCTTTAGCATAGGCGGCGCCTATGCTATGGCATACTTGAGCATGGGCGGCGCCTATGCTATGGCACACTAGATTCCGAAACCTTAGGCCATAGTATAGGCCTTGCCTTGTTCGTGGCCTAGTTTTACCTATGCCTAGCCTTTTTCGATGCCTATATTTTCATGAGCAATGCCCAATCCATAGCCTTTTGCTTCTTCATTCCTAACTTACCACCTTCAACATGCAATACGTCCAAATCAAAATTTGAAACCGACCTCCTCGTTTTACACCTCTTGTACCTACATTCACTCAAAAACAACAAAAACGATTAGAACGATGGGTTGCCTCCCATCAAGCGCCTTAGTTTTGGTCGTGGCTCAAAAAAATCCTAAGAAAACAAAAACAACAAGAACATTTAAAAATGATGGGTTGCCTCCCACCAAGCGCTTGATTTATTGTCGCGGCACGACATAGCTATCTCAATGACTTAGTCTTCATCGAGATAGATAGGGCATCATTTTCTGAATGGATTCAGACGACGCTGATACTTACTTGAAGGCATGGAATCTTCTTCGAGATGACTCTTGTGCATACATATCCCAAGAGGGATACCAATTATATCATCAATCTTTCTACCCACAGCTCTCTTGTACCTCATCAGAGCAGAGATGAGAGCCTCTACGTGCTGTTCACTTAAATCATCCGCAATACTTTCCGGAAGTGTATTTCCATATCCCAAGAACACATACCTTAGATAATCGGGGAGCTCTTTCGATTCTAGCATTGGTGGCTCTTCAATGAAAGTCTTTGCTGTTGGTGACGGTTGATTCTTAAGATCAAGGTCCGGCTGTTCAGGAGTATGAGAATAGGACCCTATTTCTGTTAGAGCACACGTAGTTTCTTCATAATATTCATCATCCTTATGCTCAACATTCAGTAGCGCAGCAGACAATGGCTCAACAGTAAGCTGTTTTGTTTCAGATAATGCTTTCTTAGCCTCATAATGAACATTAGCTACAGAGAACACATTCATATCGCTGGTCTGTTTCATTTCTTTGCATATATCAAAACAGACCACTTCGTCATTCAACCGAAATAAAAGCTCATTAGCTCTCATGTCAATAAGCACACTTCCTGTTGAAAGAAAAGGACGTCCCAAGATTATAGGAACTTTAGAATCTACCTCACAATCCAGAATAACGAAGTCTGCAGGAAAGATGAATGAAGAAACCTTCACCAACACATCATTCAAGATACCCACAGGTCATTTTACCGACCTATTAGCCATCACGAGCCTCATATTGGTTGGTGTCGGATCGCCTAACCCCAACTTCTTGTAGATAGATAGTGGCATCACATTGATGCTTACTCCCAAATCGCACAATGCCTTAGCAAAATTCATAGATCCAACCGTGCAAGGAATAGTAAAGGCACCAGGGTCTGCCTTTTTCTGTACTAAGGACCTTGTGGCAATTGCACTGCAATGATGAATATTATCTGCCGGTTTATAGCTTACTGCCCGCTTCTTTGTTAAAAGGTCCTTCCTGAATTTAGCATACCCAGGCATTTGTTCTAGTGCCTCCACCAGCGGAATATTAATAGTCAGCTATTTTAACATATTCATGAATTTACTGAACTCTGTATCATCCGCAAACTTCTTTAATCTTTGAGGAAAAGGTGGTGGTGGATAAGGAATTGTTTTCTCCATGGATTTCTTCTCCTCTTGCTTCCATTTTCCAGCCTTTTCAGTCTGCAACATACTCGGTGTGACGTCACGGACGTTGTGGGTGGTTTCTATGGCAACTTCTCCTTTTGCCTTATCATCAATGTCTGCTGCCTCATCAACCACTTACTTGCCTTTGGATGAAGTTTCCGGCACCTTACTACTTCGGGTAGTAATGGCCATGCATGACCCATCATTCCTTGGGTTTTGCACAGTGTCGCTAGGTAAAGTGCCAGCCTTTCTTTGATTGAGTGCTGCTGAAAGTTGGCTCAATTGCTGCTCTATTTGCTTGATTGAAGTGGAATGAGAATCAACTAATTGCTTTATAGAGGACAAATCATTTATTACCTCCGTTACTCCCGCGCTCGTTGCTTCCACTCCTTTCAATAGTTTAGCCATCATGTCTTCCATACTTCCAGAACTAGATGTGGTGGCGTCACGTCTTCCTGGGGAAATATACAGACCACTATTATCATTCTTGTTCTTCCAACTACCGTGGTCCTTGTTTCCAGATTTATCATAATAGCTCCAACCTTGGTTTCCTTGGGCATTGCCTCGGAAACCCCCCTGATTATTCAAGTAGTTAGCTTCTTCCTTAGAATGAGATTCGTGTCTTCCATGTGCTACCACAACCTTAACTTTTTTGGTCTTCCCTGATAATAAGTGCTTGGTAAGAAGATCCATCTGCGTCTTTATGTGAGCCATATCTTGGTCACGTTCCTCTTATTTTCGCCTTTGTTCTGCAGTCATGCCAATAGATATAGTAGAGCTTGATACCTCAGAATCCCTGGTGTGCCAAGCTCTACTCTACTTTGTCATACGATCTAGCATACCACTTGCCTCATTAAAAGTAAGGTCCATGAATGAGCCACCCGCAGCATTATCAACCACTGGCTTAGTCATCGAATTCAAATCCCTGTATAATATCTCCATCAAGTGGATATTGATCATGTGATGGTTTGGGCACCTCATAAGCTTCATCTTGAACCTTTCCCATGTTTCATGGAGAGCTTCAGTTGGAAGCTGTCAAAAATTGCTGATCTTATCTCTCAACTGTGCTTTCTTGGATGGCGGAAAAAATCTTTCTAGGAAAGCGTCTTTCAATTGCCTCCAATTAGTAATAGAATCAGGAGTCAGCCTATTCAACCATAGAGTTGCCTCCCCAGATAGAGACAATGGAAATAAACACAGCCGAATAGCATTCTTTCCAACGCCTGGATTGTCGAATGACTTGCATGTAGAGATAAAGTTGATCAGATGCATATTCGGATCATCGCCTGCTAGTCCACCAAATAATCCCTTGAGTTGCAATAACTGAATCATGGTGCTAGTAATATTGAACTTTGCTCTAGGTGCCAAGGGTGGAAGAATAATAGCTCCTGTGGCACCGGCTCCGTCCAGATCGTCATCCTCATCATCGAATGGTATCTACATAGTTCGACGTTCTGGCCTGAATCTGGCTTGACGATCTCTTCTATGCATGGGTGCCGCCACCTCAGCAGTATGCCATGGGTTTAGTAACTCCTCATCGCCCAGGTCCTCATCATCAGGATTTGTTGCATGGCCTGGGTTATCAATATTCTGTTGATGCACTTGAGCAGTTATCCTTTCAATTTCACGTTGTGCATCCATTGATGCACTGAACAAACCTGAATAAAACAAAAACAACAACTAAAAGTAAAAGTACGAGAATCTTTGACCAAAGGTTTTAGTAATTATCACAAACTTAGTTGACACTCGTATTCCCCGGCAACGACGCCAATTTTTGATAACGCTCAATCTACAGCTCTTGTTGGAGTGTAAAGCGGTAGTTGTCAAATATATAACCCAACTGGGTTGGGTATCGATCCCACAGAGAATATCTTGGTCAACAAGTAAGCAAAGATTACTAGACTTTTAGTGCAAGTCTCGTAAAAAGGGGGGATTGTAAAGTGTAACCAAATTATTAAAGTAAAAACTGAAAATAGTAAAGTAAAAAGAAAGAATGTTTAGTAGGTTGTAAAACAATGAGCATTGACGAGTTGGGGTTATGTCCACCTTCTAAGTTATATGTCTCTATTGGCTATGAGTTGTGAGGAATTCAGACATGCATGTGCTTATAGAGAATTGTATACGATGGTAAATCCAAGCGTCTTTCGACCTCAACAAGGACTATTTCACTTTAACTCTTTCGAGCTTAAAGCGTGTCTAACGGTACAAATTCTCCAAGAGGTTAATCCAGTTACAGCACTAACTTTTTAATAGGGGATGGGACCCTATTACCTTGACATTATATCTTTTTCAGAATATAACTTTTCTTTCGAACAAGTTAATGCTATACTGGCATTATTCTATGTGTCTGCAGCCACAAGAATTTGCATTAAGATGAAGAGAATAATGATATAAGCAGCATAAACTCACAAACTCATAGCAATAGATAGTATCTTATACGGCTTCCATAACCCCAACAGAGAGGTTTAGTTACCCATGAGTGCGAAGGAAATCACAATAGACATTGTTATTATACCACAATAAAGATTTCGTGTAGTAGTAGTGTGGTAGGCGTTAGGCGTGAATTCCTAGCAAAGTAACGTTTCTCTTGTTGTGGAAAATAAGAATTGAATAGATGAAAAATAATGTCAACAATGAATTAATAAAGAGAATTGTTTTGATGGATGGATGGATGGTGGATGGACGGGAATTGATGGAATGGGGGAATTGTGTGGAATGTATTAAAATCTCTAGCAAAATAGGGTATTTATAATACCCATATCCTATTCCTACTAAGATAATGAATTACTTAACCCAATCCTACTAGATTAATGTATCATTATCCTAATCCTAAAAAATTACTGCTAGTCCCCAAAGTCTTCAGCAATGCTGTTTTTGCCCGAGACAGGTTTTCCATACATCACTTTCAGTCCATAGGCACCCAAATGCTGCTCTCCTTCTTTTTTGAAGCTTTCTTTGGCATCAAGTTATCCATAAAATTCTGGATTTTGCATCATTTATACCTGAAAACTTGCTAATCATGTTCGTTAGCTCACTTACAGGAAAAAGGACTAAAAGTGCATGAAATATATAATTTGTCCTCAAAACATGGCTAAAATATGGGTAAAATATAGCACTATAGGCGTGTAAATTCACCTATCAAAAAAGTGCCATTTATTCTTTTCATGAAAGTCTTTATAAACCCGCTTCCATAAAGTCTTAGATGCCCCAGATGTTCAAGACCCATGATTGCTGAAAATGCATAAACAGATTGATTATTTGCACCTAGTTGCATTTCAATTTCCTCTATTTTAGCCTAATATATCATATTCAAAATCACATTTAAGTAATTATAAATTAAGAACTGATCATCAATGTCAATATAAACTTGAAATAGATAAGTTTCATACAATTTTACTAGTGGTGCTGTCATTTGATGCCTTGTATGTATGACCAGGTGTTTTTGCTCTTGTGGCCGCAAATATTTCCTTTAGCGACAAAGTTCCCCCTTCTCTTTTTCCTATTCATCTAAACATAAATATAAAAAAAATACTTAAATGGAAAGTAAAAACTCAAAAATAAATAAGAGAACACACCAATTTATTATGAATTAAAGCAAAAATCTTTTTGCTAGCAATGTGTGGATCCATTAGCTTCTTTCGATTCTCAGTTTTTGTTTTGGACATTTTAACTAAAATGAGTAAATCACATTAGATAAATTAATAACGACTCTATAGAACTAATAATAAAATGATCACAAATGTTGAAATAAATTTTACCTAGAATTTTTCAGACTTCCAATATATGAGGAGCTCTTTAAATTGACATTCTGGAACACTTTCAGGCCTGTTCACCATCTGAACTATATCATTTTCATATGGATCATAATGTTCTTCCTTCAAATTAGCTCTATGCTTTCTCCAAGATTCTCGAAGTCTTTCCCAAACCCAACCTTTTAAGGCATCAAGAATATCATATTTTGACTACAAGTTGGAATGTCATATCAAATCAGGAAGTCTTTCCAAACCCCACCTTATACTAATCTAACATCTTTTAACACTTACTCACAATTCATGCTATGATCTAAAGCACTAGAATCTATAATCTACTCTATGTCTACAATAGTCTAGTTACAAATGTTCTATATGTTAATATTCTATAGCAGTAGAACTATTTTTCTATATAGAATCGTATGGCAAATACCAAGTAGAGGAGAAGAAGCAGCAGTAACAGTTTAGAAATCAACTAAAATATATAAAATATTGACAAAGACAAACATGAGTATAATCGCATAAATCCTTTTAAGTATCCATCAAGCTCCAGTCAAATATATCAAATGAGAAAAAGGTCGCATTCCTCATCATGTGCCTAGGACACTGCTTAACTCAGTTACTACATCATCAGTAGGACCAACAGGTTGATTTTGCCAATTTAGTATGATCATTTTTTCTCTTATCGACTATATGCCTTTTACTTTTGTGTTTTGCCTCTTGTTATTTCTAGTGGAAGGCCCTTCAACTATAAAAATAGAAAAAAATTAAAGGTCATGAATGAATTCAATGAGTTTCTAAGTTATATATTACCTTGTTCTTCAGAATATTCAGTTGTTACTGGAGTGGCTGAATCAATCATTTGGACTTAATCCTATACATGTTGCTCATCATCTGTATGTTGCTCCTCTACAACATGATGCTCCACTGCAGATTATTCAATTTCTTGAGATAGTGACTATTGTACTAGTGGTTGTTGTACTGGTGGCTGCTGTTCTTCAATTAATTTTAGAATATTCTCTTTCTCTGATCGTATAGCTTGAACAAATTCATTTGTTGTTAATAATTGCCATTTTCTAGTTGACATGGTTGATAATGATCCAGGTTTAGCAAATGTCTTTCTCTTTTCTCTTTTATTATTTATTGAAGGCTCTTGTTGATTTATTTGTATCCAAATCTGAGTAAAATTAAGATGTACAACCTGATTAGTACAAAACAAATATGTGGGTGACAACCTGATTAGTACAAGAAGTGATGAAACAATTGAAACAAATTTAGTTTTCCTTTTTTCCACATATAATGCCACATAATTACAATAAAAGTGATGGGGAGAAGAAATAACATAGTAGAGGTTAGAACCTAAGATAAAAGCTATTAGTTTGCTAAGGAAAAGATCAAAGCTAGTCAATATGATGAGATATGCCTACTAAAGATAATATTACACAGAGTTCTTTCTATGTCCTTTCTTTTATATATAGGTTGTTTGAGTGATCGTTTCCTTGAGAAGTCAATTATATTATAGCACAGAAAACCTGAAGTTTTCATGGAGAAAAAAGTTTCAATAGAATTTTACAAATTATGGATTTCATTCTCTCCTAAGAAATCGACAATATCCACCTCATAGGGAAGAAGCTGAATCTTTTCATAGGTTTGACTAGACTCTCTACCAAGTACAAGTGAGAAAATATCCATAATCGATTTGGCTACAACTTAAGGAACCTTGTAGAGATGCCTTTGCAATCAAGTATAGGAAATTGGAAAAAATTGATATATACAAACATTACTTAGATTTTCAGTTTTGTTTGTATGCAATAATTCTTTATTCCAGTTACATCTAAGTTATAATCAGATTTCAAGCATAGCAGAAGTAAATAAATAAGAGTTATATTAATGATTGTAGACTATGAGAACAAAGAGAAAATGTGAATGTTCAATAAGCTACTGATTCACACATTCATAGAATAAGTGTGAACATCGATAACTACCCAGCCCAAACACTAACCTTGGTTTAGGTATGGCAGAAGGACAGGGAGGGTGCGGTATTTGCATTGTATTTCATTATCAAACCACACTCAGTATATAAAAATCAATCAAAACTTGGCTTTTATGATTTTAAACATATCACCACATTTGGTGAATTTATGATCTTAAGTAATATGATTTTGGTCTCACCCAGATAGAATTTCAGAGTTATAAGATGTTAAAAGAGTACAATTACAATACAAATATGTTTAGGAGCACTTAATTACCAAAACATGAACAACATATAATACATATTTCATAGATGTAGTTAAAGAAAAATTCAACAGTTTTGTCTCCATGCTTGTATGTTTAAATACTCTCTAATCATATCTATATTATTAATCACACATGTATGTGTGTGTATGCTCTGCCCTACCCAAACACAAACCTTCGAGTTGAACTGCACACATATCATTAGAATGATCAACAGGAATCAAAGTAAACAGTCGCAACTCTTAAGATATTAGCAGACATAGCTGAGAATAAGATTACAAAATCTTGGCATGTGTTACACGCTAAAATATCAAGGAGTTAAACAATACATCCAGGTGAACAAAGGTTGGAATTCTATAGCATTATTAGTACAACACGCAATTGGAGCACCGATTTAAGTAATCACTACATACAGAGAGAACTTTCCCCAACTACAAGGGAAGTTACAACAAGCTAAATCATCACTCAATATATCCATTACTAGCATTTCAACTAAATCGACAGTTTTGCAAGTAATCCATCATGTGATATCATCATTTTAACAATCAATGAAAACGTCAACAAGATCCAACACAAATAGTCATCCCTATACTAATAATTATGAAGCATGATATTACACTAAGGTCCTACATTAACTAGAACAAGAGAAAAAAAATATCAAAAGAGCATAGGTTTCTTAAAGAGGGTTATTCCATTTCTTAAATTCAAGATATAACCTCACCTTATGAGACAGATTGGTGCAGTATATGCAGCTAAAGAAAATCAAGATACACATGAAGAAATAGCCACAAACAGACAAATGACAACATGCAAGAGAAGGGATAAGAACAGTGGCAACTATTAACTGTATTACAAGTTTTACACTTGACTTTATTACATACATTAAGCATAAATTATAAACTATAGACATACATCTTCATTATGTACATCAGCAAGAAATATCAGCATGATGGAGATAGAGAAAGAGAGAGATTAAAACCTTAATTTTTTGGGTGCAATTTGAAGTTAATCTAGAAACTCCACTATAATCAAGATAAAGATTGAAATTTTGATTATCCCAGATAAATATCAAGAACATACCAGTAAAATTGAAGACCTTAGACATGAGTACGATTGTAAAACACTAGAGAGATAGAATTTGTAGTGTTGAGAACAAGAAAACACTCTATTAAAAGCAAAAACTGAGAGATAAAGCAAAAGGTAGACAATTAAAATGTTGTTTCTTTCTATCTATACTAACATCGATGATAAACCCCATCACCTGATATCTATTGCAGCTAGAAGGCTACACGTATTCCATGAATTTAGTCTACATGCATGAAAACTGGCCAATTCTTCTTTTTTTGTGTGTGTGGACCTTCTTTTATCCCTTTTGTTCTAGGAAAATTTCCAGTAACTAACTTAACAAACTCTCTTCTCTGTACATCAAAATTTTTGTAAAATAAGAAGAGAATCACATAGTATGGTGCCCATTAACAATGGGGATTTATCTTGAGACAATGCAGTGAAATGAATTCTTAAAAATGCTGAAAAAGATAGTATACACAAAATTTATGTACTAATTTATATTTACACAGAATCAACACTAGTTCACAACATTAGTCATACACATATAAAAAATATCACACATATACACAGAAACAACAGTAAATCTGTACACAATCCCAATTTCAACTGCCCAAAATCTAAATACACATACTAAATAGTAGCACCAACAAAAGATATGCAGTGTAGAACCCATAACAATAACAATAATAATAAAAGATATTTACAACTGGGTGCAACACTAACAAAGGACTATACAGTCCAACAATAACAACAAAATCTACGGGAAATTTAAAATGCCCAAAAGAACTTATGAAGAAGCAATCTAGACTATGTAGCATCAACAATAGTTTAGATATGAAGCAGCAACAACAATTTAGATATATAGACTAGGTGAAGGTAGTGACACTAACCTTGATTGCTTCTCCCTCTAGCTGCTAGTGTAGAGGTAGATTCTCTTGGTAAAGGAATGGACAATGCTGCTAGTATCTTAGGATCAATTAATAGTGCATTCTAAAGTTGAGAAATTATATTACAATATATTGTTTTCAAATAGTTCCCTTTTGTTCCTCGATTTGATCCTCTATTTTTGCATCCTTTCTTGCATTTGTTGCACAACTTCATTGGTGGCATTTAAAGTTGGTTCAGAAGTGCCATTTATTCTTTTCAAGAAAGTCTTTAAAAACCCCCTTCCATAAAGTCTTAGACGCCTCAGATGTTCAAGATCCATGATTGCTGAAAATGCATAAACAGATTGATTATTTGCACCTAGTTGCATTTCAATTTCCTCTATTTTAGCCTAATATATCATATTCAAAATCACATTTAAGTAATTATAAATTAAGAACTGATCATCAATGTCAATATAAACTTGAAATAGATAAGTTTCATACAATTTTACTAGTGGTGCTGTCATTTGATGCCTTGTATGTACGACCAGGTGTTTTTGCTCTTGTGGCCGCAAATATTTCCTTTAGTGACAAAGTTCCCCCTTCTCTTTTTCCTATTCATCTAAACATAAATATAAAAAATAACTTAAATGGAAAGTAAAAACTCAATAATAAATAAGAGAACACACCAATTTATTGTGAATTAAAGCAAAAATCTTTTTGCTAGCAGTGTGTGGATCCATTAGCTTCTTTCGATTCTCAGTATTTGTTTTGTACATTTTCTCTAAAATGAGTAAATAACATTAAATAAATTAATAACGACTCTATAGAACTAATAATAATATGATCACAGATGTTGAACTATATTTTACCTAGAATTTTTCAGTCTTCCAATATATGAAGAGCTCTTTAAATTGACATTCTAGAACACTTTTAGGCCTGTTCACCATTTGAACTACATCATTTTCATATGGATCATAATGTTCTTCCTTCAAATTAGCTTTATGCTTTCTCCAAGATTCTCGAAGTCTTTCCCAAACCCAACCTTTTACAGCATCAAGAATATCATATTTTGACTACAAGTTGGAATGTCATATCAAATTAGGAAGTCTTTCCAAACCCCACCTTATACTAATCTAACATCTTTTAACACTTACTCACAATTTATGCTATGATCTAAAGCACTAGAATCTATAATCTACTCAATGTCTACAACAGTCTAGTTACAAATGTTCTATATATTAATATTCTATAGCAGCAGAACTATTTTTCTATATAGAATCGTATGGCAAATACCAAGTAGAGGAGAAGAAGTAGCAGTAACAGTTTAGAAATCAACTAAAAATATATAAAATATTGACAAAGACAAACCTGAGTATAATCGCATAAATCCTTTTAAGTATCCATCAACCTCCAGTCAAATATATCAAATGGGAAAAAGGTCACATTCCTCATCATGTGCCTAGGACACTGCTTAACTCAGTTACTACATCATCAGTAGGACCAACAAGTTGATTTTGCCAATTTAGTATGATCATTTTTTCTCTTATCAACCATATACCTTTTACTTTTGTGTTTTGCCTCTTGTACTGGTGGCTGCTGTTCTTCAATTAATTTTAGAATATTCTCTTTCTCTGATCGTATAGCTTGAACAAATTCATTTGTTGTTAATAATTTCCATTTTCTAGTTGACATGGTTGATAATGATCCAGGTTTAGCAAATGTCTTTCTCTTTTCTCTTTTATTATTTATTGAAGGCCCTTGTTGATTTATTTGTATCCAAATCTGAGTAAAATTAAGATGTACAACCTGATTAGTACAAAACAAATATGTGGGTGACAACCTGATTAGTACAAGAAGTGATGAAGAAACAATTGAAACAAATTTAGTTTTCATTTTTTCCACATATAATGCCACATAATTACAATAAAAGTGATATGGAGAAGAAATAACATAGTAGAGGTTAGAAACTAAGATAAAAGCTATTAGTTTTCTAAGGAAAAGATCAAAGCTAGTCAATATGATGAGATATGCCTACTAAAGATAATATTACACAGAGTTCTTTCTATGTCCTTTCATTTATATATAGGTTGTTTGAGTGATCGTTTCCTTGAGAAGTCAATTATATTATAGCACAGAAAACCTGAAGTTTTCATGGAGAAAAAAGTTTTAATAGAATTTTACAAATTATGGATTTCATTCTCTCCTAAGAAATCGACAATATCCACCTCAGAGGGAAGAAGCTGAATCTACAAACATTACTTAGATTTTCAGTTTTGTTTGTATGCAATAATTCTTTATTCCAGTTACATCTAAGTGATAATCAGATTTTGAGCATAGCTGAAGTAAATAAATAAGAGTTATATTAATGATTGTAGACCATGAGAACAAAGAGAAAATGTGAATGTTCAATAAGCTACTGATTCACACATTCATAGAATAAGTGTGAACATCGATAACTACCCAACCCAAACACAAACCTTGGTTTAGGTATGGCAGCAGGACAGGGAGGGTGCGGTATTTGTATTGTATTACATTATCAAACCACACTCAGTATATAAAAATCAATCAAAACTTCGATTTTATGATTTTAAACTTATCACCACATTTGGTGAATTTATGATCTTAAGTAATATGATTTTGGTCTCACCCAGATAGAATTTCAGAATTATAAGATGTTAAAAGAGTACAATTACAATACAAATATGCTTAAGAGCACTTAATTACCAAAACATGAACAACATATAATACATATTTCATAGATGTAATTAAGGAAAAATTCAACAGTTTTGTCCCCATGCATGTATGTTTAAATACTCTCTAATCACATCTATATTATTAATCACACATGTGTGTGTGTATGCTCTGCCCTGCCCTACCCAAACACAAACCTTCGAGTTGAACTGCACACATATCATTAGAATGATCAAAAAGAATCAAAGTAAACAGTCGCAACTCTTAAGATATTAGCAGACATAGCTGAGAATAAGATTACAAAATCTTGGCATGTGTTACACGCTAAAATATCAAGAAGTTAAACAATACATCCAGGTGAACAAAGGTTGGAATTCTATAGCATTATTAGTACAACACGTAAATGGTGCACCGGTTTAAGTAATCACTACATATAGAGAGAACTTTCCCCAACTACAAGGGAAGTTACAACAAGCTAAATCATCACTCAATATATCCATTACTAGCATTTCAACCAAATCGACAGTTTTGCAAGTAATCCATCATGTGATATCATCATTTTAACAATCAATGAAAATGTCAACAAGATCCAACACAAATAGTCATCCCTATACTAATAATTATGAAGCGTGATATTAGACTAAGGTCCTACATTAACTAGAACAAGAGTCAAAAATATCAAAAGAGCATAGGTTTCTTAAAGAGGGTTATTCCATTTCTTAAATTCAAGATATAACCTCACCTTATGAGACAGATTGGTGCAGTATATGCAGCTAAAGAAAATCAAGATACACATGAAGAAATAGCCACAAACAGACAAATGACAATATGCAAGAGAAGGGATAAGAACAGTGGAAACTATTAACTATATTACAAGTTTTACACTTGACTTTATTACATACATTAAGCACAAATTATAAACTATAGACATACATCTTCATTATGTACATCAACAAGAAATATCAATTAGAAATATCAGCATGATGGAGATAGAGAAAGAGAGAGATTAAAACCTTAATTTTTTTGGTGTAATTTGAAGTTAAAGATTTCTAAGAGAAAATTCAGAAAGATGAACACTGAAATTGAAGAAGAAATAAAAAGACATAGCAAAAATATTAATCCCAAAAGAAGAAAGAAGTACTAGAAAGAATGAATTCATAATGTGTCCAACAACTCTTAGCCCTTGTGTATTTGTTAAGTTCCACTAACTTAAGAAATTTTGAAAATCAAGAATAATAGAGAAACAAAAGAAAAGATAGGCAAGCATATTAAAGCACATTAAGGCATACCAAGCACATTAACTACTGACCATTGTGAATAAGCTTTTCTGTCAATCATCAGCTTCCATCCAATTCCCATCAGTATCATCAATGTCATCCTTCTCTTCTAACGTTTCCATTACATCTCTTAAATGTTGTAAATAGGAAGGCACATCAATGATATCAACAGGGAGATCATCTCTCGACCATCTAACATCAACATCGAGTAGTCATTCCGATGAATCAATGTTATCATTAGGCTCCCTCAAAAATGTTTCTTCAATATTGGGACAATATTCTTCCTCCCAATCATACAAATCAACAGGGACTTTATTTCTTGCATAATAAATCCCTTTCTCAATTGGATTTTCCACATAAAACATTTGATCTATGCTGTATTTTTATTGAAATTTAAGCGTGTTAACCCATATTTATCTACTTCATTATGAAATCAATCACTTCTAAATAGTACAAGACTAAAGCAACCCCAATAATCTATCTCGATGATATTTTGAATAACTCCATAATTGATAGCCATTACATTGATAGGATTCGGGTCTCTATCACTAGAAAAACATTTTGTTATTGTTGACAAAGTCACTCCACTATTTTGAGTCTTGCCTGAGATATACCGTGTCATTGTATGAAATCGATATCCATTAATGAAATATTCAGTATATATTTTAGACATAAAATTAGGCGCTATAGCTAGCCACGTTAAATGATTTGGCACTTCAATAGTTTTAACTTTTTTCTTAAATCAATCACCAAATTCTCAACTATGAATCTATGCTTTTACCCATGCATTTCCTCTACTATGATTATCAACTAAATCCTTATTCTTTCTATCAGCATGTAATGCAAATTAAATCAATAATGATATAGATAAATGTAATTTATATAGATTTTTAATGCCCCAATTTTCTGGAATCAAAATGCCACACGGTGCTCGTGACCCCGAGGGACCACAAGATAACCCTTTCTGGTATTCGTATCTGAGCACTGCATAAGATACTGAAATAAATGCGGAAAGCTAGCAGAAACTTGTCATAAGGTTCAAAACATCTAAATTAATCAATATTGAAATCTGAATACTAATACATCTATTCAAAAACCCTCTAAACTTGTCTAAAAAAGGAGTTGATGGGACATGTCCCCAACTAACTCTGTCTACTGAAAATAAATTGAATCTAATGCAATAATAACAATAAGGATCATCCTCGAATAAAAAAGACTCACTGCTACATCTACTGCTACCGATTGAGTCTGGACTGCTAAGGGTGCTCTGGATCTCGTGCTTCGGAACCTATGGTATAAGACACCATATCATAAGAGAAAAGTATGCGTCAATACTTTGAATGTACTGGTATGCTAGATGAGCTAAGGCTAAATGCAAGGGTTTATGCATAGACATAACTTAACTAAATAATTATGAGAGTAGTGAATGAGGACATATGCATGAATGCACAAACCATAACTAAAGTCATTGTAACTCTGAATACTAATACTCGGATGCTACCTTACTAATATCTGAACTCACTACTAATACTGAGATACTGAATAACTGAGTCTATTAAGATTGATGTCTAATTTTGCTATTAATGATACTGATTTATTATATTTGAGATAAAGCCTACATAATGGGTGACCTTTGAGTTTATTGGTAATGGTGCCTGATACTTGATAAACTGAATTGAGATCAAGCCAATATAACGGGTGATCTATGAGTCTACATAATGAATATGATGGTCTAAATCTGAGATCAAGCCTATATAATGGATGATCTCTGAGTCTACTGATAATGCATATGATTGTCTGAATCTGAGATCAAGCCTATATAACGGGTGATCTCTAAGTCTACTGATAATGAATATAATTTTCTGAATCTAAGATTAAGCCTATATAACGGGTGATCTCTGAGTCTACTAATAATGGATATAATTCTCTGAATCTGAGATCAAGCCTATATAATGGGTGATCTTTGAAAGGTAGTCACGATTAGTATAACGGGTGACTCCTCAGCTGAATTCTATTACTGAGACAAAATCTGAAACTGAGACTGTAGGAGGTAGTCATCTAATCAACCTGCCACTTCTAGCTTCTTTGGGGTCCATCCTGTAACCCCAGTTGGAAGGGTGTCAGTACTGTGCCATGGGTAAATATGCTTCTCTCTAAACCCAGGATACCATGCCTAATATAACGTGTGACACCTAGTTAGAAACAAGCCTAATATAACAGGTGACTTCGTGGAGGTTGTCAAGACTAATTTAATGGGTGACTCCTGATCCTGCGCTGGCTATGCAGTTCTGGAGTGCAGGGATTGTTATTAATGACTTTGCCTATAATAACAGGGAAGCCGTCATCCCTGACTTCACTCGGTGCTGAATCCTACCCCCAACTGAATAGACACTAAACTGATTCTTAGCTAAACTTAGACTGAGCTAAATCTATTACTGTTCATATTTCTCGACTGATCTAACTGAGTTTACTTAGTTTCGTTATCTGACAAAATACTACTGAATCTCACTTTCTGACCTGATGATACTAAGTTCTGAATTGATTACTTGAATGTTATTGAGGTCTAAGACTAAATTCTTGAATACTACTAAGATCTGAGCTGAATTCTGAACTGAAGCTGGAATGATAATGATACTTAAATGACTAAGATTTCTTAAGTTTAGTAACTGTCTGAGAGTACTGGAATCTGTAACTGACTGAGTTCTAAAAATCATGGCTTGACAGAGATTATCTTGAAAACTGACACTGGATCTAGACAACAGCTAATTTTTTTGGTATAAATACCCCCAGGACTTGATAACATAAATAGGGAAGACTTGACGACTCTTGTGTAATAACATAACAATAGACTATCATTCGCAACATATTCAATGAAGCATTACTTCAACCACTTGGGAATCTTAAACATGTAATTGTATAGGGAGGCATGCTATTGCCTCTTAACTTATTCAATAAGGAATACACACACACGTGGGAGTGCTTACAACATATCTTAATTCATTCACAAAGGCCTTTCAACAAACACTTGGCATGCACTAGTTGACACATAATAGGGGATTTTATAGTTAACATGCTACAATGGTACTATCTTCTTCACATAAGCATTCTATCAAACATATGGGAGGCACACTTTGGTCATACAAAATTAAATGCACCCAATTAACATGATTACATAATTCAACATGCTTATTGAAGGAGCTTTATCATGAACATAACATAATCAACATGTACTAAGGTCAAAGCTTGAATCTTTATAATCAAAACATGAATCAAAACTTATCAACAACATGAACTTCAATTTCTACTCACATAAATTATGAAAACTCATAAAACATAAACTTTATAATTTTGAAAAGGATTCTTGAACTTCTTTAGGTGGAAGGAACCCAAGAATCAACATCCAACATACCTTGCTATGTAATTCTTGAAAGATTCACACTGAAACCTTGATGATTTGGGTCTTGGATTAGAAACCCTAGGTCTTGTTCTTGAAGAAAATTGAGATAAACCTACAATATTTGGGTGTAAATGTGCTGAATATCGTGTTGATATAGGGGTTGGGAAAAGACCCTTTTTGCCCTTGGAATTAAAATTCAAAATTGGAAAAAAAATCCCAATTTTACATACTGGCGCGATGCGCCATAATTGCGCCAGCTTACTAGAAATTATCGATATTAGGGAAATTCTACATGGTTTAAAATATTTCTCACTTTGGAAGTTACTTCTCAATCATTTAAGGCCAGAATTACACTTCACTTGACATACTCTAAGGCTCAGACTATGAGAGAACTTTGTGAGGTCTTACAATATCTCCCCCTTGAAAACATTCATCCTCGATTGCTGCTTGATTGACTAAGAATACTGATCGACTGAGCTTACTTAAGGAACGAGAACATCTGTAACATGACTATGTGACATCGAACTACTGATATACTAAGTTCTTATACTGGACACGCACATCTGATGCATGGAATACATGACTGAAGCTACTCATAAGCTGAATTCTCATAATAGACATGTATATCTGATGCATGGATACGTAACTGAGTTTCTCTCATAAATGCATGACTGTATACACTGAAGAACTAAACTCTTTCTACTAAACATGCATATCTAATGCATGAATATATCTGATTCTTGAACTAAACTCTGCAATCATCATCACATACCTATACTCCTTTCAACATATGCTTATCTCACTCACACATTGTCTGCTTCAATTTCTTCATAGGCTACTAATGCCACATCCACACCTTAGTACATGGATTAAAGTCCACAAACTTAAATTCTTCAAAGATTTAAAGCTTAATTTCTAAAGCATAACATGAATATTCACAATCTTTAATAAACTTTGCTACTCTCATCATAGGCTTAAAATGTCACATCTATTAAACTTATATTCTCTCCATACCATGAGGATTACCACTATACTCACAGTAACAACACATACAACTTTGAATTACTAAACTTAAACTCTTGCATATATTGTTTCAAGCATATACTGATTCACCTTTTATACAAATAACCCCATGAAACATACTCTGCCCAACTTTAGACAACACTATCCCGAAACTATCTACGAGGACTATCTAAGAAAGCTCTATCTGTAAGACTTTGGTCCTCACTACTTCTGTTACCTTAGAAGGTAAAGTTGATATGAGTAAAGCATGCTGAGAATCTACACAACTTTCTTAGAGGACATTTCTACAGCATGATCTGAGAAATGAAAGAAGGGAAATATTTCATAAAACATCTTATAGACTCCTATACATAAATTTGGTGCGCAACACACCCATGTACAGGACTCTACTAAATGCAGCTTTTAGACTTCCTAGGATACTATTGAACCTGGCTCTGATACCAAGTTTGTAATACCCTAATTTTCTAAAACCAGAATGCCACACTGTGCTCGTGACCCCGAGGGACAACAAGCTAACCCTTTCTGATATCTGTAACTAAGCACTGCATAATATTCTAAAATAAATATAAAAACTGGCGAAAACTTGCCATAAGGTTCAAAACATCTAAAATAAACAATACTGAAAATTGAATACTAATATATTTGTCCAAAAAGCCTCTAAAATTGTCTGAAAAAGGAGTTGATGGGATATGTCCCTAATAACTCCGTCTACTGAAAATAAATTGAATTTAATGCAATAATAAAAATAAGAATCATCCTCAAATGAAGAGGACTCACTGCTATATCTACTATTGTTGATGGAGTCTGGACTGCTAAGGGTGATCTAGATCTCGCGCTATGGAACTTATGGTATAAGACACCATAGCATAAGAGAAAAGTATGCATCAGTACTTTGAATGTACTGGTATGCTAGATAAGGTAAGGCTAAATACAAGGGCTTGTACATGGACATAACTTAACTGAATAATCATGAGAGTACTGAATGAGGACATTTGTATGAATGCACAAACCATAACTAAAATCATCGTGACTCTGAATACTGATACTCAGATACTCCCTTACTGACATTTGAACTCACAGCTAATACTGAGATACTGAATAACTAAGTCTATTGAGTTTGATTTCTAATCCTGTTGATACTGATACTGATTTATTATATCTGAGATCAAGCCTGTGACCTCTGAGTTTACTAGTAATGGTGCCTGATACTTGATAAACTAAATCTGAGATAAGGCCTATATAATGGGTTATCTCTGAGTCTACTAATAATGAATATGATGCTCTGAATCTAAGATCAAGCCTATATAATGGGTGATCTCTTATTATACTGATAATGAATATGATTTTCTAAATCAGAGTCAATATTATATAACGGGCGATCTCTTAGTCTACTGATAATGAATATGATTGTCTGAATCCGTGATCAAGCCTATATAATGAGTGATCTCTGAGTCTACTGATAATGAATATGATTGTTTGAATCTGAGACCAAGCCTATATAATGGGTGATCTCTGAGAGGTAGTACAACCTAGTATAACAGGTGACTCCTCAACTAAATTCTATTACTGAGACTGGATCTAAAACTGAGACTGTGGGAGGTAGACATCTAACTGACATGCCCCTTCTAGCTTCTTTGGGATCCAACCTGTACCTTAGTTTGAATGGTGTCAGTACCGTGCAACGGGTAAAGACACTTCTCTCTGAACCTAGGATACCATGCCTAATATAATCGGTGACACCTAGTTAGAGCCAAGTCTAATATAATGGGTGACTCCGGGGAGGTAGTCAAGCCTAATATAATGGGTGACTGGTCAGCCTGCGCTAGCTAAACAGTTTTGGATTATAGGGATTGTTATTAACAACTTTGCATAAAATAATAAGGAAGCCTTCATCCCTGCCCTCGCTCAGCACTGAATCCTACCCACAACTGAATAACACTAAACTGATTCTTAACTGAACTTAGACTGAGCTAAATCTATTACTATTCATATTTCTTAACTGATCTAATTGAGTTCACTTGGTTCCATCATCTAATAGAATACTACTGAATCTCGTTATCTGACTGGATGATACTAAGTTCTAAATTGATTACTTGAATGCTACTGAGGTCTAAAACTAAATTCGTGAATACTACTTAGATACGAGATGAGTTCTGAACTAATGTTGGAATGATAATGATACTTAGATTACTAAGATTTCGTAAGTTCTATAACTGTCTGAGAGTACTGGAATCTATAACTGACTAAGTTCTAAGGATCATGGCTTGACTGATATTATCGCGAAAACTGACACTGGCTCTAGACAATAGCTAATTTGTCGGGTATGAATACCCCCAGGACTTGATAACATAAATAAACAAGACTTGACCACTCTTGAGTAATAACATAATAATAGACTATCATTCGCAACATAGTCCATGAAGCATTACTTCAAGCACTTGGGAATCTTTAACATGTAATTCTATAGGGAGGCATGCAATTGTAATACCCTGTACTTTTACCTAGCTTGAAATCATCCCAAAAATATTAGAAACTTAATTTGAAATATGAATCCATTTTTGTACACATGGAATTTTTAATATTTTTAATTTTTATCATGTGGGAAATTGAATTAGCTTTCCAACGATACCAATTTCGTCCAAATACAGTATCGGAGTAAAAAGTTATGGACATTTTACTCAGAGCTGTCAGAATCGCCTAGGTGCGATGGCCAGGTTGACGGACCGTCGATCTAGCGATGGACCATCACCTAGACCGTCGAAGATAAGGCAATGAGTCAAACTTCTGGATAAGGTACGACGGACAACCTAGAGCATCGTGCTAATGCATTTGCGCTATGGTGTTTTACTTTATGCCATAGGTTCTAAGGCATGCACTCCAGAGCACCAGTAGCATTCCCGCGTCAGGAGTTAGAGCTAGCAGTGAGTCCTCATCCTTTGAGGACATGATTATTATTTTATCATTTTTGTACTTTGTTTATTTTAATAGACGGAGTTAGTTGGGGACATGTCCCATCTTCTCCTTATTCAGACAGTTAGAGGCTTTTCAGACTATAATGTTTAGATAGTTTATTTAAGTTATTTTGGGTATTCCATACCCTATTCAAATGTTATGTTTTTATCAGTTATGTTACAGCATTGACCCTTATAGCCTATCAGCCTTTATTTCCATATTTATATACATATATTATGTAGTGTACAGGTACAAATATCAATCATGGGTTAGCTTATGGTCCTTCGGGGTCATGGGCACCGTGTAGCATTCCGAGTACCAAATTCGGGGCGTTACAAACTTGGTATCAGAGCTTAAGGTTTAATAGTGTCCTAGGAAGTATGAAAGTCACATCTAGTAGAGTCTTGTGCATGGGTTTGTTATGCACCACACTTATGTGCAGGATGCTATGAGATGTTTTAGGAACAGTTTCCCCTCTTTCAAGTCTCAGATCGTGCTATAGAAAGGTTCTTTAGGAAACTCATGAACATTATCATCATGTTTCACTCATGTTAACTCTACCTTACTTTCAAGGCAACAGAAATAGTGAAGCTCAAAGTCCTAGGGATAGGTCTTTCACAGACAGTCCCCGCAGACAATTTGGGATTGCCCACAGGCTCACAAGTATCCCATCAGTTCAATTATGTTCCAATGTTTTACAGATTTCATTCATGATCATGAGAAGTCATCTACGAACCCGAATCTAGATATGTTATCAGACCCCTTCTCAGAATCCTATGATAGCATATGACCTAGAATTAGATACATGAACCCAGGAGTTTAGCAGTAGTAGAGTTGGGATAATATTATCCGTATTGAATTGACTATGTATTCATGGGGATAGTTGTACCAAAGTAAATCAGTAGGTTTCAACAGTGCTAGAAAGAATTTAAGTTTATTGATTTGATACTAAGTATGAAGGTGGGGATGTAAGTTAGGAGATATGATATTAGTAGTCTATAAAGAAACAGGAGTAGATAGTGTGTTTAGTAAGGCAACTATGTGTCGAATAGAGTATAAGTATGTAATGATGATTGTAGTTCAGTTTAGAGTTTAGTAAAGTGTACACAAACTTATGATGATGGCTTAAAGATAAGGGGGAGATGATACACCAAGTTACCAAGTTAGGCCCTCAGATTCTAGTAGTAGTACCAGTACGTATAGAAAGGTAGTAAGGGGAAAATGATTCCACACCTATTCTTATCTCAGTGTAAAGTTTCATACTCCAGTCATTATGATGCCTACGCATGCTTTACATCTCAGTTCCATGAACCCAACTTATATTCGCATGATTTTCATATAATCATGTACGATTCTAGTTCCCAGCATAAAGAGTTCAGTTCTATTCCCTTCAGAAATACAAATCATGTCCCACAAATATAGAAAACTTCGAACTCAGGTCATGCAGCTCATGACTCATGTACATATATTATGCTCTATAGTATACTCAGCTTTCGTGACTCCTGCTATGCCCCTACTGATCAGTTAAATTCAGACTATGTTATGCATATCCTCAGTTTATATCTCTCGGTGAATCCATGATGTTTATATTCTATTCCTCAGGCTTTAGTCAAGTGTCGAGGTTCAGTTAGTGTCCATTTATTCTTCAAGTCCTCCTGATTCAACCCTTCAGTGAGCTCTCTTTGCAAAAATTGTGTAGTGATGAGCAGTTGCATAGATAGGAGAGAGTAGATGTTACATATTGAGATAACATTGTTGCATGATTATTGAACATGAGAGTGTAGTTATAAAGATAGGATTGAATGTCATATTAGTGTGCAAGTAAATGGCTAGCAAGAGGTAGTATTTAGAAGTTGGGAAAGTACAGAATGTAAGTGTACATTTAGATCCTTGACTTATTTCAGTCCTCATTACGTAACAATCAAAACTCAGTTGCCATCTCATTTACAGTTTCAGTATTCAGTACTTAGTGATCAGTGTTCAGTCTCAGAATTAAGTCCTTCAGTATCAGTCTAAACCTCACTTATCAGTATTCAATTATCAGGACCCAACATTTAGTTCCATTATGAGTCCCAGTTACAACCTTAGTTATAATGTCAGCTTCATTAAATACTCCAACTTCATGCATATCCATGGTGATTAGTTATTGTACATTAATATAACCGTCCATGTGCTATGATAAATGCTCATTGTTCTAAATAGATTGAAATAATCGGTTAAACAACCAAATCTAATATTATGAATATCTTTGGCGAAGTCGGGTTCATGGAATCAAAATGTTACCAAGCTTCCCCATCAGCAGGATGTCTTAAATTTTCATTTTGGTTCATTCAATAGCAAGCCATCTCATAGCTATAGATGTTTCAGAACGCATGAATATACTCTGAAGCCTAGGCTCTAAAAAAAGTACCTTAAGACCATGAAAGGAACTTTATTGGTCTTATTAGTCAACTCATCACGAATATTCTTCCATTTAGAAGACCCATATACAACACAATTATCGAGCTTTACATTGTTATTCCAGAACAACATACAATCATTAGGGCAATCATGGATTTTTTCATAATTAAGACCAAAATCTATTATCACCTTTCTTGCTTTGTCAAAAGACATGAGAATCCGAGAGAATGGAAAAGCCTCTTTTATTAAGTCTAGCAAGTCGAAGAAAGCTATATTACTCGGCTCATGAATGCATTTGAACAAGTACAACCGAATGGTGAAACTCAGCTAAGAAAAACTCTTACACCACATATATAAATATTATTTTCCATTCTCCATTTACTTAAAATATTTCTTAACATCTTTAGATGGTCCCTATCTTACTCCTTCATGCCCTTCATTCCTCTGGTCATCTTCTACATTTCTAAAAGTGTAACACCTCATACCTCTACCTAGCTTAAATTCATCCTAAAATTGTCAAAGACTAGCTTTAAATATGAATGCATTTTTATACATGTGGAATTTTCAAGATTTTGACTTTTTGTTGTGTGGGAAAGTGAATAAGCTTTCCATCAATATAAAATTTGCCCAAATGAAACACCCAGGCAAAGAGTTAGAGACATTTTAGTATGAAAGTGTACCACCAATTTGTAACGCCCCGAAATATCATCCCAAGATGCCACACGGTGCCCAAGGCTACACGTAGCCTCAAGCTAACCCTTTAAGCCAAAACACTACCCTTGGGTTTCAACACAACAACATACATGCTACAATAAGGATATATATATATAAGTACATATCATATCACATCGCACATGGCACAGAATATTGTTAGACTGTACATATATAGAATGTCTATACACAAACCAACCCAACAATACACTAGTCTGACATAGCCTTTATACAGCAAAATCAACGAGCCATTGGGACAAACCCCCAACTGACTCAACAGACCAAAGGGATCACAAAACAACAACACCAAAAGTAGCAACTTATTCCTCGAACCATGAGGACTCACCACTGAAGGAACGTAGATGCGACACTCAGATATCATTGTCGCGGCTGCGGCTGAGTACATGGTAAGAATGCAGTCCATACAGAAATATGTGAGTCAGCACAAGATACGTACTGAGTATGTGGGGGCGCATGTAAAATATAAATAATATCATAAATTTTGTAAAAACGTACATACGGACCATAATCACACACCTGACTTTAGTGACATTGAATCATGGAACTCATAACATGTTAGATAGGAAATATAGGAGAAAAACCTCATAAATCATTATAGATCATCATAGGAAACTTGACTTACCATATCAAAACTTGGACTGACTCGGTATTTCAATAAACATGACTCTTATGGACAGGGGGTTTTCCTATAACCGACAACCCCATGTGAGCTATGTGGAATACTAATGTTTGAAACCCCCGTTGGTGGAAGCGTCATACTCTTTGCTAGGAACTACGACCTTAAAACTGCAATAATCACAATCGGGCTCTCTGACCAATAATATCATCATCAAACAACCCTACGGTAGCCCATTGGTTTGGAAAAATACCAAATTTCCCTCTCGATGCTAAGTACTACTCCCCGACAAGCTCAGAACGCGTTAGGATATCCACCACAACATCACAAGGGTCTATCATAAAGACCAAATCAAATCTCTTTCTCATTTATCAAATCATATCAATTTGTGGATTCCTAACTCAACACATTTTAGCTCAAAATATTTTAATCTTCCTCAACATCAACAAGGTATCAATGCATTGAACCATAACCGACTCGACATTTGGACAAGGATATGAAGACTCAATACATAATATTTTCAACAATTTAACTCATCAAAACCATCCGGAAAATACCAAGACTCATTGCAACTTCAATATCAACCTTTCTCAAATTGCCATCCAACTCTCATTTAAAGGTACTTGAGACATCAACCCATAGTAGGAATATAAAATTTCCAATATCAATTATAAATTCATAATAAGGAAATAGTGGAATGATAGTATAAATCAAGGCTTAACAAATTAAATCATCATACTCTCATAATCAAATACTTTTTGGACATAATTCCATCTCAACATCATACACATATCGGATGACATAATCCCATAGCTCATGGACAATAATATAAGATATAAAACCATATTTCCAATTCATGGTAAAACATGTAAAATCTCATGTCAATGTAATTTAAAAAAAATATCGAGCACAAGATCGAAAGAATAATCTTGTTCAATGCCCCACATACCTAAAAATGGAAGATGAATATGAACTTCCGACTCCAGAACTTTATTCACGAAAATAAAGGGTGCTTCTCGAAGCCCTTAACATGATCAACTCAAATCTCAAATCAGTTTGAAATTTCTACGGTTCAATCAAGAGACATAGAAGGATGAAATTTGGAGTAGTAGGTTGGGGTTTGAGCCTTTGGAAATTTTAGAGAAAATGAGCTATTGAATGATCTTAATGGACTTAAATCCATGGTTTACCCGGATGGATTGGAGTGGAAATGACCGAAATACCTTTAAAAATCAAATTATGCCAAATCTGTCCTTTGGTGGACTGTTTTGATCGGCTGAAGTAGATCGACCATAACTTTTTTCTATGATGGCCAAATTGGATGAAACCAATTTCATTGGAAAGCGGACTTTCAGAACTTTCTGTTGATAAATAGTAGCTCACCCAGATCATTATGTACAAGGAGTTACGATCATATGAAGTTGGCCCCAAAATTCGCCTAGCCTCAGTATTTTTTTCCTGCACATTTACTGTTCACCACTATTCACGGTTAGATCGGAATGATCATAACTCATCGCTCGAGTGTCCGTTTTGGATGATCCACATATCATTGGAAAGCTTATTCGATTCTCTACGCGATGACGGGTCGCATATCCAAAAATTCTACACAGAAAAATTATTAATCATGATAAAGTATAGAATTCAACACATTTTCGTCCGAGATCTTAACGTAAATTTTTTTCGGGGCATCACATCATCTTCCCCTTGGAAAAATTCATCCTAGAATGTTGATAGGTAGGTCAAGAATACTATGAAAATGATTATATAGAGAAAAATCATCTTGCCCAAGCATATACTCCATTCTAGATTTTTTTGGATATCGTAGAAAACACACAAGCCAAGATAAACATAGCGAAAGGATTAAATCAAAAGAGAACGATACCTTTGACATGCTCCGGATTCGTAGGAAAGAGGTGTGGATATTTGGCGTACATATCTGCTTCAGTTTCCCAAGTAGCACTCTCTACGGATTGATTTCGCCAAAGCACTTTAACCAAAGGACCTTGCTTGTTTCTTAGCCTACGAACTTGAAAGTCAAAAACCTTAACCGGAATCTCTTTATATGAAAGACTATCTTCAATACCCGAGCTTTTGGAAGGATAAATCACAACAGAATCACCAATAGACTTCTTAAGAATAGAAACATGGAAAACCGTATGGACGTTAGATAACTTCGCGGGCAATTCAACCTTATACGCTACCTTCCCAGTGCGATCTACAATCTTATAGGGACCAATGTAATGGGGACTTAGTTTCCCTTTCTTTCCAAATCTCTTCAACCCTTTCATGGGTGAAACTTTCAAGTACACTAAATCACTAACATCAAATTCAAGGTCTTTCCTCCTTACATCTACGTATGATTTTTGATGACTTTGGGCGGTTTTCAACCTTTCTCGAATTAACTTAACCTTCTCCATGGCCTCAAACACCGCATCCGGTCCAGTCGTGGCAGCCTCACCAACTTCAAACCAACCAATGGGTGATCTACACCTTCTATCATACAAAGCTTCAAACAGGTACATTCCAATAGTAGCATGAAAACTGTTATTGTACGCAAACTCAATTAATGCTAAGTGCTCATACCAACTACCTTTAAAATCAAGCACACAAGACCTCAACATATCTTCTAAAGTCTGAATGATTCGTTCGGCCTGACTATCTGTTTGCGGATGGAAAGTAAAACTTAAACGAATTTGGGTACCGAGACCCTTCTGGAAAGATTTCCAAAACTGAGAGGTAAACTGAGTACCTCTGTCAGAAATAATAGCCATAGGGATTCCATAAAGTTTGACGAGTTCCCGAATATATATTCTAGCATAATCTTAAGTTGTATATGATGAATGCACAGGAAAGAAATGAGCTGATTTCGTCAGCTGATCTACGACAACCCAAATTGAATCATGATGGCGACGAGAAGGAGGCAAACCAACTATGAAGTCCATATTCACTTATTCCCACTTCCAAGTAGGAACGCTAAACTCTTGCATCACGCCACTGGGCCTTTGATGCTCTATTTTAACCTTTGACACGTGGAACACTTTGCCAAAAATTTTGCTATGTTACTCTTCATACCGTTCCACCAATAGATTCCCCGCAAATCATGGTACATCCTGGTAGCACCAGGATGGATGGAGTACCACGTACCACGTGCTTCCACCATAATCCTCTGCTTTAAGTTATCAACATCAGGAACAGATAATCTTTCTCGGAGTCTCAAAACGTCATCTCCCCCTTGGGAGAAAACCTCCACCTTTTGGTCTTTAACTGACTCTTTTAACCTGACCAAGGTAGGATCCCTGTCTTTCTTCTCCTTCACTTCCGAAACTAAAGAGGATTCGGAACAGCTTTGCACTTCTATACTACCCTCAGCATTACCAAACAACCTAACCCCCAATCTAGCCAATCGATGTACCTCGCGAGCCAACTTTATCTTACCAATCTCCACATGTGTTACGCTACCCATGGACTTCTGACTAAGGGCATCTGCTACTACATTGTCCTTGGTCGGATGATATAACACGCTCATATCATAATCTTTCAATAGTTCTAACCATCGTCTCTGCCTAAGATTCAAATCCTTTTGGGTGAATACATACTACAAGTTCTTATGGTCCGTGAAGACGTCGACATGGACACTATACAAATAATGTCTCCAAATGTTTAAAGTAAAAACAACAGCTAATTCAAGGTCATGGGTAGGTTAATTTTTCTCGTGGGGCTTTAGTTGCCTGGAAGCATAAGTTATAACCTTATCCCTTTGCATCAATACACAACCCAAACCGACTCTGAAAGCATTGTAATACACCACAAAACCATCAACACCGTCAGGCAAAGTCAACATAGGGGTTGAAGTAAGTCGAGTCTTTAACTCCTAAAAACTCTTCTCGCAAGATTCGGACCACAGGAACTTCACTTTCTTTTGGGTCAAATGGGTCATAGGAGACACAATAGATGAAGGCCCTTCAACAAAACGACAATAAAAACCAGCTAGACCCTAGAAACTTCATATATCAGAAGGAGAAATAGGTCTAGGCCAACTCTTTATAGCCTCTATATTTTGAGGATCAACTCTAATACCTCCGGAAGAAACTACATGACCCAAGAAGGCTACAGAGTTCAGCCAGAACTCACGCTTACTGAACTTAGCATACAACCAATGAGTTCGAAGAGTTTCCAACATGATTCGGAGATGATCCGCATGATCACCCTCACTTCAGGAGTCAATAAGAATATCATCAAGGAACAGTATTACAAATAAATCCAGATATGGCCGGAATACACGGTTCATAAGATCCATGAAAGCCGCTGGAGCATTAGTTAACCCGAAAGACATCACTAGAAATTCAAAATGACCATAACGGGTTCAGAAGGCTGTCGTGGGGAAATCACATTCCCTAACCTTAATTTGGTGATAACCAGATCTGAGGTCTATCTTCGAAAAGTAGCTCGCACCTTGCAATTAATCAAATAAATCATCAATTCGAGGAAGTAGCTATTTATTCTTGATAGTAACCCTATTAAGCTACCGTTAATCAATACATATCCGCAAAGAACCATTTTTCTTATGCACAAACAGGATAGGTGCACCCCACGGGGACAAACTAGGTCTGATAAAACTTTTTTCTAAAAGATCTTTCAATTGCTCCTTCAAATCTTTAAGTTCTGCGGGAGCCATGCGATATGGAGGAATGGAAATAGGCTGCGTATTGGAAAGAAGGTCAATCCCGAACTCTATCTCTCTATCAAGAGGTATTCCAGGGAGATCTTTTAGAAAGATATCAAGAAACTCATTAACAACATTAATTGACTAAATGGTCGGGGTTTCAGACTTAGTATCTTTAACCCAAACCAAATGGTGGATACAACCCTTGGAAATCAACTTCCTAGCTTTAAGATAGGGCATGAAACGACTTTAGGAATCACAAAACTCCTGGACCATTCGAGGATAGGTTCATCAGGAAACTGAAACTTGACCACACGGGCATGACAATCAATAGACGCATAGCATGAGTATAGCCAATCCATACCCAGAATGATATCAAAGTCAACCATATCTAGCTCAATCAAATAAGCATACATAACCCGATCAAAATATAGTAATAGGCCATTTCCTATACACCCGCTTAGCAATGATAGACTCTCCTACTAGAGTAGAAACCAAAATAGGCTCAGAAATTAGTTCAGGATCCATTTCAAAATTTACAGCAACCAGAGGTGTCACATAAGAAAAACTTGAACCGAGGTCCATCAACACATAGACATCAAAATAGAAAACACGGAGCATACCAGTGACAACATCGAGAGAGTCCTCCATCTCCTGACGAGGTGGTATGGCATAAAACAATTTTGGCATTGACCGCCAGCAGTACTAGATAAAGCACCCTGAGAAGGAATTGGACGGGCTGCAGGAGGTGGGGCGCTGGTAGCCTGACTTTGGGGACGGGCATCATGACTCTACTATCTGGCATATGGGCAGTCTCAAAGTATGTAGCCCAACTTACCACAACCAAAATAGCCCCGCTGCCCCATATAACACTCCCCAAAATGTTCTTTACCACACTTAGCACACGAAGGAGAATAAGGCCGGTTTCTTACACTATCCTGAGACATGGAAGGTACCGATCTATTCTTGAGATCTTGCCTGCCCCGATATACGGGAGCACTAGCTGAGGAAGGCGCGGGTATAAATGGACTACTCTGAAATTGAGGCCAACTCCCTCCAGAGAATCTAGTCTGACCAGACCCCTGTTGCTCTGATCTGACTCTCTTAATCCCTCTTACTCTTTCTCTTTCCTTTATCTTGTCTGACTTAATCTATTGGGCATGAATCATTAACCTAGGAAGATCAATCTCCCTGTTGATCATAGCAGATCTACATTCTTGCACCACATAACTCGATACCCCAGTTAGAAACTTACTCGTACTAGTCCTCGAGTCAGCCATTATATTGGGAACGTACTTCGCCTTAACCGACATAGAGCCTTGTCTCAAATTCATAAACTCCTCTATCTTAGCTTCCTATAACTCAAGAGGAAAGAATCTATCCAAGAAAGTATCTTGGAACAATTGCCAAGTCATCGAAGCGGTATCTTCCTCTCTACCCTTATTCCACATCCGCACCCAGTCATAGGCAACATCCTTCAACTGATAAGTAGCCAGCTCCACACTTTCTTCCTCGGTCACGTGCATAATCTATGTAATTTTCTTTATTTCATCAACATACATCTACGGGTCCTCACCTACTCTCGACCCATGAAACTCTAGCAGATTTATCCACATAAAGTCATGAATTTGTGCTAGTAACGCCCCAAAAAATGGGTCCCGGAGCATCACACGGTGCTTGAGGCTATGAGTAGCCCCAAGCTAACCCTTTGAGCCATTTTCATCAAGTTCAACACAAGTCAACGGGGTTTCCATAAATAACCCTTAAATATCAACAGAGTAATCATCATCCAAGAATAAAAGAATTTCAGAAAGATAACAAAATATGACTTATTAGCCAACTCCCAACATCTATACTAGTCTGACAAGTCTCTAAGAAAATCAATAAAACCAGCGAGCCATTGAGACATGCCCCAACTAACTCATACTCAGTTATCAAGTGTAAACAATTCCGTGAAACCAACATCAGACATCACGTCCTTGGAACATGAGGACTCACCACAACAGAGGATGAAGAACAACGTACCCAAAGAATCACTATCGAACCTATAACTAGTACCCGAACCTACATTCTGAGAAAATACAGCCCACATCTGAAGATGTGGGTCAGTACCAAGAAAAAGAACCAAGTATATGGGCGTGTATGCAGTTTTATAAACATCATCATCATAAATATTTATAAAAAATATGCAGGATGTATAAAAGACTCACATAGCCCGAAGAAAATCATCATAATCATGAGAGGATGAAATAAGTATAATAACAGATGTGAGTCATCATATAATTTGTCAATCATTTTCAGTTCATCAAGAATATCAATTCTCATAATGTAAATATCATTTTAATCTTTCGAAAGAATAACTTTCACAATTCCACTTACAAATCACTTCACCGTTCACCATAGACACAAGGAAACACACACACACTGGGAGATCCTATAACCGACATAAACCATGTAAGCTACATGGAGTCTAACGTACAACCCACGTTGGGGAGAGTCATCCTATCCTCGCCATTGGAGTAGGACTATCAATATGAAATCCACAAAAACTAGTGATCACTATATAAATCAGCCTCAGGCTCACTCCTACAGGGGCAGGTAGTTCTAGGGAAGTAAGGTCGCTTTATACCTCCCACTCGGTGCTAAAGATTTCTCCCGGACTTAGCTCAGATCATTTTAAAGATATTCCATAACAAAACAATTTCAGTAATATATAAATATACATCGAGAGCCATCATGCTTCCCATCTATCAAAATCAACCACGTTGTGGATTTCTTTCACACTCGAGTTCAAAACAACTCCATTAAGAACAAAAGGTCAAGTCATTAAAAATATCTCAAATATTCATCATCAACGTGCTTATAACACATACTTTCTCAAAAAAACACAATTTCCAATGGGAATTCACAACCCAAATATCAAAATCATGATAAAAATCATTCAAGATTCATGCTTTATATCTCCACACATGTAAATTCATCTTTCAAAATCATAAACATCAAGATTTCATAATAATCATCATAAGATATGGGTTCGTGCTTCAAATTCATAAAAGTCAAATCAAAATCATGCTTTTGTAAAGAAAATTACTTTTGGGCACAAGAATAAAAGAGAGTTCTTGTTGAAAAACCCCACATACCTTGAATGATGAACTTTAGATCGATACTCATTTTTGAGATGTTGATCGTGTGTTTGAATGATGGTTCTTGGAGTTCTTGAACTAGGAACTTGGAATCTTGAATAAATTTGCAGAATTAATGGTGAACTTTGGAGATTCTTGAAGTTCTTGAACTAGGAACTTCGAATCTTGAATAAATTTGCAGAATTAATGGTGAACTTTGGATGCTCTTTAAGTTGGATGTAGGAGCTTAGGGTTTTCTTTTTGAGGGAATTTGATGAAATATAACATATAATGCTTCTAATAGGCTTTAATATAGGGTTTGGACGGATTTTGGGTGAGGGGGAATGACCAAAACGCCCCTAAAAATTAAATAATTCTCGAATCTGTCCTTTGGTGGACTGTTTTGATAGTTTGAAGTAGATCAACCATAACGTTTTACTCCGATATCCAAATTGGATGAAACTAATTTCATTAGAAAGAGGAATCTCATATCTTTTCTTTGATATATAGTATCTCACCCAGATCATTGTGTACGAAGAGTTATAATCATTTTAAGTTGGCCCAAAAATTCACTTTTGATAGGCTTAAGTAGATCGACCATAACTTTTTGCTTTGATAGACAAATTGGATGAAACTAATTTCATTGGAAAGAAGATTCGTAGAGATTTCCGTTGATATATAGTAGATCACTCAGATCATTATGTACAGGGAGTTATGATCGTTTAAAGTTGGAGAAAAAATACGCCAGGCCTCAGTACTTTTTTCTGCACGTTTTACTGTTCACTAGTATTCACGGTTCGATCGGAACGTTCATAACTCATCTCTCGGTTGTCCGTTTTGGATGATCCACATATTGTTGGAAAGCTTATTTGGTACTATACGCAATGGTGGGTCACAATCTAAGACATTCCACATGAAAAAATTTATAATTCATTTTAGAAGATAGATCCCAACACGTTTATGCACAACATTTCAACAAAACAATTTCCGGGGTATTATAGTGCTGCTGCCAAATTATTTTCCTGTGCAGGTGGAGCGTTGGCCTGAGTATTGGTGGTAATTCCTGGGCTAGGGTCTGAAAACATGCCCAAAATTTGGCATGGGATACCATGTCATGTAACAGATCAACGGGTTGAGGTTGGTTGTTATTTTCTCGAGCTCGACATGGAGGCATTTTCTGTCTTAAGAATGCATGAATTAACAGCAGAAGGAAACAGTTGTAAGCATGATAGACTCTTGTAGAAAGAAAGAAATGACTTTTCCTAGAATGCCCTGCAACCTCTTGATCATAGGTGTGGCGCGCTACACACCGATGCTCAAGACTGTACATATATCAAATGTCTATACATAAACCAATCCAATAATACACTAGTCTGACATAGCCTCTATACAACAAAATCAACGAGCCATTGGGACAAATCCCTAACTGACTCAACAGACCAAAGGGATCACAAAACAACAGTACCAAAACTAGCAACTTGGTCCTCGAACCATGAGGACTCACCACTAAAGGAACATAGATGCGACACTCGGATATCACTGTCGCGGCTGCGGCTGAGTACCTGAACATACATCATGGTAAGAATGTAGCCCATAGAGAAATATGTGGGTCAGCACAAGATACGTACTGAGTATGTGGGGGCGGATGCAAAATATAAATAATATCATAAATTTCATAAAAACGTACATACGGACCATAATGACACACCTGGCTAAAGTGACATTGAATCATGGAACTCATAACATCTTAGATAGGAAATGTAGGAGAAAAACCTCATAAATCATTATAGATCATCATAGGTAACTTGACTTACCACATCAACACTCGGAGTGACTCGGTATGTCAATAAACATGACTCTTATTGACAGGGGAGTTTCCTATAACCGACAACCCCATGTGAGCTACGTGCAATACCAATATTTGAAACTCCCATTGGCGGGAGCGTCATACTCTTTGTCAGGAAGTACGACCTTAAAACTAAAATAATCACAATCGGGCTCTCTGGCCAATAATATCATCATCAAACAACCCTACGGTGGCAGATAGGTTTGGAGAAATACCAAATTTCTCTCTCGGTGCTAAGTACTACTCCCCGACAAGCTCAAAACGCATTAGGAAATCCACCACAACATCACAAGGGTCTATCATAAAGACCAAATCAAATCTCTTTATCATTTATCAAATCATATCAATTTGTGGATTCCTAACTCAACACATTTTAGCACAATACATTTTAATCTTCCTCAACATCAACAAGGTATCAATGCGTTGAACCATAATCGGCTCGATATTTAGATAAGGATATGAAGACTCAATACATAATATTTTCAACAATTTAACTCATCAAAACCATCCAGAAAATACCAAGACTCATTGCAACTTTAATATCAACATTTCTTAATTTGTCATCCAACTCTCATTTAAAGGTACTTGAGACATCAACCCATAGTAGGAATATAGAATTTCCAATATCAATTATAAATTTATAATAAGGAAATAGTGGAATGATAGTATAAATCAAGGCTTAACAAATTAAATCATCATACTCTGATAATCAAATACTTTTTGGACATAATTCCATCTCAACATAATACACATATCGGATGACATAATCCCATAGCTCATGGACAATAATATAAGATATAAAATCATATTTCCAATTCATGGTAAAACATGTAAAATCTCATGTCAATGTAATTCAACAAAAATACTGGGCACAAAATCAAAAGGATAGTCTTGTTCAAAGCCCCACATACCTAAAAATGGAAGATGAATATGAACTTCCGACTCCGGAACTTTATTCACAAAAATAAAAGGTGCTTCTAGAAGCCCTTAACATGATCAACTCAAATCCCAAATCAATTTGAAATTTCTACGGTTCAATCAAGAGACATGAAGGATGAAATTTGGGGTAGTAGGATTGGAGTTTGAGCCTTTGGAAATTTTGGAGAAAAATGAGCTATTGAATGCTCTTAATGGACTTAAATCCATGGTTTACCCGGATGAATTGTAGTGAGAATGATCAAAATAGCCTTAAAAATCAAATAATGTCAAATCTATCCTTTGGTGGACTGTTTTGATAGCTTGAAGTTGATCGACCATAACATTTTGCTCCAATGGCCAAATTGGATGAAACCAATTTCATTGGAAAGACGACTTTTAGAGATTTCTGTTGATATATAGTAGCTCACCAAGATCATTATGTACAAGGAGTTATGATCATTTTAAGTTGACCCTAAAATTTGCCTGGCCTCAGTATTTTTTCTTGCACATTTACTGTTCACCACTATTCACGGTTAGATCAGAATGATCATAACTCATCGCTCGAGTGTCCATTTTTGATAATCCACATATTTTTAGAAATATTATTCGATGCTCTACGCGATGACGGGTCGCATATCCAAAAATCCTACACAAAAAATTAGTAATCACGTTAAAGAATAAAATTCAACACATTTTCGTCCGAGATCTTAACAGAAAATTTTTTCGGGGCATCAAATTCGTACTTTAGTGCACCGCAGAGCCAGCCAAAATGGAATTCGTCAAAAACCAGTGAGCCTCCATGATATTGGCACATCACACAAAGGCTCAATTTCAGAATTGTCAATTTCTAGTGCACCAACGCGATTTTACTGCATTGCGGTGCCCTTCAATTCGCATCCAAGGTGGAAACGTGATACCAACGCATTACGCCACCATCCAGTTTCCCTGTCGTCCACTTTCCAGTGAGATGGCGTGATTTTACTGCATTGCTCCAGCATGTAAAATTAAGATTTTGCTAAGGTTCCGTTATTTAATTGTAGGGACCATTTGGTAATTTCCCAAAGCCCCTAATCAGCCTAAATACGGGATTTATATCATCAATAGACAAAATTTGTCATTATGTTCACTATGCCTCAAGAACGAAAGTACTCTCTCTCAAATTAACAAACCCTAGTCTCAAGAAATCCTAGTCAATCCCAAGAATCTCTCCAAGAAACTAACGAATTAAGGTATATTAGATGTTTATTCATGGGTCCCTTCTACCCATAAAGCCTAAGAATCTCTTTTCAAAGTACAAGATTGTGCATCTATGAATTTTTCCTGAATTACCTGAGTTGAAGTTCATGTTTATGTTGTTGTTGGTTGTTGATTCACTTTTTAGGTTTCAAGTTCCAAGATTTGATCCTAGTATGCAATGATTTGCATGATGTTCATGATAAACCTTTCAAGTTGTAAGTTTATTGTTGTAGCCATGATACTTAGATGTAGTAATTGTTTTATAGCCAAAGCATGTTCTCCATATATTTGATAAAATGCTTATGTGAATGAATTAGTGCCATTATAGCATGTCAACATGAGATCCCCATTTATGTACAAGTTAATGCCTGCTAACTGTTTAAACAAAATGCCTTATTGATTGTATTGTGAATGATAGACTATTGTCACGATATTCCAAAAATTGTCATGCTTTATATCATACATGCTACCGAGTCCTGGGGGTATTTAATTTCTGATAATTTAGCTGTTTGCCTAAAGCCACTGTTAATTACAAAATAGTCTTAGTCATGTCACGCTCAGTAGTACTCTCAGTCAGTTTCAGAACTCAGTAGAACTCAATCAGTTATAGAACTTAGGAAAACTTAATAATCTCAGTATCTTTCCAATCCAGTTTTAGTAATCAGTTCAGAAACTCAGTAGCATTCAGTCAGATAACAGAATTCAGTAGTATTCTGTTAGTCAATGGAGCCAACTCAGTGTCTATTTAGTTGGAAGTAGGATACATCACCGAGTGAGAGCAGGGATGACAGCTTCCCCATCGGTTAGGTAGATTCATTAGTAGCAGTCCCTGTATTTAAGAACTGTGTATCCAGTACAAGATGAGGGGTCACCCATCAGATTAAGGCTTGTCTACCTCCAAGGGGGCACCCGTCAGATTAGGCTTAACTTTCTGTTCAAGGTCACCCGTCAGATAGGCTTGACCATAGTAGTGTCTTTACCCGTGGCATGGTACTGATACCCTTCCAGCTGGGGTTACAGGTTGGACCCCACTAGTTCAGATTTGAGGTATGTCGATTAGAGGATTACTTCCCACAGTTTCAGTTTTAGTCTCAGTCTTCAGAATAGAACTCAGTTTAGAATTTTAAAAATTATGTCCGTTAGATACAATCACACAGATCAATAAATAACTCAGATAGTTCTACAGATTCAGGACTGTTAGATGCAGTCAATCAACATCAGTATCAATAAATTCAAGTATCATCTGCCAGATGGTCATCCATTAGATAGGATCAACCCTACAATAGTAATAAGTAATACAATACTAGGAGACCCAATTATCAGTATTACAATATTAGTAAACTCAAATAATAGTTAGACAATATTCAGAACTCAGTATCCAGTATTAGTACGACCTCAGTTATAGTTTACCTTTATATGCATGCATCTCATTCAGTAGTCTCATGTTATTCAGTCACTTTTATGTTCATGCATATGAACCCTTGTATTTAGCCTTACCTCATCTAGTATACTAGTACTTTCCCATATACTGATGCATACGTTTCTTGCGTTATGGTGTTTTATACCATAGGTTTAGATGCACGGGCTCCCGAGCACCCTTAGCAGTTCAGATTCAGCTAGCAGCAATAGACTTAGCAGCGAGTCATCATCATTCAAGGATGTTCCGTATTTTATTATTGCGTTAGATTTAGTATTTCAGTAGATGGAGTTAGTTGGGGGATTGTCCCATCAACTCCATAGTTCAGACAGATTAGACGCTTTTCCGACTAGAGTATTTCAAACAGTTATTTTGGTTTTTGTATTGTTATACCTTATTGAGATGTGTTTCAGTTTTGAACTTTATGGCAAGTTTTCACCAAATTTCTGCATTATACAGTGTTATAATTCAGTTATTACAATAGGTACCAGTCATGAGTTAGCTTGTTCTCCTTCAGAATTATGAGCACCGTGTAGCATTCGGGGTTTAGAATTTGGGGCTTTATAAAAAGTATTATAAAGTAGTTTATCAATATCATCATGTTGATAGATAGTTTCATCAACACTACTTGAATGTTGAATATTTGTTGATGAAATCCCTTCTCCATGGAAAACCTATTAAGTGTAATTAGGAGCAAATCTATAACTAGTGATCCCCCTCCCCATCTCGATAATACCAGTAGAAATTAAATTACAATCTACAAAGGCATGATATTTCATTTCCTTGAGAAGCTCATTCAAATGCCTTATTAAGAAAACCCTTGACTCTATTTTCAAATTGTTTGGTGGATTTTGGGAGATACATCTAACTTTTATCATCAACATCCATTAAATACCCTATGTTACATATTTAAAATATTAAAGCAAATAAATCATGCATACAGTCAGTATCAACGTACAAACAGTATCATTAGGTATGTGAAATAAATGTACAATATATATTAAATAAAAAATAAAAAAAATAATAGTCATCTATTTTTTTTTTTACATATTTTAGCAATGGCAGAAAAAACAACAAAAACTTCAGAGCTTTAAGGGTGTTCTAAGGGCACATTTGAAAACACGGCATGTTCAAATATTGCTTAGGTAGAAGTTAACTTTTAAGACTATCCCAAGCTTATAATTGTTGGAATTCTCCATTCTAGAGAAAACCAAATTTTTATGTTGTAGTTTGACTTTGACTATTTATTAAAATTGAAACTTGTTAAACAAACCCAATAATAAATGCTAATCATGGTGAATCTAATATATATATATATATATATATATATATATATATATATATATATATATATTACCTACGAGGTTCATGAAGCTTCGTCCAAATACATAGCTAAAATATAGAGTAAAATCTTGAGCCTTCACAAACAAAGTGCACGAATGGCTCAGCTAAGCAAATAAGATTTGTACCAGTATATATTACGCTCTTATACTGTAATACCCCGAGATTACACCTTGGGCATCACACGATGCTTACAGTCTTGAGGGACCACAAGCTAACCCATTAGATGGTACCATTCTGTGAGCACTGAATAATATAATCATAAATGCAGAAGAATAACTGATATGTCAAAAGGTTTTAAAAATTGAATTATGAATCTGAAGAACATAATTATCTGAGTCTGATAAAAACACTGGAATGTGAATAAACTAAATAATTAACTATAGTGTCAACTGAAGTCTGAATACTGAATAACTGACTCTAATGTCTGAAAGCCTTTAAACTGAATAACTTGGAGTTGATGGGATAGGTCCTAACTAACTCCAACTAACTACTATATTGAAAACATGAAATAGAAATACTCCATCCTCGAATTAGGAGCACTCACCACTCCTACCACTGAGATGTCTGTAATATCTAAGCGCAGTCCGGGAACTGGGTGTCAGAACCTATGATATAATATATCATAGCACAAGAAAAAGTATGCAATAAGTACTTTGAATGTACAGGTATGCAAAACAAGGTAGGCTGATATGCATGGTTTCATGAACAGGAATAATAAATTGTCTGAATATACACATAAATCATGGAGTACTGAATAGAGAGCATGAAATGTGTAGATACTAGAAATATGTGAAATCTATAAATATTGTGTATACATTGAAGCCTGTAAATATTGAAGGTACATGAAATCTATAAATACTAGGGATACATGATCAAGCATATAACATAAAAACTAAATAAAAGTCTATAAACTGAAATACTGATATCTGTATGCTTTGGTCAAAAAACACTAAGATTGAATTACTGGTCTGATTATTCGATTGAGACTATGGAAGCTATTATCTAACCAACATGCCTAAATCTGAGCTAATTAGGGTCAAACCTGTAACCCTAATGTAATACCCCATACCTTTTCCTAGCTTAGAATCATCTAAAAAATGTTAAGAGCTTTCTTTAAAAGATGAATCCACTTTTGTACACATGGTATTTTAAATATTTTCACCTTTTTCAAGTGGAAAATTCAATAATCTTTCCATTGATATAAAATTTGCCTAAATTCGATAACCAGGTAAGAAGTTATGACTATTTCAAGTTTCCGTCGTAAAACAGCACCATATTGGTTAGTAGCGCGCTGCGCCACAGGCTAAAATGGCAATTGTACTTTTTTAGTGTCTCAGCATGATTTCCTCTATGTTTCTCCAAAGTACGAGGTCACAAAAGAAGAGGAAATGCGATGGCTCCGCGTCGCACCATCCCTCAGTTTTCTAATTGGCAAATTCCAGTGACATGGTGCGATAGCGCCGCGAATGCCAGGGGTACAATTCGGGAAATTTTACTGAAATTATAAGACACGTCTAGGGTTAAAAGGGTCAATTTCCACCCCTATTTAAGGACTTTGACACGTGATTCAATCACTTTTCACCCAAAATACACTCTCTTGTCTCAAAAACTTCTCAAGAACAACCTAGGACTTTTTATAGAAGATTCAAAAACAAGAATTTCCTCCATCAATCTTCATGTATTTACGAACCAAGGTATGCATAGTGTTCATTCATGGAGTCCTTTCATCCATGAAGCCCAAGAATCCCTTTTCTAAATTCAAGTTTATGGATTTTCTTATGAATTTCATAATTGGGCTGCTCTTGTTCATGTGGATGATGAGAAAATGAATTCCACTCCATGTTGGGTGATATATTCTATGTGGGTTAAATTATTATAGATATAGATTCATGCAAACCTATGACTAAAACCTTGAAATAATGAAATTAGAATTGAACCATGATGTTTAATTATTGTACAATGATGTTTACATGTACCATACCTACAAATTGTTTGATTAAATGTCTAGATGAAGGAAAAGTGCCTAACTAGCAAGATATCATGGAATCCCCATGTATGTACAAGTTATGCCTATCACATGTTTTGATGAAATGTTTCTATAAATGTATTATGGATTATGATATTAGTTATATGTTTAAGTAAGTTATGCTTGGTCAGTTTCCTTTCATCGAGTCCTGGGGGTACTCTTACCTGAAACATTAGATGTGTGCCTAGAGCCATGTCATGTTTCCATGATACTCTCAGTTAAGCTATGAATCCTTAGACTTCAGACAGTCTTACAACTCAAGAAATCTCCATGATCTCATGAACTTAGTTAGTTTTCAGATATCAGTAGTATTCCATCAGTCAACGGAATTCAGTAACTCAGCCCATGTTCTATTCAGTAAATCATGTTTAGAGTCTATTCAGATAGGAGTAGGAATTAGCACTAAGTGAACCCAAGGATAGGAACACACACTGTCAGATGAGGGTGTGATTCTTAGATGTCATCCTTGCATTCCAGAACTATGTAGCTAGCATATTTTGAGACATCAACACTGTCCGATGAGGGTTGATGAAATAGGTAAGAACTATCAGATAGGGATACCACCATTCTCTTTTAGAGATACTATCAGATGAGGGTCACCCACATCTTGTCCTTACTAGTGGCCCAGTATTAATACCCTTCCAATTGGGGTTATAGATTGGACCCCAACTCAGCCATAATGGCATATTAGGGGCATGTTGGTTAGATAACTACTTACCTCATTTTCATGTTATAGAATCAGGATTGTCAGACACAGTAAATCAGTCTCAATAATAGAACTCAAATAGTTCTTCAAATATTAGAACTATCAGATATAGTCAACTCAGATACAGTATGGGACTAGCTAGTTCCATTAGATTCAGGACTGTCAGATGTAGTTACTCATGTTATCAATTATATTAGTTATCAGTATATTATGTTATCAGTATTTAGATTTAGTAATTATGTTATCATGGTATCAGTGTCAGTTATTATGTCTCATGCATGTATTATCACGCTCATGATAGTCAGTCTGCTATTGCAATTGTTCATGCATATGAATCCTATGCATTCAACCTACCTCACATGCATACCAGTACATTCAAAGTACTGGTGATTTTGCGCTATGGTGTCTTATACCATAGGTTCAGAGACACGAGCTCCAAAGCATCAGTAGATTCTAGTCTCTGCTGTCAGAGTGAGCAGTGAGTCCTCATCTTTCGATGATATGATCATTATTTTATTATCTCAGTAATTAGTTTATTAGTTGGAGTTGGTTGGGGACATGTCCCATCGACTCCTTATTTAGATAATCATATTTTAGAGGCTTTCAAGACTACAGTATGTTCAGATAACTTGTTTCAGTTGTTTTTGGTATTTCATACCCTTCCCAAATGTTACATTTTTATCAGATACTATGTCATAGTTTTGGACCTTATGTCTTTTCAGTTTATGTTTCTGCAGTATAAAGTATTTTATGCAGTATATAGGTACAAATATCAGTCATGGGTTAGCTTGTGGTCCTTCGGGGTCATGAGCATCGTGTAGCATTTTTGGTATCAGATTTGGAGCATTACAAACTTGGTATCAGAGCCTATGGTTCAATAGAGTCCTAGAAAGTCTGAAATCCACCTATAGTAGTTTTGTACATGAGTGTGTTGCACGCTAAATTTATGTACAAGAGGCTATAAGATGTTGTAGGAACAGTTTCCCCGCTTTCAGTATTCATGATGTGCCGATGAGCATAATATCAAGTCAATCTCTTTGTCTAATCCGTTTCTCCCTTTCTTCTATAGAATATGCCTCTGAAATAAAGAAACGGGAATCAGCCAGCCCCTCAGTCCGAAGAACCTTTATGCGAACATGTTTCTCATGCAGAGTTTTGAGTTGCATTCACTACTCTTGCTAACTCAGTTTCTACTCAAAATGAATGACCAACTATCTTTTCGGCCAATCCAGTGGCCAATTCAGTTACAACCAAGATTTGGGATTTCACCCGAATGAATCCTCTATCCTTTGTCGGATCTAAGTCAGATGAGGACCCTCAGGAATTCCTAGATCAGGTGCAGAAGGTTACAGACATAATGGGGGTTACTTCTAGTGAGAGTGCTGAGCTAGTTACATATCAATTGTAGGATTTTGCTCACACTTGGTTTAAATAGTGGAGGTCAGAAAGGCCAGATGATGCAGGGCTTGTTGAGTGGGAGGAGTTCGCTTCTACTTTCCTTGATAGATTCTTTCCCCTAAAGCTTAGAGAAGCTAAGGTGTTAGAATTCATCAACCTCAGGTAGGGCAATATGACGGTGAAAGAATATTCTTTTAAGTTTACTCAATTATCCAGATATGCCCCTCATGTGGTTGCAGATAGTAGGGCCAAAATGAGTTAGTTCATTTTAGGGGTGAATGATAGCGTGCTTAATAAGTGCAGATCCACCATGTTGAATAGTGACATGACTTTAGCCAGGCTCCTGACTCAAGCTCAACAAATAGAGGAGCAGAAGATTAAGTAGTGGGAGAAGCATAATAAGAGAGCTAGGATAGGTATGTTTAATTTTAGTTAGCCTAAGTCGGAGGGAGGCAATCACTCTTAGATTTATCCTAAGTCATCAGTTCCAGCTATTTCTTCAGCCAGTGCTCCATTTCCTTAGTTTAGATAGGGTAAAAAAGATAGAGCACCAGGCTCTAAGTCTTAGGGCAGTGTTAGTAGTGCCTGCACCTATACTCTTTGTCAGACTTGTGGTAAGAACCACCAGTGTACTTGAAGAGCTGGCAGTGAAACTTGTTTAGGGTGTGGCAAGCCAGGCCATAGAGTTAGAGATTGTCCACAGTCAGGTTCGCAGGGTCAACAGAACCGTTCCTCAACTCAGTTTGGTCGCTCAAACCAGTAGGGTGCCACCTCCAGTGCTACTAGTGGGCAACACCCAAACCGACTCTATGCTCTCCAATCTCGACAAGATCAGGAAAATTCTCCTAATGTGGTTACTGGTATGTTACAGATCTTTCATGTGCATGTTTACGCTTTGCTAGATCCAGGTTCTTTCTTATCTTTAGTTACTCCCTATATAGCAGTTGATTTCGGAGTTAGTCCTGAAATTCTAGCAGAGCCCTTTTCGGTCTCTACCTCAGTGGGTAAAACCATCATAGCCTGACGGGTATATAGGAACTACCTGATTATGATATTTCATAAAGTTACTTCTGCAGATCTAGGAGAATTAGAGATGACTAATTTTGATATCATTCTCGATATGGATTGGATTTATTCCTGCTATGCATAGTCGACTGTAGAAATAGGATAGTCCAGTTTTTGTTCCCAAATGAACCATCTTTGAGTGGAAGGGTAGTGTATCTGCTTTCAGGGGTTAGCTTGTTTCCTACCTTCGGGCAAGGAAACTAATATCTAAGGGATGTGTCTATCATCTTGTTCATGTTAAGGATTCCAGTTCCAAAACTCCTAGTACTGATTCTATTCTAGTTGTGAATAAATATTCAGATGCCCTTCTCGAAGATCTTCCAAGAATTCCCCCGAAAGGTAATAAACTTCGGCATTGATCTTCTTCAAGATACTCAGCCTATCTTTATTCTGCTATATAGAATGGCACCAGTAGAACTTAGAGAATTTAAAGAATAGTTTAAGAATCTCTTAAATAGGAGATTCATTAGACCCAACATTTCCCCGTGGGGCGTACCAATATTATTCATGAGCAAAAAAGATGGTTCTTTTAGAATGTGCATAGACTACCATCAACTTAATAAGGTTACGGTCAAGAACAAGTATCCTCTTCCTAGAATTGATGACTTGTTTGACCAACATCAGGGTGCCATTTATTTCTCTAAGATAGACCTCACATCCGGCTATCATCAGCTCAGAGTCAGAGAATATGACATTCCAAAAATAGCTTTTCATACTCGATATGGTCACTTCGAATTCCTAATCATGTTATTTGGTCTTACCAATGCCCCAATAGCTTTCATTGACTTGATGAAATGCATGTTCAAATAGTACTTAGACATGTTCGTCATAGTCTTCATAGATGATATTCTGGTCTATTCCCACAGTGAGCGAGATCATGCAGACCATCTTAGAACAGTACTTCAGACTCTCAGATATCATCATATATTCACCAAATTTAGTAAGTGCAAATTTTGGCTAAGGTCAACAACATTCCTTGGTCATATCATTATGGGTGATGGCATTAGAGTAGATCCTCAAAAGACCGAAATGGTAAGAAACTGGCCCAGACCTATCTCTCTATCATATATTAGGAGTTTCTTGGTTTTGTCTTGCTATTACAGATGGTTTGTTAAGGGATTTTCTTTTATTGCATCCCCTATGTCCAGATTGACTTAGAAAAAAACTCAAGTTTTAGTGGTCAGATCCTTGCGAGAAGAGTTTTTAGGAGTTAAAGACTTGACTCACCTCAGCTATAGTTTTAGCTCTTCCAGATGGTCCAGATGAGTTCGTAGTGTATTGTGATGCATCCACAGTGGGTTTAGGTTGTGTTCTCATACAGCATGGTAAGGTCATAGCCTATTCCTCCTGACATCTTAAACCCCATAAGAAGAATAATCCTTCTCATGATCAGGAGTTAGCAGACGTAGCCTTTGCCTTACAGATTTAGAGGCATTATCTCTACGGAGTTCATGTAGATGTCTTCACAGATCATATGGGTCTTCAGTATGTTTTTTCTCATAAATATCTTAATTTTCATCAGAGAAGGTGGTTAGAGCTCTTGAAAGATTATGACATGAGTTTCCTCTATCATCTGGGCAAGGCCAATGTATTGCCCGACACTCTTAGAGACTGTATATGGGTAGTATTGCTGATGTGGATGATAGTAAGAAGAATTTAGCTCAGGAAGTACATCAGCTTTCCAGACTAGGCATTCACTTAGTCGATACAGACAAGGGTGATATATGGGTTTAGAGTAGTTAAAAATCATCTTTAGTTTCCGAGGTGAAAGAAAAGCAAGATAGAGATCCCAACCTTGTCAAGTTGAAAGAGTCAGTTCAGGATCAGAAAAAAAAGGTTTTCTCCTAAGAGGGAGATGGTGTTTTGCATTGTCAGGGTCGTCTTTGTGTTCTAGGTGTAGATGACATAAGGCAGTGAATTCTTGCAGAAGCGCATGGTGCGCGCTTCTCTATTCATCCAGGGGCCATAAAAATGTACCGTGACTTACGAGAAGTCTATTGGTGGAGTAGGATAAAGAGAGATGTTGCAGAGTTTATGGATAAGTGTTCTACATGTCAGCAGGATAATATAGAGCATCAGAAGCCTGGTGGTCCTATGCAAGAGTTCATTATTCCTACATGGAATTGGGAAGAAGTGAACATAGACTTTGTGACAGGTTTTCCTTGAACTCGTTATCAACATGATTTAGTTTGGGTCATTATAGACAGGATGAGCAAATCAACCCATTTTCTTCTAGTTCATACCTCTTATTCAGCCGATGATTATGCTAGGCTCTACATTATGAAGTTGGTCAGATTACACAGTGTTTCGTTATCTATTATCTCAGACAGAGGTACCCAGTTCACCTCTCACTTTTGGAAAGCATTCTAAAAGGGTCTTGGTACCCAAGTTCATCTCAGTACAACCTTTCATCCTCAGATAGATGGTCAAGCAGAAACGATTATTTAGACTTTAGAAGATATGCTAAAGGCGTGTACAATTGATTTCAAGGGTAATCGAGATGATCACTTGCCTTTGATTGACTTTTCATACAACAACAACTATAATTCCAGTATTCAAATGGCTCCATTCAAAGCTCTCTATGGTAGGAGATGTAGATCTCAGATCAGTTTGTTCGAAGTTAGTAAGTCCTCAATCATAGGGGCTGACTTAGTATTCGATTCCTTATAAAAAGTCGAATTGATTAGAGAGAGACTCCAGGCTGCTCATAGCCGACAGAAGTCTTATGCAGATGTTCATAGAAAAGATCTCGAGTTCGATATTAGTCACTCTGTCTATCTAAATATCTCTCCAATGAAGGAGTGAAGTGGTTTGGCAAGAAAGGGAAACTCAGTCCCCGATATATTGGTCCCTTTAAAATTCTCAGTCGATTTGGCAAGGTAGCTTATGAGCTCGAATTGCCTTCAGATCTAGCCTTTGTTCATCCTGTCTTCCATGTATCTTTGCTCAAGAAGTGCATAGGTGACCCAACAGTTGTATTCCCTATTCAGAGAATTGATGTTCAGAACAGTCTCTCTTATGAGAAGATTCCAGTCGAAATCCTAGACTATCAGACTCGTAGACTGAGGAACAAAGAAGTACCTCTAATTAAAGTTCTTTGGAGAAATCAGTTTTTCGAGGGAGCTACTTGGGAAGTAGAAGCAGACATGTGTACCAAGTATCCTCACCTCTTCTCTGCCAACTCAGATCAAGCACAAAGTAATAGTTCTCCTTAAGCTTACTCAGTTTCACATTTAGTGTTCATCACAAACTTGGTATCAAATACCATTGCATATTTAGTTATGCATTCATGTATCAGTTCAGTTATATAATTATACATCAGACATGCATTCTTATCGTGAGAAACTTAGTTCCTCAGAACACTCAATCATGCATTCATAAATCAGTTACACATGCATCAAGTATGCGTGTCCAGTATGATATATTCAGTTATCAATTATGTCAGTAATGAGATCATGTTTCAGTTATTCATGTTCAATATGTATGTAATTTTATGTTCTTCCCCTCACTCTCAATTTCACTCGAAGATGAATGTTCTCAAGGGGGAGATATTGTAATACCCCGTGCCTTTTCCTAGCTTAAAATCATCTAAAAAATGTTAGGATCTTTCTTTGAAAGATGAATCTACTTTTGTTCATATAGAATTTTTAAGATTTTAAATTTTTGTCATGTGGGAAATTCAATAAGCTTTCCATTGATATAAAATTCTCCTAAATTCGATAACCGGGAAAGAAGTTATGACTATTTTAAGTTCCCATCGTAAAACAGTGCCATATTGGTCAATGGCACACCGCGCCACAATTTAAAATAGAAATTGTCCTTTTCCAGTGTCTCAGTGCAATTCTCTGCATTGCATCAAATTTCCAGTTCGGAAAAGAAGGGGCAATGCGATGGCTTCGTCTTGTCAGATTCCCAATTGTCAAATTCCATTGACACATCACGATAGCGCCGCGTCATGCCAGGGGTCCAATTTAGGATATTTTACTGAAATTACAAGACACGTACAGGGTTGAAAGGGTTAATTTCCCACCCTTATTTAAGCCCTTTAATACGTGATTGAACCACTTTCCACCCAAAATATAGTCTCTTCTCTCAAAAACCACTCAAGAACAACCTAGGGATTTTCATAGAAGATTCATAATAAAGAATTTCCTCCATCAATCTTTGTGTATTTACAAACCAAGGTATGTATAGTGTTCATTCATGGACTCCTTTCTCCCAAGAAGCCCAAGAATCCCTTTTCTAAATTCAAGTTGACGAATTTTCTTATGAATTTCATGAATGGGCTGCTCTTGTTCATGTGGATAATGAGAAATTGAATTCTACTCCATGTTGGGTGATAAATTGTATGTGGGTTAAATTATTATAGATATATATTCATGCAAACCTATGACTAAATCCTTGAATGATGAAATTTAAATTGAACCATGATGTTTAATTATTGTACAATGATGTTTACATGTGCCATTACTACAATATGTTTGATTAAATGCTTAGATGAAGGAAAAGTGCCTAACTATCATGATACCATGAAATCCCCATGTATGAACAAGTTATGCCTATCACATGTTATGATGAAATGCTTTTATAAATGTATTATGGATTATGATGTTAGTTATATGTTCAAGTAAGTTATTCTTGGCTAGTTTCCTTCCATAGAGTTATGGGGGTACTCATACCTAAAAAATTAGCTGTGTGACTAGATCCATGTCATGTTTTCACGATACTTTCAGTCAATCTATGAATCCTTAGACTTTAGATAGTCTTATGACTCAGGAAATCTCCATGATCTGATGAACTTAGTCAGTTGTTAGATATCAGTAGTATTCTGTCTGTCACTAAAATTCAGTAACTCAGCCCATGTTCAGTTCAGTAAATCATGTTCAAGTCTATTCAGATGGGAGTACGAATTAGCACCGAGTAACCCAAGGATGGGAACACACACTATTAGATGAGGGTATGATTCTTAGAAGTCATCCTTGCGTTCCAGATCTATGTAAGCAAATGGGAACACACACTATCAGATGAAGGTCAGCCATAGCTTATCCTTACTAGTGGCGCGGTATTGATACCCTTTTGATTAGGGTTGCAGATTGGAACCTAACTCTACCATAATGGCATATTAAGGCTATGTCGGTTAGATAATTACTTCCCACAGTTCCATGTTACAAAATCAAGACTGTCAAACACAGTCAATCAGTCTCAGTAATTGAACTCAGATAGTTCTTCAGATTTTAGGACTGTCAGATAAGTCAACTCAGATACAGTACGGGACTCAGCTAGTTCCATTAGATTCAGGACTGTCAGATACAGTCACTTATGTTATTAGTTAAATTAGTTATTAGTATGTCATGTTATCAGTATTCAGATTTAGTAATCATGTTATCATGGTATCAGTGTTTGTTATTATGTCTCACATATGTATTCTCATGCTCATGATAGTAAGTCTGCTAGTGTTATTGTTTATGCATATGAATCCCATGCTTTCAGCCTACCTCACATGCATACCAGTACATGCAAAGTACTAGCATATTTTTGCTATGATGTCTTATACCATAGGTTCAGAGACACTAGCTCCAGAGCATAATAGATTCCAGTCTCAGCTGTCAAAGTGAGCAGTGAGTCCTCATCTTTTGAGGACATGATCATCATTTTATTATATCAGTAATTAGTTTATTAGTTAGAGTTATTTGGGGACATGTCTCATCAACTTCTTATTCAGAGAGATATGTTTTAGAGGCTTTCCAGACTACAGTATGTTCAGATAGCTTATTTCAGTTGTTTTGGGTATTTTATACCCCTCCCAGATGTTATATTTTTATCAGATACTATGTCTCAGTTTTGAACCTTATGGCATTTCAGTTCATGTTTCTGTATAATAATTTGATGCAGTATACAGGTACAAATATCAGTCATGGGTTAGCTTGTGATCCTTCGGGGTCATGAGCACCGTGTAGTATTTTGGGTATCAGATTTGGGGTATTACACTTAGTTAAAAGGGTGTTAAAACCGTACCATGGGTACTAACACTGGTTGCATAGATCCACTATACTAATGTACAATCCGAAAGGACTAAGGGTGTCAAGCTTGAACTGATGGGTGACCCCTGCGAGATAGTCATACCGAAATAGATAGGTGACTTCTCATATCCTACACTGGTAGTGTATTTATTGAGTATAGGGACTACTACTAACAACTTTGCCTATCTGACGGGGAAGCCGCCAACCCTACACTCGCTCGTTGCTAAATCCTACTCCCAATTGAAATACACTAAAATAGTGGACTATTCTGAGTTTAATTGACTGATATCTGACTATCCTTATAATGCTCATAGTATGTTCTGAAGACTATTCCATAATGTAATGAGACTAGACTAAGTAAAAAACTATGGTTTTTGGGTATTCAATTCCCTGAGGACTTGAAAACAATAATAGTAAAATGGCACTAAAGCTTAGAGGACAAAGCATGAAGGCTTTTATTAAATCAATCACTCTTGTAGGCATTTTATCAAACACTTGGAGTTCACGGTTTGATCAAATCATAGAAATGTCATGCAACTTGTAGTAAAAGCATGAATTAAACATGAATAATACTAAATCATGATTTAATTCAAGGGATGATAAAATTAAATCATGGAGAATTGAATCACAACAAAAATTTCATTGAAACATAGTATAAAATCATTGTTCATGGAGATTCATGGGTGAAATCACAATTTAAAAGCAAATAACTTTAAAAGATCATAATGTTGTAATTTAAATAGGATACTTGGACTCCATGGGTGAAATGAACTCGTGGATGAACATCTAAATACCTGAGCTAGTGAATTTGAGAGGATCGATGGTGAGTTCTTTAGATTTGGCCTTGCATTAGAGAGGAAGGGTTTCTTGTTCTTGAAAAAGGGATCATTAATTTGAGAGGAATTGGATAATGATGAGTATTTAGGTCAATTAGGGGTTAAATTTCGTGTTTAGGATGAGTTTAGGGCATAGGAAAAAGACCTAAATACCCCTAAACAAATTTAAAAACGCAAGCTGGAAACTGAAGATGCCGATATTTTGCCTTGGTGCAATGCGCGACAATAGTGCCAAGCCTCTAGAAAAGGGACAATTGGGAAACTAGACGATGGCGCGATGCGGTAAGATCGCGGTCCTTCACTTAAATGCCATTTTGGACACCTCTGCGATGCACCGTAATCGCAGAGGCTTACTGAAAATTGCCAAACGTGAACTGGGTCTTTGGCACAACGCGCGAACATCGCGGTACCACATTGGAAACTGACAATTGTTATTTAGAATGGCTCCACGAAGTGATAAGGGTAAAAATGACGGTGTTTAACGACTGAAACTTATAATCGCCATAACTTCTTACCCAGTTATCAGATTTGGGTGAATTTTATATCGTTGGAAAATAATTGAATTTTCTTATGAAATGGCAGGCTCTAAACTGAAAATTAATGAGTATTTTAAAAATGTTATATATGAATACTCATGTATTAAGGCTTAGTTTATGCTAGGGAAATACAGGGTATTACATTATCTCCCCTTTGGGATCATTTGTCCTCGAATGAGACTGGTTAAGATGAGGAAACCTTATGGACTGAGCTTACACACTGAACCTGCAATCAGATCTATGGAATGCATCACTGATCCGATTTGTAAATGCATGACTGACATGAATATGATGTGCAACTGAAACTGAGCATGATAGAGAGAAATCTTAAGAAGATTAGTACCTTAAACCGAATCTGAAGTTGCAAAGAAAAAATGAGGGTACTTGGTTTGCGTATCTGCTTCTGCTCCCCAAGTGGCTCCCTTAACGGACTGATTCTACCAAAGAACTTTCACTGGTGGAACCTCTTTGTTCCTTAGTCTACGAACTTGATGATCAAGAATTTTGACTAGAACTTCCTCAGAGGAAAGATTGTTCTGAACATCCACACTTTCTAAGGAAACAACTACAGCTGGATCACCAATACATTTCTTTAACAACAAGACATGGAACACTGGGTGCACTAAAGCTAGATTTGAAGAACACTCAAGCTCGTCAATGACCTTTTCAAAACGACTGAGAATTCTAAAGAGACCTACATATCGGGGACTGAGTTTCCTTTTCTTTCCAAATCTTTTCACTCCCTTTACGGGAGAGATTTGTAAGTACACCAAATCACCAACCTCAAACTCAAGATCCTTTCTCCTTATATCTGTATATGATTTTTTTGGATCTAGGCTACTCTAAGTCCTTCTCTATTCAACTAAACCTTCTCTAACGCATCAAACACCAAGTCAGGACCTACTATTACGGCCTCGCATACTTCAAACCAACCAATTAGAGATCTACATATCCTCCCATAAAGAGCCTCAAACAGAGCCATCTGGATACTGGAATAATAACTATTATTGTATGAGAATTTGATCAAAGGAAAGTGGTCATCCAACTACTTTTAAAATCAACTACGCATGCTCTCAGTATATCTTCAAGAGTCTAAATGGTCATTTTCTTCTTGACTATCTGTCTGAGGGTGAAAAGTTTTACTGAGGTAGACTTGGGTACCAAGACCCTTTTGGAATGCCTACTAGAAGTGAGAGGTAAAATGGGTACCTCTATCTGATATGATAGATAAGGGAACACCATGCAACCTAACTAACTCTTTGAGACAGAGTTTAGTGTAGTCCTCGGCTGAGTAAAAGGTATAGACTGGCAAGAAATGAGCTGATTTGGTCATCTTGTCTATGATAACCCAAATAGAATCATGTTGATGATGGGTACGAGGCAAACCTGTCACAAAATCCATGTTCACTTCTTCCTATTTCCATATGGTAATACTAAACTCCTGCATGGACCTACTAGGTTTCTGGTGCTCAATCTTAACTTGCTGACATATAGAGCATTTAGATACAAACTCTATAATATCCCTTTTCATCCTACTCCACCAATAGATCTCCCACAAATTATGGTATATCATGGGGGCCCCTGGATGAATAGAGTAAGTGCACCATGCATTTCTGCAAGAATTCATTGCCTCAAATCATCTACATCAGGCACTCACAATCTACCCTGATAGTTCAAAATACCATCTCTCCTTTTGGAGAAAACCTCCACTTTCTGATCTTTGATTGATTCTTTCAACGTAACTAGACTGGGATCTCTATCTTGCTTTCCCTTCACCTCAGCAACTAGAGATGATTTGGTACTACATTGCACCCACCCACTACCCTCTACTGAGTCGGCTAAGCAGACAACTAGTCGGGAAATTTGATGAACTTCCTAAGCTAACTTCTTCTTACCATCTTCAACATGAGCAACACTACCCATAGATATTATACTGAGAGCATCAACCACTACATTGGCCTTACCCAGATGATACAAAACACTCATGTTATAATCTTTCAATAGCTCTAACCACCTCCTCTGATATAAATTCAAGTCTTTCTAAGAGGACACATACTGAAGGCTTTTGTGATCTGTGAACACATCTACATGCACCCCTTATAAGAAATGCCTCTAAATCTTGAAGGCAAACACTACAGCTGCTGGCTCAAGATCATGAGTAGGGTAATTCTTCTCATGGGGTTTAAGTTATCTGGAGGCATAAGCTATAACCTTACCTCTCTATATGAGGACATAACCCAAACCTACTCTGGATGCATCATAGTACACCACAAATACATCTGAACTATCTTGTAGAGTCAATACTGGGGCTAAGGTGAGTTGAATCTTTAACTCCTAAAAAGTCTTCTCACAGCAATTTGACCATTGAAAATTGACTTTATTCTGAGTCAATCTGGACATGGGGGATGCAATAAAAGAAATCCCTTCAACAAACCAGTGGTAATAGCTAGCTAAACCTATGAAAATCTTGATATCTGACTAAGAAATAGGTCTGAGCCAGTTTATTACCGTTTCGGTCTTTTGAGGATCAACCTTAATGCTATCACCAAAAATAATATGGCCAAGGAAAGCTACTGATCTTAGCCAGAATTCACACTTACTAAATTTAGCGAATAACTGGTGAGCTCTAAGAGTTTGTAACACTATTCTGAGATGGTCTGCATGATCACTTTCGCTATAGAAGTAAACAAGGATGTCATCAATAAAGAAGATGATGAACATATCCAATTAATGCTCGAACACTCAAATCATCAAGTCTATGAAGGCTGCTGGGGCATTCGTGAGATGAAAGGACATGACTAGAAACTCGAAATGACCATGCCGGGTTCGAAAAGCCATTTTTAGAATGTCACATTACCTGACGTTCTTGATGATAGCTTGATCTGAGGTCTATCTTGGAAAATTAGTTAGCACCCTAAAGTTAGTCAAATGAGTCATTGATTCTAGAAAGTGGATATTAATTCTTGACTGTGACTTTGTTCAACTGATGGTAGTCTATGCACATTTTGAGAGAACCGTCTTTCTTATGCACAAACAGAATAGGTGAACCCCACGAGGAGATGCTGGGTCTAATGAATCCCTTATCTAGGGGATCCTTTAACTATTTTTTAACTCATTGAGTTTTGCTGGAGCCATTTTGTATGGCAGAATAAATATGGGTTGAGTGTCTAGGAGAAGGTCTATCCAAAGTCGATTTCCATTTCGGCAGAAACTCCAAGAAGTTCTTCATGGAACACATCTAGAAATTCCCTCACTACTAAAACTGACTCAAGAGTTGGAGTTTCTTAATTTGAGTCTTTGAATCAAACAAGATAGTAAATGCACCCCTTCAATATCATCTTTATTTCTCTAAGGTATGAAATCAACTGACCTCTAAAAGTTGTGGTACTACCCCTCCATTCAAGGACTGGTTCATTTGGGAACTGAAAATGAACTATTCTATTTCTACAATTAATTGAGGCATAACATGAGTGGAGCCAATCAATGCCTAGAATGATGTCAGATCCATTATCTCTAACTCCACGAGATCAACTGAGGTAACTTTCTGAGATATTGTGACCGAAAAGTTCCTATATACCTGTATGGATACAATGGAAACACCTATAAGGGTAGAAACTGAAAAGGGATCTGCTACGGTTTCAATACTGACTCTGAAATTGATGGCTATATATAGAGTTTCAAAAGAAAAAGAACCTCCAGGGTCTACTAAAGCATAAACACATAAGTGAAAGACCTGCAATGTACCAGTAACTACATCAGGAGAATTTTCCTGATCTTGGTGGGACTGAAAAGAATATAATCTGTTCGGAATCTGACCACTGGTAGCACTGGAAGTGGCACCTTACTGAGTTGGGTGATTGGATGGAACTGACGACTAATTGGACTAGCCCTATTGGTGCAAATCCCTACCATTCTGAGTAGCTACCTGACACTCCCAAATTTTATGGCCTGGCTTGCCACACCCAAAGCACATATCACTACCCTCTCTACACTTACCCTAATGGTGCCTGCCATACTTCTGACATAGAGCGTTTATATGGGCACTGCTAACACTGTCTTGGGACATAGATCCTAGTTCTTTATCCCTATTAATATTTTTGAATTTGGGTACTGAGGCACAGGATAAAGAGGGTTCTAGGGCTGAAGAACTCTGATGAAACTGGGTATGGTTAATACCTTCTGACCTTGGCTGACTTAAATTAAAACTACCCATTCTATCTCTCTTGTTTCCTATCTCCCTCTTCTTAATCTTTTGATCCTCAATTTATTGAGCATGGACCATCAACCTAGACAATTCCATCTCCCTAATCATCATTGCGGTCTTGTACTCCTTGACTACTCTAATAGATATGCCAGACACAATCTTACTTATCTTGGATCTGCTATCAGTTACTACATGAGGATAATGTCTGGCTAACTGAGTAAACTTCAGGGAGTACTCCTTTACGTTTTTTCCGCCCTGCCTCAAGTTGATAAATTCAAACACCTTGGCCTCTCTTAACTCCAATGGGAAGAATCTGTCTATGAAAGATGCAGCAAACTCTTCCCATTCTACAGGCCCAACATCAAAACCTCTATGTACCTTTCACTATTTAAACCATGTATGGACTACATCCTGCAACTGATATGCAACCAACTCAGTACTCTCAATGGATATCACCCCCATGGTATCTGTTACCTTTTGAACCATATCTAAGAATTCTTGTGGATCCTCTTCAGACTTGTATCCCATAAAAGAAGGAGGATTCATTCGGGTGAATTCCTAAATTCTTGTTGAAGCAGTATTGGCCATTGAATTGGCTGAAACAGTTGTTGTCTATTTATTCTGTGCTGCTACAAAATTTGCTAGAGTGGTGAACGCAACTCTTAATTCTATGTGAGAGAGATGCTCATCCAAAGGATCATCCTGGAGAGGTTGAGGTGCTGTGGAGTTTCCTGCTCCTCTTATATTATTCTGTTTGGAAGGCATGTTCTATAAATTGAAGAAAGAAACGATTAGATTGAGAGTTTAAAATGAGATCATTCTTACTCGCATGATATGAATACTGAAAGAAAGGAAACTTTTCCTAAACGCCTTGTAGCCTTTCATCCATAATTGTGGTGCGCTACACACCCATGCACAAGACTCTACTTGACGCGGCTTTTAGACTTCCTAGGAAACCTTAAAACCTTAAGCTCTGATACCAAGTTTGTAATGCCTTGAGAGTACACCCTGGACGTCAAACGGTTCTTACAGTCTCGACGGACCACAGGCTAATCCATGAGCAAGTACCTGCTGTGAGCACTAAATAATATAATCATAAATGCGGAAGAATAACTGATTTTCCTTAAGGTTTTAAAAACTAAATTATGAATCTAAAGAACATAGTTATCTGAGTCTGATAAAAACACTGGAATCTGAATAAACTAATAACTAATTGTAGTGTTAACTAAAGTCTGAATACTGAATAACTGACTCTAATATCTGAAAGCCTCTAAACTAAACAACTGGGAGTTGATGGGATAGGCCCCAACTAAATCCAAATAACTACTAGGCTAAAAACATGAAATAGAAATACTCTATCCCATAAATATTAGGACTCACCACTGCTAATGCTGAGATATCTTAAATGTCTAAGTGCGGTCTAAGAACTTTGCGTCAGAACCTATGATATAATACATCATAGCACAAGAAAAGTTATACGATCAGTACTTTGAATGTACTGGTATGCAAAATGAGGTAGGCTGATACGCATGGTCTCATGAAAATGAATAATAAATTATCTGAATATACATGTAAAACATAGAGTACTGAATAGAGAGCATAAAATCTGTAGATACTAGAAATATTTACAATCTATAAATACTATGTATGCATGGAATCCTGTAAATACTAAAGGTACATAAAATCTGTAAATACTGGTGATGCATAATCAAGCATATAACATAAATTGAATAAAAGTCTGTAAAATTAAATACTAAAATACCGATATCTGTATTCTTTGGTCCAACAACACTAAGACTGAATTACTAGTCTGATTATTGGACTGAGATTATGGGAGCCATCATCTAACAGACATACCCCAATCTGAGCTAATCGGGGTCCAACCTGTCACCCTGTTGGAAGGGTGTTAATACCGTGCCACGAGTACTAACATTGGCTACATGGATCTACTATACTGATATACTGTCCTAAAGTACTAAGGGTGTCAAGCCTAAACTGATAGGTGACCCCTGCGAGATAGTCAAGCCTAAACTGATGGGTGACTTCTCATATCCCATGATGGCTACATAGTTCTGGAGTATAGGGACTTCTACTAAAAACTCTACCTATCTTACTAGTCAGCTTCCATACCTACACTCGCTCGGTGCTAAATCCTACTCCCAACTGAAAGACACTGAAATACTAAACTGTTCTTAGTATAACTGACTGATATCTGATTGTCCTTATAATGCTTATAGTATGTTTTGAAGACTATTCTGTAAGTACTGATACTAGACTAAGTAAATAGCTATTGTTTTTGGGTATTCAATATCCCCAGGACTCGAAAACAATAATAGTAAAATGGCACTAAAGCTTGGAGGACAAAACATAAAGGCTTTTATTAAATCAATCACTCTTGTTGGCATTTTATCAAACACTTGGAGTTCATAGTTTTATCAAATCATAGGAATGTCATGGAACTTGTAGTAAAAGCATGAATTAAACATGAATAATAATAAATCATGATTTAATTCAAGTAATGATAACATTAAAACATGGAGAATTGAATAACAACAATAATTTCATTGAAACATAGTATAAAATCATAGTTCATGGAGATTCATGGGTGAAATCATAATTTAAAATCTAATAACTTGAAAAGATCACAATTTTGTAATTTAAATAGGATACTTGGACTCCATGGGTGAAATGAAACCATGGATGAACATCTAACATACCTGAGTTAATGAATTTGAGAGGATTGATGGTGAGTTCTTGAGACTTGACCTTGAATTTGAGAGCTAGGGTTTTTTGTTCTTGAAAATAGGATCTTTAATTTGGGAGGAATTGAATAATGGTGAGTATTTAGGTAAATTAGGGGTTAAATTTTGTGTTTAGGGCGAGTTTAGGGCTTAGGAAAAAAACCCAAATACCCCTAAATGAATTTAAAAACGCAAGCTGGAAACTGAAGATCCCAATTTTTGGCCTTGGTGTGACATGCTATTATAGCACTAAGCCACTAGAAAAGGGACGATTGGGAAATTGGATGATGGCGTGACGTGGTAAGATCACGTTCCTTCACTGAAATGTCATTTTGGACACCTCCGTGACGCGCCATATTCGCGAAGGCTCACTGGAAATTGTCAAACGTAAACTGGGTCCTTGGCACAATGCAACAACATCGTGGTACCACACTGAAAACTAAAAATTATTATTTAGACTGGCTCTGAAATGCGCTAAGGGTCAGAATAACGGTGTTTAACGACCGAAACTTAAAATCGCCATAACTTCTTACCCGATTATCGGATTTGGGCAAATTTTATAGCATTGAAAAGCTAATTGAATTTCCTATGCAACGACAGGCTCTAAATTGAAAATTAATGATTATTTCAAAAATTTTAAATATGAATACTCATGTTGGGACTTAGTTTATGCTAGGGAAATACAGTATTACATATACTAGATAAATTAGAGTAAATATATTCCACCTAAAAGAAAAGATGAAGAACTATCTATTATTAAACAATGCTTATTTTCAAGAATGTAATCCTCTTAACAAACATACTACATAAGTTATTCTAGCAGATGCTTAGTCACAAATGTACCTGTGAAGCGACACTGAGATATGAACTCTTCTCAACCAAATTGTCTAGCGTCTTACCTCATTCTAAGACATTGTCAATTGTCTTGTGTAGTGTCAAAAGATACAAGAGAGCAACATCAGCAGAGCTAGAAGCAAAAGAAAAAATAATGAGAGAGAGAGTACCAAAATATTTTCTTGCATTAATAGTTCCATACATTAAAAAATTTAAAGGGGTAGCCAAACATAAAAGGTTGAGAATGCACACTCCATCATACACTGCTACTCAACATCAAACTAGGATAGAAGTTTCTATGGCTTCTATATATTAAATTTTGTAAATAGTAAGAGCATTTACGGCTAGACAAGTGGAGATACAATCTTAGACACTATTTGTATATAGTAAGGGAACTTATATCTATTATAGGTTCTCTAAGTTTGTATGACCAACAAATACACTAAATGCACTACTAGCAATTAACTAGTTAAAATCTGCATACTAGTATATATCCTATAGTTTAGACTCTTTAATATAGTCACTAGAACAGAACTAACCTCCATTAGTTAGCAATAATGAGTAGAGGAAGACAGGACTAACAAGGACAAATCAACCAAATCTTTTCAAATCGATGCTATCCAACAATACAAGTAGCATTTCAATTTCCAACACCTAATAACTTTCCAGTTTGCAACTTTGTATAATATTAAGTTGTAGACAAGTTATAATCCAAGGTACAAACACATGCAGATTCTATGTCTTAGTAGTTTTAATTCATTGGCCACAATACCACACCCTTAGGCGCTTAAGTATCGACTAATTTACTTCATTGACAACTACATGCACTAAAACCTTAGGTACTTATGTATCGACTAATTTAGCAGTTGTTACTTCTTTGGTAAACATCAAAAGATAACTAATTACTTGTACACTAAATCAAATAGCTTAAAACCATAGGCAACATCACAATTGAAAACCATACTAAACCAAATTAAATTAGATTAAACAAAGTGAGAGAAATCAAACCTATAAAGCTCTTAAAAATTTAAAACACTTGTGTTATGATTATAAATATCATGGATAGTATGTAAGACCCCATAAATTTGTAATACAATTCATTCCTATATAGTATGCAAAAAGAGGTCCTAGACTTAGAAAAAATTTCAGCAAAGTGTTAAGACTTAGGCCCATTTTTGGCATCAATTTTTCACTGGTCTCATTTTTTATCTTTCTGTCTTAGATTGTTGATTTTTAAATTGATTCATGATCAGGGTTATCTATAGTTCATCTTTGGTATGTTTCAAAAATTTTGGACATAATTTAAGACATGATTTGATGACCAAAATAGTGAGCCAACGCGATCAGGATATGTCGTATTGGCCATCGTGTCGTCACTATCGATGCAGTACGTAGGAAATTACATTGACTCCATCGGTATGTTGTGTCATCTATAGTATCACTGGGCATATTTTATGCAATTAATCTTGAGTCTAGAGGGGTAGTTAGGTCATTTCCCCCATGTTAAATCAGTCAAAACCCAAAATTAAGCATGGGAAATAGAAAACACATTCACTCTTCATAAAACCTCTCAAGAACAAAACCCTAGGTTCATCAAATTCAAGTCAAAGTCTAAAGAATTCACCAACAATTCTCACAAATTCAGAAACCAAGGTATGTTAGGTGTTTATCCTTACATTCCTTTCACCGTTGGAGTTCAAGAATCCTCTTTTAAAACATAGATTATGATTTACATTCTTGAATGGAATTGTGTTTATATATGTTAATAAAGTAGAATGTGTGTTGATTTATGTAACCCTCATGTTAAATCTTTGAATTGTGATGTTGAATGTGGTAGTCATGACATTCATTTATTGCTCATTCTTATGTACAAGAATTATACATCCTAGGTGTTTGACAAAATGTCTATGTGAATAAATTAAGCATGGTAACCTATGTGTGATGCTTTTAAAGTTGAGATATGGTTCTATTATCTATTCTATCGAGTCTTAAGGGTATTGAATAATTGAAATTAGCTATTTATCTAGTCTCCAATTGAAATAGAATGATTCTATAGTATCCCAAACAGTAGCATACGATCAGTTAACAGAATGAGTGTGAGATCAGTCAAGCCTAGAATAGTTTAGTGATCAGTTCTAGTTTTGATTTAGTTGGGAGTAAGATTCAGCACTGAGCGAACCCAGGGATGGGGTTATTCCTACCAGTATAGGGTTTGGCTCTTAGTAGCAGTGCCTAAGTTGCAGAACTACATAGCTAGCATAGGGTAAATCATCCTCTTACCAAACTAGGGTTGACTTAACTATATACATCTCATGATTTTTCCTGCCAGATTAGGGTTTACCAAGCCAATGTTAACCCGTGGCATAGTACTAACACCCTTCAACTGGGGTTATAGGTTGGACCCCAAACCAGTCTATAATTGGGGTATATCGGTTAGAAGATAACTCCCACAGTCTTAATTTAATATTCAGTATTCAGTACAGAACTTAGTTCAGTTCTACATGATCATGACTTACAGTTATCAGTTATTCAGTTATCAGAATTTAGTGTTTTAGTTTCAGTCTAAACTTACAATTATTAGTATTCTATTACCAGAACTCAGTACTTCAATTTTGGTCTAATTCAGATAGATGATATATGCTTAGTATTGTATATGCAGTACTTTTGGTAGACCCAGTCTTGCATATACTCTCATTAAGTTACTACATGATATTTCATTATTATTACTCATGTACATAAACCCATGCATTTTAGTATTTTACCAGTACATTTAAAATGTTGACACAAACTCTCTTTGTGCAATGATGTATTGTATCATAGGTTCGGATGCTCGGGTTCCTGACTGTACTTAGTCAGATCAGTCAATCAGCTGCAGCTACAGTAGTGAGTCCTTATTCATCAAGGATGTGATACTTATTTAGTCATTCTATTACTACTGTATTTCAGTTATTTTTAAATAGTAGTTGGAGTTAGTTGGGCCCTATCCCACTAAATTTTATATTTCAAATGTTTAGAGGCTTTCAGACACTTTTCAGTTAGCAGTTATTCCACAGATGTACATAGTATTTGTTTTTCAGTGTTATGGACCTTATGGCATTATCAACTTCACTTTCACATATGTTTTATGATTATTATTTAGTGTTCACAGTAGGTGCCTATCATGGGTTAGCTTGTGGTTCTTCAGGGTCGTAAGCACCAAGTGACACCCAGGGTATTGTCTCAAAGTTTGACAAACTTGGTATCAGAGCCAAAGGTTCTAAAGTATCCTAGGAATTCTAAAATCTGCGTCAAGTAGAGTCTTTTGCATGGGTGTGTATCATGTCACACTTATGGACAAGAGGTTATGAGGTATTTTAAGTAAAGTTCCCTTCTTTCAGTGTTCATATCATACGAGTGAGCATGAGCTCAAGTTAAAATCTTTGCCTAATCCAAATTTTCCTTTCATTTATAAAACATGCCTCCCAGAAAGACTAACAGAAGAAGAACTGGGAACCATCTAGCACCTCCGCCCGTTCAAGAAGGTCCCTTGAATGAGCACATTTCTCATGCATAATTCAGAGCAGTATTCACCACTCTATCCCATTTCATGGCAGCTCAGAATGTTCGGCCAGCTTTTGTTTAGGCCAACCCAGTGGCCAATACTACTGCAGCAAGAATTTGAGATTTCACCCAAATGAACCCTCCTTCATTTTAAGGGTCTATGTTTGAAGAGGATCCACAGGAATTCCTCGATATAGTGCAGAAGATAACAGACATTATGGGGGTAACTGCTAGTTAGAGTGCTGAGTTATCTTTCTATCAACTACAAGATATAGCTAATATGCGGTTCAAGTAGTGGAAAGTTTATAGAGGCACAGATACAGGGCCTACAGAATGGGAGGGGTTTGCTAATGTCTTCTTAGATAGGTTCTTTTTATTGGGGGCAAGGGAGGCTAAGGTGTTAGAGTTCATCAACCTAAATCAAGGCAACATGAGTGTGAAAGAGTATTCTCTCAAGTTTACTTAGTTTTCTAGGTATTTCCCTTATATGGTGGTTGATAGCGAGTCTAATATAAGCAAGTTCATATTAGGTGTATCTGACAGTGTGGTTAAAAAGTGTAGGACTGCAATGCTAATTAAGGAGATGAACTTGTCTTGATTGATATTCCATTCTCAACAGATTGAAGAACAGAAGACTAAGAAGAAAAAAAAGGCAGAACAAAAGGGCTAGAACAGGCAACTTTAGTTTTGCTCAGCCAAAGTCAGAAGGTAGAAACCGTCCTCAGTTTCTCCCAAAATCTTTAGTCCCAACTCCATCTTTTTCCAGTGCGCTAATGCCCAAATTTAAGAATGATAATAAAGATAAGACGCCAGGCTCTAAATCTCAAGGTAGTGTGAACATTGCTCAAACAATTTCTCTTTACTAGAAGTATGGTAGAAACCATCAGGGTATTTGTAGGGCTGGTAGTGATGTGTGTTTCAGGTGTGGTAATCCAGGCCATATGATCAGAGAATGTCCTCAAGTAGGTTAGCCGAGTCAATATAATCATCCCGTAGTTCAGTTCGATCGCCTATCTTAGCAGGGTGCTACTTCCAATGCCATCAGTAGGCAACGTCCAAAAAGGTTCTATGTACTTCACTCCTGATAGGATCAAGAGAGTTCTCCTGATATGGTTACTGGTACGTTGCAAGTCTTTCATTTACATGTTTATTATTTTTTAGATCATGGAGCTTCTCTATCATTTATAACTCCTTACATAGACATCAACTTCGGAGTTATCCCTGAAATCCTAACAAAGCCTTTCTCAGTGTCTACCCCAATAGGTAAGTTACCATATCCCGATGGGTATACATGAACTGTCCGATTATGGTCTCTTAAAAAGATACTTTAGCAGACCTTCTAGAGATAGAGATGATGTATTTTGACATTATTCTTGGAATGGATTGGCTCTATTCATGCTATGCTTCAGTTGATTGTAGGAGCAGAATTGTCTGTTTTCAGTTCCTGAATGAACCTATCCTACAATTGAGGGATAGTACCAAAACACTAAAGGGTCAACTTATTTCATACCATAGAGCGAGAAAAATAATATCCAAGGGGTGTGTGTATAATATGGTGCGAGTCAAGGACTTTAGTTCCGAGACTCCTAATCATAAGCAAGTTCCAGCCACAAGTGAATTTCTAGATGTGTTTCTGGAAGATCTCCCTGGAGTTCCTCCCAAGAAGGAAATTGACTTTGGAATAGACCTTCTTTTTGATACTCAACCCATCTATTTTCTACCATACAGAATGACTCTAGCTAAACTTAAAGATTTTAAAGAACAATTGAAAGAACTCTTAGACAAAGGGTTCATCAGGCCCAATGTATCTTCTTGGGGTGCACCAGTTCTATTCATGCAAAAGAAAAATAGTTCTCTTAGAATGTGTATAGACTACCATCAGTTGAACAAAGTTACCATCAAGAATAAATATCCGCTTCCTAGAATCAATGACTTATTTGACCAACTTCAGGGTGCCAGTTACTTTTCTAAGATAGACCTCAGATCCATCTATCATCAACTCAGAGTAAGAGAATGTGACATTTTAAAAATAGCTTTTAAAAAATCGGTATGGTCACTTTAAATTTCTAGTCATGTTAGTTGATCTTACCAATGCTCCAGCAGCTTGCATGGACTTGATGAACTGCGTGTTCAAGCAGTACTTGGACATGTTGTTATAGTCTTCATCAATGACAATCTTGTTTACTTTTATTATGAAAGTGAAATGTAGACCATCTCAGAATAGTATTATATATTCTCAGAGCCCATCAGTTATTTGCAAAATTTAGTAAATGCAAATTTTATCCAAGGTTAGTATCTTTCCTTAGTCACACATTTTTCGGTGATGGCATAAGAGTTGATCCTCAAAAGACTAAAGTAGTAAGAAACTGGTGCAAACCTATCTCTCCATTAGATATCAAGATTTTATTGGGTTTGGCTAGATATTACCGACGATTTGTAGAAGGATTTTTATCTATTATATTTCTTATGTCCATATTGACTCAGAAGAAAGTCAAGTTCCAGTGGTCAAATTCTTATGAGATGAGTTTTCAGGAGTTGAAGACTCAACTCACTACAACCCCAATTTTGACTTTGCCCGACGGTTCAGATGGATTTGTTATATACTGTGATGTTTCTTCAATTGGCTTGGGGTGTGTTTTGATGCAGAAGGGTAAGATCATAGCCTATGCATCTAGACAACTTAATCCATATGAAAAATATTATCACACCCATGATCTTGAACTAGTAGCGACTGTGTTTGCCTTACAGATTTGGAGGCTATTTGTATGGGGTATATGTTGATGTTTTCACAAACCACAAAAGCCTATAGTATCTATTTTCGTGGAAAGACCTAAACTTACGTCAGAGAAGTTGGTTAGAGTTGTTGAAAGACAACGATATAAGTGTTCTATATCATTTGAGCAAGGCCAATGTAGTGGAAGACGTCCTCAGTAGGTTTTCCATGGGCAGTATTGCTCACGTTGAGGATGGTAAGAAGAAGTTAGTTTGGGAAGTTCATCAGCTTGCCAGACTAGGTATCTGTTTGGTTGATTCGGCTAAAGGGTAGTGTTTGGGTGCAGAATAGTTCAGAATCTTCTTTAGTTTCTGAAGTAAAGGAAAAGTAGGAAAGGGATCTCAGTTTAGTTAAGCTAAAAGAGTCAGTCAGAGACCAGAAAGTAGAGGTTTTCTCCCAAGGGGGAGATAGTTTATTTCATTGCCAGGGTAGGCTATGTGTGCTGTGTGTAGATAACATGAGATAATTAATTCTTTCTAAAGTGTATAGTGTGTGTTACTCTATTCATCCGAGGTCCACTAAGATGTACTACAACTTACAGGAAGTCTATTGGTTGAGTGAGATGAAGAGGGACATTGCGGAGTTTATGGCTAAGTGCTTTACTTGTCAGTAGGTAAAGATTGAGCACCAAAAGCCTAGTGGTTCTATGTAGGAGTTCAGTATTCCCATATGGAAGTGGTAATAAGTGAACATGTATTTCATGATGGGTTTTACTCGTACTCGTCGTTAGCAATATTTGATTTGGGTCACTGTAGACAGGATGACTAAGTCCTCCCATTTTATTCCACTCCATACTTCCTATTCAGCCGAGGACTATGCCAAGCTCTATATCAAAGAGTTGGTTAGGTTACACAGAGTCTTGTTATCCATCATTTAAGATAGACATACGTAGTTTACCTCTCATTTTTGAAAAGCCTCACAAGAGGGTCTTGGTACCTAAGTCCACCTCAGTACAACTTTCCACCCTCAGATAGATGGTCAAGCAGATAGTACCATTCAGACCCTAGAGGATTTAGAAACCAAAGTATGTTAGGTGTTCATCCTTGGGTTCCTTCCACCCTTGGGGTTTAATAATCCCTTTTCAAATCTTAGATTATGATTTACATTCTTTAATGGAATTATGTTCATGTATGTGTTGTTGTGTGGGTTTCAAGCCAAGAATATTTTGAGTTTTAATAAAATAAACTAGAATGTGTGTTGAATTATGTAACTCTGATATTAAATCTTTGAATTGTCATGTTTAATGTGGTAGTCATGACATTCATATATTGCTTATTCTCATATTCAATAATTATGCATCCTAGGTGTTTGACAAAATGTCTATGTGAATGAATTGTGTATGGTCATCTATGTTTGATACATTTAAAATTGAGATATGGTTCCATTATCTATGCTATCAAGTTCTGATGGTATTGAATACCCAAAATTAGCTGTTTATCTAGTCTCTAGTTAAAATAGAATGATTCTGTAGTATCTCAAATAGTAGTATTCAGTCAGTTAACAGAATGAGTGTGAGATCAATCAAGCCTAGTACAGTCTAGTGATCAGTTTTAGTGTCGATTCAGTTAGGAGTAGGATTCAGCACCGAGTAAACCCAAGGTTGGGGCATTCCTGCCACTATAGGGTTTGACCCTTAGTAGCAGTTCCTATGTTATAGAACTACATAGCTAGCATAAGGTAAATCATCTTTCTTCCAGACTAGGGTTGACATAACCATAGATGTCTCATGATCTTTTCTGCTAGATTAGGGTTGACCGAGCCAGTGTTAGTAACCTGTGGCACGGTGCTAACACCCTTCCAACTAAAGTTATAGGTTAGACCCCGAATTAGTCTATAATCGGGGTATGTCGGTGAGATGATAACTCCCACAGTCTCAGTGTCAGTATTCAGTGCAGAACTCAGTTTAGTTCTACACGATCATGACTTACAATTATCAGTTATTCAATTATCAGAAATTCAGTACTTCAGTTTTAGTCTAAACTTATAGCTATCAGTATTCAGTTACCAGAACTCAATACTTCAGTTTGGACTAATTCAGACAGATGATATATGCTTGATATTGTATATGTAGTACTTTTAGTAGCCCTAGTCTTTGATAAACTCTCATCCAGTTACTTCATGATATTTAGTTATTATCACTCATGTACATGAACCTATGTATATTAGCCTAACCTTACCTAGCATACCAATACATTCAAAATACTAATTCATACTCTCTTTGCACTATGATGTCTCATATCATAGGTTTAGACGCTCGGTTCCCTAACCGTAGTTAGTTTGATTAGTCGATTACCCACGACTACAGTAGTGAGTCCTCATCCATCGAGATCGTGATACTTATTTAGTCATTGCATTACTTATGATATTTTATTAATTTAGTTATTTTCAGATAGTAGTTTGAGTTAGTTGGGGTCTGTCCCCCCAACTCTTTTATTTGTGATGTTTAGAGGTTTTTAGACACTTATCAGTTAGCAGTTATTCCACAAATGTTCTCAGTATTTGTTTTTCAGTATTATGGACCTTATGGCATTTTCAGCTTCACTTCCGTATATATTTTATGATTTTTATTCAGTATTCATAGCAGGTAGAGTCATGGGTTAGATTGTGGTACTTTGGGGTCGTAAGCTCTGTGTTACGCCCAGGGTGTTGTCTCGGGGCGTTACATAGCATGTTCAAGGATCTTCTAAGTTTTTCCATCATACTTGGGATCCACGACAACCTGATGCTTAGGTGCCTCTATCTGAAAATTCCTCTTCTTCTATGGGCTCATTTCTCCTCTCAATTATCAAATTCACCATACCACCACAAATTTATCCAACTTCCTAAACTCAATTAAAATATGAAATTGGACGATCATGTCTTCAATCACTGATCTAAAAATTGGGGATTTAGGGTTTTCTCAGATAGGCATTTGTTTGATCGGTTGAAAATTTGAGTGTTTCGTCTATGTGGCACACTGTTTCCTTATCAATGTGTTATAGTACTGAACAATAAATGTACACAAAAATTAAATCTACTCATGGACTTCTCATGTTATTCTCCCATACCAAGCTACTCACTTTTTATGCCTACACTAATAATTTTTCAATTATGAAAAAAGCACATTCAAGGTAAATTACAAACAATAGGTTCATTGATTCTTATATGAAATCCTATAAACATAACTTATAAACTCATAAACATAAAAAAGACCAACCTGAGAATGAAAATTTCATCGGAGAAGTAAAATTAGAGAAGAAGACCCACTGAGATAATTAGAGAGTTGGGGGAGAAATAGAGAAGATCATTATAGCTCAAACATAGCAAAATTCAAAAATTTCTTGAATGAAGAGGACCAAAATTGTTGTCTGAGTATTGAACGGAGCAAATGATGTCCCATTCCTTGAATGATTCAAACCAAAATGAACGGAGAAGACCAAAGCTCACTTGAATGATTTTCTCACTTGAATGATTTTCTCACATGACCAAAGTTGTTGTCTATGATGAGTATTAAAGAAGAAGAATAAGAAATGAGGGATTTCCTAAACCCTGAGACAAATTTTGAATTGTTTTAATTTTTTTAATAAGCATAATTAAAAAAAGTGGGTAAATAAAATGCTGGACGGAAAATTCCTGGGTAATATCATTTTTCATCATAAAATACCGTGGCTATAAATAGTCTATAGTGATAGTTTGTGTATCTGTTACCATAAAGGACTCAATTGGGACGGTTATACATATTAGGCGACAATTAAATTTACCTCTTGTCCTAAGAAATTAGACAACAATATCCTACGGTTAAAACTATCGCCATAGATTGTTTATATCAACGGTTATAAAACAGTCGCTATATAATTGTTGCCATAGCACTCCTTATTATTAGTGTCCCTAATATTGTCTCCTACACTTTATTATTATTGTATTATTTATGGTTTCTTTGAATTTTAGACTTTCAAGCATTTTATGTTTCTTTTGCACTTGTTAAAATATTTGTAGTAATACTAGAATTAGATCGTTGCTGCATACAAGTCCCTGTGAGATCGATACTTGGATTTTAAAGGGTACTTTACTACTTGGGTAACCACATACACTTGTGTGTGTGCTAGGACATAAAAAGTGTTTAATGCCATTGTCGGGGACTTGAAAATTGGAAACTATCTTAGTTTTAGTTTTTTTATTTGGTTTCTTAAGTTCTAACAACTTGATCTTAACTTCTGAATTAGTAGGTACAGATTTGAAACATAGGTAAGCTGGCAAGAAAAAGGGATTTAGTTGACCCATATCCTGAACCTGAGTTATGCTTACATTAACTGAGGAAAGAAGTACTTTTATATCGAATAATGCTGATTCAACAAGAAGCTATTCCAGCACTAATGGATGAAGATCCACCAGCCCGTAGGACAATTTGCAAAGTGGCAATCCCACTCGCAACCAATGTTACCTCTACCATCCGCAGACCGAAACTTGGAGGTAAATTTGACCTTAAACAAAACATGGTGCAACTATTTCATAATAGTGGGAAGTTCACTGGCTTGCCACATGAGGATCCACAGAACTATTTGTCGAATTTCTTAGAGATCAGTGACACCTTCATCTCGACTGGAGCTACCATAAATTATGTGAGGCTCACACTCTATCCCTTCTTAATTTTGGGGAAAGCAAATAAATGATTGAAGGAAAAACTTTCAAACTCTATCACTACATGGGAAAATCTGGAAAAAATATTTCTCATATGATTCTTACCATCTGGAAAGACAACAAGGTTGAGAAGTGAGATAGTGAATTTTAAGTAGAAGCCAGACAAAAACATGTATCATGGATGGGAGAGGTTCAAATATCTTCTAAGTTATTGTCCACATCACTAATAGACAAATGATGTATTAGCGCTCACAATCATTAAATCTCTTAAACATAATAGAAAGCTTTTATTAGATTCAGCTATAGATGGTCAAGAGTTGGATAAAACTTTAAATGAGTTGTATACCTTATTGAACTGAATCATTATTGGCATAGTGATATCTCTAAAAGTGCAGCAAAAAAAACTACTAGTATGATTGAGGTTGATAGTTTCACATTTTTGGCTGTCCAATTGACAGTGCTTCAGAATCAGATAATGACACAGTTCAGCGGGTTGGGTGTGAATCAACCTCAAACTCAGGTAAATGTAGTTCAGTAGACCCCATATTGGTGTAAGATTTATGGCATTAGTGGTCACTCTTAGACTTGTGTGGAGAAAATCCAGAGTCAGTAAATTTTATGGGAAATGCACGGAATGAAAAAAATGGTAATGCCAACAACCACTATTTGCAGAATCATCCTAATTATTTAATGGGACATAATTAAACTCAACTGTTTCAGCAGCAGCAAAACATGCAGGTAAGTAGTATTGAGGAGACATTAAAGAAGATCTTGGTTAATTAAGAATAAATGGTTGTTGAGATTAAAAATTAGCAGCTTGCTTAGAAGAATTTAGATATATAGTTTGGGAAGTTAGCTCAGGTGTAGGGTACCAGGCTGTAAGGTGGTTTGCCTAGTGATACCATGAATCCAAGGTAGTTATGGCAATAACTTTGAGAAGTGGTAGAGATATCATTAACATACCTCCTAAGAAAAATTAAGAGGTATAGGCAGAGTTAGTCTCACAAAATTAGAGAAGAAACAATCTAAAACTAAAGAGGCTAAGAATTTTGGGAAGTCTGTGTACTCAAAAATTAAGGCAGGTGAGCATGTCCCTGAAAGACCACCACCATCATTTCCTCAAAGTCTTAAAAAGGCTAAAGAGGATGCATGTTTTAAGAAGTTCTTTGACACATTCAGAGAACTTCACATTAATCTTCCTTTATTAGATATTTTATAGAGTACTCCTATGTACACTAAGTTCTTGGAGGATGTGGTGACTAATATGCAGAACATTGAGATAACAACATTGATGGGTGAGTGAAATTCGGTGGTGATGAGGAAGATGCCCAAGAAGTTAAAGGACCTAGGGAGTTTCACCCTCTCCATACAAATTAATGACAATGATGTGGTCCATGCTTTGAATGATTTGGGGGAAAGCATAAACTCGATGCCCCTATTAGTGTTCAATATTCTTGGTTTGGGGCCATGTTTGTGGTTCTCTAAATGGAGGATAGGACTAGAGTACATCCCAAAGGAATCATTGAGGACGTATTTATTAAGGTTGGTGAGTTTATTATTTTTATTGATTTTATTATTATTGATTATGATGCAGATGATAGGGTACCAATCATACTGAGGTGCCCATTCTTGGCGACAGTAGGATCACTGATTGATGCTAGAGAGGGCACTCTTAAAATGAGACTGGATAATTAAGAGGTTGTCTTCAAAGTATAAAAACCACTCAATCCACCTTCACACTATAAATATTTGTGTATGATCATAACTATAGAAGTGGATGAGTGTAGGTTGGTGGAGTGGAAACTGCCAGTGACGTCTCTAGACTATCTCATAGAGTTGCCTAAACTGTCTCTCAAGTCCGAAGTTGCAAAAACTACGAAGGAGCTCAAAAAGGGTAGTGATAAAAAAGATACATAACTTGAGAGTAAACACTTAAGAGTTCAGAAAAGAGTGTGAATATGGTCTCTAAGTATGAGAAAAATCATAAAGAAATAATCTTTAAGTAGTGATATGGGTCATGTCGCGACACAAAAGCAGGCGTTTTTTGCGATGCAACCTAAGTTAAGCTAGGTATTTGATTTTCATATTTTAGTTTTTATTTCACATTTTTTTTGTTTTTGTTGAATCACTAGTTGATGAAAAGTCAGAGTACTAGAGCCCGAACTAAGGAACATGGCAAAGACTGGGTGTAGGGTCCATCAAACCTCAATAAAGAATAATATGTTTCTAGATAGGCCTAGAGGACTCAAGGAGCATCTCTATCCTTATTTTTGAGTTATAATTTGGGGAAAAAGTGTGATTTTAAGTATGGGGTAGGAAATCTTCCCAAGTTTTGGGTGAAGTGTTGATGTAGGATTTTAATTTTTAATTGCTTTCTTGTTTTTGGCTAAATTTGAAAAAATTACAAAAATAATTTCTCTTTATTTGTTTTCATTTTTTGTGGTGTTAGTCTAGTAAGATCAAACTTCACCCACCCCTTGGTTTTTGTTTTTGGTTGTTTTTTGAGGGGCACCCTTTGAACCCAGAACTCCTCTTTCATTTTTAGGAGTAAATTTTAAAATTTTTGGTTAGGAATAAGTGATGTGTTCTTTCTATGTGCTATGTATGAATACGTGATGCAAGTAGTTTAGAAAGTAAAAACATCTTGATTGGTTTGAATGATATTATTCCCAAGTATACACTCAAATGTATGTGGTCTTACCAAGTATTACAGTGTCATTTATATGACAAGTATCGATTCCTCATATACTTGTGTTGACAACTGTCCAATTCTAGTTCATTATTTCAATTAATCAAGTTTTATCGTAATCACAAGAGTTTGAAAGTTATAAGTAATTATAAATTAAATAATACGGTGAATTAAAGTTCTTGGACAATCAATAATGAGAAACTACGGGTTAAGGATCTACGAACAATCATACTATGATATTAAAATTCATTAGTTATGTTACTTATCTTTGTTGTTAATTCACGAGGTTGATATTATGATTATGGTCTTCTAAGCCTCTAGTCCTCTATCTAACTTAGACCCACAACTAACTCATTGAGTGGGGATATGAAAACTAAGTTAAATGCATTCATATTTCATCCCGTAAGTGAACCAAATAAGTCACTTAGGTATATTCCTATCCAAAGTTCAAATTATAACCTCATTCTGTCGAATATTACAATCCTATTGTATTTACCCCACGTTCTATCCTCTTGTTCCTCCTTACGGGCTCATAACATGACAATGGATGTATTATAAGGGTTGATAACCCTTAAAATAGTAATAAAAATGATAAATAAATAACCAAATATGATAAATAATCAAAACCAAATCGATTCATCATAAGAGTAATCATGTTCTTGGCCTTAACCTCGGAAAAGGGCTTTTAGCCGCTCATGAAAATAACTATAATCATGAAAGATGAATACATAATTAAATCCATAAAAAAACTAAATTAAAGTACTAAAACCCTATTTTAACTGTTATACATCCTCACTCAAAGTTTGAAAGTTTTCCAAGGTGTATAGCATCATGTTTAAGTGTCCTGTTTAGAGGAGGTCAAATCTGCCGATTTGAGCAAGGGTCCGCGTTGCACCCTCGATTACGGTACCTTGGGTTTGATACACACCCACATGGTGGATAAAAACTCTTTTTGGTCCCTTATGAATCCCACAAGTCATTTCACATACCCCATAACAGTGGCTAAGCTCTGTGACGCGCCATGGACTCCAAAGTGTCTGTTTTAGTCAAATCTTATCCTGTGTTTTTGTCCATCCATTCCAATACTTGTGGTGTTCTTTATCTTGATTAAAAGATTTTTTATCATCCATATATAATCATAATAAACTCAAAAATCATCCTATAGAATCAAAAACCACGTATTAGAGATCAAAACAACACATAATCCAAGACGATGAACTAGAAATTTAAGCTAAGAATGCTAGTTTTGTCTTTTTGATCTTTAACTTAGTTTTGACTCTTGTATTTTTTAAATTTGACCTTAAAATCTATACACAAGTTATTTCATACATAATTACACAATCATACCGTTAGGAAGTCATCACACACCTAGAATTCATCGAGATCAACTAGAACAACACATAGCTCAATATTAACACTAGTTTTCTCGTTTAGACTCTAAGAGAACAAATTAATTACAAACTTGTTTGAAATAGACCCTAAACATTTTAATCAAGTTTTTTAACACTTAGATTCTCGTTTATACAAATAACAACACATTAAGCACACAAGAAATCCTCAAAAAAGGCTAAACAAACATAAATAATAACATTCAGGTGCATAAATCCACCTCAGATCAAATGACTATGTTTGAGACACCTAGGATCATCTTTATGGATCTTATGCGATCTTTTCTTAATTATAAATCATCTTATTGCTTAGTTTAGAGTATGTAATTATCCTACTTTATTTGAACATGTTCCTTGTAGATATAAGGTCTTTTGTTGTATTCCTGGTTGTATATTAATATCGAGAACTTTCCTGGTGTTGCGCAAAACAAAATTAAGAATATGGGTTTAGGATATGATATATGAATTTCTTTAATAACTACGTTTTATACCCTCTTTTATTTACCGTTATTTATAATATTAGTAAGCCTCGTTGACCTTTTAGACTATATCCTTGGTAGCCTCATATGTAGCCTATTCCCTTTCTTCGATTAACTATAATTTTATCAAAACCTCTTAAGCACTTCAGTTGAAAATGTAATATGGTTAAGGATTGTAAAATTGAAGAAGAAAAACGTGTAAGTGAAACCCCAAAATAGTAGCTATTGGTGTGAAAAAAGTTTGTATTGTGGTTGGGAGTAATGTAATGAAACGAGAAGAACTGATCAAAACTAAATAATTTGGTGATAAGAGAATACTACTTACTTAATAGAGTTGAACTAGCTTAAATATATTGGGGACAATAAAAGATAAGTGTGAAGGTAGAGGTGATGAAATTTTGGTTTTTTATTAAAGAATTTATTGTATAATGTGATGTATTAAAGTGATTAGGGAAGATAGTGACTATTACTATCCAAAAATACCCATCCCTTAGCCTACATTACAACCCTTAAATTCCTATTTGATACTAAGTCTTAACATTCTAATATTAGTAGAGTAATATACTAAGGGAAAGCCTATGGTTCATCATGTGTGACATGATAATTCACTATGAGAGTGAGCGTACATTGATTTTTATACCCATTCTTGTGATAAATTGCATCTCTATAAGTGAATATGGGTATCTCTCTTATGGTGAGGGAACATGTTTGATGAAAGTTAGGTGACTTATATGATCTGTTAGACTAAAAATTTGCTATCTATGTAGTCATCATATATTTAGATTGAGTTTCTTACTTGTATTAGTATTTGTGGAGTCTTCCTTAGATGATTCTTAATGTAAATAGTTGTTCGAGGAAGAACAAGGATTTAAGTGTGGAGTGATGGTATTTGGAGGATCTTGGCACCTAAGTTCCTTGGAACTGACCATTTTTCCTTATAACTTTAACAATCTTTTTTTCCATATAGGAAACAATAGTGTCCTTTTCTACTGAATCATGTTTTGAAGCATTCAAAGCTAGTTATTTTTCCATTTTTGCTTCATTCTTCTCTAGCTCTTGTTGCTTCTTGAGCCCATGGGTTCTTAGATTTCCAATTAGTTCATCTATAGTAAAGGTCTTTAGGTTTCTTGCCTCAGTCATAGCATCCACTTTGCTTTCCCAGTACTTAGGAAGAACTCCAAGAATCTTTCTCTCTTGTTTATACAATGGAATCACTTCTCCCAAGCAGTGAAGCTTATTTGTGATAGAAGTGAATTTTGTATGCATTTCATAGATTGTTTCTCCTTCTTTCGTGGTAATGGTTTCATATTGAGTAGTCAACATGTATACTTAGAATCCTTCACATCAGTGGTTCCTTCGTGAGCATTCCTCAAGGAATCCCAAATCTTCTTTGCATTTTCAAAGGTAGAAATCCTGCTATATTCATCAGGCCCTATGCCACAAACTAACAGTTTCTTGGCCTTGTAATTTTTTTCAACTTTTTTTCTGTCTTCATCATTATATTCTCTCCCGCTTTTGACAACTATTTTTGTTACTTCTCCTTCTTTAACTTCTCTAACAGGCACATGAGGACCATCAAGAATTATGTTTATGAGCTCACTATCCTCAGCCATAATGAAGTTAAATATCCTGGTTTTCTACCACCCATAATACAGCCTATTAAATCTTGGTAGCCTAGTGGTGGATTTCCCTTCTTCTAGGTTAGGTGGAGTAGTCATGATTACCAAAGCACTCTAGGTGTGAACCTTTGAGAGTGTTTTGGCTCTGATACCAATTGTTAAAACCTTAGGGGTCACACAACACTGTGAGGCACCAGGTCTCTCAAGATCAGTCATATGCAATAAAACAATAAATTCACCAAGAACGCAACACAGTGCAGGAAATATAAAGAACACCAATATAAAATGGAAACCTCCTTTCTCAAGGGAGAAAACATCAAGGCTTGCTCTCACAAGCTCTCAAAGCTTACTATAATTAACCTATTCATTGCAGACTCAAACTTGAACCTAACTCTAGGATCCCTCTGCTTGTAATAATTCTACTACAAGTTCACCTTAACAACTCTGCCAAGACTCCCACAAAACTGATTAACTCTAACCAGTATAAATCTTAGGCAACTCTACCTAAGCACTCTCAAAGCAAAATTAATTGAGCATTACTCTTATTGAGTTAGTAATTCAGTTACAGACTCAAACTGGACTCAAGAACACTTGCTATTCACAAGAATTGAGATCTTAAGCAATGTTGGATATGGAGTTTTTTTCCTTTTTCTCTCTTCAACTTTCTGATTTGCAAAAACTACCAATTGAGAATCATCATTTACCTTTTATAATAGAGTAATGATTAAAGTTAAAACACAATTGGACTAGGTGTCCTTAATAGTACAAGAAGCACTTACACATTTTGTTACATTAGATGACAAAATTGTGCAGGTGCGTGCCAGCTATACTTTAGCCTTGAAGATCAAGGTACCTAGTCCTTTGTTGTCAACTTCTCATTATTAAAACAAGATATAGGAAATCAATATAATTATATCATGACCAGTATGTTAAAACACATGATTTTAACAAATTAACAATGAGGGAAGAGTAACATGCTAGAAATACTAAGAAATTTGGAGAGAAATCGACCCTTGAGCCCTTAGATAACCAAATTGATGAAACCCTAGCTTGACCTTCTCGAGGGAATTTTGTGATCCTTTTTTAGTTTTTGAGAAGTTATTTATATTTATTTCTAAGTGCTAATGACACCCCAAAGGAGTTTTAAGACATGGGTTTCAATTTCAGTAAGAGGGGAAATGTCCAGAATACCCTTAACTTAAAAGCTGGAAAAGTGCTGACATTGACTACGGATTAACCGGTGACTCGTAGCCAGTCCTTACAACTCGTCACTACGATTTGTAACCAAGACAGTCTCTAATACCCCTACACACTATTGACCGTACAACTCAATTGGTACCACTCGTAATGAGGCCCTATGACTCATAGGGTCCAGTCGTAATCAACATAGAACCTAATTGGGTAAACACTGGACATCCTACGATTTGAACCTAATGACTCGTAACAAGTCCTTACGGCTCATAGTGAGACACTAGGGTCGCCTGAACAATCAAAACACATTATGACTCATTAGGTTAGTCCTTTCTAGGGCAGAAAGTTTAGAACTCAAAAAATTTTCAAGAACCAAAAACCCGAGGCATTACATATTACCCCCTTAGGATCATTCATCCTTGAATGATAGGACAAGGCATTTATTGGTACGATTTGACATCCACATGCCACTAATATAACCTTTAAGAAAGATAGAAAACAAAGATGCCAAGGAAATCACCATTTTTAAAAAAATGTCAAAAAACAAAGATGTTTAGCTTTACACATACTTTATGCATGATTATCTTGAATGGGAAACAAGAACGGATACTTGGATTTCATGTCCTCCTTGGCTTCCCAAGTAGCTTCTTTAACCTTTTGGTTCCTCCAAATAACCTTTAGCAAAGCCACATTCTTTACCCACAGCTGACAGACTTGCCGCTCCAAAATCTCAATTGGGACCTCCTCATAGGACAAGGAATCCGAGATATCCATCTCTTCCAAAAGAACAACCATCGAAGGATAACCCACGAATTTTCTCAACAACGAAATATGAAACACCGAATGAATGGAGCTCAAACTAGAAGGCAACTCCCATTGATATTCAACATTAACAACCTTTTACAACACTATGTACGGATCGACATAACCAGGATTGAACTTTCCTTTCTTACCGAACTGCATCACTCCATTCAAGGAAGGCACCTTTAAGAACACCCAATCACCATTACTGAACTCCAACTCCCTTCTTCTCACATCTGTGTGGGACTTTTGTCGACTCTGGGAGGACTTAAGTCTATCCCGAATCACCTTCACCTTCTCCATAGCTTGGTGAGACAAATCAAGTCCAAACAACTTATTTTCACCAACCTCAAACTACCCAATAGAAGACCTACACCTCCTACCATATAAGGCCTCAAATGAAGCCATATAAATGCTAGACTGACAACTGTTGTGGTAGGAAAATTCTATGATAGGTAGGTGGTTAACCCAACTACCCCCAAAATCAAATACACAATCCCAAAGCATATCTTTTTCAAGACCCTAATTGCCATTTCCTCTTTCCCATCCATCTGCGGGTTGAAGTCGGTACTAAGGGCTACCTTCATCCATAAACCTTGCGGAAATGAGGTCCAAATGTGAGATGAGAACTGAGTACCCCAATCAGATATGATGGAAATTGGAGTACCATGTAACTTTATGATCTCCTTGATAAAAAATTTGGCATAATCGTCATAAGAAAAATTAGTCCTTACTGGAAAGAAGTGAGCAGACTTAGTCATCCTATCCACGATGACCCAAGTCGAATCAAATTGCTGGTGAGACCACAGAATACCAGTAACAAAATCCATATTAATTATCTCCCATTTCAACTTTAGTGGCTCAGTCTCTTGAGTCAACCCACCGAGCCTCAAGTTCTCTACCTTCACTTGTTGACACACCATACACTTAGCCTAAAAATTGTCCATATCCCACTTCATATTATTCCCTCACTAAATTTCTTTATGATCATGATACATTTTCATGGGACCAGGATTAATAGTATAACGCGACTCATGAGCTTCTGCCAATATTCTTCCTTACAGCCCATCAACATCGGGAACTCGCAATCTGCCTTGGTACATTAAGATACCATCGACAAAAATTTCAAAAACCATTAATTTCTACCTACCTATATCATTCTTGATTTTCATCAGAATAGGATCCAACACTTGCTTCTTCTTTATTTCAGCACCAAGAGATGACCTTGTCACCTCTTGAACAATCACACCACCATCCTTGAAATCTAAGAGACGAACTCCTAGATTAGCCAAATGGTGAATATCCTTTACCAAATACCATTTCTCCTCATCCACATAAGATAAGCTCCCTATGGACAACCTTCTAAGAGTATCAATAACAATGTTAGCTTTACCTAGATGGTAAAGGAGACTCATGCCATAATCCTTTAGCAACTCAAGCCACCTCTTTTGCCTAAGATTCAATTCATTTTTGGTGAACATGTATTTCAGGATCTTATGATCAGAATAAATATCAATATGGCCCCCATACAAATAATGTCGCAAGATCTTTCATACGATCACAACAACTAACAAATCTAAATCATGGGTCGGATAATTCTTCTCATAAACTTTCAACTTCCTAGAAGTATAAATAACCACCTTGCCATATTGCATCAACACACAACCCAACCCTACCCGGGACACATCACAATTGACAACAAAACCATCAGTGCGCTCAGATAGAGTCAAGATCGTGTCAAAAGTCAACTTATCCTTCAGCTTCTCGAAACTACCCTCACAAGCATCAAACCACAAAAATTTCACCTTCTTCTTAGTTAACTTAGTAAAAGGGGCAGCGATAGAAGAGAAACTCTACACAAACCTTCTATAGTAGCCGACTAAACCCAAGAAGCTCCGAATATTGAATGAAGTCGTGAGTCTAGACCATTTTTTAACCACCGCAGCCTTCTGTGGATCCACCATGATTCCCTTACTAGAAACAATATGAACCAAATAAGTCACAATATTTAACTAGAACTCACACTTAGAAGACTTTGCATACAAACATTGATCCTTTAAGGTCTGCAACACAAGGTGAAGGTGATCTGCACGATCTACCTCACTCTTGGAATACACCAAAATATCATTAATAAAGACAATGAAAAACAAGTCCAAGAACTGACGGAAAACCCGATTCATAATATCCATAAATGCGGCCAATGCATTGGTTAAACCAAAGGACATCACAAAAACTCAAAATGACTATACCGCGTTCGAAAGGTAATCTTAGGGATATCTGCCTCCATAATCTTCAAATGATGGTACCCATACTGAAATACAATCTTGGAAAAGAACTTAGCACCCTGAAGCTGGTTAAAGAGATCATGAATCCTGAAATGTTGATACTTATTCTTCATGGTTACTTTATTCAATTGGTGGTAATCAATACATATCCGAAGGTAACCATTCTTCTTATGCATGAAGAGTACGAGAGCACCTCACGCAGAAACACTAGGGAAGATAAAACCCTTGTCAAGAAGATCTTTCAACTACTCCTTGAGCTTATTCAACTCAGCCAGAGCCATCCTATAAGGAGGGATAGAAATAGGATGAGTGTTCAAAAAAAGATCAATCCCAAAATCAGTTTCCCTATCGGGAGGTACACCAAGAAGAACATCTGGGAACACTTCGAAAAATTCACAGACAATAGGGAAAGTTTGCAACGAAGGACCTTCAAGTCTAGAATCCTTAACATGACCTAGGTTATAGAGGCACCCTTTTGAAACCAATTTTTAAGCTCTAAAATATGAAATAAACCTTCTCCTAGGCATAAGGGAACTACCTTTCCATTCGATTACCGACTCATTTGGGAAATGGAAAATGACCCTTTAGGTCTGACAATCAAGAGATGTATAGCACGAATGCAATCAATCTATCCCTAAAATCACATCAATGTTTAATATGTCCAACTCTATTAGATCCACCAAGGTCTCCCTACTATGAACTGACATCACATAACCCCTATGGTCTTTTCTAGACATAATGGAGTCAACCACCAAGGTGGAAACCAAAAAAGATTTGAAATACACTCATGATTAAAACCTAAATGGGTTGCCACATAAGGGGTCACATAAGAGAGAGTAGACCTGTGATTAAGTAGACAATATAAATCTTAAGAAAAGAGTTTATGTATAAGGGAATGCCTCAAAATCCTAGTGAAAGGCAAGAGCATATAGACAGTTTGACCAAGGACGAAGCCAGAAGTACAAGTAGCTCCCTTTGGTGCAGGAGCAGATAAAGTCGCAACATGAATCTTATTTTCCATGGAAGCATCCTTAGAAGGAAAATCTCTAGGTAGATGACCAGTCTAACCACATTTAAAGAACTTATTCCTCTCGTCCTTACAAAAAACACAATGCACCGGACTATAAAATCTATAAGGAGGATATGATGAAGCTAACTAGGCCCCACTAGCCTACGACTGGGATTATGGTGCTCTAAACCCACTATCATACTGAGAATGATGGTCACCCAATGTCTCAGATAAGGAGAACTAGTCGTAGAGTAGGAACCAGAATTGCCCCACTTCTTCTTAGATCTCTTTCTGCCATCCCTACTTCTCTACTGCTGACCTCTACCCTAATTCTAATAGCGAAACTTCTTATTCTACCTTTCACCCATATTCAATTTTTTTTTTCCTCCACTTGTTGCATATGCACCACAAGTCTAGATATGTACATATCCTTGTTCAACAAGGTAGCCTTTATCAACAAAATCAACTAACGGGACAACCCCAAAGCAAACTTCCTTATTGTATCCCTTATGCTAGACATTAATTCAGGAGCATAATGTGATAGCTAATCAAACTTCAAGGCATACTCTTTTACTTGCATCTTGCCTTGCTTTATATTCACAAATTCCTTTGCCTTCACCTCCTCCAACTCCTGAGGAAAGAAGCAATCAGGGAAAGTACTATAAAAATCATCCCACAAAGTGAACTCATCATCATCACCCTAGGCTAGTCCCACTCCTCATACAATTGGTATGCTACATCCTTCAACTGATAAGCAACAAACTCTATACCCTCAACATCAGTGGAATGTATTATACAGAAGATTTATTCTATATCATCAATAAAGTTTTGAGGATCTTTCTCAACTTTAGAACCAGCAAAAATAGGAGGACTCAACCTCATAAATTGGCTAATCTTAGTGGCCTCAGATGATGGAGAAACAGAAGCAACACGCTAAGTTATGGAGGCCACCAATTGTGTAAGCAAATGAATTGATTGGCGAAAATCAACATTAGAAACATTATCTTGAGATGCTGATGGAGGGATAGGGGGAACCCATGAAGCTCCCTAAGGGAAATCAGAAGAAGCAACCATAGACTGGGTTTAAACTCCTGGAGTTAAAAAATCTCCATCTATATTGTCCTTGTATGGGACAAAAGATTTACCGTGAGCATCAGATCATCTGGGAGGTATGATCTGAATAGCAAAGTCATGAGAATTAGAGAAGATTCAAGGGCTTAGACTCTATAGCTTGAAAACTAACAACAAGAAAGGGAAATATTCCTAAATGCTTAGTCACTTCTCCCTTATAAGTATGGTGCGCTATACATCATAAGGGAAAATCCATATTACATGGCTATGTTGGACACCCAATGACACAAAACCTAGGCTTTGATACAATCTATGACACGACCTGAACCAAGGCCTAGCCATAATGGGTATCTTAATTCCCCCATGGACCAGAGATTTCCCCTTTACCTAAAAAAACCAAACCCAAAATCCCCCAAAGTCAGATGAATTACAAATATATAACAAGATAGAGTGCAATAAGCTTAAGAAAATTTAAAACATGTTTATAACCGATGACTGGCCAAATAATCGACCAACACTACCCAATATCCCCAGGAGCTCAAACTAAGCCTTCTAAATAAAGAACCAAAACTGAATACTAATAAAGTGCTAGGACATGCCCCTAACTAAAGCCAAAAACATATCTAAGTAGTTTGAGACAAAAGACACCAAAACAAGAAATGTAGACTTTTGATGTGTTAAAGTTCACCACTTCAATATCAAATCATGAGCTAATCTTGAATCATAATCGCTAAGCAGGAGGAGTAAAAGTATGACCAGTTCCTACACACATGGGGATACAACATCCAAAGACGGTTACCAGTTAGAGCGCTAGCATGAATCTCAGTTAAAAGGATAACATAATGACATGGTCAACATTTCAAAAATCATTCAAAACCAATGCATATAATCTAATGCATATACATGTATATTACATTCCGAGATAGGGAACAAGGCTTAATATATGCTTTAAAACTTTTTCCTGGATTGTTTAGCTCAACCATCTGACATGTACCAATGGGCTATATAGGCCCCATCTCTTATCCTAGGTCGGGACCCAGTACTTATAGCCGTACAAACTGGAGAATAATCTCATATATATATATGCATGGGAGCCTCGAACCTCCCTAATCATGTAATAATAATGAGAGGGACTCAAACCTTCCTAGTCACTTTGACCCCCCACATCAACAAATGTGGTTTCCAGTATCGGTCACTTGGACCTCCATATTCGCGACTTAGATACACAACCTCTATTAAAGCCTAATTAAATATTTATCAATTAATCCCATTCATTGAACTATAATACACATCTAGACATACATTGTTGTCTCATCATACCAACTACACTTTCAAGGTAACACCAATATGCCAAACCAATTAGATCACTTGGGGGAACTTACAACCCTATTGGCTCAATTTTACAAATTCCCATATTTTTCGTAATTAAAACCAATTTCACAATATGAGGTTGGGGTCATAACCACTTCAAAAGTCATAAGTTTGGGGAAATCACAATCCCTAGTTTATTCACCCTTCCCATGCATCAAACTAACTTTAAAACCATCATTTAAAATTAACCCATACAGGGTCAAACATAAAACACCACTGTTGCAGCTCAAATGCACGCGCAAGTGCACATGATTGTACAAGTAGTATAGTGACTTAGATTGTCAGATATCATTCCACGAGGACTAAGAAAATAATAATTTAACCAACTTTTAGTTTTAGACAAAGAAGTATTAAGTTTTATGAAGTGTCCAAATAACTGTGAAATTATGAATAAGAACTGTAAATGAATAAGAAATAGTAATTTGTGACAATAGTGAAGTAAGCAACGACTGTAAGCAATAATGATGAGAATTCCAAGGTTGAGGAACATTGTGCAATCATACAATTCTATCTTCTTATCACATTTTAATTGGTTATTGGGTTGTTAATTCGCAAGGTTTATACTATGACCTTGGTCTCTCGACCTCAAATCTTCTCTCTATTGAATATTGCAACTACAACTCCCACAGAGATACAACAATTCATCTAGATTCATGAAGTTATCTTCTTTCAATTGAACCAAACAAGGCTTTTAGGTATATCCCAATCCTAGATGCTAATTAAAACCCCTTATTTCATAAAAGGATAAGAACCTTGCACTTTAGTTTCTTGATTCTCTCCTATGGTTCTCCTCTTGAATTTACATAGGAATGTAAATTTATTATAATGGTGGTCATTCATCAAAATAGTAAGCTCAAGAAAATAAGAACAACCCAGATGATAATCCAAAAAAAAACTACGATAAAGAAAATCAACGAGTAATTATGTTCTTGGCCCCAACCCTATAACAAGGGTGTTTAGCCACTTATGTTTGGATTCAACATAAAAAATAAGCAATTAGTCATACCAAGAATTAATCTTGAAGTGATGAAGTTCAAAAGATATTCTAAGAACACTAAGAGAGAGAATTTAGTGTTTTTCTGCAGCTACTATGCTTTCCAAGGTGTCCCCAAATTGTTCTGAATTTTTCCTTTTATAGCTAGGAACAGAAGACCTGATTTGGACCTTCGACGCGTCGAGCCATGCTGTCAAATGCCATATTTCTCTTGGATATGGGACATCACGGAAGGTTACTATTTTGGTATGATTGCGATTTACTCATCACCATGATACGATGATATAACAGAGGGATACTGGTTTGAGACAAATATGAATTCATCTTTCTCCGCGACGCGCTAAGCTTCAGATTTTGAAAAACTAGCAACTAGAAATTTACTGCGTTGTGGTAATATCATGTTTTTTTCTCGAATCTTGACAATTAGGAAATGGATCCTCACTGTAAAACAGTGATTTCATGGTACCTTACTAGATTTTGACAAACACCATTATGTACCTCCCTACAACACGCTGATCGCACCAATCGGAAGTTCAGACTTCCAGTTTGCCTTGCTGAGATATTTTCAAATGCCTTTGTTTGATCTCTTTACCCTTGCATATCATTAATGTGTCCAATCATGTTTAATTCTTCACAATTTAGTCCTACAAATACTAATCATGTCCATTAGATAAAGAACACACTTAAAGCTTAATTACACTCAGAATAACACATTATAGTTGTCAAAACAAATCTAATTCTAGGTGAATATTGGTGATTGGACATATGAATATGCCAAAGATCACCACCCCTCACTTAAAATCTTGTTCATACTTGAACAATCACAAACACAATCTGTCAATCAATCTTCATATCACAACAAAAGGGTTATGCTTGCATTGGGTGCTTACAATTTATAACAATGACTTTATCAAAAATACTTTTATGCAGAATAATTTATTTTAAACCTCACTATCTTACTAGTTCCATTCAATTCATTGGAAAACTTAATCAAATCACTTAATCAAATAACACAAAAAGAAATTCGATTTTCATCCACATGCACCCTCACAATAATAAAGTTTCACCATACCACTCATAATTTTTCCATTTTTTATTTTTGGGGAATATTGAAATTCAATCACTCACTCTCAACAAAGAATTCATACATGATAGATAGTGAACAATGAGTTTTCCCTTAGTGTACTACTCCACAAATAGTCGGGTGTTGAGATGTAGGATCAATTAGGTCTTCCATGGTTGTAATATGGGCTAAGGGATGGGTAGGAACGATTTAGGAAATAGTGACTAATCTCCCTAAGCGCTTTAATACACATCAATCTTCAATCAAAATCACATTTTATCAATCCAATTTCCTCTTCATTACCTTCACACATCATTTGTTTCACCCAAATTTTATCAAGCACATTAACAAGAGTTATGGTAGGAGTATTTTTCTTTTGCACCACGATTTAACTTTCAGATCTTCTTCACACCCATTTATTGTTATGCACCCCTATCCTAGCCACCCTTAACTAAAGCTATTCGTCTTGGTTGAGGTCTACAATGTCCAAAATGGACTAGGGCCACCTTTCTTTCATATTTCTTATAACTCCTAACCATCACAATTAAACACACAAATAAGTATTTCTTTAGGGCTTTACTTTCACCTTTCTCCTACTTCAACTTCACACTCCCTACTCCTTTAATCATATATACTAAAGCATTGCAGAGCTATGGATCAAATAAAGGTCTATTAAAGAAGGGATTAGGCTACATATGCGGTTACCAAAGAAATTAGGCTATAGGTCCAACGGGGCTAACTAAGGACACACATAAGGGTAGGTAAATAAAGTTTTTACAATTAGGCTAACAAAGAAATGCCTAAATCATTTCCTTTATCCAACACCCTTTATTTCTCTTTGTAAACACACCGGCAAGTTTTGGACACTCCCATACATGTAGAATATACACAAATACTCACACTCATGGTGCATTCAGGGAATCAAATTGGATCCTTATGGTTCCTGATCTTGTTCTTTGTCAAATTCAACATTAAGCCAAAAAATCGTATTTCACATATCAAGATTAAGCAATTTACAATCAAATCTTTTGAAATTTCAGACATGCCTTTGTTTTTAAAATTCAATTCAGCCCAAATCACTGCAAAAGAAATGGCCCACACACAACACTCCTTTAAAGTTGTCATCGGATTCTTATCAATTCTTTACTTCTTAAGACTAACTCCCTTTAAGATAGTTGTCATCTATCTATAATAGGGGAAGTCACTAGCTATAATGACTTATTTCGAATTGCCAAAAAGGGCAAAAATAACTACTTTAAACTAAAATTTTCCAAGGAGGGTAAAAATAAATAAAACAAACACTTTAAACTGATAGCAAAATGCAAAATATACCTTTAGGGAAAATTGCACAAATCCATCTTTCAACTTACTATCTATTACAATCCAATAAAATATAAAAGAAATAGAAATTTTCCAACTTAAAATAAACCAAGATAGAATAAGAGATGAAAATGAAGGACAACCACCCCACACTTAAATGTAGAACTATCCTAGTGCTATCAATAAGCATAAACAAAGGTGGCATCATACTCCCTACTCAGTCAAAGGGCACTATTGCTATCATGGCCTTATCTACAACCTCTTTATCATAAGCATCATCAGCTTCTGCATTACCGTCGCTTTCATCATATTGATCTTCAGCATCTTACTCAACATTAGAGTCCTAGTACCGTCTCTCAGCATCTGTAGGTACGTCATCATTAACAGGTTCCACGAACTCTGTCCTGATCCGCAGCAAAGTTCAAGCATGATAACCTAGCGGTTAATCTAACTCCACATCATGAAGTTCTTTATTTGTTGTAGATCGTTCCCTATTCATAGCTGCAATATCTATAGGCCAAATATCTGGGCAGATATCTCATTAGCCCGAGCTTGAGGCTCAGCCATAGTCTAGACTGGGCCTTGGGCCCCAACAATGCTCCTACCAGTCAAAATATCAATCAGGTGAGTGACAACATCTGGCTTATAATCCAACTCCTCCTTATCTATCCTAAGCCTCCATAGGAACCTAGTAAATAGTCATTTAAAACCATAGCTACGCCCCAAACGGTAGCGTGCCTTATTCATACCAGAGAATATGAACTATCCAACATTAAAATCAAAATCATCATATATTAGCGCATAAATCAAACATATCCAATCATGTGTAACCTCTGTCATATATTTTTCTTGAATAAGGCAATGATATACAATGCATTCCCACATCTGAGCCTCCTTCTTCATTTGTGTATAAGGAAATGAGTTATGCAAGCCAGTAACCCAGTGCCTTGTCCACCTAGCATATGAGCGTGTACCACAAAGTAAATGTCTGATATAAGTATAAGGGGGAGTGACAATTAATTACCTCAACTGGTTCACATCCGCTTCAGGTACACCCAATAACTCATTAATATCCACAACTGTTAAACAAACCTTTTTACCGTGAATCTTCAGTTCATGATGGGGTTATTTGGATCCCAATTCGCATAAAACTCACGTACTAAGTGCAAATTGCACTCAGTAGGCTAATGAAAGATGAAATTCATATTCAGCTGCTTTATTTCCTGCACCATGCTCTGGCAATCCCTTAGTAGGCTTTCCCTATCAATGAAAACCTATGGAATGTATTTGGCTTCAATGTGTTTTGAGTAACACTGCTTGCCTGCTTTTTGGACTACCTTGAACCTGAACCTCTTTATTTTCCCACGCTGTAGTGGTGGAGAATATGGCACCCTAGCAAGTTGATTTTCAGACTGCCTACTCTATTTTCTAGCTGGTGCAAAGGGACCAACCTTAGCCTTTCCTTTCAATTATTGGGAATCCATGGTGCCTTAGTTGTTGAGAGCAAGATGAAATCTTAAATAAATTTGAGATAGTTAGTTGGTTCAAGAGAGTGAGAGGCAACGCTGAAGGTGAGAAAGTAAGGGATTTACGGTTGAGGGGATATATACAGAAGGTTGGGTTGGGTTAGGTTAATTTAGAAATTTATGTTTGATTTTAACCCCCACTGCGACACGGTAGTATTACTTTAGGCCACTATAATTTGATAATTGTTAATTTTCCAGCTGTCGCAATGCGTGGATATCAAGCCAGGCAACTGGAATTTGAAAATTTTCATTTTGGTCAACTCCGCGATGCATTGGCCTCCCATTTCACGTTCCCAGTGCATTTCTCGACCTTTATACCTAATTTTTGCACCTAACTTACACACATCAATTTTTGCAAACATGATTGCTTCCTTGGACATGATGTTCTCCTTGGTTCCAATTTTCTTATCCCTATAAATTAAAAAAAAACAAGAAAATGTTGTAAGGAAAGGTGGGTTGCCTCCCACTCAGTGCCTTAGTTTTGATCATGACACAACTTATCTTTTTTTATTTTTTTCTTTATCTGTAACAACTAAAAATTAAACTATCTATTACATTACATTTGTGGGTTGCCTCCCACATAGCTCCTTATTTTACGTCTTGGCATGACTTAGCTCAGTCTCACTCATCAGCAAAAGTGTTGGACACGTTGTGCTTATCTCTATTATCAGCCCAATAATGTTGCACACGTTGTCCATTCACTAAAAACTTCTCTATCTTCACTTTATTCCAAAGTTCAACCACTCCATAAGGCATCATTTGCACCACCTCAAAAGGCCCAGACCATTTAGATTACAATTTTCCCAAAAATAACTTTAACCTTGAATTGAATAGTAAAGCAAGTTGTCATGTTCAAACAGTCTGTCCTAAATTTGACTGTCCTTCCATATCTTAGTTTTCTCCTTGTACAACTTGGATTTTTCATAAGCATAAAAATAAAACTCATAAAGTTCAATGAGTTGAAATAATATTTTTTCTCCCGTGGCCTTCATCTCAAGATTTAACTTTTTAATGGCCCAATAATCTTGATGTTCCAACTATACAGGCAAATGTCATGATTTTTCGTAAACCAAATAGTATGGAGAGGTTCCAATGGGCATCTTATAAGTTGTCTGGCAAGTCAATAATTCATCATCTAGCTTCTTGGCCCAATACTTTTGTTGCCCATTAAAAGTTTTCGGCAGTATCTGCTTTATCTCTTAGTTGGACACCTCAACTTGACCACTTGTTTGTGGATAACACGCAGTGGCCACCTTATCCCTAACACTATATTTAGCTAAAAGATTTTTAAACCAAGTGTTAATGAAATGCGTACCTCTATCACGGATTATAGCTTGGGGAGTGCCAGATTGGGAAAATATGTGCTTTTTCACAACTTTTAATACCACTCTTGCATCATTAGTCGAAAAAGCTTCAGCTTCCACTCATTTAGATATGTAATCAACTGCCACTAAGATGTAAAAGTTAATATTTAATGGTGGGAATGGTCCCATAAAATCAATCCCCCAAACATCGAATACTTCAAATTCAGGATATTGTTTAGGGGCATCTCATGACGCCTTGAAATTATACCTCACCTCTGGCATTGATCATAACATTTTACAAAAGCTACTATATCTCGAAATAATGTTGGCCAAAATAAATAGGATTGCAATACTTTTTGAGTTGTTCTTCACCTCCATGATGTCCACTATAAGGGGATAAATGACACATTTGTAGAACTTGTGTGAATTCAGCTTCCGGAACACATTTTCATATAATTCCATCAGGAACTTTCTTAAAAAGATATGGCTAGTCCCATATATAAGCACGAGAATCATGAAGTAGATTCTTTCTTTGTTGGGTGGTGTTTTGGGGGGGATAAACTGAACATGCTACCAAGTTCACAATATCAGCATACCGGTGAAGCTCACACATATTTAGAGACAACAGTTTCTCATCCAAAAATTCTTCTTGAATATAGATAGAGTCATCCATAATATGGTCATGAGACTCCATCTATGACAAATGGTCTGCTACTTGATTCTCTGCACCTTTTTTATCACGAACCTCCAGGCCAAACTCTTGCAGTAATAAAATCCATTGGATCAAACGAGGCTTTGCATCCGTTTTATTGAAAAGATATTTGATGGCCTCATGGTCTGTGTGAACAATAACTTTAGTTCCTACTTAGTAAGCTCTAAATTTGTTGAATGCATAAACCACTGCTAACATCTTCTTTTTTGTGAATGTATAGTTCATCTGGACATCATTCAAGACTTTGCTTGCATAATAAATGGAATGGAAGACCATGTCTTTTCTTTGCCCTAAAAAAGCTCAAACAGCCACGTCACTTGCATCACACATCAATTAAAATGCCAACTCCCAATCTGGAGAAATCAAAATAAAAGCTTCTATCAGCTTCTCAATGGCTTCTTGACAATCTGCCTGATAATGCTCAAACTAGACCTCTCTTAAGAAAATGTAAGCAATCGTTGTCAATATATAACCCAACTAGGTTGGGGTCGAATCCCACAGGGAATATGGTGTGAATTTGAGTTATCTGCGAGTTAATCAACTGATAGTTACCAATTTCCTATAAATGGGTTTTTTTTGGAAAGGTAGCAAATAATTACTTCTCAATTCATTGTTTGAAATCAATATGATAAGGGAAACAAGAGTTATGTTAGCTATGGGTGTTGGGATTTGATAGATGCTAGCAACAATTCAAGATTCTTGTGGTAGGAAGGAACAACAGACTATCCTTGTCGAAGATATGTCTAAATGTTTCTCAACCTATTTAGACATTTAACCACCTAATTCTTTCGAACTTAGGGAATTTATATTTCATAACAGGATGTTATCTCAAGTTAATTAATCTTGTTACAACATTAATTATTAAGTGAATGTTTGATGATTCCAAGTCCCTGTTGAAAATTCGCTTCTTACTAGGGTTGATTTTGTATCTCAAGAAAATCACTAGTAAGCAAGGCCTATTGTTTTCAACCAATAGTCAGAATATAAAATAATGGAATTAACAAGAAGTTTCTACCATTGATAGAATCTTGAACTCTTAGTTATGTTACAAACCCAAAACCATAGATCCCACAACTTGGGTTAAGAGAATTTAGCTACTCATAATATAATAACCAAGACAACAAGTTGAATTTATAATTTGATAGATGAACTTACAGCAAGATGGATAACAACAAGTATTTCTCAGAATTGATCACAGTAGAAAATCCCAAAACAATGGTAACAATCTCTCAAAAAATAATTCTGTTGTTAAAGTCAGAAAACTAGAGAGAAATAATTCACCAAGAACGTCCAGTTTTTTTCTAATTAGAAAACCCTAACATATGTTTTAAATACTTCAGCCTAATTAAGAAAACAAAATCATAGATCACAGTATTTTCTTAGACAAACGACGATGTGTATGACGGATTATCGGGAGTCTGATGCCTTATCAAGAATGTGGTTAGCTCCTCTTCATATTTGAACAAGTTTTATCTTCAGCTAACGATGAAGCCTAATGGTTTATCAGACATGTAACGACATATAAGAATTGTCGTCGCTTCTTCACTTCAAGTCTCATTCCCTGCCTAAGCCTAACGGCTTATCAAAGGTTGTCGTTACTTCTTCCAACTGAATTCCATTCTCTGCCTAAGGCTGATAGCAACTCTGATAGCTTATCACAAGGCTGACAACTTATCAGACAAGTCTCCAGCTATACTTCCCTCTCTACTTGCTCAGAAATCAACTCTTTTACTGCCATTATTGCTGGTTCTCTTGCATCTTGACTTTTACTACAATATCGAAGAGAAAACAATATAAAATGATAAAAGTTTCTTAAGACTTTGCAATTATTCTCAGTTAAATGCCTCAAATGTGTTAGCCTCTGATCACATATTCACAAACCTCAACTTAAATCAATTGCCTGTCCTCAAGCAACTAAAATACAACCAACAGGATACAAAATACATTCGGCAGCCAACCATCCATATTATCTCAAAATATCTTCACCATCTCCAAGGTCAATTAATTTAAAAAACAACTATGCATATTATTAAAGAACAACAATATGACACATAAGAATTAAGATATGGCATCAATTCAACAACAACAACCATGTATGTACTAAGATTACACTATCCAAACAAGTTAGCAACTAGCAACGTAACCAATGTTCCCACACTACAAAGAAGTCCCACTTCACTTATATCAGACATCACATATGTAACCATGGGGGCAATCAAAAGACGCTCACTCTCAGAATGAAGTTCCAATCAATGTATGCCAAATACCATAGGCTTGCCCTTATTTTCATTACCAAGATTTTCAGACAGGTCAGTAAGGATCACTATAGGTCACTATAGGTATTTTCTTTGGCTTGTAATGTAGGCTAGGGGCTGGTATGATACTCGATGATATTTAAAGTGACTAAGCCTCCTAGACACTACACTAGCTTCTGGGGTCTCACTTATTAAATTTTTCTATTCTTTTCTTTTCTTGATAACACATATTTAGGGTGGGTGCGGTCTTTTCTACAATCATTTTTTTTCACAACTTTCTTTTTTTGTTCTTTTCCACTGCACCCAGCTTTTTATTCTTTTCTTTTATTCTACCTTTATCTATACTTATTTTACATCATGCACCCCTATGATATCCACCCTGAACTTAGGCTATTTGCCTAAGTCAAGGTGTATAGTGTCCAAGAAGAACCAGGGACAAAACAGGTTCATTATGATATATAGTGATAGGTATCATTAAAAAAATAGGCTATTCAGGCTCAAATAGGGATCAAGGGATATTATGTTTATAGGGAAGGTCATTTAGGCTAACAGTGGGCTAATATCAAAATGGCCTATTATCTTTTCCTAACCTCTATCCTTCATCCTAGGTAAGACTAATCGGGCAAGTTATGAGTTCAACATACAAAGGAAACTAAGTAAGATCTCACATGCACATGGCATACAAGTATATCACAAGTTACAACTTATCAGATTCATGCAATTGTTTAGAAATGATTATCAAGTCACTACAACTAGTACCATAACAAGATGCACAATGGTCACAATTAGATACATATCACACAGTTAAACAATTAGACCATTGGAGAGGTATTCACAAACTAACAAAACCATGTTAACTACCTCAGGTACTTGTATTTCTCGTAGTCAACTGTAAAATATTACACAACAACTCATCCTACACCCTCAACTAAAAATCAAAGAAAAACTGAACTAAGGGTTAGGGTATACTTGTTGTAGATCAAGCACGGGGATCATGAGTCCCTGACCCTGCTGCTGCATCCTCAGCTACCTTATCTCCATTGGGATCCTCCCTCTATTTTGACACATCTGGCCTAGCAGTTGTTGGAGGCCTACTAGTTGAGGCACCTACGACTCTGTCTTATAGGGACTCCTCCTATTTCTCATTGTTATCTTGGGACTCGATTATCATCTTCTTTGTCTGCTATTTTTCAGTCTTCTTTGTTGCCTTCTTCTCTACTTTTTTCTTCATCGCTATCAGGCCTTTCTCTCTTACCGTTACCTTTTTTCTTGCCCTTTTTCTTCTTTTGCTTTATTGGTTCCCCATGAGATCAAGCAATGGGATTTCACCCTCAGACTCATCAATAGCCATATTTGTAGACACCATAAGTTGGTGTTGCTATAATACTTTAACATCATCCTTTACCTTGTCAAGGGCTGATCTAAATTATGTAAGTTCTGAGCCCGATATTTATCTTAACCGTGTATTGAAATGGTTTTCTAAATCATTAATTTAACCAGAAAAGGTTTGAAATGGATCAAGTGCGACCTTAATCCTTTTGTCTACTACAGAGACAAATTACTTAGCAAAGAGTTCCAGCTGAGCCTCGCACAACTTGGCTTGTTTTGCCACTCTCCTAAAATTCATCGGGTTGAAGGCAAATTATGTGGTAAACATAGTAACTGATGGATTCGTGTTATTTCTATGCACTGAATCTGCTAGTGCCGAGGATGTCGGTGGTGCAGCTTTAGAATCCTGCACCTCTACATTAGGTGCTGAGCTAGTATCTGTAACTGTTGGATCTATTGAAGCCCCTGCTCCTTTGTCAAGTGTCAAACTCAGTTGATTTTCATCATATCGGATGGGGTTATAAGTCTTCTTCGTAGGCAGTTCATTGTCTATCCCTGCAACCTCAGGTACATTGGCTGTCTTACACAACCTCATAATTAGACAAGGGAAAGGATATGCCATGTCGAGACTTGAGACCCAAATTTTCATCTCCTCAGCAATGATCTCTCCAAAGTTCAATTTGAATTTAGCTATAAGACTTGCGAACAGTATTGCTCTATCATCTCCAAGGATGTTATCTCCCTCAGTAGGCATCAAATAGGTGTACACTATACCTTACCAGAACTTTGTCTCTTGAGTCAGGGAGGGCTTGAAAATCCTTTCATTTGGGTTGGCTAGCCATTCAGGTTTTCCTTCAGCTATGAGGGTTGCTAACCAAGAGCGTTGATAGGCACGATGCTTCAACCGAGCATAGAATATAGGTGAAGTGGCCTGAAGAGTGAATTTGGGGCCATGAATAAATCTATTGATTATTGTTTTTAAGAGATCCACCATCACACCTCGTAGTGGTACTCTATCCAACAAGGGTTGATCTACTAATTTCTCTCCTTCTCTACACATTCTCTCCAGTCAAGCCTGATAGTTTGCATAGAACTCCCAGACTAGTGTAGGGCAAAATGAGCTTCCTTCTTTCGCGGTCCATCCCAAGTTGTACTCTCAAAAGTTCTGCTCCACTTTAGGAGATATTCTCAACTTGGTAGTGATGATTTTCTTTTCTTCAAATATTTGCCTTTTAATCCTCCTTCTTTTATTTCTGAGAAGCCCATCATAGAAGATTTTTTATTCCTTGGGAATTTGCCACCTAGCACTGTCTCGGACACGGGGTTCTTGTATTTAACCAGAGTTCCCCAAATCAGAGATTTTTCATCATCTTTTTGCTCAGCAAAAGGGGACTCAGATGATGGTCCCTCAGATTCAAGTTACTCAAAATCAGCATGCTCTGACTCAGGCTCCCTAGAATCAGAATTTACAGACTCAGGTTGCTCAAAAGTCGTCTGCTTAGAACTTGTACTGTAAGGTGGTGTTGTTACTTTAGTATCTCTTTCTTCACTCTCCTCCACCTCAACTGATGGAGTTGGTGATGACTTTTTTGGGTTTTTCTTTTTCCTTTGCTTCTTGAGCAGTGGCTCCTTCTCCTCATAATTGGATTCCTCATCGAAGAGTCTCTGAGGTACACTCCCCTTTGTCACTTTATTTGTAGATTTTTGGCTCTTTCCTTTGGGTGCCATTATAAGACATGTAGCAAAAGAAAGCACTCATTTATCACTCACGATCATACAACTCAAAAAGTTCAGTCATTATAATTGCACATCCCTCAAAAGAGGTTCTTTATTATATTAGATCAAAGTTGTGACGACATAGTCTGATATGTCATCACAAATGTGATAGCTTACCATGTATGCCGTTAGCCTTAAACAAAATAGGCTTATTTTTCTCAACTTGTGATGACATAGTCTGATAAGCTGTCACATTCATGATAACTTATCAAACACATCGTCAGCTTAGAATACAACCTCCAGCTTAGTTTTAATCTTGATTATCAATCCATTTTTTTCTTAAAATTACATGGAGTTGTGTTCTTGAGCTAAGCCCTAGGTTTTTATGCACAATGCAGCACGGTAAACCATAGATTATGTTTTTCACACAATGGCAAGTTAAGCTTAACTTAATCTCTTTGAGACTAAGATTTACATCTGTTGCATTATGTACCTAATAAAGAGGAGAGTTCTGTTATAAGCATACCTGATAAGTTAATTCAACTTGGTTATGCGAGTGAGAGGAAGTAGCAGATGAAAGAAGAGTTCTTGATCTTGACTTCAAACCCATACTCATAAGGTAGGATATTTTTCTTATTTTACTTAGGAAATAATTTTGAATAGAGTAAGTAAATAAACTAAATATGGAAGGAAATAAAACTTAAAGAAAAGAAAGAAGATACATGCGAAGGTGAAAGGGTTTAACTGTGGGCCGGTCAAATTTTTAGTATTTGGGCCTAAAATTACCTGATGGCTTATCAGTTATTTGATAATTCATCGCAGATGTCATCACCCTTAGACAAAGTGTTTCCTTCTTTTGGATTTTCTGGTGACATGTCTGATGGCTTATCACAATTGTGATAGCTCATCACATCTGTCATCAGGGTCACTTGGCTGACTACATCAATTTTTATGTAGACTCCTGCATACCTCTTCAGTTTATTATGTTTCCTATCTAAATAAATCAAAACAACTTGTGTTTAAACATAAAAAATTTGGGTTGCCTCCCAATAGGGCCTGATTTAATGTCGCGGCACGACTAGGTTATCTTGAATACTTAGACTTTGTCAAGATACCATCCTGCTACCTCTTTCCCATCTTTATAAAACACATCCACAATTAAGAAGACACTCATCTCCTTTTGTTGCATCATGGATGAGTGAATTTTGAATCTTGCTTCTTTGTTATTGAACCTGAACTTCAGCTCATGCAGCTCTATATCCACTACCACTCTCCCAGTCGTAAGGAATGATCTACCTAAAATGATGGGTACTTCAAAGTCCACCTCACAGTCTAGGATTATAAAATTAGTAAGAAGTATAAAGTCTGCCACCTTTACCAATACATCATGTAATATTCCTATTGGCCTCTTTATAGACCTATCCGCCATCATCAACCGTATATTTTTAGGGGTAGGATCCCCAAAACCTAGATTTTTATACACGGATAGCAGCATCAAATTTATGCTATCCCCCAGATCACATAGGGCCTTAGAGAAATTGAGAGACCCAATTGTACATGGAATAGTGAATGCTCCAGGGTCGGCCTTCTTCTACACTAAGGATCATGTAGAAATTGCACTATAATGGAGGATATTATCCACTGGCTCATAGCTTACTACCCTCTCATTCATCACTAGATCCTTCATAAATTTAGCATATCTTGGGATTTGTTCAAATGTCTCTACTAAAGGAACGTTTACTATTAGTTGCTTTAGCATTACCATGAACTTGCTAAATTTTGCATCATCTATTTTCTTCTTCAACTATTGAGGAAAAGGAGGCGGTGGTTTCGGAATAGTGGTAACCACTACCTCTTTTTCCTTCTTTTTTACTTGTTTCGGAGCATTATTAGAACTATCCGGATTCCCAGACTCCACTGGACATTCTTCTTCAGGTTCATCATCTACTTCAATCACATCCACAACTCCACCTTTGCCCACAAAAGGGACAGGTAATATCTTACTACTTCTAGCGGTAATCACCATACATGAGCCATCATTCTGTAGATTTTGAACTGTATCACTAGGAAATGTTCCACTCTTCCTTTGGTTTAGCACTGCAGAGAGTTGGATCATTTGCTATTCTAGTTGTTTGATCGAAGTGGAGTGCGAGTTTACCAACTAACTCATAGAGGATAGATCAGTCTTCATATATTCACCCCTGAGTTAGTAGCCTCCACTCCCTTTAAAAATTTAGCCATAACGTCCTCCATGGACATCTTTTCAGAACTTATTGTAGCGGCCTCACGATTTGTAGAAGGGAAATTAAACCGCTCCTATTATTATTGCTCCTCTAATTTCCTTGCTCCTGGTTCTTATATACAACCTTTTCATAATAAGTACGACCTTGATTTCCTTGGTTATTGCCTCAAAAACCCCCTGATTATTTACATAGTATGCCTCTTTTTCCGAGTCAGCTCTACTTTGCCCTGTAATCCCACAACCTTCACTTTCTCAGTTTTACCTGATAGTAAATTCTTGGTTAGGAAGTCCATCTGTGTTTTTAGGTGAGCCATGTCTTGATCATGCTCCTCGTCTCTTCAGCATTATTCCTCAGTCATACTAACAGAAATAGTGGGGCTTGCTACCACAGAGTCTATGCTATGCCATGCCTGACTCTGTTTGGTCATTCTCTCTAGTATTTCTAAAACCTCTAGGAATGTAAGATCAACAAATGAACTGCCAACAACATTATCTACAATCAGTTTTGTCACAGAGTTAAGAGCCATATACAAAGTCTCCATCAAGTATATGTCTGTCATGTTGTGGTTCAGACACTGTATCAGCTTCTTTTTTAAAATCTCCCAGGTTTCACGCAAGGCTTCAGTTGGGAGCTATCTAAAGTTACTGATCTCATCACTCAACTGTACCCTCTTGGAAGATGGAAAGAACCTTTCTAGGAAAGATCCTTTAAACTGCCTCCAATTGGTCATAGAATCGAGTGTTAGCTCATTAAGCCACAATGTTGCCTCCCCAGACAGAGACAATGAAAACAATCTCAAACGGATAGCATTTTCACCTACTCCTTGGTTATCAAAAGATTTATAAATGGTGACAAATTTCACCAGATGCTAGTTTAAATCATCCCTAGGAAGGCCACCAAACAACCCCTTCAGATGAAAGAGTTGAATCATAGTACTTGTAATGTTGAATTTAGCCTTAGGTGCTAACGGTGGAGGAATAATTGCACCCGTTGCACCTGCTCCATCCATTCCATCATCACATCATTGAGGTTATACGGGACCAGCTGGTGATCTTGCATTTTTTTAGAATGAACGGTTGCTGTTATCATTACGCTGTACTGGTGCAGCTATTTGCTCTGCACGCCTTGGGTTACCAGGGTTTAGCAACTCCTTGTCTCCCAATTCTTCATCCTCAGTATTTGGATGCCATACTTATTGACCGTCATTCTGCACATTCACTTGAGCTCTAGCTAAGGCTGCTAACTTGTCAGCCTCCTGCTGGTTTGCTATTCTACCGATTAGTTGCGATTTTGGATTAAATGGTAATAATGGTTATCCAAAACTTCTGGTTCTTGGCATACACCACAAAGTCCTGCAGCAAATAAAAACAACAAATAAACATAAAACTAGTAAACTTGACTAACAGTCAATCAGAACAAACAAACTTCAATTTACAACTGTATTCCTCGGCAACAACACCATTTTTGATAATTCTCAAACTACACCTCTCTTACGAGAATGTAAGCGATCGTTGTCAATATATAACCCAACTAGGTTCGTGTCGAATCCCATAGGGAATATGGTATGAATTTGAGTTATCTGCGGGTTAAGCAACTGATAGTTAGCAGTTTCCTGTGAATGGGGTTTTTTGGAAGGGTAGCAAATAATTACTTCTCAATTCAGTGTTTGAAATCAATATGATAAGGGAAACCAGAGTTATGTTAGCTATGGGTGTTGGGATTTGATAGATGCTAGTAACGGTTCAAGATTCTTGTGGTAAGAAGGAACAATAGACTATCATTGTCGAAGTTATGTCTAAATATTTCTCAACCTATTTAGACATTTAACCACCTATTGATTTTGTTGCACTGGCCCTTTATACTAATTAGTGTTCAGTGCGTAATTTCCACCACATGAGAAATTGGGATGGTTCTTCCAATTGGGATTATATGTATTACCAAAATTCTATTATCCCTGATTATTCGTATTTCCCATGTAGTTGATAGAATCTGGATTAGCCGTACAAGCATCTGTTGCATACTCACTACTTCCATAAACCTCACACCAAGAATTTGCATTTTGGATTGCATTAGCTGTAGCTGCTACTTATGGAACCCCTAACTTCATGTTATTAAGCTAATTAAGAATGTGATTTTGCGTTGCTGCGATCTGAGCTGATAATGCAATGAATTTGTCTACCTCTAATACCCCTTCTACCTTCTTAGGAGCACTCGTCGAGTCAGCATGCCAATCAGGTTCTCATGTGAAATTCGATTCAACAATGTGTACAATTCATCATAAGACTTTTCAAGAGCCTGCCAAACTTCTACTGAATCTAAGAGAATCTTGGTGTTTGGCTCTAGTTCCTTCATGAAGGTATGGACAAAGAAATTATTAGACTGATAATAATGAGGGAAATTTCTAAGCATACTATTAAATATCCCCCAAGCTTGGTATAGATTCTCTCCTTCTTTCTTTTTGAAACTCATAATCTTACTTCTCAAACGTGTAGTCTTCCGAGATGGAAAGAATCGAATAAGGAATTTTTGAGGTAGACCTTCCCATAAAGTGATGGAGAGTGGTGGTCCAGCATGTAACCACCTCTTTGCTTCCCCAATGAAATAAAAAGGGAAGAGTGTCAATCTAACATAATCATTATTCACCCCTATAGGAACTTAAGTACCGCTTATTTCCAGGAAAATCTGTATATGCTGTTGTGGGTCTTCATATGAAAGGCCAGAGAATTGCTCCGCCAAATTCAACAATTGTACCATATTCTGCTTCAGTTCAAATTGACCACCTGGCTCGGGCTTGCTAATACTATTAGTAACATGGTTCATGAGTGGGTTTTCTACCTCACGAACAGGTCTAGCAACTGGTTGAGCAGGAACAGTGGAGATGCAAGGAGATGGTATAAATGGAGCTGGAATAATTCTGACATTTGGATCAACTGGATCAATTGGATCATTTCATTGTTCAGCCATTTGAAGTTGTTGAATTTGGTAGTGAGTCATCCGCCTTTGTTGAAATATTAGTTTTGGTTCTGCAAAAAGCTCTACCAACTTTTTATCTCTCTCCAGTCCAGTATTCAGCTAATCTTGCAAAAATTTAGTTGTTTAGATCAAGTTGTTCACACTTAAACTTACTATCAAAAACAAGAAATTTAGCAATTTACTAATTATACTAGTCCCCGGTAACGGCGCCAAAAACTTGTTGTGGCTCAAATGCACACGCAAGTGCACGTGATTATACAAGTAGTGTAGTGACTTAGACAGTCAGATATCGTTCCCACGAGGACTAAGAAAATAGCTATTTAACCAACTTTTAGTTTTTGACAAAGAAGTATTAAGTGTTATGAAATGTCAAAATAATTGTGAAATTGTGAATAAAAACTGTAAATAAATAAGAAATAGTAATTTGCGACAATAGCAAAGCAAGAAACGATTGTAAATAATAATGATGAGAATTCTAGGGTTGAAGCATATCGAACAATCATACAATTTTATCTTCTTATCACATTCTATTTGGTTATCAGGTTATTGATTCGGAAGGTTTATACTACGATCATGATCTCCCGACCTCAAATCTTCTCTCTATTGAATATTTTAACTAAAACTACCACAGAGATATAACAATTCATCTAGATTCATGAAGTTATCTTCTTGCAAATGAACCAAACAAGGCTTCAAGGTATATCCCTATCCTAGATGCTAATTCAAACCCCTTATTTCATAAAAGGATAGGAACCTTGCTCCTTAATTTATTCTTTCTATCCTACAGTTCTCCTCCCGGAGTCACATAGGAATGTAAATTTATTCTAATGGTTCCCACTTATCAAAATAGTAAGCTCAATAATATAAGAACAACCTAGATGATAATCCAAAAAGAAACTACGATAAAGAATATCAAAGAGTAATTATGTTCTTGGCCCCAACCCCAGAACAAGGGTGTTTAGCCACTCATGTTTAGATTCAACATAAAAAATAAGCAATTAATCATACCAAGAATTAATCTTGAAATGATAAAGTTCAAAAGAAATCCTAGGAACCCTAAGAGAGAGAATTTTGTTTTTTTCCGCCACTACTATGATTTCCAAGTTGTCCCTAAATTGTTCTGAATTTTTCCTTCTATAGATGGGCATAGAAGACCCAATTTGGAACTTTGATGCATCGCGCTATGCTGTCAAATGCCATCTTTCTCGCAGATCTGGGATATCGTGGAAGGTTAATGTTTTGGGATGATTGCGATTTGGCTCACCACTGCGACGCGGTTATATCGTAGAAGGCTACTGGTTTGTGAAAAATCTGAATTCATCTTCCTCCGTGACGCACTAAGCTTCAGCTTTTGAAAAACTGGCAACTAGAAATTTATCGCATCGCGGTAATATCGCGCTCTTTTTTTTGGAATCTTGACAATTAGGAAATGGATCCTCACCGCAACGTGGTGTTTTCGCGGTACCTTACTGGATTTTGACAAACGCCATTATGTCCCTCTCCGTAATGCGCTGACCGTCCTAATCAGAAGTTCAGACTTCCAGTTTGCCTTGCTGAGCTGTTTTCCAGTGCCTTTGTTTGCTCTTTTCACCCTTGCATATGATTAATGTGTCCAATCATTTGTAATTCATCACAATCTAGTCCTGTAAATACTAATCATGTCCATTAGATAAAGAACACACTTAAAGGTTAATTATACTCAGAATAGCACATTATAGCTCTCAAAACAATTCGAAATCTTGGTGAATATTGGTGATTGGACATATGAATACGCCCAAGATCAATCACATAAACAATAGTTATACAAGAACCCTCAATCCATATTTTCAAAATCAACATAATTATCTCATGAACAATGCTTTAAAACCTATTCTTTTAACAAATTAACAATAAGGGAAGAGTATGATGCCTGAAGTACCAATAATTTGGATGGAAATCGACCCTTGAGCCCTTAGATGACCAACTTGATGGAACCCTAGCTTGACTTGCTTGAGGAAATTCAGAGATCCTTTTTGAAGTGTTTATGAAGTTACTTAGATTTCTATTTGAGTGAAAATGACACCCTAAAGGGGTTAATAGATGTGGGTTTAAATTTGGGTAACAGGGGAAATATCCATAATTCCCTTACGTTAAAAGCTGGAAAAGTTTGGTCATTTACTATGGGTCAAACGATGACACGCAGCCACTCCTTATGACTCATTATATCTAGCACCCCCAAACACTATTGACCCTACGACTCAATTGGTACCATTTGTAATGAGACCCTATGACTGATAGGGTCCCGTCATATTCAACGTAGAACCCAACTGGGTAAACACTGGACATCTTACGATTAGCACCTAAAGACTCCTAACATAGGAGACATCAGGACTCCTTACGACTCAGACCCTTAAATTGTACTCAGGACAGTAACTCAAGTATCTTTCACTGGACACCTTATGAATAGGGTCCCCTAACCTGTTAAGGACATATTCCAACTCATCAGGTGAGTTATTGCTCAGGAAGAAAGATCAAAACTCAGAAAATTTTCAAGAATAAAAAAATCAAGGAGTTAGATGAGGCTACCTTCTAGTCATAATGTCACAACCCAAATCAGGGCCTAGACGTGACGGGTATCTCAAGTCCCACGTAGACCGGAGATCACCCCCTATACCTAATCAAATGAAACACACCACACCCTAAGTTCAACTAAATTTCAACCATATCGCAAGATAATAGAATATCAATTTAAAGACATTAAAATAAATCTACAACCAAACCTAACCGATATCAGTATAATGGCAATACCAATACCAACACCGATACCAACACCAATACGAATACCAATACCAATACCACCCATTCCTAGATTACTCTGATAAAGCTTATAATCAAAACCAAAGAGTATCCAGTTAGGATATATCTCAAACCATAGCCAAAACCAAGACAAAAGAAATAGTCAAAATGTAAAGGAAACCATAAACATGAAATGGTCCCTTCTGAAGTATGGAAGCTTACCACTTCAATCTAACTCGCTAGCTGATCCTGAATCCTAGTCATTGAGCAGGAGGAGTAGAAGTATGACCAGTTCCTGCATCACGTGGGGATACAGCGTCCAAATACAGTTAGCGGGGTGAACACTAGCATGTAACTCGAGGATAAGGATAACATAATGATATGATCAACATTTCAAAATCATTCAAAAGCCAATGCACATAATCAAACACATATACATAAATATATATATATATATATATATATATATATATCACATGCTGAGATATGGAACAAGTTTTAACATGCTTTTAAAAACTTTCCCCATGATTGTGTAGCTCACCGTCATATAATAATACCCATGGGTTGTATAGGCCCAAACTATCACCCCCGATCAGGCCCCAATACGTGTAGCCACATAATCTGGAGAATAATCTCACATATATCCACATAGGGGACTTGAACACTCCAACATATACCAAAAAACCTCCTTAATCATGAAATAATAAGGGGGACTCTAACCTCCCTGGTCACTTTGACCACCCATCGGTAAATACGATTTCCAGTATTATTCACTCGGACCTTCACTTTCACGACTTAGCTGCACAATCCTTATTAAAGCCCAATTAAAACAATTGTCACATATTCACATTCAATAAATCACAATACACTTTTAGGCATACATTTTTAGTATCATCATACCAACTACACTTGCATGGTAACACATCATGCAAAAATAGTTTCCATTAATTTAGGGAGAATAACTCCTTTTGTTCAATAATACACATTGGGGAACACCGTATCTCGTTTTTCATTATTTCATACCATTGTATTTTAAATACTTCATTATATCATGCAATAGTTCAAGACTGGGTTAATTTTACAAATTCCCACAGTTCTCATAACTTAAACTAATTTCATAATATGGGGTTGGGGCTATAACCACATTAAGGCCACAAGTTTAGGAAAATCGGAACTCCTTTGTTCATTCACCATACCCATCTGCCCACAAGTTCAAAACCACATTAAAAGCACGGAAATCATATATATATATAAACCATGCGAAACATTGGTCAATTCATAACATTCAAAAACCCCAACCCTTTTTTTGCAAAACCAAAATAATATATTTAGGAATTATAATTTAAATCACATGCTTTTGCAAAATTAACAAAGAGGGAAGAGTAACATGCCTCAAATAGCAAGATGTATAGATAGAAACAACCCTTGAGATCCCTAATTAATCAACCTTTTGAAGCCCTAGCCTTAACTTGAACAGAGAGTTTGAGAGAAAATTTTGGAGCATTTAATCAATTAAAGTGTTGAGTGAATTCCCAAAAAGAGTTTTATGGATATGGGGTCTAAAGGGTTTTAAGTGGGAAATGTCGAAAGTGCCCCCAACTTAAAAGCTGGAAAAGCATCATCTTTGGTTACAAGTCAACCCCTTGACTCGTACCCACACCATACGACTCATCACCACGAGTATAAATATGACAGTTTCCAGGACCCCAAAACTGTTATCCTTGCAACTCAACCCACCAACTCGTAACATGACCCTACAACTCATAGGGTCTTACTCGTGAGCAACACAGAGCCTAAATGAATCGAACATTAGACATCTTACAATTTAAACCTACAACTCAAGACATATCTTTATGACTCTTAGTGATCCACTCGTACTCAGAGAAAAATCAAGCCTCAAACTTACTGTTTGGGTATGACTCATCCCAATGAGTCATCAAGACACCCAAAAACTTAAGGGGGCCCAGTTGTAACTAAGCAGTGAGCCCAAGGATCAAGAATTTTAAAGGGCTAAAATCTGAGGTGTTTCAATTCTCCCCCACTTGGATCATTCATCCTCGAATGATGGGACAAGGCAATTGCTAGCAAGATTTGAATTTATATTACCCTACTCTTACCTTTAACAAACTCATAAAATAAAGATGCCAAGGAAATCACTCTTTCCTTTAACAAAGTCAGCAAACAAAGATGTTAAGGATAACACATACCTTGCGCATGATTATCTGGAGCAGAAAATAAGAATCGATACTTGAGCTTCATGTCCTCTTTGGCTTCCCAAGTAGCCACTTTAAGTTTATGGTTCATCCATAGAACCTTTACCAAATCAACATCATTCGTCCATAACCGACAAACTTTCCAATCTAAAATTTCAATCAGAACTTCCTTATACAACAAGGAATCCAAAATACCCAAATTATCCACAGGAATAACCATCGAAGGATCACCAATGCACTTCCTCAACATTTAAACAAAGAACACCGGATAGATGGAGATCAAACTAGGATGCAACTCCAACTCATACGCATCATTACCAACTCTCTTCAAGACCAAGTACAAGCTAACATACCGGGGACAAAGCATCCCTTTCTTCCTAAATTGCATTACTCCCTTCATGGGAGATACTTTCAAGAATATCCAATCGCCAACCTCAAACTCTAATTCCTTATGCCACACATCTGCATAGGAGTTTTGGCAAATTTTAGCAGATTTAAGCTTATCCTGAATCACCAAAACCTTCTCCATCACTTGGTAAACCAAATCAGGCCCAAACATCTCTGCCTCACCAACCTTGAACCACCTAATAGAAGACCTATACCTCCTACCATACAATGCCTCAAATGAAGCCATCCCAATACTAGAGTGTTAGCTATTATTATATGCAAACTCTATAAAAGGAAACTAATTAACCCAACTACCACCATAGTCAATCAAGGCAGCTTGAAGCATATATTCCAATGCTTGAATAGTCCTTTCTGCTTGCCCATCCGACTGCTGGTAGAGAGCAGTACGAAGGCTCACCTTAGTTCCCAAACCTTTCTAAAATGAGCATAAAAATGCAATAATAACTAAATACCACTATCTGACATGATAGAAATAGGGACCCCATACAACTTCACAATCTCTTAGAGGAACAACATCACATAATCCTCTACCGAATAATTCGTCCTCACTAGCAAGAAATGAGCTGACTTAGTCATCCTATACACGATGACCCAAATTGAATCAAATTAATTTGGAGACCGAAGAAGACCGGTAACAAAATAAATATTAATCATTTCCCACTTCGACAGAGGAAACTCAATCTCTTGAGTCAACCCACCGAGCCTCAAGTGTTTAACCTTCACTTGTTAGCACACCATGCATTTAGCCACAAAAATGGCCATATCTCACTTCATATTATTCCATTATGAAATCTCCTTAAGATCATGATACATCTTCTTCGAATCAGGATGAATGACATAACGCTAATTATGAGCCTCAGCCAAGATCCTTTCTCTCAACCCATCTATATTGAGAACACATAATCTGCCTTGGTACCTCAAGATACCATCGCCACCAATATCTAATGCTACAACATTTTGCTGACCCAGATCCCTTTTAATCTTTATTAAGATAGGAAACAGTACCGGCTTCTTCTTTATCTCACCAATACGGATGACTTTGCCACCTCTTGCATAAATACACCACCATCCTCAGAGTACAAGAGACGAACTCACAGGTTAGTCAAAAGGTGAATATCTTTCACCAACTCCCTCTTATCCTCATCCATATGAGCTAGACTCCCCATGGAAAACCTGCTAAGATCATCAGTAACCGCATTAGCATTATATGGCGGATAGTGGAGACTCATGTCATAGTCTTTCAGCAACTCAAGCTATCTTCTCTGCCTATGATTCAACTTCTTTTGGGTGAACACATAATGCAGGCTCTTGTGATCAAAAAATTTATCTACATGGAATCCATAAAATAGTGATGCCAGATCTACAATACGAATACCACAACAAACAACTCCAAGCCATGAGTCGGGTAATTCTTCTCTTGAACTTTCAACTGCCTAGAAGCATAGACCACAACCCTACTATGTTGCATCAACAAACAACCAAGTCCCACACGGGACGCATTATAATAGACACAAAACCATCAGAGCCTTCTGCCAGAGTGAAAATTAGGGTTGAAGTCAACTTATCTTTCAGTTTCTCAAAACTACCCTCACGAGTATAAGACCATAAGATTTTTAATTTTTTCTAAGTCAACTTAGTCAACGGGCTAGCTATAGTTGAGAAACTCTCCACAAATCTCCTATAGTAATCAGCTAAACCCAAAAAGCTCTGAATATCAGTTGAAGTCGTGTTCCTAGGCCACTTCTTAACCACTGTAACTTTCTGCAGATCCACCATGATCCCTTCACTAGAAATGACTTGACCCCAAAAAGTTATGGCCTTCAACAAGAATTGTCACTTCAAAAACTTAGCATATAATTAATGTTCTTTCAAGGTTTACAACATAATACGGAGGTGATTGACATGATCCACCGCACTCTTAAAATACACTTGGATATCATCTATAAACACAATAATGACCAAATCCAGAAACTAATGGAAGACCATATTCATTTAGTCCATGACTGTCATCAGGGCATTAGTCAAACCAAATGACACGACTAAGAACTCATAATAACCATATCATGATTGGAAGACAGTCTTAGGGATATCCACTTCCCTAATCTTTGTGGATGATAACATGATCAAAGATCAATCTTAGAGAAACATATATCACCCTGAAGCTAGCCAAACAAATCATCAATTTGAGGAAGAGGATACTTATTCTTTACCAAACCATATTCAACTGCTGGTAATCGATGCATATTTAAAGGGAACCATCCTACTTATGTGCAAAAAAAATAGAAGCACCCTATGGAGACACACTAGGATGGATAAAACCCTTGTCAAGGAGGTCTTCAATTGCTTCTTAAGATCCTTTAACTCAGTCGAAGCCAACCTATAATAAGGGATAGAGATAGGACGAGTGTCCAAAATTAAATCCCAAAATCAATCTCCTTAGGGAGGGATACCAGGAAAACCATCAAGAAAAACCTAGGGAAATTCATTAACCATAGGAATGGATTTAAATGAAGGACTCTTCGAGTTAGAATCTTTAACCCAGACCAAATGATAATGACATCCCTTTGAAATCAACCTCCGAGCTTTAAGATATGATATAAAACTTCTCTTAGGCACTAGAGAACCCTTTTCCCACTCAATGAAAAATTTATTAGAGAATTTAAACATGACCTTACGGGTCTGAAAATCTAAGGAGGCATAGAATGAATGTAACCAATCCATCCCCAATATGACATCAAAATCAGCCATGTTTAACTCTAGCGGATCTACTAGAGTTTCTCTACCACCAACAGATACGACAAAACCCATATAGACTCTTTTAGAAACCTTAGAGTCACCTATCAGAGCACAAATAAAAAAAGGATTAGGGATACACTTAGGACTAAAAACAAAATACACTGCCACAAATGGGTCACATAAAAACTAGTAGACCCTAGATCAAGAAATTAATACACATCATAAGAAAAGAGTCATGAAATGCCAGTGAATATATTGAGAGATACCTCAAAGTCCTAGTGTGTAGAAAGAGAATACAAGCAATTTTGGCCAGTCCCAATACAAGAAACAGAAACAGCACCCTTTGGTGTATGAGCTGATGAAATAGCAACAAGATTCTTATTTTTCCTTGAAGTAACCTTAGAAGGGCAATCCCTCTGCAAGTGACCAATCTGACCACATTTAAAATATTTTTCGTCCCTTATTCACTAAACCCACAGTGCACCTACTGCAGAATCGACGAGGAGAATTTAATAGAGCGGAAAAAGCCGCACCAGCTTGAGACTGGGCACCATGTGCCCTAAACCTAATATCATGCTAGTAACAATGATCATCTAATAGCTTCAAATAAGGAGAAGTAGCCATAGTGTAGGAACCAAAAATCCCTCACTTCTTCTAAGACTACTTCTACTATCTCTACCACTTTTCTATTAACCTCTACCCTGATCTAAAAATCTAAACTTTTTATTATTCCTATCCCTAATTTTAGCCTACATCTTCTTCTCATCCGCAACTTGTTGTATATACACAACCATTTTGGAGATGTCTATATCCTTCTTCAATAAGGCAGCCTTACTTTCCAGAATCAAATCACGGGACAACCCAGAAGAAAATTTTCTTATTCTAGCCCTCATGCTTGATACTAACTCAGGAGCATAATGGGACAACTAATGGAATTTCAAGGCATACTCCTAGACCATCATCCTGCCTTGCTTTAGATTAGCAAACTCTTCCACTTTCTCCTCCCTTAACTTTTGTAAAAAGAAGTGGTCTAGAAAAGCACTAGAGAAATTATCCATTAATATGAATTCGACCTCATCTTTCTTAGACTATTCCCATTCCTCAAACCATTAGTATGCTACATCCTTCAGTTAACAGGCTGCGAATTCCACACCCTCCACATTAGTGGCATGCATAACACAAAAGATCTTCTCTATCTCATGAATGAAACCTTGAGGATCCTCCTTAACCTTAAAACCAGCAAACACAGGAGGGTTCAACCTCATAAACTGCCAACCCTTATCACCTCAGAATATGGAGTAATAGAAATTACACACTCAGACTGAGAAGCTACCAACTAAGCCAACATATGACTGGACTGAGAAAATTCAACAATCAATATATCAGCCTGAGGAGCTCGAGAAGGACTAGAAGGGACCAGTGGAACTCTTAGTAGGCAATCAAGAATTTGACACCTCGAATGGGTTTGTACCCCATAAGTAGGGCATGTCCCATCAGCATTGTCGTCAAGCAGAATAGAAGAGTTTCCATGAGCTTTAGATCGTCTGGGGGGGCATGATCTGAAAAGAAATTAAATAAGAATTAGAGAGACTAAACACCTTAGACTCTATAGCTTGAAACAGATCAATAATAAAGGGAAACATTCCTAAATGTGTCATAGCCTTTCCATTTGAAATCAACCTCCGAGCTCTAAGATATGATATGAATATTCTCTTAGGCACTAGAGAACCCCTGTCCCACAAATGACAAATTTATTAGAGAATTTAAACATGACCTTACGGGTCTGAAAATCTAAGGAGGCATAGAACGAATGTAATCAATCCATCCCCAATATGATATCAAAATTAGTCATGTCTAACTCTAGCGGATCTACTAGAGTTTCTCTACTACCAACAATACTACAAAACCCATATAGACTCTTTTAGCAACCTTAGAGTCACTTATCAGAGTAAAAATAGAAAAAGGATCAGGAAAACACTCGGGACTAAAACCAAAATACACAGCCACAAATGGGTCACATAAGAAAGAGTAGACCCTGGATTAAGAAAATAATACACAGCATGAGAAAAGTGTCATGAAATGCCAGTGAATATATCGAGAGAAACCTCAAAGTCCTAGTGTGTAGAAAGAGAATACAAGCAATTTTGGCCAGTCCCAGTACTAGAAATAAAAATAGCACCCTTTGATGTATGATCTGATGAAATAGCAACAAGATTCTCATTTTTCCTTGAAGTAACCTTAGAAGGGCAATCCCTCTGCAAGTGACCTATTTGACCACATTTAAAACATTTGTTCCTCCCTTATTGACTAAACCCACGGTGCACCTGCCTGCAGAATTGACAAGGAGAATTTAATAGAGCGGACAAAGCCTCACCAGCCTGAGATTGGGCACCGTATGCCCTAAACTCAATATCATGCTAGTAACAATGATCATCCAATGGCTTCAAATAAGGAGAAGTAGCCATAGTGTAGGAACCAAAACTCTCTCACTTTTTCTAAGACTACTTCTACTATCTCTACCACTTTTCTATTGACCTCCACCCTGATCAGAAAATCTAAACTTCTTATTATTCCTATCCCTAATTTTAACCTACTTCTTCTTCTCTTTTATGACTTGTTGCATATATGCAATCATTTTGGAGATGTCCATATCCTTCTTTAATAAGGCAGCCTTACTTTCCAGAATCAAATCATGGGATAACCCAGAAGAAAATTTTCTTATTCTAGCCCTCATGCTAGATACTAACTCAGGAGCATAATGGGACAACTAATGGAATTTCAAGGAATACTCCTAGACCATCATCCTGCCTTGCTTTAGATTAACAAAGTCTTCCACTTTCTCCTTCCTTAACTTCTGAGAAAAGAAGCGGTCCAAAAAAGCACTAGAGAAATTATCCATTAATATGAATTCGACCTCATCTTTCTTAGACTATTCCCATTCCTCAAACCTTTAGTATGCTGCATCCTTCAGTTAACATGCAGTGAATTCCACACCCTCCATATTAGTGGCATGCATAACACAGAAGATCTTCTTTATCTTATGAATGAAACCTTGAGGATCCTCCTCAACCTTAACACCAGCGAACACATGAGGGATCAATTTCATAAATTGGCCAACCCTTGTCACTTCAGAAGATAGAGTAACAAAAATTGCACACTCAGACTGAGAAGCTACTTACTAAGCCAACATATGAATGGACTGATAAAATTCTGCATTCAATATATCAGCCTGAGGAACTCTAGGAGGACTAGAGGGGATCGATGGAACTCTAGGAGGGCAATCAAGAAACGGATACCTCGAACGGGTTTGTACCCCATAAGCAGGGAATGTTCCATCAGCATTGTCCTCCAGCGGAATAGAGGAGTTTCCATGAGCTTCAGATCGTCTGAGGGGCATGATCTGAAATGAAATTAAATAAGAATTAGAGAGACTAAAGACCTTAAACTCTATGTCTTAAAATAGATCAACAAGAAAGGGAAAAAATTCTAAATGTCTCATAGCCTCTCCCTTATAAGTGTGGCATGCTACACACCCATAAAAGATTTTCTACTCTATACGGCTTTGTTGTCCTAGGCTCTGATACCACCTTTGTCATGGCCCAAACTAGGGCCTGGCTGTAACGGGTATCTCACGTCCCACATATACCAAAGATCACCCATGAACCTAACCAAACCAAAAACACCACACCCCAAGGTCAACTAAATTTCAAGCATATAACAAGATAAGAGAATATCAATTTAAAGACATTAAAATAAGTCTACAACCCAAACCAACAGATAATAGTATCAACGTCAATATAAATCTAACACCGCCCATGCCAAAAGTAGTTCAACATAGTCTCTAATCAAAATAAAGAATATCCTATCGGGATATGCCCCCGACCATTTCCAAAACCAAGACCAAAGAAATAGTTAAAATGTAACGGACATAAACATGAAATGGGGTGTTCCGAAGTATGAAAGCTCACCACTTCAAACTAACAACCTAAATGATCCCAAATCCAAGTCACTGAGTAGGACAAGTAGAAGTATGAGCAATTCCTGTATCGCATGGGGATGCAGCATCCAAAGATATTTAGCGAGGTGAACACTAACATATAACTCGGGGATAAGTATAACATAATAATATGATAAACAGTTTAAAATTATTCAAAAGACAATGCACATAATCAAATGTGTATACATATATATACATATTTATATATATCGAGATATAAAACAAACTCTTCCACTTTCTCCTCCCTCGACTCTTGAGGAAAGAAACGGTCTAGAAAAGCACTAGAGAAATAATCCCACAATGTGAATTTGACCTCATCTATCCTAGACTATTCCCATTCTTCAAACCATTAGTATGCTATATCTTTCAGTTAATAAGTTGTGTATTCCACACCCTCCATATTAGTGGCATACATAACGTATCAGATCTTCTCCATCTCATAAATTAAACCTTGAGGATCATCCCCAACCTTAACACCATTGAACATGGGAGGGCTCAACCTCATAAACTGGCCAACTCTTATTACCTCAGAAGATAGAGTAACAAAAATTGCCCGCTCAGACTGAGATGCTACCAACTAAGCCAACATATGAATGCACTGGGAAAATTCTGCATTCAATATATCAGCCTGAGTATCTCGAGGAGAACTATAGGGGACCGGTGGAACTCTAGGAGCGCAATCAGGAACTGGATACCATGGTCAGGTTTGTACCCTATAAGCAAGGCATGTCCCATCAGCATTGTCCTCAAGTAGGATAGAGAAGTTTCTATGAGCTTTAAACTATCTAGGGGCATAATATGAAAAATAATTAAATAAGAATTAGAGAGACTCAAGACCTTAGAGTCTATGGCTTGAAAACGAACAACAAGAAAGGGAAACATTCCTAAATATCTCATAGCCTCTCTCTTATAAGTGTGGTATGCTACACACCCATAAAAGAGATTTTACTTTACACAGCTTTCCTGTCCTAGGCTCTGATACTACCCTTGTCATGATCCAAACCAAGGCATGACTGTAACTGGTATCTCCAGTCCCATGTAGACTAAAGATCACTCCATGTACCTAACCAAGCAAAAAACACCACACCCCAAGGTTAGCTAAATTTCAAGCATATAACAAGATAAGAGAATATCAATTTAAAGATATTAAAATAAGTCTACAATAAAAACCAACAAATAATAGTATCAATGTCAATACAAATACTGACACCACCCATGCCAACAGTAGACTGACAAAGCCTCTAATCAGAACCAAAGAATATCTAGTAGGGACATGCCCCCGACTATTTCCAAATCCAAAACCAAAGAAACAGTCAAAATGTATCAGAAACTATAAACATAAAATGGGGTATTTCGAAGTATGAAAGCTCACCCCTTTATTCTAACAAACAAGCTAATCCCAACTCCAAGTCTCTTGAGCAGGAGAAGTATAAGTATGAACAGTTCCTGCATCGCATAGAGATGCAACATCCGAAGATATTTAGTAGGGTGAACACTAGCATATAACTCGGGGATAAGGATAACATAATGATATAATCAATAGTTTAAAATCATTCAAGAGCCAATGTTCATAATCAAATGTGTATGCAGATATATATACATATATAAACATATATATATATATATATATATATATATATCGAGATACAAAACAAGGATTAACATGATTTTCAAAACTTTAGCTTGGATTTTGTAGCTCAACCGTTATATAATAGTACCCACGGGCTATATGGGCCCCATCTCTCACCCCATGGTGTAGCCACACGAACTAGATAATAATCTCATATATACGCACATAAGGGACTCAAACCCTCCAACATATACCAACGTGACACAATCACCCGATCATATAATTATTTATGGGGTACTCGAACCTCCCTAATCAAGAAATAATAATAAGGAGAACTCAAACCTCCCTGGTCATTTTGACCCCCGCATCAGCAAACACGGTTTCCAGTATTGACCACTCAGACCTCTACATTCAAGACTCAGCTACACAACCCTTATTAAAGTCAAATTAAAACAATTGTCGCACATTCCCATTCAGTAAACCACAATACACATTTAGGCATCTATTTTTGGTATGTCATACCAACTACATTTACAAGGTAACACATCATGCCAAAAAAAATCCATTAATTTGGGGAGAACAACTCTCTTTGTTCATTAATACACATTGGGGAACATCGACTCCCTTTATTCATTAAATCATAACATTGTTCAAATACTTCTTTATATCATGCAATAATTCAAAACTGGTTCAATTTTACAAATTCCCTCAGTTCTTATGACTAAAACTAATTTCATATTATGGGGTTGGGGTTATAACCACTTCAAAGCCACAAGTTTGGGAAAATCACAATTCCCTAGTTCATTCACCATGCCCATGCACCCACAAGTTCAAAACTATATTGAAAGTATTCAAATCATATATAAAAACCATGAGAAAAATTGTTCAATTCATAACATTCCAAACCCATAACCTTTGTTTTAAAAAAAACAATAATCTTATGAACCATACTTTAAATCATATAATTTTGAAAAATTAACAATGAGGGAAGAGTAACATGCCTAAAATAGTAAGATATACAAAGAGAAACTTCCTTAGAGAACCCTAATTGATAACCCTTTTGAGACCCTAGCCTTAACTTAAACAGAGAGTTTGAGAGAGAATTTATGAGTGTTTAATTCGTTTAAGTGTTGAATGAATGGCCCAAAAAGGTTTTATGGATGTGGGGTCTAAAAGGTTTTAAGTGGGAAATGTCTAAAGTTCCCCTAACTTAAAATCTAGAAAAGCATCATCTTTGGTTATGAGTCAACCCGTTGACTCATACCCACACCATATGACTCATCACCACGAGTCGTAACTAGGACTATCTCCAGGACCCCCAACACTGTTATCCTTATGACTCAACCCACTAACTCATAATATGACCCTACGACTCATAGGGTCCTACTCATAAGAAACACAAAACCCAATTAAATCAAACACTGGACATCCAATTATTTGAACCGATAAATCATGACATATCATTACTGATCTTAGTGAGCCACCCATACGCATATCAGAATTAAGCCTCAAACTTACTGGTTTTTTATGACTTATCCCAATGAGTTGTCAAGACACCCTACAATTCCTATGGTCCAGTCATAACCAAGGCACTGAGTCCAAATCTTAAGGAATTTTCATGGGCTAAAATTTAGGATGTTTCACATAACATGGTGCTTAAGTCCCCAAGTGACCCCAACCTATCCCATGATCTGGTACCTATTGTGAGAACTTAACAAAATAATAATACAAGAAACATATGCAAAATCTAAACTACAAAAAACTTTATCAAGATAGAATATTAGAACAAGACCTAACGTGTCTGAAACTATTCATAAAATTGTAGACAAGTCTGAAAATTTGAAAGCCTCTAAAATATGATTAGTTGATAGGATAAACACCTAACGAACTCTGACTGACAAAAATAAAGGAAGTACTAAAACTACCTACAAATAACCTGTCCTCAATGGAAGAGGACTCACCATAACTGCTGTTGAGTGGCACTGAACTGACTAAGGGTGATCGAAGATCTGAGCGTCTGAACTTATGTTTTAGGACAACATAGTGCAAAAGAGAGGATGCGACTAGTACTTTGAATGTACCATTACGTGATATAATGACTAACTCAAGTATATATATATACTAAGCATAAATGCATGAATAGGTAAAACTAATGCAAGACGAAGTAAAGCATGCAGTGAAATAATATATAAAAATAACTGACTAAATAGCTGGTAAACTGAACACTTGGTCATGCAAACCTGCACTATTATAATATGAATAATGAAATGTAACTATGGGAGCTATCATTTAATTGACATGCCCCAATCTGAGTTAATCAGGGTGGAACCTACAATACCAGTTGGAAGGGTGTCAGTACTTTGCCATGGGTACTAACACTGGATGTGTGGATCCACTAAACCGGTGTGCCAAAGGACTAGGGTGTCATTCCTCTACTAGTGGATGGCCCCAATGAGAGCTTCATTTCTCTACGGGAAGGTAACATCTCATAACCTTTGTTGGCTACGTAGTTCTGGAGCTTAGGAAATTCTACTAAAGGTCTTAGTCCTCTACTGGTGGTTAAGCTTTAATCCCTACATTCGCTTGGTGCTAAATCCTACTCCCAACTGAACTAACACTAGTACTGATTTAAGTTAACTAGACTCATAACTAATAATTGTTCAACATGAATATGATAATCTGGATATGATGATAAAATTATGATCTAACTGACTTGAATCTTTAAAATCTAAAACATATGTAAACATATAGGTATCAAGTGTTCATAACCCACAATCACTAAACAACACTTTAGTACAATAACATCTTCATAATCTTGTAAGAAAATTCATGATTCATAGACCCAAAATATAGTTTATTTCACTAAACTAATGAAATCCATGATTATAAGTACCGGAATATGCTAAAACTTATGAGGAAAACATTCTCACATGGTTTATTTCATAACATGATAAATTAACATAGTATCAAAAAAACATGATATAAGTGACTGAGATTATAAATCATGCAAAAGTATAATTCACATAGGGAAATGTAATGTCAAGGTTTTTATTCAAAACTATTAAGAGAAAATTGAGTAAATTCATACTTAACATTGAAATTCCATGAAAAGAGGGAAAGGAGTTTATACTTGAAAACAAGGGATTTCTTGGGACTAATTGGGTAGAAGTAACTCTTTGATGAATATCTCACATACCTGAGTTTCTTGAATCCTTGAAAAGAACTTGGAATTGGGACCTTGAATGGTGGATTCTTTGGAGAAACTTTTAGCTTTTGTTTTTGTAGTTAAAGAGGGATGATTTTACGTTGTTTACTAATTAGGAATGGGGTAAATAATCCCCTTCTTGGGTTTTGAAACGTCAATTGGGTTTTTAGAGAGGGGAAAAGACCAAAATTCCCCCGTGAACCTTAAATGAATAGGCAGGATTTCACAGCTTCTGTGGCACGGAGGCTAGCCTCTGTGACATAGTGTGTATCGTGGAGTTAACCTCCATGACACGCCATGTATCGTAGAGGGCCAATCTCCATGGCACATTAAAATTGCTGAGGCATTCTGCCACCGTGGTCCAAAAATACCCCAAACCCCTTCCAAAAAGTCCAAACCTCTCTCAGATAACACTTTTAACATCCCTGAACATATGTCAACTCATTAATCAGCATTTCAAACTCACAAAAGCCAAAAATAAAATGTATGAAATCTTGGGATCTTAAAAATGCCATGTCACTCGTACTTAGTATAACTTAAATGGCTTTGGGACTTCTAAACATTGGACGAATAACTAGAAATTCGTATAGAATCTTGGGGGTATTACAACATCTCCGCCTTGGTATCATTCATCCTCGAATGAAATATTATAAGATTAGCTACTAAGAAGATTGAGATCATATACTGAATACTTATGAGCGGAATCTTAATTAAGTAATTGAATCTGAAACATGATGCATAGATTGAACTGAATTCATTAATGCATATTATGACATGCGGATGGTTGGATAGCTGAGATAGAAAATGAGAGGATAAATTTAATGGAAACCATTACCATAAAATGAATTTTAATTTGTAGAGAAAATATGGGGATACTTGGTTTGAATGTATTCTTCTTTTTCATAAATAGCTCCCTCAATGGACTGATTTCTCCATAGAACCTTAACCAAAGGAACTTCTTCATTCATCAACCTATGGATCTGATGGTCAAGGATCTCAACTGGGATTTCTTAATAGGAAAGGTTATCTTTCACATCCTCACTCTATAGAGGCATAACAAAGCTGGGTCACCAATAAATTTTGTTACTAAAAAGGCATGGAATAAAGGAAGCACTGATGCTAACTGTGTAGGCAACTCCAACTCATAAGCTACCTTTCCATAACGGCTTACAATCTTATATGGGCTAATATGACGAGGAATGAGCTTCCTTTTCTTGCCAAATCTATTCACCCCTTTCATGGGTGAAATTTTCAAATAAACCAAGTTACCAACATCAAACTCAAGATCTTTTCTTCTCACATCAGCATAGCATTTCTGTCAGCTCTGGGCTGTATTCAACCTTTGTCGAATCAACTGAACTTTCTCCATCACCTCATACACAAAATATGGACCTATCAAAGCAGCCTCACCTACTTTAAACCAACCAATAGGAAATCTACACCTCATTTCATAGAGAGCCTTAGAAGCAGCCATCTAAATACTAGAGTGGTAGTTGTTCTTGTAGGCAAACTAAATAAAAGGAAAGTGGTCATCCCAAATACCCTTGAAGTTGATAACACAAGCCCTCAACATATCCTCTAAGGTCAAAATAGTCCTCTCTGCCTGTCCATTTGTCTGAGGATGAAAAGTTGTATTGAGATTAACTTGGGTACCAAGACCCTTCTGAAAAGCCTTCTAAAAGTGAGAGGAAAATTGAGTACCTCTATCTAAAATAATGGTCAATGGAACCCCATGTAACATTACCAATTCCCTAAGATAGAGTCTAGTATAATCCTCAGTTGAATACGAAGTATGAATCGGCAAGAAATGGACTGAGTTGGTCATTCTATCCACAATGACCCAAATTGAATCATGCTGTACGAGGTAACTCTATCACAAAATTCATGTTTACTACCTCTAACTTCCAAGTGGGGAAACTGAAATCATGAAGTGTACTACTATGCCTTTGGTGTTCAACTTTAACCTGATGAAAATTCAAATACTAAGCCATAAATTCCATAATATCTTTCTTCGTACCATTCCACTAATAGATTTGCCGCATATCACGGTATTTTTTAGTGGCTCATGAGTGAATAAAATATCGTAAACTATGCACCTCTTATAATATTTATTGTTTCAAACCATCCACACTCGGAACACATAACCTTCCCTAAAAATGAAGCACACCATTTCCCCCTTGGTAAAAAACCTCAACCTTCTGATTCTGAACTGCCTCCTTCAACTTGACCAACATAGAATCCCTGTCTTGCTTTATATTCACTTCGGCAACCAATGAAGAATCTGAACTATTCTAAACCCCTATAATACCTTAGGCCAAATCAACCAACCGAACACCTAATCTAGAAAGTTGATGAACCTCATGGACTAACTCCTTCACTACTGGAACTGACTTAAGACTTGAAGTTTTAGAATTTGAGTCCTTGACTCATATGATCTGGTAAATACATCTCTTGGAAATCATCTTTCCTTCCTTAAGATAGGAGGCTAATCAACCTATAGGCACTAAAGTATGACCCCCTACATTCTATGATAGGTTCATTAAGAAACTACAACTGTTCTATTCAATTTCTACAGTCAACTAAGGCATAGAACGAGCTAATATATGTGGAGAAGGACATCAAAATCATTTATCTCTAACTTCACAAGGTCAATTGAAGTAACTTTCTGAGATACTATGATCAAGTAATTTTGTATACCCTTCTAATGTAGTAAAACTATCCATTTCGGTAGACACTAAGAAGGGTTTTGTTAAGATTTTAGGACTGACGCCTAAATCTACTACTATATAGGGAGTTACAAAAAAAAATAGAGCTTCGGGGCCTAACAATGCATAAAAATAAAGATGGAAGACTTGTAACATACTAGTAACCACATCAGGAGAACTTTCCTGATCCTGTCGAGTCTAGAGAGCATAAAGCCAATTTTGACGCTGCCCACTGGTGACACTAGAGGTGGCGCCCTACTGAGTTAGGCCACCTACTGGAGCTGATGAAAGGTTAGACTAACCTTGTTGACAAAAATCATTTCCCTTCTAGGAAACCACTAGGCAATCCCTAATCTTGTGGCCTAGGTTGCCACCTCTAAATCATACATTACTTCCTGCCCTACACTCTCCCTGATGGTTCCTACAACATCTCCTATAGAATAGATTGTTATGACTACTATTCACTCTACCTTTGAACTTAGATCCTGGTGCGCTGTCTCTATTGTCTTGCCTGAACTTAGGCACTGGAGCACTAGATAATGATAGGGTTTGATTAGAAAATTTTTGGAAGAACTAAAAATGATTCCCACCATCAAACCTTTGTTGTGAAAAGCTAAAGCCACCGGTTCTAGCCCTCTTATTCTGTCTTTTCTTTTCTTTGACCTTCTCCTCCTTAATATGCTGAGCATGGATAATTAATCTAGAAATTCCATCTCCTTAACAAACATCATTTTTCTACACACCTTAACCACATCTTTTGAAACCCTAGACTCAAACTTACTCATTCTAGCCCTAGGACTAGCCACTATAGTGGGAGAATACCTCAACAACTGGGTAAACTTGAGTGAGTACTCCTTTATACTCATGTTACCCAGATTCAGATTTATATAATCCTATACCTTGGCCTACCTTAACTCGAGTGGGAAAAATTTATCTAAGAAGGTCATAGCAAACTCCTCCCACTCTATAGGCCATGCCTCAACACCCTGTCCTTCTTCCACTGCTTAAACTAAGTATGACACACGATTTTCAATTGTTAATAAGCTATTAACACTCTCAGTATAAGTAATACCCATGATATTTGTCACTTTCTACAAACCATGAAGAAACATCTACAGATCGTTCTCAAAATTAAATCCAGAAAATAATAGAGGATTTATTCGAGTAAAGGCTTGAATCTATTGATTGTTGTGACCACTACTAGATGGGCAGGGGAAATAGCCTATTAGTTATTCTGAGAGTCCATATTTTGGACCAAAATAGTGAAGGCAGTCCTGAATTTTACATGGGAAACTTATTCGTTCAGAGGTTCTTCCTGAACAGGTGGTGATGTGGACTAATCCCCATTCCTTCTTTCATTATTTCTTCTGGGGGGAATTTTTTATAAATAGATGAAGGGTGAGTTAGAAAAAGGAATTCAATAGAGACCATGCTCTTTCACACCATATAAACACTGAAAGAAGGGAATTTATTGTAAAATATCTCATAGGCTCTCAGCCATAAGTGTGGTGAGCTTTACACTCTTGCACAATACATCACTCAATATGGCTTTTAGACACCCTAGGACACTTTGAAATCTTAGGATCTGATACCAAACTTTGTCATAACCCGAGGCTACCCCTAGTTGTAACACGGTTCTTAAGGCCATAAGTGATCCCAGTTAACCCATGGTTTGGCTCCTGATATAAGCACTGAATAAAATAATAACACAAGTATCATATGCAAAAATTAAACTAATAAAACACTATCAAGATAAAATACTAAAACAATACCCAATATATTTGAAATTGCAAATAAAACTGAAAACAAGTTTGAATATCTAAAAGCCTCTAAAACGTGAGTAATTGATGGGACAATCCCCCACCTAACTTTGACTAACTGGAATATATTAAATATTGAAAATAGTGGTAAATAACTTTTCTTTGACTGATGAGGACTCACCACAACTGTTGTCGAGTGGTACTAAATGGACTAAGGACGATTGAGAATTAAGCGTCTGAACCTATGTTATAAGACAACAAAGCACAAAGGAGAGTATATGGTCAGTACTTTGAATGTACTAGTATGTGAGATTGGGACTAACTGAAATACATATGAATATTGAACATGAATGCATGAACATGAAAAAGAAAAGAAAGATCAGGTAAATAATGTACTAAAATGATCTATAAAACTGACTGGCTGAATAGCTTATAAGCTAAACATTTGGTCATGTACACCATAGATGATATAATTTGAATAATGATCTAAAACTATGGTAGGTAACATTTAATCGACATGCCCCAATCTGAGCTAACCGGGGTCTAATTTGTTACCCCAGTTGGAAGGGTTTTAGTACCTTGCCATGGGTACTAGTACTGACTGTGTGGATCAATGATAACGCTCAATCTACAGCTTTCGTAGGAGGTTAAAGTGGTCGCTGTCAAATATATAACCCAACTGGGTTGGGTATCGATCCCACAGGGAATAGCCGGTCAACAAGTGAGCAAAGATGACTAGACTTTTAGTGCAAGTCTCGTAAAAAGGGGGGATTGTAATATGTAACCAAAATATTAAAGTAAAACTGAAAATAGCAAAGTAAAAAGAAAGAATGTTTAGTAGGTTGTAAAACAATGAGAATTGAAGAGTTGGGGTTATGTCCACCTTCTGAGTTTACGTGTCTATTGGCTATGAGTTATGCGGAATTCAGACATGCATGTGCTTATAGAGAATTGTATTCGATGGTAAATCCAGGCGTCTTTCGACCTATTCAAGGATTATTTCACTTTAACTCTTTCGAGCTTAAAGTGTATCTAACGGTACAAATTCTCCAAGAGGTTAATCCAGTTACGGCACTAACTTTTTAATAGGGGATGGGACCCAACTACCTTGACATTATCTCTTTTCCAGACATATAACTTTTCTTTCGAACAAGTTAATGTTATACTGGTGTATTCTTGCGTTTGCAACCGCAAAGAATTTAGATTAAGATGAAGAGAATAATGATATAAGCAGCATACGTGTCACAAACTCACAAACTCATATCAATAGATAGTATCTCATACGGCTTCCATAACCCCAACAGAGAGGTTTAGTTACCCATGAGTGCGAAGGAAATCACAATAGACATTGTTATTATCCCACAATAAAGATTTCGTGTAGTAGTAGTATGGTACGCGTTAGGCGTGAATTCCTAGCAAAGTAACGTTTCTCTTGTTGCGGAAATTAAGAATTGAATAGATGAATAGAAGAAGAATAAAAAGTAGAATTAATGGAAAGATTAGAAGAGTTGTAAGGTAAGATGAGAGTTAAAACTAGAATGTATAAAATCTCTAACAAAATAGGGTATTTATAATACCCATATCCTATTCCTACTAAGCTAATGAAATACTTAACTAAATCCTACTAAGCTAATGAAATACTTAACCCAATTGTACTAGGTTAATGTATCATTATCCTAATCCTAATAAATTACTGCTAGTCCCCAAAGTTTTCAGAAATGCTGTTTTAGCCCGGGACAGATTTTCCATTCATCACTTTTGGTCCTTAGGCGTCCAAGCTTCCCTTTTCTCTCTTGCGAAGCTTTCTTTGGCGTTAAGTTATCCATAAAATGCTGAATTCTGCATCATTTATACCTGAAACTTTGCTAGTCATGTTCGTTAGCTCACTTACAGGAAAAAGGACTAAAAGTGCATGAAATATATAATTTGTTCTCAAAACTAGGCTAAAATATGGGCAAAATATAGTACTATAGGCGTGTAAATTCGCCTATCATCAACACCCCACACTTGAAGCTTTGTTCGTCCTCGAACAAACTATCATGTCCTTCTAAACATTAACTTAGGGTTTCACAATAACAATACAAAATATTCGTCAAGACAAGCATTGCAATCATTAACAAAGAGTAGTTTTCTGCTCATTAGTAGAAACAATTCAACCTCCAACATAGACTCGTGATGGTAGTTAATTCATATCCTAAAGTTAAGGTACAAAGAGTTATACACAACTACCCAAAACTCATCAACCATGTGTGTCTCACAATATATTACCCATAATCACTCACAAGTATAGCATATTTTTCAAACATGGGTATAGAAATATCCTTGCTCTCGCTCTCACAAAGAATTCATATGCAGAAACTGATGACCATAGGCTTGCCCTTAGTGTAATGCTCCACTAAATGTCAGAATGCTAAGCTTAGGATCAACTAGGTCTTTTACGGGTTGTAATGTAGGCTAAGGGACAAGTAGGACTATTTTGGCCAGAAATAGTGACTATGTTCCTCAGCGCTTTAATACATCACATTGTATCATTAACACTTTTCTTTCAAACAACCTTTCTACCTTCTTTTATTCTCCTCTTTTGTTTTTTAATTTTAAGCAACTTTTCAGCTTTTCTTTCCTTTTTCATTTCATAACATACCTCTTATGATAGTAATTCTTTTTCATAACAAATTCAAGCACCAATACATTCTAAAGCATCATACTCACCCAATTTCCTCTTATTTTGTCACATGACTTTATACTTTAAAGCACTTAGGAATTTGGATCAAATTATGGTCTTGAAAAAAATGGATTAGGCTTACATATGAGGTTGTCAAAGAAAATAGGCTAAGGGCTCAAAAGGGTTAACTAGGATAATGTCCATGGGTAGGTAAAAAGAAGGTAAACAAGCATAGGTTGCCAAAGAAATTCCTAAATCATCTCCTAGACTTACACTCTTTATTTTTGCTTTACATACATACCAGGCAAGTTCTACCATCAGTCACAAACATAGAATATACAATATCCTCACACACAAGGCACATGGTCGACTTTATTGGGAGTAGTATAGACTCTTGACCCAACAACTGAAGGAATTATACCACACAATATCACGTAGTGAGTCACAATTAGAGCCTGAACGTCTCAATAGTCATGATTTTAGCACAAACTCTTGTTATAATCTCATGCTGCCTATTAGAATAATTTCATGCAAAGCTAAGTTAAAAAAAAATACAAAAAAAAAAAAACTAAGCAAACAAACATAAAAACTAAGCAAATAAACATAAATGCAAATGCGGATAAAGGAGTATAGCATGTAAATACCACCACCCCACACTTAGCCGGGACACTGCCCTCAGTGGAAAATAAATACGAAGAACCTGGTCAGTCGGACTCCTCCTCTATGTCGGGGGTCATACCCCCTTCATCGGAATTATCATAGGAGTCGTCGTCATCAGAATTCTCCTCCACGTTGGAGTCTGGTATTTGTTGCTCATCATCGGTCGGCACATCGTCATCAAGAGGTTCCTCAAAGTATGTACCTACTCCACACATCTCCCTTGCATGCACATTCATTGGATAGTCATGACCCAGCTGTTAGAGCTCTGCAGCAGTTGGAACATGTCCATCACTCATCATTGTGAACCGAGTCATGCCATAAAGATGGCGAAAGAAACTCTCATCCCGAGCATGTCTCTCTGCCGTAGTAAGGTTGACGCCATGTGTGGTTTCAGCATCTTTCACCTTTGTGAGGCCAACCTTCTTTGGATTGTGTGGGAGTCTATGATCAGCCGGTTCCTCTTCAATGTCTTCCTTCCTCAAGATTGCAGTCAACAAGTTGCCGAAACTGAAATGGGACCGCTTGTGCAGCCTGGTTTTCCGCATGGTGGATCAAATAATTGCCCCAAAGTTGATAGGGACATTCGTCATCAGCGCGTATACCAAGCACACTCTATCTCTTGTTATCTTGGTGTACTGGGTCCCTGGTATAAGGCAAGAGTTGACAATACGCAACCATATCCTTGCTTCCCTATTCAAAGGAGCATATGGGAAGGTGTTGTGTCGTCCGGTGTCTTTTTGTCTGCTCCACCTTTCCATGGATCTACTTCCACAAAGTGTGTGTCGAATTGCTCTATATGGAGGTCTACTGTACAGCTCTTTGAATGGTGATGGATCGACTGAAGGCAAGCCAAGAAAGGAGTTGAAGAAATCCGCATTGAGTTGTAAAACTCTGCCCCGAATCTTGACCTCGCTGCCTGTGGTTTTTGGCGACCAGTTGGCATAAAATTCTCTTGTCAAATCGAGATTACATGCTCCCATGTCTCGGAAGATGAAATCAAGATGTAATGTCATGATCTTGGCCAACATGCGCGGCTCCTTCTTCGCTAGGCTTTCCTTGTTTATCAAGTCCACATGAACATATTTTCCTACCTTGTTGTTCCTATACCATTCCTTCGCTTCCTCCTCAAGAACCCATTTTATTCCAAACATGCGGCGTGGTAATTGCATTGAGGATGATTGTCCTTGCTCTTTGCGGCCCCTTTTCTTGCCTTTTTGGGAAGTGATAGCCTTATCTTTGTTTTGTCTTGCTTTGGGTGCCATTGTACCTGAGACTTAGAACAATGTTCATGTTAGAATCATCTCAATGGATACAATCTATACACAAGCAATAGGGGTACCACCCTACACTTAGATTGTTGATACAAATTAGTGAAGTAATAGTGGTCGATTACTTAGACTTCATCGACATACGTTTTAGGCACTATATTCCAACCATCAAACCAGAGATGTCACCCTTCTTGTAATCTTTGAAATACTTTCATGATGGATATAGCAAGACTACTACATAGGGATTACATAAAGGTATAGCATCTAACAATAATCACAACCTCCTATGTTGGCAGGCCACTATAAGTCTCATTCCGATGAACAAGTCATTCCAACATGTAAGTATTCAAGTGACAAGATTATGAAATGTTAAGTGCTATGTCAATTCCGTAAGTAGTATAACAATGTATCAAAATCAAATTCAAGTTGGAAACAAGTTAAGATTATCCCAACGTATATGTTCACTCACTTGGTTGTGTATCAACAATTCAAACACATTCTTATCACCAATTTTTCTTCAAGATGTAGCAATTCAAAATAGGCATGATAATGTAGTACTTTCAAAAAATAAATGAAGAACAAGGAAGCACTTACTTGATTAATGCCTTTGGTTGATGTTCTTGTGAAGAATTAGAGCAAAAGGAAAATTTTTGAGATGATTTGGAGAGTATGTGCGGCGCCTAGTTAGGTTTTTCAATGTGTTTGTGTTTCAAGACTAAGTCTCCTATTTATAGAAAAAGGTTGGGTCGGGTTTTGACCCATTTAAAATCAGTTTTGGAGATAAAAAGTGACCATAGGCGGTGCCTTTAGCTTTGCCTATGCTTGGCATAGGCGGCGCCTTTTGCTTTGCCTTTGGTGAGCATAGGCGGCGCCTAGTACAAGGCCTTTAGTGACCATAGGTGGCGCCTATCACTTTGCATTTGAGATTCAGAGACAAAAGGCTTTAGCATAGGCGGCGCCTATGCTATGGCATACTTGAGAATGGGCGGCGCCTATGCTATGGCACACTAGATTCCGAGACCTTAGGCCATAGTATAGGCCTTGCCTTGTTCGTGGCCTAGTTTTACCTAGGCCTAGCCTTGTTCGATGCCTATATTTTCATGAGCAATGCTCAATCCATAGCCTTTTGTATCTTCATTCCTAACTTACCACCTTTACCATGCAATCCGTCCAAATCGAAATTTGAAACCGATCTCCTCGTTGTATACCTCTTACACCTATATTTGCTCAAAACCAATGAAAACGATTAGTAAGATGGGTTGCCTCCCACCAAGTGCCTTAGTTTTGGTCGTGGCACGACTCTTCTTTTTGGATTTTTATTAATCAAAAGAAAAACACATACTAGAACGAAAAAAATGAAAAATGATAAACGATGGGTTGCCTCCCATCTAGCGCCATATTTATTATCGCGGCACGACATAGTTACCTCGAGTACTTAGACTTCGTCGAGATAAGTGATGGCCATATAATTTATCGAATCAAGAGGACCGATATAGGGTTTAACTCGTTGGCCATTCACTTTGAAGATAACACCATTGGTGTCTTCCAACTCAACTACTCCAGACGAGTAGACTTGGATAACTTTGTATGGACCAGACCACTTGGACTTTAACTTACCTGGGAATATCTTCAATCTGGAGTTGAAGAGAAGCACCATATCATCCTTTTGAAAGTTTCTTCGAACAATCCGCTGATCATGATACTTCTTCATCCGCTCCTTGTATAGGTCCGATCTCTCATAAGCATGTAGACGGAATTAATCCATCTCGTTCAGTTGCTCCAATCTAAGATTCATTGCATCATCCCAATTCAAATTCAATCGCTTTAATGCCCACAATGCCTTATACTCAAGCTCAATGGGTAAGTGACAAGCCTTCCCATAAACTAGTTGATAAGGGGACATGCCAATTGGTGTTTTGAATGCAGTCCTATAGGCCCATAGTGCATCGTCCAGCTTCCGAGACCAATCTGTCCTATTAGAATTTACCATTTTAGCAAGGATTTGCTTGATCTCTCGGTTGGAAACCTCTACTTGGCCGCTAGTTTGTGGGTGATAAGGCGTGGCTACCTTATATTGCTTGACACCATATTTTGCCAACACAGATTTGAATAGCTTGTTGCAAAAGTGAGATCCTCCATCGCTTATAATAGTATGTGACTCCAAAGCGAGAGAAGATATTTCTCTTTAAGAATGCTACAACACGCTTTCCCTCATTGTCGGCCAACGCTACAGCTTCAACCCATTTTGAGACATAATCTACAGCAACTAGGATGTACTTCATTCCAAATGAATTTACGAATGGACCCACGAAATCAATACCCCATACGTCAAAGAGCTCTACTTCAAGGATTTTTTACATGGGCATCTCATGGTGTTTCGAAATAGAACCTTGTCTTTGGCATTGGTCGCATCTTCTAACAAAGTCGTAGGCATCCCTGAATATCGAAGGCCAATACCATGCATAGGCAAAGCTAAAAGCGCCGCCTATGGTCCCTTTTTGTCTCCAAAACCGATTTTAAATGGGTCAAAACCCGACCCATTCTTTTACTATATAAAGGGGACTTAGTCTTGAAACATAAACACATTGAAACTTGACCTAAAGGCTCCGCACATCCACTCCAAATCATCTCAAAATTTTTCTTTTTGGTCTTTCAATTCACAAGAAACATCTCCAAAGGCTTCAATCACGTAAGTACTCTTTTATTCTTCATCTATTTCTCGTAAGTACTACGTTGCTATGGCTATCATGAATTGCTACATCTTGAAGAAATATTGGTGATGTTAAAGTGTTTGAATTGTTGATGCAAAACCATGTGAGTGAACATGTACGTTAGGATAATCTTAACTTGTTTCCGACTTGAATTTGGTTTTAATTGCATTGTCATACTCTTTGCGGAATTGCTATGGTTATGAACATTGCATAGTCTTGTCACTTGTATACCTACATGTTAGGCTATCCCGTTCATCGGGATAAGACTTATAGTTGCCTACCGACATAGGAGGTTGTAATTGTTGATAGAAACTATACCATGATGAAACCCCTATGTAGTAGTCTTGTTTTACCTAACATGAACGTATTGCAAAGGTTGCAAGAAGTGATACATCACTGATTTTCTTGTTGGAATATAGCTCCTTAAACGTATGTCGATGAAGTCTAAGTAATCGACCACTTTCACTTCACTGATTTGTATCAACAAACCTAAGTGTGGGGTGGTACCCCGATGGCTTGTTTATAGATTGTTTCCATTGAGTTGATGCTAACATGAAATATTGTTTAAATCGCAGGAACAATGGCACCTAAAGTGAGACAAGATAAGGCTACCACATCCCAAAAGGGCAAGACGAGAGGTCGCAAGGATCAAGGAGAATCATCCTCAATGCAATTACCCCGCCGAATGTTTGGAATAAAATGGGTTCTTGAGGAGGAAGCCAAAGAATGGTAAGGAACAACAAGGAAAGCAAATATGTTCATGTCCACTTGATCAACAAGGACAGCCTAGCGAAGAAGGAACCGCGTATGTTGGCAAAAATCATGGCATTGAATCTGGATTTCATCTTCCGCGACATGGGAGAATGTAATCTTGATTTGAAAAGTGAATTTTACGCCAACTGGTCGCTGAAAACCACGGGAAGCGAAGTCAAGATTCGGGGCCAAGTTTTACAGCTCAACGCGGATTTGATCAACTCCTTTCTTGGCTTACCTTCGGTCGATCCAGCACCATTCAAAGAGCTGTACAGCAAACCTCCTTATAGAGCAATTCGACACACACTTTGTGGAAGTAGATCCATGGCAAGGTGGAGCAGACGCCAAGACACCGGACGACACAACACCTTCCCCTATGCTCCTTTGAATAGGGAAGCAAGAATCTCGTTGAGCATCGTCAACTCATGCCTTATTCCTGGGACTCAATACACCAAAATAACAAGAGATAGAGTGTGTTTGGTCTATGCATTAATGATGAATGTCCCTATCAACATTGGGGAAATCATTTGCTCTACAATACGGAAGGCCAGACTACACATGAGGTCCCACTTCACTTTTGGTAATCTGTTGACAGCAATCTTGCGGAAGGAGGATATCGAAGAGGAACTAGCTGATCACAAACTCCCACATAACCCGAAGAAGGTTGACCTCACAAAGGTCAAAGATGCTGAAACAACACATGGTGTCAACCTTACTACTGTGGAGAGACACGCTTGAGATGAGAGAATAAAAGAAAGAAGAAAGGTTGAAATAAAAATGTTGATGATACAATGTGATGTATTAAAGTGCTTAGGAACTTAGTCACTATTTCTGGCCAAAATAGTCCTACCCGTCCCTTAGCCTACATTACAACCTGTAAAAGACCTATTTGATCCTAAGCTTAGTATTCTGACATTTAGTGGAGCATTACACTAAGGGCAAGCTTATGGTCATCAGTTGCTGCACATGAATTCTTTGTAAGAGAGAGAGCAAGGATATTTTGATACCCATGTTTGAAAAAAAATATGCTATACTTGTGAGTGATTATGGGTAATATATTGTGAGACACACATGGTTGATGAGTTTTGGGTAGTTGTATATGATTCCTTGTGCCTTAACTTTTGAATATGTGTTGACCACCATCACGAGTCTATACTAGAGGTTAAACTGTTTCTACTAATAATTGGAAAACTACTCTTTGTTGATAATTGTTGTGCTTGTCTTGACGAATATTTTGTGTTGTTGCTGTGAACCCTTAAGTTAATGATTTAGATGGACATGATAGTTTGTTTGAGGACGAACAACTCCTTAAGTGTGGGGTGTTGATGATAGGCGAATTTACCCGCCTATAGCACTAGATTTTGCCCATATTTTAGCCAAGTTTTGAGAACAAATTATATATTTCATGCACTTTTAGTCCTTTTTCCTGTAAGTGAGCTAACGAACATGATTAGCAAGTTTTCAGGTATAAATGATGCAAAATTCAGCATTTTATGGATAACTTGATTCCAAAGAAAGCTTCACGGAAGGAGAAAAGGAAGCTTGGATGCCTAAGGACCAAAAGTGATGCATAGAAAATCTGTCTCGGGCTAAAATAGCATTTCTGAAGACTTTGGGGACTTGCAGTAACTTATTTGGATTAGGATAATAATACATTAACCTCGTACAATTGGGTTAAGTATTTCATTAGTCTATTTGGATTTGGATAATGTTACATTAACCTAGTACAATTGGGTTAAGTATTTCATTAGCTTAGTAGGATTTGGTTAAGTATTTCATTAGCTTAGTAGGATTAGGATATGGGTATTATAAATACCCTATCATGCTAGAGATTTTGAGAGGGATCCATATACATTCTTCAACTATTAATCTTTTCTACTCTTCCAACAATTCTAATCTTTCCATTAATTCTATCTTTCTTCTTCTATTCATCTATTCTTAATTTCCGCAACAAGAGAATCGTTACTTTGCCCAGGAATTCACGCCTAAATGCCTACTACCTGTGCTACACGAAATTAATTAGTATTGTGGTATAATAACAATGTCAACCGTGAGCTCCTTCGCATTCATGGGTAACTAAACTTCTCTGTTGGGGTTATGGAAGCCGAATGAGGTACTATCTATTACTATGAGCTTGCGAGTTCGTGACACGTATGCTGCTTATATCATTATTCTCTTCATCTTAATCTAAATTCTTTGTGGTTGCAAACGCAAGAATACGCCAGTATAACATTTAACTTGTTCGAAAGAAAGGTTATCTGTCTGGAAAAGAGATAATGTCAAGGTAGTAGGGTCCCATCCCCTATTAAACAGTTAGTTCCATAACTGGATTAACCTCTTGGAGAATTTATACCGTTAGACACGCTTTAAGCTCAAAAGTGTTAAAGTGAAATAATCCTCAAATAGGTCGAAAGATGCCTGGATTTACCATCGAATACAATTCTCTATAAGCACATGCATGTCTGGATTCAACACACTCATAGCCAATAGAGACGTATAACTCAGAAGGTGGACATAACCCCAACGCCTCAATTCTCATTGTTTTACAACTTAATAATTATTCTTTCTTTTTACGTTGCTATTTTCAGTTTTTACTTTAATATTTTGGTTACACATTACAATCCCCCCTTTTTACGAGACTTGCACTAAAAGTCTAGTAATTTTTGCTTACTTGTTGACCAAGCTATTCCCTGTGGGATCGATACCCAACCCAGGTTGGGTTCTATATTTGACTACGATCGCTTTACACTTCTACGAGAGCAGTAGATTGAGCGTTATCAATGACTTCGAACGGGAGAGACCAATCTGGTGCTACCATGATAGGGGCTTCAATTAGTTTTTCTTTGAGGCATTCGAATGCCTTCACACAATCTTTATTGAAGTCAAACTTTGCATCTTTCTCCAAGAGTATGCACAATGGACTAGCAATTTTTGAGAAGTCTTTGATAAACCATCGATAGAAACCTGCGTGACCGAGGAAACTACGAACACCTTTCACAGAGATTGGGGGTGGCAGCTTCTCAATAACTTCAATTTTCGCTCAATCCACATCAATTCCTCTTTTGGAGATTTTTTGCCCAAGAACGATACCTTCTTTTACCATAAAGTGGCACTTCTCCCAATTTAGCAGTAGGTTGAATTCTACACATCTTTCCAATGCCATGCTTAGGTTTGCCAAGCACGCTTCAAAAGACTCACCAACAACTAAAAAATCGTCCATAAATACTTCCAAAGTGTCTTCAACCATATCAGAAAAAATGGACATCATACATCGCTGAAAGGTGGCTGGTGCGTTACATAGCCCGAATGGCATACGTTTGAAGGCAAATGTACCATATGGGCATGTGAACGTTGTCTTCTATTGGTCTTCGGGAGCAATACAAATCTGATTATAGCCGGAATAACCATCTAAGGAACAAAACCATCCTTTTACCGCTAATCGATCTAGCATTTGGTCCATGCATACCCTCCATCCGGTGACGGGTCTAAGTGGAATAAGATCATTCTTTTCATTCGCGACCACCGTCATGCCTCCTTTCTTGGGAACATATTGTACCGGCTTACCCATGTACTATCAGAGATTGGATACACAACTCTTGCGTCTAACCACTTAATTATTTCTTTCTTCACCACTTCTTGCATAGGTGTGTTTAGACGCCTTTGATGCTCAATGGTGGGTGTGCAATTCTCTTCAATCTTAATCTTGTGTGTACAAATCCCAGGTGGAATACCAGTAATATCTGCAATGGTCCATCCAATGGCTCTTATATACTTCTGTAGAATAGCAATGAGAGCTGCAACTTGTTGCTCACCCAAATCTGCCGCCACAATGACTGGAAGTGTATTTCCGCTTCCTAAGAATGCGTACTTTAAATGACTTGGCAGCTCCTTCAATTCTAACGTGGGTGGCTCTTCAATAGATTGCTTAGCTGGTGGTGTGGGTCAATTTTTGAGATCAAGGTCCAGCTTCTTGGGAGCATGGCGATATGTCCCTAATCTTGATAGAGCACAAATAGCTTCTTCACAATTTTTAGCATCCTTACTCTCACCATTCATAAGCAAAGTCGCCAATGGGTCATCAATCAACTACTCCTCTTTAAGTAATTCTTTCTCATCATCAAAGTAAACATCAGCCACTGAGAATACATTCAGATCTTTGGGTTGTTTCATTGATTTGCAAACATCAAAGCAAACTACTTCGTCATTTATTCGGAATGAAAGCTCATTAGCTCTCAAATCAATAAGCACACTTCCCGTAGCAAGGAAAGGGCGCCCCAAAATTATGGAAACTTCTGAATCTGCCTCACAATCTAAAATAACAAAGTCTGCCGGAAAGATGAATGAGGAAACCTTTACCAATACATCACATAGAATACCAACAGGTCATTTTACCGACCTATTCGCCATTACGAGCTTCATATTGGTTGGAGTAGGATCACCCAACCCCAACTTTTGATAGATAGATAGATAGTGGCATCAAATTGATGCTGGCTCCTAAATCAGATAATGCTTTGGCAAAATTTAGAGATCCAACGGTGCAAGGAATAGTGAAAGCACCGGGGTCAGCCTTTTTCTGAGCTATTGATCGGGTCGCGATTGCGCTGCAGTGATGAACATCATCTTTCAACTCATAACTTGCTGCCCGCTTCTTTGTCAAAAGATCCTTCATAAATTTCGCATAGCCAGGCATTTGTTCAAGTGCCTCCACCAATGGAACATTAATGGTCAGCTGCTTTAACATAGTCATGAATTTGCTGAACTTCGTGTCATCCGCCACCTTCTTCAATCTTTGAGCGAAAGGTGGTGGTGGTTATAGAATTGTTCTCTCCACGGCTTTCTTCTCCTCTTGCTTCCGTTTTTCATCTTTTTCCAGTTGCAAATCATTGGGGTTGACGTCATGGACGTCGTGGCCTTGTTCTGTGGATGCTTCTCCTTTCGCTTTATCATCAATATCCGCTACTTCGTCAACCACTTGCTTACTTTTTGCTGAAGTTTCCAGCACCTTACCACTTTGGGTAGTAATAGCCATGCATGACCCATCATTCCTTGGGTTTTGCACAGTATCGCTAGGTAAAGTGCCAGCCTTTCTTTGATTGAGTGCTGTTGAAAGTTGGCTCAATTGCTGCTCTATTTGCTTGATTGAAGTGGAATGAGAATCAACTATTTGTTTCATAGAGGACAAATCATTAACTACCTCTGTTACTCCCGCACTTGTTGCTTCTACTCCTTTCAATATTTTAGCCAGCATGTCTTCCATACTTCCAGAATTAGATGTGGTGGCGTCACGTCTTCCAGGGGGAACGTACAAACCAATCTTTTCATTCTTGTTCTTCCAACTTCCTTGGTCTTTGTTTCCAGATTTATCATAGTAGTTTCGACCTTGGTTTCCTTAGGTATTCCCTCGGAAACCCCCCTGATTGTTCAAGTAGTTGGCCTCTTCTTCCAAATCAGATTCGTCTCTTCCTTTTGATGCAATAGCTTTGACTTTTTTGGTCTTCCCTGATAATAAATGCTTTGTAAGAAGATCCACTTGTGTTTTCATGTGCGCCATATCTTGATCACGTTCTTCTTCTCTTCTTCTTTGGTCTGCAGTCATGCCAATAGATAAAGTGGGGCTTGCTACCTCAGAATCTCTGGTATGCCAAGCTCTACTTTGCTTCGTCATACGATCTAGCATATTGCTTTCTTGACCAAAGGTGAGGACCATAAAAGATCCTCCAGCCTCATTATCCACCACTGGTTTAGTTATTGAATTCAAGGCTCTGTATAATATCTCCATTAGGTGAACATTAGTCATGTGATGGTTTGGGCATCTCGCTAGCTTTGTCTTGAACCTCTCCCATATTTCATGAAGGGCTTTGGTTGGAAGCTGACGAAAGTTGCTGATTTCATCTCTCAATTGTGCTCTTTTGGATGGCGGAAAGAATCTTTCTAGGAAAGCATCTCTCAATTGCCTCCAATTTTTAATAGAATCAGGAGTCAGCCCATTCAACCATAGAGTTGCCTCCCGAGACAGAGACAATGGAAATAGACATAATCGAATTGCATTCTGACCAACACCAGGATTGTCAAATGACTTGCATGTAGAAATAAAGTTGATGAGATGCATATTCGGATCATCGCCTGCTAGTCGACCAAATAATCCCTTGAGTTGCAATAACTAAATCATGGTGCTTGTGATGTTGAACTTGGCTCTGGGCGCTAATGGTGGAGGAATAATGGCTCCTGTGGCTCCGGCTCTATCAAGATCATCATCATCGTCGTCAAATGCTGGTTGCATGGGTTGGCGATCATACCTAAACCGAGCTTGACGACCTCTTCTGTTGGCAGGTGTTACGATTTCAGCATCATGCAAGAGCAGCTAATCTCGCCTGCTCCTGTTGAGCAGCCATTCTTTCGATTTTCGTTTGTGCCTCCATTCTGCCAATTCGTTGTGGTTCAGGACTGATAGGTAATAACGGTTGACCAGAACTTCGAGTATGGGGCATGCACTGTATAAAAACCTGCAGAGAACAAAAACAAAAACTAAAAGTAAAAGTACAAGAATCTTTGACCTAAGGGTCTAGTAATTATCACAAACTGAATTGACACTCGTATTCCCCGGCAACGGCGCCAATTTTTGATAACGCTCAATCTACAGCTCTCGTATGAGTGTAAAGCGGTCATTGTCAAATATAGAACCCAACTGGGTTGGGTATCGATCCCACAGGGAATAGCCGGTCAACAAGTGAGCAAAGATTACTAGACTTTTAGTGCAAGTCTCGTTAAAAGGGGGGATTGTAATATGTAACCAAAATACTAAAGTAAAACTAAAAACAGCAAAGTAAAAAGAAAGAATGTTTAGTAGGTTGTAAAACAATGAGAATTGAAGAGTTGAGGTTATGTCCACCTTCTGAGTTTACGTCTCTATTGGCTATGAGTTATGCGGAATTCAGACATGCATGTGCTTATAGAGAATTGTATTCGATGGTAAATCCAGGCGTCTTTCGACCTATTCGAGGATTATTTCACTTTAACTCTTTCGAGCTTAAAGTGTATCTAACGGTACAAATTCTCCTAGAGGTTAATCCAGTTACGGCACTAACTTTTTAATAGGGGATGGGACCCTACTACCTTGACATTATCTCTTTTCATGACAAATAACTTTTCTTTCGAACAAGTTAATGCTATATTGGCGTATTCTTGCATTTGTAACCACAAAGGATTTAGATAAAGATGAAGAGAATAATGATATAAGCAGCATACGTGTTACAAACTCACAAACTCATAGCAATAGATAGTATCTCATACGGCTTCCATAACCCCAACAGAGAGGTTTAGTTACCCATGAGTGCGAAGGAAATCACAATAGACATTGTTATTATACCACAATAAAGATTTCTTGTAGTAGTAGTGTGGTAGGCGTTAGGCGTGAATTCCTAGAAAAGTAACGTTTCTCTTGTTGCGGAAATTAAGAATTAAATAGATGAATAGAAGAAGAATAAAAAGTAGAATTAATGGAAAGATTAGAAGAGTTGTAAGGTAAGATGAGAGTTAAAACTAGAATGTATAAAATCTCTAACAAAATAGGGTATTTATAATACCCATATCCTATTCCTACTAAGCTAATGAAATACTTATCCAAATCCTACTAAGCTAATGAAATACTTAACCCAATTGTACTAGGTTAATGTATCATTATCCTAATCCTAATAAATTACTGCTAGTCCCCAAAGTTTTCAAAAATGCTGTTTTAGCCCGGGACAGATTTTCCATTCATCACTTTTGGTCCTTAGGCGTCCAAGCTTCCCTTTTCTCCCTTCGCGAAGCTTTCTTTGGCATCAAGTTATCCATAAAATGCTGAATTCTGCATCATTTATACCTGAAACTTTGCTAATCTTGTTCGTTAGCTCACTTACAGGAAAAAGGACTAAAAGTGCATGAAATATATAATTTGTTCTCAAAACTAGGCTAAAATATGGGCATAATATAGTACTATAGGCGTGTAAATTCGCCTATCATCAATCTACTAGTTTGTAACCGAAGTACTAGGTTGTCATTCCTCTACTGGAGCGTGTTGATAACGCTCAATTTATATGTTAAATTAAGTTCAAGGTGGTCGTTGTCAATATAATTACCCAACAGTGATCCAGGGTTGAATCCACAAGGAACAATGTGAGTGGTGATCGGGTAAGTTCAAAATAAAAGTTACTTGCTAAATTCAAACCTAGGATAGAAATATTTTGGGGGTTTTGAACGTTTTTGAAAATGTCACAAGTTTGGGGCTTCTAGAAGACTAACTCGAGTCTAAGAATAATTAAAGTTTAATCAATTAGGAATGGATCTTGGGGATATGTCATTCGAGGTGCAATCTCATGCATAGGTAATTGAAAAGTTATCGAAATTTATCTATAGTCAGGGGTAGGCTAGATTTAGAGTTATTAGCATCAATCTTTCAATAGAACACTAAATTACATTCATGGGTTCTTTAAAACACCTCAAGAGTGTGGCCAAACAACCAATCCAATTCCATAATTAGCACTTTTTTTTCTAAGATGGTACTATCAAATTAGTTAACTCAAACAACACCCTTATTTCTAAGATGATGCTATCCTACAAGATATCTTGAGTTATTGTTTGCAAAAACCCTCCACGCATACCCCTCTTTCAAGGATGGTATGAGATCCTAAATAATTGGAATTTTTACCCATAATTCTTAGTTTAAGTATGGCATAAAAGAAAAATCCATAACAAATAGATAATTAGATAGATAAATAAACAACACCCAAGCACTGCTCACAACCTATTCAAACATAACACTAAGAGAAAGAACTAGCAAATCATAATGAGAGCAAATAAAAATAAACCAAAATTTCCAGTAAATTGATTCGTGAAGATAAAGAGAATGTCTAACCACACTTTAAATTTCAATAAAGTTAAATGGAGTTTGCCAATTCTTCACTTAGGAGTTCTCTAATATCTTCTTAGCTCAAGATTAGTATAATTTGTTTATCCAAGCTCCCAAGAGATAAGATAAAAAGTAAATATGAAAGAAAGGATAAAAGATGGATGATAGCCTCTTGTGAAAGGATTTTTGCCTTTCTTGAGATTTTGGATCAGCTATGTGAATTTATGAAACTTCCCCTGGACCCTTTTTCTCTCCATCACAATCGCCCTATATGGATCATGATTATGTGGCTTCTGATCACGATCACCATTGGTGACCCCGGTTGACTGACCGCGATTGCGATTCTCAAACAGCGATTGCGGTAACTGAGGCTGCTTGATCTCCATCTCTTGCTCTTTTTGGTCTATTTCCTTTTATTTCCTCTTGGTTTCGACTTATTTTTATCAAAGGACCTACAAGTAACAAAAAATTGAAATTAACGCATTCCATTAGCCTTATTTACGAAATTTAATTCTATTAGTGTGCAAGAATTTAGGTATAAACAAGTGGTAAATTTGCCTCCCATCAACAGCCCCAACTTAAATCTTTGTCTGTCCTTAAGTAACACTAATTTTTTATTCGTTGAGATCATAAAATTATAAGCCCATTCATACAACCAAATGGTCACAATGACTCCGAACTCAACTAGCACCAACAATTATCCCTCAAGCATGAGAAATGCTATTCTCACAACTCCCTTCAAAATAGATCACACTTTAAAGGATTCAAAGACTTTAAAGAACAACTAAGAAACAACCACTAACTCTCTAGAAGTGACTCTCTATCAATTGTGACTCAACTACCCTTCTTTGCCTCATTTTAGGAAGATGACAACTTCACCCGCCTCAACAAGTTCATATGCATCCTTACGAATGGAAGTCGCACACACCAAAGTATCAAACAAACAAAAAGGTAATAAAGTGCAAGTACTCACTCTCACAAAGAATCTCTCAATGCGAGAAAGTATCAAACCATATGTTTGCCCTTATTTTCAATCACCACTATCTTGAATACACTTTATTGGTTATCTTGAAGGAACTTTCAATCTTGTAATGTAGGCTCGGGAAGAAGTAATGGTGTCCCTTGGGGAAAACGTGACTACACCCTCCTTGAAATCCACATAACACACTATTCAATTAAACTTTGGTTCATGGGCCACTTCATTTCTTTCCAACTCACATATGTGCCTACTTTTACCACCTTGATGCATTTATTTTCTTTGTTGAATCCTTTCTTTTTCCTATTTATTTGTTCTCATTGTTTAGCTCTTAGGCACTCACATACAATTTTGTGGCCCAAAGTTACCTCTTCCAAGATTCACCACCACCAACTTAGGCTTTTCACCTCAAGTTGCATTTTCAAGTTCAAAGAGGATAGGGTTCAAAAGGGGGAAAAAGTCAAATGGCTCATGACTTATAATGTTTAAGCCAAAGAAAGGTTCAAAGGCTCAAAGTGGGTGACGAGGGATACAATCTATGTACGAGTATTTTTTTTTGGCTAAAATGGGTTTCCATGTTTAAACAAGGCCTAACATCATTTCACCAACCATGCACAACAAATATTAGCTTTGAAAAACGAAAGGAGTAAGTTCTAGATGACACAAGTAGGCATGAGAATCAATCAATTGACCTCACCATACATGACATGCGAACTATTCAACGAGGATTAAATATATTTCCTATTAGATAAAAATGGAGGTATTTACAATACAATACCTACTAAAAAATTTGGAGTCACAAAAAGTGGAAAGTGTTGTTACAAAATCATTCACATCTATGCCTTTAATTTTCACAGAAATGTTTGGATGAGGGAGGTACGTGTTTCAAATTTCACCACGCAATATGGCAATCATTGGTACTATCAAGCCGTCATGTCACAGTTGGTCTCTCACAAGGGAATACCATATGGATACTCAGACTTCTCCATAGGAATAATGGCAATCCCAAATCTATAATGCCACGGGTACTTAGACTTCCCCTGCATCTATGACTCAAAAACCTAAATGCATAATGATTTTCCCTTAAGAATGTTGTCACTCAATCTATCATAAGGAAAGGCTCATCCAACATCATTATTAAAAGAAAGCATAATAAGAATAAAAAGATAAAATGCAACAAACTATTCACAAAGTTTTTATATTTAGTGTGAATTAGATTTCCATATTACCTGACCTAGTATGAAGTATGAAACACAGGCACACACAAACACCCCCAAATTAAAGGCTTGCAATTCCCCCACAGCATAACATAAACACATAATAAGAGTAAAAGGGACTCCCTAAGACTGCACATGGATTAGAATAGGCAAAATTTCACGATCGTAATTCTTGCGTCATTTGAGACTGATTTCTGTCCTATTTTGTCGTATTTTCCTGCATTGCCGCCATTCTTCTAAACTTGGTTTTCCCTTGCTTTTTGGTCTTTCAATTTTTCAAACAGTTGTAAAACATTACAACTAAGTAAATTTATTAAATATTAATATAAAAAACATATAACTAATGGGCTACCTCTCATCAAGTGCCTTAGTTAAAGTCGAGGCACAACATCTTTTGGCTATCATTTATGCCTTTGCTTAAAAGATTTAAATCTTTGGCCCAGCTTCTGATCAATACATCTTTGAGGCAATTGGGGCAAAGGTGGGGGTACAACAATGCTACATCTATCTCACAGAATCTCTTACCCAACTTTATATCAAACTTTCGTGTAGGCTCATTAGATATTAGTGAGAATATCAATAAGCCACTAGTAAAACATTGGATTTTGCACTTATTGGCTTTAAAGTGAGGGACATCATTTCTCCCTTTTGGATTGAAAAACTCCAACATATAAGGATTTTGTACCTCATCTCCCAAGATCATCATTTGCTTGGGTGGTTCAACTTTCATCACATCCACTAAGGATAATATTAAAAAATTGTTGGAATGAGGTCATCTTTCCAATTCCAGAGTTGTATTCTACATAAAATTCTAGCCCAAAATGAACTAGAGCCTTTACAAAGAATTTTCTTGGCCTTTTCTTTAACTCTAGTACCATTTCCTCAATTTTGACATCTGTCACTATTTTTGGTTTGGTTGGTTGGTAAATCACCATGAATTCTTAGACATTAAGCTCACCATCAACTATGTGGCTTAATATTTTTTTCTTATAAGCCTCATTTATAAAGATTGGGCATATTCATGGTACTTGAAAGATCAGCCTCCTCAGCACTTTTTTTTCACTCTCCTTTCCAAATGTATCCATGGATTGATGCAAGCAATGAACATCCTCCTCGATTATAGTCACTCGATCCAAGAGAGTTACAAGCATTACTTTAACACCATTGTATCTGGTACATTGTTCTTCCTTTATTACATCATGAGACCTATCAAACTCATAAGAAGAACTAATATTTTTGTTAGCATAAGTAGGGGAGGGGGCATTTGGATAATCACTCTAATATCTATCTTGACCACCACATAAAGAACAATCATACTCCCAATAGGGTCAAGATGGTGTACATATCTCTTTCCGGGAGCATATTTATAGTTTGCCAAAAGTGGAGTCCACTACAATATGTATTAGATCATCAAGATAAGATTTACAACCACCAAACTCATTTTCATTCAAAGATGCCATAGTAACAAGCAAACAAAAATAAAAATATACCAAACACAAGAAACAAAAGAACACCACAAATAAATATTTATAAATTTGAAACCAAGCAAGTAAGCTAAAGGTTCAAACTAACTCAATATGCTAATTATTTCCCTGGCAACAATGCCAATTTTGAAAATGCTCAACTTACATGTCAAATTAAGTGCAAGGCATTCATTGTTAATATAATTACCCAACTTTGAGTTGGGTCGAATCCATGAGGAAAATGTGAGTGGAGATCGAGTAAGTTCAAAATAAAAGTACTTGTTAAACTTAAACCTAGGATACAAATATTTTGGGGTTTTGGACGTTTTTGAAAATATCACAAATTTGGGGTTTCAAGAAGTCTAACTCGAGGATAAGAATAATTAGAGTGTAATCAATTAGGAATAGATCTTTGGATTATGCCATTCTAGGTGCAAACTCATGCACGAGTAATTAAAAATTTACCCAAATTTAGATATTGTCATGCGTAGGCTAGATTTAGAGGTATTAGTGTCAATCTTTCCATAAAACACTAAATTTCATTTGTGGTCTCTTTTGAACATCTTATGAGTATAGCCAAACAACCAATCCAATACCTCAATTAGCACCCTTATTTCTAAGATGGTTCTATCAAATAAGTTAACTCAAACAACACCCTTATTTATAAGATGATGTCATCCCACAAGCTAACTCAAGTTATTATTTGCAAATACCCTTAACCCGATACCCTTTTAAGAATGGTATGAGATCTTAAATAATTACGTTTTCACCTACAATTCTTTATTCAAGTATGGGGTAAAAGAAAAACCCACAAAAAATAGCTAATTAGATAGATAAATAAACAACACCCAAGCACTTCACACAACCTATTCAAGCATAACCCCAAGAGGAAGAACTAGCAACTCATAAAGATAGTAAATAAAAATATACCAAAATTTCCATTAAATTGATTCATGAAAGATAAAGAGAATATTAAACCACACTTTAAATTTTGATAAATCCTCAATGGTGTTTGCAAATTCTTCACTTAGGAGTTCTCCAATACTTTTCTTAGCTCAACAATAGTACAAATTTTTGCTCCAAGCTCCAAAGAGATAAGATAAAAAGTGAAGATGAAAGATAGGATAAAAGATGGATGATAGCCTCTTGTGAAAGGGTTGTAGCTTTTTTGAGATTTGGGATCAGCTCTTGAATTTATGAAACTAACCCTAGACCATTTTTTGCTCCATCGCGATTGCGCTTCCGCGATAACGTGGCTTCAGATTGAGATTGCCATTTTTTATCCTGGTTGAATGACCATGATCGCAATTGTCAAATCGCAATTCTAATAATTGTGGATGTTTGATCTTCTTGATCACCAGCTCTTTCTCTTTTTTGTCCATTTTTCTTTCCTTTCAGCTTGATCTCAACTCATTTTTATCAAAGGACCTGCAAGATTATAAACACTAGAAGTTAATGCATTTCAATGGAAAATTAGCCTCATTTACAAAATTTAATCATAGTAATGTGCAAGAATTTGGGTAAGAATTAGCGGTAAATTTGCCACTCATCAACCCCTAAGAAAGTGTCAGTCCACTACTGGCAGGTGACATCTCATAACCTATGCTGGCTAGTTCTGGAACTTAGGGACTTCTACTAAAGGACTCAGTCCTTTACTGGCAGGTGAGCCTTCATACCTAAGTTTGATTGGTGCTTAATCCTACTCCCAACTGAGCTAACACTGATACTGATTTAAGTGAACTAGACTCATAATTTATAATTGCTCAACATAAATATGATAATCTGAATATGATGATAAAATCATGATCTGACTAACTTGAAACATGAAAATTCTAAACATGTGTAAGTATAGAGGTATCGGGTGTTCATGACCTGCCAACACTAAACAACACTTTAGTTTAATAACATCTTCATAATCTTGTAAGGAAATTTATGATTCATAGACCCAAAACATAGTCTATTTCACTAAACTGATGAAATCCATGATTATGAGAACGGGAATATGTTTAACTTAGGAGGACAACATGCTCACATGGTTTATTTCATAATTTGATAAATTGACATGGAATCAATTGAATATGATATGGGTGACTTATATTATAAAGCATGCCAGAGTATAATTCACATGGGGAAACACAATGTCATGATTTTTATTCAAAACTATTAAGAGCAAATTGAGTAAATGCATACTTAGAATTGAAATTTCATGAAAAGAGAGAAAAGTGTTTATACTTGAAAACAAGGGATTTCTTTGGACTCAATAAGAGAAAGAAACTCATTAATGAATATCCCACATACCTAAGTTGCTTGAATCCTTGAAAAGAACTTGGAATTGGGACCTTGAACAGTGAATTCTTGGGAGAAACTTTTAATTTTTGGGTACTTAGAAAAAAAAGATACTTTTACATTTTTAATTGATAAGGAATGGGGAAAATAATGCCCCTCTGAGGTTTTAAAATGTCAATTAGGTGCTTAGGGAGAGGGGAAAAATACCAAAATACCCCTTGAACCTTAAATGAAAAAGAAAAATTCCACATCCTTCGTGGAACATGGGCTATCATGGAGGCTAGCCTCTATGATGCAGCGTGTATCATAGAGACTAACCTCCATGACACGGCATGTACTGTAGATAGCCAGTCTCTGTGACATGTTAAAATCGTGAAGGCATTCAGTCTCTATGGTCTAAAAACACCCAAACCCCTTTTAAAAAATCCAAAACTCTCCTGAATAACCCTTTTAAATCCCTGAACATATTTCAACTCATAAATCAACATTTCAATCTCGGGGAGGCCAAAAAAATAATGTTTGAAAGCTTGGGGTATTAAAAATGACATGTCACTTGTACTTAGTGTAACTTAAATGGCTTGGGTACTTCTAAACATTCGATGAGTTATTGGAAACTCATCTAGAATCTTGCAAGATATTATAATATCTCCCCCCTGGGTTCATCTGTCCTCGAATGAAACTATATAAGCTAAGATACAAAGAAGACTAAGATCATATACTGAACACTTATGAGCTGAATCATAATTAAGTAACTGAATCTGAAACATGATGCATAAACTGAATTAAATTCATCAATGTATGTTATGACATAAGGATGGTTGGATAGCTCAGATAGAAAATAAGAGGATCAATTTAAGGGAAACCATTACCTCAAGTTGAATCTTAATTCATAGAGAAAAGATAGGGATACTTAGTTTGTGTTTTTTCTTCCCAAGTATCTCTCTCAATGGAATGATTTATCCATAGAACCTTAACAAAAGGAACTTCATTATTCCTTAACCTACAGATCT